>CM064327.1:50459642-51701071 GCA_032595735.1 Pelochelys cantorii
TCAAGTAATTGATTAGTTGATAAGGGGGAGAAACTGCAGAGCCACAGCGGGGTTAGGCAAGCTAACCCAACTGTGGCTCCGCCCGGCTCTTAATACATTTAAAAGGTTCAAGCATAGCAAGGAGGACCAGGTGTGAGCTGGGAATCAGCTGTCTTGGCTCATGCCTGGTCCCCCCTGCTATGCTTGTGCTTTTCAAATGTATTAAGAGCCACCAGGCTCTTAATACATTTAAAAGGCTAAAGTGCTGCAGGGAGGACTGGGCACGAGCCGGGACAGCTGATTCCCGGCTCACACCTGGTCCTCCCCGGCTGCGCTTGAACCTTTTAAATGTATTAAGAACCTGGCAGCACTTTATACATTAAAAGGCAGAGCCGCAGTGGGGTCATCTGATTCCTGGCTTGCGTCTAGTCCCCACTACGCCTCTGCCTCTCCTGCCCCCCCTGTGGAGATGGTGCTGAGGGGGAACCGGCTTTTAAGCCAGCTTCCCCAAGCACTGGCTCCTCCCCCTGCCCCATTGCTGCGTCTCTCCGCTAGAGGCAGTGGCGGGGGGGGGGGAGTGGCTAGTGCACTCACTAGTCGACTATCCAATAAGCATATGCTTATCATATAGTCAACTAGTCACGTACATCCTTAGAACTCAGTAGGTATGCCAACACATAAGCCTTGAAAGTAGCTAACAGCATCATCAGAAAGTAGGTCCATGGCACCTTATTCCCTATTATTCGATGCAACCCCTTGAGATCACTCCACAGAGGTTTTCCTTAATCTGCCACCCTGAGGATGAACCTCAATGCTGTAGTACCCCAGTGTGAGGAAAATAAGAAATAACAGAGAACTACATGGACTTTTGTGCAAGGGGAAAAAAAGTGTGCAAGGAGAAAAAAAGTAGAACAAATTTCAAACTACCCTATAGAAGTCTATAGCTGTAGTATAATCCTCTCTCAAACTGTATAGGTGAATTTTAAAAATCTAAGAAAAGGATATAAGTGCTATTAAAGATCAGGTCGTAAGTCCTGTGTTGAGTGAGGTTCAGAAAAACCTGAGGCATGCGCCCAGATTTTTAGAGTAATTTGTATGTAGAACCCTCTGGAGTTCTTTGCTATTAAATTCAAGGTTTGTAATTACGACTTGGGATGAATTAAAAATGAATTTTGGAACTGTGGTCATATTGCCTACATCCATATTTATTCACATTCTCTTGTACAGTGCACATATATCTGTGGGTTTGAAATAACATTATTGAGTTTGTATGATGGGGAATACCAAGTTCAACATTATTTTTATGAGGTGTTAACTAATAGATGGCCTATGTGCAGTTTACAAAAATAAATAAATAAATAAATAAAAAGATTATCAGGACCAAGGTCTACCAGCCATCAGCCTCTACAATTACAGAAAAAGGATTAGATTATATATATCCAATTGATCTCTTTGGATGATCTCTGCTCAAAGCTCCAGGTCAAGGCAATAGTTACAAGAGCTTTTGCCAATATCACCTAGAGGAAAATTCGTCCCCGATCCTGCATTTGGTGATTAGTATAATCCTATGTGTGAGTCTAATCTAAAGCCCACTGAAGTCAAAAGAAAAACTCCCATTGACTTCACGGGTCTTTGGAGGAGGCCTTGTATGAGTGAGATTTACCATAAACTGGGTAAATGGTCTAATATTCATAATCTAAAATGTAGTTTGTATCCAAGTATATGTTAAAATATGCATTCAGGTCATGAAGTAATTATGTTGCTTTTTAGTTCAAAAACAATCAACACACAAATATTTGTTCTCCCCCTTTATATATTTATTAATCACAAGATTCCCCCATAGCCTACTCTCCAGACATTAGAGGCCCTATATGCTGAATAAGTTTCACGCCTCTAACCCTGAGGAGCATGAGTGACAGCATCAGCAGAAGAAGTGTGCTGTGCTTCATTCCCCTCATTGGGTACATCTACCCTGCACAGTTATGTCAGAATAAGCTATTCCAGAATAGTTATTCTGAAATAGATTATTTCAAAATAGCACATCTATACTGCAGGGAAGCCTCAAAATTAGTCTGAGGCAGGCTTCCCTAATGTAGACATGCTATCTTGATTTAGAGCTCCAAGAGGAATAACTTAGAATGGCCCTGGTGAGGGTCTATTTCGAACTAGCAGAAGTGGAGCATCTACACATGCCTTATTTCAAAATAGCTATTTCAGAATAGGCATTATTCTTCGTAGAATGAGGTTTACAGAAGTCGGAATAAGCTGTTTGTTATTTCAAAATTATTTTGAAAGAATGGAATTGCTGTGTAGATGCTTGCATAGTTATTTTGGAATAACGGCCTTATTCCAAAATAACTTTGCTGTGTAGACATACCCACTGTGATGTGCTTACAATATGTATGCATTATCATGTATATAGTAGCTCAGCCGGGCCGCCACGGGGGAGCAAGCGGCGCAAGCAGCCGTTTGGGTGCCGTGGTTCCCATGCAGCACCCCCGTGATATCATTGTAGCCAATTAGTTCATTTTATCATTGTCATAGTGAAGTCATATCTTATGTCATCATCCATTCTTTGGGTGTCCCCAGAGCCTCCAAATCTGCATCCTCTTTATCTTTAAACTGAAACAATAGGAACTAGACTCACTATAATATACCACAAAATCCAGTTCATTCGATTTAAAATAAAGCCTACATCATGGTCTACAAATACCTCCATGGGGAAGAGATTTCTGATAGCAGGTGACTCTTTAATTCAACAGAAAAAGACATCATGAGGTCCCGTGGCTGGAAATTGAAGTTAGACAAATTCAAACTAGAAATAAAATGTACATATTTAACAAATTACTCATTTGAACAACATAGCTAGGCATGTGGTATACTCATCATCATTTGAAGTATATAAATCACCATTGGATGTTGTTCTAAAAGATATGCTTTGGCTACATTATAAGTTCTGGGTTTGATGCAAAAATTACTGGGAAAAATCTTAGTGTCTGTTTTTTGGAGGTCAGACTAGATGATCATAATGATCCCTTATTATAACCTTAAAATCTATTACTCTTGTGTAGAAACTGACTGTTATACATGGGTTGCACTAAATATGGTAAATTATTGGTAGCATTACCTGATTATATGCAAGTGCTGCTGCATGTTTATGGGAGTTTCCCTGATTAAATTGCCTCACTTTAAGATTCTCATAGAAGAGAGGTTTTCTACCTGTGGTCCATGGCCTCCTAGAGGTCCACCGGCTTTGGCTAAGATTTCCAAAGGGGGCTGTACCACCATTTGAAATTATTTAGAGGACTGCAAAGGAAAAAAGGTTGGAAAACCCCTATCATGAAGCAAATATGGAACTGAAATTTCAAAATGAACTCACTCCAGCTCTCACCCCACTGTGCTTTTAACTTCATACCTTATCATAAGCAATTTAATTCTTGCACTTCTCCACAATGTTTTTCCCTGTAACCTTGCTTTACGTCTTCCTTTGTGATTTTATTTATTTTTGTATGTTTGTTTGAACTGTAAAACGATTGTCATTTGGCAAAAAAAGACGGCAGCCGTGCTTGTGGAACAATGTTTGGCAGAGTTCTTTTAAGAGCTGACCTCAGAACACAAAGGAATGCTGCTATGAGAGAGGTGCTCATTGAAAAATACAGCACCATAAAAGGTATCTTTGAGGTATCATTTGCAAGGGCAGCATTTGACACATGATTCCAGTGTTGCCAAATCTCACAATTTTATCATGTATCTTATGATGTTTGGGGATTTTGTTGAAGCAACAGCCTCTGGACTATTGGGATTACAACCTTTTGTTTGAGAAGAAAAATAAGTGCCTAGCCCTCATGAATGAAGAGGACAATTTGAAAATGCAGAACAGGTGAATCTAATGGCTCAAAAACCAGAAGGTAAATATTAAGTAACAAAAGTGCACTTGTTTTCAGCAGGAAAGAGGTTATTTGTTTTTACAAAAACAGTCATGATACAGTTCTAACCAATGTACAAAATATAAATAAAACTACACACAGAGGCACAGTGCAAGCTGACAGAGATAGGGCATGGATCTTTATGGATAAGTGGAATAGAATCACTATATCTATGGATGTGTCTAGACTACAGGGTTTTGTTGATAAAAGTGGACTTTTGTCGACAAAACTATACCTGCGTCTACACTGCTGCTGAATTCTGTTGACATAATGTCGACAGAACTCAACAGTTTTGTCGACAGCTGTAAACCTCATTCTACAAGGAATAACGCCTTTTGTCGACGGAGTTCTGTCGACAGAAGACGTCATTGCATCTACACTGTTCTTTGCGTCTACACTGTCACGTCAACAAAGCGGCTTGCTTTGTCAACAGAACTGGATGTAGTCTAGACGCTCTTTGTCGACAGAAGCTTTGTTGACAGTATCTGTTGACAAAACTTCTGTCGACAAAAGCCTGTAGTCTAGACATACCCTATATGTATAGATACATATATAAATATAAATAATGCTTTTAAGTCAATCTCATGATTTTGTGGGGCCTCATACATGCTTTTTGAATGTTTGGGATTGGATATACCATGATTCATCCCACAGAACTAGTGCATCCCCAGCATACCATGTTAGGCAGCATGAACTTCTCTTGGAAGCAAGTGAATATCTGATGGAAGTTCTTTGTATCCCTGAAAGTCCTGCCATGGTCTTTTCATAGCCTTTAATTATCTAAGAATTCCTCTCCCCTTAATAAATAAAGTAGAGAAGCATAAACCTGGGGAACAGGACTCCAAATTTTGGTTTCTCATTGAGAACCATACAGTCAAGCTTAACCAGCCCAGGCAACATTTTAAGGAGCTCCCCCAGATGTTTGTGTGTGTGCCCACTCTATGCAGGGAGTGGAGGTCAGTAATGCTCAGGAGTAGGGGGAGCCATTTCTACAAGTGCCAAAAGAAAGCCGTGGGTTGGTTCTGAACAGCAGTGCCCAGGGCCTAGCATATGTGCAAGGAAGGAGATTAGCCCACAGTGGGTGTACAGCCATCCACCCTTTGACAGAGAAATCAGGGAGATAGTCCACTTAAAGGTGAGTGATGCAATTTTCTAGTATCTGTCCAACTACGTCATTCATCTTCATAAATGGCTTGTATTGTGAATCTCAAGGTTTGCAATGCTGTTGTTGTTAGATGAGTTAATGGCAAAGAATGACTGATTTATAAAGACTTTTAAGGCTACTGAGAAGTTGGAATTAACTGGGGAGATGTTCAGTAGGCCAGAGGAACAGATACATTTGCCATGTCAAACTGCAGAGGCTCCATACTTCAGAAGTGCATGATCAGATTCAGTCACCAGAGATAACTAAGATGATGGTCTTCACACTTAAACAATAGCCATTTTTATGTAGTGGGAACTCCCAGAATTATATTCTGCTTTAATTGGCTCAGTATTGCTGCTCTTAAGCATGCAGACAGAAATCATGAGCAAGACCCCATGAAACTGACATTAAAATGAAGAGATTTTTCAAAAGTAATGTATTTGGAGTTCTTTCATTTCCCTGCTTGTTTTCGAACCTTTAGGATGCCAATTTTCCAGCGTTTCTGGATCATAGAACTGCAGGGCTGGAAGGTTCATATGAGCTGAACAAGACCAGATATTGTGAGTTTTGTAATAAAATTGTGAGTCAGCAACACTGCAAATTGCAGCCATGGTTGAGATATTTCTTAAGCATAATATTTCATTATCCTTGCTGCCCCAGGCAGCCTGCAATTGATCAGGATCTTTCATGAATGTACACAATGTCCTGTCCAGAATGGGAGAGACACCTGGAAAAACTTAAGGGTTTTTTTTTTTCAAAATAAAGGATTTATGGCACAAAATAATGTGATACTGTGACTTTCTGTATTTCTTTCTATACATTTGCAACTCCCAATTTTTTTATAACTGGAGGTGCCCTAATAATGATTAGCACCATGCCTCTTACCCAACCTTTTGACAGATTTCAGGCTCCACTAAATGGATTTTTAAAACATTGTATTTTCTATTAATCACAGCCCAAATTGTTTTTCACTTTTAAATTCTCCATTGACCATGAGTAAGCTCTTAAGCCTACAAGCCCTTTCCTCCTAATGGTACTTACCTCCTTAGAATATTTCCCCAATGTCTCAGACTGTCATTTTTAATCTGTAATACATATTAGATGAAACATTTTAAATATGTATATGGTGACTTACCCACACACCCTTTTGATTAGATTTATTTTAAAATCTATTCAGGTTCAGAGCAGTCTTGAATAGTTTCACCAGGTCTCTCAAAGTCCCTAAAATTAAATCTTTTGTTATGTGTATCTTATTGATGGGGGAGGGAAGCCCTAGAAAAAATATTTGCAGATTTTTCCAATGTGGGCCATTTTTATTCTCTAATCCTGGTCAGCAGAAATGCATCTGAGCCTTAGTGATTTTCATATCTGTGAGATATCTTCATGTTCTTCAAACCCAGCTGGTTCATACAATCATTATTTTAATCCTGCTCTACCCAGTACCATTTTCTTTTTTTAAGTAATTGTTTAGGAAAAGGATTTAGTGAAAAGAAGATTAGAGAAATTTAAAGGCACTGCAGACTGTGCCACAATTAAGTATACATTTTTAGCTCACATAACTGGATAATACTATCTCTACTGAGATAGAGGGCATATGGGTTAAGCTTCAACAAGCCCGACATTCCTATGTCACCTCACAAAGAGTTATGGGGTAACAACCTTGTTATAACAGTTTTTACAACCCCAAGACCCCACAAAAGCATGAGAAATATGTTGGTATACTGACATTGATTACTGAACAGTGGACCACCCACCCTGCAGCTCTTCTGCTACAAAATTAACACAAACTCCTAGGTCTCAGAGATGATGGACCAAATTTATCCTTGCTGTAACGCCAGTGTACTCACGGTGTTACACCAGTGTAGGCCTGATGTATTCTGTGTATTCGAGTAAAACTTAAAGGTAATTTGAAAGAAAATAGCACTATAATAACAACCTCTGTGATTATAAACAACCCTGCAAATTCAACATTGCATATAGTGAGTGATAAAGTTTCAGTGGTAGCAGAGAGGAAGGGTGAATAAACACCTTGATAGCAACACAAAAAAAGAACCGTCCGGATGTCTTTAGCATTCTACCACTACTCTGGAATGAGCCCAAAACATGGCCATCATTGTCCAGCTTTAGAATGTCCAGTGGTGCATTGCTAGCACTGTGGGTATATCCACTTTCCGCATTGGCGTTGGTTACATGTGTCATACATTAGAGGTGGTGGGGTAGAGTTTCAGGTATTCTGATATTATATATTGTTTCAGTGGACTAAGAGAGAGAAAAATGGACTGAAAGGTCATATGTGTCATGCTCACAGTAAAGAATCAAGGAGTCGCTTTTTCCTAATAGCGAGCAATAATTTAGGCCAAAGAAAACAATACAAAAGGGACAGTGGATAACCGTATTGGCAAATTTATTTTCCCTTCAGTCTGTTTTCATGAATCTCATTCACAGACTTGATTCACTCGCCTTTTCATCAGCCAGGCAAAAGGGTGACGTTAAAGAAGCATTGTGACTTAGAGTGCAGTGATTGGTTGGAGCACACCAACTTCTTGACAATCCCATCCTACTACTGCTGACTAAAGGCTCTTTGACAGTTGCCAGTGCCAACTGCCAGCTGCAGGGGATGTAAGCCTGCACGTTCTCACCTGTTGGTCAGTGGAGTTGTAGGCAGGTTCCCTGGGTCCTGTCCCTTGAATGCCTGCAGGGAAAGAGAAGCAGGCTCAGAATCCCAAATAAAATCACATCAGCAAAAGGTAGGTCCTGTTGTGTTATTTAATTTAAGCTTATTTTACATATTTCAACCCTTAGCAGCAGCAGCATTCCAGGAACCGTGCAACGCTGCAGAGAGAGAAGCCAATGGGAACTGGATGGATACACTTTAGCTCTGACTCTTCCTTAGGCTTTTGTGACTG
Organism: Pelochelys cantorii; assembly: GCA_032595735.1. Classification (NCBI taxonomy): domain Eukaryota; kingdom Metazoa; phylum Chordata; order Testudines; family Trionychidae; genus Pelochelys; species Pelochelys cantorii. The sequence continues at coordinate 50,467,598 of CM064327.1, forward strand.
CTCCGGCCTCTCAAACTGGCCTCTCAGGCTACGTCTACACTGCAGGCTTCTTGTGCAAGAACTGTTTTACACAAGAGTTTCTGTGCAAAAGTTCTTGCGCAAGAGCGCGTCCACACTGCCATGTGCTTTTGTGCAAGAGCGTCCATGGCAGTGTGGACGCTTTCTTGCGCAAGAAAGCTCTGATGGCCATTTTAGCCACAGGGGTTTCTTGCGCAAGAAACCCCTGCTGCCTGTCCACACTGTCTTCTTGCGCAAGAGCACTTGTGCAAGAGGGCTTATGCCTCATTCAGAGCATCAGAGGTCTTGCGCAAGAAGCCCTCTTTTCTGACACTGTACTGTAAATTTACATGCACAAGAACGCGCGTGCAGTGTAGATGCTCTGCACGTTTTTGCGCAAGAACATCTGTTCTTGCGCAAAAAGCCTGCAGTGTATATGTAGCCTGAGGGTACGTTTATGCCGGAATAAAAGGCCTATGGCATGGCTGAGTTGAGCTCATAGGGCCTAGGCTGCAGGGCTAAAAACTGCTGTTGGCCCAGTGTGAGGATCCCATAACCTGGGCTCCAGCCCAGGCTACATAGCAGTTTTAAAGTCCCACGGCCCAAACCCCGTGAGCCTGAGTCATTTGACGCAGGCCAGCTGCAGGTGTTTAATTACTGTGTAGACATACCCTCAGATTTCTCATTCATTATCTCCCATGCTGGGTCCATGTCCTTTCCCTCTCATGCTCTGCCAGTGACCCACAGCACTGTGACCTTCATCCTCTTCCCCATCTACATAATATTACCTCATCTGTTTTGGGGGCTTCAGGCCTAGATCCTCAAAGGAATTCAGGATCCACATCAATGGGAGTTAGGTATCTAAATACCTTTGAGGAGTTGGGCTTCAGCTACCATCTCTGCCACTCTTCTTCCTCTCCTCAGAACTTTCATCCTCTGTTCACTCTCTCATCGGACACTTTTCTTCCTGAATGCCATCAGCTTGAACTCAATACCTCAAAAACACAACTTCTCTTCTCTCCCACCACTGATTTTTACCCCTGCTTTCTCTCTTCTGCATCACATCTCAAACTTTAAGACTTAAAATATCACATCTGAACTGACAAACATGTGGTGACCCTTTGCTAAGACCCTCTTACATTCTCCCCCTCTCCAAGGCCTTCTCTCCAAGGTCTTCCTTGGGCCACCCAGGTAACTGTTCAAGCCAGTGTTAGTTAGAACAGTCCTGGGTCTGCTCTAAATTACATTCAGCCCTAGGAAAAGGAGCAGTGGAACACTCACTTCTGCTAAGAATAGAGTTCAATATATCCAATCCCCCACGCCCCCAAAGCAATACACACATCTACTATATACTTGGGAGAGTTTGTTCATCTCTCTGTCTATCCATCTGTGAGCCTGTTTGTTCAAGAAATCCCCCTAAATGATAAGAGCTAGGATCACCAAATATTGTATGCAGCTTCCTTTTATCTATCTATCTATCTATCTATCTATCTTTTAGAATCTGTCTGTCTGTGAGTCTATTTGTTCAAACTCACTTAAATGGTAAGAGCTAGGAAAGAGGTAGGACCACCAAATCTGGTATACAGCTTCCTCTTCTCCTAATGTAAAGCAAGGTCAGGGACTGGATGTGCCAGGAGAATCAGAAGCCCCAGGAAAGGGACAGTTTTCCATAACATGCAAAGGGAGGGGCTGCTGTTTTGGAGGGAGGTGATATGAGAGTGGCCACTGGAGGCAGCGAGCTCACAGGAGAGTGCTACCCTGCAGTGTGCCCAGTAGGGGCAGCTGTGCCGCCAAAGGAGGCTCTGCCATCTTGCCTGCGAGCACACCAAGTAAGTAGCCCCCCAGCCCACCTTCCAGCCTTTGGCCACAGTGCCCGGGGGAGAGAACAGGGCCTGGGTGATTGGAAGAGGCTGGGGGGAGGGGAGAGAGAGGACAGGCCTCAGGTAGGCTGAGGGGATGGCCTGGGGAGAGAATTGGCCCCAGGTGGATGGGGGGAGGGGAGGGAGCGGAGAACTGGCCCTGGGAAGACAGGGAGGGTGGCCAGAGGGAAAGAATAGGCCCTGGGTGGGCTGGGGGATGGTCTCGGGGGGACTGGCTCGGGTGGGCTTGGGGAAAGAGAGCAGGTCCTGGGTAGGCTGGATAGGGTGTGTGTGTGTGTGTGTGTGTGTGTGTGTGTGTGTGTGTCAGGGTTACTTGTGGGGGGGAGAGAACAGGCCCTGAGAGGGTGACCTGGGTGGGGGGGAGAGAACAGGCCCCAGACAGGCTAGGGATGTCATTGCGGGGGGGAATGCCTCCTTAGGCAGGCTGTGGGAGGCTGTGGGAGTTGCCAGGGAGGGGAGAGAGAGCTGAGGAGGTGGCCTGGGGGGGGAAAGAGAACAGGTCCTGACAGGCTGTAGCCTGCGGGGGAGAGAACAAGCTCCAGGCAGGCTGGGCAGATGGCCTGTGGGGGAGAGACCAGGCCCTGGGAGGATAACCTGGGGGGGAAAGAGAACAGGGCCCAGGTGGGTGAGGGAGGTGACCTGGGGGAAGAGGAAAACAGGCCATGGATGGGAGGGAGAATGCTGGGATGAGGAGAGAACAGACCCCTGGCCCCCAGCCTCTTGCACTCCCCCCGCCACCCCCCACATCTCCAAGGCCCTGCCCTAAAGGACCCAGCAGGTAAGTCTGCTAGTCATAAGGTAAAACAAAGTCACAGTTTGGTTGTGTTAGTGTAACCCACGTACCTAGTGTGGTTCACTGTCTCGTGCAATCGCACCTAGACCACAGCAATAGCTAAGAAGAAGAGATCTCTACAGCATGTGCTGAGAGCCAGCTGGCTTTTAGCTCAAAGGCTCCTATCCTAAGCTCCAGAGCTCCCAGGGTCAAATTCGCCTGGTGGTGGGTACATCAGGACAATGGTAAGTGGGTGGAATATATATTTTTTTTGTCATGAACTGGAAAGGGAGGGCTGTGATAGCAAGGACAGCTATATTCCAGAATGACCACAGGGGGCAGCAAGCAAGCACAGCCCCAAACAACCACAGAGTAGCCACGAGCCGGTCAGTGCGATACCTGCTGCCCTGGCGTACTCTGGAGAGCAGCTGCCAGCCAGCCAGCATGGCCCCTACCACCCCAGCCCAGCCCCAGGGAGCAACATCGCTAGCCAGGCTGTGTGGTCTCTGCCACCTTGGGCTGGCTCCCACCTCCTTCCCTGAGCCCCCCAGCCCTTGCCCTGACTCTTGCACCCCCATCCCTGCACCTGAGCCCCCCACCTCTCCCAACTCCCTACCCTGAGCCTCCTACCCCCTGCCCTGGCTGCTGCACCTTCCACTCCCTGCCCTGACCCCCACACACGCCTCCCAACCTCCTGTCCTGATTCCTGCACTGCCATCCCCTGCCCTGAGCTCCCTGCCCTGACTCCTGCACTCCCACACACACACTCCCAGCCCCCTGTCCTGAAGGACCTGAGCAATATCAAGTAAATCTTCTAGTAACCCACCAAACAAACCATATCTGTATTTCACTGAGAGATTTTATGTCCTTTGGCATGAAGTGGAGTAGAAGGAAGGAGATCCATTCCTACTGCAGAATCGTTGTTCCCTTTTGTTCTGGCTGCTGTGTTTATTAGTGGAATTCTCAACCAGGCTGCTTTTCCCTATTAGATTTTAATAGTTCATTATATGGTGTGATTGTCTTTGCACAGAAATGCTGGGATAAATGTGAAGGGTTAGTAATGGAGGTTTCTGAAGACACTGTTCTGCCTGGACAGCACATATTCAGGGCGTATGGAAAACAAGATATTGCTCCCTGTGGCTGTGCATTACATACCACATGCTTAGGGACTAATCCAAAACTAACAGAGGCTATTGGAAAGAATCCCATTGACTTCACTGGGCTTTGGATCAGGCCATTAAAGCAGTTTTTTTCCTGCTTTCAGAGGCAGTGCTCCATTAAATTGGGCAAAATGGTTGATCATCTCCTGGGAACCTGGAAATCAACTTCGTGTGAAAACTTTGATGCATACATGAAAGAATTAGGTGAGAAATACTATAGGATTTAAATACTTTTTCTTTTAATTTGACATGTCCTTTCTTTCTTCAATGTACATTGTTTTTAAGTAGAAATAATCTGGGGCTCTCTTGCTTTCTTGTCACTTACAACAAGCACAAAGAAGTGACCACTATGAAACTGCAGAATAAGCTATGGTAAGTAGCAGAACTCCTTTTTGCTTAAGATAGTCATCATTATAGTGGGCTCCAAATGACACTGCAAGTATTGATCCTTCAGTGCCTGGAAATTGCCCAGATAATTTTCTACACTTGAAAAAAAGCCCATGATATTTATAAACTAACTTAATTAGTAAATGATGGTACATGTTCTTAAGTTGCTGAATAGAGCCAATCAATTTAAATTAGCATCATTTTTGCAATGCCTTAATATTGGGTTTTCCTTAATAGAACTACCAAACAAATCTCATACCACAGATATGACAGTACCATGACAATGACATCACTGATTCACGAGTACCAACTGACAATTGCTGACTTGTTTCTACAGTCTGCCTCTCACGCTTCTGACACCATTCTGAGATATGGCTCTTTCTCTGCATATAACTTCATAAAACTTGCAATTGTAAGCCAAGCCCTCCCCCAAATGTAGTGGTTTAGGCACAGTGTAACCCAGATTTGAACAATCCTATAAACTCCACTCCTGACTACCCATTAACATTTTTTCTAGGTATGTCTCAAAAGCTCACCAGATCTTCCCTAATAAATTATTTCATCTTGTTTTGGTGTGGAATCCTTCTCGAATGCAGGCTTTTTGAGGCATAAATGCTGAAGGGATCAGTTTGTCTTTGTGCTTTGTGGGAACAAAGGGTTTAACTAGTAATTATTCCCCCAAAACACAAAGCCTCTTTCGTGTTCAACTTTCCATTCATTGGTCAGTCACTGTAGTGCTTTATCCAACAAAGGTAAGACTGCAAGCAATGAATAAACAAGCCCTTACCATGATCAGGTCACACAGCAGAGACTGAGTATGTAAGCCATACCTTTAATCTTGCCTCATGAAGTGCATTCTGAAGTGCAGGGTGCCCAGGTATATTTCAAACTTTTTCTGGGAACCTTATAGCAAACTTTATGAGGTAGGTATTAAAAGTAGGAATGTCAGCATGAAGTTGACTACATGATTAACAGATAAACCTGGATTTATCAGTTAATCTTGTCAACTACACACACTCCCCCCCACACGCTGCCTCGGTATCAAAGGCAGTGGGAAGGGGAGGGCAGGAGCCAGTGCCCATGAGGAGCTGGCTTTAAGCAGGCTCCCCAAGAGCACCAGCTCTGCCTCCCTCCGCCCTGCATTACTGCTTCTGATAGAGAGGCAGCAGCACAGAGGGTGAGGGGGCAGGTGGAGCCAATACACGCGGGGAGCCTGCTTTCAAGCAGGCTCCCCTCATATGCCGGCTCTGTGGACCCGCCTGCCCCACCCCTTTCTGCCTCCTACAGAGGCAGTGAGTGGGAGCAGGCAGGAGCTGGTGCTGGGGGGAGCTGGCTTAAAAGCCATTTCTCACAGCTCCATGGTGCCACCTACCCTCTGCCCTGAGCTGCTACCTCTATCAGAGGCAGCGGTGCAGGGGGAGGAGGGGCAGGAGAGGCTGATGTAAAGCAACCTCTGTTCACAGTGGTCCGGGCTCACCGCAGACACAGGCTGGACTGCGGCGGCAGCCCCTGTCTGCAGAGGTCTGAGTGTGCTGCAGACAGAGGCTGTCTGCAGCAGCAGGCCCTGTCCACAGCAAGGAGAGGCAGCAGCATTGGATGGCATGGGGCTCCCTAAGAGTGGGACCAGGAGTGCTAAGATTTCATGCAGTTACATGACTATTCAATTACATAATATCTAATTAAAAGTATGGTGTGGGGAATGAGGAAGATGTCTATATTATTTTGTATGAATATGCATGCCTCAATTTACCAGCTGGGTATTTTTTCTGGCTGACTACACAGAGTTAAATCACAGATTCATAGACTCATAGATGCTAAGGCCAGAAGGGAGATTGCAATCACCTAGCCTGACCTCCTGCATGCATTAAAGTTCTTCATTGTGATCATGGCAGTTTTTCTTGCTTAATGTCTATTGTCCTGATTTAAAGCCTATTGACTTCAGTGAGCAATAAATTGAGCCCATTCCTCAGTAGGAAATTGCTAATAACTGGAAATATTAAGATCTATGTAAGCATCTGAGGATGTTTGTCCATTCCCACCAATACCACTGTTCTCCTTCCTGAGACACTGAAATCCATAATGTTTCTTTTTCCTGGTAGCAATTAAGAGATCTGAATTCTCTTGCTTACAGGAGTGGGCTTAGCCACCAGGAAACTGGGCAGGCTAGCGAAACCCAGCATGACCATCAGTGCTGATGGTGATGTGGTAACCATCAAAACCAAGAGTGCCTTTAAAAATAATGAGATCTCCTTCAAGCTTGGCGAGGCGTTTGACGAAACCACACCAGATGACCGGAAAACAAAGGTGCGGATTAAAGCTTTCCTTCACAGTACTCCCAATCTGCTGCAATGGGCATAACAGTTCTTTTCCACATGATGAAAACACATCTTCTAATTACTAGAGTGGATAATTAAATAATACACGTGGGAAACTCAGTGCAACTTAGATAGAGCTTTTATATAAAAAGGGGGGAGCCAGATTCCATGAAGTACACACAGAGTAGTGACTTCACCATAGGCGTGCACAGGGAGTGTGCCGGGTGTGCCCAGGCACACCCTAATGTCTCAAAAAAAAAGTGGCTTTGCATTTTAATTTAATCGCATAGTATGCTCTTTTAAGTAAAGTTTAGTTGTTAATTTTAAAAAAATTAAGTTTAGTTAAGTTTTAGTTTCTTTAGTTTGTTTGATGAAGAAAAATAATGTCCTTTATGATTGAGTATTCAATAAATGTTCACCTTTAAAAAAAATAAAATTCCCTGGGTACACACCCTAATGAAATGTGCTGTGCACGCCTATGGACTTCACATGCAGTATACTAGCCTTTATCCTGTAGCTAACATCTGCATTTCTTCTTTTAGGTCTATCACTTTTTATTTGGCTGTAATAAAATGCCTTTTGTTTGAATGGCCCAGTTTACTAACCAATCCATATTGTTTTGTCCTCATTAATTACCATTCCAGCAATCTGTTTCATCCACAAATGTTATCAGAAGTGATTTTGTATGTATTTCCAAAAATATGAATAAAAATGTTAAATAGGGCTAATACTTATAATTGCCCATGTATTTTACACAAAAGATCTCCAGATACCTACATGATGAACAGCTGTGTAAAACCTCAAAACAGAAAGTGATGGACCCTCTGTGTGCTGAGTGAATCACTTCTTTAATCATCAGGACCATCAACTCTTCTGGGCAGGAGCTGTCTTTTAATATATGTTTGTACAGCAACTAGCAAAACTGAGCCCTTCTACTGACTGGGAGCTGTATGCCTCTGCTCTGCAAAAAATAATAATCTGGGCAGGATACTCATCTTTTACCTACTTTTGTTTCTTCAGAGCATTGTGACCTTAGAAAATGGGGCATTAAATCAGGTCCAGAACTGGGATGGCAAAGAGACTGTAATAAAGAGACAAGTGGTGGATGGGAAGATGGTGGTGGTGAGTGAATTAATTCTAGTTATGTGATCACCCAGTAATGCAAAGATAAAGACCATCTAAGCAGTTATAATTTAATTATACGTTCAATTTTCTTCTTAATAAATGTGGCTTATATTAGAAATGTGCTTAGTGGCCTGTGGCAGGAAGAGAATATTAGAAAAAAGCTTGAATTAAGTTAATATTATGGAATATGAGAGAAGAGGAAAGATGACCAGGTGCTTAGTGTAGAACCCAAAAGATGTGTATTCAAATCTCTACTCCAGCACACACCTCCTTTATAATTTTGGACAAGTTACTTATAGATCCAGATCCTCAGAGCTATTTAGACACCTAACATCTGTTGATTTCAATGAGAATTAGGGATCTAAATACCTTTGGGACTTAGACTCTCTGTGCTTCAGTTCCCTATCTGTAAAATTGAGATGATAATAATACCTCCATATCTTAGAAGCAGGGCCAGCATAAGAAAGGGGCCTCAGAGGCTGCAGGCCAGGGCCCTGGGCTAAGCAGGACCTCACAAAAAAGATCTCCAGGCTGCCAAAAGTGCACATCTTTTTGTGGGGCCCAGACTGCAGCCATTAAATCCCCTGTGTTTCAGCCCTGCCTAGCAGGGGGAGGGGAAGCAGTACACAGCTCTGAACACTGCTGTTTCTCCCGCCTGGGCTGGAGTTGTAAGTGCTGGAAAGCTTTGTCTGTGTGCTTCCCTTGATTGCCCGCTCTACTACTGCAGCTCCCGTTGGCTGGGTATCACAGCCAACTGGAGCTGTGGAAGGTGATGCCTGCGAGTGAGCACAGGGCAGCACACAGAGTCACCTGCCCCCTCCTCTCCCTGGGGCCTGTACCACAAAAGGGAAGCTGCTCCAGGTAAGCACCCTGGCCCCCAACTCCCTGCACCAATTCTGAGCCTCAACTCCTGCTGAGACCCTGCACCCCTACCTCCTCCCCTTCTCCCCCTCCTGCACCTAACTGCTTCCCACACCTTGCACTCCCAGCTCCTACTCTGAACCTCCTCCTGCACTCCATACCTCTTGGCTCCAATCTGGAGCCCCCTCCTGCATCCCAAACACCTCATCCCAGCTCCATTGCAGAGCCTTCAGCCCCCCAGTTAGAGCCCTCATCTCCTCCCACATCCAGCCCCCTGCCTTAACTCACAGCCCCCCACACACACTCTGAACTCCTCCTTTTTGGTCCCATTCTAGAACCCAAGGGCCTCACAAAATCTAATAGCTCAGAGTCCCCAGAAGAGTTAATCTGGCCTTGCTTAGAAGGATGTTGCAAGGATAAATTCATTTACAATTACGAGGTGTTCAGATACTGTGGTGATGGGGCCATATAAGTAAGACAGACATGAACCTCAAAAGATGGTTGCATTCATACTAATATCAGTCTTCAATATATATTTTGATTTTTTTTGTAAATTGGAAGAAAATGTGAATGGGGGAAACACTAATACCAATAATCTCATAATGTATTTCAGTGGCACATTTTTCTTTGCAAAAACAAAATAGGTGAGATGATTTTTCTTCTCCCTATTTATTTTTAAAATGGGATTGTCTTTTTACAATTTTGCTGTGAGAAAGTACAACTGTTTCGGTGATCTCCTCTTTTGTTTTCTAGGAGTGCACCATGAATGACATCACCTGCACTAGGATCTATGAGAAAGCCTGAAGAAACACTCTCAGTACCCTGCTTGATTAGAAATTGCAGTACTATAAATTTAACTGTTGCAGGTACTTAATAAAAAACAAATGCAGTAAGTTGTTACTGTCTAGTTGCTGGACTCCAGATACTCTTGAGCGATTGCATTTTCTCAAAAAGGTTGATAGCTCCTGATGCTAAATTTGCCTCACTAGAAGAATCTAATGCTGGAACCACTGATTTGAACTGCAATTATGTTCTTGCCAACAGCCTCTTTTTAAAAATATTTCCATCATTTGAAAATAATTGTATTTGAGCCCTGGAAAAGTTTTCTAATTACAAGGTAATGCAGACTCATTTCAGAGTTTATGGAAGATGTATGGTACCTTAGACACTATCATTACAACTAGAGCAGCTGAGGGAACAACATAAGAAGAGACATATTGGACCAGACTGATGGTCCAGCTAACCCAGGAGCTTGTCTTCTGAGAGGCAATGGCCAGCTGCTTCAGGTAGAATGAAAAGAACAGGGTCAAAGTATCAAGTGATCCATCCCCTCTCATCTAGTCCTAGCTGCTGGCAGTCAGAGATTTAGGAACACCTTGAGTATGTGGTTACATCCCTGCCCATCTTGACTAATAGATGAACTTAGCTTATTCTTTTTTGAAACCAGTTATACTTTCAACCATCATAACATGCAGTAGCAGTGAGTTCCACATGTTGACTGTACATTGTGTGAAGAAGTACAAGTTGAACCTCTCTAATCCAGCACCCTTGGGACCTGGCCGGTTCTGAATGAGAGAATTTTCCAGACCACGGGAGGTCAATATTGTCTAGCAGTGTTACTAACACTTCCACAGCTTACATTTGGGGGTAAATTAGAGCTAACTAACAGCACAGAACACTGAGAGCTAGGATTAGTGGCTCTAAACAAACTTTAAGGGACTGTAATTGTCAAGTCCACCTCAAAAATGAGCATTACATTAACTATCCAGAGGCTGATTTAATTTATAGGTTACATACCCCAGTTAGTAATTCTGCCATTTCACATTTGAGTAGAGTTACCATATTTCAGGCTCCCAAAAAAGAGACACTGACAGAGAAGGGGGCTAGGGGAGCAATTGGGGGGGTGCTGGAGGGAAGTGTATATTGGGAGGAGGTATTTGGGGGGTACATGCATGCCAGAGGGGTATTTGGAGCAGTACATGTGTGGACTGGAGGTGCATAGTGGGAGGAGTACCTGGTAAGGGGGGGGGGCATGTCACTCCCTGTGACAGTGGCAGGGTGGCTGATATAGGCTCATTATACCTCCCTCCAGGTCCCCTTCCCAGGGCTGGCAGCTGGGTTGACTAAGTAGCACGGAAACAGTGAAACAGCTACCGTATAAGCAGAGATTCATAAGACTGTGGCTTTACAGCTTGGAAAGGAGATGATGGCGGCATCTCAGTCTTGAGCAGTTGCTCAAAATTTGTCACAGAAAAAGAAAAGTTTGAATGTGGGAATCTCGCTGACACCCTCTGCAGGGAAGACTGATGCAAAGAATCAATTTAGCTTCTCCACAACAGGCTTATCTTCCTTGAGCACTTTGATCATCCAATAGCACCACTGATTACTTGTCTGGCTTTCTGCTGCTGTTTTGTGTGTGTGCACACGTGTGATGGTAATGTTTGTGTCTTTTAATAGCTGCTTTTCAGATTCTTTGCTGGCCTGCCTACATGTCTGAATTTATTACTTTCTATTTTCCTCAACAGGGTTTGACATCCACGCTATTTCTACACTATAGAGCTTTTGTGGGGAAAAAAAATGAATGTTCTTCCACAAAAACTCGCAGAGCGTCCACACCTCAAGCATGCTTTTGCACAAGCAAATTGAAAGATCAGAGGGAATTTTGTGCAACTGGTAATCCTCATTCTCTGAGGAAAAAGCCTTTTTGCGCAAGAGCTCTTGCACAAAAAGGCATGTGTGGATGGGGGAAGAGGGGTTTTCTGCACAAGAAGAGGAAAAAGCACAGGTGCCCGGGCGGCCATGCTATCCACAGCAATCACTGCTTACTTGCAAGAGAGCATCCAGGCAGTGTAGACACTCTCTTGTGCAAGAAGTTTTTGCGGAAGATCTCTTCTGCAAAAAGCCTGCAATCCAGACGTAGCCCCATTTTCAGAGGTGCCATTTTGTCTTACTCTGCTAAAAAGATATCCAGTGGCAGGTAGCTTTATTGCAAACCTATAGCATGGTGCTGCTAGGTTCTACAGTTCATTCAGTAAGAATTTTAATAGGGTACTTAAGAGAAAAAAAATTCTTTAAAAATAGCCAAAAGCAAAGTACCAGTCCAACCCAAGCAAGGAGTGTAATTTGAATTGAGAACAGCCACTGCTTGCAAGATCCAACCATAGTGAGGTTTCAATTTTGAGCTCTTTTCAGTAATTATACTGTAGACACCCACAAACATCTACAGCTGGTCATCTGATTCTGGCTCAGGATTTAGGGTTGTTTAATGCAGTGTGGACATTTAGGTTTGGCCTGGTGAGTAGGCGTTGTGATCCCATGATGAGAGGTCCCTGCAATTTGGAATCCATCACGGGCAGCTGGTCTCACAAGCTAAAGGAGACTGAGCTTCCCTGAAGCAGCCAGGCCTGACCCCACCCACACTGTGCCCTAAGGTCCTCTCCTCCTGCTTCTCACTCTTCCCCCAGAGCTCCAGCCTAGGCTGCTTCTCCTCCACAAAGCAGGTTATGGTCCAGGACGTGGCTAAGGCTAGTGCTCATGGCTGCTGTGAGGGGCTTGAGGCTCTGGCTGTCTTTGCCCAACAAGTGGCTTGTGTCTCCTGTCAGCCTGAGTGTTACACCTCAAAGAAAGATGAACTATAAGCCATGTGGCTTAAGTGTAGATTTGCTAGGCCCCCCCCCCAAAAAAAAGAATATAGAATTCTATTAATTGCATAGTAACAAGTGTCACAGATTGTAATCACTTGAGGGTCTGTTTACTCTGCATACTAACATTTAGTCAGAGACACACAATTATTTTAGAAGGTTTTATTTAGCAGCCACATTTCAGGTTACTTTAGTGTTTTGAATCAGGATTCTGCAACCAGTAGGCCTCTTCTTAAAGAAAAAAAAAAAGCAGCAGGGGGAAGTTTAGTTCTTTCCTTAATCTGCTGAACTCATTCTCAGCCCAAGTTAGAGGCACTCCTGGACACAGAATTTCATCATGCTCTCTCATAGACTCTAGTGCAAGTGATGTTGTTCATGGTGTATTCCTGTTAAAAAAAAGAATGTATTGACACTCAGAAGCTGTTACAGCAGGATTCAGACTGATGAAGAGTCAGTCTTATCTCCCCCCTCAGGACTGTAGTAATAGTACTTCAGTAATTCCCAAAATATGGATCCAAGTTCTTGGCCTTTCCCTTCAATTTAAGCAGAAGAGGGAAGGACAGTTTGTCCATTATTGTAAGTGGACAGTGGAGCTTATCACTGCCTCATCTCAGCCTTGTTTCTTCCCCCTCCCCAGAAAAAGACAAAAAACCACCAAAGTCTCAACTTTAGGTAGTTCTCATTTGCTTCCATCTTACCCCACTTCCATTTGAGCATAGGTGCATTTTGACTATGCAATTCAAAACAGTTTTTCTGGTTACAGCAGCAGTTTGGACAGCGCTGCCCTACGTGCAGCCAACCAGTCACCAGCTAGTTCTTCTGATTATGGAACAGAGCCTCCCTTCCCACCACCAACTAGCACAGAGATTAGAAGCAGGTAGAAAGTAGTTGCACACTGAAATCACAGTCCTTGCAGTCACAAGGAATGCAATTAAGTGGCATGGTAAAAGTCCTGAGTTTGCTTGAATCATGTTTGATACAATTCCATTAAGACATGGTTAATACCACTAGCCAGGAGCCATGTGATCTCACTCACCACAATCATTTTCCCATCTGCTAGTTTTCTCCTTATTGTGGTCTGTTTACCATCCCACTTCTGCACCTGACTTAGTGAGCCTTCTTCCAAGGTGACAACACTCTGCAAAGAGAGCAATTGATCAGAATCCAAGAGCTACGGGGAACAGTCTGCTTGAAGTTTAACACTAGAGAAATCCTGCAAATGTTTTCAGCTCAGCTGTTTGTGTTTATGTTAATGCAAAACACATGCTAGTGAAGTTGACAGCTCCCCATCATGTTATCCAGCAGCAGGCACTGATGGTTAAAAATGAATTAATCCAAAACCAAGTCTCACATTCCTTCAATCCTGTGTTTCAATAGGATACATCAATTTGTTTTTCCTCACTGGAATAATGGGAATGGAGGATGAATGCTGCTTTAGTACTCACTTTGGTTTTCCTGTCATCTGCTGTGGTTTCCTCAAACTCCTCCCCCAGCTTGAAGGACACCTCAGTACTTTTGAAAGTACTCTTGGTTGCAATGGTTATCACATCACCATCAATGCTAATTGTCACAGTGGGATTGGCCAGGCTGCCCAGTTTCCTGGTGGCTAAACCCACACCTATAGAGACACAAGACACTTATATTCATAGTCAGAAAGCAACACATTCCTATGAAGTGTCCCACCCAGAGAGGGCCAATATTAGAGACCTGTTGAGAATTCAGGCTCAACGCATCTCTAAGTCTGAATCTTTCTAGCCTCCTGACAGCCAAGCTACTTAGATCTTTTACTTATACAGCTGGTGGGATTGTAGAAGTTACATAGGCACACCAAGTGTTAATAATTGTAGTGGTAACAGTTCCCTAAATAGCCAACAAATCCAGTCCCACATGGAATCTAGAATGAGCTTGTGTAGGAAGGTCAGAGCATTGCATTTTCAGGCTAAAGGCACATTCTGATACTACAGTTCTCTCAGCAAGGCAGTAGTCACAGGATAGACATTTAACCCAATCACTAAACCCTAAAGCCATACAAGTTTTAGACTAGACTAGAGCCCTAAAAGAGGGTAAATTGTAGTTCAGCTGTTACCTGCCCATTGCTCACCCCCCCCCAAACTCTAATGCCAGGAATATTAAGCTATTGGTAGTATTTTTCTCCCCAATACCAACACCCAGATTTTGGACTCTTACACCAGAGAATCTGAGACACCACCATTGATTGCCCTCTGGATGTACACTAGAAGAGATATAGCTTCAGTCTTTTTGGCTTACATTGTTTTATAAGGTATATTCTAGCTGCCAGAACCTGCCCTGCCACATGCCTATTATTGAGACAAAAAATGGCCATCCAATATTAAATAAGACTCCCACACACACACACACACATGCCATGGAACAAACAAACAACAACAACACCTACAATGTTGTAGCAGCAACTCCTTCCCTTTCAGGCCTAATCACCTGTCTAAAAAGACACAATGCCAGAATGTCATATAAAGAGCTCAGAACATACATTTCTAGTTATACAAAGCCACAGTTCCTATTTTTAAGGAAAATTTAAACTTGGATACCCCCTCATTTTTCCCTTATTGAGTACTAAGGAACTGTACAAGCAAGAGTCCATAAACACAACAAAAGAAACTTTAGGAAGGACATAATATGCAGTTAGCTATATTTTCCCTGCTGAGGAGTGGGACATCCTCAAGTCCCACACAATATCTTTTTTTTTCCTCACCCAGCTCTTTCATATAGTCCTCAAATTTTTCACTAGAGACAAGTTTCCAGCTTCCCACAAACAGCTCACACATGCTGTAGAGCTTGTTAGGCAATGTACTGCAGGGAAAAATCAGCAACTCTCAGTGAGAGGGAGGAAAATAAAATAGAGAGCTTAGTTTAGATTAGCTTCTTTATGAAGCTGACCTGAACATGTGACTCTCTGGAGAAGACCAATGGGAACTCAAGTGTTTGGGGGGAATTTATTTCAAGAACAAATTATATCAGAGGATCCATTTCATGTACAATTCTTTCAACGTAAAACCCACTCAAAGGTGGAAGCAAAGCAACACTTTAAACTTGAATGAATTGTCCTCACAGGATCTTGACATTTTAATGCATCTTAAAGTTCAACCACACCAGCATTTTTCATAGCTTCAGTTCTTTTCACCAACAGAAGAACTTCTTACCTGAGAGCAGCAGTAGTTTTAAATGGACACCAAAATTAACACAGAAGACTACAGCACACCTACAAGCATAAAAATGGATGTCAGAGTGTCTTTCTTGTATCAACATAGCAAAAAAGGCATTTGAAAAAACAGGTCATTACTTAAAAACTACACTGTGTCAGATTATTTTACTGACTACAGTGACAAATGCCACTAAGATTCTTATAAATGGAAGAGGTTAAACAAATATTTTTCTCTATTTATTGTTTATTGCTTTGTTCATTGGACAATGCTTTATGCACTGTCAGTCCCATTTGTTGTTTGCAGTCATCTCTCACACAGTAACAGGGGAGAGGAAAAAAACCCAGGACATGTGGCTTTAAAAGTACAAATGTAGCTGGGCAACCTGGGGATATATTGTACCTGAAACAACATTTACTTTATTTGCAAGAAGTACACATTGCTCTTCCAACTGATGACAATATCTACAGCAGGAGGCATGCCTGGCAGGGCAGAATGAGGGGACCAGACAAACCCCTTGACTGCTACAAATGGAGACAAAAAGCACACCAGCATTGATGTCTTTGGAACTGGAGACAGAAAGCTGCTGCTGTAATTGTAGCCATGTTAAAAGGGAGCTAGTGTCTTTGAAGTTCTTACCCAGAAGGTCCAATGGAGGAGGCAGATAGTATTTAGGGCTGAATTATGGTGTTTGCTTCTGAGACCTGGAGCAACATCAGTAGAAAAATTCATTGACTTCAATGGGGCCAGGATTTCATGCTGGTCTCATACTTGCTGCCTGTATTTTTGGCCCTGGTGGAGAGAGCTAGTGGGTATGAAGAAGCTTTTGGTTATTTTATTTAAAAAAAAAAACAGTTTTCAGTTTTTATGGCTGACTTAGTGCAGGATTGCTGGCTGTACCTGCAACAGGTAAATCCAACACCAGACTGAGCTAGGCTAATGAGGCTACTGGGAGAAGAGCAGCTGTTCTGTTTGAAGGCTTACAAGATTCCAGCTATCTCCCTCCCAAGAGAAATCCACTGATTTGGATGATCCAGCCCATAGAGCTCTCACCCAGATTTGAACTTCATTGGCAGCCGCCTCCCTGCCCCACAGCTGGGAGGAAATCTGTATGTGTAACTCTCCCGAAAGACCTGCAGCCTCTGGGCAGGAAATCCAGGTGGGGATTCCCATAAAGATCCTACCATGTGGCTGAGGTAATCCAACAGTCCTAGTGCATAGTGAGTTGTACCCTCGCTATTCTAGAGCACACAAGCTGACCACTCCCCTGGAATGTTTCCTGATTTCCATATGCAAGCTTGAGAAATTTAACCTAACCTATCACAAGCTACAAGACATTATGGAGTGGGACAGCAGGATGTGATTTTCTGTTTGATCAGAAATGTAGTACTCATATACTGGTAAGGGAGACATCAGGCTCAGAAACCAAGTTGATGTAAATGAAATCATACAACCGTTTTTACATACAAAAGGCACCCAGAAAAAATCATTTAAAAAAGGGGGAAGGAGGCCACTTGCTGTCAGAAAGCTACTAGATACAGGTCTTTAAAAAAAAAAGTATAAGCATTAATGTGTTAGGGTGATTTCAAATGGCTGAGATGTAAAGGAAACTGGAGAAGCAGGGAACTGAAGCCTAGAGTTTGTGTTCTGTATTCACTCGAGGATTGTATTTCTGGCCACTCTTCTAAAAGGTGGGAAAGTAAGCCGTAACCTGCAACTTTTCTGATCACCATCGTGGAATGCTCTGCTGGCAGGGGAGAGATGAACACCAGAGGAACACCCCTAACGAACTCCTATGATCCATGTATTTTGCTGTTAAGTGTAATGGCTCAGGACCTTAAAACTTAAGGTCAGGCCATCAATATGATTAACTCAAGACAAAAGAAACAATCATAGCAAGTTCAGATGTAAATGCTCATGTACAGTTCCATTTTCCCCTGCATTTTGGAAACTTTTCCCTTGCTGCTCTAGTTCACTTTCGGTTAGACCAAAGGAGAGCTGTGAACAGTTGGAATTTGTTGTACATGTACTTGCTTACTGAGGCAGAGTTATATTTGCTTTCTAGCTAGCACTTCAGATGCAACTGTGGTGAACGATTTGCACAATTACAACATTAAATGTCAGTGGTCCAATACCGTTTGGAGTAAAACAGGTGACTGTTTGCACGGTAAACATACTGTGAAACTTAATTTGGAGGGGCTTCTTCACTTCTAGGGTGGGAAAGCTATCTATTTAAGAACTACCAGACAGCTCTTTGATAACAATGGCAATTACTGAGGAAGCAAGTGTCATTGCTTTAGCTAGAGTATATCCCATTACTAGTGTAGTCCCCTTATTAAAGGGGCCTCTGATTTTTACTAGGAGGATCCTTTGTGCTGCAATCTAGCCCTAGAGACTACAACTCCCATGAGCCCTGGGGGAAAAAGGGGAACAGTGTCTCTTCCAGACTCTGCAGACAGAGTTAGGCTTGGCTCTATTTTTGGAGAGAGGAGCCAGACTGTTGGTGTGGAGCCTTTTCTAAGCCAGGAGCTGTTGTGTTGCAGCTAGAACCTGTTACTGCTGGGGGTTGATCTAGCAGGCTGCTTTGGGAGCTGTTGTTGATTGTCCTTGGCGGGGAGAGATCCTGGATGTGCCTGTGAAGAGCTTACATAAACCTGCATAGGAGATAACTGGGCTGTTTGGAAAAGTATTGCCTACGATGGGGTTGCCAGGAAGAGTAAGTCTGAGGTCCGACACTGGGTTCTCAGAGTACAAAGACATGCTATACAGGTATCTGTCAAACACAAACAGTTTATTTCCTGACAACTATCAGCTGTGCTCCTTAACTAAGAACAAATGATAGGAAAAGTGGCAATTCTTACATCCCCTTCTGCTAGCCAGGGAACCCTGTTTCGGCTGTGGATGAAGCAGGAGAGCCTCAGCTTCCATGGTGCTGGTACCGAAAGCCCATCGGTGAGGTCCAAATTGCTGTGCTCTGGTGCAGCTTTAAATACAATGTCTCTACCTTGTTCTGCAGCTTGGAAATTTCCAGGGGTTACTCATTGCTTGTTACAGTATGGCTCAGTTGTACTGCTTGTCCTTTGACTTTGTTTACATGATCAGTACATTTAAGTAAACAAGACTGGTATGTTCCCACCCTTATCTACAATTTGTTCTTGCTACAATGGCATATGTTCCTAGAGGCTCATCAGCAGTAGGGAAAGGGGGGAGAATGCAGGCCTTACCACCCCATACTTCACAGGTATGGAGTTCTTCTGCAATTGACCCCTACAGATGGGGCACAAAAGAAACTGACTCTGTGTGCAGTGAGCCAGGGTGATCTGCCCAGGGAACCAGAGCTGCTCGCATTTGATGGGGCCTGCTCCAGTGGCAGAGGGATTTTGCAACTGGCTGCTCAGCTTGGACTAACACCCACAGAATCTGCACAGGGCCTTCCAGCATGCCAATGCAAGCAAGTGTCTGACTCACTCCAGAGGAGTGCACACTGTGGGGTGGGATAAATGGTGGCAGTATGAATGCCACATAAAAAGTACACACAAAGGAAACTTACCTAATTGATTATGTTTGCTTTTAATCTGTTAAACCTGGTTTTTCTAAACTGTTAAGTAAAGGTGTTAAATCAGTTTGATTAGCTTATTTTTTTATAACTGTTTTCTTGGAGTTAGTTCTGGAAAAGTTATTCCTGGAGGCTCACAAGGCACACCATAAGTGTGTACAGGGACAGCCAGTGGAGGCATCACCTTTGCATATTCTTTAGGAGCAAGGGACTGCAGCAAGGGGGTGGATAGGGAATCCCTAACTAAACATCACAATCACAGGGTTACTCTGGATCTCCTTGTGTTTAAAAAAAAAATTAAAAAAAAATAAAAAAAAAGGGCTCCTAGCTATACAGGTGAGTGTGACCTGCTCCTAAGTAACCCAGGGAGGAAAGGGAGGGGGGCAGGCTTATGCTACAGTCAAGGCTAGAAAGGCCAGATGATGTAATGGATCCATCACAGATCAGTGTTCATCACCTATACACTCCACCTAAATCAGCCCAAACTATAAGGCTGTGTCTACACTGGCTACATGTTCTTGCCCAAGTCAACTGACATTCTAATGTATGAAATCAGGGCTTCTTGTGCAAGAACTCTGATGCTCCCGCTCAGGCATAAGCCCTTTTGTGCAATTGTTCTTGCGCAAGAGGCCAGCGTAGACAGGCATGAATTTCTTGCGCAAGAAAGCCCTATGGTTAAAATGGCCATCAGAGCTTTCTTGCGCAAGAGAGCATCTACCCTGGCATGGATGCTCTTGCGCAAAAGCACATGCCGGTGTAGACGCTCTCTTCTGGAAGAGTTTCTGCAAAAGAGCTCTTCCACAAAAGAGTTTTTGCATGAGAATGCACCAGTGTAGATGTAGCCTAACAGTCTAGTCACCATGGGGCTGTGATGTGCCACAGACTGAGAGCAAATGTGAAAGACTTACCAGAGTTCAAGACCCACCCCCACCCCAGAAATTGTTAAGTGACATAGACCCAAGTAATCCTGGCAAGTCACTTGCCTTCATCTGCTGCCTCTGGGTGTGACCTTCTCTCCTCCCCCAAGGCTATTCCCCGTTTGATCAGGGGAAATTCCTTTCTAAGCTCAGAGTGTTCAGCTAGTCCATTCTTGGGGTTCTAGCTAAGCAGAAAGAACACTCAGTGCTACCTTGGATGGGGAGGGCCAGGGCTCTATTATCCCATCTCCAGTAGCCCCAGGCCTACTGCATGCCTCAGGAAGAAATAAAAAAAACCCTCTCCCGACTACACAGGGGGAGCTGTACATCATGAGGGAAGAAAATTCCTTTTGACCCCTGCAGCAGAGAATGCAGGAAACCTAAAACTGAGCTTAAGACTGTTGATTTCTACCCACATCTCTAGCAATGGTCTTTATACATTAAAAACACAAAAACCACACCCACACCTAAACCAATCTCACCATCACTGTTAGAAAGTGGTAATTTGTTCCAGACTAGCAGTCAGCTAAGAGTAGACAGTTCCACCATGTGTTCAGAAGCGATTATTTAATAGGCACAGTTATTGATAGCTGAAGTTACACAACTGCTTTAAGTGCATTTCTCAAGATGAACCAAAGTTCTTGCTCAAGCAGACAGTGTAGGGAAGCTACTGTCCCTGGCCAGGATCTCAGCAGCAAGCTCTGATTCGGTGTGGCAACGAGAATTCCTCAGGCTCTTTCATAGACTCTAGTGCAGGTGATATTGTTCATTGTGCATTCCTAGAGTAAAAAAGCAATGGAAACTTGATCACACCAGAAGTTTGAGTTCAAGTAGGTGGTTTGTCATTGCTCAGAGTCAGAAGGTTTTTTATTTAGTGTTCATCACTATAATATTTCTGTAAGCAGAAAAAGAATCCAAGTATGTCTTGCCTCCAACAACTCCTTATTGCTAACTAATCACTAAATAGGTCTACTTCTCTGCCTAGTGCACTTGAATAGCAGGCACCATATCTTCCCCCAGCTGTCTGGCCATCACTCAGCAGTGAGAACACACCCCTGGCTTGAAGTGGTTTCCTATTAAATACAGGTTACAGTTTGGTTCAATGAACCTCAGCACCCATGATACAGACCTTGATTTTTGGTCTCCAAGGTTTCTTCATCATTGTTTTATTTCAAGTGAAGCTTCCCTACATTGTATATGCCTCACTTGTTCACCATTATCAGTCACTGATCAGTGGCATTTTGTTTGTGCTTTTCTATTTCAAGAGGGGAAAAGTGCTCAGATGAGGGGATAAAAAGAAGAACTGAACTCACCACAACCATCTTTCCATCTACCAGCTCTCTCTTTATGGTGGTCTGTTTGTCATCCCACTGCTGCACCTGACTCAAAGAGCCATTGGCCAAGGTTACAGTGCTCTGCCAAGAGAAGAGAAGCAAATGGACCCTGGTGTTTTCCCACTTTGCTCTGCGGGGGCACCCCCCCCAACCGCAGCAGAAACAAAGCAATGTGGCTTGGGGAATAAGTGAGCTAGGGCCATGTTACTCTGCTTCCCCCTCTGCCACTGTAGAATGCAGCAGGGCTGGACCCCCACTGCTGCCACTGGACTCCCACCCCCATTAGTCCCTGAGGCCACCTTGGGTGGGGAGGGAAGAAGCAGAGCCTGACATGTGGGAGGAGATTGTGCTCAGCAGATCAGGGATAGGTTCACATGGCTTGTGGCTCCACCACCTCATTAGTGACAAGCAGATGGCAAATCATGTAATGCTGTACCTGTCCCATGAGGCATTGCAAACCCTTCCCAAAGAGCACCTTGTGACCAGTTGCACAGTAGGCTAGCTGCTCACCATGCACTGCTCTCTATGATGCATGAATTGCTAGTGCAGATAATCCTTGTGTCAGTAGAGTGTCATGTGGACATCCAACAGCTGTTTATTATGTGGCTTTAATTAAAGCAGTATAACTTTTGCTGACAGCACTTTGTAGTATTAAGGAAGCCTTTGATGTTGCAATGCCTGCTTAGACTTTAGAAGGTGAGTGGGATTTAGTTTGAGAGTTCAGTGGGCAATCATGTACCCATTCAACTCTACGAGCCAGAAGAGCCAGCCTTGGTAGCCAATACTTTGAGGAAGGGGAAGATCATCATATCAAGACAGTCAAGCAGGAAAGGGCCCCCAGGTGTCCTTTGCAGGACATCACCTTGGTTTTCCTGTCATCTGCCGTAGTTTCCTGAAACTCTTCCCCCAACTTGAAGGAGATCTCAGTGTTTTTAAAGGTGCTTTCTGTTTCGATGGTTATTACATCATCCTTGATGCTGAAGATCACACTGGGTTTGGCTAGGCTGCCAAGTTTTCTAGTAGCAAAACTAACTCCTTGAAAAGAAAAGCAAAAGTGAACAACCTTCTGGATGCACATGTAAAATCCAAGGAGATGTTGCTGGAACTTTGTTGACAGGTCTGTTGATGTACTAGACATCAGCACACCAAAAGGTGAGTGCCCTCTAGCTGGAGGGTCAGAGAGGCAGCTGACAGTAGCAGAAATACAGAAAAAGCAAGCAAATCTATATGGTGAAAGACAACCATTTTTATGGTCGCTTTGGAAATGGACATTAGCACACTACAATCTAGTGACTATGTGCTAGGTTATTGCTAGAGCCAAACCCCAGCTTTGGAAATTACATCCTAATCCAACCTAAGTTATCAGGGATGTTTGTCCAGGGAAAGATACTTGGGTATCAGCCATTAGCATACTTACATTAGTACCCTCAACTTTGAGTATTACTGAGCATTACCCTTCTGGTTCCATAAAGAACTAATTCCAAGTATTATCAGTAAATAAGAGCGCCAGGCAGATTTAAACTGTCTTTCCCCTTAAGAAACTAGAAGACTTACCCAGCATTGCTTGAGTCCTTAACTCAGTTTTCATTTTTTTGGAAAATACAAATGTACAGGCTTCATTTAAATCATTGCTCTAGAGTGGGGCTGGAGATAAGGGACTAAGCATGCAGGCTGCACTGGGGAGGGAGGACAGCCCCAGCCTTCTCTCACTGCAGCAGCTCAGGGCCAGGTGAGAAGCACATCTCCATGGCTGCTGCAGCTCATGGGCACAGCCAGGGAAGGGGTGTATGTCCAGGTTTGTCAGGCCCCTGTGATCCCCATGGGGTGTAAGGAATGTAGCAAACTATGTACATTCCCCTTGCACCCTGAAAGAGGGGGAATAGTCAGCAATGTTCCCTTATGAATGGGGGTGGGAAGCGCCAGTCCTCCCCTCCCTAAAGGGCATATAAGGAGTGGAAGGCTTGGGGCTGTGGCAGTCTTGGACCAAGTGGGAGGGGGGCAGGGACATGCCCTCACACGACCCCTTTCACCTACCTTGTGACTATCTTTTTTCCCCTATATGGTGTTCTAAGAAGCACTGCCATTCCAGGCACATCCCATTTTCCTGGCACAACCAAACCCTGATTCACTTTAAGTTAGGGTAAGAGGAAGCTGCATACCAAAGTTTGGTGATCCTAGCTCTTGCCATTTAGAAGTTCTTGAGAACAACCACTCATATATAGTAGATAGGGACAAAAAAAAAAAAAAAAAAAAAAACCACCCAATACCTTGAACATTAGCTAGAAAAAGTAGTATTTGTAAGATGTAGATAACCTATGTTTATTATCCCCAAGCCAAATAAGTATCAGCAATCTAAAGTGAATCAACAAGGACACTAAGTTAGAGTAAATAAATAGAATTAAAAACATTGTTAGTATTATCTATTCAGATATTGCCTGCTTGCATTATAGTATATTCCTTACCTAGCTCTTTCATATAGTTGTCAAAGTTTTCACTAGAAATAAGTTTCCAGGTTCCTAAAAATAGCTCACAAATGATAAAGAGTGTAATTAATATTACAAAACAAAGAAGCAACTATTCTCACTAGAAGCTATTATGAGATGCAACCCTGCAATAGCTTCCTTTTAAAGAAGTCCTGAACATGTGATACTCAGCAACATCCAATCAAGAGAGGCAATGCAAAGACACCAATCATTTTCCTTTTATTTCTTTTAATGTAAATCTAAAATCATTACAGCTGGTAGAGTACACAAGGAAAATTGCTCAGTAAAGGATGCTCGTTCCAAAGGTAGCTTCTAACTACAACTGAGGGGTTTTCCCTCCCAATAGTGGAACATAGTAAAAACAGAAGAATCAGCTTTTCCCAATTAGAGAGGAGTCAGCTGTAGAGAGACCTGTCAGTTTGTTAGACTCAGGAAGTCCCTTCCTGATTTGCCTGTGAGGCCTGAACTATGCTTGATTAGTGCCTGTGGTGGAGCTTCCCATCTTCTAACAACTATTTCCCTTTAAACTGAGCAAGTTCTGATTGCTCTCAAACCTGGCTCCCCCAATATCTTACCCCCCCCCCACCACACACACATACCAGTTCAGTGCTCAAATTAGGGGTGGGGAAGGTGATTTACTTCAACTTTTTGTCAACTCCTCCCCACTCCCAGCTTCAGTGAAGGGGGCTGCTCTGCCATTACCACACACATCCCTCCATATTAGCATCAGTTAAGAATCCTCCGAAATCATCATTCCACCTGCAAGTCCTAACCCCCATTCCTATGTCCCAGAGTTCCTGACAGTCCTGATTGGTCTTCTAGGTCCATTGGTTCAGCTGTTGCTGGGAGAGAAGGGAGTCAGGCAACTCAGAACTGGGGGATTGTTGGTTTCTTTAAAATGCTATATGATGTGCAGGGCATCTCAAAGGGAATTGAGGAATACAATCCACAGTTTTAAATTCCACTTACTTTATGTGAGGATAAATAGTTGGCCCTGTCCCTTTAAGATTGATGTAACTCTTGTTATGGAAGGACAATTTCTTTTATTTTCAAATTATCCCCTATAGCAGTTGTTCCCAAACTTTTTGGCATCACGCCCCCTTTTTGATTGTTGAAAAACTCTCATGCCCCCCCACCCCAAAAAATAGCAGCAAAACTTGTTGAGGGGAAAAAAAGGGGGGGAACTGACCGGGACAGCAAAACTTGATGGAGGGGGGGATGCTGGGTTGTGCCCCCCCCTAGAATTTCTTCACCCCCCCCCCATGCACCCCCAGTTTGGGAACCCATGCCCTATAGTGTCAGGTGAAAGCCATGATCATTATCCTTCAAATATGTGTTTAACTTTAGAAACACCGAAGCCAGACGGAATACTTAAGCACATACAGATGTATCTACATAAGTAGGGCCCAAGTTTGTGCAACCTTTGTTCCCTTGTGGTTTTTATTGTAAGCATCTTGACTTTAACGTTGTTATAAGAAACAATACACATGAAGTACTGGTAATTACTAGGGTCTGCCTTAATTTTCTCCCATTGGCCATTCCCAAGTATCACTGGTCCAGGAAATCTTTAAAAACAAGCTGTTGGGGGCTTCATGTTGTATTGCTTGTTGGTTTCTTGCTGAAAGTTTGGGCTCCTCCTGAGAAGCCTTACAGAATGTGTGATCTGTTCTTAGGAACTTGGAAACTTGTCTCTAGTGAAAAATTTGATGACTACATGAAAGAACTAGGTGAGCAATATTGTGGGTGTTTTTTTTTTTTTTTTTTTTTTTTAATGAAGAATCTTATTATGGGGGGGTTTCCTCTTCATGTAAACCATAATGGGCCTAAGGTTTACCCTTGTAATCTAAAAAACCTTATAATTTTCATGAGGGACTAGTTAACTGCTCTCAGTAGAGTTACTAATTCTTGACTGTGCATTTCCTGGAATGTATTATATGCAAAGCATCTCATGAGTATTTAAGGAACATAATCAATTGGGGTTTTTTTAATTCTACTTAGGGATCTGATAATACAGATTCTCTCTGATAGTTATTTAATTAACTTAAATGTGGAGATATTGAAATGTAGGAGTTTCCTCACTGTAATACCTTTTTTTACCTCTCTCCCATCCCCAGCAGGGCAATTTAAGACTATAAATAACATTGTTATTTTCAAGCTATTGATGGGAGTTAAGAGAAAATTCCTTTATATTAAACACAAACTTAGGCTCTCAGAGAAATTGAATAAAAACTTCGAGTTTTTATTCTATCTCTTACAACTGCAGCAGTGTTATGGGTCAGATCATGATTTTTCTAGCTGCTGTGCAAGCCTATTGCATTGTGTGGACTTGTGGCAGTGTAATTGGTTGGACTGTGTAAAGAGGCCTGCATGAAAACTAGTTCCCTGTCTAGTGTCTGTTATGCTTCTATTGGGTGAACAGGAGTCAAAAGAAGTAACAGCTTCTTTTTGTCCCTAATGGATGCAGCTATAGCTAAATACTGTGGTGGTCTATCTATTGAGTAAAAAGGTGCTGATTTCATATAGCTACTCTTCAAATTAGGAAGGCTTCTTGGAGGATCTGAGTTACCAGGTAATTGACATACTCTAGTGTAAAAGCTAAGCTAAACAGGTGATCAATTACACAGGTGTCTGAGCTAACTTATATAGTGGTTTATATGGGGAGTCCCAAATAAAGCATACACTTCTAAATATGTGAGGTGAAAAGGGGCAAAAACCCAAACTGGCTTGCATAATCCTGCTATTAAATCAGACTTGTAGCCCAATTATAATAAAACTCAACATTAATGAACACTGAGTGCTTGTATAGTAACATTCACTGGCATGTCTTTAAAATGCTTTACAAAGGACAGCAGGGCCCCATTTTAAAGATGGTGAAAAAGGTTAAGTGACTTGCCGAAAATCACTCAGTAGGCAGAGGAAAAGCTGGGAAAAGAACTGAGGTCTCTTGAGTCCTGACCTAGAGCTATACCTACTAGGGAACACTGCATCCCATAACTGTGTGCCTCCCTGATTCTTGTCGCTACCTTTTCCTTCCATGTCTGATTTGACATGGGTGATAGGGAACCTCTGAATCCGCAAAATATCCTCAATTTTTAATAAAGGTGCCTGGAAATGTTTTATCAAAATGAAAATCTCTCAAAGAGGATCAGCTAAAGATTCTTTAAGCCTGCTGACTACATGAAGTTTGGGGGGGGGTGGGGGGAAGCACACCTATATTTATGTGGGGGGGGGGGAAGGAGACAGGGTGTATTTCTGTGCATGTTGTCCTAATCATTGCAGTGTCTGTTCCCAAGCCATCCTTTGTGCAGGCTCCTTCCTTGCCAGATAGAACTTCTGACTTTCCTTCTGTTTTTTTTTTTTGATCCGAGTAAAAGCTTAGATAGTATCTTGTATGTTCTCTTCAGGGGTCGGTTTTGCCATGAGGAAACTGGGAAGCCTGGCAAAGCCTTCTGTGACCATAAGTGCCAAGGAGGATTTAATAACCATCACAACAGAGAGCCCCATTAAAAATACAGAGATCTCCTTCAAGCTGGCCCAAGAGTTTGAGGAAACCACAACAGATAATAGGAAAACTAAGGTAGTGGAGTGGGGCAATGCTTGGTGTTTCTGATCTGCTTGTGATGTGTGGATTTTCTTTCTCTGTGGGCTGAGGGAGGGGATAGGATAATCTACTTGAAAGCACTACCATCAGATACAGCTGTACCACGTCTCTGGAATTTTCATTGGGACCCAGCTGAGACCATGGTATGGTGCTTGGGAGTTAAGCTGACCTTTTGCTCTTCCTCTGGAAGAGTAAATCTTTCAGCTTGCTGTCATGTCTTTCCAGAGTGTTGTAACCTTGGACAATGGCTCAATGATTCATGTGCAGAAGTGGGATGACAAAGAGACCACAATAAAAAGAGAGGTGGTAGATGGGAAGATGATTGTGGTAAGTGAGATGATTCTTGCTGTCTGATCAGTGAACACTGCTCTTTACAGATATCCAAAATATGAGTTTAAGCATGGGGATTTGGCTAATGTGGACTAGTGCTTTGATTAATAATAAATGAGGAGTTTTCACTGGTACCTCTGAACAGCAATGGAAACTGTTGTAGCCACTTCTAAGCACTGCTTAGACCAGTGTTGTACAAACCTTCTTGTAAACTAAAAGGTATGAGACCAGTGGATAACTAATATAATTCAGTGCCAAGGGTGGTAGTTTAGACTGCAGTCCATTTAATGTTCTCTATCCTCATTGCACTTGCAGAACCACTTCCTTGAGAGCAAGACAATAGAAATCTCTTGTAATTTCAGTGGACTTCTCTTGATCCTTTTAGGAATGTACCATGAAGTATGTCGTCTGCACTAGAGTCTATGAGAGAGCATGAAGAAACTCTGCAGTTGACTACAACTTTATCTTGGGGAACTGAGCCAGTTCCCAGCAGCAAGGCCATTTTATTGTCTTCTGTTGTGAAAGATATGAATAGTTCTGTGCCCATAATGTACGATACTTCACCTCACTTGCAACTTGTTTGAACTATGGCTAGTGAATAAAATATTTCCAAACTAATGACCTGGAGTGTGCTTGTGGTGGTGATGCTGAATGGCTTGGAGTGATGTCTACCTAGCAATCAGGCTGCTATAGCCTGAGCCTTGGCACCTTTCAACTTGCATAGTCCTGGAGCCCAGGTAGCCCAAGCCTAAACATCCCTTACTCCTAACCTGTCAGCTGGCACAGGCCAGCTAGAGAGGATAAGCCTGGAGGTTATAGCTACACTCCATGCTTGTTTCAAAATAACTTGTGTTCTTTTGAAATAAGACTGTGCATCTATACAGCAAGTCTGTTATTTCAACTGGAACTGATTCTGACTTAGCATCAGAGAGCTGGACAAAACTTCACAAGGCCATCAAATCCAGCCCCCTGCCCAAGGCAGGACCAATTCCAACTAAATCAACCCAGCCAGGGCTTTGTGAAGCCAAGACTTTACTTCCATACCACCCTCCTAGTGAAATGCCAAATTTAGTGAATATAATCTGTGGATTATATTTGTTTCTATGTACCCTGTGTGCATGTGCATCTTCTCCTCCTTCCCCCCCCCCCCCCCCCCCCCATGGGGTATACTGAGGTACAGGGTATACAGAACTTTTTTACTCACCAGATGGTGAGCTCTCCATTGCCTCTCCCTGTGGCTGCACAGCCCCCAGGCAGGGGAGTGCTCACTCCCCAGTTCCTGCACAGCTGCAGGAAGGGGAGCAGGACCCACCAGCCCCTTCCTGCAGCTGCACAGGAACTGGGTGGTGAGCACTCCCCTGCCTGGCAGCTGTGCTGGAGCCGTCAGTGGCTAATTCTCTTCCTCCTTTTCCCCCCCCCCCCCCCCGCTCCACCATAAATCTACCCCTGGCACAGAAAAGTCTTGTATATGCTGTGGGTTATACTTGTGTGCGGGGTATATGAGTGTGTGTGGTTGGTTGTTTTTTTCTTATTTGAGTTAAAAAAAACATGGGTTATATTCAGGTGCAGGGTCTACTTGCTAAATTACGGTACTTGTTCCTAATATCCAACCTAGACCTCCCCCCCCCCCCCCCCCCCCCCACTGTGGCTTGAGACCAGTGCTCCATGTTCTGCCATCTGTCACTACTGAGCATAGCCTCTCTCCATCCTCTTTGGAACCTCCCTTCAGGAAGTTGAAGGCTGCTCTCAAATTGCCCCCTCGCTCTTTTCTGCAGACTAAACAAACCCAAATCCCTCAGTCTCTCCTCATAGATCATGTACTCCAGCCCCCTAATCCTACTGGTTGCCCTCTGCTGGAACCTCTCCAGTGTGTCCACATACTTTCAAGGGGGGGCCCAGAACTGGACACAGTAATCCAGATGTGGCCTCACCAGAGCCCAATAAAGGGGAATAATCTTGTCTAGATCTGCTGGCAATGCTCACCCTAATAAGCCATTAGCCTTCTTGGCTACAAGGGCAGACTGACTCATATCCAGCTTCTCATCCACTGTAATCCCCAGGTCCTCTTCTGAAGAACTGTTACTTAGCCAGTCAGTCCCCAGCCTGTAACAATGCCTGGGATTCTTCTGTCCCAAGTGCAGGACTTTGCATTTGTCCTTGTTGAACCCCATCAGATTTCTTTTGGCCCAATCCTCTAATCTGTCTAGGTCACTCTGGACCCTATCCCTGCTCTCCAGAGTATCTCCCTCACCCCCCCACCCCAGCTTAGTGTCATCTGCAAACTTGCTGAGGGTGCAATCCATCCCCTCTTCAAGGTCATTAATAAAGATATTGAACAAAACCAGTCCTAGAATCAATCCTTGGGGCACTCTGCTAGAAACCAACTGCCAACCTGACATTGAGCCATTGATCACTACCCATTGGTCCAGACAGTCTAGCCAGCTTTCTATCCATCTTACAGTCCATTTATCCAATCCTTACTCCCTCAACTTGTTGGTAAGATTATTGTGGGAGACTATCAAAAGCTTTGCTGAAGTCAAGGGGTATCCTATCCACAGAGCCAGTTATCTCATCATAGAAGCTAATCAGATTGGTCAGGCATGACTTGCCCTTGGTGAATCCCTATTGACTATTCCTGATCACTTTCCCCTCTTCCAAGTGCTTCAAAATGGATTCCTTGAGGATCCCCTCCATGATTTTTCCAGGGATTGAGGTAAGGCTGACAGGTCTGTAGTTCCCTGGATTGTCCTTCTTCCCTTTTTTTTAAAGATGGGTACTACATTTGCCTTTTTCCAATCATCTGGGATCTCTCCCAATCTCCATGAGTTTTCAAAGATAATGGCCAAAGGCTCTGCAATGACATTTGCCAACTCCCTCAGAACCCTTGGCTGCATTAAATCAGGGCCTATGGATTTGTGTATGTTTAGCTTTTCTAAATAGTTCCTAACTTATTCTTTCCCCACCAAGGGCTGTCCACCTCTTTCCCATATTGCGTTGTCTAGTGCATGTCTGGGAGCTGACCTTGTCTATGAAGACAGAGGCAAAGAAAGCATTGAGTACTTCAGCTTTTCCCACATCTGTCAGTAGGTTACCTCCCTCATCCAGGAAGGGCCCCACACCCTCTCTGATCACCCTCTTATTGCTAACATGCCTGTAGAAACCTTTCTTCTTACCCTTCACATCCCTTGCTAGCCACAGTTCCAATTGCGCTTTCACCTTCCTGATAACTCCCCTGCATTCTCAAGCAATATATTTATCCTCCCTAGTCACCTGTCCAAGTTTCACTTCTTGTAAGCTTCCTTTTTGTGTTTGGCTTACCGGGGAAATCCTTGGCGAGCTTAATCCGGTCACCTACCATATTTGCTTTTCTTAATATGCATCAAGATGGCTTCTTTCTGTACCTTTTAATAAGGCTTCTTTAAAATACTGCCAGCTCTCCTGGACTCCTTTCCCCTTCATGTTAGCATCTCAGGGAATCCTGCCCATCAGTTCTCTGAGGGAGTCAGTTTGCTTTTCTGAAGTCCAGAGTGTGTATTTTGCTACTCTCCTTTCTTCCTGGTCAGGATCCTGAAATCTACCATCTCAGGATCACTGCTTCTCAGGTTCACCCACCTCTACTTCCCCTACTGGTTCTTCTCTGTTTGTGAGCAGCAACATCAAGCTGTGTATGGCCCCTGGTTGGTTCCTTCAGCACTTGTACCAAGAAGTTATCTACAACTTTCTCCAAAAACTTTCTGAATTGTCTGTGTACTGTTGTATTGGTCTCCCAACAGATGCCAGCGTGAGTAAAGTCGCCCATGAGAACCAGGGCCTGTGATCTGGAAGCTTCTCTCAGTTGTCGGAAGAAAGCCTCATCTACCTCATCCGGTGGTCTATAGCAGACACCAACCACATCATCACCCCTGTTCCTTCCACCTCTAAACTTAACTCATAGACTCTCAACAGGCTTTTCTCCCTCTATATACAAGAGCTCTGAGCAATTATACTGCTCTTACATACAATGCTGCTCCTCCTCCTTTTCTCCTGCCTGTTCTTCCTGAACCGTTTATACCCTTCCATGACAGTGCTCCAGTCATGTGAGTCATCCCACCAAGTCTCTGTTATTCCAATCAAATCACAGTTCTTTGACTGGGCCAGGGCGTCTAATTCTTCCTGTTTGTTCTGTAACCCCTCATTTCATGAGGAGTAAGGAAAGTTGAAGGAACAGTGTTCTTCCTTTGGGTAGACAACACCAAAAGCCAAATTAAGCTACTTTGACTTCAGCTATACAATTAACATAACTGAAGTTGTGTATCTTAACTCAATCTTAGCCTCCAGTGTAGATATACCCAAAGTGGTCTACTGGGCTTTACTTATGGAGGAATTACTTCAAAAAGGCCACACTGTAAGTACAAGATTGGCTCCTCCCCATTCTGGGGGGTTAGCCAAAACGAAATGGAAGTCAACTAATTGAGGGAGAGATCCAAAAGTGCATGGATGATGGGGTCAAAGGCATATGGTGCAGAGGACATTAACTTCTTAGCATTCTTCTTGGAATAGGGGAGTTTTCCTTTAGAGGCCTAGAACGGCCTACTGGAACTCTGGCTAAGTGGGAAAAGGAATATAGTCCAACAGTCACAGAGCTTCCCATGGAGGTCTTGGAAATGGACCAATTTTCTATACCAGTGGTGCGCAATCCATGGGTCGTGAGCCCCCAAGGGGGACACGGATGTCTTCCCTGGGGGGGGGCAGGGGGGGCCGCAGTGTTTAGATCTGGCCAGGGGCTGGGCCCGCCCATTGGCAGCCATGTGGCACTTAGATACAGCTGGGGGCTAGGCCCGGGTAGTTGGTGGCCCCCACAGCATGGGGGGGGGGCGCAGATCAAAAAAGATTGCGCACCGCTGTTCTATACTATTAAATCAATATCTTCCTCTCTTTCTGGACCTTTTATTACTTGTACTAGCCAATTAGCCTGTCAGACAGGATTTTCAGGTCTCTCCTCCACATTGGTCTTCTCTCCTGAGCCTCTGGTCTCTCGCTCTGTGTCTCTCTCTCCTCCTCCTCCTGCTTCCCCCTCTCTCTCTCAGCTCTCCTCCGCCTTCTGCCTCTCTCTCTGTCTCTCTCTTTCTCTTCTTCCCTTCCTGCCTCTCACTCTCTCTCCGCTCCCCTACCCTCTGTCTCCATCCGGGATGCATGCTGGTCCAGGCCCTGCCCCCTTTGCCTCCCACCGTGGTGCTTGGCTGACTTCTGCGCCGCTCAGCTGGGCTGCCACGCGGGAGCAAGCAGCCGTTTGGGCCCCATGCTGCATGGGGAGCACAGATCCCAAACGGCTGCTTGCTCCCACGCGGCGGCCCAGCTGAGCAGCGCAGAAGTCAACCAAGCACCACGGCGGGAGGCAACAGCACCGCCCAGAGGGAACAGCCAGCGTTACAGAGTCACAGACATTGGGCTACTATATATATGATTCATCTCAGGAGAGACAGACACAATGCTAAAGATGAGGGTACTAACAATTTTACATAATGGCATAAGAAGTCTTTCTGTCTAATACAGCAGCAGTTAGAAGGCACTATATCTCTTCAATGATCCTTGTCTTGTGTAGTTATTGACTGACAGAATTCTGCAGCATGTGAGTAGCTCAAACTATTACTTCATTTACAAGTTTGATTCCTATCATAGAGGAACGAACAAAGATATTGGCTGGCTTGCACACTACCTTCCACATCCTAATGACTACCCACCAACCTAACAATGGGCACTTACAGAGGTGCAAATTGTTCTTATCAGCCTCTTGTAACCTGAACAATCTAATTCACTATTTTCTCTTTTTCTCCCTCCTAATACTCTGGTTATCTGAAGAAGTGGGTTGTGCCCACGAAAGCTCATGATACCATCTACATGTTTTGTTAGTCTTTAAGGCGCTACTTGACTATTTGTTGTTTTTCCAGTTATAGACTAACTCTGCTACCGCTCTGAAGCTGTTGAATGAAAGGTAACTCCTATTATAAAGGTCAATGTATTTCACGTGCATTTGTGCTGCTCATTAGACTGCTCTGCTGTTCCTCAAAAACAAGGCAAATGATTTTCCCTTGGGTTTCCCATACCCAATTTTAAATTGCTGTCACCACTGTCCTTCCCTCCCCCTTTTTTTCAGGCTTATGTAACTGACGGCTGCAGTTTGTAAGCCTGCTAGGATGGGTGTGTGTGGAGGGGGAGGGACCTGACCTGACTACGTATCTCTGTGCCCCTCTGTACCAAAGGAGCAGCTTCCCTTTGCAAACACATGGACAATGAAGGCTGTAGGTTGCAAGCACCCTTTCCCAAGGACAGCTTTGCCAGGTCAGAGAAGTTGGCCCTGCATCTTTGATTTGCTTATCAATCAGTCAATGACTCAATTGTTGTACCAGTAAAAATAGGTACATTGTGAGTTACTATTTGTGTGACAAATCAGATTGCTTAGCCCCAGATAACAGCCTGATGTTCAGCTCCCTTATATGCTGCATGAGTGCCTTCTAGAAACACAGTGGTTTGGGTATGCAATGATTCCATGTGCCCAGAGAACTAAGACTAACCCTCTGCTCTGCCTCAAAGAGCCATACTTTGGCAGGTTCTGATTGCAAACTATTCAAACACTGAGTACGAAATATTTTATTCACCACTGTTCACATTTTGCTATAATAGCCATGAAGTACGATAATACTCTACTGTTTAATAAGACTAAAACTATCACTGAATCAAATGGATTTGCAACAATACAGTCCTCCATGATGCTAGAGTTCATCCCACTCGCTCGTAGACCCTAGTGCAGGTGACATCATTCAGAGTGTATTCCTAAAAGGGAAAACAGGCGTTATTTACAATTTCAATATTTATTATAGCAAAATTTAGGGAAAGCAATTAAAGCTTTAGTGCTTAAAGGCAATGGCAAAATTATTGACTTTACTAGGAACAAGACTGCATTTTGTGTTAAGTAATACAGGAGAGACATACAAAGTTGGTTTGGGAGATGGAACCTAGAGTTTATATGCCAAATTTTGATTATAGGAAGGATTTTAGGATGGGTACATAAAAGTTAGTTGATTTCACGAAGTAAATACCATTATTTCAAAAAGTTATTGAATGAAACTCCTGTTTACTGTTAGATAAACTAAACATGCACCTGATCTTAAATGCAAGTGACAAATTATTTAGGGTGAATATAAACGTAACTCCAGAAAAACAAATCCAAGGGTTCAAGTCAATGCAGCATTTTCATGAAAGAAGCAGGAGTATGTATCTGAAGGGCCAATAGTAAAAGCAAAGCATGTAGACTGCACATTTAAAAAATACTAAAGTAGATTTCTTTCCTACATGTAGAATGTGATTGAGAGGGTCCCCAAACAGGTAGAGATTAAATTCTGTCCTGAACAACCTTCCCTCCCAATTAGGAATGTTAAATATTGGTTAATTGACTAGTCGATTAACCTCAGAAATTCTTATCGGTTACTCAACTATTCTATAGGCCCTGGGGGCAGGGCTGTCAGTTAGTGTGCTCCGGCCCCACTCTCGAGGAGCCCCGTGACCCTCTGCACTGCTGCCTCTGCCTCTGATTCAGAGGTAGCAGTGTGGGGTGTCAGGCAGGAGCTGGTCCATGAGGGGAGCAAGTTTAAAAACCAGCTCCCCTCATGGACCAGCTGCCTGTCGCCCCGTGCTGCTGCTTCTGATACAGAAACAACAGCACAGGGTGGCAGCAACCCATCTGGGGGTAGAGGAGGTCTGAGCTTTCGGATCAGCGTGAGCTGGAACAGAGCTGAGCTGCCTGCCTGCTTGCCTCCTAATTCACTTTAAATACAGAGCAGGGGGGGGGGGGGGTAGGTCCTGGACCTGGCGCAAGCCAGGACTGAGCCTGGCTGCTGGCCAGCCTGCTAAAAAATGTACTGGCAAAGGGGGGGGGGGGCAGTGCGTGTAGTCTATAGCATTAACTGATAAGCTTTTGCTTATCAGTTAATCTGCTAATCACCTATACTATTACCTCCTTACTCCCAATGTGTCATCAGTCTCTCCTGTTGACTGGTTTTCATATGTTTAATTCTGGGGCCTATCAGGTATTTCATGAGGATATTAAAAGCAGGTAGGTAGAAGGGATGGCTTGGTGGCATTAGTTACAGAAGGCCTAAAGCACATGTGCTTTTGGTGTGACATAGTAAGAGGTGTTTTTAATCAGGATCCCCATTTTAACTGAAACACCCAGGTTGGTTTGACAAGAGCAGGGTGTTAAGGCCTGTCTTTAGAACTAATGTGAATAACCTGAAAAAGACTGAGATTACTGTACTCGAGGGTATGGTTGGCTCCAGTTAGATAAACCACCAGGTAGTGATGGGCGAGGCCTCTTTACCCTGTATTAGGAAGGACATGAATTCTGCTACATGGGCCCTGGATGCAGCTCCCTGATGCAGCAAAATGGAAATTACGCAGCAGGTTCATTTAGTTAAAAAAAATCCTGGAGGTAGTTAAAATAATACCCATTTTTTATTTGGTGCTTTTTCAGCAGTAGATCTCAAAGCACTTTACAATTCAACATTACAGTGAACAACAATTAGTACAACAGCAGCTGTTAATTTTAATCATTAATTTTATATTGTCCTCACACTGACAGTTTCCAATATACCCCGCTGTCTGTGTTACCACTGCATAATTCCATGGTGAAAGTCTAGGGGAAAGCAGGAGGTTATCGAAGTTACAGGGGAACATATAAGTCTTTTGCTGCTCAGGGTGACATAGGAGGCCATTGGGGTTGTGAACTAAGTACTTTTTAGCTGGATGCTTCTGCTAAAATAAACAGCAGGGAAATAATTAACTTTACATTTTCTTCTTGAGGTGGCATTGAGACTGCCATTGAGAAATATTCAGATTTTGTCAGAGCCAATAAGCCACATTTTCTGGCACAGCAGAGTTGAGTTCGTCATACGATTTTGTGGAAATAGAGCGGTAGGGAGCCAATGATTGCTAAACCACCCATTCACATTAGGGTTTGCTGGGGCCGTCCCTGGAATGAGCAAGAGCAGCCTTGCAATTACTCTAATTCACATCAGCTTACTGTGGTCCCCTAGTGGTGCTGCTCTGAGAGCTATGGACACACACACACACACACATCCCTTTTGCCCTGGGAAAGTGCCCTGAACTGGGGGGAGGGAAGTGTGAAAGTAGTGTAAGAGCTGTTACAGCAGTTCTATGCCACTCTGGGATTTCCAAATATGCAGAATATTCAGGCCTGGATCCGCTAGCTTTACATCTGTTTTGTGATGCCAGGTTGCAGGGTCTGGCCCATTTGTTTCTGGCTGCCTGGAGACTCGCAGTAACAAAAATGCCCATCGACTTCCCATTTTCTCAGATATATTCACATCTGTGACCCTGTCTACATTATGAAACTCTCATTGCTAACCTATTCCTTTTAAATCCCAAGGGAAAAGACATACAGAATTGTGGAGTCCTTTGAAAACTAAATAATGAAATAAGTGTTCACTATTTTAAACAAGAAATGAGGAATATGAAGGGCTTAATTCAGTACCAATCCCAAATGAAGCCTAATCTGTTTAAGGCACTTGTAAACCAAGTAGAATGTCCACGGGAGTGGGGGGAAAGATGGGGGTTTGCACTATGTTGATTAGCTAGTTTAGTTAAATTGATGCACAACTTAAATATGTTAGTACCACTGAATCACATAAGTGCAGTTTGCCTTTAAATTTCCTTCAACATACAACAAGAACACATGGGGGCAATATTCAGCTGCATGACTATTCACTGAAGGAAGGTGAAGAATTCACTGAGATTCATCCATTTCTATATCAAATTTTCCCTTTTACCTAGTTTGCATACACCCATGTCCCAGTGTTGGAGAATCATTTCCTCAAAATCACTCATTCAGCCATTTGTTAACTCAGAAGGGGATGAGATTTGAATATATACCATACTTAAAACTGAAATTTTCAGCTGCTGGCTGCATCTTTGTAACATTCAGTGTTCACACAGTGGAAATGGACTTACCAACACCATCTTCCCATCCACCAGTTTTCTCTTCATGGTGGCTTTTTTACCATCCCACATCTGCACATGAGTCATTGAGTCATTTTCTACAGTCACAATGCTCTGCACAGACAAATACAAACAAAACATGAAAACATAGCCTGAGTTTCTCAGAATAACAACTTAAATGAACTTTACTCCAGAGTTAATAAGCCCCACAACATTCTTATAATTTAATATCAGTTCCCCATTTGCTATATACATCCCTTCACTGAAGAACACTCCTTCTTGCACGACCATTCAGATAACTGGAAGACTCTTGTGTCAAAGAAAAAAAAAGACTTCCCATTCTCCACACAAATGACTGGAACAATTCCGAAAGAAACCTCTAGTCTTCACCTTGGTTTTCCTGTCATCCATGGTGATTTCCTCAAATTCTTGGCCCAGTTTGAAGGAAATCTCTGTAACTTTAAAGGCACTGTCAGTTTTAATGGTCATCACATCCCTGTGCATGCTGATTATCACTTTGGGTTTGGCCAAATTGCCCATTTTCCTTTGGGCAGAGCCCAGTCCTGAAGATGAGAAAGAAGGAACCATTTGAAATTCAACATTCGCAAGCAGAAAGAGTTCTTGTTTAGATTGCCAGGTACTTGAGGAAGAGTATCCTCAGAGGCAAGGCTTTGGAAAGAAAAAATAAGACTGTACCCAAGCCATATTTAGATCCAAGTGCAAGCCACAATTTTTTGATAAGCCTTTGTCCCAGAAACTGCACCAGTAACATTATAATAAAGACCTTTAAAAAAAACTCCAAAGAGTTAAATTGAATACCCCTCTACCTCACACCCACACACAATTTTCTCCCTCTTCTTTTTTGGTATGCTGTGGCAGTTTTGTTCAGCACTCACATACTAAAGATGACAAATGTCTAAGACAGGAGTTTATTGTGACCTCTGAAATAAATTCATTTAAGCTCCCAACATTTCCCTTTGCTTGACATGGGATGATAGGCCCCTTGAGTATATTTAGAATTCATTAGTAATGTAGTAGTTGCCTGGCAAACATAGGTAGGAGGAGTTGGGGAGGAAAAATAACAACACAGAGATGATTTTCATTGTAAATTACCAGAATGACACTTCATCCCCCTTAACACTGGAACATTAGTAACTTGCAAAGTGAAGAAAGTCCAGAGCAAGGAAGGAAAATTGTACACATCGCATTATATACCCTGAAGCAAAGGGCAGACTCAGCACTTACTCTCTGAAGACGGACATTTCCATTCCCCTTTCAAAAATAATATCTCCTCCTACTCTCACCCAGTTCTTTCATGTATTCCTCAAAGTTTTCACTGGAGACGAGTTTCCAGGTTCCCAGGAAGAGCTCAGGAGTTGTGGGAATTTGCTGGGCATTGACAAGAACAGCTGCTGCTACCATGGAGGGGAAAAAAAGCCATGAGATGTGTCTCACCCTAACAACTTATCTTTAAAAATGGCTTTAATATGTAATACTTAAGGCCAGCTAGTGATAGGTATTGTAAGGATGAAACATGGGTAGTAATCCAATTCCAATCATCAGCACTTTTATTTTTTTTGCCACAGTATTGAAAACAAAGCTTTTTACAAATGCCATATAGTTTGGTAGTCCCAAACTCTGGTATCCATCAAAAATAAAAATGTTATGCTAGAGAGCCATATTTAAAAGGTGGGGAACCAAAATTGAGGCCTGCCAGGGTGTTAAAAGGCCTCCAAGAACAACCATATGAACTAAAAGATCCTTCTTTGTGACAACAGGATATGTTGGAATCAGGGGCAATTTAACTTACATCTTTACTGTTAAGCAACTTGAGCTCCCCCTCCTGCCCCTGTGGAGCTCAAGAACAAATAGCATGTCCCCTGCCCTCTTTATCATCTTGATGGATGTGTTTGAGGTCTCTAGATTGAGTGGCTGCATCATTTATCCAGTGTGTAACTCATTGTTTGTGCTGCCAGAAGTAGTAACAATGACACCAGATTTTACCATCCCATACAATTCATAAAGTTTAAAATGTTTTCTTATGAAATCAATTCTATTGCTCCTCACTCACACAAACTTGATGTGTGTCAGAGAGAAAGCAGCACTAATAGACCTATGCAAAGCTTCTGGTAGCATTTGGTACAAATCTTCATTCTCTGGCTTTCCTTCCCCACTGTTATGTTTTTAATCAAACAGTTATTTCAATAGCCTCTTTTCGCAACTTGCACTGATATTACTGATATACAGATGCTCCAGAGACACTTCTAGACTTTGCAATAGCGGACATGTCTTTTCTCTCTTACATCTCTTTTGTTGTGTGCAGTTTGTTACAACAAACCATGTTAATGTCTTACACTCAGATAAATGAACACATGGCAAATTCTCACCAAGTTTTAAAGCCTACTTGCTGAACAACACTCTCATTAGGGCTCTGAAGTGAGAGAACAGGGCCTTACATGATCCCCATTAAAAAGTTCCCACCTCCAGTCAGCTATACTCTGGTTTCTCATTGTGGGCCTGACACAAAACCTACTGTGGACAAAGAAAGACTCACATTGACTTCAATGGGCCCTATATATATAGGGCTAGAGCATGCCTGTCTGTGAAGCATTGCATTCATCTTTGCAAAAAGGTGATACAGGAAAGCAGGGGTTTCTGGAGAGTCCTACTATGAACCCCGGTAAGGATTGGCTCACTGAGGAGAATGCCCAGGCTGACAACTACGTTGAAACACCAATCTGTCTCTCAAATTGGTGTAAGAATGTGAAGAAACCACACTAGAAACACATCATGGTGACTAAAGTTTTCCTGATCAGCTGGAATGGGGATGAGAGTGTTTTTAAAAGCAGAAGTAATATAAATCTCCAGTTCAGCAGAAGGGACTGTTGTGTTGAAATCCAAAAGCAGCTGTGGGGTTAGAGATGAATTACCTCTAATCTACAAGGCCTTGTGCCACCCAGTCATAGACAGAGTAGGAGCCAATTCAACAAGATAATTAAGTGAGAAAAGATTACTTTAGCTGGGAAGAAATTGGGACTTGCTTGGGGATGAGTCAGGATATACTGGGGAGTCAATGAAAGAAGCAAACTAAACAGGCAAGATGAAACAAGGGTGAAAGATTAGATCATACTGTGGAAATGCATTTGAAGAGCTGCATTCCTTCAAATGCTAGACACCACATTACCACAATGCCAGGAAAAGAGTATCAGGCCAGAGACGTGGAGACTGGGAAGGAATGAACTCTCAGAGATGGGAATTGGCTTCTTTGTCTGTGTACTATGATAGTAATTTAGGATAAAAAATAATTAGGAAACATACTTTCAACATAATATCTCAGTAGTGTCCACACTGCAGCTAATAGGTTCAAATCGCCTGTCAATTATACCCATACAAACTAATTAAAAACAACAGTGGGGCTGCACTAGTGTAACTGATATTAGAGTTTAGCCCAATGCCTTTAATTACATATTACATTGGTTGAGTTTCCTAACTATATAACATATCAGCTGCCAGGAACACTGGAAACAGAAGAAAGTTGATATAGCCTTCCAGAATATTGGCACTGGAAACAGTTCAGAAAAGGGCAACAAAAATGATTAGGAGTTTGGAACAGGTTCCATATGAAGAGAGATTAAAAAGACTGGGACTTTTCAGTTTAGAAAAGAGAAGACTAAGCGGTATATTATAGACCTCTATAAAATCATGACTGGTATGGAAAAAGTGAATAAGGAAAAATTATTTACTTAGTCCCACAATAAAAGAACTAGGGGTCACCAAATGAAATTAATAGGCAGCAGGTTTAAAACAAACAAAAGGAAGCACACAGTCAACCTGTGGAACTCCTTGCCAGAGGATGCGGTGAAGGCTAGAACTTTAACAGGGTTCAAAAAAGAGCTAGATAGAGTCATGGAAGTTGGGTCCATCAATGGCTATTAGCCAGGATTGGTAGGAATGGTGTCCCTAGCCTCTGTTTCTCTGGAGGTGGGTGACAGTGGAGGGATCACGTGAGGATTACCTGTTATGATCCCTTCCTCTTGGACATCTGGTATTGGTCACTGTTGGCAGACAGGATACTGGGCTAGATGGACCTTTGGTCTGACCCAGTATGGCCGTTCTTATGTTCTTAGAATTAAGCATGTACGTGGAAATATAGCATGCTTGGGTTCAGTTGAAGCAACTGAAAAGCCAGCATTTGCAGAGTCAGCTATCAATAATGGGGTGATTTGTTGGCACATAACAACCTTTTAATGGTAATTAGTGTAAATGGACGATGGTATTAAAATAAAAAGCCTCCATTTCACAATTAGAAGAAAAATAATAGGTAAACAGATTGCAGTTTCTACAGCTTCATTGGTATCACATATGCTGTCCATTGCAATTTTCATGAGGTAATATAGCTGAAGTGTTCTTGGCACACCATACCAGCACGCCCAAGGGGACGGAACAGGTACATGATGGAACAGGTATCAATGGTCAGGCTTCTGCTCAGAGTCAGCGTTCACCCAGGCATCAGCAGGATCCTTTACTGCCACATCATCTGCTGAGAAATAAAATCAAGATGTTAAACACACAAAATGCTGTATTAACAAATGCATAGACTTAAAAGACACAGCCACCAGCTAATGGCAGTGCTGCTGAGGCTCCAGCTGCATGGCTTTCCACCTGGCCATGCTGCACAAAACATTTAGCTTCTTTAAAGCAAATTAGCTAGGAAAGCTGAAACACATGGTTTTAAGAAAAGGAACATTGTTAGACTTCGGACCTGCACCTGTCTTGCAAAGGCCTTACACTCATGAGAGCCAGGTTCTATTCTCAACAGTAGCCATCCAATTTGCTGTGGGACCCTGTGTTGATCTCTTTGGTCCACATTTCCGGAAGTGATGTCTAGTTCTGAGTGCTGAGGTTTTTGAATGCTCAACTTTAGACATCAGGAGCCTGTTTCTGAAAGATTGCTGAGCACTCACAACTCAGTCCAAAGCTCACTGGACTGCTGATTGCTCAGCACCTCAGAAAATCAGGGCCCAGGTGTCTGAATGTGGGTAACCACCCCAAACTAGGGCCAAATTAGAAAATGTGCCTATTAATTTCTCAGGGCCACACTGTAAGCCCCTTGCTCTCATTGCTGAGGAGTTACTTACAAGAGCTGTCTCACTGACCACAACAGAAGCATTTGCATGACTCCTACTTACTCCCACCAGAGAGCATTCACAATGTGGCCCTCTGTAGTTCAGGTTCTTCTCTAAAATGGGGACAGTATGTTCCTTCCTCAGAGAGCCTGTGTGTGTGGCTACATTCACTCCTGTTTCAGATCTGCAGGTGGATGCCGCGATCTAGAATTCTTATGTTCCAGCTAATCAGTCCTGAAGACACCTGACTTGTCTGTGGGCACCCCTCTCTAGAATCACACCTTACCTGCACAGAAGGCCGCACAATGTGACTCACCCTCTCTAAGCAGGGTTAAACCACCTCTGAAACACAGACACCAAATATTAGCAGCACAGAGGCTTATCTTCACAGCTATCCAGTGGGCTAAAGACGTGCACTATGTGTGTTTAGTCTCAGATCACAAACAAAAAACAGCCAACATTTAAAACAAGAGTCTCAGCCTTTTCCCACCCCTGCAGCTTACCAACATTTGGTACATTCCTTTGACCTGCTCAGTACCCATTATCCAGCAGTAAGTAGGTGGCACTAGAGAGCACTGACTCCAATCAGAAAAGCTACAGGAGAAAATTCACACAGCAGACAGATCTGTTCCACTGGTGCAGGGGTGATGTCACACCATGGAATAAGCATTAGACTTTACAAATCAAGTGTCTTAACTGATTTACTGACGTGATAGATACATCTGCTCTGTTTCTGTGACCTACATAGGGGACTCTAGCTAATGAATATCCAGCAGGTCAGTAAAGCACAGAAGTCTCATCAGCTGCATGTCCATACTAGACAATACATTGAAAGCCTATAATTAAACTGTTGCACAGAACCTACTCACCTCTGCATAAGCTGATTATATAGAATGGGCTGAGTGGATTCCGATAATGGTGATGCTGCAATTCTTCTGTAGGCCTGATGTTGATTTGGACCTTTGTGCACTATTGTAATTCAAATAATAAATTAACTGGGCAAGTGTCTTGCTTTCCCCGAACCACTCAGGATGAATATTTTTTTGAAAATTCAACCATTCTATCATTTCTGATAAAAAAAGTTACAGCAAAGCTATATTGTTACATTTAAAAATTCCCGCAACCTTTTCTTTATCAAGTTTTAGTGCCCCATGCACTGGATCAGAAATTTGAATTTGGTAGGGGAGGAAGGTGTATTAAGAATGTGTTACCTTCTGTCATCTCTGTGAAAATCTACCCACATTTGGCCAGGTGATAAAATCTTTGACAGTCACATGTGCTCAGTGGTTCCATCCACACTGATCATGTGCTAGCCCCAGGCCTGCAGGACTTTCCCAGGCACCAGAACTGACAGCTGGGGGATTGTCACTCTTGTGCTCTCAGTTCTTCCACTGCTAGCGCTCAGTAGCATTGAGGAGGAAGCTGCATGATTCAGGTGCAGAGGGGATAACAGTCAGACAGGGGAGGTGAGAGGAGTTGACTAGGTAAGGACCCAGGGAGCTGGGGAAGCTCGGAGCTGGAGGCCAGCAAAGAGGGAGAAGGAAACTGTGACTAAGAATTGGAGGTGTGGGAGACTGGAACCCTGGATGGACACCAGGATTGGCTAGGCAATGTAACTGGGATTTACAAGGACAAAGGGCTAATGGGAATGGGGAAACAGAGCACATGAAGATCCAGGAAAAAACAGGCAATGGCGGGGCAAGGC
Source organism: Pelochelys cantorii (assembly GCA_032595735.1). Classification (NCBI taxonomy): domain Eukaryota; kingdom Metazoa; phylum Chordata; order Testudines; family Trionychidae; genus Pelochelys; species Pelochelys cantorii. The sequence continues at coordinate 50,511,957 of CM064327.1, forward strand.
CAGCAGTCTGTGGGGTAGAAGGAGGTAGAGGAGGGCAGGCAGATTTGGCAAGGAGCCAGGCTGTGGTGGGAATGAGAACTAGCTCAGCAAAGACACTGTCTAGACAATGATGAGAAGACTGAGTGGAGACTGGGACTGCCTGGGCAAGTTGAATGTGAGTGGGACAAGGAGATACAGCTGGGGAAGAGAGCTGGAAGAGTGATAGCTTTCAGAGGATAGGGCAGAAGGGGTTGAGCTCAGAGGTGGCAGAAATACTCCTGAAATGGGGGAGTCAATGGGATAGCATGGGAGCAATCGATCTGGCTCCTGCCTGCTCCCCAGCCTGATCCTAGACACTGCAGTGGCTACTCCAGCCTCTCCAGGGGCCACTCCCACCTCGGTCTCCAGTCCCATACACAGTTACTGCCTCCCAATTTGCAGAGATATGCCTTGCCCTGGCCTGATGGAGAAGAGGAAGTGTCTGGCCAGAACCTAAATGGCTGTTAACACCCAAAAAACCAGTCAGCCAATGAAGAGGTAGCAACTGGAACTGGGGTAGGAGGGTGAAGAGAAGTAAACACAGATTCCCTGCCACAATATTTCCATTGCTGGGGCACAAACTTCCACTGCCCCCTGGATTCACTAGCCCTGGTTAAGTTTGCAGGGAATGGGCAGAAGAGCATACACACTACACCACACTCTTCAGAGCAGAGAATGGAATTCAGCAGTCTGCTGAGTTTCATGTCAGCAAATAGCTGTGAAACCCACTGCCAAAGAGAGTGTCGCCTCCCCCTCTAATGCTGCTTTAGAGAAAGGGTGACAATCTATTAATCTTCTTAGTTCCATCATTAGCTCAAGTGACAGAGGTCTTGGCATTGGATCTAAAGGTTGCAGTCTTCCCAATGACGCATGTGTGTCAATATATTGAATGCCTGTTTTTGTGAGAACCTGATTACTTATAGCAGAAGTCTTCCCTAAAACATTACAATGACTAGTAAATATCACTAATAGTCTTATATTTAAAAAACACCCTATCCGGTTGTGTACAGAACTATAATCATGTGTTTTTCTCATGCTCTTTGCCCTTTCTCTCTGGTTGGTCCTGATGTGTGTTACAGCCATTTGTTGCATCTTGTTTTAAAGTGACAAGCTCTTCAGAAACAGGAGTTGGGTCCTTCCATGAGTTTGTACAACACCTGTATAATGGGGTCCTAATTGTTAATGCAGCCTCTGGGTAGGCAAAAGTATAAGAGTAACATTTAGTCATAGGACTAGTAAGCTGAAAAGCTAATGATAAACCCAACCACTTTTGAGCAGGCAATTGAGTAGCCTTATTTATAACCTAAGTCCAGCTGTTTTGGCAAAGCTGTCCTGCAGGTTAAGTTTGCTGGTTGGTATGAACTGAGTTTCAGGTACCTAAACATCCCCCCTCAAAAAAAAAATCTACTACACTGGAGTGCTTCATCAGCTTTTCTCTGAAACTGGCTTTTGCTCAGTTCCCTATCAGCCACAATGAGTTTTGCAACAAACCGCCCCCGCCCACACACACACTAAAAGTCACTGATTTCAGATGAATTTCTTGCTGATTTCCCTTTTTTGATTGCTACTGAAGCAAGAAACAGGAAAAGAGCTTAGTGAGAGGAAAGGTAAAACTCTAATCCTTTTATTCAGTGACAACCTCACTGAAATTTGGCGGTACATAGTGGAAACATCAGCCTCAGCTTGTCATTGAAAACCAAATCCCAGACAATAAGATTGTTAAAACTTTCTTTCCTAGTTAGAAATGCAGTTGAATCTAAATTAGCTACTTAAGTTATGAATAGTTCTAACAAACAATTTTGTATTTGTACAATTTTTTTTTTATTTATTTTTTTTACAAAGAGCAGATAATAAAGAGAGGAAAATACTAAACATCCAGATCGGAGAAATGATTGTTCTAACCACCTCCTAGCAATAATGCTGTTCTTTTATCTTATGCTTGACAACCCAGAAAACCCTGCCCTTCTCTTAATTAATACATGGTTTTAAGACATGGGGGTAGTTTGTTTGCCTTTTTTGGAGGGGAAGGGGGATTGAAGTAAATTATGGTTTGCTCAGTAAATTGAAATCCACTGTGGTTAATGACATCAGAGATTCACCTCTACTACTGTCAGCATTCGGGAATGGATAGTGAAATACAGGGAATGTTGTTACCAGTGAATCTTTCACAGCTCCAGTACACAAGTTGCACTGAGATCATAATTCAAAAGGCACATCCCTAGCACACTATAAGACAAAGACATTTGCTTGAATCCACCTGCAGCTGTCCGAAAGACTCCAGTTTAACAACATCTTGTACTCTCAACAGCAGATCTAGATGCCCACCTCTGGGGAGAATGAGGCTACCTCCCACTTTGATCTCCTTATCCTCTGTTTTCCCCTTAGCCCAGGTGCACATTACAGAATTACACTGGGATAGCTACATCACTCAAGGGTCTGAATAATCCATTCCCCTGAGGGATCTAATGACACTGAGCTAAGCGCTAGCATAGCAGCACTTGGTTGGTGGGAGAGCTGCTTCTGTCAACGTAGTTACCACCTGTCAGGGAGGTGGCTAAAGAACACCACAGGACAGCTCTCACCTGTTGACATAGAGCTTCTTCATTAAAATGCTAAAATGATGCAGCTGCGCAAATGCAACATTTTACGTGTCCTTAGATAGGGAGCTCCAGAGGGCAGACACATTTTCTGGTATGACTGGTAAGCACATTGTGCACTACCATTAGTAAGTAATAGTGGCAAACTTTCCAAGAGGTTTACTGACCCCAAGGAGTGTGGCCTTCTCTGTGATCTACATCAGGAGAGAGAGAGTGTGTTGGGAAATGGGCCCCTTTGAGCACAAAAATAGAGGAAAAAAATCATTATTGCCTTACTTTGTACCTAACCTCAAAGTGTTTTCCTCTAGCTATTGTTCTGACCTCTTGCTGAGGCCTAATTCTCCTCTGACTTGATTAAAACACAGAAGTGCCTTGAAGACACTATTTTGACAGTTCATTTAGTTTGTGTTTTTGAAGAAAAAACTTTTGGAAGCACTATTGCTTCTGTGGCATTAATCAACACTTCCTAGCTAGTGGGGTAGAGATTAGAGTGGTACTTTTCTCAAACTGTGCAGAATTCATATTAATCTGAATGTGGGTTATCAGTGCCTTTACCCTCAAACTATGGAAGTTAAAGGAGTATATTGGTCATTTGAGTCCGTGTTGTTACTTACTAGTGGCTGTTCAGTAATTATTAAAGCACTTGTACTAACCTGTATGTCTACACTGGACAGTTTTGGTAATGAAAGTACTGTCAACATGCAAAAGTCACCAAGTCATGTTTACGCTGCCACACTCTGTCAACATATCATGGGAACATTGTTAGCTCCCCTGTCAACAGAAAGTGCAAAGCAGTGTGGGTAAGCATCCCACAGTGCCTGGAATCACCTTCAGTCACTAGGCACTGTGTGAACATGCAACGTAGTGCAAAGCATTTTGGGAACATGAAAAACGTCCTGTTAGCTACCTCTTTGCTTCACAGCCATTCCGGGGCTTCTGGCTTATTTTCATGCCATTTCAAACTTCGACAGTCCTTGCTGCGCACTCCACCATCAGCTGCGAGAAGTCCTGGAACCCAGACTTCTCAACTATTCTGTGTTCAAAGTACTTAGGACATCACACACTGCAGCTAAGCTACTCATGAACTTAGTCTCAGAGGAAGGGATACAGACAACAATGTGAGAGACATGGGCCGCAGCCAAGTGGCATTGCATTGGGGCACAGTTTGAACAGCCAGGCACTTGTACTGTCAGGGGAGCCCATATGGTGGCCATCAATATGAGGGAGGCTCTGAGGGACTTCTTTGACAATGAGGGGCGCTGACATTTATGTGTTCTGGGGTTGCTTCCCTGCCTCATCCCACTGCTCATCCTGAGCAAGACAGTCTCATGAAACCAAGGGATGTTACAGACTTCTACAGCAGTTACAGTGATTGGTGGATTGCATCACACAAAATAAACTCACAGAAACCTGCATCAGTGTTGTCTTTATTGATCTCTTTCAATAATGGGTACGCACATAGGGTGAATCATGGCAGTAAGAAAACATCACAATTGTGTTACCGTCCAGCTGTCAAAGTCATAGCTGCTGTGATAGAGAGTGGAGTATGCTGGAAAAACCCATTACCAGACTGTGACAGTGAGTGTGTGGGCACAGAGGGAGGAGGGTTACTGTGAAAAGAATTCTGCATGTGTTTGGAGCATTGAGTGTTGCAAAACATCCTTGACTAGGTCCTCTCTGGTCCTCAGAGTTTTTCCTTAGTTTTTCCTCTTTCTGCTGACTCTTTGCCTTTGGAAATATCCACCGTCTCCTTGGCTGCAGGTGTGGGGTCTCCATCCAGGATTGCGTTCCGTTCTTTATTAAAAATGGCATGTTTTGGGTGCAACAGCAAATTGGCTGTTTGCCTCCTTCACTTTCTGGTATGCTTGCTGGAGTCCCTTTATCTTGGCTCTGCATTGTAGGGCATCTCACTCATACCCCTTCTCACACAGGGCTCAAGAAACGTGACTCTATGTGTCCCAGTTCCTACAGGTCACTCTCAGCTGTGATTGCACCGATTCTTCACCCCACACACTTGCAAGATCCAAAAGCTCTGGGGTGCTCCAAGCAAGAGAACTTAAGAACATAAGAACGGTCACACTGGGTCAGACTAAAGGTCCATCTAGCCCATCTCTTCCAATAGTGGCCAATGACAGAAGGAGTGAACAGAACAGGTAATCATCAAGTGATTCCTCTCCTGTCATCCATTACCAGCCTCTGACAAACAGAGGCTAGGGGCACCATTCCTACCCATCCTGGCTAATGGACATTGATGGACCTAACCTCCATGAATTTATCTAGTTCTTTTTAAAACCCTGTTAAAGTCCTGGTCTTCACAACATCCTCTGACAAGGAGTTCCATAGGTTGACTATGCACTGCATGAAGAAAAACTTCCTCTTGCTGGTTTTAAACCTGCTACCTTTTAATTTTATTTGCTGACCCCTAGTTCTTATATTATGGGAATAAGTAAATAATTTTTTCTTATTCACTTTTTCCATACCAGTCATGATTTTCTAGACCTCCATCATATCCCCCCTCTTAGTCTCCTCTTTTCTAAGCTGAAAAGTCCAAGTCTTTTTAATCTCTCTTCATATGGGACCTGTTCCAAACCCCTAATCATTTTTGTTGCCCTTTTCTGAACCTGTTGCAAAGCCAATATCTCTTTTTTGAGATGAGGCGACCACTTTTGTATGCAGTATTCAAAATGTGGGTGTACCATGGTTTTATATAGAGGCAATAAGATATTCTCTGGCTTATTCTCTATCCCTTTTTTAATGACTCCTAACATTCTATTTGCCTTTTTGACTGCCGCTGAACACTGAGTGGATGTTTTCAGAGAACTATCCACCATGACTTCAAGATCCCCCTCTTGAATAATTGTAGCTACATCATTTTGTATGTATAGTTGGGATTATTTTTTCCAATGTGCATTACTTTATATTTATCAACATTACATTTCATTTGCCATTTTGTTGCCCAGTCACTGAGTTTGGTGAGATATTTTTGAAGCTCTTCACAGTCTGCTTTGCTCTTAACTATCCTTAACAATTTAGTATCATCTTCAAATTTTGCCACCTCACTGTTTGCCCCTTTCTCCAGATCATTTATAAATAGGTTGAATAGGATTTGTCCCAGTACCGACCGTTGGGGGACACCACTAGTTACCTCTCTCCATTCTGAAAACATACCATATGTTCTTATGTTTGCTGGCCAGAATGACCAATCTGGCATTGTGAAAAACATTCTGGAGTTCAATAAACTTGAGAAAAACCTTCACTGTGGTAAACAATGCGTGATTGTTGACATTAAAGGGAAGGGGAGAGAGACAAAAGTCCTTTATGGAGGTGGACATTTCGTCACTGAAAGTGGGCATTTTTCACTACTTTTGTCACGTTGCATTGTGAACGCTCTCCGGGTTTTATTGCTAAAAAAGGAGTTTTTGGCAACAAAGCTTTCCAGTGTAGACAAGCCCTACATCTTATTCAAGGGGGATTGGGCCTTAAACATGTAGCCTGGCTTCTGTACCTGGCAAATTAACTGAAGATTTAGATAAGAAGCACCAGTATGCAGGAGATCGAAACATCACATTTGTTTAGGTAATTCAAGAATTGGCATCTGCAATAGGGAGGTTCTTTCTTCCTAACTAGGAGGAATATATTCTACAGCTGCCTCGCTAGCTTTTCCAGGTGTTTAATTAAATGGGTGAGGAAATGAGGCTTTGTTGCAGATTTCCTTTTCAAGAAAAGTTGTGGAAGTCTGAAGTAGTCCTGGCATCTAGGCCTTCATTCCAAACAATCCCCCCAGTTCTTACTAAATACCACAGTCCTGTAATTTGTAGGAAGTTGAGAGAGCCTTTTTGTTTCTCCAGAATTGAAACTCTGAAAAGACTTTGGCGTATATCTCAGAAAGGGGATTATTGGGAGACTTTCTTAATGATTTTGTGCAATCCCTGAGATACTACAAATGATGGATAGTGGTGCAAAACCCTGGAGGTAAAGTGAGAAAAATAAAAACTGACCTGCTGCATAGCAGTGGATGAAGTCTTAAAGACTCTTTATTTCTACTTTCCAGCTTAATTACAGAATATTGAGTAAACAAAGATACCTAGTTAGCATTCACTCAACCGTACCGCTTTCCTTCCCACACAGCTATTTGAGATGGTTAGCTCAAACAGATAGTGGTGTTGCAGCTGTAGTCAGAGGCTATCTGCAAGCTGTTCCTCCTACACACTGAGCTGTCCGCCAGCTGCAGAAAACTACAGATCATGGTGCTAACTGAAAATGTGTTTTCCTATAAGGTATAGGAGAGCACTGGTTTCTCGTCCAACCCCACTTTGAAATATTTAGGCAAGTTCCTATTTTCTCTCTCCCTTAGATTTTGGTTGTTTTGGAGAAAATGGGGACTAACTTTACTTATCAGGGCCAGTGAAATTTTCCAGCTTAAAAACCAAACTAAAATTAGGATGAGGGTGTCCTGCAAAAGAGAAACTCTTTCCCCTTTCTTTTCAGAAAAGACTCCATACCATCTCCCCCTCTCAAGCCATACACCAACTCATCAGTCCTAGTAACAACCTTAGAGAGATCATCTGAGCCCCATAAGGCCAAGATAAACTGCCAGAACAAGCCATGCTTCTGCCTTCATGTTACCAGTTTCTGGAATTTAGTCTTCATGTTTTTAGCTTTTTTTTATAATTAAAAAAACCCTGTTTTAGTGAGAATTTGTGTGGCCATTTTTCATGCTCAGATGAAGTCTGTACACACAAGTAAGAATGAATTCCCACCAGCCCCTTCAAGGTAGTTGGGAGTAGTGAAAAAGGCAAAGTATGACTTCTAAAATTCCACCCACAAGTACTTGCTTCCAAAAACATTTTAACTAGTTAGTCTAAAAATCTTATTTCCACTCACTAGAGCTACAAAGCAGAGAGCCCCAGAGGCAGCAAGAAATCTTTTAGGGCACACAGTTGGCTGCAATGAAAACTAAAACCAGCAACAACTTTTAAAAAGAAAGTGAAACATTAAATTCACACACATTTTTACTACATGCTTTCATATAACCATCAAGTTTTAACTGGAGACCAGTTTCCAAGAGCCTGGATATAGGTCACATGTTTGAGAGCACATAACAAGAGACAAATAACTGGAGTGAATTATGAAATTCAACTGTTTCTTTTTGAAAATACCACAAACATGTGATATGCTTGGAGGACCAATAATAGACTATGTAAGAGGCTCTAGAAGCAAAGTTCAACTAGAGCGTATCCTTTCTAAATGCCAGACATTACAACATTTCTCACCCAGTTCTTTCACAGAGTCATCTTTTCTTTTTTTTTTTTTACTGGAGCTGAGTTTCCATGTTCTCAGGAACAGGTCACACATTGTAAGGGTTTGCTGGGTAGGCACATGCAAGAAAACAGCTCTCAGAGACAAGAAAATAGCATGAACTGTATAGTCTGTTTTTAAAGGTGACTTGTACATGTGAGATTCGGGGATGACAAATCAGGAACGATATCATGGACTCCAGTCAACAGAATTTTAGTCTGATTTCTTTAAGTGCAAACTGACAGTCAGTAAATACAGTAAAAGATTTTTAAAAACCCATAGCTTTTCCACAAACAAACAAAGGCCATTTCAAGACAAGAGCAATACAGTCTTTAAGGGACTTGTGAAGGCTCAAGAAGCTAAATGCTTAAAAAACTCCTTATAATATTCCATTAATAATGTTATTTATAAAGCACATGGGCCCGTAGATGCTGGAACTAAGGGTGTCGGGGATGCTGCAGCACCCCCCTGGCTTGAAATGGTTTCCTTCATATACAGGATTTATATGATTTGGTTTAATGCCTCTCTGCACACATTGTTCCAGCACCAATGCTTGGGCCCAAATGCCCAGCTCTAACTTCCCCAATGGCTCTGCACCACCAAAATGTTCCCACTGGCAGAAGAATATTTGGGAACTGACACCACTGGCTTAGGGACTGCTTTTTGACACTGGAGCTTCACAGGGCAGTTAAGAAGAGGATCCAGCATTTGCCACTATGGCTCATTTGCCCCCTAATACTAACATTAGCGATTGTTTTTGTTTAGACATAGTGTCTGGATCAGGGGCCCATTGTGCTAGGTGCTGTACATACACATAATAAGACAATCCATGCTCCAAATAGCTGACAATCTAAATAGACAAGACAAAGGGTGAGAGGGGAAATAAAGGCACAGTGACTTGCCCAAGATTACACAGCAGGTGAGTGCAGAAGAGCGGAGGGTAGAATCCAAGTCTTTTGGGTCCCAGTGTTCCAGTCACCAGACCACCCATTTGCTGATATAAGCCACAATAGTGGAACTTCTAAAAGTGGGTGGTGCTAGAACACAGATATATGCCAAAACGCTGCTCAATGGGAAAGTGGCGGTGGGGGGGGGGGGAGGGAGGAGAGGAGGTGGTGTTAGGACTCATATATTACCAGGCTCCTTCCACAACTTTAAAAACTAACAAGACCACCTTAAAATCAATGTTGCTTTATAGCTAGCTCATTTAAGATTGCTTGTGATTGTGATCATCACAACAAAACAACGCTCAGTCTTTATAAGCTATAAGTAATGAAGACTTGTTGGAAGCCCAGCCAGGAGAGATCTATAGCAACTGACCTTTGGCACATGTTGGAAGGCACATTGTGAGAAGAGTGCAGCCTGTGCATGCAGTGCAGCAGAAGGGATATCTGGTCAGACACATGGATTGCTAAGGAGCCCCATTACAGAATCAGGGTGTAAACCAACAGAGAGCAGGCGCTTCACTGGAGAACCCTTTTAGTTAGCCCACTAGCGCTGCAGAAATGTACCACTTTAACTGACCTGAACTCACCTCCCTGCCCCAGAATATCATACTTTCCACTACCCAACGCTCACCAGAAAAAAGAGTGGCTGCCTGGTTTGTGCTGAGAAGTCCAGCTTGAAACGGAGTCTTATCAATGAGGTCTCCCTATTCCCACAACTCTCTCCTATGCCAGTCTGCTGGGCACCTCCCCTCTTTTCTCCCTCCTCAAAAGTCACTTCTAATATGAAGTGCAGGAGTACTCTGTGGCTGCGTCTACACTGGCATGATTTTGCGCAAATACTTTTAATGGAAGAGTTTTTCCGTTAAAAGTATTTGCGCAAGAGAGCGTCTACACTGGCATGTGCCTTTGCGCAAAAGATTTGCTTTTGCACAAAAGCATCCGTGCCCAGTATAGATGCTCTCTTGCACAAGAAAGCTCCAATGGCCATTTTAGCCATCGGGCTTTCTTGCGCAAGAAATTAACGTTCCTGTCTACACTGGCCCTCTTGCGCAAGTATTCTTGCGCAAGAGGGCTTATTCCTGAGCGGGAGCGTCAGAGTATTTGCGCAAGAAGCACTGATTTTGTACATTAGAACGTCAGTGTTCTTGCGCAAATTCTCACGGCCAGTGTAGACAGGCGGCAAGTTTTTGCGCAAAAGCGGCTGCTTTTGTGCAAAATCTTGCCAGTCTAGACGCATCCTGTGTGTTCTGGGTGAAATCTGTTGTTTGTGTTTTGTGGAAGGTCAGATTATCATAATGCTCCTTTCTGGTCTTAAACTCTGTACCTCTATTTGTTTAATAAAGAGGGGGGAAATACAATAAGAGGTGGGGAGAAGAAGCATATATTGCTATAATCCAACCTTCTCCTGACTCTACCAGTGTGTTTTTGATGTCCATCTGTTTAGACTGTAAGGCCTACCTCATCAAAGATATTTAAGTACCTATCTTCCATCCAGGTGCCTCAATACCTTTGAAGATTTGGGCACAAATTTCTAAGAGCAGGGACACTGTCGCCTTTCCTGTCACGTTCTACACTAAGCACACCATTGGCATTTAACAAATAAAATAATTAGCAATAGAATTACATGGATAGAAACAATATAATATCGTTCAATAGAGGTGCAACCCCAACAGGGGGCTAGGTTAAACTACGACCCAGATCCTGCAACTAGCAACAGGCTCACATGAGCAGTGAGAGTCATTCCTGCACATTCACTTTCAGGAAAAGGGCAAAAATCTGCTCCTGGGGTCTTAGCAAGCTATAAGCAGGTGCAAACAACATCAGCTAAACAGAAGATAACTCAGAAGATGACATCAGCTAAACAGAAGATGAGCTCCATGAGTTAGCCCACTCAGCAGGTCCGATGCTGCAGACTTCTCTTCCTGAACAAACTGCTTTTTAAAATGTTTTTCTTTAATGTGGCCTATTTTGGGAATGCAAAAGACCACACAATGCTGACAATGCAGTGATCCATGTGCCAATGAGGATAAAGGAATAATGACACCATGACCAACTAAGAAAAGGAAGGAAAAGAGAAATGCTGGTAATTGGAATCCCTGATAGTCTCTGTCACCATTGGTCAGCCCAGAGGATCACATGGTCAAGGCTCCCTTTTTAAGAGGCTATGTGCACTTAGGGAATTCATACTACTGTCTTGTCTGTGAGTGAGGAGTCTTGGCTGATTCCTGTAGAAGCTTATTAAACCAATCTCACATAATGTGTGATCTATTTGTGGGTACCTGGAAACTCTTCTCTAGTGAACACTTTGAGGACTATATGAAAGAGCTGGCTGAGGAATATTATGTGGGGTTAACTCTACTTGTATCTGTGTCTATTAGGGAAGGAATACTGAGTTTGCACTTTATCTAGATTTCTTTTTCCTGCTTCTGGGTGCCTTGCTGTACTGTTCAAGGGGTTGTTGGTGGTTTGGTGTTTTTTTTTTTTTTTCTTGTTTACTACACTGCTTTCACTAGACAGTCTTAAACTGCAAACTTCTTTAGGAAGCTAGCTGCTTGGGTTAGTGTGGTCAGGCTTAATTCAGAAGGTATTGAACAGAAAGGAGTGGTATATTATTCTTTGAATCAATGCATAACTAACATCTAGAAATAATAATTCAATAGTACTGTTGTTTGGGGTAGAATCAGTGCCTCTGCCCCTTCAAAACACAAAGCAGTGGACTGCTGAGTCTATAATAAAGTCAGTAATTAAACACCTGTCTAATCTGGTTTTCTGTTGAAGTGGCTATTTCATTGAAGTATAATCTTATGTTGCTATTGGAATGCAGGAATTTGTGGCTCACTAGAATTTTTTTAGGTACCTGGATTGACTTAGGGGCTGCATCTGTATGCTCTTTAAATCAAGGAATTGCTAGGACTTCTGACTAGGTAGCTGGAGAAGTCTTGACTGGTAACCTGCTTCTCTAAAGCCTCCTAGTTTTAGGCTTAAGATGGTTTTAAAGGCTCTTATTTCTCCCCTAGACTAACTGAGGGAGTCTGACTCTTATGGTAATCTAACAAGCTGTAAATTTAGACCAGTAATAGACAATTCTATATGAGAATTCTAACTTTTCTTAACGAGATATGAGCACCCTAGAAAACTTTCTCCTGACTCGTACAGAGGCCACTAACATTGCCAGCTTTTCTTAACTTTAAAAGTTGCTTTTCAACAGGATCTATAACAAACTGTTGGGGGGGGGAGAGAAGAGGATGAAAAAAATCACTAGTGTTAATATTCTTTGAGGTAAAAATTGCATAATTTACAGACATGGATCTTAGACATTCAACTGCATTGTCCCTTGGACCTTAATTCAGCAAAAGGTTTTAATTTGCAATGCATTGCATTTCAAAATAATGGGTGTGCCAAACAAAATCCTGACCCCATACTCAATGGGCTGGGCTTGGAATGACTCTCAGATGTTTCAGGCAGCCTCTGAAGCAAGGGGCAGATTCTCATGGAGACCAATCCATAAAGAGTTTAAACCACTGGTCTCCTGCCATCTCTGAAAATAGGTAAGATCTTCTGAAGTGAAGAGATAATGTAATAGTCTCCTGTCTGTTCTACAGGTGTGGGCTTTACCACCAGGAAAATGGCTGGTGTGGCCAAGCCTAATGTGAGCATAAGTATCAATGGAGATGTGATAACAATCAGAACAGAAAGTGCCTTCAGAAATACAGAGATCTCTTTCAAGTTAGGTGAGGAGTTTGAGGAAACCACAGCAGATGATAGGAAAGTTAAGGTGAGTCTTCCTTAAAACCAGCTGGGATTGTGGAAGGAGAGGGATTTCTAAACTGCCTTTGAAGTTGGCATGTCTACCACAAAGACCAGTGCCACACATGTTCTGCAGAACCACAACCATACCCAGACAACTGGATTTGGTTAATGTTAGACTTGTGGACAAATCTCTGCAGGGACAGACTGAAGAGCAATACTGTTTCCTTGTCTCTTCAGAGCACTGTAACCCTAGAAAATGGCTCACTGATTCAGGTGCAGAAATGGAATGGAAAAGAAACCACTTTAACAAGAAAACTGGTGGATGGGAAGCTGGTAGTGGTGAGTTAATGCCTGGTATTTAATCACTGAATGCAGCATGCTTTCTATATTGGCTTATAATAGACAATGGGATGGAAACATGAAGGATGTGAATTATGATAGAAATGGGATCTGGGACTAACTTCCAAGCTAGTGAGACTTGCACCTGAAGATTGAGGAAGGTTAAAGAGGAAGATAAGGCTAGAAAGAATGTCTATCTCCAACTAAAGTAGAGGGAAAAACCTATACACAGAGCTATGAAGCAATGGGTGGGTAAAGGCCAAAACTCAAATCTTCATTGAAAGGAACAAAACTTTTATTAGAACTTGTACAATATTTATTCCAACTGGACAAGATACAAGCTGGAATGGCTCTACTTAAGAGCCTCTCAAACTATCATGCTGTGTGACAGTGGCTCTAACATGTTGACTGGTACCTCCCTTATTTGTAACAGTGGTATAGTCACTGCTGGACTGACGGTGTGATCCTGCCATATTTCTCCCTGCACTTGTCTCCTGGGTTCTGGAAGAGGGAATTTTTCCTGAAACTATATGGTTGGCTCAAACATAATGAGGCAGCTCCTCTGCTAAGCATTAAATGGTGCCTGTGCTCCTTTCCTAAGGCTGTTGTGTATCTATAGCAGTCTGGGGGAGAGGGGAGAGGCAGAATACTCCTGTCAGACTGGTCTCAAGTGGAGACCAAACAGGGATCTGAGGCACATGCATTCCTTGAGTACCTACGGTTCTGAATATAATCATGCAGCTCTCAGAATGGGGGGTTTCCTACCAAATTGCTTGAAGGGAAGATGAAGTGTTCTGTAAAGTGATAGCAAGCTTTAAAAGTGAGCATTTGACAAGCTGCCTAACACAAATTTCCACTATCTGTCCTTCTAGGAGTGTGCTATGAACAATGTTACCAGCACGAGAGTCTATGAAAGAGCATGAAGAAACACCATCTCCATAACGGATTGAGAAACCTAAAGTTATGGAGAACTGGCTCAGTTCAAGGAGTGAGGCTCCACAAATCTGCCTCGTGCCACTCCAGGCTGTTCAGACTTTATGCCAAAGCAATATTACAGCTAACCTGAACTCTTGTGGCTATTCAATAAAACATTCAATGGCTTAGAAATACTGGTGGTGTTGGAATCTGTACAACATAGCACTAGCTCATGGGTGGGGCTTTAAACCAGGGAGGGATAGGAGTAGTTCCAGAGTGTGCATTAACTGGCTCCCTTCATTACTATGGCAAGAGTAGGCAGACATAGCAGTAATAAACACCAAGCAACTGACACCTTCATGAATTTGTCAAGCACTTAAGTAGGACTTCCTAAATCCAATCTTACATCCTAAGTTACACTCTAGTCCTTCATCCTCTAGACCAAAGAGCCTCCATATCCAAAACTAGTGAAGATCATGTGCTTTTTTTTTTGTTAAATAGGATTCTACTTCAATCCCTGTAACAGATTAAACTAAACTGCTTTTCTTTTTGAAAGTTGATTGGTAACTTAACTTTAGATCATGATATAGCTAAGTTTCACTTCAACATAGTTTCTTTGAGGCTTATCTTGGCCTGGCAAAAAGGCACTCCTAAAATTAATGTAGAAGCCAGTTAATGTTAACATGTCTTTGATCAGAGCCTATCTGCTGGTGTCTCACTTATGGGCTGGCATACTGACCAAGTCTTAAAGCCAGTAGCTGTATCCCAGGAAGTAGGGGTGGCAAACATGGGAGAGGGGGAAATAAGCTGATGGCTTCCCCACCTGCTGTGCATTTTGCTGAACTCATAATAGGTCTAATTCTGCCACCCTGAGTTAGTGTAGAGGCTTTCCTTGGCAGTACTGTTCACAGATAAAGGTACTTGACAGCATGACTAGGAAAAAATCTAGCCTAATCAAAGCAGCAATCATGATTTAAAGCAGGGGTGGCCAGCCTGTGGCCCTTAAGCTGCCTGTGGCTCTTTGCTCACAGAAATGCAGCCCTGAGGGTTACAGCTTGTTCAGAGCCTCATGCATGCGGCCCAGTTCCTGGAGGGAAAAGGGTGTGGTGGTGGCACTTCCAGTGAGACCCAGGCATTAGGTTAGAATGGGAGAGGCCTAGGGGCTCTGGGGGAGGGCACTGGGTTAGAGTGGGGAGGTAGGGGGAGGGCATGTGGTTAGAGTGAGGGGGAGGCATTTGGGGTGCCTGGCTGTGGGGGAGGGATGTGTGGCTCTCTGCACTACCATGCATTGCTCTTTTGGCTCTTAGTGTCTAATTGGTTGGCCACCCCTGATTTAAATGAACTAGTTCTAGAAATGGAACTAGTTGATTCAAAATACCTAAATCCAGGTACCTTTACTGGTGTCTGCTGCCAGGAGGCTACAACTCTTCCTGATGCATGGTGTTTACAAAGTCAGCACCTGGGTTTGTCATTCGCTCATTGCAATCTCCCTTACCTTATTCTTGGCACCCACTAGCACCTTCTGAAGAAATGTCAGCTGTGTTCCATCATGGGTGATCTGGCTTTGTCAGAGGTGAAAATCAGGAAATGCTACAGAGGTGATAGACTTGCTTGGGGAGGGGGTTGATGGGGTAGATTCAAGCAGTAGTGCTCACAGGATAAGGAGGCCCAAGGCATTTGTTGCTTAAAATGGAGAAAGTGTGTTAGAAGAAATCTGTACAGAATTTATCTTAAAACCATTGCTAATTATAGCAGCTGTGCTCAGGACACTACTGTAGCTCAGCTGGCAGAAGCACTCTTCCTTAGGAAATGAAAAACAGCTTATTCTTAGGGATACAGTGACATCACCTTTGTGCATCTGACTCTGATACTCAAAAGTCCTCTGACAGAATTCAGATTCGCTATGCCTGAGACAGATAAATAGATTCACAACTATCTGAAGGGGAAGTTGTCACAAAAATGAAATGACTCCTCTAGCTATGAAGGACCATATACCAGCAGACTTTTTTCCTCCAGTTTAATATATTGGCTCTTAATGGGGAAATAATGTAAAATGAGAGTCCTTCAGGGTAACATGCAGGGGGGAACAACCCCACAACCCTAAGAAAATTTGAAATGGGAAGAATGCCTTTAGAGGTAGAAAATATTCTAGGGAAGGCCCATGAAAGCAGTGTGTAGGTATAAAAGGGTGTAGTGAATTCAGTATAACACCATGCTCTTTGGGCCTTTATGTAACGACCCCATTTTCCAAATAGCTCAGCATTCAGTATTAAGTAAGCTCCTTTTGAAAATCGAGCTACCCATTTTGATGCCAAAATGGGTGGTAAGCTCTTTTGCATGCACTTAAGACTGGATTATCAACACAAACAGAGCACTTAAAACTCCATTTATTATGAACTCCAATACATTGGCACTATAGTGTGTTTGGAAGTTTTAATTTAACCATTCATATTAGTGATGCTGCTTTAAAATATGCTTATGTACAGCAGTCCTTCCATCTTTGGAAAATCATGGGAGACAGGAGAGATTCCAGAAGAATGGAAAAGGGCAAATATAGTGCCCATTTATAAAAAGGGAAATAAGAACAACCCAGGAAACTACAGACCAGTCAGTTTAATTTCTGTGCCAGGGAAGATAATGGAGCAGGTAATTAAGGAAATAATCTGTAAACACCTGGAAGGTGGCAAGGTGATAGGGAACAGCCATCATGGATTTGTAAAGAACAAATCATGTCAAACCAATCTGACAGCTTTCTTTGATAGAATAACGAGTCTTGTGGATAAGGGAGAAGCGGTGGATGTGACTAGACTTTAGTAAGGTGTTTGATACGGTCTCGCATGATATTCTTATCAATAAACTAGGCAAATACAACTTAGATAGGGCTACTATAAGGTGGGTGCATAACTGGCTGGATAACCGTACTCAGAGAGTAGTTATTAATGGTTCACAATCCTGCTAGAAAGGTATAACAAGTGGGGTTCCACAGGGGTCTGTTTTGGGACTGGCTCTCTTCAATATCTTCATCAACGATTTAGATATTGGCATAGAAAGTACACTTATTAAGTTTGCAGACGATACCAAGCTGGGAGGGGTTGCGACTAATCTGGAGGATAGGGTCATAATTCAAAATGATCTGGACAAATTGGAGAAATGATCTGAGGTAAACAGGATGAAGTTTAATAAAGACAAATGCAAAGTGCTCCACTTAGGAAGGAACAATCAGTTTCACACATACAGAATGGGAAGCGACTGTCTAGGAAGGAGTATGGCAGAAAGGGATCTAGGGGTTATAGTGGACCACAAGCTGAATATGAGTCAGCAGTGTGATGCTGTTGCAAAAAAAGCAAACATGATTCTGGGATGCATTAACAGGCGTGTTGTGAGCAAGACACGAGAAGTCATTCTTCCGCTCTACTCTGCGCTAGTTAGGCCTCAGCTGGAGTATTGTGTCCAGTTCTGGGCACCGCATTTCAAGAAGGATGTGGAGAAATTGGAGAGGGTCCAGAGAAGAGCAACAAGAATGATTAAAGGTCTAGAGAACATGACCTATGAAGGAAGGCTGAAAGAACTGGGTTTGTTTAGTTTAGAAAAGAGAAGATTGAGAGGGGACATGATAGCAGTTTTCAGGTATCTAAAAGGGTGTCATAAGTAGGAGGGAGAAAACTTGTTCATCTTGGCCTCTGAGGATAGAACAAGAAGCAATGGGCTTAAACTGCAGCAAGGGAGGTTTAGGCTGGACATTAGGAAAAAGTTCCTAACTGTCAGGGTAGTTAAACACTGGAACAAATTGCCCAGGGAGGTTGTGGAATCTCCATCTCTGGAGATATTTAAGAGTAGGTTAGATAAATGTCTATCAGGGATGATCTAGACAGTATTTGGTCCTGCCATGAGGGCAGGGGACTGGACTCGATGACCTCTCAAGGTCCCTTCCAGTCCTAGTATTCTATGATTCTATGAGGAGCTGAGTGGAATATAACTGAGCTGGTCTTTATCCGGGATAGAGAAATATGGCATTATCTCATGCGCAAACCCTGCTGCAGGGGATATTACACTCCTGCATTTCCCTGTGATGTGTAACGTACTCAATGTCACGACAGAATCTGTGATTGTAAGTAGTCTTTATGATTAACAAGCAAATCCCCTTTTTCTTGTATCCTCCTGCATGATATTGAGTACAGAGATCTTGGACCCAATCATGATCACATTGTGGGGATGCTGAGATCTAAGCTGGGCAGCTAAGGTGCATTTAGACTACATTCCTCTTTCGAAAAAGGGTTTTTTTTCCCGAAAGAACCACGTCTAAACTGCTTTTTTTTTAAATAACCTTTTTCGAAAAAGCAATCGGACACAATTATGCAAATGAAGCATGAGATTTTTAAATCTGTGCTTCATTTGCATTTTCTATTTCCTTCATTTACGTTCCTCTTTCAAAAGAGGAATGTAGTTTAGGCGCACCCCAAGAAACCATTTCTAAACTGAAAGGTCTACAGCCTTCTCAAATTACTTTACAATTTAGGGGAAATAAAACAATATAGCAACATACTGGCTTCTCCATTTATTTTTCAACCCTCCAACATCTACTCTTTCCTTCTTTTCTAGACTCCCTTCCTCATCCAGTCTATTTTTTGTCATAAACTATTTCTAAAAGCCTAACTACATACAACATTAATTTCACATGAAAGAGCTCCAATGTTCTCTGAATCCATGTATCACCCAGGTCCAGATCCTCAAAGGTATTTATGGTCAGCAACTCCCATTGCTTTTTTTGAGAACTAGGCAAGTAAACTGTTAGTGGGAAATATAAATCACCCTCACCATTTTTCCCATCTGCCTGTTTCTTTTTTATTGTAGTCGTTGCTCCATTCCACTTCTGGACTTGACCCAAGCTACGTCTACACTGCACATTTATTTCAGAATAAGCTATTCCAGAATAGTTATTCTGAAATAGCTTATTTCAAAATAGCACATCTACACTGCTGGGAAGCCTCAAAATTAATCTGAGGCAGGCTTCCCTACTGTAGATGTGCTATTTTGATTTAGAGCCCCAGAAGGCACTGGGAAGGAATAAGTTAGAATGGCCCTGGTGAGGGGCTATTTCAAAATAGCAGTAGTGGAACGTCTACAGAGCCCCTATTCTGAAATAACCATTTTGGAATAGGCGTTATTCTTTGTAGAATGTGGTTTACAGAAGTCAGAATAAGCCTCCCCTTATTTCGAAATTACACTATTTTTGTGTAGACGCTCGCATAGCTATTTCGGAATAACGGCCATTATTCTGAAATAACTTTGCTGTGTAGATGCACCCCTAGTGAGTCATTTCTCTAACGTTACAACATTCTGAAGAGACACAAAATTGGAAATAATGAGTATTTACCACAAAATCTTTCAGTTAAAAATGAAGCAGTTCTCCAAATTCTCAGCAAGTCCCCGCGTCTATATATATATATATATATACATATATATAGTGCACACGTCACCTTTGGATTCTAGTAGTTAATCATTTGCAAATTTCATAATGAGTGACATTAAGAAAAAGCCACTCATTTGCACCCATATCCAGCAGATATTTTTACCTTGATTTTAATGTCATCTGTTGTATTTTCTTCAAACTCTTGGCCCAGTGCAAAGGAATTCTCAGTATTTCTGAATCTGCTCTTGGTTTAGATTGTCTGCATCTCTGTACTGCTGATTTGTCAATATGATTAAACCCATTTCTGTGAGTTAGGTAAGATACCAGTTCAGGCTTAAAACATCATGCAGAAGTCATTGAAGGATGAAAAAAGGAAGATCAGGGTTAGTTTTCTGCTGAAATTCCCTATGTCACCTCCTCCCTACATACAACTGCTGTTGAATATTTAGGCACTTTGGCCTAGGTTTTCAAATCCTAGTGATTTTGGATGTCCTACTTCAGTGATTTAAAGGGGCCTAATTTTCAGACATAGCTGCCAAGTGCTTTCTGAAAATAAAACCTCTTGAAGTTGGATACCAAAAAAATTAAAGCATCCAAAGTTATTAGTTTCTTAAATATGTTAGGTCCTGGGGTAGACATTTGGCCTCATTCTGATCTCACTTAAATCAAAAGTAATTCCACTCATTTGGATGGAGTTCACACCAGTGCAAAAATGATGTGAAACCTGAATGGAGCTTAATGTATCAAATGGATGACTAAAAGAGATATAATATTTCACACCCTATTTTTGTTATTTGCTTGGCAATACTTTTTAAAAATAAAGGTGTACTTCTTACTGCTCATGGCAATCTAAGGTGCAGTCTTGACACCACTGAAGTCAATAGCAAAATATGGGGTCAGAGCATCACCCAAGATTTTTTTTTTTTTTTTTGGTTACTATTTCCTCCATTTTTCCATGAGGAATTGAAGTTAGATTAATTAGGTGATATTTGTCCAAATCTTTCTTTGTTTTTCTTTTTTCTTTTTCATTATGTCATCTTTGAAAAGGAGATGCTGTAATCCAGACTTTATTCCTGGATTGTTTGTTCATGGCCCTTGTGCTGTCTACTCTTTACTGCTACTAATTCACTGAAGTAAATTAATGTTATTCAGATCTTAACCTGGCAAAGGAAAAAGTAGCTTCATCTTCCCCCTACTCATCCGAGCTCAGAATCCCCCCCTCTCTCTTTAGTTTGTTTAGGAGAAAAGATTTGAGCTTCAAGATATGCTGTTTCCACTTGTGATGGTGCTGGTATTTCTTGCTATTCTTCTTTCTAGGCTATAAATCCTTTGAATGAAGCTGCTGTTTCTGCATAAGGGCACAAGGATGGATGGTAGCAATGGTGACAGTGAGTAGCTTAAGAATGGCTTTTTGTCTGTATAATTAATGCACTGTCACTTTCGTTCTTAAGGTTACTGGCACTGCAGTGTAACTGCTGTATTCTGACTAAGGGCTTTGCTACACGATCCATTAGTTTGCACTAGAGAGTGTGAATTCTAGTGCACGCTAATTGTGTGACACACTAACTAGCCTGTGTGGACCCTTCTGCTGTGCACTAAAAGTTCCTAGTGCACATTAACTTAATACTATTTAAAATAAGACTATACAAAGGGACATTTTGTGCACCTGCAGGGTCCACATGGACCACTATATACTAGTGCATGCTTGAATTCATATGCCTCAAGTGTGAATAAATACTCCGCGTAGACAAGCCTTAATTCTCTCCCCTTGCATGTCTTAGGACTTGATCCTACAAGTTGCTGAGCACTTTCAACTCCCAATGACAGCAGCACTACTTGCCTTATAAAAGCACAAAGGGAAAGTTACAAGGGAAAACTGAAGAATTCCAGTTGACTATTTGTAGTAGGATCCTTGTATAATTCATCTGGGAAAGCCTTGAGAAATAACAGAAGAATCTGACTCAGGAAAAGTGTCCGAGCCTCTTGGGTAAGGGGTTGCCTTTGTTTATACTTCAAAACATATCTGATAAATTAATCTGTTCTTTGGAAAAGTGGTTGCATGTAAAACATCTCTTAAGATCAACATTAATCTTCATTTTCTGGATTTACTCTCATGCGGGTGCTACTACACATTTTTTAAAAGGTTCTGCTTTTGATACTTTTCCTTCCCATGTATTTTGGATGTTCCCCAGCCACTGCAGCACAGGAATCAGGACTGTGCCATAGAGCAGGGCAGGAAATGGTCTTTCTGTCTGGCAGGAAGTTTTGTGGTTTCAAAAAAATGTCCCATTTCACAGTGGGATAAAACTGAGACCTTCAGAAAATGATCATGGATATCAGAGAGCAATCCCTCTCACCCCCACCTCCCAAATAGCCCAGTGGTTAAGGCATGGATGCGGGGTGCAAGAAACATGGAAGGGTCACATCAAGTCCCTGCTCTGCCAGAGTCACTCTTTTCTTGTTTTCTTTTTATTTATGTCTAAAGAACCTTTGCTGTTGGTTTTAATTTCCTTTGCAAAGCCCAATTCCAAGTGGCAGTTCTCACTTTTCCCCTGTGCTTTCTGACTTCCTTGCTGATCCATCCACCTCTTCTATTACTTGCAGGCTTGCTACTCTCTCATAATAACCCTGTATGAGATGCTTTCTCCTTCACTTTGGTCTGCAGACCTTCCTTAGGAATTTTTTCCCCTGACTTGGGATGCAGGCTTCAGATCGCTTCTGCAACTTGGGCAAAGTAATTCCAAGCCTCCTCCACATTCTGATCCTTGTGAGGTAACCCACCGTGTGGTGTTAGCTTAATTCACTGGCACCAGGGTTGCAATAACAGTGACAATGGTGGCAGTGGAAGACATGGTGGTGGTGAATAGAAGGCAGCATTAATGTTCACAGTGTGTTGGTACCGTGCTTGGCATCATGATTTGTCTCAGACACTACAGCAGCCTCACTAAAGTGTCTCTGGGCACTGCAACAGTAACCTCATGTCCTGCCCCTCATGCCCTCCTGATTAGTCTGCATTATTCAGTGGAGGGAGCAGTGGCAGGCGCAACACTGAGTCTTGGTACTAACACAAGTGGCTTTGGACAAGGTGTGCATTGTCTTGCCCATGACGTTGCTTCTCCTGATTGGTCAGTCTGGAGAATTACAAGTTCAAGGCATCTTTATAAAGAAGCTATTGAGGCATGCACAGCTCACATAACCCTTCTGCCACCCACTGAGAGCTGCTGCTGTCATTGCCTTTCTCCTGCGGGACACTGCCTTGCAACACCCATAGAATGTGCAACCGATTTGTGGGAACCTGGAAGCTTGTCTCCAGTGAAAATTTTGATGATTATATGAAGGAATTGGGTGAGAAATGCTATTTTATATGCTTTGTTTGAAAATATCTCCTCTGATTCTATTTGGGCCTGGAAAATGTCTTCTTCCAAGGCCTGCAGACTCTTCACTCTGGTTATATCTGCGGGGTAGTTCAACTGTTTTGTTTTGTTTTTCCAAGTTCAGCATCTTAAATGAAAACATGAAATTGCTGGTTTGTTATAATAATTGTAATAATTGATCTGCATCTCTGATTCCCATTTAATGAGAAATGGAAAAAAACCCATATTTTGTGTCCCTCTTGCACACACTATTACACTTAGAACTTACAGTCACTTATTGTGTTCTGTCAAGTTGTGATGGTGCTGCTGTCTCCTGACACTCAACTTCCTTGTGTCTAAATCCATGAATGAATCTTTCTGTTACTGAGAAGTGCTGGGAATAAACAAATTAGACATTGTTTTTAGTTTAACGCTAGCTTCATCATTTCATAAAGATTGCATCGGTGGTCAGTCTCAGCATTTACTATTGCTGTGTAAATTGTTCTCTGAGACCTTAATTCCCTTTACTTTAAAAGTTAAAGAGAGTTCCAGAATAATTCCAATCAACTAACTATGATAAATTGTGGGCATAAATTCAGCTATGGAAGTTTTTGTGAAGCTAGCAGGTCTTAAAGGGAGTAATTTCAGCACTGAATATTTGCAGCGACTAACACTGTGCTTTACAAGTACTTAGATTTCACTATACATATTACCTTGCATAGAATTTAGCATATAATGGAATTTTCAAAGATGGTAACTATTATTATCCCCCTTTTACATTTAAGAAACTGAAACACAGCAAGTCATAGGCAGAATGGGGAATAGAAGTCCCAAACTATTGCTCTAATTAGTTGTTCATGGTGTGAGTGGTATGGTATATTGAGCTTATACAAAAAGAGCCTTTTAGATGGCAGTTGTATTTCTAGCTTTCTGCTCCCACTCCCTCTTATATTTTAATTTGATTCCATTTGACATTTTTTACTTTTCACTGATGTTTAGCTGTTCCAGAGACATTTAAGTGTTGTAACTACCCTTCCATAGAGGATGGCTAACTAAATATATCCCACTTAGTCTCTCGTATGTTTTGCATTGTAAAGTACAAACAGAAAAGCACTGAGTTCTACTACAACTGGTTAAAAAAAATTGAATTTTGAAACTTTTTACTGGCAAATGTTTCAAAAATATTTTTGTAAAAAAATTCTCTTGTGTTTACCACCAGCTCTACTCTCTACTTAGGTGCAGCACAGATTAATAGCTGCCTGTGTTCCTGCTTCTCTAAAAATAAAGTTCTTGTGTAGTCAAGTATATCTTTGTTTCTAACTAGAAATACAGTGTGATTCCATCTGAAGTGAGTTTTACCCATGAAAGCTCATGTTACTATATATTTGTGTTACTCTCTAAGATGCCACAGGACTACTAATTTTTAAGTGTTATTCCAGTTATCTGAATTTCTTTTTTCTGAAAATCCAGGTTATCTGAACCCACAATGTATCTCCCCAAAGTAGCTTTCTGTTAATTAGTCAGAAACTAATAACTTCTAAATTAGCCTTTTAGAGCCTCTTAGTGCTAGTCAACAGTTTTGTATTTTTACATTGGTTCAGAGCAGTTACCTGCAGTTCCTTACCAAATCCAGTTTCAAGTAGCAATAGCATCTTGGCAAGACAAATTAATTTATGTTTCATTTGAATGAATCAGAGCAACATTATGTCCACAATAGTTCTAATACAACTCAGTAAAGTTGTTCTGTTTTTCACTGTTTAATAAAATGCAAACAAATTAATCAAACATCAGAATTAATCCCATTTTCCCCATATTTGTACATCAGTTAAACTGAAGCTCAAAATAGCACTTCCATTTATCCAAATGCCTGCTATCCAAAATGTACAGAAGTCCCCTAGCCCAGTCAGCTAAACAGATGTGTACTATACATACACTGGACAGGGGGATGCCTCTGCTTAGGAAATGCTGTTTTGTGCATAGCTTCTGCATCTGAAGAGTTAGTGTGAGATTGCAGCAGAGAAATGGCAGTATGTATTTAAGATGAAATTACTCTGATGCTCTGTAAAGTGATAAGCAATTTCTCGCTTCATAGAACATAATGGTATTTTTGTGTCTGATTTGCAGGAGTGGGCTTAGCCACCAGGAAACTAGGTGGCCTGGCCAAGCCCAATGTGATCATCAGCATGAAAGGGGATGTGATAACCATCAGAACAGAAAGCACTTTCAAAAACACAGAGATCTCCTTCAAATTGGGCCAAGTGTTTGATGAAACCACAGCAGATGACAGGAAAACCAAGGTGAGGGTACTGATTTCCTTCAAATGGCTTCTGGTCTGCTGGATGACAAATGGGAGGACTTTTTTTTCTGTCATGCAAAGATTTGCAAACCATCAGTGAAAAGCACCATAAGAAGAACAAATGTTGTACTGAAACCAACATCGCCAAGTGTGCTGCGTGTGCCGGGAATGTGCTGAATGTTAAGTGAATTGCCTCTTTTGTATGCAAGACTATTGGAAAATAGTTATATTTTGACTCTTTCTTTTGGTCTTTGCAGAGTGTCGTAACCTTAGAAAAAGGGTCGTTGATTCAAGTGCAGAAGTGGAATGGCAAAGAGACCACAATAAAGAGAAAATTGGTGGACGGGAAAATGGTGGTGGTAAGTGACTTGGACACCCCTAACTGTTAATCATTCAATGTTGCAAAGATATAGAGTGACCACAGTTTAATAATTTAAATCTAATTATACTGTCAATTGCTGCTTTCTCTTTGGTTTCACTTAACGATAGAAATAGTTAGGGGGTGGAGGGAGAAATAACTTTAGGAAGAAAGAGGAAATGAAGTAAACCAAAACAGCTCCTCTACATTAGGGTGACGTAACTCACAAGACTAAATCATAGAGTTGTAGATTTTAGAGCCCAAGGGGACCATTGTGAACATTTATTCTCACCTCCCACATAAGAAAGGGCAGAGGGCCTCCCTGAATTAATTCTAGCTTCAAGTCCAACAGCTATGACTGAACTAGAGCAGATCTTTTAGAAGAACATCCAGTCTTCATTTTAAAATTTGCCAGTGATGCAGAATCCACCACAATCTTTGCTACATTGTTCCAGTAATTAATTTCTCCGCTCCCCCACTGTTAAAAATGTGTGCCTTATTCCTACTCTAAATTCATCTAGTTTCAACAGTCAGTCATTGGATCTTGTTATATCTTTGTCTGTAGACTAAAGAGCCCTCTGTTGAATTTGTGTTCCCCATAGAGGTACTTATAGACTGTGATTCAAGCAGCCTTAACCTTTTCTTGGATAATCTAAATGGATTGAGCTCGTTGAGTCTTACTAGAAGGCATCTTGTCCAATCCTTTAATAAGAGTGGTTAGAGGGAACTACAAGGGTAGTTCTTTATAGTCTTAGAGTTTATTTATAAGTGGTTCATCAATCTCCTTGCAAGAAAAAGGATGGTTGTTTTTTTTCCATTGACAGGTCATGTTCACAATCGAGTTACACTTTGAACTTTCTACAAGGAAGGGGGGACTTTTTAAAAAAATGAAAGCAGTCATGTGACCTTCTATATTAAGCTTACCAGAGTGGATATTGTTGTCATTGCAAAAATACTTATGAAGGCAACATGTGTTCTTGGAAGAAATTTGAAATCTTTGACTAGCTACTGCTTCGCATCTCATGTTATGAATTATGGTTTTCTTTAAGCACTCTTTTCAAAGTCTGTTGCTGTTGAAATAGATTCATTTTCCATTTGGAGGAAAATAATTTTGCTGTTTGGGATCTATATAAATTAATTAAATAATATGTCGGGAATATTACTATTGATTTAATTGGCCATTGGATTAGATGCTTATGCACACATTTTAATTAACCCTTCTTTTTTCAATTTTGTTTTTAGGAATGTGATATGAAAGGTGTTGTCTGCACTCGAATCTATGAGAGAGTGTGAGGGAATTTCTTCTCTACATTGGACTAGAATTGGCTCTTGAAACCCAGCTTAGATCAATGGGCAAGGTCCTGTCTGTTATGCACCCTTTTTCTTATTTCCTTTATCAGGAAACAACTAAATTATCAAATGACATTTCAGCTGTAGTGTAACTAATCCAAAATATTGTGGTGATTAAATAAAAGCTTCCTGGCGTGTGAAATGTAGCTTTTGTCTGTGCTGTAAATTGTTTTAGTTTCCTTTATTGGAGGTTACATGCTTTTCTTAAGGTTGATGACCTACACAGAAGACATTATACTATTTTTCTTGATGCATGGAAGAACAAGACTATTTCTGCTTAAAATATTACAGTACAAACTGCAAGGCCCTATCTTTGGATGTTTAAAGACACTTTTACAGAAAGCAACTTATCTGGAATAATTCTTATTTTGTGGCTTTGATATTATAGTCTCTCAAATGGTTTTACTGTTGAACAGTGCACATAAGAATATCATCCTTACCCTACAAAACTAAGAAGGGTCTCCATACAATTTATAGTGGCTGTGCTTCGAAAAGAAATTGCAGTACATCAGATTTACCACGTTATTACTTCAAGCCAAAATTCTGATCTCCCATAGTTTATACCCTGAAATGTGGTATTGTTACTATCTTGATTCTTATTTCCAAAAAGACTTCCTGGAGGGAAAAAAGCATGTCTCATTTGGTATTTCTCTATGGGAAGGAATAGATTCTCTAATGTCAAATAATTATTTCACTGAAAAAAATGTAAAAAACAAGTCCTGCAGCTCCTTAGAGACTAACATGAGCTTTTTGTTAGTTTCTAAGGTGTTGCAGGACTTTTTGTTGTTTTTTCAGTTACAGACTAACACAGCTGTCCCTCTATTACTTACACTGTGAGGTGCTGTCTTGAATGCACTTTTGAAATCCTGAATGGAGAAGTACTTGATCTTTGCAGTTTCTGAGCTTTTGAACTCAGATACAACAAAACACTTAAGCATGTGCTTAACATTAGGCACAAGTGATCCCTCTGACTTCAATGGAATTATTGTACATGCTTAAAGGTGAGCATGTGCTTAATAAATGCAGTAGTATTTTTGGAATGTTTTTGTTGCATTGTGCTCTGTACCTTGAAGGAATGAGCACTAGAAGAGAATACTTTCAGACGTTAGCAGCATAGACATTTTAAAGATCATTTCAACAACTTTTCCTTTTCACTTGTCTGACTTGACTTAGAGTTTGGCATCTTGTGCTTCACTCGCAAGAACTGACTTAAATGAAAACACAGCAGGAAGTTAGTATCAAAACCTGTTCTTGAATCTGCACACAGAGCTCACATTGACGTGAATGTGAGATGCACAAAAGAGATGCAATATCGTGAATTGTGTGTACACATTTTACCATCAGTTTACATCCCATGAAATTTCATTGATAGTTTATGCCAGTATAACCAGAGGTAGAATATGTCATCAAGGCCCAGATTTTTATAGTTATTTTAGACATTGCTGCACTCAGTGCTGCAATGCCTTTCTAAAGGGATTTAGGTTCTTAGCAGTCTAAATCCCATTGGCAGTCATAGGGATGTTAAGTAGCGGTTAAGTAACTAATTGAGTAGTCGATGGAATTTCCATCGACTACTCGATTAGTCTATAAGAGAGGGGATAGTGCTCGCTACCACTGCTGTGGCTCTGCACTTTAAACGTAGTAAGAGCCCAGCAGCTCTTACTATATTTATAGTGCAGAGCCTCAGTGGGTTAGCTCCCGGGGATGCTGCATCTCTGCCTCCCCTGCCCCGCAAATGTGGAGATGGTGCTGGGGGGGAATCAGCTTTTAAGTTGGCATATGCTTATCAAGTAGTCATCTACTCAACTAGTCGCTTACATCTCTAGGCAGTCATATTTGTAACTTACATAACAAAACTAGACTACACCTGTAATTATATTTAATCGAGCTGCATATTTGTGGCTGATCAATACTTCTATCCATTAGTTGCTCTGCTTTGTGATGCCAACTCATTCAAACTGAGTATATCCAGCAGTATCTTTTGACTTGTGAAACAGACTAGCCCCTGCGCCATGGCCCTGCTATGTGGGGTGTTTACATGGGACTCCATGCCTTTTCCTGCTGGGCTAGAGCTGATGTGATAGGAATAAGTGTTTACTTTGGCTTGATATGCAGTACAGCACTGACATGAATCTTATGCTTGCCAGCTCTATGACCTTGACTATATCATTGGTCTTGATTTCCCCAGTGTAAAATGGGGATAAAGATTTTTTTCCCCTCTTTTGTGAAATGCTTTGAGATGTATGGATGAAAATATTCTCTAAGAGTTTTATGTATAGGGCTCCAATCCTGATTCCCTTAGAATCAATGGGAATTTTGCCTTTGTCTTTACTATGAACAAGTTTCATTCTTAACAGCTGTGAAAGTGAAGTCTGAACTTTTATGACCTGAAGCCAGTATAGAGGAAGACTCATCCTTGCACTAGAGCAGGGTCAAATGTAAGCGCAGAAAGAAGACAGCTTGTGCTCAGCGCAACACCTGTTTTCATGGGGAGCACAGTACTTTTCCATGTAGTGTCCTTAATACACCATGCCTTCTGTGTCTATTAGGAATCTTCAGTCTGCCATGTGGCAGTAGGAAACACACAATATATAAGCGATACCACTGAGATCAATGCACAGGAGAGTGCAGTTATAAATATTGAGTACTCAATTTTTCCACATTTCTAAGTGAACAATGTGTTAAAGTAATCACAGCAAGTGGGACCACAGATGGACATTGCTAATACCAATATCATTGAAGTGGGCAGTACTCTGAAACTGTTGGGAGGAAAAAAGTTAAGTGAGCCTAGTTTTAATGATTCAGCCAGTGTTAGGGGTGGGGGAAATGTACAGACAACAGCCAATTTCTGGAGTTACCTGTAAATCTATGAGCCATAGTTTAAAAAAAGTGTGGCTGTTATATATATATATATATATATTTATATGTACACAGAGAGTATGTCTGCACTGGGGCTGGAAGGAGCAATTTCTAGCTTGAAAAGACATACCTGCGCTAGCTCTGATTGAGCTAGTGTGCTAACAATAGCAGTGCAACATGCAGCCTTAGCAGCGGGAATGGCTGGCCACCCAATGACATACCTATGCTCTCAGACGGGATTGTGCTCAGAGTGGCTAGCATGCCCCACCACCCTGGCTACACTTGTTTTTAGGGTGCTAGCTCAAACTGAGCTTGCATGAGTATGACTGTCTGAGCTGGATATTACATCTTTCATAAAGGGACCATTCTGAGTATCTTACCTTACCTCTTTTGTAGCACAGGCTATAGAATTAACCCAAAATAATTTATAGAACATGCTGTTAGAAAAAAATACCCAATTTTTATCTAAAAATTGCCGGTGATGGAGAATGCACCATGACTCCTGGTATGTTGTTCTAATGGTTAATTATTCTCACAAACATTTACACCTGATGTCCAGTCTGAAGTTGTCAAGCTTCAGCTTTCAGCCATTGGTAGGTT
Organism: Pelochelys cantorii; assembly: GCA_032595735.1. Classification (NCBI taxonomy): domain Eukaryota; kingdom Metazoa; phylum Chordata; order Testudines; family Trionychidae; genus Pelochelys; species Pelochelys cantorii. The sequence goes on from CM064327.1 coordinate 50,542,047, forward strand.
TGCCAGATGGTTTCACAACAAAACCTGCCCTCCCCCCCCCAAAAAAAAAACCTGGGGAAAAAAAGGCCGCAGGAAAAGTTGTTGAAGAAAAAAAAAAGAACCAGGCCAAAATGCAGTTGCGGTCCTTTTAATTCCCGGGCCGCTCCCCCCTCCCTTCACCCCTGCATGTCCCAAGCAGCCTTCCGTTGGGTGCCCAGCCTCAGGAAAAACAGAAAATACTGGACACTTTAGATGTCCAGTATTTTCTGAATTTTTTTACCGGATGGAAGGCGCTAATACTGGGCCGTCTGGTTCAATAACAGACAACTGGAAACCCTAGCAATTGGTTCATGCTATATATCTCTCTGCACTGAAGAGCCCATTATCAAACACATGTTCCCATATAGGTATTTATACCCAGTAATCAAGTTGCCCTTTCATCTTCTTTTTGTTAAGGTGAATAGATTGAGTTCCTTGAGTCTATCACTATACGGCATGTTTTCTTATCCTTTAATGGGCTCTTCTTGGAACTCTCTCTAATTTATAAATATCCTTCTTGAATTGTGGTCACCAGAACTGGATGCAGTATTCCAGCAGCAGTTGCACTAGTGCCAAATATAGAAGTAAAATAGATTCTTTACTCCTACTTCAGATTCCCTTGTTTATGCATCCAAGAATTGCATTAGCTCTTTTGGCCACAGCATCATATTGTGCATGTCTACACTGGGGAATTATCTGGAAATAACTCCCCTTATTTCGAAATAACAAGTCAAGTGTCCACACAACCAAGCCTATTATTTCCAAGTAATGGGCTTGTTATTTCAAAATAATAATTCCTGCTCATGAAGAGGAATAAGCTTATTTCAAAATAGTTATTTTGGGAGTTATTATTTCTAAATAACTTATTTCAAAATAACCTGGTAATATAGACATAGCCATTGGCAACTCATGTTCACCTGATTATCCAATAAAATCCCCTAATCTTTCTCAGAGTCAATGGTTCCCAGGACAGAGTCCCCTATCCTGTAAGTTTAGGCTACTTTTAATACGAGCCTCTCCATTATCTTGTCTGGGATTGATGTCAGATTGATAGTCCAATAATTACCTGGATCATCCCATTTGCCTTTTTTAAATATTAGCTCAACATTTGCTTTGTTCCAGTCTTCCAGAACTTCCCCAATATTACAATAGTTATTGAAAAAATCAGCATTAACAATCTACCAAGCTTCTTCGCCTGCTCTTTTAAAACTTTTGGATGTAAGTCATCTGGACCTTCTGATTTAAGCATAGCTTACTTAAGTAGATGCCGTTTAACATCTTTAAAGATACTAGTGGAATAGAAAGAATGTCATCATGGGTATGTCTAGACTACATGGCTCCGTCGACGGAGCCATGTAGATGAGTTTACTAGATAGGAAAATGAAGCGGCGATTTAAATAATCGCCGCTTCATTTACATCAAAATGGCCACCGCGCTGTGTCAATCAGCTGTTTGGTGGCACAGCAGGGCAGTCTGGATGCTCCATGGTCGACAACGGAAGCCTTTGTCGACCGCTCCGGTAAACCTCATTCCATGAGGCATAACGGAGCAGTCGACAAAGGCTTCCGTTGTCAACCGCGGAGCGTCCAGACTGCCCTGCTGTGCTGCCAAACAGCTGATTGGCACAGCGTGGTGGCCATTTTGATGTAAATGAAGCGGCGATTATTTAAATCGCCGCTTCATTTTCCTATGTCTAGTAAACTCATCTACATGGCGCCGTCGACAGAGCCGTGTAGTCTAGACATACCCCATCATATGATATGTCAACATTGTTTTTCCCCCTCAAATACAGAATAGAAATATTGATTGAACACTTCTGCCTTTTCTGCATTATTATTATTGATAATTTTACCATTTCCATTTAGTAATGTCTTCCAGCTTCAGTGTGGACTTACTGTTTTATACATACATACATATTTAGATTAAGAAGCTTCATTTCTTCATTCTCTATATATCACAATGTGATTCTGATCTTAGTTTGGGCTATTAAAATACAAGAAGTAAATAGTAATAATGCCATAAATTTATATAAATATATACAATTAGAGAGAGGCCTACATTAGTAAGGTCAGATCTTGCCCTGGCTCTAGCTTCAAACGTTTCCAAAGTTCCAGGTGGTTTCATTTCAACCCCATCTTTAATCTCTGCTGTATTACACTACAGCTGTGGCCATTTTACTGTTTGGAACAGCATGAAAATGAAAGCAGGTAGGGCAACAATTACAGCTCAGAGCTTCTGTTTAAGTATCTTCAACAGTTAATGACAGCAACTGAAGTACATGCTCCTTAATAGTATAAGTAACCCAGTCACTTCACACTTAACCTACACATTAAATAAACAAGGTCAGCACTTGTGAACAGTTTCTGGTCACCAGACTTCATGCTGGCCGCACAGCTCAGAAATGAAAATTCTCTGGTCTCTTTCCTCATGCATTCCTCTCCAGGAAGATGACTCAAATGTTCCTTTAGAGTCTCAATAAAGACAAGATGCAACAAGTGAGTGTAATAAGAACAGGACAGAAGTGGGAAAGGAGAACAAAGGTAAAAATATCATCAGGTTATATAGGCTATTAACTGGGCCTGATTCAAAGGTCATTGGGAGACTTTCCATGGACTTCAGTGGGCTCACTGTCAGGCCCAGCGTGCACAGCCTGGTGGTTCTGCATTATGTAAACATTTTCAAGTTATAGTCTTACAGATTCTCTATCAAATCATAAACCTTAGTGCTCCATTGACCTTTGCCCCATTCAGAACCACACACATGCTCACTTCCTGCCATTAGTTCTGTGTGGCTACGTCTAGACTGTCATGATTTTCCGCAAATGCTTTTAACGGAAAAGTTTTTCCGTTAAAAACATTTGCGGAAAAGAGCATCTAGATTGGCATGGATGCTTTTCCGCAAAAGCACTTTTTGCAGAAAAGCGTCCATGCCAATCTAGACGCGGTTTTGCGTAAGAAAGCCCCGATCGCCATTTTCGCAATCGGGGCTTTTTTGCGCAAAACAAATCTGAGCTGTCTACACTGGCCCTTTTGCGCAAAAGCTTTTGCACAAAAGGACTTTTGCCCAAACGGGAGCATCGAAGTATTTGTGCAAGAAGCACTGATTTCTTACATTAGAACGTCAGTGCTTTTGCGCAAATTCAAGCGGCCAGTGTAGACAGCTGGCAAGTTTTTCCGCAAAAGCAGCTGCTTTTGCGGAAAAACTTGCCAGTCTAGACCCAGCTTGTGGGTTTATTTGCTTATCTGTCTTTCTTTATTTTATCCTTTCAGGGTAACCCTCCCACCCTGATCCGTCAGCCTAATGTGATGGGTTCCATTTTCCCCAGCAGTTTGGGGCCATGCTAATTGCTGCTTTAAGTTTTCAGCTCCTGACTAAATGTTACTACGTGTTATGAAGTCAGTTTTTGGCATCTTCATTCTACACCAAGGTCATTTTTAACTGTCCTGGGAGCTGAGAGTTTTCCAAAACAGGAAAAGTGCAATTGAAGAAAGCAGAGACAACAGAAGCCGGTATTACTTTAAAGCAATGCCGTGAAGAAGCATTTTATAACACCAATCTCTTCTTACATGATATTTTAAGCATAAAGGTTTTCACTTCTAGCATCTAAGCTTGTCGTGCAAACCCCCCTACAAATGTTACACTCTTCATGCTCCACGAGGATGGGGTACACAGATTTTTTTTTAATCTTTTTTGTCTCACACTGCCCACCCTGAAATTTGTTACTTAGCACTCAGTGACTAAACCACAGTGTGGTAAGTACTTCAAGTAGAGCTACCTCTCAGGTTCTTGCGGTATGTCATCATTTTCACTTCTAAGGCGTGCATCATAAAATCTTTTCCCTCTTGCTTCTTTTATCCAATCTTCCTGCCACTCCTCTCTGAGTTCATTTTTAACAAGCTTTTAAAATGCCTATTTAATTAGAGGAATCTCAATGCCAAGTTTTGTTCATCTTTTACAGAATTTTTCACTACTTTGTCAATGGCTTTGTTTCCTGCTATCCCAACATGCACTGAGATCCATTCTGTTTCAGTATTTGAAATCCCAGCTGTGCCAATTCTGTTGTTAGTAATAAAGTTTCATTAATTATCTAATTTTTGCTCTCTGAATTCCCATTTTTGATAGCCAGTAGTCCTGACAATGAATCCGACATGATGAAAATGGATGCAGAATACACTTCCAGTATAAAGAACAACACCAATATTATCTCTGCTAGTTCTGCTTTCACAATGGCTACAGAATTGGATGGGCTAAACATGGCTTGCTTTAGTTCTAGTTTTCAAGTGTTGGGACACAGAATCCCATCTCCACTCTCCTGGTTTTCATCTTTAGACCTTCCTTAAATATTTGGTAATGTTGACCAATTTATCACGTATATAGCGATTTACTAACTTTAATACATTTAGCTCGCCTTTTCTCCTTTTACTTTCATGATATATATTAGTCATATATGCTAATTTTCTTTTAGGTCTTTCTTTTCTTTTAGTTTCTTTGTCCATACTTTAATCCTATTACCATGAAACATTTTGGATTTCCCCCCATGTTGTTCATGGGAGGAAATGGAAACACTAAACAAATAGATGACAAAACTGGTGGGATTTTTTATATCTTGTTTGTCTCATGCAAAGTAGTGAAAAACTAAAAGATGTAAAAGATGAAAAACTTGAAATAGAGATTTCTTCTCTAATTAAATAGGAATTAAAATCTAATTAAAATGAACTAAGAGAGGAGTGGCAGGAAGACTAGACAAAAGAAACAAAGGGGTAAGATTTTAAGATTTCCAGGAGGGGAAAACAATGCCAGCTTGTTTAGTGTTTCCATTTCTTCTATTTTCTATGACTTTTGCCCAAAAAGTTAAATGGATTTTAATGACACCCATTTGCTGTCTGTATAGAGAGACCTGATCTTTTTTTAGTTTTCTGTTTAGTGACTATCATTCCTTAGTTCTGAGAATTGAAATTTGAAGCCTGACATGTTTCCCAATTCTGCGCTTTTCCTAAGTGCTCCATTAATTTGTTTCCCAGCTATTTCCTGGTTTCTGTTTTTAGCCCATTTGGCCCAGTCATCTGGAAACAAGGAAATGCCTATTCCTGCACTTAACGTTTTCAGGAGATCATTTATCAATCTGTTGAATAAGATTGGGTTGGTGACCCTTTTCTGTGGATCTTGAAGGAGGGACTGTCACGAGGAAAAGGCTAAGGCTGGGCAGGATCATGGTCCAGGTGACTGTGGGCTGTTTCCTCCCCCACACATACTGCTAAGGAGTTTCCAGCACTTGTATGGGAGCCTCCCTAAATGGAAACCTCATGCACCGCTTAGAAGTCTTTCTGTGCCTTTACCCAGGGAAGGCAACTGGACTATATACACTAGGCCATGTTAACAGCTTCCCTGGTTGCCACAATGGGACTATAATCTATTTTATTGGTAGCTTACCCGGTTTCCATATGCTGTTGCACATTTTTAGAAATATTTTCAGACTCCCTTCATCCAGGAATTTTAGCATTTTGTTACATACACTGCCCTTGCCTGCTGCAAATTTTTAGCTATGGATTTTTAAAGTTCCCTCATGCAGAGGTTTCATTTAGCAGCCTATCTTCATCTTCCTCTTCTCTCCTGAAGTTCTGATGATTCTCTTTAATTGCTTTTTTAAATCTTAAGCACATTTTTACTTTGAGTTTCATCATTACTAATGTGAACTATTTCTGCCAGGGCTTCTGCTTTTTCTTCATTTCAGCTTTTTATCCATTATCCTTCTATAATGGATAAAAAAACTGGTATAAAATTGCTTTTACTCTGTATTTCATTCATTTTCCTAATCTATCTAAACACCACTGATTTTTTTAGTGGCTTTATTTATTTTCCCACTGTCTTTATCCAATTTGGGGGAGGGGGACTTTTTAATAGTTCTGCATACAATCGCCTTGCTTCGTTTATATTTCCTTAAGTCCTCAGTATTCACTGTATTTCCTGTCTTCTTATATGTTTTGTTCCTTTCTTTCACTGCTTTTTTACATTCCTCATTCTACCATGGTACATGGGTTTTACCTTTAGAACATCTTGATATCCTGGGTATAACTAACTTTGCTGCCATAATGATTCCATTAGCTGTAACACTACTAAACATATCAATGGAATCACTTATCCATTGTTCACTAATATTTTTCCTACATTTTCTTCTAAACAGTTCCCAGTTTGCTTTTCTCATTTTACAAATAAGGGATCCTCCTCTTCCTGCCTGCAGAGAGGCCTGTCTAGTACCTGGGGTAGCTGTGCCCCCTTTCAGTGGCTCATTTGGACCCACCTACTTTGACACAGGTCACTAGACTTGGTCTACTCATAGGGACTAGCGACCCTGTACCAGGGGGCAAGTGGGAATGTTTGTCTCTGCAGACATCATACATGGTAGCTTTTAATTCTTCTAGACTGATTTGGTGAAGAGAATTTGGATGCCAGGTTGGGGCAATGGTATTCTCTCAGGGGTAAATTCACACTTGGGCAGAGGGCCAGGGCAAGATGCTATGAAAAATGGCCTTCTGAAATTCTGGAACTTAGATGTAATCAAGCTCTTTGTTAGGGAGGTAATTACTGCATATCCTTGTTATTTCAGTGTGAAGTATCACGATTGGCCTCCGGCCATGGTACTGCATATGGGAAAAATAGAAGTCCTTAAAGTAACAATGTAATTTGTATCTAAAGGCAAAACAACATTAGAAAATGTAGTCCCCAAGGCAAGCCTACGCTAAACAGATACAACTCTTCATACAATATTTTGCAAGGAGCAGTAAACTGCTATGTAGTTTGGGTAGCAAACCAGCATTTATGCTTTCCCCATGCGTTGTTGACTTTTTGAAATTGTAATCTGTTTCTGAGGAAATGGGATAGCACAGGAGATTGGAAATGGGATCTGTATGTGGGCCTGTAAGTATTAACCAAGACATTGCTGTTCAGAGTGGTTGTCTGGCAAATGAGTAGGGGGTTTTCTCTCTGCTTCCTAGCACACAGATGTCTATATTACAGTCAGTACTCTTGGAGACATAATTGGTCTCTGCAAAGAGGTCAAAGATGCTATGAAAATTGAAGTTACACTTCCAACTTACTACTAGAGCCAGTCCCTGCAAAAAATGAGGTTTACAGGATCTTTCGAAAAAGGCTTTTCTTTTCTAAAGAACTGCGTCTAGACCACGGTTTCACTTTCGAAATAGCATTTTTCAAAAAAACCCGCCGTGATGTGATTATGCAAATGAAGCACAGGAAAGTCAAATCCCGGCTTCATTTGCAATTTCGATATGTCTAATTTACATTCCTCTTTCGAAAGAGGGATGTAGTTTAGACGTACCCTTTACTGTATAATATCAATAATAATGAATCCAGCTTGTCTTTCTGATCCCAGATTGAGTTATCAGGGCTGGCATCTAGAAAAAAACACATATGTTTAGCAACTGAACATATTTGAGATGAAAAATCAGTGAGTGACAATGAATGTGGAGCCCCAGGATATCTTTTTTTACAGTTTCTTAGCAGAGGATAACATTTTTAATCACTGCACCACTGTTTCCCGTATTTTATAACATGCATAGTCCAGGGGCTTTCAGTGTATTAATACTTGTAAATTTAATTTAGGCAGTTTGTAAAAAAGGCACACATCTGTTATACTGTAGTTAAATATTCTTTGACAAACTCCTCAACCATTATTTTCTCTCTAAGAGCTTTCAGATAACTCAGTGTCAATAGATTCAAGAACTAGTTTCTTTATCTAACACTAAATCCTGTTTTTAATTAACATGAGATTAAAAAGCAGGTATACACAAAAGTGTGTGCATAAAAGTCATTCAGATGCCAGTAAATATCTGGATTAGCAAAGAGAGTGAGTTCTGGATTCCACCCTCTGTCTCTCTTTTAGTGTAAACATATAGTCCAATTACAGCTGCATTATTTTGGCTCTCTTCCAAGCTGGGTAGAGTACCACATTGGACAATAAAATGTAATCATTGTAGTTTGTAAATATGAAGTTAGAAACATTTTGTCACCGCAGACTAAGAAATATGACCATCTATTTTCTTCTTATATCTTTTTGCAAAACCCATGTAAACATAGGAGAAATGTGATTAAATCTTCCTTTTCTGCTGATGGCTAGAAAAAGGGCAGCAAAGAAGTGAGAAAAAGTTGTAACATTTTAATTCTAGGTCAAATGTAACATTTTAAGTCAATGTAATATGTATGAAAGGTGCCATATTCAGTCCTGAAGCAGGATCCAAAGGAAAGGTAAATAATGGGCAGCAGCAATTCAAACTTCCCACACTGTCTTGTTATTGTGCGTCAGACTTTAACTGGAAGACTCTCAGATAGAGGAGAGGCTAATTTCATTCAATAAGGCTACCAATCAGATGGTGATCTGAAGAGAACTCTTCACTAAGAACTCATTTCCTAGACAGTGGGCCATCAAGCAACAGCTATTTTCAATCACTTCTAAAGAATTTAATCACAGCAATTTCATCTGCTCCATCAACATTACTGTTTCTCTTGCTCAGGACTCAGTTCTACAGAGTCCTCAAGTATACATAACTTTTAGCACTTGCTTAAGGTTTTACTGAAATGGAGCCTTAATTCTCTTGTGTCTTGGCTTTTGACACTTTTTGACTCCATGCATGACTATATGCCATACCCCGCCAAAGGTTGACTTCATTACAGAACAGAAACTGGAGCATGTCCTTGTGCTGTTCTGGTCTGGGTGGAATTGCTTGCAAACTGTTGTTTATCTGATATTTGGTGTCCGGCAGCTAGAGCACCTTGTGTTGTTATTCAGGCAGCTCCTATAAACTAAACGGGATTAGAATTGATCAGCATTTGGGCAGGTCTCCAAGGAACACCCAGCTCCCGCATGAAGTGATGTTGGTCATGCAATGGGGGCACTCGTATGTCTTTACCAACACTGGGCCCAGGGCACAACATGACACTAGTCTGGAGCTATTGGGCAAAATTCTCTGTGGGCATAAATGGATGCAGCTCCAATGAATTTGACTGAGTTTAGTTATTTACACCAGCAGAGAGTCTGACCCACTGTGTTTTCAATGAGATATTAAACTATGGCCCTGGCTGTTAGAGTTTCAAGGCAACTCAATCCCATCCCCTTCTGTGGTCCACTCTAGGAGTTCCCAGTCAGGTCTCCGGTCTCCAGCCATCACATATGTCTTGGTAGGAACTCTTGTTGTATTCCCTTCTGACCAGGGGGGTTTAAAGGCTCCATAGCTCCCTGCCTTACATTATGATATCCCCAGCAAGCCAATCTGCCTAATGATCAGCACCTCTGCTGTGCTCTCTCTCCCAGGACCATGACCACTGCTGTGCCCACAGTTACAAGTTACCCCACGGCTCTTTGTATGCAAACACATTTACCTTTTAAAGGCAAAAGTATTACAAAGAAAAGGTATAAACAGATTTAAACACACACTAAACCCACCGGGAGTCACCCATCAGTCTTATGTGGTCCTAGTAGATCAAAGTCTTTCCAACACTTCTGCAAGGGTTCAGTTCCCCTTTGGACAGCTAATCCAGTCTGCTTACTGGATCAGAAAGAAGGCTACAAGTCAGGCCAAGCTCATCCTTTTATACTAAAAAACATTTCTTTGTTTTCCACTTTGGACATCTCAGCTTAAACCAGAACATGCAAACACTCCAAGGCAGAGATGGGCAACCTGGGCTAGTGAGTAGGCCATATCAATGGCCCTCCTTCATCTCAGTGGGCCACCAGATTGTCAGAACCAATAGGGTAGTTTTGCCAACTATGCTTGCATACCTAGAATTTGGGGGGAGGGGTGCCAATTAAATTGTAGCAATGCTTTGACTGGATGCAGAGGGAATGCATGGTTCTCACAATGTTTTATGCAATTAGCACACACCTCACTTCACATGCTATTGCTTTTAGTGCGTATCATTTTAGTAATACCAGTAAGAAAAAAGCCTACATGGATGGAAACCAGCAGAATATGGTGACCCTGCATGTGGGCAATGGTAAACAATGTAGTTTGCTCACCACTGCACCCGGGGATGATACCTGTCTAAAACTGTTTCATAGAACCATAGAACTGGAAGGGACCTCAAGAGGTCATCAAGTCCAGTCCCCTGCCCTCATGGCAGAATCAAGCACCATCTAGATCATGCCTGATAGATGTCTATCTAACCTGCTCTTAGTCTCAGTGGGTATGTGTACACAGTGGTGCTATTTCGGGATACTGTCCATTATCCCAAAATAACATTCTGCGCCTCTTAACAGCCGCCCATTATTTCAAGATACATTCAAAATAATGGACATCTTATTCTGGCTCCCTGTAAACCTCGTTGCACAAGGAGTAAGGAACATGCTGGAATAGCAATTTATTTAGGAATTAGCACTGTAGACAGTGCCAAATTTTGAAATAAGCTATTTCTAAATAAGCTACGCAATTTGTGTAACTCAAATTGCATAGCTTATTTTGAGGTATGTATTACTGTGTAGCCATACCCAGTGTCTCATCTTAATCACCTCTACTGATTTTAATGCTTGTAAGAGCTGTGGTAACCATCCATAGTTTTAATACAATATGGTCCCCAAAGATATTGCAAGGGATCACAATATCTGACACACTGATCATTCATCATTTAACATCCCTGGGCTCTTTTCATAACAGTGGGAATGTTAGTACTTGCATATATTTCATTCCAACTGCATTCTGCCTGCTTATATGCACCCTGTTCTTTCCATTGGCTGTGTACTCATATAAATTGTTGTGTAATGGTGCTCTGTGCTCTCCAACAGTTGTCAATTTATGCAAGGCAGAGATGGCTTCATCCCAGCGATCCTTACATATGTAGTTTGTATATGTTTGTAAGATGTTTTGGGATCCAGGGGCGTAGAAGATGCTCTATAATGAAATGTAATAGTATTATGGTGTATCTAGTCTACTATGGCATTTCCATGAGGTTCTGATGTTTCAAAGTATCCAAACTCTGGAGTGCTCAATGGAACCAAATATCTTTGACTCGTTTGACCTCTGTCTATCACATGTCTTTGCTTCTCATGCATTAGTTAAAAATAATAGTTTTCATCATGAAATAGTAATGTAAATTAGCTCCAAGGTTTCTGGGTGAAAGTTTGTATAATGATGCAGGAAATTACTCACTGCTTTGCAGAATACTGTTGGTTAGTCTTGTTTGCAGAAAGCATTCTCAACATTTCGGTAAAGGGTGAAAACATAGAAAGGATGTCACAGTTCAGCAACAGTGTACTATACTTCAGATTGGGACAGAGATTGTTTACTGAAAATCCAGACCTGGAAATTGCTCATGAGATTATTTTAAATGATATATTCTCCTGATAATAATAGAAATATTACCCCAGGGACCTGAGCTGAGCTAAAGCCTTTCATTAACATTTGAAAATTCAGATTCAAAGCCAACAGACACAAGAATGGATCATTTATCCTTGTTGTGATGTTAACAGCGTCATAGCCAGGTGTGGTGGAGGTATGCAAGATGGCCAAACAGAAATGAATTTTTATTCAGTAGGAGAAAATTCTAAAAGCACTGCCTGGAATTTAATAGGCACTATTAGTTAAAGGAAATAACATAAACTAATCGGTCACTTCTTTGCAATTTACATGCCATTACACATACATCCATTATTAAATCACATGCAGAAATATACGTACTTCAGACAAAAAATAAGAAATGTGGCTAAACTAGTTTGCATCTTCCCGAACTCATGAGACACTAATGTGAGTTTCATAAGCTGTGGCAGAGGGGAGAACCCATGTGGAGGATGGAGGATCTACAGCCAGCCTTTGTCTCAAAATGTGAAACTGGGGGAGTTTTGCTTTTTTTTTTTAAAGTTTGCTTCTAAAATAGCTTGTGTTAAACATTATTGACTCATGTACTTTGTGTTATGGAAGAGCTGAAACTACCTAGATGGAGGTACTACAAAGTGGATGCATAAGTGGTAGGAAAACCATTCCCAGAGGATAGTTATCAGTAGTTCACAGTCAAGCTGGAAGGGCATATTGAGTGGGGTCCTGCAAGGATCAGTTCTGGGGTGAACGCTGTTCAATATCTTCAACAATTATTTAGATATTGGCATAGAGAATAAAGGTTGCACTTGATCTCATGCTGGGAGGGGTTGCAAGTGTGTTGGAGGTTAGGATTAAAATTCAAAAAGACACAGACAAACTAGAGAAATGGTCAGAAGTAAACAGGATGAAAATAAAAACAAATGCAAAGTACTGCCCTTAGGAAGGAATAATCAATTGCACACATGCAAAATGGAAAATGACTAACTTGGAAGGAGTACTACGAAAATGGATCTGGGGGGTCATAGTGGTTCGCAAACTAAATGAGAGTCAACAGTGTAACACTGTTGCAAAAAAAGCAAACATGATTCTGGGATATATTAGTAACAGTGTTGTAAGCAAGACATGAGAAGTAATTCTTCCACTCTACTCTGTGTTGATTAGGCCTCAATTGGAGTATTGTGTCCAGTTCTGGGCATCACATTTCAAGAAAGATGTGGAAAATTGGAAAAGGTCCAGATACGAGTAACCAAAATGATGAAAGATCTCAAAAACATGACCCATAAAGGAAGATTGAAAGAATTTGGTTTGTTTAGAGTGAAGAAGACTGAGAGGGGACATTATAACAATTTTCAAGTATATAAAAGGTTGTTATAAGGAAGAGGGAGAAAAATTCTTGCTCTTAACCTTTGAGGATAGGACAAGAAGCAATGGGCTTAAATTGCAGCAAGTGAGATTTATGCTGGACATTAGGAAAAACTTCCTAACTGTCAGGGTGGTTAAGCGCTAGAATAAATTTCCTAGGGGGTAGGTTGTAGAATCTCCATCATTGGAGATTTTTAACACCAGATTTGACAAACACTTGTCACAGAAGGTCTAGATCAAGATCAAAATTAAGCCCATGGGCCAAATCCAGCCTGTCTTACATTTCTGTCCTCAGCACAGCAGAGTGTTCAGGCACACTACCGCCCTGGCCCTATGCCAGAAGCAGCCAGTATTGACATGTCTCTGTATGCACCTTGTGGTAGATGCAGGAGGATCATTTTATCAGCCCATATCATGCAGAAAATAATGTTTTATCTGAGTCTTTTGAGTGGTTTATTATAGGAGGTTTTGTTTGGAAGTGGGTGAGTTCATTATCTCAAGGAACTATTGTACAATATTGATGCTTTCACAAGCAGATAGAGCATAGAACCAATTTAATGCATTATTGTTCAGCAACATATTTTTAGTGATTCCTGTGATCCAGGACAAAAGTATTTTGTTGTGTCTTCCAGACCTATGTAATTCCAAGACAAATACTCCTTCGTAAATGCATTCTTTTGGGGTCTAACTTAGGGCAAATTCTATGCACAGTGAATCTCTGTTCTAACATTCCACTTCACCCAACATACACCAGGGGCCTAGCCACATGTGGGCTTGAGTGGGCTCTGGCCCACCCACTTTGCATCTAGGCCCACCTCCTGGAGCTTACCCCCCATCACCCGGGAAGCCAGCTAGGGTGCCTTACCCCACTCTGGTCTGGCCAGGGAGTGAGGTCAGGGCTTACCTACAATCCCTCCTGTCTTCCTTCTGCCCCACCTCTCATTCTTGCCCACCCACCTGAAGTTGGGACCCAAATGGGCCTTTCTGCTACACCACTCTCACACACACACACACACACACACACACACTTCCCTTCTCTGTAATTGACAGTGGATAGTGCACCTGAAAGGATAATTTTGCCCAATTATCCTTAGCTTCTAATGCATCATTGGACTCACTACTCACCACCTTTAACTCTGTTCCCTATCCCTATAACAAGTCCCATTAATGTTGTTTGTTGTCACCACTGCAATCCTATTGAGCTAGCATCCAGAGGCTACTTGGGATCAGGGCCCCAGGGGGTTATCACTGTACAATCACATATGATGACAGTGTTATATACGCATAAACAGTGTTCAGAATTAACTATTGTATAGTTGCTTAATATTGACTTAAAGAAATATGAAGCAAAACTAAGCAGCTCCATTTGGATTCACTAACTGCAAGCAAGAAACTTTATAATGTAAATGCCAGTAATTTCCAAGGACTCTACAGATGCAGGCCCTGATCCTGAAAAGAAAACGTTGGGGATCCACCTGCATTTTTCTCTCTCAGAATTATAGCCATATTTTCTTATACCAGCAATATGGTAATGTTTTGTACTTTTCACTTCTAAGCCACATTTTCCCCATGCCATCAGGGGATGCACAATAGAACAGAATTTTCCAGAGGAAATCTCTGTCTCAGTGACTTTCAACGTATACGTTTAGAAATGTTCACACAATCCAGCTACAGGCTGAGTGAATAAATTTCCATCAATTACCAGCACCTAAAATATAACTTCAGTAAACAGCAATAGCTGCTACTCACAGATGTTGTGAAATGATGTTGACAGAAACAAAACAAAAAAGGAAACTGTAAAGATTTCAAAGGCAAAGCATCCTTCTCCTCTCCATCGCAGCAGCAAGACTGTGATGGCATCAGTTGCACAGGGACTTAGCTCAAGATGGAATCAAGAAGTTGGCCCTGACCTCACAATGGAGGAAATGCTATTCTTTCCATGAAAATGGTATAACCTCCAGTGCTAATTAGTGGTGAGAGCCAAAATGTGTTTAGCTGTAAGCATAGAGCCAGAAACAACCTGAGATAGTCCAATAGCTGTGACAGCCGCGAGATCTTGAGCTAATTAGAGTTGGTGACTGCATAAAAAAACAATCTCTGAAACATTCATCTTAATCAAAGACTCTGAAGTGCCATGGCATCACCTGGATTCCGACATATCCTATTTTAACATCATCTTAAGACTTTCACTCCAGATGACTATACAGAAATTAGAGTTTTACTTTGCTTTTTGTGAAACATGTTTGTCATTTTCTAAGCAGCACTGTTATACAATATGTCAGATGTAAACAGAATCTTTGGATTCAATGGGAGTTAGGTACCTAAATACTTTTGAGAACCTGGGCCCTGATGCCTTGAATTTAGAAGGGAATCTGGCAAAGAACTGGAGAAGATCACTGGACACTTTCAAATGTTCTTGAAAGCCAGTGGTATGGAAGAGAAGAGAAAATGGAGAAGTTGAAAATCTCACTACCACATATGGAAGGCTCAGAAGCAATAGAAAGACTCAATGCATTTCTGTGGGAGTATGAAGGGTACTAAACAAAGTCATTCAGAAATTTCAAAAATGCTTTGATCCATGCAAGAATGATACATGGGAAAGGCTCATTTTCTTTACAAGGCCTTAGCTACGAAGTCAGATGATGGATCATAATAGACCATGAGAGTTATATAAAAAGTTAGGTGATGTGAATTTGAACAGTTATAGATGCATTAATAGTAGGGTGAATTATCTGTAATGTAACTGATACCCAGAGACCCTAGAAATCCTTTTGCCTTGGAAAAATGCGCTATTTGCATTTTTACAGAGAAAGAGGGATTGAGTTATCTGAGTCAGAAAAAGCAAGTGAAGGCAAAGTTATTGCTGACAAAAAAAGGGGGGGGGGAATAAAGAGCTGACAGTTCTATTAACTTCATCAACTTTCCCCCTCCTGATTTCTTATATGTTTACTCAATTTCAACTCTATCATCTTGACTTAAATAAAGATTTCCTGATTTAATTTCTTTAATAAAACAAGATATTTTAAAAGCTCGCTTGTCCCTTTGTATTTTAAGGAAACAAAAGGGAGAGTCTTTTCTTTCACATACCCTTCAAGAAGGTCAGTTCCACCAACCAGGGGGGAAGCAAACAGGGCAGTTGCCCCAGGGCCTGGCAATTCAAAGGGGCCCAGGACTCTTGGCCACCGCCACTCCTACTGAAGCAGCAGCAGTGGCCAGACTCCTGGGCCCTTTAAATTGCTACCAGAGTCCCACACCATGTGCTCACTGCTTCCCTGAAGGTTTGGGGGTGCTTCAGTCCAGGCAACGCTGAGGGCTGGGTGGGGGAAGCCATGGTCCAGGCAACACTAAGGGCTCACTGTGCCAGCCCCACCCATTTTGCTTGAAGCTCTGCTCTTTCCGGGAGCACAGAGTTAGCCCCTCCGTCTTGCTCAGGGGTTCCCAGAATCTGTCGGCCCTCCTGTGGAAAAGCTGCGTTCCATGGCATAAACTGTGTTCCACTATGTTCTTTTCAAATTTCATTATTCATGTTTATATATATATATATTTTGCGGGATAACTTACAATTAAAACATCATTTATCTGAATTCCCAGAATTCTTGTTGTTTTGCCTTAATTTTGCACAGCTGAGATGGTGCCAAGATATACATTTGATTTCAAACCATTGTTTCGCCTAATCTAGAGAATGATATCCTTTGTATTTGTTGGCATGATGACTTTCTGATTATATGGTTTTCAGAATTTCCTTGTTCCCAGCTTCTGAATATTTCATAGCTTTCCATGGTGATTTAATCCAATAACAAATGCATTAAACTGGTGATGTAGCGTAACATACGGATAAATTAGAACAGCATTGGTCTGATTTTATTGGCTAGAATTTCCTGAGGTGCTGGAAAGGCCAAACCTGATAAAATACACCTGTATTTTAATTAGGATTCCTTTGTCTACATCAGTGTTGGTTTCAGTGATATTTGGATGCTGATTTCACTGCTGTAGTGATCGCTGAAACTTCTTGAACTTCTCAATCTATGTCAACCCAATAGTTAAAGAAATTTGACCTATTACCTTTTTGTTTCTCACTATACAACAGGATATGCTCAATGTTAAATCAATCTTGAGTCTAATTCATCCACTAATTCAATGCAATGTTGTGTGTCAAAAAAAATCTCTCTTGCCTCAGATTTCTATTGGTTCCCTTAATTGTACTGACAATTCCAAATCTGAAGGTTTCCCGAGTGCTGCAAACTCTGGAATGATATGGTTCAGTGTGCAGCAGCAGTCAAACAGAAAATTGGGAACCATTAGGAAAGTGATAGATAAGAAGGCAGAAAACTTCATAATGTCACTATATAAATCCATGACACTCCCACACCTTCACTACCTCATTCAGTTCTGGTAGCCCCATCCAAAAAAGATATATTAGAATTCTAAAAAGTACAACAAAGCATAATAAAAATGATTAGGGACGTAGAACAGTTTCCATATGAGGAAAGATTAAAAGAGGGGCTATGATAGAGGTCTATAAAATCATGACTGGTATGGAGAAAGTGAATAAGAAGGTGTTATTTATCTCTTCATATAACACAAGAACCAGCAATCACCCAATGAAATTTATAGTCAGCAGGTTTAACACAAACAAAAGGTAGTGCTTCACACAACTCACAGTCACTTTATGGAACTCATTTGTGGGGATGTTGTGAAGACCAATAATATAACTGGGTTAAAAAAAGAATGAGATATGTTCATGGTGGATAGGTCCGCCAATTGCTATTAGCCAAAATGGTCAGGGATGTAACCCCATGTTCTGGAAGTCTTAGTCCTCTGACTGCCAGAAGCTGGTACTTGTTCTGTTTTGTTCATTCCCTCTGAGATATCTGGTAGTAACCACTGTTGGAAGACAGGATACTGGGCTAGATGGGCTACTGCTCTGATCCAGTGTGGCCATTTGTTTATGCTTAAACTTTGTGAATACCACAGACTTTAACAACTAGTCAACACATTTTTGATAGATAGTAATTGTCAAAATTCAGATTGGAAAAGGGTAGGCTAATTTTAACTTGTTATACCCAAAAGTTAATTATCTACCCAAGGGCTCATCTAGACTACTCTAGCAGTGCTTGCCCTGTGTTCTGACAAGTTTTATTTGGTTTATAGTCAAAATAGTCTTTGGTAGTTTGGATTCAGTTTTCTTACGGTTGCAAGTACTTTCATGTTTGCCCAACTTTAAGTAATCCTAGGGATATTAATAGCTTAAGAGTTTTGCTGGTTCAATGCCTAAATTAGTAAAATACTCGATCATCAGAATCCCATCAGATATTTGTTATCAGAATCCTTACAAATTAACCTCAACTTGCTACATTATGCCAGACAGACTATGCTTTCCCTTTAAATTAAACTCAGTCAATATATTAAATTGTCCACATGATAATATAATATGGCTATTTGTTATTCTTTAGAACAATAAGTTTCTCCATTGAAAGGATACTCCACATTTTACTGAACTAACAAGGAGTACAATGGCACCTTAAAGACTAACAATTTGATTATGGCATAAGCTTTTGTGTGTTGAATAAAAGGATCATGGGGTTAAGGCATTTGCCAGGAATAGAAAGTCTCACAGCTAACAAAAAAAAATGGAGGAGGGAACCAGTTTTCTGTGTGAGAACATTCTCTATCTGCACCCAGGAGCACTATGAATATAGTCGGTTGTGTCAGATTCCTTCTGTGACTTCTAAACAATGCTGTGTTGTGTGAAGGCTGTGATAATGCAGTTGTGTCTCTGTGTTATATTGACTGTTAGACTGAGCAAATCCCAGAATGATTAGGAATTTGCTTGTGTGTTCTTGCCTTCCACAGCTAGTTGGTGAAACAAACTATTGTGGATGGAAAAAGGAAACAAAAAGCATTTTGGTCAGCGTAGCACTGATGAGATGGCATTGTATTTATTGTAATTTAAAACAAAACCAGCAAAAAAAACCAAACAAACAGATTAGTATCTGATTAGAGATCAGCACATTCACAGATGCTGAATGGTAAATAGTTGCAGGTATCCTTTTTCAGTGCCATGAAAAAAAAAGTGACTTGTATTTAGAATTTGCTTTCCAGAGCTTCAAAGTTTGGCTTAAAGTAAACTAAAAAGCTTTTTATTTTTAAGTAAAGCCCCATGTTTTACTTAGAGATGTCAGAGTTTGCCTTAAGCATAAGTAAGCCGAGCAATTGCTTGGGACCCAGAATTTTTGGAGGAAATGTAATAATAATTTTTCTTTCTTCCTGGGGGCGGGGGGGAGCGGTAAGGAATCTCCAATAGTTGAAGTAGGGAAGGTGATTTCTGTCCCAGTCAATGTCTCAGTTCACTTTGTGACACAGAGAAAGTCACTGGATTTGGTCTGGCCTTATGGGTTGGCCCTCTGGGTGACCACCCAGGGTGTTGTGGCCAGGGCGGAGAGGGGAAGTGCTGTGGTCAAGAGGCAAGGAGCAGGTTGGGCTTAGTGTGCGAGGCCATGGAAGGGAGCTTGGGACATTGGACAGGGCAAGGCAGCAGATCCTGGGAGCAATTGATAGGTGGGGAGCCCAGGGAGGCAGGATGGGAGGAAGGTGCAGAAATGGATGGGGAGTCACTGGGGGCCAGGGGCAATGGAGTGGGGGGAAGCAGCAGTGGTCAATGGTGCCAAGATAGAAGTTCATTCATGGTGCCATTTCCCCTAAGGCCAGCCCTTCATTGAATCTTTCTAGGTCTCAGTTTCTTCATCCATATAATGGACATTTTAACATTAAGATTCTTTAAACACTCACTCTTCACCTCAACTATATTGTCCGTGAACTTTCACAGATACGTATCGATGACTCAACTCATTACAATTTGTTATCTGTACATTTGAAAAGTACAATACATCTCACTAAAACAGGCTAGAAATAGCCTTGATACATGCAATCCAGCCTATTGCATTTACATTTAGTTAATTAGAGATCCTCTATTGACCATAGAGGTTTAGTGGGGCTTGATCACATCCCTTTGAATTAAGAATAATGTTTTCATTGACCATGCTGAGACAGGGACATTTCACCATCCCCCTAAAAAAGCACTCAGACTTTTCCTTCCCAATTCAGTTCAATTCAATGAAATGTTATTTACATGACCACCTATACAAGTGTTGCATACATTACAGTAAGAAGGATAGCAATATACAAGGGATATGACACTCATGCTTCCTGGCCAACCTTTAACTAAGGGGAGTTCAGAAGACACTTCCCCTATGGGAAGATGATTTTACTATGATGTTCCTCACACTTTTCTCTAAATCAGTGTTTCTCAACCTTTTTTTTATAAAGTACCCCTTTAAAAAAATTATAAGTACCCCCAGTACCTACAGTCTTCAGACACACAATTTTTTTTTCTACCGTTGCAACACATTTGTTTAAACAACTTAATCGTAGCTGGGCAGGCGATGAAATTTTTGGTTGTAAAAAGTACAAAAACAATAAAATGCTGTAAAACTTAAAACAGAAATTCAGTTTTTTCCAAATTTCAGTTGTGTTGATGTACCCCTGTAGCCAGACATGAACCCCATCTTGTTTCCCCTTCCCCCAGAGAGCAAGAGAAAGGCAGTCAGCCTTTGATGCCCTGGGAACGCAGGGGTGCTGCTTGTCCCTGACTCTAATAAACAGAAACCAGACAGTAAATGGGCTAGCTGACGACCCAGGGCCTCCTGCTGCCCTGATGGCTAGTACCAGTAATTGACACGCCTGCACTGTCCCAGGAGAGGAATCTTCGCCCATCACATACTAGAAGTGCCCATTGTCTGCATTTTCCCAGGTGTGAATTATGCTTTGCACCCTTCGTGGGAAACTTGGCATTCAAAGCCATTTTCCCTAATTGGCCACTTGAGACCAGGAAGAAGCCTACGTGACTCAAGGGGTATAAAGAGGGGTTTAGTAGCCCACCCCATTTGAGCTCCAATCATCTATACCTGCTGGCAGGTATATGTTGTCTCCCGAGGTCTGTGGGACGCCCAACCTCGCCCTACTTCTTCCCGAGGGATTGAGAGAAAGACGCTGGCCACGCCAAGTCTGGAACGCAGGGGTGAGACTATATACCTGCTAGGTGTCTATTTTGCATGCATTTAATAAGAGCTCAGAGAACCAAAAGGGTTTCATGGTACCTGTAAGTGACTTCTTAGTGTAATTTCTGTCCTGTCCTTTGTAGTGGCTGTGTTATCTGTAACACAGTAGTAGCATTTAACAGCTAAGTTTACCCTGTAACAATAAAATAGTAACTGTTTAAGCTGTGACCTGACTCCTTCAGTTGCTGTAACAGAACCAAGCACAATTTTAAAAAGAACTCCAGCCGGTCATAAGGGACAGATATAGGGAGAGCTTGAGCGTTGGATCGTGTCGCTTCCAGGGGACAGATCCGTTGGGGCATCTCTCAGCCTCCCCAGGCTGCCCGCTGCGAAGGGATCGTGTATCCTAGCAGTCAAAATCTGAGGTGTAATAAGCTCTCCCTGTAAACTTCTTGGGGCGCCCGTCAACCTCCTCCAGGTTGCCCGCTGATAAGGGACCCCAGTCCTAGCAGTTGAAGTCTCGGGTGTATAATACACACACCACTCACTGCCCTGACCACCGGCTGACAACCCCCCCCCCCAGACTTCTCTCAACTACCTCTAAGGGTACTCATACCACTGGTTGAGAAACACTGCTCTAAATCATCTTGCATTGACTTCAATGGGACTAAGATTTCACCTGCTATCAGAGAGAGCACCCTAGCTAAATGGCTTACTGGTGTAACTCAGGATGGTAATTCCTTTGTTCCTAGCAACATGAATCAAAATTGGCTTCTTGCACATTACAACATCACTAAGAACAACCTTTGTTATATTTAATTCATCATGTTAGTCAATTGGTTAATTGCTTAATCATGTTTTTAAAACATGCACAATTATTAAACTTAGTTTTTTACTATTAAAATTGCAAACTCAGTTTTATTATAGTTTCACAGCCCATTAACTGTTCACTTCTGTATGGAGAATGGTTTAGTCAAATACATAAAATAGGTGCACTGTGAACCATTGGGGATAAGCTATGGCCCCTTGTTTTTCATTACGCTGATTGCTATTTCAGGGATGGAGTGGTGGTAGTAATCTTGGAGGCTGCATGGATGCACACCATTTGACTTACAATCAAAGTAGAAAACCAGAGAACAGACAAACCAATGGGGAGGTACAAGGAAACAATGAGACACATCTTTGTGTGCTGCATAAAACCATCAGTAATAAAATAACCATGAGAATCACATTGCACTTTTTCCTCAAACTTACTGAGAATGAAGCTACACAAGTGCAAAACAAAAGTGTTGGTTATTAGAATCAGACAACTACAGATCTGAAATGCTGACTTTCTGGGAATAAAAGCCCATCTTAGTAAATCTGCATGACTTTGTGGCTAAATATCTGTATTATCGCAGTGTCTAAGACTCCCAGACATGGACCAAAACCCCCATTGTACTAGGTGCTGTACACACAGAGAAGAACATGAGGGACCTTTCTTCAAAGAGTTTACAATTAAAGTAAAAGACAAGAGAAAACCAATGGATGCAGACAGAATAATGGGAGTACAAGCAAACAATATTGGTCAGCATGGTCAGCAGTGGTCTCAGCACATCAGTGGCCCAATTGTTTACAGAGTTTTGTAGACATCATGGCAAAAGGGTTTTAAGGAGGAATTTGTAGGTAGACAATGTGTTTGTGCAGATCAATAGGGAGCTCCTCCCAAGTGTAAGGGGCAGCCTGGGAGAAATGAAGATGCTTGTTTGAAAATGTAACAAGTGGGCAGTGGAAGCTGGCATCTCATCAGAGAATGAGACATGTTAGTCAGGGCGAAGATAAGCCATGAAGAACCTCAGGCACTTCATTATAACAAAAAGAACTGGACTGTGTGAATGTAGGCACAATCTCTTGGAGGGGTTTCATCAAAACCAAAAGCTGATGAAGAGTGAGACCATGTAATAGAAGTGGCTGGAAAATATTTCTATATTTCTCTTAAGGTTTTGTCAATGATTCAAAAATCAAACTAGCCTAGATTTACATTTAAATGTTGTGATTACTCCTTGGAGCACAGTTAACTCTTGTACTCTTTCAACCTATTGTATTCTTAATCTTCAAGGAGAATGAAGATCTTGAGGAATGTGTCTTACTTCCATGTGCCTAAATCTGGGGTGGGGAACCTAAGGCCCGGGGGCCAGATGCAGCTCCCAGCTTGTCTGGATCTGGTCCCTAAGGTTAGGGTCCCCCCTCCCCCCAGCACTGGGGAACCCATGCTGGTGCTTCAGTCCCCCCACCACCCTGCCACATGGCTGGAGCATGCACAATCTACTAGTCTGGGCCCCTCTAGGCTCTGATGTGCAAGGGGAATGTGGAAAGCATCTTTCTCCTTCTCAATCGGGGACCTTGTCAGTGAGGGCTTTGTTTTTTGGTTTTTGCTTCTCACTTGTGTGCGGCCCCCAACTGATTTTTCTGTGGGTCAGTGGCCCCCTACCCAAAACTAGGTTCCCCACCCCTGGCCTAAACTTTCCCAGTGTGAACACAAATATTTTGATCAAAATGACTGTTCACAGAGCTAAATGTACTTTGTAGCCCAGTGCAAAAGGACTAGGGAGCTTGTAAGTGACACTGGAGAATGTAGATAGGTTAGTAAAACTAGAGATTATAAAGTTACACTCTAAAAGTAGGCTAAGTCAAATGTCAAGCTTTACATTTGCTTTTAATGGCATTTAGTCACATACCAACTTTTCCAACTGGGGATTTTGTGAAAAGAGAAATAGAGAGAATTAACTGTTTCATTTATGAAGGGCTGCTACTTTTTCCATCAAAAAGCCAAGGCAGAAAAACAAAATCTTTTTTAAAAAGTCTTTTGCTTTCTTGAAGTGTTGGATATGATTTCTCTGGAATCAGGTGCTTACATTTCATCTAATGACAACTCATATAAAATCACCTTTCATTTTATGTTCATTTCTGTGCACTGTAGCATTTCATGTGTTCATAAAGATAGGTTGTTATAAAATGCATTTGACGCAGTTTGTCTCTATTTATAAATCTGACAAAATACAGAAAAATATTTTTGTCTTAGTTAAACAGTCCAGATTTAGTTAAACAGTCCAATATTTTACTATGACACACAAAATAACATTAAAAGAACACTCTTATGGTTGTGAGTTTCTGTGAGAGTTTATTCCTCAGTTTTGGACTAATCCTTGAGAAAGCTCCCGAACAAATGAACATAAGAATGGACATGTTGGGTCAGACCAAAATTCTGTCTTCCACCTCTGGCCAATGCCAGGTGCCCCAGAGGAAATGAACAGAACAAATAATCATCAAGCCATCCATTTCCTGTTGCTCATTCCCAGCTTCTGGCAAACAGAGGCTCAGGACACCATCCCTGCCCATTCTGGCGAATAGCCATTGATGGACCTGTCCTTCATGAATTCATCTAGTTCTTTTTTGAATCATTTTATAGTTTCTCTGGAAATGGAAAGTTTTGTGCTAGAAAGTTTCTTTGTGCTTTTCAATGACACAATCTTCAAATCCAGGGCTTTAAGTGATATTTAGATATGCTAAACCCAGGTTACTTCATACCTTGATAACAACTGAGCACATGAACTTGACTGGATTCTACCTTGCTCTTATGTAGAGGATTTCTTCCACAGATCACAAAGCACTTTTACATATGAGGAAACTGAGGCACAAGGCAATGCAGTCACTTGCCTTAAGGTCGCACAGCAAACCAATGACAGAGCTGGGGATACAACCCAGCTCTTCTGAGTCCAGTGCTCTGTCCACGAGGCCATTTTCTCCCACATTCCCTTGGAACCCACTACCTCTCATAGGCCAAACAATAACTCATCATTGACAGTGTCCATGCTGGAGAGAATTCCGAAAGTATGAGGGTGGCTGTGTCCCCACCATCCACTGATAGCAGAAGGTCATCCATCTGTGCCATTAAAGCTTGTTTCCATCTCATATCCTGAATCCAGATTGTGCCAGGTTTAGGATATTAATTTAAATTAGATGAAATTGTATTTAGCCTTTGGCTGGCTTCGCTATGAGCTCACTCAGGAATGAAAGCTTAATTTTTCATTAACTTCTCCCATGGCATGGGAGACATCGCTGTGGAGAGAATCATGTGGTAAATAAATATCCTCCTATAGCCCCTCCTTGGACAGGGTTTGTCTCTGTGTACTTCATGCTGCACACTACTGACTATGTGAGAGCCCTGACGGCATTGTCTCTGTGTGTTTTAGGGGGTTGACTGGAATTTCTCTTGGTTTAAAAGCTGCCATCTCCTCCTTTCCATTCTGTAATTGTCAGCTTGCCTGGCTTCATTCACAAATCTTTGCTAAGAACACATGACCATGTCCTGCTGCCTTGTCTAAATCAGTGTTTCTCAGCCTTTTTAAAATAAAGTACCCCTTTTTCAAAAAAAAAATAAGTACCCCTAGTACCTACAGTTTTCAGACACACAACATTTTTTTCTACCATTGCAACACATTTGTTTAAACAACTTGTTCGTAGCTGGGCAGGCGATGAAATTTTTGGATGTAAAAAGTACAAAAATAATAAAACGCTGTAAAACTTAAAACAAAAATTCAGTTTTCTCCAAATTTCAGTTGTGTTTACGCACCCCCCCCACAGACTTCTCTCGAGTACCCCTAAGGGTACATGTACCACTGGTTGAGAAACACTGCTCTAAATCAACAGATCAGGGTCAAAACAGAAATGGTAGTTTGGTTGTTTTACCAGCTTAATTTGAAATATTTCTTTTTTGTTATTTTGTGGGTTTAAAATAAGCTAATGGATTCCATGTAAAGCTATTAAGGTTTTATTTTCAAAGCAGAAAGGCTAGTTTTCTATATCTCTGCTGTTATTTTGCAGAACACCATTTGGCTTGTATTCTGCTTAGTGTTCACCTCATTTCCATGAATACGACATATATGAAGGTGCAGAGAACATTTGTTTTGAAAACATATTTTAGAGAGGTTTTACTAGTATGGTTTTCAGTGTGGATGAGCTGCTGTGTGGATAAGAATGGTTTGAAATTAGGTTGCAATTCCTTAACATGCCTTTTTTTGGTGCGTACATGGGTCATTCTTAATCATGACTAATGCAATTGTTCTCCATTTATCACTCCATGCAGCGCTGTCCCATCTATAGGACGACTCAGGGTGGCTTGTGGTGGCTGCCCCAACTGTCTTTTGGATGGCAGGGACCCGGGAGATTATGGGGGGCTGCACAGGGCAACTGCAGGGGTCAACCCCCACACTCCCTATGTGGTCGGTGGGAGCTGGAGTGACCCGGCAGCCTGCTCCACTCCACCATGCCACCCTCTCCCGGGCCTGCTGCGCTTGGCTTCTCTGTAGTGTCAGGAAGCAGAGCACTCCAGCCCCAGGGTGCTCCATTTCCCACCACCCCAAAGAAATGGGGCACAGTGGGCTGGGAGAGGGCAGTGCAGTGGAGCTGAGCAGGCTGCTGGGCTGCTCCAGCTTCCACCACCCACATGATGAGTTGGGAGGCAACACGCTAGGCCCTTATTTCTCAGGCTGCTCAGGGGAGGGCGCAAAGGGGCAGAGTGGGGAAGGAGCAGGGGTGAGGCTTGGGGAAGGGATGGAGCTGGGGCAGGGCCTGCAACAGGTGATGATTACCCCGGGCCCTGCACCTGGGGCACTGGGGGTGGGTTGCCCCAGACCCCACACCCCCCTCCAGATGGCCCTGACTCCATGAAAGTCCACCTTAAATAAATATCAGTCAGTAGATGGAATCAGTGATGAGTGAGAAGGAAACTCTCAAAATAAAACATTTAGTATTACTGGAATGTAACATACACAAGGTACCAGACTTGCCTTGTTCTAAAGAATGAATATATTTTTATATATCCCCATAATTCACTAAAGTTTCCAGTCATGTCAAACAAGACTCAGATCTTTGACCTCTTCATAGTATCTAATAATTTTGTCTTAGTGAAGTCTTTGATTCACATTGAAACACATGAAGGCAAGCTATTGGACATGGGCAAAAATTAAACTTCCGTCAATGGGGTATAAAACTCAGACATAAAACTGGGGATAACATTGCTCCAGTCTACATCTATGGTCTGCATTAGTTTCAAGGAGAAAGTTATATTTTTGATGATTACTGCCTAAAATGCAAATGATGGTGCTGATATTTATTGTTTATAATGCCTAGAGGCCTCAAGCAGTCAGGGATTTATACGTCTGCAATCACTGTTCTATGCTAAATAATTGTTCCCATCCCAAAGATCTTACACTCTTATTATTCTATATGCTGTCCCCTATAATGTGTTAGACAATTCCGTAAATAAATCTGCATTTGTTCTTAACATTGAGGCAGAATCTGAGCTACCACTGAATGTAATGTCTAATAATAGCCTTCTTGTTTTCCTGGCCAGGTCTTTGGAACAGCTGAAAGTGACACTTCACTTGCCGCCCAGGCAAACAATCCAGCTCAGGTTTTACATAAGACCTAAGGTATTCTGAGATGGCCATTAGCTCAATCTAATGCCAGACACCAACAAATTGAATATATTAAATAAAGCTGCTAATTCTACACACTGAGCCTTAATGAAAAACCTTCAGTAACCTTGGACACACATCGAAGATGCTAGACATAAGACTCCAAACTGTAGTTTACATATGCCATTTTAACATGTATTGACCCTAAGTTTCAGTTCAAGTTTCTCTTGGAATTAGCAATATTTTAATGCCCAGAGACAAATCAGAATTTGGAGACATTCAAAGCCTGGTAAAATTTAATACCTGTCATTTCCTATCTTGAGGGATTATGGCCTTACACTTGGCAAACAAGCTGATTCAGTCAATGTGGTTTTTTACATCTGTACATTTCAAGGTTCCTGGCTATTTTATATGACAGTAATATGAAGCTTCTAAGAGCCAGATTTCCTCTCCCCACCACCACCATCTTACACAAACTGAGTAGGATCTTACTTCAGAAGTAGATCCAAGGAAAATAATGGAAGTAGTCAAGCTACAAGGTGCCACTGAATGTGGGTAAGGGTAGTGGAATCTGGCCTTGGGTAAATAAAGAATTGCGCAGTAGTAGAGTGAGATGAGTGCTCCTTTTGAGCCTCTTTTCCCTCATTATTTTTAAACTCCATTTTCTAACTGAGTCTGCTTAGCTCTGCAGTATGAAATAAGTCTGTGGATAAATTAAGAAAGTCAAGAAGAGGCAAATGTGAGGATTATGAGATGGGAAGCATAGATATTGTGTAACTTGATTTTTTTTCGAGTTTTGGAAATGCTTATACAATAGACCATCAAACATAATTTCTTGTTTTTTGGAGGACAAGTTCGATTCTTTAAAATTGTTGAAAATGTTTAATAGATAATAAAAAAATCATACACTATTAATCTCCATTGGATAGGATGGTATCTTGAGATGAGACTTTAAAACCATGATGGTTTTATTGTTAGTCTCTAAGGTGCTACAGAACTATTTGTTGTTTTTTAAGTTTGTTCGGTTACAGACTAACACGACTACCCCTCTGAGACTTTTAACCACTCGGGTATCTTTATAATTAAAAGGTAAAAGCAACCTGCAGTTCTGTATGAAATTAGTTGAAGATCATCTACCCAACGCACACTAATGGAAAATAGTTGATCCTACTGCAGCTGTGCTTTCCTGATCATCCATTTCACATCACGTGTTACAGTGTCAGGCCAATAGAAGGGACCTGCATTGTTACACGTAACTTTACTCTATTGTATGAGTCACACCCATAACCAGTTAGCTAACAGAGTGACTTTATCAGTTCAGAACACACCTAATTCTGGCTCATTTCTTTTGTTCTCGTTTTTCCTACTATGTCTATATCTGTAAAGTGAACTCAGCAAGCTGCCAGCGTACTCATTGTGTTTATCTATTCAAGCATCTGAGATCATGCCAGAGCATGTCTCCACATTGCAGAACAACCTGACACAATAAGCAGCTTCTGTTGTGTTAAAAAAGTATTTGCAAAAGAACTACTGTGACATTTCTTCCAGTACTTTGTGATGGTGGCCTTCCCCCCCCCCCCCCACACACCCTTCCTTTCTAATACTTGGTGAGCATGTGGTAAAAGATTAAAAGGTTATTATTGATTAATGTGGTTACAGCATTTAAAATCTTAAGACAGACAATAAGAGCTGCAACATTAAGCAAAGGGAGTGTCAGTCACAGAGACATTTCTGAAGAGTTTCTCTAGTAGAACCAGTTTGAGAGCACTTTGCTATGCTGCATTTGTTCCAGTTGAGATATCACACTGATCAGTTTTGGAAACGCAGCTGTCATCATTAGCTATTAAAGAGACAAAGGAGATGAGATTATATCTTTCATGGGATCAACCTCTCTTGGTGCAAAAGACCCACTTGCAAGCCTCTGAGGAACAACTCTGCGTGATTTTGCAGGCTTGTCTCTCTCACCAGCAGAAGTTGGTCCAGTGAAAGATATGACATCACCCACTTTGTCTCTCTAAGAGCATGGGACCAATGCAGCTACAACAGCATTGCAAACTATAGCTAGCTATGACTTTCTGGGTGAGCTTTCCATACCTGAGATCAGCTCATGGGGGAGACATTTAAAAACGGTGGAAAGAACAGTTACAGGAACTTTGCAGCTATAATGCTAGTCATGTTCAGAGAAATGAGTGACTGAGGCTGACAGTGTACTGATTTAAAGAAAAGAATCAGTTATTTTTTTCTCCCAAAGTTTCAGAATCATTAACTCTGTATAACAATGACACTGGCATTAAGCAATAACATTTTGTAAGTAAAGCACTCTTTCTATGCAGACAGCTTACAGAAAGTCCATGGAAAGGAAATCTTGACAACTGACTTCCATGGAAAGGCAGTCAGTTTTGAATGAAGCTTTTAAGTCAGTTTGGGGGTATTTAAAGGTTGGGTGCTGAGGGGAGATGGTCAAATGTAATTTTGAGTTTCACTGGTTTATTTTAGCAAAAGTGGGGTTCAGGGTCCGTACAGGAAGATGAATAAACTTCATCCCCTGAAATCTCCACTGGTACCCTCTTCTCTCCCCATACCACCTCCTAAACTGATTTACATCAACTGAGCTTCATGCTGATTTGCATTGGTTGAGGATCTGCCCCTCCGTCTTTTCTACTTGGTCTAGAGGCAGAGTGGAGCAAAGAGTTGTGATCATCCTGCCAACCAACTCCTCTGTGTTCTACTATGTCTATACTATGAGCTAGGGGTGTGATTCCCCTACTCCTCCAGGCACATACTTGCACTACCTGTCATTGAGCTAGCATAGTATAGATAGTATAGCATAGTATAGCTGCGGTAGCAGGGATGCTGGCAGAAGAGCCATGCAGAGTACATAGCTACAACTTCAAAGACTCCTTGAAACTAATTAAGGATTTTCTCAAACCAGAAGGAATACTGAGTAATATTGATCAAAAATAGGATCAGCACATTGAAAATAAATACCAATGGCACAACAGCCTTTGTAGGTAAGGGGAGAATTAAATCAAAGCAGCCGTGTCAGGGGACTTGTGGGTTCATTTTATCGTCTGTATCTTCAGATACAAATATTAATCTCCCGTAGTTTGTGCAGTATTTCCCATTCAAAGTAAAAGGATTACTGCATGGCTACATCTAGACTGGCATGATTTTCCGCAAATGCTTTTAACGGAAAAGTTTTTCCATTAAAAGCATTTGCGGAAAAGAGCGTCTGGATTGGCACGGACGCTTTTGCGCAAAAGCGCTTTTTGCAGAAAAGCGTCCGTGCCACTCTAGACGCGGTTTTGCGCAAGAAAGTCCCGATCGCCATTTTCGCCATCGGGGCTTTTTTGCGCAAAACGGTTCTCAGCTGTCTACACTGGCCCTCTTGCACGAAAGCATTTGTGCAAGAGGGCTTTTTCCCTAACGGGAGAGTCATTGTATTTGCGCAAGAACACTGACGATCATGCATTAGATCGTCAGTGTTCTTGCGCAAATTCAAGCAGCCAGTGTAGACAGCTGGCAAGTTTTTCCACAAAAGCAGCCGCTTTTGCACAAAATCTTGCCAGTCTAGACGCAGCCCATATGTAGAAAGCTAATGCTGGGTGTAGTAAATGTCAAGATTGTATTAATGCCTACTGTGTGCAGCAGATGAAGTAAAGCTGTCAAAGTGCCAACGGTATCACACTACACTATCCCAGGAGTGTCCTAATGAATAATTTCTGCCGTTCAGTTCTTAAATGAATGCAATATTATAGCTGGAGAAAATATACATAGTGAGAAACGACTGGCAAAAACATTTTCCAGTACTATACATTAGCACTGCATAGGTGGAAAGAAATGTATTATTGGAAGGCACATTATTACCCTTGTGAATGGCCTGACATAAAAGCCTCTATGGAATAAAGAAAATGAACCTATTACACTAAGACCTGGGCACAGTTCTTGAAGAACCGCAGAAAGAACTTTCCTCTGGAGAAAATTATTTCTGAGCGCTAAAGTAATTAAAAGAACCGATAGGAAATGTTTTCAGAGTCCTTTGTAAGAACCATTATAAGGCTATATCTAGACTACAGAGTTTTGTTGACAAAACTTGAATTATGTCCACACTGCAAGTGCGTTCTTTCGACAATAAATTAAGATCTCTTCTGAAAAAAGCTTCTTGCGCAAGAAGCCTGTAGTCTAGAAGTAGCCTAAGAGCCTGCTCTTATGAGACATGATTGCACTTAGGTCCTGAAGAAGACTGACATGAACTTCTTTTAGGGAGGGAGAAGGAAATCTTAGCATGTTAAACATCATCATGTCCACTCTTGATCGCTTGTGCGGTATCAAGAGATAACCGAGAAATTGACTTGAGCCAGCTTTGTTTGCCTCTTAAATTTGCCTCTTAAATTACTTTTTTCCCTTAGTATCAGAATGATGCACATGGCATATTATATGGCTCCTTTCAGCATGATCTTTCAGAGTTGTGTTTTAACTTTTTAAAGAATGTATTTGGCAACCTATTATAAAAAACCCACAACAAGGATTTTCCCAGTGAGCTGATAACCTTGCAGGCAATTGGAATATGTTCCTATCAGTGATTTACCACAGCAAGACGTCTCATGTTAGAACATGAAAACCTTACCCTTGGGAATTAGAAACATAAATCACTTTTCATCAGTGCAGGCTCTATGGAAGGCAGCAAAGCAAAACACTAACTTGTAAGATTTGGTAGGGACTGTAGGGTGGGGCAGAACAGTCATCCAGAAATGTAGGGCTTGTCAAACGAATTCAGGAGGATTGCTGCCCAAAACACAAGTTTATACCTGTAATCTTTACTTTGCTCCATAAGTCCTAAAAATAATCTTTTCTCTTTATTAGATCAATGTGATTTAGGGTTTTTCCCAGGGTCCCAACCTAGCAATGGGCTGCAGAGAGCCTTTCCCGGGCCTTCTTTCCTAGAAAAAATGAATTGATAAATAAATTGATAAAAAAAATGTTGATAAACTGGCGAGGGTTCAGAGAAGAGCCATGAGAATGATTAAAGGGTTAGAAAACCTGCCTTACAGTGGTAGATTTAAGAGTTCCATTTATTTAGTTTCATAAGAGAAGTTCTATGGCCTGTGTTGTAAAGGAGGTTAGGTTAGATGTTCACAATGGTCCCTTTGGGCCTTGGAATCTATGAAAAATGGATGTTCACATTTGTCAGCTACTCCGTGGCTTCTGGTGACATGGAATGAATCAAGGCTGTCTGTCTGGCAAAGAATCTAAAAGAGCAGCCAGGAACACCTAGGGTATGTCTAGACTACATGGCTCTTAGTCGCTGCTGCCACTACAGCAGCAGGAAGAGCAACTACAGCCCCTGGCCCTTTAAATTGCCACCAGAGCCCTGGGCAGTGTGCACCAGGAAGCGCTGAAGGGCTGGTAGGGGGAGGCCCATATCTCTTCCACCTGAGGTCCTGCTCCTTCCCGGGGAGGCAGAGCCACACTTATTTTCCACCCTTCCCCTCCCCTCCGCCCCATTTGCCCAAGGCCCAGTGAAGTCTGTTGGCCACCCTGAGAGTAGCAGTTTGCCTGCTGGTCCATGGCTTGGAAATCTTCACATCTGGATATCAGGCTGCCCTTTATTTTCCATGTGTGTGTGTGGTAAGTAACTGCAATGTCTATGTGAGGTTCCTGTGAACTAGAGAACTGAGTTCCAAAATGGCAAGATAGATTATATCATAGCCCTGAGTTGTTGGCTATTTTCCCTGCTCCACTAGATCATGCTAACACTGAAAGAGTACCCCCTCTTATCAAATGGAGTGTTCAGGAAAATGCTGGAGTCACACATCTTAGGGAAGATTTGAGGGGAAACGTGGAGCAACAGCATGCTTGAACATGAAGATCATGTCATGTTATGAAGCATTTTCTGAACTGAAGCAAGAGCTGAGGCAGTAATCAGAGCTTCTGGCCTACTTGAAAGAGAGGATGGTATTGCATAGGCATTTGGAAGAGGAGAAAACACAGAAGGGGAATGAAAGACTGAAGTCAGGCTACCAATGCCAACATAGGGCAAAGACACTGTGAATAAATGAAGCACAAATCTATATCAGGAGGATGGAGAGGGAAATCCAGACCCATCTCATCTAGCAGATGATTTAGAGATTTCATGATGTTATGAATAAGAGACATGGGGGACATAGAGATGCACACAGCCTAACCTCGCTTTCCACCTGCCTCAGTCAAGTACTAGCAGAAGCCATTTCTTTCTAGTCCTACTTCTTGGTTATTAAGGAGCAGAGATAAATCTAGCAGCTCCCCAGCCTCTACTCTATTTTGAAAATCTCCAGACAGATTCTTTACAGAAAGATGTGGCCTAGTTAGCTCCACTAGGTGCTGTCCTCTTCTACTTAGCATCACTTTTCTTCCCTGGCTTCAGCTTTCGCCTGGTTTTCTTTATATAGAATCTCTGCCATGCAAGTTGGTGACAGAAACCAAGAAGGAGGTTTGTAACTGAGGTGATGGCTACACTGCCTTTTTTTTTTTTTTTTTTTTTTTTGCAGAAAAGGATATGCAAATTGCGCTTGCATTTGTATATCTTTTTCTGATTCTTTTTGCAGAAGAAGTGTTGCCGAGAAAAAGCCCCATTAAGATGGGGCCATTTGTCGGGAAAAAATTCTCTTTCGCAAGATCCCTTATTCCTCAAAAATCGAGGTTTACAGGATCTTGCGAAAGAGGTTTTTTTTCTGACAAATGGCCTCATCTACACGGGGCTTTTTGTCGGCAAAACCTCTTCCGCAAAAAGAATCGGAAAAAGATATGCAAATGCGATTTGCATATCCTCTGAGTGGCCCCACTATATTGTCTTTTATGTGTCACTTTTGCCCTTCTGCTTCTACCATCATCCTTTATACCCTCTTATAAAGTGCTGCTAGATCCATCACTTTCTAATTTTACCCTTAATTTTGAATACTGTAGAGTAGGGGTCAGCAACCTTTCAGAAGTGATGTGCCGAGAGTTAACTTATTCACCTGTAGGTACAGGTCCGAGTGCTGGTGATACTTTTAAAAGTGAATAATAGTCCTACTTACAGCAGCTTCATTAATAAATAAATTAAGATGCAGATCTTACCGTTTGCATGATCCTTGGCCTTGCTTTGCCTTGCTGAGTTCTCCAATCCTGGGCTCATAGTTTGATACTTTAAGCAGCACACAAGCCTCTGAGTGTTCAGACACCCCAGATTAACTGTCCCCTGCTTCCACCTCACCACACAGATGCCAGCACCCACCCACCCTCTCTATCCCCTACCCACCCCTGTGGAATCTGCTCCCCCCATCCCAGGTGGGGGCTGGGATAAAATCCTACTTCTCAAAGTAGCAGGCACCAGCAGTCTGTCCTGTCCTAACTCCCAGATAAAGCA
Source organism: Pelochelys cantorii (assembly GCA_032595735.1). Taxonomy (NCBI): domain Eukaryota; kingdom Metazoa; phylum Chordata; order Testudines; family Trionychidae; genus Pelochelys; species Pelochelys cantorii. The sequence goes on from CM064327.1 coordinate 50,576,644, forward strand.
CAAACAAATTATCCACACCTCCCCCACCTCACAGCACAGACAAACTACCTCCCTGCCTCCACCTCAGCCCAATGCGAGCACCCACCCACCCCCTTTTTTCCCACACACGTGCTGCCCTCATCCCCAGCTGGGTTGCCGAACTGCCTCTGCCCCACTACCATGGTTCCATTACTGGTGGAGCAGCCACACGGCCCAAGCCCAGGAGCAGCTCCCATCCCTGATTCAGCCCTGCTGCTGAAGGAACAGCCAACATGGCCCAAGCCCTGGCTACTGGAGCTTGCCCAGTGGAGCTCCCATGAACCCACCAGCAGCAGCAGCTCACCTGCTTTCACTAGCTTACTGCTGCTTCCGCAGAATCACTTCTATAATGGCGTTGGGCAGGCGGAGAAGGGGGAGAGCACTGGCCATTGGCTGGCACACAGCCCAATCAGCAGCCTCCTCGCCTGCCCCCCAGAGCTGGTGCTGCAGCTGCGCACCGACCACAAGGCTCAAGTGGCAATGCAGACGCTCGCTGTGTGGGGGAGGAGTGGTGGGCTTGATCTCCCGCCCCACATGCCAGTAAAAATCGTCTCGGTTGTCGACCCCCGTGTAGAGCCAGTTTGAGACCTTGCAAGCTATTTCCTCCCCTCAATCTCTAGCTTGAGTGTTTGGTTGTCTAGTAAAAGGTTTGCTCATCATAATCAGCATTTTTATTGTTTAGTCAGAAGAAAAGGAGTAATATTGGATTTGAAATGCTTTCATTAGTGCCAAAGAGAGCTACAATAGGATCATTGATAATTACAGGTCCATAAACATGCCCATGCCCAGCTCTCCACATCCAATGCGAATATCAGGATACTTATGACTAAAATCACTTATTATGCTGCTTGCTGCCTATAGTAGCTATAACTAGCAGTGGATCTCAAGAAATGGGTTACTGCTGCTGCAGTGACAAAGTATTGGCACAGAGCACCCAGGATTATATCAGTATTAGGAAATCTAGCAGTAGTGCTGGACTTTCATGCCTGGTCTTTCTGGTAAGTAATAGCTATTTCTGACTCCTCAAGTCACTCCCCGCAGTAAACCCTGGCCTTCGTTTTACATCAGTTATACAAAATGCACCCAGGTGCAGTAACTTTGCAGGCATAATCAATTTAATTATTTGTGTTTTAGAAGCTTCTCCTTTTTGCCCTCAGCATTGCCTTCAGACTTCCGAAGACACATCTACCCACCATTTGACTCATACTGAGGTAGTAAATGGAAATGTTTATCTCTCTTGCTATAATCCTGCTAAGGGTTCATTAGCTAGTGGAGCATAGGACAGGCAAGATCCATACAGATTAGCTGGAACCCTGTTCCAGGGGCCCCATTAATTTCTGTGATGTGTGCTGTTTTCTTTCTCCTACAAGGGATAATCCCTGAAAATGTATTTTGCCAGGTCAGCTGGAGTATGTAGCATGACACTGATTTCTGATCCACCAGCATCTGCACCCCAGTGGAGAAGTGGCCTTTCTGGTTATGCACTTCCTGTGGTGGGCAAAGAGTCAGCATTTGAATTCCATGGATAATTTTCCACTAATGGGGTTTCCTCATTTGCCTGAAAGACCTTTTATTTTCACAGGAGTAATTTTAAAAGTGTCTCTTTGGGGACTTATTTATTTCTGTGCACACCCTTAGCTCATTGGCTCCAAATATACACTTGCCATTATCAAACACAGGTATTGGCAAGTGGCACTTGGTATTTGTAGCCTGCTCCCACAAGCAGCAGCTGTGTTCTTGTCCACAGAGACTGCTACCCTTATCTGGGCTGACTCTCACTAGCAGGCTAAAGAGTGTCCTTCCTAATTTGGACTTAGGACTGTCATTCGTGGCCTCCCATACTCCCCAAAACTCCCGCTCTTGGCAACAATTCAGCACTACTTGATAACGCTTTGGGCGCCAGATAGTACATGGTATCACCATATCTGAAAGGCAGGGAACACCAAAGCTGTGATGTCAGAGAGGGTATTGCTGTTTGGATCCAGGGAAGCCCTCCAGGACAAGTGAGGCAAACAACTATTTCATGTAACAACTGATGTTTCTGTCATGCTCTCTGGAGTGGCACACAACAGTGAGTGCCTATCAGGGCCAACTGTCAAAATCAGAAGCTTCAGGGGGTAGCCGAGTTAGTCTGTATAGGATAAACTTAAAAAAACAACAAATGGTCTGGTAGCACTTTAAAGATTAACAAAACATGTAGATGGTATCAAGAGCTTTCGTGGGCACAGCCAGATGACCAGAGTGTTGGATGCCAGATAACCAGAGTGTTGAATGCACCACAATATGCCAACATCTTTATGGCTGACCTTGAACAATGTTAAGTTTTTAAGTTTGTCAAAATCAGGGCATCCACTTACCAACCACCTATAATTTGATTTCACCAACCCAATAACAAATGTGAACTCCTAGACCTCAATGACAGTTATACCATGTAGTCAGACAATCCCCTTAGACTCTCCTGTCTATCTTCTCACCCAATCAAGACTTAAGTGACCATTTATCACTTACCCCCCAAAAAATCACATCAAATGGAGATTGCTTCCAGTCCTAAGTGACCAGTCGCTCATCCCAGATAGATGGGTATCAGCGAATCTTTCACTAAACACAATGCCTGCAGCCAATCCTGTAATACACTCACTAAAGGTTTATTAGCTAAGAAAAGGAAGTAAGTTATTTACAGGTTAAAGCAAGTAAACATGCACACAAATGAGTTGCCAGTTAAATCCTAAGCGGGACAGAGTTGTAGTGATCTGTCACTTCTAAGTGTCTTTCAGGGCAGACCCAGAAGGAAGCCCTGCAAATCACTGGTCTGTCAGAGTTCAAACAGCCAAAAAAATGGAACATTTTCCCATGGCTTTGTTTTATTTCCTTCATTTAGCTTCCTAGACCACAGGATGAGCTTCCTTGCACGTAGCATTTCCCAGCTGTGATAGGCCATTTAACCAAGCCTTTGTATTGCTATGATCCTTGACCGACCGTCCGATTTTAATAATCTTTCTGGGTGGACGGGGAAGGGAATGACTGCTATGCCTGAGTTCACAGCAAACATTTCAAAGTTTAAAGCCAAGTTTACATATTATAGCACAGATATTACATGTGAGATTAGTGCATGCAGCATTTTACAACACTAAATGCATTCCATAAGACTAATAATTGTTTTGAGGTAAAATAATGCCATGTCTACACTACAAAATTAAGTCGACCCAACATACATCAGCATGCAGCTGCCGTAGATTACATTGCTTGTGCAAGTACACACTTTGCTGCTTGTGTCAGCAGTGCACATCCTCATTAGGTGTGTTTGGACTGAGAGTACTGTTACAATTGATGCATTGTGGGAAGTTCCAGAGAGTCTGTAACACTTGACGTAAGTAATGCAATACTTATAGTGACACCGTGCTGACCTAACTACATTGACATTGACTCTATGCTTGTCAAGGAGGTGGAATTAAGTCAGTGTAGCAGGGTGGTTATGTCTACGTAGACACTTCCCTAGTTAGGGTGACATAAACTGCCTGGCGTCAAACTTCCTCTGCAGTGAGGGGCATGCTCACTTGCTGGTTTGAACTACAGGCTGGACCTCCCAAAACCAGGACTCCCTCATCTGGCAATATCCAGGGTCCGGCAGGACCACAAGTGTTTCTGGCCCAGGGAGTCCTGGCTTGGAGCCCCAGTGGCAAGAAGGCTGGTGACGCAGAGCCCAGTGGGGCTGGGGTTGGGACCAGTGCCGGAGCCCCAGTAGCGCAGCAGGGGCCTGCAGAAGCCCCAGTAGCAGGGCTGGGGATGTGGCAGTTGTGGCAGCTGCAGTAGCGGGGCTGGGGCCAGAGATGCAGCAGATGCAGCAACACCGATAGCAGGGCTGGGGCCAGGGACACAGCAGCCCTGATAGCAGGGCTGGGGCTGGGGCAATCCGGGCTGCCGGGGCCGTAGCAGCACGGCAGCCTGGCAGGGGGGGCAGCTGGGGCTGGCAGTGGGGAGGGAAGGTGGTCTGGGGAGCCAGTAGCAGGGGACTACTTCTGGTCAGGCAAATTCCCTCATTCGGGACTGGTCAGGTCCCAAGGGTGCCAGACCAGAGAGGTCCAACCTGTAGAGTAAATGGTGGACTCTCTGTTACTTAACATCTTTAAATCATTTGAGGACTCTGGTAACTCAACCAGCAGTTCTGGGCCTATTATAGGAATGGGTGAGTGAGGATCTGTGGTCTACAAAGTGCAGGAGGTCAGACTTGATGGTCATGATGGGCCCTTCTGTCCTTAGAGCAGTGGTAGGCCATCCGCGGCCCATTAGAGTAATCAGCTTGCCATCTGAGAGACATTTTGCTGACTTTGACCAGCTGCAGGCATTGCCCCACTCCACCTTTCCCCACCTCTGCTTCATCCCTGCACTGCCCCCACTCCACCCTCTTCCCCAAGACTCTGCCCCTGCCCTGCCTCTTCTCACTCCTCCTTCTTAGCATGCTCTGTCCCTGCCTTCCCCCTCTCTCCTGGAGTCTCTGAATCCTGAAAAACAGCTGTGCTCCAGCCCCAGCGAACCCATGGAATTGGCACCTATATGAGCTAGTATGACTTTTAGAAAAACATTAGGTCTTCAAGACATCCAGTCTACTGAGTCTGATGGAACAGAATAATTATGTTCTCATTGGCCTTATAGGTGATAAATCCATTGAGTCCATTGACTTCATTCCAGGACTGAGTTTATTTCATTACTGAATTTTGGATCACTAGGAAAAGGCAGCTGCTAGATTTTTTAAAACTGAAAAATAAAATGTGGATTTCAGTTTGGACAATGCTAGTATTGTAAGAGTTAATTCCAATTAATTTGGTTTTGCCAGTTTGCATTATAACATTTTTATAGCACTGTTTGTCTATTTATGCACCTGGTTTTCTACATGTGAGTAACTGTATTACCAGTTTATGTGAAACAAAAAAACACAAGACTTACAGATCCCTTAATCTGAAGAGAAGAATTATAAAAACACAAGAATGAGACTTGTGGGGTTTTCATCTACATATCTTAGTGTAACTTCATACTGTACATTTTTACAAATGAACCATTCAAAGTACACTGGTTATTCAAGCATTTTAAAAAAAGATATTGTTTGAAGTTTGCTAGTTAAATGGTATTTGTTTCCCTCTATATATCCTTTCCACAGATGTGGGAGAAATATGCAGAAAATGAACAGTTCCAAGCTTTGTGGCTTTGAAGAATTATTTGGGACAGTAGTGTTCTGCTTGATCACGTTTCCCTATGTAGGCTGCACTGGTGTATGTAGCTAGAGTCAGCTTTTGTTTTCATTCAGTCATTTCTCAGCCTTTCTATTGGTTTACAAAACTTTTCATGCCACTAGTGGAACAAGCACTATGTCCTGAGGGTTAATCATGTTGTGTCTGGAATTTTCCATTCACAGTCCAGCTGTGTCATCACACTACTTTAGTCTCACATGGTAAGTGGCCTATGATACTGCCCCACATCCAGCAAAATACTCTGTCACAAGTAAAAGAAGAGAAAAATTAATAATGTGTTTAGATGATACAGCTGCCAAGCTCTTAAAATAATTGACATTTCAAACTTGCAAATGAACTAGTGTGCTACAAGGGTCTCCAAGGGTTTGCTAGAAACTAGGGCTTAGAGTAGCAAATGTTATTTCACTTATAAGAAGGAAGCAGCTGGAATTCTTGAAGCTGAAGCCTTTTGAAATTTAGAGATTTTTCACATGCAACCCACTCCATGGAAGGGAGATTAAATTCCCCTTGCAGTCACAAGCACACAGCAGCTGGCATGCTTCCAGTAAGCAAGTATTTGGTGTGATTTGTTAGATGGAAACTTTGCTGCAGTACTTTGAATGGAAAATAGAGCAAAGGTGGATACTTCCTTCTGGGGCACTGTAGGTCAAGAGGCTGGAATGTACCACTCTGTTCAGTTCATTATAAGAGTGATTAGCTCTGGTTATTTTTGGTCCCCTGAACAATACGAATGATTCCACACCTTACCATTAAATCCACTGAACAGAAGTGTTGACTGCCCAGAGAAAATGTATGCTAGATACAACTAACTCAGGTGCAAGGTGGCACAACAGCGCTCCACTATAAGGAAAGTCAGTATTGACTGTCTTCTCAGGACAGGCCACTGTTGGATTTGGTGCCATAATGCCCATGCCTGGCACAGGGACACAAAGAATGGAGAAGGGCTCTGTGTACACTTCAGGTATAAATTCTCTTTTATGGCGTTTGCCTTCATTTTTCTCTCTTGGGATCTGCAATACTGTCATTTAGAAAAGTGCACTGCCTGGCCTTTAAGAGGCACAAAAGGAGTTAGGGAAAAGACCATACAAAACCACCTCTCTCCTCCCATTTGGCTTCACTTTTAAATGGACCACACAAAATTGCAGTGCTCAAGGGAGGATAGGGGCTGCTCTATCTCTACACTTCTACTAGTGTATATAGGGGCACAGAAAGGTGGGCAGGATGCTGGACTATTCACCCCCCTATATGGCAGCCATTAGAGCTCACAGGGGGAGTAACCTGCACCTGTAAACAGATGTGGAAGCAGCTGCAGAGAGTCTGGAATGCCCAGGAACCTGGGAAAGTGTTCTGCCTTCCAGAGGCAAAATGCTTCCCAATGCTTCTGATGGGGCAGCATTGCTCTGCACCTCTTCTAGCATAGCTCTTGAGGGAGTGCCACACACCGCACTCGGAGCCACTGGTAGGCTATAAGCTGGCTGATGCAATCACATAGTGTTGAGATGGCAAATTCAAACTGCCCAAACACTTCCAATTTCAGCAGAGCAAACAACTGTTTTCAAGTACAGTATTATTAAGAAAGCTACTGGAACCCTGAGTAATCTTTTTGCAGATTTTGAAATACCCCTTTGAGCAAATGATAGAAAGACTTTAAGCCTCACTAATGCTCTGCATTAGGAACTGAAAGCACCTCTGCATTGCTATGAGTACTGTAGCTCTGAAATAGGGTCCTATCTGTAGCTCAAATCAAATCACGTCTGTAGTGGAGCGGGGCCCTTACACCACTAGTTAATTTAGTCCAAGAGCCCCACCCAACCCCTTATTTCACAAAATGTGTTTTCAACATGGTTTTATAATGGTTCTGCCCTATCGACACCAGCCAGGCAAGCTGTTTAAACAAAGCTATCAGAAGTTCATTTTTAGTGGTGTTTAAAACCAGTTCCTAAATGACAGTGTCGTCACCAGTGTGAACAATATCCAAGATCTAGATTAATTGGTTACCCTGTACTCAGAAGAATGTCAACTTCCTGTGGGAAAAAATGGATAAAGCGGCTAATGTTTAAGAAATGTGTGCACGTGTGTGTGTAATATTCAAGAGAGTGCCTGCTCCCTTTGTTTCCTCTACCCTTTGGTCCTCTCTCAACTCCTGCCCCCCACCGCTTCTCTTCTTATCATTCTGCTGGTCACTGCAATTTGGAGCCAGAGAACGGGTAGGAAAAAAAAGGATAGCCTCCCCTGTATAAAGGGTCATGCACCGGAGCAGAGGAAACATCCCAATAGCTGGGTTTGGTATAATGTTTTCTCTTCTCTTCATTGGAAGTGGCAATGGTGGTACTATGTGAGGCAGCCAGCAGGAACAGCACCATCTGGTGGAAAATCAGAAACCACAGAAAGGACCCCATATGGCCCTTATTAAAAGGAATGAATGTTCCTTTATAATGGCCAAATAAGTAAGCACCTAATCTTGCCATCTTCTCCCTGTATTCAGGATGGGAGCCAAAACACACAAGTAGTGTTAAGCCAGCTAGATCATCATGGCAAATCCCAAAGGGAAATGGCCTTTTTACAATTCATGTGCCGTGGATCAGTCTCTGGCAAGGTGCTTAAGATGCTCTGGGTATATATTCTGTTTGTGCCCATCACTGCCAATCTTGTTGTACCAAAGTTTTTGGTACACTGCCAGAGATCTCCTGGGCAATAGCATTTCTGGTACATATAATTCAGGATTTTTTGGTCATCCATTCTTATGTCAGCACCAGAAAACTAAATCAGTACTGACAAAGGCAGTTATAGGGTTCAGCTTGGAATAGCCTCATTTTTTACCTTGTTATTCCACTTGATATGGAGCAGCTGACACAGATGAGAACCTAAAATGTATTCTATATATTTTGAAAAAGCGGAAGATTCAAATGTTTTGGTAACCAAGTGACATTGAATTTATGGATCACATACACAAAGGGTGTTGAGAGGCCAGGCGTACTGGAAGGTGGAAATTTTCAGTACATGTTACTTTTAGATCCTATTCTCAATATTGTCATTATATGTTTCTATGTATTATACCAACTGCACCCCAGCACCAACTTCATCTTGTGGTACAGTTCCATTTTGTCCAGGTCTTCCAACTGAAAATTCCAATCACGGATAGTCTGTAGACAACTTCCTTTGTTACCTGGCCTTAAGTAGCAAGTCTATTCAGAAATTAACTCAGGGATTTCATAAAAAAGCCCAAGACCACATGATCTTATAAAACAAGGTGTATCTGAAACAGAGACAAAATTATATTAAAATAACACACCTGGTATTAAAGCCTGTGTAGCCCTAATTATGCACAAGTCCATTTAAACAGGTACAGATTTACAGGTATGAAAAGAAATCAGAAGATGAGTGGCTTACATCTGTAGCTTTCTGTCTGAGTCACTCGTGGTCTATCAGAATGGCTCCCTCACCAGCTAGCTATGGTTTAACTGCAAGTTTTATAGTGCTAAGGGACCATACAGGCTTTATTGTCCTGCTCCAGTAGTGAGCTCTGGTGAGCCTTCCTTTTTTAGATGGGGCTCCCACTAATATATGAGGCCTAGTCTACACTAGAAAATTAGTTTTTATGACTACATTGCTAAGGAGCATGAAAAATCCATGCCCTGAGGCATATAGTTAAATCAACCTTGGAGCCTCAAGGATGTGGAGTAGCTGTATGAACTGGAGAACCCCTCCTGTCAGTGTAGTTAGTGTTCCCACCTAAGCGCTATAGCTGTGAGTCTGCAACATTTTAAGTGTAGATAAGCCCTTACTCGATATTTTTGGAATACAGGTGTTAAATTTCATTTCCCTATTCTTAGTTTATACATACATGGGAGGTACATTTCTCTCCCCTTTCTGGGAACAGACAATTTGACTTCAAAGGGTTCTTTGAACTCAAGGTGGGGCCCCAAGCCATGAATACATTCATTGTCTGAGCATCTTCATTGATCAGACGAACATTCAGTTGTGTATCTTTATTTGTTCCAGCCTTAGATGTGTGTAAATGTTCTCCAACATTAGAGCAGATTAGATCAGATTAACATTTCCTTTCTTGGCAAAAAGGCCATCATCTCTTGTGCCCTTACATTTAAAAGCACAGTGATACAGGATTTACCAGTATATTTCCCTCTTGCAGTTATGTCCATTCAATATCAAGTTATTGACAGATGAACTGTAGTCTTTCAGTTTTCAAAAAGTACTGTTTAATTGTTGGAAAAATGTTTTTAAATAAATTATGATGTATCCCTTCATGATACCCCATCTGACTTCCTCTCAAGACCTTCTCTGCTTATTGCACTGTTCTGACAGCCTTTTAGCTGTCAGCTGCCTTTTAGCTCAAGCTGTAGAGGCTCATGCACTAAGCTCCAGAGGTCCCAGGTTTGGCTCCACCTGTTGGTGTTAACATATATGGGTATGTCTATACTGCAGAGTTTTTTTCGGAAAAACAGCCGTTTTTTAAAAAAACCCTTCACTTATGTCCATACTGCAATCGTGTTCTTTCGGGAAAAAATCGACAGAACAGAGGGGTTTTTCCAACATTGGTAAACCTCTTTCTACGAGGAAAAAGCCTTTTTCCGAAAGAGCTCTTTCAGAAAAAGGTGTGTGTGGACAGGGAAAAGGGAGTTCTTTCGAAAGAGGAAAGAGGAAAAAGCACAGGTGCCCTGGTGGCTACTCCATCCATACTAATCACAGCTTAAATGTGAGATAGAATCCATTCAGATTGCTTTTTTGAAGTGTTTTTGCTGTGTAGATGCTCTCTTTTGGAAGATGTTTTTTTTGGAAAATCTCTTCCTGAAAAGCTTCTTCCGAAAGAAGCCTGCAGTGTAGACATAGCTTATCCAAAAGGAGAAGAGATTTGCGAAACTTATTAACCTGGGGGATGCAACCTTCCTGGCCACTTCTTTTGCAACATTCCGTATGACATATAATCATGCACTCCACTGCAGTTTCAACATAAGTTAACCATTTCAGTACAATCTGATATGACACAAATATGGCATCATGAAATCCAAGCAGTTTTTAAAAGGTATCCTTGAACTAAAAAAGACACAAATCCTTATCAATGGCACACCCAATGTAGCTATAAAGGAATTAAACTTTAAGAAGCAGATTCTTTTCAGTGAAGGAATGAGTGTGGGGAAGGGGTCATGGGAGCTCCCCAACCCTCTGCTGTGGGGCCCCAGTGCCGCTTGGAGTAGCATTAGAGTAGTTCATATTTAATGAGTGGAGGATCAAGCACTGCCTGCTCTGTCTTGCCACGATCCTGAGCTGACAAAGGGGGATGGAAAACACCTGGCAGGAGGGGGGAGGGTTGCCTCTACTGGCTTTATCTCAGAGGAAAATTCCCTATCTACCGCAAGGCCATTTGGCACCCCTCTCCCACTTTCCCCATGAAAAATGGACATAAGCTGAAGAATCTGGCCTTCACAAAGATTTTTAAAAAGGGTTGGAAGGTTTGGTATTTAAACAAACCCAATTGATCTGGAAACAAATGAGCGTTAGAAATTATACTAGTGCATGTGAGCACTAGTCATCTCTATTTCATCTCTTCATTATTCAACTCAGGATTGATCCGCCAACATTTAGCAACCAGGGGTAGTCCTATTCAGGATAAAGTGCAGTTATGGAAAGCAAAGAAACAGTACATGGTGATTATATGTGAATTTTTTGTTGCATGATCAGTACTTTTTCATGTGGTCATTTTTTCTCCCATTGATTTGCTTAATCTATGTTTTCTGTATTCACAAATATATACCTAGGAGCCTGTCACACTTAATTTATGGATTTATAGTATGTTAATTCTGGATAATGGGTTATGGGGAGAAAGCAGGAATTCTCTGCTTCTCCAGTAAAAGATCTTGGTGTCAGTTAAAATCATGTATTTATTTTACATGTCTTTCCTAGCAATTTCCTCCATATATTTACAACCAGTTGCACAAAATCCAGTACTCCTGAGTGTCTTATTTACCACCAATTTCTGTGGCAAAAGTTCCAGGCTAAGAGAGAAGGGGGAAGAGACTCTGTCCTGTGCTGGGGAACCCACTCATGTGGGAGCCAGGCACAGTATACACTCTTGAGCCAATTACACTACAGCTGGGAAGTGTGATTGACTGCCATATGCATAGCCATCCCTGAGCTAGCTTTGACTGAGCTATCTCACTAAAATTATCTGTAATACTCATCGTCCTATACAGTGACTTCCTATACTGTGCAGTAATCCAGCAGAGATCTGGAAGTTAACAGGGAATGCATTCATCACTGTGCAATGGAGATGGAATGAAGACTAATGATAACTCAGCAGACAAGGTGGAAGGAAGAAGAAGCTTCTCAAAATGAGGAATTGCTGACAAGATGCAGTCAAACCTGAGTCTGAGGTGAATGCCATGGGCAAGGAAGAATAGCAGGAGACAGGCCTTCACACAGGAGAGCTCGAAAAATATATCCCAGCATTCAGCAGCAGCCACCCTACAGGCCAAACTCTATTTTTGCAGTTCAGATGATTATTAATCTAAAAACAGCTAAACAGACAGACTTATTTTAAAATAGATTCTTGTTTGGAAAAGTGTCCCCCTCATTACTAAAATACCTTTTGACAGGATCAGAATATCCTTTTGCATTTTTTATTCTTTCCAATAATACACACAGTGAACAGTGTCAGAAATGTTTTTGGTTTTTTTCTTTTTTTTTTTTAATGGAGAATTTTGACTTTCATTTAAAAGCAAAGCCAAGAGTTTTCTGTTCTTGGGTTTTCAGTTCTGTGATGAAAAGCCAAATCATTTTCCTAGGAAAGCCACACTTCAGTTTACCACCGAAAGAGTTTAAATTGGAGAAAATTTAACCATATGTAGCACTAGAAATTCATTTATTTCTTTAAAAAAAACACCTCAGGTTGGACACTTACTTAATGCCCAGGTCAAAGTTCAACCAATAAGCTTAACAGTTTTCATTTTCACACGTACACACGCTTTTCTTGTCCAGTAGATGGAAGATTTAGCTATTCAGTGCTAGGCATACACGATGGGTCCACAAGTTATCAAGCCTGAGAAGTTAATTCTGGATCTCATCCCATTCTTATGTCAATCACAAATAGTGCCTATGAATCACAGAAACACCTCCCTCCTCCACCCCCACCAGGCAGTTTGTGAGTAAAGTTTATTTACTCAGACTTTGGTCAGAAAATAAGTGCCTCTGAATATATAAGGAGACAGCTTAGCATGGTGATGGAGGAGAAGAGTCATTCAAGCCAAAATTAAATAGAAATGCTGATTCTGGAATGCAAAGTTTTGAACAACTTTAATTACTCTTCCTAGAAGTTGTATAATCTAATAATGTCTTACTTGCCCTGAAGACATTATGGATTGATCTTTCTGTAATGATAAACAGTTTAGCCAATGGATCTGGCACAAATTATCTTTATTTCAAGATCAGGTAAGTCTAGCCAGTGATGTACTGCCAATATTTTAGCAAAGCGGTTCCCTATTTTCCCCCCTAGCCTGAGAAAAAAGTTGGACCACATGCAATCTTGTTACGCACAAGAGATCGTGGCTGTGGGGAATGTAGTCACTGGTTTTCCCATTGAAACAAAAGCACTTTTTTATAATTGTAAACATTGCCAAGGAAGATGGCAATATCACATGGCAATCTACAGTACTAATGTACAGTAAGTGCTGTTCATTCGAAATGTTGATGCAGCACTTTGCTCTTGAAAAGTATGCTGAATACACTGATAGTTGACCACAGAGCTCTGCTTGTTTAATCTGAAATCAGGGCTCAGATTCCTGGGAGAGGCCTCCCCTGTTTTTTTTTATATATGCACAATGTTTTTGTATAATAAAACCAGAGTTTTGCTGTGTTGAAACTTAGTTATGTGAAAAATATTCTCCCATCTAGTAGCAGCCAATTAAATTATCTTTTTTCAGCTTTATGAAAAAGAAATTAGCCAATAAGAAAAACAAATCTGATGGATTCCAAAGGTGGAAACTCCTTCTGTAGTACTTTAATGATTCCCAGTAGCTCAAAAGGTCAGCTGCATTTTGGGAAGTGGAACTCCCTCTAACCCCCATCTTCCTTAAAATTTGGTAGCCACACTGGAACAAATGGATCTCGATAGCATGTCAGTGGGGTACAAGAAGTTCTGAGGTACTGTGGTGATGGCAAGGAGTAAAACCTATAACAGCTAGGCAGATAGTTACATTTTTGTGTGTAATCCTAGTTCATTTTCCTTTTGGAACGGGTCCTCTTATGATTATTATTAGAACAAATGAACCCATAGCTTACCCTATACCTAGACTCTGTCCCAGACTTTGTTCCATACTCTGTTGGAGGACTTGGGAAAGCCCTTCTGTTTGTAAATTACTTTCTCAAGCAGCATGTATAAATCCACAGTTCAAATATATCTATGGTTTTTCTCCACACATCTTGTTCAGAGACATGTTTTCTTCATGAAAAAACAGATGGACAATGCATGAGAGCACCAGAAATTGGGTATATGAGAGAACCAGACAGACAATTTGTCAGAGAATCAAAAATAAGGTGATTTTGATGAAGGGTGCTGTACTTTGTAACAAGCTACCTAAAGGAGGTGGCTAAGCTAAAACCCAGCAGCCATCTTTAGAATAAATTGCAAGACCCAATTACCTTCCCATCATGATGACAAACAGGGACACATTACCATAGGGAGGTACTGAGGAGGACTTTGAAGATCTATCTGGATCTGGGAGAGGCAAAGAGCAGAATCTACTACAAAGTTTACTTTGGCTAATGCTCTGACGCTCATAATGACTTGACCAGCATTTATTGCTGTGGTAAATGCTAAAACAAAATAATCTAAAACAGACTGTTTTCTGTTTTCTGTTTAAGATTATACCGTTGTGGTGGGTTGAATCACAGAGGTCCCCTTGGGACTGTCACCCTGTGTGCTGATCAAGCCACTGAGACTGCCTGCAGGACAGGTACTACCAGACTGCCTCCTCTAGCTTCTAGAGATGATTGCTTCTTACCACAAGGAGTTCATTTTGCAAGTAAGATTCATTAGGTTCCATGCAACCTTACTGGGGTTCTGGCTGCAGTGTCTATGAAGAAAAGAGCAAATGCAGTGTCCTCCAATAGAGTCTAATCTGAATGCGAGCCAGGAAGTTCTGGAGATAAGCACTCAACCACATACAAACTATAGTGAAAGCCGGTGCTTATGCTTTCTTGAGGGAAGGGAAGCTGCCAGCAACCGTTAGCCATGCTGTGATCTTGCTTTTGCCCAGAACACCCCCAAACCCTTATTTAATATCCACGACCTTCTCATTATTATCACATTTTAAGCTGTCCCTTTTGAGAGGATGATCACTGAGTAGAACAGCTCCAACTCCATGTGACAGTGTGATAGTACTGGATTTTTTTATGTGAACATGCATAATATTGTTGACCCAGTTATGTGTGCACCAAATTTTGTACAAAGTGGGCCAAGTGAGGTGTCTATTGAAAGCTTATGCTTTGCTGATTCTGTTTATATTATTCATATTTATGTATGATTTTTGTATTAAATCCTTAAGTATTGGCTATGTACTGGTATTCCAAGTATTTGCTTCTGGGAAATATTAATAGGTATCAATGTAATCAGGCATCCCCCACCTACTGTGAAAAGGTGGATAGTCAAGTGAATCAGAGTAATTGACTGACAATAGACTTTAAGTGGTGCAATCCATATCTAAGGAATTTTGCTTTGAATCTGCAGACCAGAAGATAGCCAATGGCTGCTTGCCTAAAAAAGGACATGGACATGTGATTTGCTCATGTGACAAATTCAATTTTGGGAGGTACTTTCACACAAGGAGAACAATGAAATACCCTCCATATGGACATAAAAAGGGCCCTACGGGTTCCTCCATTTTATCTTCATTCCAGCTCATCACTTCAATAACATCTTTGCTGTGAACTGAGCCCAAAAGGACTGTCTACCCATCCTAACATAGGATGTGTCCCAGAGATTTATAAAACAGCAGATTATTCCATCTCTGCTACAAGCCTGCACCAAGAATCTTGTAATTGGTATATGTCATTTGATCCTTTAACAATTTTACTCTCAACCTTTTCTTTCTTTCTTTTATTAATAAACCTTTAGATTTTAGATTCTAAAGGATTGGCACAGTGTGCTCTTTTGGGTAAGATCTGAGGTATAAATTGGCCTGGGAATGTGGCTGGTCCTTTGGGACTGATAGAACGTGCTTGGATTTGGTGAGATTGGTTTCCACAACCTATCATCTGTGTAAGGTGTGATGCGATTGTGGAACAGAAGCTGCAGAATCTGAGGGGATTGCTTGTGTGACTTCTTGCTGGCCAGCATGGAAAACAGAAGTGCTCTTTGTGACTGGTTTGGTGTGCCTTGTAGAAGAAGACCCCCAGTTTTGGGCTGTATGTAGCCCTGTTTCTAAGCAATTCATCCTGATTTGATCTCTCAGAGGTGACCCCAGAACCTGTTATATTACAGACAGCCCCTGATTTTTTGTATTCCAGTCATCCAGGCTTCAGAGACAGCATTAATCATGGTGGTCAATGATCTCCACAGGTAATGCACTGAAATAAGTCATCCATGGCCACGGTATTAGATCTAGAGGTGCCTTTCAATACCATTCATCTTGAGGTGCTACAGATCCCAGCAGGCATGATCAGAATTGCTTTAAGACTGTTTTCTTTCATGCCTTTCAGAGATCCCAGGGATGTAATGAGAAATCATTTCCCCCCTCTCCCAAAGGCGTCTCATTTGCTTTGAGGCTGGGACTCAGTTCTCATCTCTGTTATAGACTTCTTCTGTCTTGCATAGGTCCTTAATTCTTGTATGCCTTCATCCCCCTTTTGTAAAGTGGGGATAATATTTCCTTCCCCATCCTCAATTTTATCTATTTAGACAGTAAGATCTTTGATGCAGGGACTGTCTCTTACTAGCACAATGGGAGTCCTTTCTCATTTGCTGCCCCCAGTTACTATAACACAAGTAATTCATAATAACAATAATAGCAATAAGAGTCCTACAAGAAATCGGTTTTGTTCATCTTATTGTTCAATGTGTACATGAAACCCTTGAGGGAGATTCTGAAGCACTACAGGCTACACTGTTATCAATGTGTTATGGTTTCCCACCTCTGTGTATTTTTTTTCACCAAGCCCAGACAGAGCTCTTTCCCTGTTCTCCCAGTATCTGATCTAAGCAGGAACCTGGATGAAAGCTATCTGGCTTCTGCTCAGTTCAGAGAAGACTGGGACCAGGATTGCTGGCAAGAGGAAACATTCTGAAGAACTGACCAGAGCTATGTCTGCACCTAGAGTGAAAGGCATCTGCATAATTGTTACCAAGCGGTTCACAATACTTGTATTTAACTGGACTCATTTGCATTCCCAGATAACACTGGTGATTCCAAATGGCTCTTTTCATTCCAGCTATCTAAGTCTTTGTCTATGCTACAGCCTGGATCGATGCTCTGACCATCTATGGACGGTGGATTTAGGGGGTCTAGTGAAGACCTCCCAAATGGACTGCAAATTGCTCTCCCATTGACCCTGTTACTCTACCCCCAGATGAAAAGAGTAAGGGAAGTCAATGGGGGGAGTTTCTACCATTGACCTTCCATGGTGCAGAGCCCAGTAACTCGACTTAAGGTACATTGACTCCAGCTACAATATTCACTAGAATTGTGTAGCATAAGTCAACTTTCTGCTATAGTGTAGATCTAGCCTAAGAGATTGTGCCCTTTCCTCGCCTGCATAGATTTTTGTCAAGGCTACCCAATATTGGTCTCCATTTCAAGGCCTCTTGTAAGCTGAGACCAGTGAAGATTGCTGCTTTCCACCTTCAAGGCAGGGCAAGATCATGACAATACATTTTACCTGTACCCACATTGGACACTAATTCACTCCCAGCTGCTACTAATGAATTGATAAATATTAGATCATTCTAGTTATTGGTTACTGCAGAATCAGTAACTGATCTTTGTTTTTAATCTTTATTTGGCAGACAGATGGTGTCCAGAGTGGATTATGTGGAAATCAGTGGCAAAATGTTCTTGGTGATGGGATCTCAGCTGTGGAATTCACTCCCACTGGAAAACTATCAGAGCCAACCTGGACACTTCTCGAGCTGGATACCAGAGGAGTAGCTTTATTCTAGTATTTTACTAAGTATAAATGTTGAAGGCCCACTGGCAGTTAGTCATCTAGCTGGCACTCCTTGTTTCTGATCCTGCAGGGAAACTTAAAGAACTGAAAGGGAACTGGGTTCCCTATTTGGAGCAAAACACACTATTTGTCATATGTAAATGGTGCCCAGATATTACAGAGCTGAGCAGTTTATAAATGCAACATGCATAAAACACTGCATGGGCCAGGGCAGGGCAAGCTTCCTACACAGTGCACTGCCAATGTCTCTCGGGCTGTGTCTACACTACAAGTTTTTGCGGCAGACAGTATGCTAATGATGAACTCATTAGCATGAGTAGAGATGTCATTAGCATATTTTCTGCCAATGATTTTTGCACAAAGGTTTTTGCACAAAAAGAAGCAGTGTCGCCACTTCCGTTTTGCGCAGAGAAAACCCCCTTTTGCTCAAGATCCTTATGCCTCTCCGGGGCTTAGCCTCAGAGGTTTGGCATTCAGAGGCTTGGCCTCAGTTGAGATTGTTATTTAGCTGGTGGTGGAGATCCATTTGGGTGGTATTTAGAGCTGATAGAAACTTGGAATTTCACTTTGCAAGAAATTTTGACATTTTGAAATCTATTTGCATTCCAATTTAGAATGAAAATAAAAAATTAAGACTTCTAGCAAAATGGAAATTATGGAAAAACAATGTATAGTTAGAATAAGAGTTATAAGGGAGAAGCGGTGGATGTGGTATACCTAGACTTTAGTAAGGCGTTTGATACAGTCTCACATGATATTCTTATCAATAAACTAGGCAAATACAACTTAATTGGGGCTACTATAAGGTGGGTGCATAACTGGCTGGATAACCGTACTCAGAGAGAAGTTATTAATGGTTCACAATCCTGCTGGAAAGGTATAACAAGTGGGGTTCCGCAATGATCTGTTCTGGGACCGGCTCTGTTCAATATCTTCATCAACGATTTAGATATTGGCATAGAAAGTACGCTTATTAAGTTTGCAGATGATACCAAGCTGGGAGGGGTTGCGACTGCTCTGGAGGATAGGGTCATAATTCAAAACGATCTGGACAAATTAGAGAAATGGTCTGAGGTAAACAGGATGAAGTTTAATAAAGACAAATGTAAAGTGCTTCACTTAGGAAGGAACAATCAGTTTCACACATACAGAATGGGAAGTGACTGTCTAGGAAGGAGTGCGGCAGAAAGGGATCTAGGGGTTATAGTGGATCACAAGCTGAATATGAGGCAGCAGTGTGATGCTGTTGCAAAAAAAGCAAACATGATTCTGGGATGCATTAACAGATGTGTTGTGAGCAAGACACGAGAAGTCATTCTTCCACGCTACTCTGCACTGGTTAGGCCTCAGTTGGAGTATTGTGTCCAGTTCTGGGCACCACATTTCAAGAAAGATGTGGAGAAATTGGAGAGGGTCCAGAGAAGAGCAACAAGAATGATTAAAGGTCTAGAGAACATGACCTATGAAGGAAGGCTGAAAGAATTGGGTTTGTTTAGTTTAGAAAAGAGAAGATTGAGGGGGGACATGATAGCTGTTTTCAGGTATCTAAAAGGGTGTCATAAGGAAGAGGGAGAAAACTTGTTCATCTTGGCCTCTGAGGATAGAACAAGACGCAATGGGCTTAAACTGCAGCAAGGGAGGTTTAGGCTGGACATTAGGAAAAAGTTCCTAACTGTCAGCGTAGTCAAACACTGGAATAAATTGCCCAGGGAGGTTGTGGAATCCTCATCTCTGGAGATATTTAAGAGTAGATTACATAAATGTCTATCAGGGATGGTCTAGACAGTATTTGGTCCTGCCATGAGGGCAGGGGACTAGACTCGATGACCTCTCGAGGTCCCTTCCAGTCCTAGTATTCTATGATTATTAGTAAACTTTCCTCAAATACTATTATGAACATTGTCATACTTGGGTTCCTAAAATTAGCCTAAAGGTGCTTATATAAACTTCATATATAAGCACCTAAATATAGATGGTCTGATTTTCAGAAATGCTGAACCTCTACATATCCCAGTGAAGTCCATGGTAAATGCAAGTGGTCAGAAATTTGAAAAATATTAGGCTATGTTTCTATAGTAGCCTAAATATGGATTTAAGAGCCAAACCTTTGGTACCTTAGTTTTAAAATGTATTGTACGAATAATTAAATTTAGAGAGGCAAGGTGGGGGAAAGTAATATCTTTTATTTTGACCAGCGTCTGTTGGAGCAAGAGATATGCTTTCAGGCTAAATCAGAGCTCTTTTGCAGATCTGAGGAAGATACGTCATGTGTCAGCTAAATAGAAGGAGGAACAGATGTTTTAGCATGGTGCTTGAAACCTTGTTGGTCTTACTAACAGAGATTTGTCCAGTAAATGATAACAAAACCTCATCCATCTTTTCTCGCTAATATCCTGGGGCCAGCATGGCTATAGTAACCCTGTAAAAAATAAACAAACAAGGTTGAAAAAGTATTGAAAGAGAATTTGTACAAAACCCCTTCACCCTATCCCTTCATATCCAGGTTGTGGGGGACAGGGGGGCGGGGGAGAGAGAGGAGAGTAAAGAAACTAGCAAAATCAAATATAAAGCAAGATTTTAAGCATGCAAGAGATCCTCAAAAGTGCATCTCCAGAAAGATGCAATGTGCAATTTTACATAGTAACTGCTTTGTTAAGCAAAAAACAGACTGAGGTTCTGGAGATACCAAAAATTCTGAGAAAAGTTAGGTGTTTTTGGATGGCTCTATTTTCAATACTTTGTTAATTTGCCAATAGAAACCAAGTGGAGACTTAATGCTATTTATATTGCTTGGAGGCAGAAATCTGGCTCAAATGACAACTGTATGGAAGTTTGAGCTGCCTATGCAGCAAAATGCAAGTTTAATGAAAAAATCCAACAGATTAATTTCTTAGACTTAAAAGTACCTTTTGTGAGCGAAAAGGAAAGTATCATATTTCAGTGAACATGAATTTAAAGTCTTCCATTTTCTAATCTGTATTGGCAACATTCAAAGTGAATTGATTTGGGGTGTGAATTCAAAAGATTCACAGAATGGAAAATAAAAGAAGCATGATGTTTTCTGAGGGAAAAAAACTAAAAATATTGCTAATGAGAAAATATCCAAACATCTGAAAGCAAGTCAACCCACTTAAAAAAAAGTCTATCATGGAGCTATATGACCCAAAGGATTAGTAATGGTAGGGGCAGGAGTCTTTCACTGCTAGGTCAATTGTTAAAAGGCTGAGGTTGTTAATGTACAATGGCAACTCTTTTTGATCTCTGTGAATTGAGTTGGAGGTCTCAGTTCAGTTCCCACTTTGTGATTCATGGTAGGACATGAGTAGCAGGATGGTTTGGTCACTCAGTAAGCTTTGTGGTCTGGGCTTACAATTGCAGTTTTTCTGTCAGTTCAAGGTATCTCAGCAATGTGGATAAGGTCCCAGCTAGACTGCTCTTTGCTAGTAACCCCTAGCTGATCCCTCCTTGGGTCCAGATTGGATAGGGAGATCTGGGGCCTCCTTCTGCTCCACTAGTTCTCAGCCCAGGACCCTGAATGTGCAGCAGCATAAGGTTGCCTAGATTCAGCCTGCCCCTTGCACACTTTCCCCTGGACCACTTCTTACCTCAGCCTGTCTCTCGGTTCAGGGAGTAGTTGCAGTTAACTTAAAGACTTTATTCGAATCCCCACAGTCTAGGACTGCTGCTCTCTCCCAGTCTACCTTGTCCCACTTTTCCACAGCAGTGGGAAGAAGGGTGCCCTGGGGCTGGTGCACTGTGCTACCTGCCACTGCTAAGAAACCATGGGCAGTAGGCCAGGAGTGGTGGTGTGGCAGAGCAGATTGAAGTGGAGCAGGTTGCCAGGCCTCCTCGGTCCCACCACTTGCGTGGTGGGTGGTGAGGAGGCAGTCACATAATCTCCCAGGTTCCTCCCATCTACAGGACAGTGGGGCGGCTGTCACAGGGCCCCCAAAAGCTCTGCCTACAGCTCTCTTGTGCCCTTGCTCACAGTTCTCTGTTCCTTTTGAGGAACATCTAAGAGGTGTGGGGGAAGCCTCACACCAGGTCCCAATGAGAAAATCATCTTCTCCTACGGCTGCAGAGCAGAGTTTCTTCAGGAAATGGCCTCTCTTTTCTCCTCTCACCCGTTCCCCTGTGTGTTGAAGCTCCCTTTATATTGATTCAGTCACATGTTTGGCAATGACTCAGGGGCAGTTTCCTCCCGGCCTAGTACTGCTCCAACCTTTCCTTTCTCCTATGTGGTGTGTGGACCTCAACACAACATGTAATTATTTCACAGAAATTACTATAACATGTGGTACCAATTCAGACATGTAAGGAAAACCAAAAGTCTTTGCATTGTCCAAGTGTGGGGGATGAACAAGTTTGCAGATCAGGGTTTAGCCTCATTGGATGGGAAAGGGAATATGGACAGTTTGGGACAGTCCTATTCTTGTTCTCTGTGCAATAGCTTCCAGAGCTATTAATACCAAACAGTGGACTGGGACTCAGGACACATGGCTTCTATTCTTGACTCTGACACTGGCCAGCTGAGTGACCTTATGCCAGTCATTTTCCCTCTCTGTGCCTCAATTTCTCTGTAAAATAAGGATAATGAAACTGACATTTTTTTAAGAAGCACAATAAGATCTAGCGCTGACAGTGCTATTGCAGAGTTAGATATTATTGTTGTGTGTGAACTTTAAAGACAAAATATCATGACATGGAAGGCTATGTGTTAACTAATATGTGACTTTCAGCCCGAAGAAACCTCTTCAGACTAAATTTCTAAGGAATTTGTGAAGGAAGATAAAAAGTTACCAGAAACAAAAGAAGTATTGAGGATGTCAAAAACAAAAAAACACAAAAAACAAAAACCACAGATCTAAAGGAACACTGTTGGAAGTTTTATAAATGACAAACCTACATTCTAAAAGATGTTCCTCCAACACAGAGGAACATACAATTCAGTAATTCAGCCCCCTTCATCATAATTGAGTAGAAGCCAACACTGCTTGTCCGTTCAGCTAAAGGACCAAAACTGCACACACTCAGAAACTGGGAACAGTGGAATTGCTTGTGAGTAGATGGAGTGAGAATCGGAACTGTTTCCTCCTAAGCCCACTTGATGGAACTGGAAACCTGGCCATGAATGTGGTTTCAAGAAAGGCATCACTGAAAAAAGCTTCCATGCTCGCCACTAGCCAAGTCAGCACTTGCCAACAGTTACCACACTGAGCTCAGCTGTGCAATGTGCATGGAGCCCTGCTGGAGGGCATTTCAGGGCCCCTAAGCCCATGAGGGAAAATTATGCTTCATGAGGAAAGCCATGTGTCATCATAAACTTTCCCCAGGGCTGTTCTAAGTACAAGGGGAGTGTATGCTCTGGCTCCTCCCCACAAATCCCTGACTCCTTCTGGGTGGTTTGCGCCTTTGAAGCAGCAACCGTCAGCAGTCCCTGCTCACAGGCACTGCTGTTGTTCTCTGCACTTTTGTAGGTTGTGCAAAGGGAGTGTGCGGATTCCTTGTGTGGTCCCTATCCCTGCTCACCAGCCCAGGACAGAGCAAAATCTAGCCTTATACATTCAGAATAGGAAAAAGCTGGGGTAACAGTTAGGTGCCAGTTGGCAAGTTATGGGTTTTTAGTGATGAGCGCTGTAGCTTTGAGTTTATGGGTGGAACCCTACCAGCATGTCCAGAATTTTCATTTCATTAGGGTACGTCTACACTGCACCGCTATTTCGGGTTACCAGAGTATCGTGAAATAGCTATCACATATCTTCGCAGCAAGCCCGTTATTTCAGGCTCACTATTCTGACGTCCCTGCAAACCTCATTCTGCAAGGAGTAAGGGACATTTCAGAATAGTGCTTTATTTTGAAATTTGGTGCTGTGTAAACAGCGCCAAATGATGAAATACACTATTTTGAAATAGCATTGAAATGAGATACATAATTTGCACGGATTGTCATGTAGAATGATTTCATGCTAAGTCATTCACCAAAACAAGAGAATGGGGCACAGCCATATGCAGTTGCCTAAAGAATCGATAGAATCTTACGCGAAATTTACTACAATCACCAGTCTGACTTGGAAACTGGATTTTGCTGTGTCAGTGAAGGACAACTGCAGGTGGGTGTGGATTAAGCCCAGTGTCTTGCTAACAGCACAATGCTCACAGATAGGGAGCAAAAGAAACTTTTCGTATGGTATAATACAGAATACACAGTTTCTTTTATTACTATGCAATTAAATGTTTTAAGTATGTAAAGACTGTAATACTTCCATTATGTCTGGATTAATTTCACTTGTAAGGAATTGTTTAAGTTTTTAAGTGTTACAACAGCAACAGACTGCTCTAGTCTAGAAAGAAACAATGGTTACTTCAGTGCTTTTTCATGGCAAGCCCTTTCAAAGCAGAGATTATGCCTTCCGGATCTGATCAGGAGAGGTGCTGCTAAGCAACTGCAACCTCCATGTGAGTCAAATGGAGCTGCAGTTGATCAGCAGCTTTTGTAATTAATCTCTGAACTCTAATGGGGAAAAGAGCAAAATGAAGCTGGCATTGTGTGTGCTGAATCGAATTTGAGTGGGCTCGGGATCAAAGGATTACACAGAGGGTATGGTTGCCAAGAATATGGATATGATTGCATTATTTTGGTGAAGGCTAGTATGGAGAAGTTCTTGTCTCCAAAACCCATTGCCAGGTTTTGCTTCTTTTTTCACCTTCTCCTTTAATCTATCTAAGGTACATCTATGGCCCACACTCCCCATCTATGGCCCACACTGTGCCTCTGTGAGGTAAGGAAGTACTACTATCTGCATTTCACATGTGGGAAACTGAAGCACCGAGTGGCTTAGAAACTTGCCCAGCATCATATGCAAGCCCCAAGTCATCCTTCCTTTCTATAATACACTGGAAGCAATTGTGAGTGCCATATCAATGCTACATGCATGCTCACTTTTCTTTGACTTCATTATTTGGCTCCCCCAAATCCATGCAGAATAGCTCTCTATTTCTCTGGCATATTAAGGGGATACATTTAAATAATATTCCCCAGGAAAACTGAAAATCTTCACAAACATTTTCATGAAAATGTCACCCCAGTTTTCAACCAGCTATAAAAATTTTCACTCATTTTTGATCCATTTAAAACCAGTTTTTCACAAGCTCTACCTAGCATGATTCTGCTTTCATCTGCCTCCCGATAGAAGGCGAACAAGTAATTTTTTATTGTTTAATAAGGAAGATGGGTAACTGACATGGGAATTTAACATGGGAATTTAACTTTGATCTTTTTGTACTGAGTTCCCCTTCTTACATTCATTTTTCTTTTTGTGCAATGTATTTGCAACAGTAAAGTATGTTGGCCAGACATTGAGAAAGCAATATCAAGGACAGTACATGGTTCGCTCTGTTTCACCCCCAAAACCAATGTCAACAGAGTTTCAAATCAAATATCTACATGCAATTACTTAGCTACAGAATTTAGGGCATAGATTAAACATTTCTCAAACTTTACAAAATTAAAGTGCCTTGTCATTTTGATTACTAGTTTGCATTTCCTCTGGACTCTGCATTTTCCTGACATTTGTCTTGACTGGCTCTTGTGACTGGCAAATCATTTCTGCCTATAATACAACATTGTCTTAACAATCTGCAGTATTCTAATTTTATATATATATAAACGTCCACCCAAATACAGCTATGGAAGACAGCATGGTCTAGTAGGTTGGGAACTGGCCAAAGAAATTGAGACCTATTGGGTTTCCTGGCTTTTTTACTGCAATGTGACCCTGGGCATGTTGCTTCCCCCATCTGGTCTTTTTCTCCTACTTGTAATATAAGGTTAATGATAAACAAGTGAGCTGCAATTTCTATGTAAAAAGGACTATATGAACTCAATCCTCTAGTGTGGAATGATCCTGTAATGAGCTCTATGAGGGAGAATTATTATGAAAAAAACAGAATCCTCTTAGGCTGCATATCCCAGCAGTAACAGAAAGTGACATTTGTTTTCATTTCAGTTTTGTAGGCTATATAGTAAACTACTCTTTCACCTCTAGACAAACTCTTTCCCAAACAGCAAGACTCAGGTGCCATGGGAAGCTTTGTGCTGTCAGTGGCAATGGGAAGCTTTGTGCTGTCAGTGGCAATGAAGTACCTGTTCTGTGACAAGAGGGTTTTAGTCTCTAGAACTTTCTTGATTACCAAAATCACTCAAATATGTATTGAAATTCACAGCAATAGCTGACATCCCTTAAGCCCTTATCTCTGTACTTGCACATGTCCTGGCTAGTGTGAGACACATCCACAACCAGCAAATACAAGTACAACTGGAAAATCCACTTTAGCTTACATGTTAGTAGTGTTGTAAGTGACTGATTCATCACTGATTCACCCTGAACCATAAGTAATTGAACTTGCTTATATGACAGGTGAAGAAATATTAGTAGGGATTATACTCTAAATATGCATACAGTTTAGATTACAGTATATGTGAAATACAGTGGATTGTGATGCAACTTGTTATTTAATAATACTTAACACTAATATTTATATGATATAGTCACCACATATACAAGAAGTCTTGGAGGGGCAGCCATGTTAGTCTGTAACTTTAAAAACAAGTAGTCCTGTGGCACCTTAGAGACTAACAAATATATATATTGTATCATGAGCTCTTTGGGGGCAAAACCCACTTCTTCAGATGATTAAAGTGGAGAAAAAAGGGAGGACTGTCAACATTTATAACAGAAAAAGAAAGGAGGCAGGGGAGAAGTACTGTCAATTATAGAGCAGGTGCTAATGATGCTAATTCAGTGGGCTGGAAGTATCCCATACTTAGCTTTGATGTGAACTGGGTGTTGGGTCATATATACAACAGTGCATTTTGGGTCAAATTAATCACTGCCATGAGATGGCACAATGCTGCTTAAGTTAAAAGAGTTGCCCTGATGACAAATTTAACCATTATCTTTCTCCTACTGTACTCAGAAACTACTACCTTTCTTCTTTCTAATCTTTCCTCAAGACCCACTTCAGTCATGATACCTGACTGCTTAAAATGGCTGTACAGCTAGATTCTACAAACTTCTGATATTCATCTATTATTTGGCCAAGTGCGGTGAGGTCCTACACACTCACTTGAGGGCATTTCTCTGTGTGCTGGTCTGGATGTAATGTGATCACTTTTGAACACTGAGGCACTGTATCTGATCAAGTCTGAAATTTCAGGGAGTGTTCTAGGCATGATGGGCAGAACCCTATTGATTTTGGTAAAAATTAGACTACCAAAAGTGGGAGGGGGACAAATGGATCTTCTTGCATCAGGTCAATAATTGACTATACCAGTTGATGGCAGTCAATAGCACAATACCACCCCCATCCATATCAGCTCTACCCCTCATCCCAGTAGAGTTTAAAATGCTGGTGCCTTAGATTATATATATCAGTCTCACACACACAAAATAAGAATCATAGAATACTAGAACTGGAAGAGACCTTGATAGATCAAGTCCTGTCCCTGGCCCTCACAGCAGGACCAAGCACTGTCTAGATCAATGGTTCCCAACCTTCTCAAGCATACAGAGCCCTTTTCAATCTATTAAAATTTAATGGATCCCTCTTCCTGGGGGAGAAAAAAAGAAAGAGAAAAGAAAAGTAAGGATTGGACCCACCAAGGTAGGCCTGATCCTTACTTTTAAACTTTCCACAGACCCCCTTCAGTACTGCTGCAGACTACCAGGAGTCTGCGGACCACAGGTTGGGAACCCCTGGTCTAGATCATCCCTGGTAGATGTCTATCCAAACTGCTCTTGAATATCTCCAGTGATGGAGATTCCACAGCCTCCCTAGGAAATTTATTCCAATGTTTAACCACCTTGACAGTTAGTAAGTTTTTCCTAATGTCCAACTTAAACCTCCCTTGCTGCAATTTAAGCCCATTGCTTCTTGGCCTATCATCAGAGGCCAAGTAGGACAATTTTCTCCCTCCTCCTTGTAACACCTTTTTTAATACTTGAAAACTGCTATCATGTCCCCTCTCAGTCTTCTCTTTTCTAAATAAACAAGCCCAAATCTTTCAGTCTTCCCTGATAGCTCATGTTTTCTAGGCTTTTCATCATTTTTGTTGCTCTTCTCTGGACCTCCTTCAATTTTCCACATCTTTCTTAAAATGTGGTGCCCAGAACGGGACACAATACTCCAACTGATACCTAATCAGTATAGAGTAGAGCGGAAGAATGACTTCTCATGTCTTGCTCACAACACTCCTGTCAATGCATCCCAGAATCATGTTTGCTTTTTTAGCAACACTATTACACTGTAGACTCAGGTTCCTAAATTCCTTTCTGCAGTACTACTTCCTAGACAATCACTTCCCATTTTGCATGTGTGAAACTGATTGTTCCTTCCTAAGTGGAGTACTTTGCATTTGTCCTTATGGGTATGTCTACACTAGTCCCCTAATTCGAACTAGGGAGGCTAATGTAGGCATTTGAACTTCCAAATGAAGCCCAGGATTTAAATATCCCAGGCTTCATTTGCATGTTCCTGGGCGCCGCCATTTTTAAATGTCCCCTAGTCCGAACTCCGTGCCCGCGGCTACATGCGGCACGGAGTAGGTAGTTCGAATTAGGATCTCTAATTTGAACTACCGGTACACCTCGTTCCACAAGGAGTAACGGTAGTTCGAATTAGAGATCCTAATTCGAACTACCTACTCCGTGCTGCGTGTAGCCGTGGGCACAGAGTTCGGACTAGGGGACATTTAAAAATGGCGGCGCCCAGGAACATGCAAATGAAGCCCGGGATATTTAAATCCCGGGCTTCATTTGCAAGTTTGAATGCCTACATTAGCCTCCCTAGTTCGAACTAGGGGGCAAGTGTAGACATACCCTATTAAACTTCATCCTATTTACCTCAGACCTCTAGTTTGTGGATATCATTTTGAATTATGACCCTATCCTCCGAAGCACTTGCAACCCCTCTCAGCTTAGTATCATCTGCAAACTTAATAATCATACTCTCTATGCCATCATCTAAATCTTAGATGAGAATATTGAACAGAACCGGTCCCAAAACAGACCCCCATGGAACACCACTTGTTATGCCTTTCCAGCATGATTTTGAACCATTAATAATGTTTTGTTAGTCTTTAAGGTGCTGCCTAGGGTTGCCAGATGGTTTCAACAAAACTACTGGACACACTTGACATTACATCACAATCTACATTACATCTGATTTAGAAAATACCAGACGTTTATATTTTCTCAGTTTGTTTCCTGAACAGAAAGCTCAAATAGTGAACTGTCCGGTTCAAAACAGGACACCTGGCAACCCTAGTGCTGCCAGACCATTTGTTGTGTTATGCTTATAAGAAGCACACGGGATCTTTTTCAGGGGGATAAGGCAACACACCGCATTTATTGACAATATAACAAAGTAGCATATGCATTTACACACACACACACACACACACACACACACCATCCTGCTGATGGAATAGTTACCAGTCTGTTGCTTGGCCCAACCTACTGACCAGATAGGTCAGGTGCCAGGTAGGAGCTAGGTTTATGACAGTCCGGACTGATGTTCCTCTTGGTCTTAGCAGGACAGAACCCGAAGAACCATACAAAACACCCCATCTTTTATAGGATTTTCCTTCCATGCTAGTCTATGCATTTTGCCTTGTCAGGCCTTAATCAGTCATTCAGCATCACAATCAATCTTCCTACGACATGTGCTTATTGGGAAGAAGTTGTTCTTACAGTCATCTGATATCAGTACGCTGACGACCCCTCGGGGGTGTTGTCTTTCTGGCAAAAGTTGTGATTGGTTCCCTATCAAGGGGTGCTTGCCTCTAGCTTCAGGGTTTGTCAGTCTGCCCGAGTAGTCTGTGTCTTCTGAGTTCTTTCACTTAGTTGATAATTATTTGGTGCTTCTGACTCTTCAGCCCCTCCTCTGACCATTTGAGTGTGCAGTGGCCTTCACACTTGTCTCTCCTAAAACATTCTCTCTCTCATTCACACAAACAATACATTTACAGAATTGCAGCATGGAACAAAGGGGTACTTCTAAGTCACTTTAACAAAGTTACAAAGTCTTTCAACATTCAACTTCTTTCTATCTACTACAAGGCCTTACTAACACTAACATCACTATGCATTACAATATTCCGTTTCTTCACTTTAACATGCTAACATCAAACAGAGCTGGAGCTATGTTAAAGCTGCCTGGCCCTGTGTGAGGCCTACATCTTGGATTTAAGTTTAATCCAATCCTTTTGCTATAACATACATTTATTACAACTGACTTATTAGTTACAAAACTCCATTCCAGTGCAACAGTTGTTTTTTAAGTTTTTCCATTTACAGACTAACTCGGCTACCCCTCAGAAGTCTCTGAGAATGTTTATCCAGCCATTTACGCCCCACCTAACAGTAGCCCCATCTCGGTTGTATTTCCCTAGTTTACTGATAAGAAGGTCATGAGAGACCGTATCAAATGCTTTACTAAAGTCTAGGTATACTACAAATGGTATACCAAGGTATAGCAAGAATGATGGAAGGGATGGGGAAAGGGGGACACAACATGCCCCTGACATGGGGCAAAAATAGGGGATCCTGACATTGATGAAAAAAGAGAACAGGTGACAAAAGCCTGGAATGGTGGGGGATAATGGGGGACCCTGGTATGGGGTGGAATGAGGGGAATAAAAATCATGGAGGGAAGGGTGAAGCTTACCTTGCATGAAAGGAGAATAGGGTACATTGATACATGACAACTGGGAGAGGCACACAGAGCCCTGACATGGGTGGAGAATGGGGCACAATGGGAGAATGGAGAATTGGGGGGACACACAGTATCCCTGACGTGAGGGAAGGAGACATGGGTGGAATGCGAGAGAGCACACAACCCCTGAAAAAGGCAGGAAATGAGGCACAAAGCTAAGGGGGAGGGAGCACAGGAGAACACAGAGCCCCTGGCATAACGGAAAGAGTGGGAAGCTTATAGGGAGTCCCTAGAACAAAAGGAATGGGAAGGTGTCAGGGAAGCTTGTGGGGGAGCTGAGACATGGTGATTTACAAGGAGCCCCTGGTGTGTGTAATAAGCTTCACCGACACACACAACAAAGTGTGGGACTATTTAATTTATAATTTGACATGTACATAACCAGACTATGTTTACACATGCTCTTTCTGCTGCTTGCCTCCTTCACCTGCTCTGCTCCTGCCTGCAGTCTATTGCGGGCCTAACCCTAAATCAGTCCTTCACCCTGCACTTTGAGCGAACGTCTATGCAGCAGTGTTATTCCAAAATAACATAGTGCACGTCTCCACTGCAAGCCTTTATTTCAAAATAATGTTGAGCTGGAAGACTTCTTACTCTGACTCATGGTATCCCTCATTTCACAAGGAGTAAGGGAAGTCGAAGGAAAAGTGTTCTTCCTTCGACTTCCTGCTGTGCAGACAGCACCAAAAGCCGAGTTAAGCTATTTCAACGTAAGCTACACAATTGACATAACTGAAGTTGCGTATCTTAATTCAACTTTAGCCCTGCTATGTAGATGTACCCTGATTCTTCTGGATTTGTACGGCTCCCATGTGCCCCAGGCATGAGGTCTGGCCCCATACGTCAGAGTGCAGCAGTAGGGGTCATAATAGGAATCTTTTTGGGAGAGCACATGTGGGGTATAAATCCTAAATAAGGCCCCTTCTCTCTGTTGTAACGCAAATACTGGTGTGTGTGAATATGCAGGTGTATTAAGGGTCTGTGAAATCAGGAGTGAAATTTTGAAAGGAAAAAGGGAAATTTGGGAAAGGAAATACTTACCTTAGGATTAAAAGATACAAACTACAAAGGGCTCAGAGAGAGGGGGGGAATATAACAAATACATTTTTGAACCTCTAGAACTGACCTAAAATATCATTTCCATTTTAAAAAAGTAAAAAACTGATATCACAGGATCTCCCAGATCCAGGCAGCAGTGCCGTAACTAAGCATTTTTGCACCCAGGGCAAAATATTAATGATGTGCCCCCCCCCGCCCTTATGTCAGCATTCATTGTGCTCTTTCATTTTGCAGTTTATTATTACTTGTTGCATCATTGCCCTCCTGATTATGATTCGCCCGGGGCAAGCACCCCACTTACCCCCGCCCTTGTTAAGGCCTTGCCAGGCAGTGCCATTCTGGTAAGCTGGGAATATATCTTCAAGTGATAGAAAACCTGGCATGTCTACACTCGGAAATTATTTCAAAATAACTTATTTTAAAATAACTCCAGAAAAAAACTATTTTGAAATAGCATGTCCACACTACAGGGAAGCCTTAAAATTAGTCTGAGGCAAGCTCCCTCAGGGTACATCTACACTACAGGAGAAAGTTGAATGAAGCTACTCAACTTCAGCTACGTCAATTGCGTAGCTGATGTC
The DNA here is from genome assembly GCA_032595735.1 of Pelochelys cantorii. Lineage (NCBI taxonomy): Eukaryota > Metazoa > Chordata > Testudines > Trionychidae > Pelochelys > Pelochelys cantorii. Next base: position 50,608,493 of record CM064327.1, read on the forward strand.
AAAGTAGCCTAATTCGGCTTTTGGCGCTGTCTACACAGCAGGAAGTTGAAGGGAGAACACACTTCCTTCGACTTCCCTTACTCCTTGTGAAAGTAGGGTTACCGCATCAAGTGGAGCGCACCTCTCACTTGGAATTAACTGTCTTAACTAGACCACTAATTCAAACCTAGTGCAGACATACCCTTGATGTGGTTGTCCTACCTCAACCTAGAGCCCCAGGAAGCACTGGGGAGTACTTATAGGTTGGACCTCCATAATCCGGCACCCTTGGGACCGGGCAAATCCCAAACATGGGGATTTGCTGGACCAGGGGATGTCCCCTGTCACCGGCCTCCCAGGCACCCACAGACTCTGCTTCTGGCCCCCGTCAGCCCTCACTGCCTTCAGCCAGCTGTTCTGCCAGCCCTGACTGGACCCCTCAGCCCTGGGACTCCCAGCTGTGCTGCCTAAGCTGCCTCAGCTGCCTCCTGGCTGTGCCACTGGCGCTCCCCATGCCACCTGAGCCCCTGCTACAGGGCTCTTATCTGTGCTGCGGGACTCTCTGCACCACCTGAGCCCCTGCCATGGGAGTCCTGGTTGCACCCTCAGAGCTCCCTGCAGTGGCCGAGACCCTTGCCATGGGGCTCCTTATGCTGCCAGAGCCCTCTGCCGCAGGGCTTTCCCCCCACACCGCGGGACTCCCCACACTGCCTGAGCCCCTGCCGCCCTCCTGCCTGCACCACTGGTGGCTCCTACAGAGCTGCTCCCTGTAGCAATGTGCTACCGCTAGAACCCTAAGTTCTCCCTAAGTAGCACATCGCTACAGGGAGCAGCTCTGTACAAACCACCAGAGCTCCCTGCACGGCCTGAAGCCCCTGTGCCACAGCACTCCCTGCATCACTTGAGCCGCCCCCGCACTTGAGGACTCCTGGCTGTGCCACTTGAGCTCCCTGCACTGGTGGACCCCCTGCCACGGGGCTCCTGGACACACCGCGGGATTCCCTGTGCCACCTGAGCCCTCTGGCGCTGTGCCCCCTGCATTGCTTGAGCCCTCTGCCTACCACTGGCCTCCCTGCTCCTGGGCTCTCTGGTCCATGAATGTCCATGTTGCCAGACCAGAGAGTCCTGGTTTAGGGAAGTGCAACCTGTACTTTGAATGACTCTGGGGAGCAGTTATTTCGAAATAGCAACAGTGGAGCGTCCACACTGCTGCTATTTCAAAATAAGCGTTATTCCTCGTGGAAAGCAGGACTTATTATTTCAAAATAAACAGCCCCTTATTTCGAAATAGTGGGCTTGGTAGTGTGGATGTTCCGCTTGTTATTTCAAAATAGGGGACGTATTTCGAAATAACTCCCTAGTATAAACCAAGGCCCAGCGAGAAATCGAGAGAGAGAAATTTGCCTAAGGATCTTCCTGATTGTGTTTCTTAACTGACAGCATACCAAGAGTTGAGCTTTTGGTATGTTATATTTATATAAACACACTCTTGCCAGCATTTTTCTATCTTTAGAATTAACCTCTGGATTTTCTGAATGGCATTCAATATATTACAAGTTTATTGCCAATGAAAGATACACTTTTTGTGCATTACCAGTGGTTTGCTTGATAATATTGTGGACCAAGCCCATAAAAGTTTGAGGTATTAATTTTCTGTATTGCCACATCTAGCAGTTTCCTCACTGTTATACGATCCTGTGTCCCACTGCTTGACATTGTTTTGAAATGAGGAAAATGTCAAGATGTCCAGGAAAGCCGTTTATAGCAGTTAGCCATTCAGTCATTTGTGGTTTTGATGTGAGTAGTTGTGACACCTAGTGGTCAAGACCTAGAATAATGCACAAGACATTAAAGGAAGAGGAAGTAGGGGATGGAGACAAAGGTGGGAGGGGGGAAAGAAGGGTTAATCACAATCTAGGGAGGAACATGGTGGCTGTAGACATGCAACGAAAACAGTTGGACTCTGTGTGAATTTGAAATGTTTCATTGACACTGATGTGAATGTTTTTATGGAGTCTGAGCCAGCAGAACCAGATAAGTCATCTAGCAGTGAAGAGCTCTAGCTACAAAAACATTTTGAGATGGATATGGATGATTAAAGAGGTCTGAGTTCTGCGGGAAGGCTGGTGCTCAAATAACGGGATACAGTTATTCATCTTTCTACTTTTGTTACATAACTGAGCTATATTACTGACTTTCATCAAACAAAAAGGCTTAACATAGAAAACTGGAGGCTACCTGATCGACAGATTTTGCTCCAATAGAGAGGCAGAGGGGTTAACTATAACTGATTTTCCATCAATACCATGAGGACACTCACAAGTATGCTTTTGGTGGATAGTCTCCTGAATTGGGCAGTTCCAAAGAATGAAGGAAAGAGAAGGGATTCCCTTTTAAAACAGTTTGTGGCTGGCTCATTTCTTGATAGAGAACTTCTTTCCAGCCTGACTACACTTACCATATATGTGGTCATATCTATTGTTCAAATAATTTATGTCAGTGCTATTGTAAGATTTGTCCAACCAGTGGAGAAACTTTGGATCACAGTAACTCCATAATCTCTTAGGATTCTTAGGGATCTGAGGAACTGTGCCAGATTGAGGTGTGATTAGATAAGGTTTTGGAACAAATTGATCAACTTAACAGCAACAAGTTCCTGGGACCAGATGGCATTCACCCGAGAGTTCTAAAAACTCAAATGTGAAATTGCAGAACTATTACCTGTGGTTTGTAACATATTCTTTAAATCTGTTTCCGTACCTAATGACTGGAAGATAGCTAACGTGACACCAATATTTAAACAGGGCTCTCAAGGTAATCCTGGCAATTACAGACCAGTAAGTCCAATGTCAGTACCGGGCAAATTAGTTGAAACTATAGTAAAGAATACAATTGTCAGACACATAGATGAAAATAATTTGTTGGGGGAAAGTCAACATGGTTTCTGTAAAGGGAAATCATGCCTTACTAATCTGCTAGAGTTCTTTGAGGAGGGTCAACAAACATGTGGACAAGGGGGATCCAGTGGATACAGTATACTTTGATATCCAGAAAGCCTTTGACAAGGTCCCTCACCAAAGGCTCTTAAGTAAAGTAAGTTGTCATGGGATAAGAGGGAAGGTCTTTTCATGGATTGATGACTGGTTAAAAGACAGGATACAAAGGGTAGGAATAAATGGTAAGTTTCAGAATGGAGAGAAGTAACTATTGGTGTCCTCCAAGGGTATATACGGGACCAGTACTATTTATAATACTAATCTATTTATAAATATTCTGGAGAAAGGGGTAAACAGTGAGGTGGCAAAATTTGCAGATGATACTAATCTGCTCAAGATAATTAAGACCAAAGCAAACTGTGAAGAGTTCCAAAAAGATCTCACCAAACTAAGTGGTTGGGCAAAAAAATGACAAATGAAATTTAATGGTGATAAATGTAAAGTAATGCACATTGGAAAAATAATCCCAACTATACATATATTATGATGGGGATTAATTTGGCTATAAGTACTCAAGAGAGAGATCTTGGAGTCATTGTGGATAGTTCTCTGAAAACATCCACTCAGTGTGCAGTGGCAGTCAAAAAAGCAAATAGAATGTTTTAAAAAGGAATAGAGAATAAAACAGAAAATATCTTATTGCTTCTATATAAAACCATGGTATGCATACACATGTGGTTGCCTCATCTCCAAAAAGATATATTGGCATTGGGAAAGGTTCAGAAAAGGGCAACAAAAATGGGTCCCATATGAAGAGAGATTAAAAAGACTTGGACTTTTCAGCTTAGAAAAGAGGAGAGTAAAGAGGGATATGATAGAGGTCTATAAAATCATGACTGGTGTGGAAAAAGTGAATAAGGAAAAGTTATTTGCTTATTCCCACAATATAAAAACTAGGGGTCACCAAATGAAATGAATAGGTAGCAGGTTTCAAACAAAAGGAAGTTTTTCTTCACTCAGCGCACAGTCAGCCTCTGGAAGTCCTTGCTAGAGGATGTGCTGAAGACTAGGACTTTAACAGGGTTCAAAAAAGAGCTAGATAGATTCATGGAGGTTGGGTCCATAAATGGCTATTAGCCAGGATGGGTAGGAATGGTGTCCTTAGACTCTGTTTGTCTGGAAATGGATGACAGGAGAGGTATCATGTGAGGATTAGCTATTATATTCACTCCTTCTGGGGCATCTGGCATTGACCACTATAAGAAGACAGGATACTGGGCTAGATGGACCATTGGTCTGACCCAGTATGGCCATTCTTACGTTCTTATGCATGCACATGACTGCTAGGGAGTGGCATAAAGAACTAAAGACTGTTTTTGCCAGTTGTTGTTAGGCTTTGTGAGTAATCATAGTACTGGGACCTACTGGTCTTAACTCCAAATCCTATTACTCAGCAGGTGTCCTGAATGGTTTGTAAGGAAAAGTTTTATTTGAGGAAGCCAGAAGAATTCTAATTGCACATAGTAATTAGGGTACAAGATGAAGGTGGTTAGAAATGGGGTAAATATTTGCCAACAGAAAAAGGTGTAAAACTGATTGTTGGGCTATGTCCCAGCATCACTTTACTTTCCCTGTGCCTTCCTCTGCACAATGGAAACATTGCAGTCTTGAGTAGTTGTAGCCAAATTAATCCCCATCATAATGTATGTATAGCTGGGATTATTTTTCCCAATGTGCATTACTTTACATTTATCAACATTACATTTAATTTGTCATTTTTTTGCCCAATCACTTAGTTTGGTGAGATCTTTTTGGAGCTCTTCACAGTTTGCTTTGGTTTTAACTATCTTGAGCAGTTTAGTATCATCTGCAAATTTCTTCCTCTGCACAATGGAAGTTGAATCCGTTAATTGTCTTCAAATTCCATTCCTCCACTTTCCCACCCAGTTCTTCAAACTTGCAATGAGCCAAGTAACACTGACCCATCAGGTCAGAGCAGCTGAGGAGTTGAATGCCATCAATCTGTGGCCTGAAGCAGTTTTGTGTATAGGAACTTGGCAAGACAAATCTAGAGTCATGCTGTAATTACACAATGGTCCTGGACTGTTATGCAAAGCCGTGGAGAGTAAAGTGGAGACTAGAAGCAGCTGTATATGAAACCCCATTGGTGGCTGGGATGATTTATTGTCAGCAGTTTGGATTGAAGAAGTCCAGGAGTCAGCATGCAAGAAAAGGCAGGGCCATCTGGGGGAGTTAAATGTGCAGACAGAGTGAGAAGCTCTGAAGAGGCTGAGTAGCTAGGAAAGGAGCTGTCCTGCTGATGCTCCTTAGCTGGAGACTGCTACCAGTCTGCGGATCTAAGGTAGGGCTCAAGGAGTAACACTGCAACCAATAAAGCTGTAAAAGTGGTTAGGTTTCTTTTTTAAATGAATGTAACATGCATACTAATATGATCCATGTGTACATGGAAGAATAATGAAATAGCAGACATAATATCATTATATTCTTATCCTTGAAATGTCAAATGTACATATTAAGAAGCTATCAAAATACAGAAACAAGGAATTAAGAAACTGAAGAGATTCTGACTTCAGGATCACCATGGTGAATCCAGAATAACTCCATTGGCTTGAACAGAGACACATTTAATTTACACTAGTGTAGATAAAAAATCTGGCCCATTAGGTTCAAAGTTGGTGTTTTACTGTCTCACCTACATTTCAGTAAGGGGACAGAAACCATCCACGTGCAATTTACAGATTATGTCCCTGGTTCTTTTTTTAGCTGGAAATGCCATTGAAAGCTACATAACAAATGTTCAGCCAAAAACAAAATGCAAAAAAGCAGTATTAGAATTGAATAACACAATAATAAAATAAAATAAAATAAAATAAAATATTGACACCATCAATCTGTTACTAAGATTTCTGAAAAATGAAGGTAACATAGAGAATGTTAGTCTTGTCAAAGACTGGAATAGTTCGGAGAAATACCAGATTTGTTTCCCCATTAAAAAAAAATTCTGATTTGATTTTTCCTGGAAGAGTAAGTCATATTTTTCTAGTTGCATTAATTGTAAGATTTTATATTTGCAAAGAACAAATTGTGAGGGATTGTCCTACATTTCCAATGACATGTGATACCTCTCTGTGGCTATGTCTACACTACAGAGTTTTTCCAGGATACCAGACGTATGCAGGGAACAAGTCCGCTTTTTTGGATCAGTTTCCGAAAAAGCAGGCACGTTCTTTTGGAAGCCCTGTATTCCTCATTTTATGAGGAATAAGGGCTCTTCCGAAAGAGGAGGTTTTTCCCACATTTGGCCCCATGTAGACAGGCCAAATATAGGAAAAGCCTCTTTCGAAAAAATGATCAGAAAAAGGTGCTCAAATTGTGTTTCTCAATTTTCCAAAAAAGAACTGCAGTGTAGACATAGCCTGTGCTATGAGAAATGACAGCTGAGCTTTCAAGAAGATCAGTTTCTATTTTGTGTGAGGACATCACCATATGAACACTAGTCTTATAACTAGTCCTCAGAAGCCATATAAGCCCTGTGTCTATGAACTGCACTCCAGAGATTCAAACTACATAAGAGCATCTAAGCTTATTCTTTCTGGCTTGTGCATTAACCCCAGTAATGAAGAGTTTCGGCATCCTATGTATCTAACCCCCTTGTCCTTGCTTACACCAAGCACAACCCTATTACCTATAATGGGCAACAGGGGAAATCGTGGGGATCACAAAGGCATCTCTGTAATTGGATTACGTTTTCACTCTATTGATGATGCTCAAGCTGTTTTAAAACAAAACAAACAAAAAAAACACCTCACAATGACTTTTCCAGAGTGATGCTGGTTCTTTAGGGCTTCTTACAGGAAGGAGTTAAATCTTAACTTCTTTTCACTAACTTAAGCAGATGCAACTGACTGCCTAGAGGAAGCTGTTCTGTTTGGTAAATACGTGCCATTGCAGTTATTTTGCATGGTCAATCGAGAAAAATAACTGAATTTTAATTACAAATCCTGCTGAGAATCAAGCCCATTAGAAATGGACAATGAAGAAAATTAATTCTAGCTTTCTCACTAGTAGTATGGAATAACTGTGAAGACACAAGTAATTTAATATCATACAGTGTTCTTCAGATTGCCAGTTGTTTCAATTAACACTTATTTTTAACACTGTATGTGTCAGTAGATTATAAATGCTTTTTCCCTTGTTTGTACACATTTGTAACATTAATGAAGTTATCAATTAAATGTTACTGTAAGATGCAACTGAATATATCCTTCCTACTAAAATATGTTGATACTATCCAAGGCCAATACACAATGTAAAGGAAATGTTTCCCCTGGATAAAGTAATTAATTAGAATAACTTTGGCAGAATACAATGTGTTTTTTACTGAACAAATAAAACAGAGACAGGCAATATATTAAGAAGTGCAGAGCAGCAATGCCGTTTTCATCCCTCTCTTGCTAAAAGTTAGCATTACCAGCAGATTGGACCAAAAATAGAAACAGTAACTGACAGTCATTTCCTTTTGCCTCCAATAGAGTTGAATTGTTAACATCACCTGATTGATTTAAAAAAAAGGAAACAACTTTAAAGCCCTCATATGCTAAATTTCACACTGTTACACCTTTTGAACAGCCCATAGCATGAATGTCTTAAAAATTAATCACTTACCGTTCACCTCTAAGGGTATATCTACACTTCTCTCGGAATGCACTTCCAGGTAGACAGACATGCACAGCTCAGGTAGACAGACATGCACCATCTCTTCTCCAGAAGGCACACAATGTAGCCCAGGTAGCAGCTCAAGCTAGCCATCCAAGTACAGGCCTGCCTAGATACCCTGAATGGTTACGTCTAGAGTGGCATGATTTCCGCAAATGCTTTTAACGGAAAAGTTTTTCCGTAAAAAGCATTTGTGAAAAAAAGTGTCTAGATTGGCATGGACACTTTTGTGCAAAAGCACTTTTTGCGGAAAAGCATCCGTGCCAATCTAGATGCGGTTTTGCGCAAGAAAGCCCCGATCGCCGTTTTAGCCATCGGGGCTTTTTTGCGCAAAACACTTTTTAGCTGTCTACACTGGCCCTCTTGCGCAAATACATTTGCGCAAGAGGGCTTTTGCCCGAACGGGAGCATCATTGTATTTGCGCAAGAACACTGATGATCATACATTAGATCGTCAGTGTTCTTGCGCAAATTCAAGCAGCCAGTCTAGATGCAGCCAATATGTATTCGGGAGGCTAGTTCAAACTACTGTTTATGCTGTGCCCAGCTACACTGCTATTTTTAGCATGCTAGCTTGAGCAGTGCCAGCATCTCTGTCTACCAGCACTGGGAAACACATCTCTGTCACTGATGATATACCCTAAAATTAGGGTTCAAGGCCTAATTGGTCAGGCTCTAACTGCTCTATAAGGGCTAAGAGATGCAATGGTAAATTGGGCACTTATTTCCTGGTCAACAGCAGTCCACTTAGCAAATAGATTAGCATATGCATCACCATTGATAAGAAAGCCCCAGGTCAGACCTAGTGTGGAGGCTGAACTACTTCTAAATTTCCTTCCCCCAAAAGAAGGATGCCATCAATTCTGAAGTAAACGCTGTGGTATAAGGGCTTGTCTACAAGTGGACACTCAGGAAAATTAACACAAATGAACTAAAAGTGTGAATTTGAAGTGGATTAGTTACACTGCACTAAACCATTGTGTGGACACTCTCATTCAGAATTAAAATGGCCTTAATCTGTTTTATTTTAATTCACTTCTAAAATAAGGGATTAATTCTGCTAACTGTCCCCTTGTAGACATGCCCTACATTATTGAAAAGCCTCAGACTGCTACTATATTTTGATACAGTAAATGCAGTAGGCCCAGAAAAGAGATAACTTGGTCTGACTGATTAGAGCAGGAGGATGAATTTTCTTCTGAAGAGGACACTTAACAGTGAAGATACAGCTGGAGGTCCCACTGAAGAAGAAATGGGATCTTTGAGAAGTGGGGAAAGGATGCTCAGATACCACTGTGATGAAGGGATCTCTTGGATAGCTTCTCAACAAATGACATATTACAAATGAGAAAGAAATGCCCACCAATCTCCCTCAAAAGTGGTGCATGATCCAATGGGATAATTGACTGGCTGAGATTGTGAATCCTTAAGTAAGGGTTTTGGGGAAAGGAGAGTGGTCTGCAGGATGAACAAGGCCTTGAGAGACAGTAATGCCTATGTCCTAATCCCACCCGCTCCTACTGACCTCTTGTGTGCTCCTGGACCAATCATTTGAAAGCCTTCCCTATATATGAAATGGGGAATATGTACATACCTGACAGATTTATTGAAATAATTAGTTGAGGCAATTGTATCCATCCTGCACTTGTGTGGTTGAAGTGAGGAAGAAGAGGCTTCCAGCTATCAACTTTCCAGGCCTGTTGGAAGGCCAGGTACAATCCAAGTCCTTGAATTGCCAGAGCTTCTGGGAACTAACACCTCCAAAAGGCGGGGAGCACTGGGTGAGGGAATGTGGGTCCTTAGATCTTGGTTCTGGAACATCTGCATGTTGGGGAATACTTGCTGCTCTGTTCTACAGGGTTTGAGGACTGAGGGCCCATGATACATTCCCTCAGAACTGCAAGATGAATTCTGGACATTGGCCAGATTTCTTTCCTGCATTCACACTGAAGCATGGCTCCTCCTTCCCCACTGCCAGAATACAAACCATGACTGAAATCACAGCCTGGCCCTTACTGTCTCTTTAGCACCTTGAATATGCAAACAACTGTGAGACAAGTTCAGTCACCCTCTGTGGTGTTATTTTGTGGCATTAGCTCCACTGATTTCAGTTGAGGATTTTAATTGAACTACTTGTGAGTAAGATACTATACAATGTACATAAAGGTGATATAGTCCAGCCCTTCATTAACATGACAACCTGTTCACTGACAGGAAAGTTATAGTTTTATCATCATGCTTGATAGCACTTTTTAAAATTGCAAATATAAGAATCAGGATTCCGTGGATTTTCTAGAACATTATGTCTACACTACAAACCTCTTCCACAAGAGGACATGCAAATGGAGCACTCATTTGCATATGTCACATTTGCATTTCCTCTTGGGATCCCTTTTGCGCAAGAAGTTTTTGCGCCAAAAAAGCATGGTGTAGACAGCTCCTTTTTGCTCAAGAGCCATACTTCCTCAAAAAAAAAAAAAAAAAAAAAAAAAAGACAGGATACTGGGCTAGATGGATGTTTGGTCTGACCCAATATGACTTTTTATGTTATGTTCTCCACCCATCTTCCATGGGTGAAACATGCAGGACAGTCTGGCACTGAGCTGAAAGGCCAAAAGGACATTTATTACATCTTAACTCAGCCTCATGCACTTTCATCCTATGTAGATTACTACCAGCAAGAGTAAGCTACTTGGTCAACTATCAGCTTAGCTGAAGGCTGCCAATACATAAGCTCATATTAGCAGTACTAACATGTATCCAAGTGGATAAGGGGGGCAGTTACAAAATTTCATGGTTTGAAATTTAAGTTGTCCCACTTCCCCCTTCATTCATGAATAAGATAGATGCTTTACAAGTCTAAAGGTCAGCTTAACTTTCAGGGAAAGTGGTATGCTAGGGTAATTTTGGTACAGCCTTAGAATACGGTTTTAAATGTATACAGACAAAGAGAGGGAAATATTCATTTTGATGTGGTAAGATAGAATCTTAGAAAAATTAATGTAAAGAAGGAATGAGTCACTTATAAAGCAATTTGCTCAAAGGAAGTGGATATGTTGGCCATCTTTATATGTAAAACAGTCCCAGTTTTCTACCTCTAGGGGAAGGAACAATCACATTTTGTGGTTAATTGAATTAAAATTGGTGTTCAGTGACACTCCCCCCCCAGGACTGAATTTTTCCTCCTACAGTACTGGTGCCTAGAGTGGCTATATTGCCTCAGTGAGCTGATACGTGTAACATGCCATCAAATCTAATGCTCTTAAGAACTCAGACTCCCCTTCCCAACCTCATCAGAATTCACTGCTAATCAGGGTCCATCTACACAGCACCGTAATCTTATTTCAAGTTTTGCATAGTGCAAATTGATTATAGATACTATTTCAAAATGCAATTGAAATAAGGTTTGAAATTTGGCAAATTTCAAACACTATTTCAAGACATCCCTTAACCCTCATGGAACAAGGGTTACAGGGATGCCAAAATAGCATGCCTGGTTTTTTTTTTTTTGGGGGGGGGGAAGAAGGGGGGACCACAGGCAGCTTAAGATGCAGGGTAGCAATTCTGAGATTCTTGTGGAACCTCCAGCCATCACAGAACTGATGCTGGTTTATTTGTATCCTTTAATTAGATCATTAAGTCTAATCAGAATAGCACTGTATTCCCTCAGCTGACTCTCAGCTACAAAATTTAACAGAAAACAAAACAAAAACCCCTGTCCCTTAAACTATCATCATGGATAGAGCTATGGTGACATACCAGAACTTGCTTATCTGTTTTATCACTTTTCAAGCAGTGTCCCTCCCCTAGGGTGCCATCTGGAACTGAGGTACAGTGAGCCCTCAACCTCACTAATCTGGGTTCCCACTTGCACCATGAGAAGCCACAAGGCCCTCCAAGCTTACTATCACCCCCCCAGTCAAGGGCCACAACCAGCTGTTTTCAGGAATGCTCTGGCCAGCTACTCATGAGCCCACCATAGAGAGGTTAGACAAAAATACTCCTAGCTTCTGTGTCGAGGACCTCAAACCTGTATAATTCTGCTGATCAGAATGAATATTATCCAGTCTCTCACTTCTACAGAGGAAAATAGGCATACACCAACTCTAAGAGCATAAGAGCAGCAATACTGATCAGACCAAAAGTTCCATCTAAGCCTAGTATCCGGTCTGACAGTGGCCAGTTTCATTAACTGAAATATATCCCCTTTGCACAGACAGTGTTAACTTAATTTTTTACCTAAAAACCAGAAAGATAAGAGATTATAAAGATGGCAAAGTAGATTTCCTGGGATGAAATCATTTTCAGATCACAACCTACTTACTGTCATGCAGGCACCTGGGAGTTTATAGAACAAAACTAAACCCAATGTCCACTCCCACTCTACCAATAGTAACCCCCCCCCCCTCACAAAAGGAACAGATGTTCCATGACAGACATGGAATCTGTTTTTCCATTCAAATGAAAGGTGAACAATTAAAGTGTTACATGGTGTTGACAGTGTAAAACAAAATAGAGCAGCAATCCCATATAAGAAATCAGGATTGTGTTTTTTCCTAGATTCCAAGGGCAGAAGGAAGTATTGTGACCATCTGGTTTGACCTGCAAAATGCATGCAATAGAATTCTCAAAGTAATTCCTAGAGCATCAGTTAGAAGGAAAAAACCACACCCACACTTCTAATTTTGATTTAAGAATCCTCAGGGGTGGAATTCACCAAGACCTTTAGTAAACTCTCCCACTGGTTAATTACTCATTGTTTAAAATGCATGCCTTATTTGCAGTCTGAATTTGTCTAGCTTCAATTTCCAGGCATAAACTATAACCAAATCACACCATCATCTGTTAAGATAGATTGAGCTCCTTCAACACAGCTAAGGCACATTTTCTAATCCTTTAGTCGTTCCTGGGGCCCATCTCTAAACTCCTCCACTTAGTCAACACCCTTCTTGTATTGTGGAAAGAAGAACTGGATACTGTATTCCAGCAGTGGCTGCACCAGTGCCAAGAAGTGAGGTAGAATAGTCTCTACTCCTCACAATTGCCCTGTTTACTCAGCCAAGAATTACATTAGCTTTTTGGCCACACTATTGCTTGTGTTCAGGTGATTATCCACCACAACCTCATTGCTTCCTGGGATAGAATCCTCCCATCACCCATTTTTTGGGGGGTTTGGATGTATGCAGGTTATAATGAACCATATTAGAAACAGAAGCCCACACACACGTTTGCTGTGCACCCAGCTTACCAAGTAACCCAGAGTACTCTGTATTAGCCACCTTTTCCTCTTCGTTATTTACCACTCCAATTTGGTCATCCTCAAACCATATTGCTGGATTTTGTTTTCTTACAGGTCATTGACAATACTGATTTTAGGCTCCCTGTAGCCATTAAAGCCTCCTTTCAGAAAAACACTTCAGCACTCACTGAAGTTCATAGCTTATACATTAAAATGTTGATAGAGGTAAGTACGTTATAGTGTATTCTCACCAGAAAGCAACCTGAGGGGAAACTTAGCTGTTTGAAACAGCTGAGTATCTCAGTTTGTATTAGTTTAACTCTGACTTTGCTTTAAGATTATGCCTATGGCAGTTAGAAAAATTTTGCATCATAATGGTTGTTCCACTTGATACAATTTTATTGCCCGTGTTATCAATGAAATATGAATAGGTGAACCAAACTGCAGTCTGCTGTTAACTGTACCTTGCCATTCTAGAGAGACTATAGCCCCATCATCTTTGATTTTATACTTGTTTTAGGCTCCCCTGTGTAACCAGTTAGCTTTCATAAAATCTTCACCTAAAGAAAGCCTTTAATATTCCACTATATTGATGACACTTCATGTATCTGAAAATTTTATTTAACAGCCACAACTGTTCAGAATAGTTACATCATGACTTTGAAATAGGATTGCACACAGCTAAGCAGTCCATTGAAATACTACCAAACCGTGAAAAGTCAGAACTGGAGAGTAGAGGAGCTTTGTTTGCTAAACTGAGCTGGTTTGTAGCATGCTCCAACCCAGGATGGAGCCAATGTCCTCATGCTTTCTGGTAGACTCTCTTACACTTAGAACCATTCATGTCGCATTCCTAGAAAACAGACAGTAGTTCAGTAGTATATAGGCTAAATCACTGCAGACTACAGCTTCAGAGGGGTAGCCAAGTAAGTCTATAACAGCAAAAAGCTACCACCAAAAACCTGTCTCTGTAAAGTGCTACTAGACTACCAAAATAAGTAGGTGGGGTGCTAAGGACAGGGTAGCATAGATGTTGAGTCTCTTTTCAAGTTAGATTCCTGCATGGGGATCTTAGCATATAGTTGTTTAAACAACTGGATGAACCACCAGTTGGGGCCAGGAGAGCACTGGCTGCTGAGCCCGCTCACCCCTCCAGGAGCATTTTAGTAGCTAACAACTTTTTGCAGCTATCCAATTACTAAAAAATAATGTTGTTATCTAATATCCCTATTCCTGCTATTGTTTACAGTCCTGAAGTACTTGATGATCAAAAAGCAGGCATGCACTCACCACCACCAGTTTCCCATCCTCTATCTTCCGTGTTATTGTAGACTCCTTGCCATCCCACTCCTGGAGCTGAGTCAATGTGTTGTCATTTAAGGTGACAAGGGTCTGAAAAGAGATGCAGGACTTCAATACTTTACTCACTCAGTCTTTGACTGGAAGGGATACACTCCCCCACACACTTTACTTCAAGGCCCTACTGAAGTCAATGGTAAAACTCCCATTGACTTCAATGGGACCAGGATTTCACTCACTTTCTCATGGCTCCTGTTTTCATTACTTGGCTACTTTAGTCACTACTTTGGCACACTTGCACATGAAAGAAGGATTCAACAGCATGCACTGTTTAAGTGGACATGACTTGCTTAACATACCAAGTTGATCTTGTCATTACATGTGCCTTGGCTTTTTGTAGCCTTTAGGTCTCAACTTTGCACTTGACAGATGCCAATGCAGAGATGAGGCCTGGGAGGGTCATGGCAAGTGGCCAGCATTCCCACAAGCAAATAATTGACCTGGAAGAATCCTGTGAAGACGGCATAATCTTTCCTCACTCTCAGCCACCTCTTTCCATGGATAGTCCTTTTAAATCAGTCAGGTTGGAACCTACTTGCACTTCTGTAAAGTTGGGGAAATATGGTGTCTGAATCACATTTAACTTACTGTCAGACAGACAGATGTTACATAAAGGTGTGACACTGCATCAGATTAGTTGTAGGAGTCCCATTAAGTCAAAAAAAAATGTTTGACATTAACTTAAATGAAAGTGAAATTTGGCCTCAGGCATTTTTTTGACATCCCTAATCCAGACCCATGTTAACATGTAGTTAACTATGATAAACCAATAAGCCTGGAATCAATTAATCTTGTCAGATACACACATTTCTCCCCCACCTTCCTGCCTCTATCAGGGGCAGTAGAAGTAGGGGGGGTAGTGCCTATGAGTAGCTAGCTTTAAGCAGGTGCCCTATGAACACTGGATCTGCCAGCTTCCCCATCCCCTCACTGCTGATAGAGGCAGCAGCATGGATGGTGAGGGAGGCAGGCTGGAGCGGATGAATGCAAGGAGCCAGCTCTCAAGCAGGCTCTGAAGACCCACCTGCCCCTCCTCCACTGCCTCCTACAGAGGCAGTGAAGGGGCAGGCAGGAGCCAGTGCTGGGGGGGAATCTACCAGCTCTTGCTGTTCCAGCAACCCCCCCCCCCCCCCCCCCCGCAGCAATTAGAGGTGGCAGCGTGTGGAAAGAAGGAACAGGGGAAGCTGCCCCAAAGCAGCTTCTCTCTGCAGCTGCTCAGGCTCACTGCAGCCCGAGGCGGTGCTGCTGCTGCGGATGCTGTCAGGAGTGGGGCAGCCGAACTCACTGCGGACAGAGGCCACTGCTGTGGACCAACCTGTCCGTGGGGAGCTCTGAGACTCCATGGACAGAGGCTGCTGCCACCCCGCAGTGCTGCCTCTGTATCAAAGGCAGCAGCGTGGGACAGCAGGCAGCCTGTCTGCACGGGGAGCTGGGTTTTAAAGTGGCTCCCCTGGCAGGCCAGCTCCTGCCTGTCACCCTGTGCTGCTGCATCTGAGAGACAGTGCTGGGTGGCAGAGAGCTCCCCTTGGACCCTGCTGGCCTTGCCCCCAGGAACTATAGAATAGTCATGTAACTGCTAAGATTTCATGCAGTTACATGACTATTCAGTTGCACAATAACATTCCTAGTCTGGATGGCTGCCAGTTTTAATCACCCCAGCTGCCATACAAACTAAACAGGATTAGCCAAAAACACCAGGCACTACTTGGTTTCAGCATTGTCCCATTTGTAGAGTGGTAATCTATATAAAAAGTGTATTTCAATGGTAGTTTGATGACAGGGGCACCAATCCACCAACAGAGCAAAGTACTATATAACATGAAAAAGGGTGCAAGAAACTGGGTTCATAAACAGCATTTATATCTGCAAGCCAACCACTTCAGTGGACTGTGTTCATTCAATTTAAAACTCTTGTACTAACCTGAACTTTCCTGCCATCTAATGTATTTTCCTCACATTTCTTGCCCAGCTTAAAGCTGAACTGTGAAGTTTTAAAGGTGCTTTCTGTTTTTATGGTGATTGTATCTCCATCTTGGCTGATCTTTACATCTGGTTTGGCCATGCTCCCCATTTTCCTCATGGTCGTACTCACACCTACAGTGCAAGAGCAAGAGCATATCAGAAAGGACACAAAACTGTAAAGCCACAGAGAATCCCTTTTAGTTATCCAGAGTGAGGGATGAGAAATTCATTGTGCAGACCTATTTGTCCTGAATGCTTGTAGTTCTAAATTGAATCCACCTCCCCCTATGACCTTCAGGTCTTCTGATGAGCAGTATCTCAGTTTGCACAAATAGATGTGCAAGGTGGGAAAGGGGAAATAAGAGCTGTACAGTAGTGTTACAAGTAGACTGTGTCCAACTTTAAGTGAACTGTGTTTTTCCAAAAGTTAACCTGTAACATT
The DNA here is from genome assembly GCA_032595735.1 of Pelochelys cantorii. Classification (NCBI taxonomy): domain Eukaryota; kingdom Metazoa; phylum Chordata; order Testudines; family Trionychidae; genus Pelochelys; species Pelochelys cantorii. The sequence goes on from CM064327.1 coordinate 50,625,147, forward strand.
AATCCACTTCGACATGTACATACATTTAAAAGAAAATTATATAGATTTTTTTCTTCAAACTCGCTTAAAAATACCCAACTGTCAGACGTGTAAAAAATACAATGCATGTTTTCAGACCAGTGTCAAGAGTATTAAAGCCTCCCAAAACTAAAAGACTCCTCCTCCCCCCCCCCCACCACCCTTCCCCTCATCTTCCCCTCCCCCCCCCCCCAAAAAAAAAAATCAATCCTCCAGAAAGATCATAGAGAAAAAGTGAGCTTTGGAGCATGACTTGAGTCAATGAGTTAGGACTTCAGTATGCTATTAGAATAATTATAGATCCCTTCATCAAAAGACCCCTTGCCTCTAATCCCTTTTTGATTAATCCAGTTACTCACTAGCTTGAGTGCTTCACCCACCTCAACTCACTGAACAGGTGCTGAGCTTTGGGGTTACTCAAGAATTGTGTCATGGTGGCCTTGATATAGCAGCTCTTAACCACCTATTTAAACTGCATTTAACAGCAAATTGTAAGCCAGCACAGATCTCTAGGTCCTAGGATGACATTCTTTATACAAGAATTAAGTACCTGCATTCTGTAGTAGCTGTACTTTGAATTAAGGATGTAATAGTATAATTGATTAACTGATAAGCAAAAGCTTACATGTTAATGCTATAGACTACATGCATTTCCCCCCCCCACCCCTTGCCAGTAAATTTTTTAGCAGGCTGGCCAGCAGCCCAGCTCAGTCCTGGTTTGCACTGGGTCCTGGACCTACACTTAAAAATGCAGAGCTGCAGCAGGGGTATAAGGAGCCAGGCGGGCAGGCAACCTGGCTCAGTTCTGGCTCATTCCGGGTCCAGGAAGTTCAGACCTCTCCCCACTGTACAGGGGCTGCCTGGGGACTATAGAATAGTCAGCTAACCAATAAGAATTGATGAGGTTTATCAGCTATTCAATTAGCCAATATTTAACATCCTACTTTGAATAGTCTTAAAGTGTCCCCCACAGACAGGGCAGTATGCTAATATGAAGCCAAGAAGGGCATACATCTAAGTTGCCCCTAAGCATCAGGGCTTAGGGATGAAGCAGGGAAAAAGGGCTCTCCAGCCCAAAAGCTGCCACCAGGCATGGCCAAGAGAAAGGGGCCCCTCCTCACCATCCCTAGCAAGGCAATACCCAAGTAAGCCTGAGCCCCAACTTGAGACCCTCCCCTCAGCCCTGATCACCCTCGTGCACCCCAAAGCCCTCACACCCAGCCCAAAGCCTGTATCCCTGGGGTGGGCAACCTGAAGCCCATCAGGGTTCTCAGTGTGGCTCACAAGACATTTGGTTCACTGTGGCCCATGCTCGGGGTTGCCAGATTCTCCTGGTTTCCATCCACAGTCCCCCCCCCCCCCCCCCCAACCAGTACAAGTGACATATTCATCAAGCCAGGGCACGTGAAGTGAGGTGCATGTTGACTGCACACAACATTGATAGAGAGCTGTGCATTCCAACTGCATCCAATCAAAGCGCCACTACAATTGCATTGTGGCACATCATGCAAATACTAGGTATGCAACTGCCGTTAGCAAAACTACCCTAACCCAGTAGGCCATCCTGGTTACAACAATCTTGCAGCCCACTGAGACAGACGGCTACTCATGCAGCCCACTCACTAGCTTCAATTGCCCATCAGTGCAGTACCCCCTCCTGCATCCTAACACTAGCTCAGAGTCTGGGTCCTCTCCTGCACACTGCCCCCAAACCTGACTCCTCTTCACCTGCATTACAAGCTTTCAGCCACCCCTGAACCTTCCCCCAGCCAGAGACCTTGCACCCCAACCCTGAGTCCCCTCATACTCAGAACGCCTTGACCCCACTCCTGCCACACGAATTTTGTTATGTGCACCAAAATGAAAGTGATGTCACACATCCCCTCCATATTAGTGCATCCCACTCAGGAACGGGAAAAACATTAATGAATGCCACTCTGGTAAGATAGGCATCCAGAACAGAAGGGCTTGGACCAACTAGGACATTGCAATGCTCAATGTGACAACACCTAGGGAAAAAAATTCAAAGGAACATGCTACAATCCACAAAGCCTGAGTGAAGCACCTAGTGCCATGGTCACCAACCAGTCGATCGCAATCGACTGGCCGATCCCAAGGCCTCAACCAGTCGATCACGAGGCATTCTGGGCCACTCCATTTCCCCCCACCCCCAAGAAGCCCCACTACCTACCTCGAGCAATAATAATGGAGGTAGTGGCAGCTTCCCACAGGGTGGATGGAAGTCCTACAGCTGCACATCACTTCTAGGAGTTGTGGAAATGCGCTAGCTGTTTCCTTGCCCCAGCTCCCTGGCATTCCTGGAGCTTACTGGGTAAGTCCTCAGAGGCTTTCCCTTCTCTGCAGGAGCGGGGAGTCAGGCCCGGAGGGAGCACATGAGCAGGCTTCCTTCCTCTGGGGGGAGGGGTGTGTGTGTGCCAGAGGGAGCGTGCAACAGAGGCTTCCCTGCTTGGCAAGGGGGTTGGCGCGGGGGGGGGGGGGGGGGGGGGGGGGTCCATGTACGCAGGCTTCCCTACTTGGTGGGAGGGGGAGGTCAGCCCCGGAGGGAGCCTGTGATGGAGGCTTCCCTCCAAGGCTGGTGTAGGGGACTCCCTGACCCTACTGGCACCCTGCCCCCGAACTCTGTTCCTGCTCCCTGCTGCAGAACCTTGCCCCCCACCCTCCTGCCCCCCTATTCCCTCTGCCCTGCCCCCCCCACTGCAGAAACAGGTACCCACTGGCACCCTCCCCTGCTGCAGAAACCTGTACCCTGCCCTCCCAGCACCCTGTTCTCTCACCCCTGCCCGCAGCCAAAGAACCCTGCCCCAGCACCATGTCCCCTGCTCCCAACTGACTTTTCTGTGGTTCAGTGACCCCTAACTCAAAACAGGTTCCCTGCCCTTCATAAAGGCAGACAATCAGAAACTCTTTCTGTTTGACATAGTATTTTATTTAAAAATGAAGCCTGGCCAATTGGGGCCAAGCCCCCCCTATCTGGCCACAGCCACTCCTGCACTCCCCCAGACCTTAGATCTGAGCTTATCATTCATGGGAACCCCCTGCCCTGAGCCCCTCACATACCCCAACCCAAATTCCCGCACCCTCACATCTACAAGCCTGTGGCTTGCTTAGTACCCCAACACTGCCCAGCCTGGAGCCCCCTCCCCGAGCCAGCATCCCCTTCTCCAGCTCCTCCTGCATCCAGATTTCCTCCCAGAGCTTGCACCTCTTCTGCATCCAGGGATGCGTTTGTTCTTCTGCTTTTTTTAAGTGGAAGAGCAAACATGCTCTTGTGGTCACCCCTATATTCCTCTTTCCACAATGAATAAGGGGGCTTCCAAAAAACGGGGTTTTCTGACATTTGGTCCAGTCTAGACAGGCCAAATGTTGGAAAAACCTCTTCCTTCAGAATTGAAGGGGGGAAAAAAAAAAAAAAAAAAAAAAGCAGCAGTATAAGGATTGGGGATAGCAAGTGATGGAGAGGAAGAGAATAGAAAGGGGCGGGGCAGTAGATCTTGGCTTGGTCTGTCATTTAAAAAGTGATCTTGGGTGTAAAAAGATTGGAGACCACTGACCTAGTGGGATTCCTCCTATTCAGTGTGTAGCCCAAGGTTCAGTGTGCTTCAGAAGCAACCCTTGAAACTGCAAGCTCTGGCCTACAAACTGTCACATGTTGGGAGAACTTCCTGGTTCCTGCCTCTGCACTTCTGTCCCTTCCCCCACCCAGCACAGACTGAGCTGGGAGCATGCAGGATGCAAGCAGAGAAGAAGCTGCTGAACTGGAATCCTGTTCTAGGTTCTTTAGAGAATAAGGCCGGTTCCTGGTGATTTGCCTGAGTGGGTTTGGTCTGAAGTGCACACAGAGTACACAAAAGAGCCTCAGGACTAGTCTCCCAGGGTTGTGTAAAGCCAAAAAGCTTCCTCTCTGTTGAATAACCTAATACTGAGCAGGAGGGGCTACAAATGCATGGAAAAAGAGGAGCCTTCAAATGGTAGCTACAAAAGCCAACGTGACAGACCAGAAGCCACTTGAGCCATTGGGAGATGCTAAAGTAGTGTGTGCATTGTGTGCAAAGCCCCTCCCCTTCTATGAATACAGGCTTCCAAGTGTGGGCTGCAAGGCAGTTCCTATATCTGCTTAGCAATAGCGATCCATTAACAGAAAGCCACCGCCTAGAGTCAAGCAGCTCCAGCACCTGTTTCTTGTAGGAATGAGTAAGGTATCTGCTTTGCTGCTGCCTATGAAGTAGCTGAAAGAGCTGCCTGCTTAATTTTAGCTCTGTAGTTAAGGTACTTGCTTAGGATGTGGAAGATATAGGTAGAGGGGACTGAACCTAAGAGCAGGGGAATGGAATTGAACAGTGGTAGCCCATTTCTCAGGAGAGCACTCATCTGACCTAGCTCAGTGTCTAGTTTGGCTCCTTCAGTCTCCTGGTGAAGCTGCTCAGCTATGGATCAGTAATGAAAGCGATTGGGCAAAGGGAACTGGCTCTAGCTATCCCACATGGGTGCTCTAACTACAAGAGTACAGAATCATTTCCTCTCTGTTGCAATGACTAAATACTTTTAAATATACTCGGTGAAACAAACATTGGGAGCAGCACAAAGAGAAAAGACTCTATAGTCCAGTGGCTAAGGCCCCAATCTGGAAGGCAGGAGACCCAGGGCCCAGTCCCCTTGCTCCAGTCACTCTAATTTATCCACAAGGAAGCAGCTTCAACAGACAAGATGGAAGGAATTCCATATCCAAATATCCCATCACTCATCTTGATAACATGACCCCAAAAGATTCAAAACCCATAAAGGAAAATTAAGAGGATCCCAACATTTTTAACTAATCTCAGGATTTGGGGGGGGGGGGGGGGGAAGAGAGAGAGAAGAGAGGCTTCCTTGTGTTTTTCAACAGTTGGGGCTGGCAAGTCAAACTTACTTAACTGGGAGAAAGTTTACAAGAAATAAGACACTTGCATAGAAAGTGACCTGCTAGTGCTACAACTGGAACAGTTAAGGAATACACATACAAAGTATCACTGAAAAGATTTTGACCTTGCTGTAAAATGTATCCCAGTAGCAGCTGCATGAGTATAACCCCTTCTAATAATCTGTTGTCAAACAAATTCATTTAAGAGCATAAGTTTAATAGAAAATAGTAAGAAGCTGATTTGTGTAGGAAACACACAATATCATTCTCAGTGTGTCATTTGCCCACCTGCACTAAACATTGTTCACGGTCATTTAACTAAAAGCATGCGACTGCACACACATTTACAATCTATTACTGAAGTGTTAATAAAGAGAACTGTGATTGTACTCACTTTCAAACCAGTGTATTCTGATCTTGCAGATTTAATACAAAACATAAAAGAGTCCTCTCAACCAGATAATAGGCAGGCTACTGTGTTTACTGTATCACAATAAGAAAGTCAAGGTGATTACACCATGCAGCCCCAATCTGCTCTCACTCCCACTGCTGTGAATCTAGAGGAAGTCCAGTTACTTCAGTGGAACTGGGAGCAGATTATAGTCCAGGGGTTTAGAAAGTCAGCAAGCTATGGAAAGTACAAATGCCTCACAGCAAATGCTTTGTTTGGGCAATGAAAGCAGATGACAGTGCTACCCAACTCAGGTGCAGTATAATGAAGACTCATGCATCGTCTCTATGCTGGAGTTTGTTTTCCTCTCTAGTCCCTTAACTCCAGAGCAGGGCCAAAATCAGTCCAAGATGTCCCCTCCCCATGAGGGCATGCTGTGCCCAGGAGTGGTTAGTTTAGCCAGCAGGGAGACATGTTCTTGCTATTCAATCCACAGCTCCATGTCGCATGGCTGCTTTTATGTTGATTCCGTGGGTATTATCTCCTTTCAGTTAGCAGGCGCAGCCCTATGCTACATCCGAGGCCGCATCCCATTGTCATTGTCTCCGATCAGCCTAGCCCAGCAGACTCCTAGCACCTGGCACTGAAACGCCCCCGCAGAATCTGGGAGCATCCAAGGAGTTAAAGAAGCCAGGCGCAAAAGCTGTAGCTCCCAGCAGAGCGGAGCCTAAGGAAGGGTCAGCTTAACTCGTATCTCCTCGCCCGCAAAACCCAAAACCAGCTATATATATATAATATATATATATATATATATATATATTATATATATATATATACACACACACACACACACACACACACACACACACCCCCCCCCAGCACCGAGCGCGTGTTTTCCTTACAGCGAGCAGCAGCAATAAAGTTTAAGGAGATAGTCTCAGAAATCAGAGATCTCCAAACTTCATTCCCCCTCCCCTAAACGTAACAGCCAGGGAAGTCCTGAATGTTTGGAGGGTGGGGGGGTTATACCTTTATTTTCCATCCCATAGCAGAAGCACGGAGTCCCAGCACCCAGCCCGCCCACCTTCCCCTCCCTCAGCCGGCGATCGAGGATCTGTATCCCACGCGGTCTCTCTGCCCTGCACAAGCTTCCTTACCTAATTCTTTCATATACTCGTCAAAGCCCTCGCTGGAGATGAGGCTCCACTTGCCGATAAAACAATCCATGCTATGGTGCGGGCGGCTTGGCACAGGGGTGTCCCACGGCAGGAGGAGGCTGGAGGACGGTGCGAGCTTGCAAAGAGAGCCCCGCCGCCAGAGGCGCCTTTATGCAGCTGCCCCGCAAGTGGGCTGCTGGAGGAAGCCAATGGGGAGAGGCAACGTCAGGGCTTGGCTAGTGGAACCGGAGTGGGTGGGGTTCACACTGCCGCCTGGCCGGGGGCGCCGGGTGAGGTGTCGCGCAGTCAGCGCCTGCAAGCTGCGACGTGCTGCTGCGCAGCGTCGGCGTTTCGGGCTCGAGCCAAGTGCTGTGGCTGCTGGAGCCCGACGGGAACGTGCGGGTGCTCAGGGTTTAACAGCGCCGCTCCCCCCTCCGGACATCTGCAGCCCTAAACGCCTCCCTTCCTCCCCCCGCCGGGGGAAAGGTACCGCTGACCCACCTGCGGCCCGCTGGAGCCTGCCAGGTTTTGTAACCAAGCCCCCGGAGGGTCCTGCTCTCACCAGAGTGAACAAGTCTCAGAGGGGTAACCCTGTTAGTCTGTAACTTTTAAAGCAACAGTAGTCCTGTGGCACCTTAGATATGTGCAGTAGCATGAGCAAAACCCACTTCATCTGAAAACATGACCCCTAAATTCAAAGGGCTCCAACATTTTAAAATTCATTCTCAAGATGTTAGGTGGGGGGGCTCCCTTGTTATTTTTGAACATTTGAGGTTGGCAATTCAAATGAACTTAAACTGGGATCAAGTGGGTTTTACCCATGAACGCTCATGATATATATTTTTGTTAGTCTCTAAGATGCCACAGGACCACACCTTGTTTTTAGAGTGAACAAGTGCAGCTGCATATGCTGCACACACGCACACATCCAGACCCTGATGCAGCAAAAACCTTGATCCAGCACCTGCATTCTGATGGATCAAGGTAAATCTTGGCCCCAAGCTAGTGACTAACTAGCTGCTCTTGCTGCACTGCAAGCGTCTGAACCATTGTGCATTTCTGGCAAAAAGAGTCTAGCTCATGGATCTTACTAGAGACACCCAGTTTTGGCTTTCACATTCCAAGGCATGTAAAAAGAACAAGCAGAGCCACTCTGACAGCACTGGAAAATAGTCATAATGCACTTCCGTGCACAAGTTGATGCAAAAACAAAATCTTGCATCTGGTTCCATAGAGCTTTGCAATTTGGGGTACCAGCCACCAAACTATACAATTTATTATTAACCATGCCCGAGGACCATCCTTGAAGTGGTCCACATTGTGCTAGGAACTATACGGATACAGAATAGTGCATAGTTCCTGCCCAGAAGACTATATCTACACTGGAAAAATTGAAACCCTCATTCATTCCAGGCTAATACTGGCAATACACATTTGACACCTGGCCCTTGACAATTTTTAATGGCAATTCCCCCAAATTCTGCTCCAAAAGACAAAACAAAGCAACTATTAGCTGCCGCAGAGTGGCACAGAAACACCACAAAAATGTATGTCAGGTCTCGATCATGATGAATCAAGCTAGGGCTTTGTTCCCAAAATTCTACCAAGTAGAGTAGTGCATCTGCTCTAGTCCTGCTGAAAACTACAAATCCCAATTCATCCCTGCTCAAAAGCTAAGGAAGTTCTGGAGTGGTTGGATCCTACCACTTTTTTGAGGGGGGGGAGGGGGGGGAATCCTGAGCTATCAAAACAGGAATGGTGTCATTTCTATCTGACCAGAAAAATACATGCTTTAGCAAATCTCAAGATGCATTAGGCTCTTGTGTGTTTGGGTGCAGTAGAAGTGATTACTCTTTTTTTCTATTAATGCCATGGAATTTGAAGTTGAGGATCAAAAATTAAATCGGTACAGTAAGATCCCTGTGCTGGTTCTGGGGTTTTGAACCAGGATGTGTCAGGATTCTGAATTGTTTTGGTGCAGTTGGAGCAACTAGTGTTTTTCTCTTTAGGCATTAGAATTTGCAGTAAAGCTAATTCATGAAGCTTTCTGGAAAAATTTAAATTCCCAAATTATTCCTTGAAAAAAGGGACAGATTTTTCACCAAAAATCAGTCAATTTTTTACCAGATCTTGTAATCAAGCAGGCTTTTTAAAAGAAAAACTTGTACAAATCCTGTCATTCAATCCCATAAACCAAACAATCAGATCAATATTCCCTTTTTTGGTGACACTGGGTTGTCAATTACTGCTCAATATGTGTCTAAATCTTCAGTAACCCTATTTTTAAAAATATGTGAATAGAGTCTATTCATAAGAAAGTAAATCACATGGTTTTCTTGTCATTAAATAGCTAACTTGAAACAAACCCTTCACCTTCCTTCCTCTTTGATCTTTCTTGCTTATGCAAGTGGATCTGGAGTGCATTAGCCTGATATTTACTATCTATTTAATGTCACAGCAGCTACTGTGCTGTAGGTCTCGCAGTCTTGATTTCAAAAAAGAATAAATTAAAACTCATCCAATTATTATGGATCAAACAGAACATCTGATCTTTACAATCTTTCATGTAAGCACTGACTCTTATGGCTGAGCATAAGACTATGCCTCCCTAGAAGCAGAAGTACTCTACCATTGCAAAATAATTCTTGATCCAGAACGTCTGCTTTCCTGTTTGCAAAGGATTTATATGCTCATAAACTTCTCTTTCACCTGCTTGGCAATACAACAAGTTGATGAAAACACTCTATTTCCATCTAGTGGTGAGACAATATTCCTTTTTCTGAAATATAGGTATACAGCTAGAGATCTAGTTATCCATAATCTACAGTGGCAATGATAATTCTTCTGGTTTTAGCATGAGTCTTGTGATATGTGGTGTTTTTTCTTAAATTAAAACTCTGAAAACTCAAGGAGTTATGAGAATGTGGAGTAATCTTGGCTTTCATTTAAAAAAAATCTAGCCCCACTAGTTTGCAAAGCAAAGCTTGAAAATCTGCTCCAACTGCACCCTGGGTTAAAAAAATTAAGGGCAAATGTGACTGACCGGGACGGGTCTGGGCACCACTGAGGGCATCAGCTCTGGGTGAATTGCTCAAAACCAGGGCTACTTACAGACCTCAACTGCAGACCTTTCCCAAATAGGCCACAAATCAATCACACAAAGCGCTTCAGCTGCTACATGATCAGATGATGCTTAGTCCTGCTGTGAGGGCAGGGTACTGGACTTGATGACCTCTCAAGGTCCCTTTTATTTCTAGTATACTATGGTTCTATGATTTGCCTGTCAGTATTCTCCCCATCCTTTAGTTAGCAGATATTTCAGCAGTGTCTGAATTCTGGGAAGAAGCTGAAAGATTTGGGTGTGATTCTTACTGCAATGAGTTTTACGTCTATGTAAGGCCCTTCCAAAGTGACAGCTGTGAAAAATGCATCACAGACCATGAAATCTGGTCTCCCCCATGAAATCTGGGTTTTGTTTTTGGGTTTGTTTGTTTTTGGTGTACAAAAGATTCTTACAAATTTCACAGGGGAGACCAGATTTCATAGTCTGTGATGAATTTTCTCAAACTGGGGGTCCCAACTCAAAAGGAGGTTGCAAGGTTATTGTAGGGGAGTTATGCTATCGCCACCCTTATTTCTATGCTGCCTTCAAAGCTGGGTGGCCAGAAAGCAGTGGCTGCTGGTCAGGTGCCCAGCTTGGAAGGCATCACTCTGCTAGCAATAGCACATAGATAAGGGCAGCAGTACCATAAAATGCCACACTTATTTCTGTGTTATCTCCTTCAGAGCTGGGCCGCTGGAGAGTGGCACCTGCTGAGGAGAGCCTAGCTCTGAAGATGGCAACACAGAAAGAAGGATAGCAATCAAAGGGAAGGTAGTGTGCCCCAGTGCGCTGTGCCAGCAAGAAGGAGATGGCAGGCTGAGGTGTTCACATGCAGGAGGAGGTGTGGCGCGCTTCCAGTTGGGCTCCCAGAGTTCACATGCAGGCTGCCACACTAAGCAGAAGGCAACCAGGCAGGTGAAAGTGGCTGGCTCGGGGCACAACACACACTGGTGTGGGACTGCTCTAGCCCCAAGCCCCATTCCAGGGTGCCATTTAGGGAGGGCAGGGGGGCTGAAGGGCAGGGGAGCCGATAATCTTAACAGGATGCTGTTTGCTCTTCCCCTACCCATCATTGTCAGGGAGCAAGAGGAAAGCACACAGCATGCTTGCATTCGGGGAGGGCAGAGGAGTTAGTGACACATACTAAGCACTTTCCTCTAGCTCCCTGAAAGTGACAGAAAGGGGAGGAGCAGCAATGTCTGAGTATGAATCTCAGGGGAGCTTCAGCCTCTCCACCCTCCCTAAATGTCATCCTTGCCCCACTCTACTCCCCCCCCCACACACACACACCCGCACCGTGCCTTGAGTCCCCCACACTGCCAGTCCCTGTCCTGACATCTGCATTCCCCTATCCTTCCTGCCGAGCCCCCCCCCCCCACCTACAACCCCCTTCCCTGAATCCTGCACCCCCCTACATATCCCAATCCTCTGCCCTGAGTGGTTCCTCACACTCCCTGGCCCTGACTCCTGCACCCCTCCACACATATCACAACTCTCCCTTGACCTGCTACCCTGAGTCCCCCTAAAAGGTGTGCAATATGAAATATGATGATGGTACCTGTAAGAAATGTAAGTTACTTTTATTCCTTCTTCCAAGAGACCATATACTTTAGTCCATCCCATGGTCATCTTCATATTAACTCAACCAGAAATAAATAATGGATTAATGTATTTGGGTTTTAAATAAAGGGTTTTCAATAAAGCATCAGTGCACAGGTCCAGAAAATGTAGTATCTTGTCTCTCTCTGGACAATAAATGATTATTCAAATAACAAATGTGGCATGTTGTGAAAGGGGGGCTCTTTTCTCCCTTTTGCAGTGATCAGATTGTCTCCAGTGCAGCATGAAATTTCATTAACTTTGCCTCAATGTGTATAACCAGAAAGGTTGTTATCGATCTAAAATATCTTCAAAAACCCTACTAAAGTCTGCTTGTGTGTGTGAATTCGACAAGCTGACTACGTACTGTAGAAGTACTTTTTTTTTTTTTTGACCAATATTTGTTCTCAATTTACCTGCCATTGATTTCACTGTTTCATGTCCTGGAATTTTACTTGGCTTTATCAGTGCAGCTTTAGACCAGATTTCTGTGCATCCTTTGAAGCTCAATACCAGACCATTATCTTTGGCACTGTTTCCTCTCTTCTGCTGCTAATGAGTCATTCATTTATACTAATCAAAAGGCCTTTTCAACTCTCAAATCAGATATGGAAAACATGTAACCAGTCTAATAACTCCTTTTACACTTATAACAAGTATCAAAAAGAGATTTGATTACAAATATCAAAATCTTCATAATCATGTATTTTTCTTAGCATCTAGCACACATAGGTGCTGGAATTAAGGGTGTGCCCTCCTCAGTTTGAAGTGATTTCCATTAGGTTTGCAATTTAATTTAATTTAATGTCTCTCAGCACCACCACCCCCATATAAAGATTGTTCCAGCATCCATGCTAGCATAGACACTTTTACTAAATGAAAAGGATATTTATAAGCATAGTTTGTCACAAAGTTGAAAAACTTACTTTATATTCGAATAGATTGTCTACATTTGGCGTTAAGGTGTCACTGCTACAGAATAGGAATCTACTTTAGAAGTAGATTAAACTAAATCAGAAAAAGTCACATTCACTCTGGAATAAATGAGCGCTTCCCACTGAAGGCATGTTTACACTACAAAGTTAAATTGATGTAAGGCAGCTTATGTTAACCTAACTATGGAGGTGTATACACAGCTATGTTGACTTCATAAAACCACCTCAAGGAGAGTCACAGTGACATAGTTAAAATGACAGTGTGTCAGCGTCAGAGGTGAAAGTAAGCAACAGACATCCAGGCAGGTGAAAGGGGCTAGCGGGGGCCATGCCCCCCCCCCAATTAGTCCAGAATAGCCCCAGTCCCAAGCCCACCCAAGGCACCATTTAGGGAGGGCAGCGAGGGGGGCAGGGCGCTAAAGCCCCCAGCCCTCCATGAGATTCGTACCAGGATGATACTTGCTGTTCACCTTCTGTCACTCTCAGGAAGTGAGAGGAAAGCACACAGAGTGCCTGCATTCCTCTCCCTCCTTGCTAGGAATGGCTTGGGGCAGAGGAGTGAGTGACCCACGCTGTGAACTTTCCACTTAAGGGATGTAAGCAACTAATTGACTAGTTGACTATCCCATAAGCAAAAGCTTATGGGATAGTCGACACACTAGTCAACTAGTTGGTCCCTCCCCCCACTTGCTGCCTTTATCATTAAGAGGCAGAAAGGGTGAAGGAGTGGATGGGGTACTGGGAGGAACTGGCTTAAAAGCTGGCTCCCCCATCTCCAGCTCCCTGGGAGGGGTGCAGCGGCAGTGTTCAGCCTTTGAAATGTACAAGAGTCCCTGCTGGGGATCTTGTACATTTCAAAGGCTGAACACCAGGCTAGTCCTTATTGACTAGTCGAATAGTCCATGGAAATCCCATCGACTAGTTGATTAGTTAATTAATCCAAATTTAACATCCCAATTCCACTTGCTTCCTGACAGTAATGAAGGAGAAGAGCAAGCAGCATCCTGGTTCAAATTTTAGGGGAGGGATTCAGTCCCCCAGGCATTTCATAAATAGCAACCTTACACCCACACACATTTCCCCCTAAACACAAATACCCCAGCTCCCTGCTCTGAGCCCTTTCTCACATTCCTAACCCTGTCTCCTGCACGCCCCTTCCCTGAGCCCCTCCTCACATCCCAATCCTGACTCCTGCATCCCTCCATACACACCCAGCCCACTGCTCGGAGTCCCCACACCCCCACTGCCCTGACTCCTGCATCCTGCACATCACCAACCCCTGCTCTGAGCCTCCCCACACCACAATCCTCAGTCCCCCACACTCAACCGAACACTTAAATTTCTTACAGGTACTGTCCTATCGAATCCCCCCTTCCTCCAACTCCTTACTGTGAGCCCCCCATGGCGCGGTGGGGGGGGGGGGAGGGTTGTGTGCAATACAACAGTACCTTCACTCTTGTACTGTGTTGCTAACCTCACCCTAAGTGGCCTCCAGGAGATATACCACAATGCCTACTGGGACCATTCTGGTCACCATATTGAACTTCCCTGCCCTGCAGCCAGGTACACAACTGTACACACCCCAGAAAGCAATGAATTGCTCTTCCTGTTTGCTCACCCACCAACTGCCCAGCTGAATATGCTAGCTCCATGCAAACACATTCCTACTTGGAGTACACAGGAGGTGGTGGATCTCCTGAGTCTATGGGGAAAGGAGACTGTGCAGTCAGTCACAGCTCCACTTCAGCCATAGGAACTTGCTGTGGCCTGGAAAGGAAGAATGATGATTGTGACACACAGCAGAGACATGTAAAAATGAAAGATCCATGACAGGCATATTAGAAGCCAAGGAGGCAAATAGTCTGGGTTGGAGAATCAAACATGCCGCTTTTTCAAGGAGGGGGCAGGGATCAGTGTGATGTTATATGGGTAGGAGGCTGGTGGGGGGGAGCAGTCAAAGTAGAAAGGCTGGAGTGCTTAGCTTCAAGATATACGGGGAAAAGGACATGTTTTTACAGAAGAATGACAAGAAACAGAATTAAAATTTTTCTTGGATCAATAAAAGCAGACACCACTGGCATTCACTTTTTCATATAGATAAAAATTGTGCTTTGTTACTGTTGTAAAATTGTGCAGGGTTAAATTCCTGATGGAGAGTGGGAAATTCATGCACTTTTTGTATGCCTACTATAGATTATTCACTAAACAAAAGAGATTTACTTCTCTTGAGGAAGGTTTCTGTGGTAAAGCATGACCCAGTTTTCTAGAGATCTTTACTTGAGTAACTGTGTTGCATTAATATAAATTGCAGCATTACGTGCTTCTATGCAGTGTTATTAAAAGTCAGTGCCATGGGCAGACACTGTATTTCCATTACATATTGAGAACTGGAATTGGAAAGAACATTTCTTATCTGGATTATATGAGATGGCTGGCACACAGGTTCTCAGGGCAGTTGAAAAGCAGCAGGAAACAGAGTAAAACTACATCATGTGATTCTGAACTTGCCCCCAGGAATTACAAAGCCTTCCCAAAACACCCTGCAGCCAGTTGCATAGTGGGATAGCTATTCACATGCACTGCTCTCTGTGTCAATGCAAAAGTACAGTGTGGACACACAACAGCAGTTTGATTACAGTGGTGGCTATACATCGACATAACTTTAGTTGAATTAACATTGTAATGTAAACATGGCCTAAGTTATTCAAGATTAGCTATTCCACATTCAATTCACACTCTGCCTTATTCCAGAATAACTTTAATATGTAGATAAATAAGAACATAAGAATGGCCGTACTGGGTCAGACCAAAGGTCCATCCAGCCCAGTATCCTGTCTGCCGACAGTGGCCAGCACCAGGTGCCCCAGAGAGGGTGGACCAAAGACAGTGATCAAGCGATTTGTCTCCTGCCATCTCTCTCCAGCCTCTGAAAAACAGAGGCCAAGGACACCATTTTATCCCCTGGCTAATAGCCTTTTATGGACCTAACCTCCATGAAATTATCTAGCTTCTCTTTAAACTCTATTATAGTCCCAGCCCTCACAGCCTCCTCTGGCAAGGAGTTTCACAGGTTGACTACATGCTGTGTGAAGAAGAACTTTCTTTTATTAGTTTTAAACCTGCTGCTACACATTAATTGCATTTGGTGTCCTCTAGTTCTTCTATTTAGGGAACTAATAAATAACTTTTCTTTATCGGCCCTCTCCACACCACTCATGATTTTATATACCTCTATCATATCCCCCCTCAGTCTCCTCTTTTCTAAACTGAAAAGCCCCAGTCGCTTTAACCTCTCCTCATATGGGACCTGTTCCAAACCCCTAATCATTTTAGTTGCCCTTTTCTGAACCCTTTCCAAGGCCAAAATATCTTTTTTGAGGCGAGGAGACCACATCTGTACACAGTATTCAAGATGTGGGCGTACCATAGTTTTATACAGGGGCAGTAAGATATTCTGGGTCTTGTTTTCTATCCCTTTCTTAATAATTCCTAGCATCCTATTTGCCTTTTTGACCGCTGCTGCACACTGTGTGGAAGTTTTCAGAGAACTGTCCATGATAACTCCAAGATCTCTTTCCTGATTTGTCGTAGCCAAATTAGCCCCCATCATACTGTACGTATAGTTGGGGTTATTTTTCCCGATGTGCATTACTTTACACTTATCCACATTCAATTTCATTTGCCATTTTGTTGCCCAGTCACTCAGTTTGGTGAGATCTTCTTGGAGTCCCTCACAGTCTGCTTCTGTCTTGACTATCCTAAACAGTTTGGTATCATCTGCAAACTTTACCACCTCACTGCTTACCCCTTTCTCCAGATCATTTATGAATAAGTTGAACAGGATTGGTCCTAGGACCGACCCTTAGGGGACACCACTAGTTATCCCTCTCCATTCTGAAAATTTACCATTTATTCCTACCCTTTGTTTCCTGTCTTTTAACCAGTTCTCAATCCAAGAAAGAACCTTCCCTCTTATCCCATGGCCATGTAATTTACACAAGAGCCTTTGGTGAGGGACCTTGTCAAAGGCTTTCTGAAAATCTAAGTATACTATATCTACTGGATCCCCCTTGTCCGCATGTTTGTTAACCCCTTCAAAGAACTCTAATAGATTAGTGATACAGGATTTCCCTTTACAGAAACCATGTTGACTTTTGTCCAACAAATTATGTTCTTCTACATGCTTCACAATTTTATCCTTTACTATTGTTTCGACTAATTTGCCCGGTACTGAAGTTAGACTTACCCGGTCTGTAATTGCCCGGATCGCCTCTAAATATTGGTGTCACGTTGGCTACCTTCCAGTCATTAGGTACGGAAGCCGATTTAAGGGATAGGTTACAAACCACAGATGATAGTTCAGCAATTTCCCATTTGAGTTCTTTTAGAACCCTTGGATGAATGCCATCCGGTCCCGGAGATTTGTTAACATTAAGTTTTTCTATTTGTTCCAAAACCTCCTCTAATGACACTTCAATCCGGGACAGTTCCTCAGATTCATCACCCACAAAGGACGGTGCAGATTTGGGAATCTCCCCAGCGTCCTCAGCTGTGAAGACTGAAGCAAAGAAATCATTTAGTTTCTCCGCAATGGCTTTATCGTCCTTGATTGCGCCTTTTATAGTTCGATCGTCTAGGGGACCCACAGGTTTTTTAGTAGGCTTCCTGCTTCTAATGTACTTAAAAAACATTTTGTTATTTCTTTTTGAGTTTTTGGCTAGCTGTTCCTCAAAATCTTTTTTTGCTTTTCTTATTACATTTTTACACTTGATTTGACAGTGTTTGTGTTCCTTTCTATTTATCTCACTAGGATTGGACTTCCACTTCTTAAAAGATGCCTTTTTGTCCCTCACTGCTTCTTTTACATGGTGGTTAAGCCACGGTGACTCTTTTTTAGGTCTCTTGCTATGTTTTTTAATTTGGGGTATACATTTAAGTTGGGCCTCTATTATGGTGTCTTTAAAAAGTTTCCATGCAGCTTGCAGGTATTAGGCTGTAGTCACTGTGCCTTTTAATTTCTGTTTAACTAGCCTCCTCATTTTTGTGTAATTCCCCTTTTTGAAATTAAATGCCAGGGTGCTGGACTGCTGAGGTGTTCTACCCACCACAGGAATGTTACTATTATGGTCACTATTCCCAAGCGGTCCTGTAACGGTTATTTCCTGGACCTGATCCTGCGCTCCACTCAGGACTAAATCGAGAATTGCCTCTCCCCTTGTGGGTTCCTGCACCAGCTGCTCCAAGAAGCAGTCATTTAGGCCATTGAGAAATTTTATCTCTGCTTCTCTTCCTGAGGTGACATGTACCCAGTCAATATGGGGATAATTAAAATCCCCCATTATTATAGAGTTCTTTATTTTGGTAGCCTCTCTAATCTCCCTCAGCATTTCAATGTCAGTATCGCTGTCCTGGTCAGGTGGTCGATAATATATCCCTACTGCTAATTTCTTATTATTGGAGCATGGAATTACTATCCATAGCGATTCTATTGAACATGTTGATTCACTTAATATTTTTATTTCATTTGATTCTACATTATCGTTCACATACAGTGCCACTCCACCGCCCACCCGGCCTGCTCTGTCCTTTCGATATATTTTATATCCCGGTATGATTGTGTCCCACAGATTTTCCTCATTCCCCCAGGTTTCAGTGATGCCTATTATGTCAGTCTCCTCATTTAATACTAGGTACTCTAGTTCACCCATCTTATTAGTCAGACTCCTAGCATTTGTGTAGAAGCACTTTAAAAATTTGCCACTGCTTATTTGTCTGCCCTTCCCTGGTGCATTGGATTCCTTTGTATGCAGTTGTTTGTCTGCTCTGGCCCATGGTTTGCCCTCTCCCCTCCTCTCTTTCTGACTACAGCTTAGAGAATCTCTATCAATGGATTCTCCTCTAAGAGAAGTCTCCCTCCGATTTACGTGCATCTCCGCACCAATCGGCTTTCCCCCATCTCTTAGTTTAAAAACTGCTCTACGGCCTTTTTAATGTTTAGTGCCAGCAGTTGGGTTCCACCCTGGTTTAGGTGGAGCCCATCCTTCCTGTATAGGCTCCCCCTCTCCCAAAAGTGTCTCCAGTTTCTAATAAATCCAAACCCCTCTTCCCTACACCATCGTCTCATCCACGCATTGAGACTCTGAAGTTCTGCCTGCCTACCTGGCCCTGCGCATGGAACTGGAAGCATTTCCGAGAATGCCACCATAGAGGTCCTGGATTTCAGTCTCTTTCCTAGCAGCCTAAATTTGGCCTCCAGGACATCTCTCCTACCCTTCCCTACGTCATTGGTACCTACATGTACCACGACCACCGGCTCCTCCCCAGCACTACGCATAAGTCTATCTAGATGCCTCGAGAGATCCGCAACCTTTGCACCAGGCAGGCAAGTGACCATACGGTTCTCCCGGTCATCACAAACCCAACTATCTATGTTTCTAACAATCGAATCACCCACTACTAACACCTGCCTCTTCCTAACTGGCATTCCCTCCCCCTCAGAGGTATCCTCAGTGCGAGAGGATACCGCAACATCCTCTGGGAGGAGGGTCCCAACTACGGGATGGTTTCCCTCTGCTCCCATTGAATGCTCTGTTCCCTTGAGACTTTCATCCTCCTTAAGAGCACTGGGGCTTTCAGACTGGAGGTGGGACAGTACTACAGTGTCCCAGAAAGTTTCATCAACATATCTCTCTACCTCACTTAGCTCCTCCAGTTCAGCCACCCTGACCTCCAAAGCCCGAACCCGGTCTCTGAGGGTCAGGAGCTCCTTGCAACGGGTGCACACACATGCTACCCGCCCACAGGGCAGGTAATCATACATGTTACACTCGACGCAGTAAACAGGATAGCCCCCACTCTGCTGCTGGGCTTCTGTCTCCATTTTTCTAATGAATAAGTTTAAGCAGAAACTGGGATTTTTTAAGCCTCTGGAACATAGATTATTATGAGTTATGTTTTAAAGAAGGTCAGAAGTCCCTAGTGCCCTCTAACCTCCCCCTCTAAACTCCCTGTTAGCTGTTCCTGTTCGCAAGCTCCCTGGTCGCTGAGTCACAGGCTTATATAGCTCTGGTAGCCCCTCCCCCTGACTGAGGCTCAGCCAATTAACAGAGGCTTCTAGATTTCAAACCTTTTAGAAGCTCCTGCAAACAAACAAACCAACCAACCAAACACAATCCTTAATTGCTCCAAGGTTTCCCATTATTTGTATAAGAAGTAGAAGGGAGATCGGGTTTTAATCCTTTAAAATATTGTTCTAGAGTTGTTTACTGCTACCTTTTCTATTTTCTTCCACTTCATCCCACTCTTTGTACAGTCAGGTTATATTAATAAATTTCCGTGTGCCAAGGTAGTAATCTCGGAACACATCTTAAGTATTTTCTTTTACATTTGTTATGAACCTGCTGAGTTCATGTTAGCCAACATAATGCACATATGCATAGGCTGATTATTATTTGTAATACTTAGAGTCATCAACAAGCATCTTGCCCACACTGGGCTTAATCGTGTACAAAAACTGAGAAAGAGACATGTCCCTGTCCAGAATATTTTACAATGTAGGGCTCCAGTCCTGCAAGTACTTATGCCTAGGCTATCGTTAACTTTATTCACATACTTAACTTAAAAAAACCCATATCACACAGTTCGGCCATAAAGGCAGTGTGTCATATAGATATTTAAAATAAATTGTATTTATTTACAGACAGCATTTTGAATATTTGTACTCGGTTTACTTAAGCAACTCTATGCCATAACTCTGTTGTTGTTTTCCCACACAGACTTCCCTGCTTTGTTACGGTTGCAAAAGTTTTGGCACAAGATGTACCTTAGTGTACATACATATATACACATTTCCTTTTGATCTTTTCACAGCCATGACTTCTCAGTCTTTGCAGCACTGCATCAAAAGCATATGTGTGTTACCTGGTCTCCTCAGAGCCAGAGGTGAATGGAGCCCCACAGTTTCCCTCAAATTCCCACAGTTACTCCTTCAAAATCCATTCCACAAAACAATCCAACAGGCTCCATATCCAACAGCAATTACAGTCCTAAAGTCTTGGATGCAGCCCTCACAAAATGTCTTGGTCATAAATAAACACAACTATTATATAGTTGGTATTACAGAGCCTTGGTGGGATTATACACACAACTGGAATATTGGTATAGAAGGGTACAACTTGCTGAGGAAGGATAGGCAGGGGAAAAAGGAAGGAGATGTTGCCTTATACATAAAAAATGAATACAGTTGGACTGAGGTGGAGATGGACATAGAAGACAGACTTGTTGAGAGTCTCTGGATTAGGTTAAAAGGGGTAAAAAATAAGGGTGATGTCATGCTAGGGGTCTACTACAGACCACCTACCCAGGCAGAAGAGGTGGATGAGGCTTTTTTTTTTAAAACAACAAACAAAATCATCCAAAGCACAGGATTTGGTGGTGATGGGGGATTTCAACTATCCAGACATATGTTGGGAAACTAACACAGCAGGGCACAGATTATCCAATAAGTTCTTGGACTGCATTGGAGACAATTTTTTATTTCAGAAGGTCGAGAAGGCTACTAGGAGGGCAGCTGTTCTTGATTTGATTTTAACAAATAGGGAAGAACTGGTTGAAAATTTGAAAGTGGAAGGGAGCCTGGGTGAAAGTGATCATGAAATCATAGAATTCATGAATCAAAGGAATGGTAGAAGGGAGAAGAGCAAAATAGAGACAATGGATTTCAGGAAAGGCAGATTTTAGTAAATTCAGAGAGCTGGTAGGTAAGGTCCCATGGGAAGCAAGACTAAGAGGAAAAATAACTGAAGAGAGCTGGCAGTTTTTTAAAGGGACGTTATTAAGGACCCAAAAGCAAACTATTTCACCACATAGGAAAGAGAGAAAGTATGGCAAGAGATGACCTTGGATCAACCAGGAATTCTTATATGATCTAAAAATCAAAAAGGAGTCATATAAAAACTGGAAACTAGGTCAAATTACAAAAGATGAATATAAGCAAACAACACAGGTATGCAGGGCAAGATTAGTAAGGCAAAGGAACAAAATGAGCTAAATCTAGCTAGAGACATAAAGGGTAACGAGATGTTCTACAAGTATATTAGGAGCAAGAGGAAGACCACTGGCCCATTGCTCAGTGAAGAAGGAGAAGCAATAACAGGAAACTTGGAAATGGCAGAGGTGCTTACTGAATTCTTTGTTTCAGTTTTTGTCAAGATGATGGATTGTGACAGGATGCCTAACATAGTGAATGTTAGTGGAAATGGGGTAGGTTTAGAAGTTAAAATAAAAGAACAAGTTAAAAATTACTTAGGAAAGTTAGATGTCTGCAAGTCACCTGGGCCTGATGAAATGCATCCTAGAATACTCAAGGAGCTGATAGCAGGTATCTGAACCTTTAGCTATCATCTTTGAAAAATCATGGAAGACGGATGAGATTCCAGAACACTGGAAAAGGGCAAAAATAGTGCCCGTCTATAAAAAAGGAAATAAGAACAACCCAGGAAACTACAGACCAGTCAGTTTAACTTCTGCACCAGGAAAGATAATGGAGCAAGTAATTAAGGAATTCATCTGCAAATATCTGGAAGAAAATAAGGTGATAGGTAACAGCCAGCATGGATTTGTAAAGAACAAATCATGTCAAAGCAATCTGATAGCTTTCTTTGATAGGATGTCAAGCCTTGTGGATAAGGGAGAAGTGGTGGACGCAGTATACCTAGACTTTAGTAAGGCATTGACACAGTCTTGCATGACCTTCTTATCAGTAAACTAGGGAAATGCAACCTAGATTGGGCTACTATAAGGTGGGTGCATAACTGGCTGGATAACCGTTCTCAGAGAGTAGTTATTAGTGGTTCACAATCATGCTGGATGTCCACAGGGATCTGTTTTGGGACTGGTTCTGTTCAATATCTTCATCAATGATTTAGATGATGGCATAGAGAGTACGATTATTATGTTTGCAGATGATACCAAACTGGGAGGGGTTGCAAGTGCTTCAGAGGATAGGGTCAAAATTCAAAATGATCTAGAGAAACTAGAGAAATGGTCTGAGGTAAATAGGATGAAGTTTAATAAGGATAAATGCAAAGTACTCCACTTAGGAAGGAACAATCAGTTTCACACATACAGAACAGGAAGTGACTTTCTAGAAAGGAGTACTGCTGAAAGGGATTTAGGGGTCATAGTGGACCACAAGTTCAACATGAGTCAACAGTGTGATACTGTTGCAAAAAAAGGAAACATGATTCTGGGATCCATTAAAAGGAGTGTTGTGAGCAAGACACAAGAAGTCATTCTTCCATTCTACTCTGCACCGATTAGGCCTCAGTTGGAGTATTGTGTCCAGTTCTGGGCACCACATTTCAAGAAAGATGTGGAAAATTGGAGAAGGTCCAGAGAAGAGCAACAAGAATGATTAATGGTGTAGAAAACGTGAGCTATGAGGGAAGACTAAAAAAATTGGGCTTGTTTAGTTTAGAAAAGAGAAAATGTAGAGGGGGACATGATGGCAGTTTTCAAGTATCTAAAAGGGATAGATACTTTCATTCACAAGGAAGAGGGAGAAAAATTGTTCATCTTGGCCTCTGAGGATAGGACAAGAAGCAATGGGCTTAAATTGCAGCAAGGAAGGTTTAGGTTGGACATTAAGAAAAACTTCCTGTCAGGGTGGTTAAACACTGGAATAAGTTGCCTGGGGAGGGTTGTGGAATCGCTATCACTGGAGATATTTAAGAGCAGGTTAGACAGACACTTGTTGGGGATGATCTAGACAGTGTTTGGTCCTGCTACGAGGACCTCTTGACGTCCCTTCCAGTTCTATGATTCTATGCATTGTTCAGCCACTGAGTTCACAGGGCTGTCTCTAGTTCCCCCATTTATAATGTTTTCCCACTGACACCTGATTGACTTAGCTTCTAGGTCAGGGGTGGGTAACCTTTTTTGGGTCAGGGATCACTGACACAGAAAAATCAGTTGGGGGCCACACACAAGTAAGCAAGAAAAAACACACCCACCCCCCAAAAACAAACCCCTCACTGGGACAGCCCCCAACTGAGAAGGAAAAAGACATTCTCCACTTTTGCCTTGCACACCAGAGCATTGGGGGTCTGTCAGCCGGTGGTCAGGGCAGTGAGTGGTGTGTGTGTATTATACACCCGAGACTTCAACTGCTAGGACTGGGGTCCCTTAGCAGCAGGCAACCTGGAAGAGGTTGACGGGCGCCCAAGAAGTTTTACGTCCGTGTCTTTACCGCTAGGATCGGGATCCCTTCGCGGTGGGCAGCCAACAGGCCGACAGATGCCCCAGAGTTTACAGGGAGAGCTTATTACACCTCAGATTTTGACTGCTAGGATACACGATCCCTTCGCAGCGGGCAGCCTGGGGAGGCTGAGAGATGCCCCAACGGATCTGTCCCCTGGAAGCGACACGATCCAACGCTCAAGCTCTCCCTATATCTGTCCCTTATGACCGGCTGGAGTTCTTTTTAAAATTGTGCTTGGTTCTGTTACAGCAACTGAAGGAGTCAGGTCACAGCTTAAACAGTTACTATTTTATTGTTACAGGGTAAACTTAGCTGTTAAATGCTACTACTGTGTTACAGATAACACAGCCACTACAAAGGACAAGACAGAAATTACACTAACAAGTCACTTACAGGTACCATGAAACCCTTTTGGTTCTCTGAGCTCTTATTAAATGCATGCAAAATAGACACCTAGCAGGTATATATTCTCACCCCTGCGTTCCAGACTTGGCGTGGCCAGCGTCTTTCTCTCAATCCCTCGGGAAGAAGTAGGGCGAGGTTGGGCGTCCCACAGACCTCGGGAGACAATCAATACCTGCCAGCAGGTGTAGATGATTGGAGCTCAAATGGGGTGGGCTACTAAACCCCTCTTTATACCCCTTGGGTCACGTAGGCTTCTTCCTGGTCTCAAGTGGCCAATTAGGAAAAATGGCTTTGAATGCCAAGTTTCCCACGAAGGGTGCAAAGCATAATTCACACCTGGGAAAATGCAGACAATGGGCACCTCTGGTATGTGATGGGCGAAGATTCCTCTCCTGGGACAGTGCAGGCGTGTCAGTTACTGGTACTAGCCATCAGGGTGGCGGGAGGCCCCGGGTCATCAGCTAGCCCATTTACTGTCTGGTTTCTGTTTATGGTAGAGTCAGGGACAGGCAGCACACCTGCGTTCCCAGGGCATCAAAGGCTGACTGCCTTTCTCTTGCTCTCGGGGGGGGGGGGGGACGGGACGGGACAAGATGGGGTTCATGTCTGGCTACAGGGTCCCAGGCTAGTAGATTGTGTGTGCTCCAGCCCTGCAGGGAGGCAGGGAGTGGGGAGACTGGAGCACCAGCGTGGGCTCCCCACTACTGGCAGGGAGCCCCGAGCTTTGGGGGCCAGATACAGACAAGTCAGGGGCCGCATCTGCCCCCCAGGCCTTAGGTTCCCCACCCCTGTTATAGATGATGAATGTGTGCAACCAGCTAGACTAGGGGTGGGCAAAAGGGCTTCCACAGACCAGATTTGGCCCACCAAGTGAGTTAACCTGGCCCGCTGAGGCCCTGCCACTCCTCCCACCCACAGGCCAATCAGGCCCGCCAGGTGCTCCTGGTAGGGCGGGAGGAGACTTTGCACACTTCCCCTCCCTCCCTCCCCCCCCCCCCCCCGTCCACAAGCCCTGATTGGTCTGGGGGCGGGAGGGGTGAGGAGCACACAAAGTCTCCTCCCACCCTGTGAGAGGCACAGCGCTTCTAAGCACCGCACACTCCTTGAAGGACAGTCAGGGTGGGAGGAGTCATAGCACACTTCCCTCCTCCCCCAGGCCAATAAGGGCTTGGGGGTGGGGGGAGTGTGTGAAGTTTCCTCCCACCCTGCAAAGGGCTCAGCACTTAAAGGCAACCACAAGCTGCTGCTCAGCTTGCAGTTGACTAAGTGCAGCACTCCCTTGCAGGGCGGGGGCAGAAACAGAGAGGCTTCACGTGCTCTCCCTTCCCAAGCACTGATTGGCCTGAGGGCAAATGGGGGGAGCATGTGAAGTCTCCTCCCACCTCTGGGGGCATGGGTACCTAGAGGGAACCGCCAGCTGTTCAGAACAGCTGGCGGTTCTCTCTAGGCAGGGAAGGGACAAAGACTTTGCGTGCTCCCCCACCCCCAGACCAATTAGGGTCTGTGGGTGAGGAAGCACGGAAGTGTCCAGGCCCTTCCCCTTCCAGTGGCCTGGGGCCACTTCAAAAATTTCTGAAGTGGCCCCCGGTCAAAAATTATTGCCCACATCTGAGCTAGACTGCTTGCCCTTAATGAAAATCCTATGCACAGATTCAGAAACATCTGGTGAGCATGCCCAAACACTATCACAAAGCCACCACCCTCTAGATGTCTCTAAGCCTAAGCACTGACTCAGAAGATTCAACATAACTCCATCTCTCATCCCCTCTGCTTCTCTCCCCTCCTTCAACTAAAAAAATAAATCAGTTCCATCACTACAAGCTGGTGGGTTATATACTCATCAAGAGAAGGAATGCTGCAGCCATGTCTGGTTTTGTTATTGTTTCACTGGGAAAGCATAACCCGTGCACTGGTTTGTGATTTCCAGTAGTAATTTGTCAGGTTTGATCCATAGGGCACTAAACGGCTTGGGGCCCAACTACCTGCATGACTTCACTCTGCCCTGCAGAACTCAGTGGAGCCACCGGAATTGAGAATCTGCTGATTTGAAAGCAGGGGAACTGCTAATAGGGCAATTTCTGAGGGAACCTTGCCTCTGGAACTTAGATTTGTTAAGCTGGGTATGTTGCAAGATTCATCTATTTTAATGTGCTTGTTTGTACAAAGTGGGGTGAGGTTTTATTGTTCATGGAAAGGTTCTGACTATTCTGGGATTACTGTGTTATGTACCGAGCTTGTTAGTTTATCAGTATAAAGGCTGTTTTAAAATAACTTGGGCAGTGGAGTCTTCAATTGTACTAAGGATATTGGTCCTTTTGCCATGGTTTTAATATCTGTACAATGCCTAAAGGATTGATAGGTGAGGTTTAAAATTTACATTTTACTACCACCCATTACTGTGCATATTATGTTGGTTTAGAAGCCCCAGTCACGGACCTGGACCTCATTGAACTAGTATTGTACAAACACAGAACAAAAAAAGAGCTTTAGCTACCTCCTCTTGCCATCTTTCTTCAATAAGAGGGAGCCTACTTGACATTACTGTGCTCCTTCCTGTGGGCCCAAACCTACAAACCTGTGATAAAACTGCCCTTCCTTCTGCAGATTTTGTGCATATGAAAAAATACACAATCAGGCTCACTTTGTTCTTGAGAAAAAACCCAACGTACCTGTACCACAGCAAATGACCTCTCTGCACAAACTACCCAAAACATTAATTCATCTTTCACTTTGGGCTAGATTCTGTGACATTTATTCACTATAGGTAGCCCTTTTTATCTGTGGATAGTCTGTTATAAGATGGGTTTAACACAGTGGAACCCACAGCCCACCCCGCTCAACACAGACCTTTTTGTGGCCCACCAGCCACTATGATGACATGAGAGGGTGAGGGTGCGGAGTCTGGCCAGTAGGTAGGGTACAGGAGCAGGCTGAAAGTGGGGGTTTTGGTGGGAGGGAGGGTGCAGGATCAGGCTGGGGTTGTGGGGGTCTCAGTGGGAGGCAGGTGCATGAGGAAGATGGGGACATGAGGATGATAGGGGGTGCTTATGTGGCTCTGTGCCTCCCACTGCTCCCACTGACCATGATTCAGGCAAATGGGAGCAGCAGGGAAGGCCTCCAGGCGAGCAGTTTCCTGTGCTGCTGCTGTTCCCCTAGCTGAGTGAAGGAGGAGCAGCAGCATGCGGAGTAACTTTCTTTCCCCTCAAGTAAGATCCAGACCATGAGGCTCGCCCCCATCCTCTCCCGCCGTGGGAAGCTGGCACTTGTGCTCCAACCTTGCGGGGGGGAAGAGGTGGGGCTGGAGCACCAATGCAGGCTCCCGACTGCAGGGGGGGGCGGGGGAGCCCCGAGCCTGCAGACCACCTGCAAGACAGCTGCAAACCACTAATGGGCCACGGATCACACTTTGAGAACCACTGGTCTAATACATTCTTATTTATTTTGTGGCTTTGATTTCATTGCTCAACTGTCTATACGGTTATTAATCTTCAGAGAGTCTTCATTTAAAATCAGTGACTTAGAGCCAGACAAGTAGAACACTACAGCATCTATCCTGAATTTTGTCTGAAGTACTGTAGCTCAGTGACAGCAAGCCAAGGTCATATTTTAAACCTGTTAATCACATTTATATTTACAAACATTAAAAACACCATTTAAACTTAATTTTGTCATTTGTAATAAATGTATTATGCTCATCTTCATTATTCATATACAAATAGGCATGGTACCGATCCAATGTGTGCATGGTTAAAAGACTGATCGTTTGTGTATATGGCAAGAGGATTCATTTGTGCATCCAAGACTTGTCAACCTGCCAGAGTTCAAGATTTTAGCTTCTTCATTATATTTTTCTTAGGAAAAATATAAATGTGTATGAATCATTCTGCTAGATGTTGAACTGCCAGCATTTTCTCCATATCTCTTTTAATGATTTCATACAAGTTTTCAGGGAAGTTTCCTATATAGTTCTGATGACAAAAGCTGCTCACTGCTTTTCACATGCCTAAACAATTTTAAACACAATTGTTCCTTTGATCTTCAAGCACTCTTTTGCTTGTGTTTTTCTTCTGCCTTAAGGCCTTTTGCTATGCATCTGGAGTTGAAAGCTAGTAACATTTCTCTTGCTGTCAAGTTGGCTCCTTTCATTATTAATCTGTCTCCATCAGCTGTAAAAGAAAGATGATAAGTGTTAGAGATGACAAAGAAAATTGTAAGAAACAATTTAACATACATTCAAACTAAAATAGGTGTAAATACTCAGTTCATTCACTGTACTTAAAGGTATTCAATGATATCATATACCCATTACTATTGAATCTGTGCACATAGCATACATTAAAGGTATGTCTAAACTGCATCCCTCTGTCGGCAGAGGGATGCAGATTATGCAGGTCGACGTTGCAAATGAGGCAGGGATTTAAATATCCTGCGCCTAATCTGCATAAAAATGGCCATCACGTTTTGCCGACTCAGCACTTTGTCGGCAAAAAGTGGCAGTCTAGAGGGGGATCTGTCGAGAAAGAAAGCCTTTTTTGACAGATCCTGTAAACCTCCCTGCAGGAGGCATAAGGGATCTGTCGAAAAAGGCTTTCTTTCTCAACAGATCCCCCTCTAGACTGCTGCTTTTTGCCGACAAAGTGCTGAGTCGGCAAAACGTGATGGCCATTTTTATGCAAATTAGGCGCAGGATATTTAAATCCCTGCCTCATTTGCAAGTCGACCTGCATAATCTGCATCCCTCTGCCAACAGAGGGATGCAGTCTAGACATACCCTAAGAGCAAGCAACATTATAAAGTTAACTGCCCACAACAACAAAACCAGCATCCATCTCTGACCTGCCTCATCCAGACATAAGGAAAAGCTCCCCAGATATGAACTAGTTTTCAGAACAGACGTGTTCCTAAAGTAATTTAGACTATTCTCTGAAGGTCAACAAACTTGGACTCTAATGGTATACTAGAAAAATAAGTCAACTATATTAAGTCAACTTACAGCTAGGGGTATAGGGTCAGTGATGCGTGTCCTCACCAGAAGCACTTCCATTGACCTAAGAGGGACAGTGTAGGGAGCTGAGAGCCCAGTCTCTAAATTCCCCTGGAAGCTCCCTCACAGGAGCCCAGTTGCCCTCAGACTCCCAATGGGTTCTCCCTACTCAGCTTTGTGGTAGAGGGAAGAGCTGCCTGGGCAACAGCCCTACCAAATTTACCACCATGAAAATCTGGTCTCCCCCCATGAAATCCTGTATTTAGTGTGCTTTTACCCTATGCTATACGGATTTCACAAGGGAGAACAGCATTTCTCAAATTGGGAACTTCTAAAAGGAAGGCAGTTACAAGGTTATTTTAGGAGGGCTGCAGTATTGCCACCCTTACTTCTGCATGGCCTGCAAAGCTGGGCAATCAGACAGCTATCTGGATTTCTTGTCAACTTCATAGCTCCTGCCAACAGTGGAGTAATGCAGTATCTACACATACACTGCTTCCACCTAGCTACAGTGACATAAGCCTTATACCTTGTGCAGGTGGAGTTATAATGTTGGTGTAGTAGGGTACTTACAATGACAGGAGGAAAGCTGTAGTGTAGACATTGACATAATTAGGTCAATATAAGCTGCCTTACATTGACCTAACTGTGTAATGTAGACCAGTCTAAGGGAGTGGATTCCACATCTGACAAATCACATATAAAGAGGCAAGATGGGTTAGGTACTATCTTTTAGTGGACCTCCTTCCAGTGGTGAGAGAGACAAGCTCTTTCACAAACAGAAGTTGGCCCAATGAAAGATATCACCTCACCCACTTTGTCTCTCTAGTATCCCAAGACTGACAAAGCTAGAATTCTACTACATGTCATGAACAGTCAGTTTCAGTTCCCCTTGACCAAGCAACAAATAATTGGTTTACCCTGTTTGCGTGTGTCTTCAATATAGAAACAGGTAAGAACAAACATTTTAAAAATTAGGAAAATTTAATTTTAAAACCTAAAAATTATCAGGAAGAAGTAGAAACAAAATGTAATGCGTAAAACTAATCATAATTAAATTTCAAAGTGACTAGATTATTCAAGTAGACAGCTTCCCTCAAAAAACTATAACAAGCCATATAGCAGCAGCATAGTAGTAGTGTCTTGTGGAGTCTCCAGGTCCTGTGTTCCCAGGCTGCAAGGGCTGGAAATGCTTCCTTTGCAACATGTGCAGCACCGTGAGAAAGTGAAAGGTTGAGAGCAGTAGCTCCTAGCACAGTGGTGGGCAAAAGCCTCTCAGGAGCCCAGATCCAGCCTGTGCAGCTGTTCCATGCACTGTCCCCTACTGCATTGCCTAGGAGCCGGAGCCCCGTGAGCCCTTTTAACTGCTTCTATTTAAAAGGCTCCTGTGTCTCCAGCTCCCAGGCAATGCTAGCAGCAGAAGCGATGAGCCCTTTAAATAGAAGCAGTTGAAAGGGCTCTAGCGCAAGGTTCCCTGTATGCTGCATGCTGGTGTGGCTGCCCAGCCCTTTTCTGACCCCACAGAGGTTCAGAGCTCCCCATGCAGGCATGGAGCTCAGGCTGGGGAAGGGCGCAGGAGGGGAGGCAGACACTAGCTTCCTTGTGGTGGAGGAGCAGAAGCAGCAGCAGCTGCCTGTTGTACTGGCTCCAGTAGTGCAGTCCTCCCCCCTCCATTCCCTACCCCTCTGGAGGGTCTGTACTCACAGGGGGATTGAGTGACCCAGATCCAGCTGAAGCTGCTGCTGAAGGGGAGGAGGGAACTTTGCTTCATTACCTGCAACCAGGCTGGGTAAGTTACAGGCCTGCCAGATCCGCTCAACTTCTCTGCCTCTTTCCCAAATCCTCCCCTGCCCTGTGACCTGCTAACAATGTAGCAGCCTCCTCCATTCCTGCTTCTCCCCCATTACTCCCTGGGGGAACTGGCTGGGCTGGGATCCCCTGTGTTACACTCCCCTCTGTGTGTTTGTGTATGCCACATTTGCATGATTACATTTCAAGCAAAGTTTAAAGAGGTGTTAATTGCTTAAGATAAGAACGAAAAAGATTCTTTTAACAGAATTTTTTGAGTGTTGCAGATATCTAAAACTCTGATCTTAATGATTTGTTTTTAAATCCTGTGTTACAAATTAATACATGGTAAATTGTATTGCATTAAGGCCAGATCTTTGCTATGTGGTAGAGTTCTGGCTCTTATGAATTAGAAGTATCAAGTGATGCGGTTTTGTAGGATGAAACCTTACTTGCAAACTTTTTGAAATATGCATCTGTCTGTTAGAAAGGATGATGATACACATACTCCAAGGTCTCAGAGGGGTGCCCTGTTAGTCTTTAACTAAAAAAACTTAAAAAACAACAATGGTCCT
This sequence comes from Pelochelys cantorii, assembly GCA_032595735.1. Taxonomy (NCBI): domain Eukaryota; kingdom Metazoa; phylum Chordata; order Testudines; family Trionychidae; genus Pelochelys; species Pelochelys cantorii. The sequence goes on from CM064327.1 coordinate 50,656,280, forward strand.
ATAGCACCTTAGAGACTAACAAAAATGTATAAACAGTATCATGAGCTTTCCTGGGCTCAGTCCACTTCTTCAGCCATAGGTGGTGTTACTTTTCTTTTCATTTGATTTCATATTCAATAATCATAAGCATTGCTCCTTGCTAATTATTCCTTGTTTTAAAATATTTTCTTCACACCTATGGACTACATAAAACATACATTTATATATAGGATTTTTGTTTGTACTGGTGGGTGCACATCCACACACTACCCCAATATTGGTGTTGTACATAAGAAATTTCAACCTGCCCAAAAGAAAATTCAACTAGCCCAAGGATGGAAAATCTTAGAGGGAACACTCTAGCATCCCTAACAGGGAGGCTGGGAGCAGCGAGCCCTTTTAAATAGCAGGAATTGAAAGGGCTTGCAGCTCCTGTCCCCCACTAATGTGATGCCTGGGAGACATGAGTCCTTTCAACTCCTGCTATTTAAAGGCTCCGCCCCTTCTGCCCAAGGCCCCGTCCTTTCCACAGTGGCCCGCGACCACTTCAAAAAAATTTTAAGGGGCCCCCATTCAAAAATTATTACCCACACCTATCCTAGAATCAGTAAAATAATCCCTTTTGGGAGAGGCAGTACACAGCATTGAGCTTCATCTAGTATAAGCTGGCAAGAGACGAAGGTGGGAAATAAAGGAGGAAGGAAATATCCTAGAAACACTGAAAGAAAAAACATATATGCTTGACATATTTAAGCCAAATCTTTGCAATGTTATCTAGAAATGGCAGCTGACCCTATTAAAATATGAAAGTTTTAAGGAAAACAAATAGATAATCATCAGTGAAGTAAAAAACGTAATGGGCTGGGTTCTGTGCTGGACCCCTCCCCCAGATGGCAGCAGAACAGAAGGCTCAGGAGAAAGGAGACAAAGGTGGATAAAAGCCATTTACATAGTGCCTCAAATCTGGGCTGCTATGGGGGTTGACACAAACCTCCAGTATAAGTTAGAGGAGCCCACAGAGCTAGCTGCATATCTCGTAGACCCATTTCTGCAAACATTTATAAATGTGAATAGTTCCCCCCCCCCAAACTAAGTAGGACAGCTAATATGATCAAGTTACTCAATTGCATAAGTAGCTGCAGGATCAGAACTTAAGTTCTCAAAACCTGAGAAGTCTGAGAGACCAATATTGCAAGTGAGATGCAAAGAGGTAGAGCAGTCTCTGTAGCAGTATGAAGCCACACTGACTTCAACAGAGCTCTGCATAGGTTCAAGGGTTCACTTGAGATCTCTCATTTCAGGATGAGAGTCATGTTTTTAATGAAGTCCACCCTTTTTTTTTTAAATATTCCCTTTCTTCCCAGTTCTGAATCCAGTAGACAGAAATGTTTATGATTTCCTTCCCAACACATTAACCTAACTGTGATTCCATTCTGCTTTAGCTCAAAAATATGTTTGTACAACACCTAGTACAATGTGGTTCTGATCCATAACTGGGATATGAAGGTAATACCACAATACAAATTACAGGAAACAACCACACATATCTTCTAGTATGAGTCTAGAAGTTCCTTTTAAAATTAATGATAAACTCCTTACCAAACGTGATGTCTACAACTGGTTCAGTCCCATCATGTCTTACATCTGTTTTCACTACACAGTTGATATTGGAGGCACGAGCTTTTTTACTGTTTACATGTTCAAGAAATATTCTGAAAAGATTTAAGAAGTAGAGATTAAATAAGAATATACTGAACATGTTTCTGTAAGTAATTTGCATAGCTTGATGTTGCTAGCTACCCAAAATACAAACCAATTAAAATTTACATATACTGCCCCAGTTCTATAAGGAGTTCCATAAGTGCAGACTTGATTGCATAATCATGTTACTAGACAAAGACAGTTTAAAATCCTATTTCCTTTTCACTATTTTGTTTACTTTCTGAATGTCTTTTAGTTAAGACAATTGCAATCAATCAAGTCAGTTTCATTTTTCTTTATAAATAGCTTTATTTTCAGGTTGTCAATGTTTGGAGCAGAGAGAAATGTTTATTTTGTTTATGTATCTGTTTTCATTGGATTTTTTCTAACTCCATGGTAACATTTCTAATCATTTGCTGAAGTTTGTGTAATTTGTTTTTCAACACATACTTTTTGTTAAAAGATCAATTAATAGGGTCCCTTTGAAGCCAGGTCAGTCACCTGCAGGAGACAGGAAGGGATTCCCTGCACACATAGCAGTATATTCTACTGTGTGTGTTTTCATTGCATTCCTCTGAAGCATCAGCTGTGTCCACAGCTACAGATATGACACTTGATGAGGGGAGCCAGAGCTCTGAGATAGCACCAAACATTCTCCCTCTCAATATGCTTGCCTGGCTGGTTCCTGCTCACATGCTCAAAGTCTAATTGATTGCCATATGTGGGATCAGGAAGGAATTTTCTCTGAGGTCAAATTGGCAGTGACCCCGCTTGTTTCCCCTTCCTCTGTACTTTATGGGTAAGGGTTACATGGAGGATTAGCTGGGTATCTCTCACTCATTTCCCTGTCATTGTGAGGGTTTTAGGCATTGGTGTACTTTGGTCCCTCCTAGTCTCTGTCTGTGGCTCACAGTATCTGGTTTCAAGAGGGCTGTAATATTTTAGCCTTAATTTCAGTTGCTCGGTTTAGCTGGTTGACATTGGGGGCCGCCTATGGTGAGGTCAGACTAAATGACCAGATTATCCCTTCTGGCCTTACTGTGTCTGTATGCACTTGCACACATGCAGGGGGCAATAAAATAACTCCCCAAATATGCTCCGAGTCTGTATTTTGCATTCATTTTGTGAAGTACAATTATTTGGACATCTTAGGCAATTTGATCACCAAAGAATATCAGTCATTGTTTTTCCTCACTATTTCAAGCACTGTGATGCTAATTATGAAGGCCCTTATCTTACAGTTGACTCCACATGGGCTGAAACTTGCACTCGCATGGCTCCCCAATGACTTTAGGATTGGGGCTTCTATGCTTAGCAGAGTAAAATTAAGCATATGTGCTTGCAGAACCAGAGTCTTAGTCAGTACTCTTCCCTTTGAGACATAACCCTAATTCAAACTAAGCTATTGTGCTAGAGTGTAGCTGTGGCAGCAAGAAGGCTAGCTGCCCCAAGCACATACTTAGCATTAGGAATGTCAAGGGGTAATCAGTTAGCCAGTTACCCAGTAAGTATTGTCTTACCAGCATGCTTACCAGGGTGACCAGCACCCAGCCACCCAGAGCAGATCCCATCCATGCTGTGGGCAGGGGCTTCTCCAGCCCATCCGGGCCCACCACACTGTGCTGCAGGCAGGGGGCTGCTCCAGCAGCTCAAGATGGCAGGCTGATTAACCAGGCAGTTTAACTGATTAATATTTTAAATGGGCTTTTACATCCCTACTTAGCATCTCCATTGATGGTGGCTAGCTTCTCCCTCACTGCTGCTATACTCTTTATTTTTTAAGAGGCTTGCTCAGTTACATTTCAAGCAGCTACGTCCCCTTAAGCTGGAATTTATACTTTTCAGCCCTTTGGATGTCTTTCCTAAAGAAAAAGAAGCAGAAGACAGAATAACTGTATTTCAACCTTTCTTTTGATCACTTGTTCTGCAAAACCTTGTTATGGTATTTTAAAGTGAATAAAAATGGCACCTTCCTATTAAAGAATTGCCTCCTCAGTATGTTCAGACATAGATCTACTTATTGATAGTGCGTTGTACCATCTTGCTGAGAGACAGCCATTTTCATTGCTGCATTTTACTCTCATTATCAGTGTAGTAAGGCTAGCACATTGGAGTGGCAATGTGGAGTCTATTCCTTTTACATCAACACAATTGCTACATAAGCAGGGCTCGCCAAGCGGCAGCGAGCCCTGCTTGCCAGCTGCGCAGAAGCGCACACTGTGCATGCACTGACCGCGCTGCGTGGCCCCACTGGGCTAAAATCACTTGCCACGGGAGAGTAGATTGCCTAATTTGTTGAGCCCTGTACATAAGTATAAATTATGTGTGCGCAAATCAAATGAACCCAGTTGTACAGGTTTTAAAAACCAGTAGTCTGAAAATAATGGCATTACATGTGACTTGCTGCATTCTTAACTTGGTCAGTTCTCATGATATTTTATTTGATGTTTTAACTGAAATATAAGAATGGCCACACTGGATCAGATCAATGGTCCACCTAGCTCAGTATTCTGTCACCCAACAGTGCCAGTGCCAGATGCTTCAAAGAGAATGAAAACAACATTACAATTATCAAGTGACCCTTCCCATCTTCCAGTCCTAGGATCTGGCAATCAGACGTTAGAGACACCCAAGGCATGGGGCTATATTGCTGACCATCTAGGCAAAAGCCATTGATGGACCATGAATTTACCGATTTCTTGTCTGAACCCAGTTATACTTTTGGCCTTTACAATATTCCCAGGGAAGGAGGTCCACGGGTGGTTTGTGCATTGTGTGAAGTACTTCCTTATGTTAGTTTTAAACCTGATGCCTATTAAAGCCCTAGTTAGTGGAAACAACTGATTATAAGAAAATCTCATTATTCAAATTAAAAAAACTGAAAGCCCAGTGGTTACAGAGAAAAGCCTGAGTGTACCTAATAGGCTCAAAAAGAGGGCAATTTTTTAAAGCTTGCTTTTTGGAGAGGGATTTGTTTTTCAACTCAATTTTTAGATATATGACTTGAATTTTTTTTATACATTTAAGTCTGACAATACTGCTTGCAATTGACAATAATGAGAAGAAAGTCAGGACTCATGCTAACTCTTTGGGCCCAGATAAAGTTGTCTTTGTACTTGGTAACTGATCTAGAACTGATCACTTGCTCTTGAATGCACAGAACAGCAGACACTCACCCCCAATACCATTTTAGAGTCATTTTTGGAACCAAGCAGCCCTGTAAGCAGAAACAGATCTGAGCTACAAAGACGTGCTGAGTGCACCTGGCTAGCGTGGGGGACCCCATCCCTTACCTGGAGAGGGTAAGTGAGAAAGAGGGCGAACAGGCCCTGGGGAAAAGTGAACAACTCACAACTCGTGCCTCTGGCACAGGCAGCCAGCCACATCTGCCTGCCTCCTCCTCCCACATGGAAACCCATCTCCCGGCGGGGGGCAGGGCAAAGACCTCGTTTGCTAGGCTGAATGGGACTCAGGCTCCCTCTCCCTCTCCCTCTCCTCCCAGGAGCGGATAGGTCAGGCTGGTCCCTACCCTCCGACTCCCCCATGAGAGGGCGAGCAGAACAAGGGGGCACTGGCTGCTCCCCGAGGGGGGGGGGGAATTGGGGGACTGTCCTGTGCCCAAGGGGGGGTAATTGGGGGCACTGGCTGCTCCCCGAGAGGGGGGAATTGGGGGACTGTCCTGTGCCCAAGGGGGGGTAATTGGGGGCACTGGCTGCTCCCCGAGAAGAAGGGAATAGGGGGACTGGCTGCTCCCTATGCGGGGGCCTGGCCGCCCTCCCGAGCTCTCCTCACCGCGTGGTTTCCACGTTGGTTTGGAAAGGGCAGAACCGGACCATGACGCTCTTCACGTGTTTCAGAACCACCGTGGCCTTGGGCACCGCCATCTTCTCCTTGCGTCGCCCGGAACTACAATTCCCGGAAGCCTCTTCGCCGAGGCGAGGCGCAGACGCGGGCGGCTGTCGGCGCGCGCCGCCCCATGGGAAATGTAGTGCGCGGCGGCCGGCGTGTCCTAGGAGCACCCCTAAGCGGGCCTCCCCTCAGCCTGCGAAGCTCGGCGCAGGGCTCGCAGTCTCTCCTATGCCGCGGGTTCGGGGCTGCTGTCTGCTCAGAGGAGCTTTCACCCGCTGGAAGAAATTCTCCCAGTGCTCTGCAGTGGACTCTGATTTTGCTCAGGGAACCCGCAGAACCGAAGGAGGAGGAGGCAGAGGGGAATGTAAGCGGGTGCACCCTGGGGCCAGGCAAGAGCTGGCAGAGCTGCAGCAAAAACCAGCAGGGAACTGTTTAAAGAACTGGCAGGGACCCACGCTGCAAAACCACAGTACCTGTAAGAAATGTTAAGTTACTTTCACTGCTGGGAGAAGGACCAGGACTAATTGAAGTTTCAGAAGTCAAGTTCAGCTCAGTTATTTGGAAATTTGATTCTTTTCACATTAACATTTTTTCATTCTTTTTCCTTGTCAGACTTATCAAATAGCATGCTTGAAATACAGAACTATAAACATATTATATATTAATGAGATGGTGCCCTGGTAGTTTGTTTATACCAGTGGTCAACAACCAGTAGATGGTAGATCTTGGGGCCTCTGACAGGTAAGGCTGACAGGTTTGGCCAAGAGGCTATCCAGTGCTGGCTCTTCAGCTGCCCCTCCTGAACTGCACAATTCCTGCCCTTAGCCTTAGAACTACCTCCGCCACCCCTAGGAGCCTCCTGCTTGCTGGGCAGAGCCTGGAAGGAAGGGAGGGCAGGGGGCACTGATGTCAGGGTGCCCCCCCTCCCAACCTATATTCTATCTTCACAGAACAGAGGCAGGGGCACAACAGGGCTTGCAAGGAGTTTGCTGGCTACTTTGGGGAGTGGTGCAGGGCCAGGGCAGGGGTGAGCCTGCCTTAGCCCCACTGCACCACCACCCAGGAGCCACCAGAGGTAAGCAGTGTTTTTAAAAGGTTGGAGACCACTGGTTTATACACAGATCTACTCCAACTGGCTTTGTGCAGATGGACATTTATTGGCTTCAGTGTGGGCTGTCAACAGAGCTGCCAACTTCCAGGGTTGTCCTAGCCTTCAAGGATTAAAAATAATTTTTAATTAAAGTTCCCCCTCACAAGGAGCAGCTGTTAGCCCCCATTCCTGCCTCCAGGGAAGCAGCCAATCCCCCCAAACCTCCTCAAGGGGATCAGCCAATCCTCCCTATACCTTGCTCACAAGGAGCAGCCAGCCCCTCCTACTCCTCCCTCATGGGAAACAAGTGCTTTGGAGGTTAGGATTAAACTTCCCAAACATCTGGACAAACTATGATTCTTCTGATTATGTCATGTGGTGAAACCTCAAGGGATATGTTCTACCAAAATTGATAACCCTTAATGACATATGAGGCATCACATGCAGAATCAGGACTTACCGTAGTTTCTTGTATGTTCCTCTGCTCTCAGGTAATTTAGAATTGTAGGAATATAGGTTATAAAGACCTATCTGCCTAGCAATATATGGCCCTGATCAGGCAATCAATCACTGTGTGTGCACGGGGACATCCATTCAGAGCTTACTGCAGGATCTGAGTCTGTTTTTTAAAGATGTTCCAAGTGTCTTCCATCATTTCTCCTAGGAATTATGTGTCTTGCTTTGGTTTGCGTAGTCTCCTCTTTTCTGATCATCTCTCTCTGTTTTTGAGACAAGTGTTTTAGATAAGCATGGCTGTATACTAAATGAAGAGCAATTTGAATCATTAATATTATAGAATATAGAAGAGAGACCTGCTTAAGAGTCTGATAGAAATGGAAATAAAGAAATATATAAAAGGAGGTAAGATAAACCAACTAAATAAAGTCATTAAACAAATGTAACCCCCTTTTTCCTCCCTGGGTTACTCAGGAGCAGGTCACACTCACAGGTGTGCCTGGGCACCTGATGGTTTTAACCCAAAAGGAGATCCTGAACACCCCAGTGGTGATGGTGTTTAGTTGGGGAAAACCCTATCCACCCCCTTGCTGCAGTCCCTTGCTCGTAATGAATGTACAATGGCGGTGCCTCCACCTGGCTGGCCTTGTACACACTTACTGGTGTGCCTTGGGAGCCTCCAGGAATATACTCATTCCAGCTATAATCTGGATCTAATTCCAGAACAACACTACAAATCATATACATCTAATAGATTACATTAAAATAAACAATCTTTACTTAACTTAAATAAAGATTAATAGCATTAACAAAGTGCACAACAATAATTGGAACTTATATATCTAGCAGTTACACTGCCAATATTGATCCCACCCCAGAGTGCACACACCCCTGGACTCAGAGTCTCAGACTCTTGCTTGCGTGGGCGCGCTTGAAGAACTGCAGCTGTAGTGGAGGTTCTCTGCAGGCAGTGTGTATGAAGGTCCAAGCTAGGCAGCAGCTCTGTCCCAGGCAGCACTTTCCCAAAAAGGCCCAATTACTTACAGCCTCATGCTGTGCCTATCAGAAGCAGCCTGCTAGATCCCAGTTCCATAGGCATCTAGTCCCAGTCTGTAACTGCACTCCAACAGCCCCTGGACTGGCTCAAACTCTTCCACAGCAGCCTGGCTCCCCTTCTGTTCCAAACTCCAAGGCAGAGTCCCAGACTGCTAGGCCTCTCTTTTCATGCACATGGAGAGCCTCTCATCTCCCACACAAGAGTCACTTCCTTCCTATTTTTCCCAAGGGCTCATGGGAATTGTAGTCTGGATTGCAGCACACAGGGTCTTTCCAGAAAAAAAAAACAGAGGGGACTACACAAATATGGTTGAAATTGATTGGAATGCAGCGTAGCTGGTGTAATTAATACATTTTACACTAGATGGCAGAATTTCCTTTTGTAAATTTGTTGGAAATTACTGTCTGAAATTGTTGGTAGCCACTATTGGCATCCTAACAAACCTTTGGTATGGGAGTTGGGAATAAATCAGCTTTGGTAATCTATTTAAATATACTGTGAAGTTAAAAGGAGTCTTTCAATACTGTATTTCCTTTTTACCTTGTGTTGAAGTGCTGCTGATGTTTTCCCCCCAGTGCTGTACAAAGCAAGTTAGCATCATTTACAAATGCTAAGCTATCTTTGTAAAACTTAAAAAAACAACGAATAGTCTAGTAGAACCTTAAAGTCTAACAAAACATTTTGTTGGTCTTTAAGGTGCTACTAGACTATTCATTGTTTTTTAAGTTTTTCTGGTTACAGACTAACTTGGCTACCCCTCTGAAGCTTTTGATATCTTTGTAAAGTAACTTTAGCTCTTTTTTTTAATGTAACCACTAATTTAACTCCAGCTTCCCAGTGAAATGAAGCCTAGAATATAAATTAAATAGTATAACTAATTTCAGAAGTAAATATTTTAAACCGTTTCCACATTAATTTATATTACATCTCATTGTCTTTGAAAAAAAAAAGTCTGTGTGAGAAAGCATTGTAACAAACCTACTTGTTAAGCAAAACCACTTTGATTTAAAAGGTGATTTGCCAGCTCAGGCACTTAGAGGAGCAAATATATATTTAAAAGCTCAGTTCTGCCAGGTGCTGGTACCATGTATTCTGAATAATTAAGGTAAAAATAATCTTTATATTGTCCCCTCTTGAGTTTTGATAGCAATTTCTTGTGAAATTTGTAGAGTTTTGCTGTGCAAAATTCAGGGCAAAGAGAACATTTTTCAATCTTCTTCTCCATACTGCAAATCAACCTGTTCGCCTTTTTCATGATCTGTAAAGTTTTATCCTCCTCACAGATCTAAACCATAACCTCAAAAGGTATTTTTAAAATCCCCTTTTCAGTGATTTATTTTTAGCTGCTTGCCTGAACCTGATTCATCCAACTTAAAGTTAACATAAGGGAGAATATAAATTCAATAAACTTCAGACAATACCTTCTTTCTTGCTCCCTTAAAAAGATAGAATCTTTCTATGAAATGATGCCAAGGGAAACAATGTGTACCTGTGTACCTGAATACTCTTTGTGTGCTGTTTTGATGGGGGTTCTGTAACTTTTATTGTTTAAGTCATTGTTTTATTTTAATGGTCTGTTTTTATAGTTAAACCTTGTAGTAAGGTGAAAGCCTAAAACATAAGTCCATGTAGCACAGGCCTGGTTTGATGCCTGAGGCCTAGCTAACAATGGACAAAACATGGCTAACATAAGGCAAAGCTAAGCTGTGAGCAAGAGGCAGACCCCTGCTCACAGAACTTGGCACAAACAGGGCTGAGAATGCAAAACAGTAATTGATTCTAGGTACTAACTGCAGAACAATAATTGGTACTGGTCATAAGTTGAAATCACATGGTATCAGTAACTCATTAAAAAAGACCTTGGTACCCACTCCTCAGATACAGACCCAGGTTCAGGAAAGGTCTAAAATGACAGCATGATGGATAGAGATGATCTAATCAAACCACGAGGTACAGGGTGATGGGTGGTATCTAAGTGTCAGAGGGTGGTAACCTGACAACATCAGAGGGTGGCTACCTGATATGTCAGCAGTGAGGTTTGATTTCTTGTACCTGTATATAAGGTGGTGTCTTGGGGGGACAGTCTTTGTATGACCTAGTGGTTAGTGGAAATTTCCCACTTACTGAGTCATTCCATTGTAGCAAGTACATATGGGTGTTTCTACTGCTTTATTCTGTTCCCGTGATTGCTGTCTCCGGATTGCTTGCCGGCCTGCGAGAGGAACATGGGGCAGCAGACAGCAAGTACAGGTGCCTAGTGGTTAATCAGAAATTAACTGAGATACAAGTGTGGCCACAGTGTATTCTTGTAGTGTAATAAATATCCAGTCAATAAGAGTATCTCTACTTTCATACAGGAATTCCAAATACAGTGTGATCAAAGATGCACTCATTTATTGCTGCATTATTAGATATAGATCTTAGCCACTTTGAAGTATTTGTCAGGTATCTCCTTAATCTATAATAATAGGCTAGCAATTACATTAATCTGTACAAATTATATCAAAATATAAGAGAATGAATAATATAATACAGGAGTTCTTTTGAAGAGAGGAATTATGTCAGGCACAATAGACAGTAGATAACTATTCAGATAGGTGTTCCCAGGGAAATTACTGCACACAAATGAAAGAGGGAACGCAGGATGCCAATGACTCCATAATAATGAAAAAAAACTCCAGTGAATTTTATTTAACTATAATATTGACGTTACAGTGTCAGCTACAGCAATGAGAGTTTTAGAATACTAGTCATTGTCACTGGAAATTTGCAATAAGACAAGTGGGCAGAGAATTTGCATCTAGTGTAAACTTCACAGAGCCTTCAGCAAAGCCAGTTCAGTGCATCTCTCTATTGAGTTTTGTCCTGTTAAATATGTACATGGACATACACACACTTGCATATAAATTGCCCTCACTTCTTCTTAGTTTTGCAACAGTTGATATAATATGACAAGCACTGGGAGGTTTTATTGATTCAATTATATTTGTATCAACACAATTAAAAAATAAGCAAAATCCATTTATAAATATTCTGAGGCTTGTTGCTCAAGTTATGAGCAATGTAGTAGATAATGTCCCCAATGAGATATTAAAAATTAATATGCTAGGTGCACTTTTTAAAAAGTTGAAAAGAACTTGCCTGAAGCTGGCTACAGTGAGAACTGTTTTCATTAGCTGTAAAGCTCATTTCATGGTCAAAGAAGAAATAAACATCCCCTATGTTCTGCAGGCTTCTCTTACAAATTCTTCATCTATCTACCAATCTTCACCAGTCTACAAAATTTACTGATCTAGCAAGCCACATGGATTTTGGAGTTTGAATGGCTTGAGCTCTGAGAGATATGGAAAAAATGGCAATCTCCTCCAAGGTTGGACCTGAAGAACGGAGACAGTTAGAATTGACTAGCAAGAACAGGATAAGTGTTAGACACAAAAATGCTAAAATAAAGGCACCTCACTTGGCAATCAATTTGAAGCATGTACTTAAAATTATATTTAGGTCCCTATGTTCATAGGGAGTTAAGTACTTATGTTTAGATACCCAATTCTGAAAATTTTGGACCTAAAGCGATGTTAGAAACCAATTATATTCAGAGGGTGACAATTTTGGCAAAATCAGTGCCTTCATAGTGGTCCCTTAATTTCAGTTCCAGGGTTTTTTTGTTTTTTGTTTTAAGACTAAGTAGAAATGAGCAGAAATTGAACAGAAATGAGCTCTGACTATTGATTAAAAAAACAACAACAAATGGCCTGGTAGCACTTTATAGACTATCAAAACATGTAGATGGTATCATGAGCTTTCGTGGGCATAGCCCACTTCTTCAGATGACCGGAGATAACTCCTACCACCTCTCTAACTTGGTTGATAAACAGTAACCATAATTAGTCAAAAGACTATAAACTAGAAATACTTGCAGTCAGGGCCATCCTTAGGGAATTGTGGAGTCCAAGAGGGTCTATATGCCCCCCCCGCTTAATATTTTTATATAGGTGAAATCTGGGGACGGGACACCACTGCTAGAGGATAATGGGGAATCACAGGGTGGCAACTGTGCTAGGATAAGTTGGCCCCCTGTGCTGGGAAAGTCCTGGAAACAGGGATGGGGCTATGGAGTGGAAGGGCAATGGTTGGGATCAGCTTGTAGTTGGCATATTCTAGTGGTGCTAGGAGACTGAGGCTGGTGTGATAGTGGGCAACACTGGGAGCCAGAAGACCGGGGTAGGCTGGGGTCACTGCTGATGATGCTGGAGACTAGCCAGAGCCCTGCATGACACACACACACTGAAGCACGGGGTCCCCAAGGTGCTGTTGCACTGATTTGCTGTACCCCAGGGACGACTCTGTTTGCAATACATTTTAGTATGTTCTATTTGCCAATTTTAAAAATCAAGAGCAAGTGTTTCTAAAAATGATTCCTAGCAACTGGCATATGCCTCACTCCTTAGTAGAGGCTGAGTGGAAGCATGGAACTAATGTAAAGCCAATATGTGGCCTAGCTCTTTTTGCTAAAATAAATAGTTCTAGAGTAATTCAAACAAGTATTCACAAACACAACATGTCACTTCTATTATATGGTCACCTCTCTGCTAAGTCATAACAGATTGGGGGTGAGGGGCTTACAAGTCTGAAGAACATAAGAACAGCCATACTGGGTCAGACCAAAGGTACATCTAGCCCAGTATCCTGTATCCAACAGTGGCCAATACCAGATGTCCTGGAGGGAGTGAACAGAACAGATAATCATCAAGTGATCCATGCCCTGTCACTCATTCCCAGCCTCTGAAAAACAGAAGCTAGGGACATAATTCCTACCATCCTGGCTAATAAGCACTGATGGACCTTCCTCCGTGAATTTATCTATTTCTTTTTTGAACCCTGTTAAAGTCCTGTTCTTCACAACATTCTCAGGCAAGGGAGTTCCATAGGTTGACTGGGTGCTGTGTGAAGAAAATCTTCCTTTTGTGTGTGTTAAACCTGCTGCCTATTAATTTCATTTGGTGACCCCTAGTTCTTCTATTGTGGGAATAAGCAAATAACTTTTCCTTATTCACTTTTTCCATATCAGTCATGATTTTATAGACCTCTATCACATCCCCCCCCCCAGTCTCCTCTTTTCTAAGCTGAAATATCCAAGTCTTTTTAATCTCTCTTCATATGGGACCCATTCCAAACCTCTAATCACTTCCGTTGCCCTTTTCTGAACCTTTTCCAATGCCAATATATCTTTTTTGAGATGAGGCGACTACATCTGTATGCAGTATTCAAGATGTGGGCGTACCATGGTTTTATATAGAGGCAATAAGATATTCTCTGTCTTATTCTCTATCCCTTTTTTAACGATTGCCAACATTATATTTGCTTTTTTGACTGCTGCTGCTGACCGAGTGGATGTTTTCGGAGAACTATCCACAATGACTCCAAGATCTCTCTCTTGAGTAGTTATAGCTAAATTAGTCCCCATCCTATTGTATGTATAGTTGAGATTATTTTTTCCAATGTGCATTACTTTACATTTATCAACATTACATTTCATTTGCCATTTTTCGCCCAGTCACATAGTTTGGCATGATCTTTTTGGAACTCTTTACAGTTTGCTTTGGTCTTAACTATCTTGAGCAGTTTAGTATCATCTGCAAATGTTGCCATCTCACTGTTTACCCCATTCTCCAGATCATTTATAGATAGATTAAATGGTATTGGTCCCAGTACGGACCCTTGAGGGACACCACTAGTTACCTCTCTCTGTTCCTACCCTTTGTTTCCTGTCTTTTAACCAGTTATCAGTCCATGAGTGGACCTTCCATCTTATCCCATGAGAACTAATTTTACTTCAGAGTGTTTGGTGAGGGAACTTGTCAAAGGCTTTCTGGAACTCTAAGTACACTATATCCACTAGATCCCCATTGTCCACATGTTTGTTGTCCCCTCAAAGAACTCTAGTAGATTAGTAAGGCATGGTTTCCCTTTACAGAAACCATGCTGACTTTTCCCCAACAAATTATGTTCATCTATGTGTCTGACAATTCCATTCTTTATTATAATTTCAACTAATTTTCCCGGTACTGACATTAGACTTACTGGTTTGTAATTGCCAGGATCATCTCTAGAGCCCTTTTTAAAATATTGGCATCACATTAGCTATCTTCCAGTCATTAGGTATGGAAGCTGATTTAAAGGATAGGTTACAAACCACAGTTAATAATTCCACAATTTCACATTTGAGTTCTTTCAGAACTCTTGGGTGAATGCCATCTGGTCCTGGTGACTTATTACTGTTAAGTTTATCCATTTGTTCCAAAGACTCCTCTAATGACACCTTAACCTGGGACAATTCCTCAGATTTGTCACCTAAAAAGAATGGCTCAGGTTTGGGAATCTCCCTAACATCCTCAGCCATGAAGACCGAAGCAAAGAATTCATTTAGTTTCTCCACAAAGACCTTATCATCTTTGAGTGCTTCTTTAGCATCTCAATCATCCGGGGGGCCCACTGCTTGTTTAGCAGCTTTCCTGTTTCTGATGTACTTAAAAAACATTTTGCTATTTGAGTTTTTGGCTAGCTGCTGTTCAAACTCCTTTCTGGCTTTTCTTATTATAGTTTTACATTTAATTTGACAGAGTTTATGCTCCTTTCTATTTTCCTCAGTAGGATTTAACTTCCACTTTTTAAATTATGCCTTTTAAATCTCTCACTGCTTTTTTTACTCGGTTTTTAATCCACGGTGGCACTGTGTTGGTTTTCTTACTGTATCCTTTTAATTTGGGGTATACATTTAAATTGGGCCTCTATTAGGGTTGGATTCCAATTGGAAGAGAAATCAGTGATGTGGAATCTGGATATTTTCTTAGAGTAATTTGTTAGCTAGATTTGTATACAGCCCTGGAATGGGGTGGTCAGAAATGGCCTGCAACCTATCCCCTTTCTTTAGGAATTTTAGCCAAAACACCTGTTTTCCAGGAATCCTAAATATATAAATATAAAATCAAATAAAAAGATCATCGGCTCAGAAAAACACTCTTTTGCCCAGTATATTTATACAAATATAGTACATTTCAGTTATTGATTTATGCCCTTTGCTTGTGGTATTTTTAAATCCAGAGCAATTCTTGCTGTCTTAAGTTCTGTCTCCTCTCCTGAGGTTTTCAGAACATAGACAATATTTATGAACTTTAAAGATATGATATGTTGCTTCATCTCATTAAAGTGCTTCATAAGTGAAGATTCCCTAGCTCCCTCTTGTGGTATTTGTCCAACTCCTCACAGCTGCTGACCTTTAACACCCTTGCTGGTTTTCCAACATATTGTGTGCTCTTGGGGCATGTAATCCGATATGTTCAGATGATTCCTATTAAATGGTTTTTACTTTATACATTTTCCAAGTACCACTACAAGAAAAGTTTCTTCATGAGCATGGTGTATTTGCAGTAGTATCAGAGGAGTAGCCATGTGAGTCTGCATCTGCAAAAACGAGAAGTCCTGTGGCACCTTATAGACTAACAGATTTATTGGAGTATAAGCTTTCGTGGGCAAAGACCCTGACAGAGTGGGTCTTTGCCCACAAAAGCTTATGCTCCAATAAATCTGTTAGTCTATAAGGTGCCACAGGACTTCTCGTTGTTTTTGCAGCAGTAGTAATCTAAGCACACAAGCCCACTGACTGGGGAAGGAAAGGGGGCAACTGCCCTGTGGCCTGATGATTCAAAAGGGTCCAGGGCTCCCAGCTTTCACTACCACTACTGTGACAACAGTGGCTGGAGCCCTGGGCCCCATGTGGTGTACTCCAGGTAGCACTGAGGGCTAGCTACCCCCAGCCTTACCCCTTCTGTCAGGGGCTCTTTCCCTTCTGAGAGTGTGGAGCTAGCCTGCCCTTCCCTTGCCCAGGGGCCTAGCAAGTCTGTCAGGCCAATGTTTGCACAACACCCTTTTCTTACTGACACTGGGGCGGGAAGAGGCATGGCAGGACAGGGCCTGAGACAGAGCAGAAGTGTCCCAGATCCAGGGATGATGCTAGCTGTAGCTGATAGCATATTTGCTGCTTCTCAGTTATTTCTCCCTGGTGTTCATCACTTGTGTAGCATTGCCAGATGGTTTCAACAAAAATACCGGACACACTTGCCATTACATCACAATCTACATTACATCTTATTTAGAAAATACCGGACATTTATATTTTCTCATTTATATTTTCTCGATTTGTTTCCCGAACAGAAAGCTCAAATACTGGACTGTCCAGTTCAAAACCAGACACCTGGCAACCCTATGTGTGCGTCTGACTGTGCCATATTGTCTAGCCCAGTGATGGGCAACCTGCAGCCCCTCAGGGTTCTATGTGTGGACCACAAGGGTATGTCTAGACTACATGTCTCTGTCGGTAGAGGCATGTAAAATAGGCTACCCAACATAGTCAATGAAGTGGGGATTTAAATAACCCCAGCTTCACTAAAATAAAAATGGCCACCGCGCTGTGCCGGCTCAGCTGATCGTTGGCACAGCACAGCAGTCAAGACGCAGCTCGGTCGACAGGGGAAGCCTTTGTCGATCTCTCCTGTAAACCTAGTTTCATGAGGCATAAGGGAGCGGTCGACAAAGGCTTCCCCTGTCGACCGAGCTGCGTCTTGACTGCTGCACTGTGCCGACGATCAGCTGAGCCGGCACAGCGCGGTGGCCATTTTTATTTTAATGAAGCCGGGGATATTTAAATCCCAGCTTCATTGACTATGTGGGGTAGTCTAATTTACATGCCTCTGGCGACAGAGGCATGTAGTCTAGACATACCCCAAGAGACTTTGTTTACTGTTGCCCATGTGCTGGGTTGCCAGATTACGCTGGTTTCATTTGCTTAATTTTTTTTCTGATATTACTAAAGTGATATGTATTTAAAGCAAGGGCACGTGAATGTGCACACAGCTTTGACTTTGAGAGCCATGCACTGCTTTTGCATCCAATCAAAGTGCTGCTATGGTTCAGTTTATACACTCCACAAATTTTAGGTATACACGTGCAGTTAGTCTCCTGGAATAGGGTGGTTTTACTCTCTTGGTGTCAGCCGATGGTCAGGGCAGTGCATGTGTGTATGTTACATCCGAGTCTTCAACTGCTGAGACACAAGGCCCCGTCGCAGTGGGCAGTCTAGGTGAGACTGACGGGCGCCCCGAGGAGTTTAACGTCCGTGTCTTTACCGCTAGGATCGGGATCCTTTCGCGGCGGGCAGCCAACAGGCCGACAGACGCCCCAGAGTTTACAGGGAGAGCTTATTACACCTCATATTTTGACTGCTAGGATACACGATCCCTTCGCAGCGCGCAGCCTGGGGAGGCTGAGAGATGCCCCAACGGATCTGTCCCCTGGAAGCGACACGATCCAACGCTCAAGCTCTCCCTATATCTGTCCCTTATGACCGGCTGGAGTTCTTTTTAAAATTGTGCTTGGTTCTGTTACAGCAACTGAAGGAGTCAGGTCACAGCTTAAACAGTTACTATTTTATTGTTACAGGGTAAACTTAGCTGTTAAATGCTACTACTGTGTTACAGATAACACAGCCACTACAAAGGACAGGACAGAAATTACACTAAGAAGTCACTTACAGGTACCATGAAACCCTTTTGGTTCTCTGAGCTCTTATTAAATGCATGCAAAATAGACACCTAGCAGGTATATATTCTCACCCCTGCGTTCCAGACTTGGCGTGGCCAGCGTCTTTCTCTCAATCCTCGGGAAGAAGTAGGGCGAGGTTGGGCGTCCCACAGACCTCGGGAGACAACCAATACCTGCCAGCAGGTATAGATGATTGGAGCTCAAATGGGGTGGGCTACTAAACCCCTCTTTATACCCCTTGGGTCACGTAGACTTCTTCCTGGTCTCAAGTGGCCAATTAGGAAAAATGGCTTTGAATGCCAAGATTCCCATGAAGGGTGCAAAGCATAATTCACACCTGGGAAAATGCAGACAATGGGCACTTCTAGTATGTGATGGGCGAAGATTCCTCTCCTGGGACAGTGCAGGCGTGTCAATTACTGGTGCTAGCCATCAGGGCGACGGGAGGCCCCCGGGTCGTCAGCTAGCCCATTTACTGTCTGGTTTCTGTTTATTAGAGTCAGGGACAGGCAGCACACCTGCGTTCCCAGGGCATCAAAGGCTGACTGCCTTTCTCTTGCTCTCTGGGGGGGGGGGGGGAAACAAGATGGGGTTCATGTCTGGCTACACTTGGTTATGACAATGTTGTGGCTCACTGAGATGAAGGAGATCCACTCGTACAGCTCACTCACTAGCCTAGGTTGCCCATTGCTGCTCTAGATCTTTCCTCAGACTCATTTTCCATGGCACTAAGATTTAAGCCCTCCATCTCCCCCTGCAGTGAAAACCACATAGGCAGACTCTCCCTAGCAGTGATCCATTGAAGTCAATAACAACTTTATTGCTTATAGGAATTTGTGAATAATGTGACATTCTTATGTGCCTATAGATGGCACTGTTTATATTAACTAATGATTCACATAAACTCATGTATGCAGAACTCTAATATATCACTACCTTAACACTTAGGACTGACCCATAATTAGGAGGGAACCAAAGAAGCAATAAGGAAAGAAAAAATACCATAAAAAAGAAAGAAGAATGGGCTAAATAACTAATCACAATACAAAAATCACTGGGAAAGGAAGTAAAATAAAGTGATTATAGTTTTGTTTTGTTGTAGTGATTAATTGTTCTCTTGCATTTACATACCATTATGGTAGATTTAAAAGTATAAAATATTCATACTGAAATAAAATATAGTACCAACCCATTATGTCACTATCAATACATTACAGTAAATGTTCTGATCGTATAATGGCATGATCCGTACAAGATTAGCATGCCTTTCTCTAGAACATTATCTGAATGAAAAGTCAGCCACTTGTTTTGCAGCCACAGAGATGAACATTCTATAGAAATATTAGATGTGGTGATCTGAAAAAGATTTTTTACTGCAGATGAGATACAGAGATAGAGAAATTCCAGTTAATTATTTAAATTTTAAATCCTTTAGTATGGAATCTGTAACTGCAGCAAAATGAAAAAATCATCTTCTGAATGCTGCCAAATAATGTTAACGTATAATAAGGTTGGCATGAGAAAAAGGAACAAAGATAAATCACCAACTTAATTATTGAGATATAAAGAAGTTAACCTGAGAACTTCTGAAGTAAGCTAAATTATAATGCTGGAGTGAGAACCAAGAAACAAAATCAGAAATAAGTAACCAGCATTATTAGTAATTATATTATCTCATATTATTTTTACTATTATCAGGAGTTGATAAACAAAGTTAAGTCACAATATTTGGTCAATGTTTGGTCAACATAATCTGCTTTTTAGCTTTTATTTCTTTGTAACCAATTCTGATTTTTAATCACTTAAAATCTATCTTTCTGTAGTTAATTAACTTGTTTTATTGTTTTATATAAGCCAGTGTGTTTCAATGGAAGTGTTTGGGAAACTTCATTTGAGGTAACAAGGTTTGTGCATTTCATTTACAATTAATGAAATAACAGACTCTGTATGAGCTTGTATTGTCCAGGTGGCTACTGACAATACAAGGTGCACATTTTTGGGAGGAAGTCTGTGAATTTTCTTGTGGTGTTCTACACTGTAATTCAAGAGTAGCATGCTAGTTGGCTGAAGCACTCTTCTAATGTAGCTGAAGGTAAGTTACATGCTGGAGGCTATGTGAGCAGTCCAGAAGTAGTTACCCTTAGGGTACGTCTACACTGCAACACTATTTTGAAATAACTAGCGCTATTCCGAAATAACTTAATCAGTGTCGACACAGCAGGCAGTTATTTTGAAATACAGCCGGTTCCCAAGTTACGAACAGTTGATTTACGACCGTTCGCACTTATGATCAACCTCCCATTAAGTGTGACGAACAGCGCGGTCACATGTAAATCAATTGGGTCCAACTTACGAACACTTCGAGTTACACCCAAGTGTTTGGTCCGTAACTCGTTTGTAACTCGGGGACCAGCTGTAGTGTCAAAATACTGTCAAGCTAGAGGACTTCTTACTCCAAATCCCATAACCCTCATTGTAACAGGAATAAGGGAAGTTGGAGGAAGAGTGCTCTATTTCAGAATAAGTGCTGTGTAGACGCTCCCTATTTCAAAATAAGATATGCAATTGATGTAGCTCAATTTGCGTAGTTTATTTCGAGTTAAGCCCTGCAGCGTTGATGCACCCTTCCAGCAAAGCAGTGTAAAAGGCACCCCAGGTTGGAGAATTGAGGAGACACAACTGTCCAACAGTCCATATTATACTTTGGGGAATGTAAAATTATATTACTCCTAAGGACATTCTGTGCCAAAAATTAAAATTATGTGCTCAGTATTTTAAATTTTGCAAATTGTATTTGTCGTTATCTAAATAAACTGCTCTCCTTAGTGTTTCATACTATCATGTTTCTTTTCGCAACACTTTAGGTTTCAAATAAAGCATCAGTCTTGTTGGATAATAACCGACTATCAGGCATGCTACAAAGGACTTCAAGTCTCTTTTTCATTTTTGATAAGCAAAGCCCAGTCTGTGAATGTGATGATTTTCTATTGCAATCATTTTTCTTGTAGAGACAGTCCTGTCTTGGCTGATTAGATGACCTAATGGGTATTTCCATTTCTAATGTCTGTGATTCTATGAAATTACTGTACCATTTGTTCTATCTGCATTACCCTTTTTTTTTTCTTATATCCCTAAACTTTCCTGTGCAGCTTAATCCCAAAGTAGAGTAAAAAACTCCAGGTTTTACCTTTTCACCTTGCTATATCCCTGCCTTTCATTTATTGGAAACAAGTTTTTCTCCCTTGTGAGAGATGCAGATCCAGTGAGTTCTCCATGGTCTGTAGATTTTGAGGATCTGCTGAAATCGGGAGCTGTCTGTATAAAGAATCTATACTTCCACATTCCCTCCTAGACCTGCCACTCTTTGCTGTCTCCTGGCAGCAAGGAAAATGTGATCTAGATTAAATTTACTGTACAGATAATAGGTGCACAAATGGTTGAAAAACTGTACTGAAAGAGTAGTTATCAGTGGATCACTATCAAACTGGTAAGACATACCTAATGGGGTCCTCCAGCTGGTCCAGTATTATTCAATGTTTTTGTTAATGACTTGGACAACAGGGTGGAGAAGATACTCACAAAATTTGCAGATGACACCAAGCTAAGCTGGGAGAAAGGCAATGGGCCAGAGCCTCTGGGCAGCCTGGGAGACTAGCAGGGGGCCTGGCACTCACGGCAGAAATCAATCCCCTCATCCAGCACTCACCAGCAGGGGTGGGGGAAAATGAAGCAACATGAGTGCAGCCCATTCTGCTCCACTGGCTCCCAGCCACATCACTTGGGGGAGGGAGTGGGACAGGGACTGCCCCTCACACTTACTGGTGGGAAGTGGAGCCACGTGGCTGGGAGCATGGGCTGGAGCCATACTGCTCTATTCCCCCTGCCCAGGTGCCAGTGAGCGGAACGGGGTCTGACCCCCTGCTGCTGGTACCAGACCCCAGGCCTCACTAGTCCCCTGGGCTGTGTCAGTCAGGGTAGAGGGTTTGAGGGAAAAGGCTGGATGGGTGGAGCAGTGGCAGAGAGGTGTCAGAATAGGGGCAGGGATGGGATGGAGTAGAGGCAGGGAAGAGGCATAGTGGGGTAGGAGTGAGGTGGTAGCAGGGAGAGGTAGGGCAGGGGTGGGGCCTGGGTAGAGGGTGGTTGTCCCAGCCCTCCCCTGTGTTAGGGGTGCTGCAGGGAGTGGTCATGTGGTTGGTGGCCCCCCGTGTCCCTCCTCAGCAGTTGCCCCTGCAATCTTCAAAGAAGTTATATGTTATGTTATGAAGAAGACAGTGATCCATTTGCCATGTCCCATACAGGTAGGATGGAAATAATCAGTTTAATCTACCACAAGGGAAATTTCAGTTAGATGCTAGGAAAGACTTTCTAACTATAAAGATGGTTAAACTCTGGAATAGGCTTCCAAGGGCAGTTGTGGAATCCATGTTACTGCAGGTTTTAAAGAAATACAGATACCCAACACAGATGGTCTAGGTTTATTTGGTCTCACCTCAGTGTGGGGGGATAGACTAAATGACTTCTAAATATCTCTTCCAGTCCTATATTGCTGAGATTGTTGGGATCTCCTCTGGCCTACAATGCCCTGATGCTTCCTTGGTGCAGGAGAGAGACCAATTTGCAATCCACAGGGAAAACTCATGTGAAGTACTGCTAACACTGACCACGGCTTTGTTTCACACTTTGGAACTCCCCGTTCCCCCGTCCCCCCATTGCTCTCTAGCTGAAGAACTTATATAGGCAGAATTCCTGTGAAGAGGGACTCAGCAGGGTTGAGAATAAGTGGAGACATGTCCAGATGCTGGCACATCATTTCAAATGAGAAAAAAGGGAAAGGAGCGGAAAGCATCTTTTTATTTTACATATTTTTCCCCTCCTTTCTGGAGTGTGTCATTTGTGAGCTGAGGCAGGCATTTCCAGTTGATAAAAATAAAAGGATGAGAATATTTAACACAATTGGTAGTGACAAGTCACAGACTGAGTACAAACAGTTTGCCTGTGAAAAATCCTCAAGTATAAAAGAAGACAAGGTCAGTGATATTTCAACTTACATGAAGAAAGAAGTCTGAATGAAATCAGAGGGGAGGATTCCCAGAAAATCCAACTTATTTTCCCCAGAATAATTAAATATAAATAAAATTGTGCCATTTTGACTAACAAATAATCCATATTACAAGTGCCATACAATAGTATGTCAGCTGTTGGCACATTGAGGAAAATACATAAAATATGTGAAACTTTAGAAATACTTTTTTCCTGGGTTAAAGGAAGTCAGTTTGAACTTTCTAGCAGTGTACTATCATGTGTCATCAGAATTTAACTGCAGGGTATGGACAAGAAACGGTAGGAAAAAAGGAGAAAGTCATGGGGCATGTTTCACTGCTTACTAGAGAGAATAATTGTTTGTTGTGGTATTGTACTAAAAGTGCACCTCAGATGAACCCTTTTGAGTGTCTACCAGTAGGTAAGTACGTAAACAGTTTATTGCCATGATTGTAACTAAAAACTAAAAGAGGCTACAGTGGAGGTTAGTTATAAAGTTTCCCACCAGGACTTAAATGTTAGTTTCTTGTTGCCACTTGGGCTAAAGGTGAAGCAATACATTATGTTTGGGAGATTTAAGCCCTCAGTGAAAAAACAACATTGAAGAGGGAGCAACTCTAATACTAAAATATTAGTCTTTATATTTGGGCTACACAATTCATATTCTCTATAGTAACTGAATAGGTCTGTGCTGCTATTTAAACTATTTGAAATATTATTGTAAAAAGGCTTCTATTCTTTGACTTAGCTCATCAACCAGGAAATTTGATCAAGTACCCAAAGGTGGAAATGCAGTATGCTGTACAATGTATTGTCTTAATAACAATAGTATTTTCAAAGGGAATTTTTCATTTATCCTTTAAAAGGCTCACATTAATATGCTTTAGCTAGATACTCCCAGACCACTCAAACACAACCAGCTGAGGAGTGGAATAAAAGTAACCATTTGATACCTGCAATAATACAACAGCTTTTAGGGGTGATCAGATACAGAATAAACCTCTTCATTTGCAATGATGATGATGGATTATTATTAATAATTTACATTTATTCGTTAAGCACTTACAAGTTGCTGGGTGGTATATAATATACAGCTATACTCCCTAACCAAAGGAGTTTACAATCTGTAAATCAGAAATTAGAAAACAATATGGTGGAAGAGAATGGCAGTAATTTAGAGTTCTAGATTTTCATTCTCCATCTTGCTTGCATTGTAAATTAGGGGTAATGATGGTATTCTGTTGATGTTATTTTTAGAAATAAAAAGGGGATTTTAAGTAGGCAAAATATGAAGCTGGATTCTAATCTTTCCAGCTCTCCTGTCATAAGGAGTTATAGACCTGAAAAAAACTTGACCAAGGAAACCCCGGGGCTACGTCTACACTGCGCTCTCTTGTGCAAGAAAATATGCAAATGAGGCAAAGCGGTGAATATCGCCACGCCTCATTTTCATACTTAATGAGCCACCATTTTTGCGCAAGGGGCTTTTGTGCAAAAAGGAGCCATCTACACTGCTCCTTTTTGTGTAAAAACCCCCTCTTGTGCAAGAGCCATTCTGCTGGGGGGTTTTCAGACAGAACAGCTCTTGTGCAAAAACCCCTTGTGCAAAAATGGTGGCTCATTAAGTATGCAAATGAGGTACGGTGATATTCACCGCTTCACCTCATTTGCATATTTTCTTGTGCAAGAGAGCGCAGTATAGATATATGGCAGGTGTTTCAGAAAGTAATGTTGATTATCAAGTAACACAATTTAACATCTGATTGAGTATATAACCAGTGTAACAGACCATCTTTAGGACTCACTGCTCAACTTTTATGACCGATAAAACAATGATACACCTAATAGTTTTGACCTTTACAGATTCCATGAGACTTTTCACGGTGTCATGAGCAAAATCTATCTTAAGGAATTATATATTCTGAATGGATCAATTATTTCTGTCTGAACAGAATGTAAAATGATCGCATCTAATCTGTCTTTCTAGATGAATATTAGACTGGAGAGAATAACTTGCCATGAATAATTTATTTAATGAATTTAGCCTTTTTCTGGTCTCTCAATGTGCATTAGCAGATCATGATTTCCTTGAATTTAATATTTTCAGTATGTAATGGCTGAAATTGAGCTCTGTTGCTTAGTTGTGATAGGTTAGCGTAATGGTTCTCACTCAGGGTCTGGTTGGGGAGCATGGCTTAGTGATCATGGCAGTAACCCCTGACTCAAAGGGATTCTGAGGAGGGGAGCCCAAGCCCCCTCACTCCACTGGGCTCTGACTCAGGGCCCTTTGAGTTACCAATAGTCTGGCAACCAAGGCTGCTTAAAGTTTTCTTCTCTAGGCCTCTCCTCCACTTTCCCCTACCTCTGCCCCTGAGTGAGCTTAACCCAAGGTTTTCCCTTGTTAGGGAACTGGAAATGAAAATAAGTTAGAGGGGTTTACCAATGCCCAGAGTCCACAGGCAAGGGATTGTTATCCTGTACCCCTAAGTAGCACCCTGGGACCAGTGTTCCCTGTAAGCTGAGCACTTGGGCAGAGATTCAGGTGCTATCCAGCTGACTAGCAGAGTGCCTATAGCCAGCAACTTGTGTTTCTACTGTTGGTGCACATCAGCACATGCCTTCATGCACAAAACAAAATTTATTCTGCACATGGATGGGAAAAAGCAGAGGGAATATTGCCTTGCACCCTAGCATCTACTATGGTGATATAATTATGATATGTTTTGTATAAAGTATGCCTTATAAGATACCATTTCTAAAGACTTAATCTGTTGAACTGTAATATCCTGTTAAGTTGTGAGTGAAGTTATGAAGTTTTGTTATGTACATGTTACTGAAATATGTTGTGAGGTTGGGAACACCCACAAGCAGCCTTTGAGGTAGTACAATGAAAAAGCCAGATAGTGTTGAAGGCCTATGAAGGTAAATAATGGGACAGACCCAAACGAGCAGCCTGCCGTGCTCTGGTCCTATTTGGTGTCTGGGAGGTGGGCGGGCACTAGCCCACCCACATCTAAAAGACCTCCCCCCAGTCGACAGGGAGGGTCCACAGAGCCCAGAAAAACCAGCGAATTACTTGGGACAAATAAAGAGAAAACAGGGATGGGTGTGAGGGTCAAAGGGCTAAAACGAGGGAACCGAACGGGAACACTGAGCAGAGAACCCCGGACAGCGCCCACTGCCCCCTGAAGGTCTCGAGAGAGCCAGCGGACACTGCCCAATGGAACTCTGCCCGGATACGTGAGCGGATGCAGGACCAGAAATAGGCCCCACAGTCACAGGCCCCTCCCTCAGCCAATCTCTGCTCCCTGGTTTTGTAAATTGCCAGTTTGGCCATAGCCAGGAGGAGGTTGACCAGAAGGTCCTGTGACTTTGTGGGGCCACAGATGGGGTGTGCATAGATTAGTAGGTGAGGGGAGAAGTGCAGCCAGAACCTCAACAAGAGGTTCTGGAGGAGCCAAAAGAGGGGCTGTAGCCTGGCA
Organism: Pelochelys cantorii; assembly: GCA_032595735.1. Lineage (NCBI taxonomy): Eukaryota > Metazoa > Chordata > Testudines > Trionychidae > Pelochelys > Pelochelys cantorii. The sequence goes on from CM064327.1 coordinate 50,682,531, forward strand.
CACTCGAGGTAGATGTGCTCCAGGGTCTCTCTCATGCCACAGAAGGGGCAAGTGTCGGGAATGGGGGTGAACCGTACCAAATACATGCCTGTGCTCAGAGCACCGTGCAGGATTCTCCAGCTGATGTCCCCGGTGGGCTATGGAACCAAGGTTGAATGGAGGCAAGCCCACCAGGGCTCCCCACCCTCTATTGGTGGTCGGAGTTCCTGCCACTTGGTGTCTGAGCAGGACACGAGGGTGGGGACGTGCAGCGTGTGAAGCACGAGCGTGTACAGGTGACTGGCACGGTTTGGAAGGGGACCGGCTGCAACACGTGAAGCCAGCTCGGGTGACAAGGTGGAGGCAGTTGGGAAGGTACGTGGGGCTGGGGGCCGATGGAGAGATCAGGAGGGCCCGAGATGAGGGGTGGGCAGGGTGCACCCTCTCACAGGACCCTGTTTAAGTACACCCGAGCAGTGAGTGGCAAAGCGTCCTTCACCTCCTGAAGTACGTGCCGGGGAGTATATAGGGTGGAGAGCCCCATGCGCTGAGCGAGTGCTGGAGGAGCCACCCGGTCTCCCCAGTCGTAGTCCAGGAGGTCTCTGATTCTGGTGACTTCTGCCAGGACCAACCTCTGGCACACCGAGCGGGACTCTGCCTCCTGCACACGTAGATGGAGATTGTGTAGCAGGGGCTCCGCGAGGAGGTCTGCCCCCCCGGTGGCCCCCAAGGACCTGGTCGCCGCAAACAGCTTTTAGGTCTGGAGGAGGTCCTAGTAGAAGGCCAGCAGCCCGGAGAGGTCTCGCAGAAGACCCCTCAAATAAAGGAGCTGCTGGTCATATCGGAGCCCTCAGAAGTAGCGAAGGAAAATGTGCACAAGCATGCTCCACGCCGGACTACCTGCATCAAATAAGAGTCTCTGCAGGGCCTGGAGGTGGAGGACATGAACCTGTGTGCGCAAATATGTCAGGCCCTGCCCTCCCTCCTCCAGGGTGAGATGGAGAACCCCTGCCGAGACCCAGTGCAGTCCTGGCCAGAAGAACCGCAGCATCAGCTGCTGGATCTGAGCCAGGAAACCCGGGGGCGGGACCAGGGTGTTGAGATGGTGCCAGAGCATGGACAGGACCAGTTGGTTAAGCACCAGTGCCTCCCACGCAGGGAGAGGCACCAGAGCAATCCCATCCATCTCCGCAACCGCCCAACCACCCTGGACTCTAAACTTTGCCAGTTTTCCGGCAGAGAGGGATGCGCAGCAGAGAGAAAAACGCCAAGATAGAGCAGCAGACCCACACTCCACCTGATGGCCTGAAACGTGGGTGGGAGGGAGCTCGCCTGCCACCCAGCCCCCACCACCAGGCCAGAGCTCTTGACCCAGTTGACCCAGGCAGAGGAGGCTGCTGAGTAGATGGCTTGGCATGCCTCCACCTGTGCCAGGTCTCCCGGTCCTGAACCACGAGGAGCACGTCATCGGCGTATGCCAAAAGGACCAGCCGCATATCCGACTCACAAAGCACTAACCCCGTCAACCTCTTGCGAAGGAGATGGAGGAAGGGCTCGATGGCCAGAGTATACAGCTGGCCCAACAGTGGACAGCCTTGATGTACTTCCCGCCCGAAGTTGACCCGTGCGGTCAGGGTCCAGTTGAGCTTGACCAAGCACTCTGCGGAGGTGTACAGCACCTGGAGAAACCCCACAAAGCAGGGCCTGAAGCCAAAGGCCTGCAGGGTGCCCAGGAGGTATCCGTGGTCCATCCGGTCAAATGCCTTCTCCTGATCCAAGGACAGGAGGGCGAACGACAGACCTGGATGGACCATGTCCACCAGCACAGACTTCAGCCTTAGGGAGATGGCTTTGGCTATGATTTTATAGTCCGTGCTGAGGAGCAAGACGGGACACCAGTTCCTCAGATCACGGAGGTCCCCCTTCTTAGGCAGCAAGGCGAGCATGGCTCGCCTGCATGATAAAGGGAGGACCCCACTCTCCAAGGACTCAGGCCAGATGCTAGCAAGGTCTGGGCTGAGGACGTCCCAGAACACGTGGTAGAACTCCACAGTCAACCAGTCCATGCCGGGGGATTTTTTTGTGGGCATGAGATGGAGGGCTTCTGAGAACTCGGCCAGAGAGAGAGGCAGCTCTAGCCGGTCCCGGTCACCTGCGCTGACCATCAGGAGTTTGTTCCAGAGAACCCTGCGGGTGTCAGTGTCAGTCGGATCCGGGGAGAACAGAGAGGCGTAGAAGGCACAAGCCCTCTTGCGCATCTCCACTGGATCCATGAGGGGGGTGCCATCCTCTGCCAGAAGGCAGACGATGTGCTTTTTAGCCCCCCTCTTTTTCTCCAGGGCGTAGAAGAAGCGGGAGCCATGATCCATCTCCCGAAGGAGATGGATGCGAGAACGAACAAAGGCACCATGGGCCCAAAGGTCGTCAAGGGCCTGGAGTTCCTCCCGCTTCTCTTGGTATACTCTGCAGAGGGGTAGATCTCCAGGGCCAGTGGCCAGCCATCTCTCTAGCTCTAATACCTCCTGTTCCAACTGCTCTATCACCGCATCCCTCTGCTGCCTGGCCCTCCGGGTGTAGTCGCGGCAGAAGAGCCACGTGCGCACCTTCCTCACATCCCACCACCGCCACACCGAGGGAAAGGCGCACCGCCGCCCATGCCAGACCCGCCAGAACTCCCGGAAGGACACTACAAAGTCCACATCCCCCAGCAGGCTGTTGTTGAAATGCCAGTAGGATGGCCCCGGCCTCTCTGAGGCAAGAGAGGCCGTAATGGCCACCAAGTGGTGGTCCGAGAATGGGGCCGGCTGAATGCTGGAGGAGTGGGCCCGAAATAGATGATGACGAGAAAGATAAACATGGTCCAACTGGGAGTGGAATGACTGTTGACCCATCACCAAGACGTAGGTAAACGCTGTGTCCTCACCCGGGTGGAGGTCTTACCAGACGTCCACCAGGGGGTGTTGAGCTATTATCTCCCTGAGGACATCTGCGGTGGCCAGGCACTGCTCAGACCCCGTTCAGTCCCATTCCTCAAGGGTGCAGTTGATATCCCCACCCAGGACCAGGCACTCACAAGGATCCAAAAAACGGAGGAAGGTAGACGCCCGCTGGTAGAAGCGGAGCCTCTCCGGGCTGGACGTCGGGGCATAGATGTTAATGAGATTTAGTGTCAGCCCCTCCATCCGAACCCGGAGATGCAGCAGGCAGTCCTGCATGACCTCGGCAGTCCATAGCATCTTGGGCTGCAGGTTTGGGGAGAAGAGGGTGGCCACCCCGGTTTGATGGGCCGACAGGTGGCTGAAATAGACCCTGTCCCCCCACTCCAGCCGCCAGCTAGCTTTGGCAGCCAGAGCCGTGTGGGTCTCCTGCGGGAAGATAACAGAGTACCCCCCTTCCCGAAAGAAGGAGAGCACCTGACACCTGCAGAGACCCAGCCCACAGCCCCGGGTGTTTAAAGTGGCAAAGATGATCGGCGGCATTGAGAGAGCTGGGGAAGATCCTTGCCGGCGGGAGTGCTGACAGTCCCCATCGGGCCCCGCAGCAAACCGTGACTGTACCCAAATGTGAGCAGAGTGTCACGGAAGCCGCGGACCCACTAGTAGGGTGCAGCCCCATGCCACCTGCTCCCTTTACCCTCCCTCCAAGATGGTCCTTACCGTCTGAAAGAGGAGATGGAAATCTCCCCAGCGCTGAAGGGCGAGAGCTACTTTGTTCTTGGAGCCACGGATGTCTTCTAAGAAGTCATGCATCTCGCCCTTCAGCGCATCTGGCATCGGGGCCTCGGGCCCCTGAACGCCTTGGGACGAGACCCCCTTGTGTGCCCCATGACCAGTTGACATGGGGAAGCAGGGACTCTGAAGTCCCTGCTGGAAAGATGGCAGGGGCAGTGGCAGAGGGAGAATAGCGCCAGATGTGCTGGGAGCAGGAGAAATAAAAACCGCCTCCTAGGAGCCAAGGTCTGGGCTGAACATGGCAGCCCCGGGAGTGGCAGTAATAGTGTAAGGGGAGGAGAAGAGGTCAGGGAGGGGCTCAGGGAAAGGAGGAAAAGGAGGAAGGGGAGTAGGGGGAGGAAGAGGTGGGGAGTCAGGAAAAACACAAGAAAGAGGGGGAGCAGAAAGAGGGGTGGGAAATTTGGTTGGGAGAGAGGCTGAACAGGGTGCAGGAGTGGGGCAGATGTTAGGAGTGGGAAGGTGGTCAGAAGCTTCAGCGCATCCCGGTGCCTCCTTACAGGGCAGGGGATCAGTGGCAGGAGATGTTAGTGTCTCCCCAGCGCTAGGCCCCAGCACCACAGAGAGTGAAGCACCAGAGGCCCCAGCACTGGGGGTGATGGGAAGTGACGGAAGCTCCCACCCGCTAGGAGCCTCCAGGGTTTTGGTGGCCATGGCCAAAGTGCTGCCAATGGCCGGGCAGATGGTCACACCCCGGGGCGACTCAGAGGCAGGGAGAAGGAAGACTGGTGGGTTGGAAGGGGAAGGAGAGGACAGTTGTTGTCCCTCTAGGACTTGGTGATCCCCCTCTGAGGCAGCCGGGGTCAAACCTAAAGCCTCCACCTCCTGGGAGAGGAAGGCAAGCCCGCTGCCCGCCACCAGGTGGTGGCCTTTGTCAGTGGCAGGGTCAGCGGCTGCCTCCTCAGTGGAGGTAGGGACAGTGGGAGCATCTTCCATGGACACTCCCTCTTGCAGGGATTCTGGGAGGGAGGTGTTTACCCCTCCCGCAACCGCTGTGGTCACCTCAGCTGCCCCACGGTGCTGTGAAGCATCCAGGGGCACAGAGGGAGGGATGGCTCCAGCGTCCACCCCCAAAGGTGCAGGAAGGGTGTCCTCCCCCTCAGTGGTTGAGGTGGACCGCCAGGCTTGCAGTGCCGCCCCATAGCAAGCTCCCAGCCCTCGGAGGAGGAGGACTGGGCCCAAATGGGGGAAGAGCCAGGGGACAAGGGCAGCGGTGGGAGGGCAAGGGAAAACAGGGGCTGGGCAGCAGGGGAAAGGGAGACCTCCCCCTGAGGTAGGCCCTGTCCGAGTCCCATCGCTGACCCCACTGCCCTCTCCTCCACAGGCCCAGCCTTGCCGCTTTTGGCAGTGGCAGTGGCATCGGCATCCGCTCGCTTGTCTGGGCCCTGCAGAGCCAGAGCGGGACTGATGACCATCACAGTTGGAGGAGGGGTGAACCCAGGGTCCAGACCATCAGGGCCACCGGCAATGGTGAGGCCAGTGCCCTCCTGGGCATCGGGGATCCCGGGTGCTTCTCTGAGCTGGGCCAGGGGGCAGTCCCTATGGACTTGCCCCATTGCCCAACAGAGAAAACACCGGGCCTCCCCCACGGTGTAATACACCCTGTACTGGGCCCATTGATGGGGCACCAGAAACGACCCTTCTAGGGCTTCTCCGCCACATCCTACCGGCAGTAGTTGGATTTGTACCTGCTAGTGAAAGGAAAGGACGTGGCGGAGAGTAGGGTCTTTGCAGCCCAAAGGAAGGGGACTTAGGACTGACAAAGGCAAAGGGTGGAGAGGAAAGGCAATAGGGCAGCATTGGGGAGGAAGGGAGGAATGGAGGAAAATACCACCCGTACGCCCAGGTCCTCCAAAGGCTCGAGGGGAATGTGGACTCACCCCACCGCCAAACCCCTCTCCACCGCCTCCTGGGCAGCGGCCTCGGACACCAGTAAGAATACCACCTTCCCAAACATCTTAGAGGCCACCACCATGGCCGCGAGCCCCACCACGCGTGCCAACGCCTGCACATAGGTATCCATGTGGGGCAAGGCCAGCACCAGGAGGCAACGGACCCCATGCCTCCTGGTGAGGGTGGGAAAGAAGCCGCGGCCACTGGAGATGGAATTTCGGGAGGCAGCTTGGGAGGCGGCAGGCGGGGGGGTGGCAGCTACCTGGGCGTATGCCCTGGAGGCTAGAACACCATCGCCCCTAGAGCTGGTGGAAGGGACAGGGGGATAGGAAGAAGGGGGAGCCGCAGCCGACACTGGGGCTGCGGCTGGGGAATGAGCCTTCGCCACAGGTTTTGCCTTCTGGCTGGGACTCTTGCCCTTTTTGGTCCCCTGGCCCTTCCTGCCCCTCAGTGGGGCCTTCTTGGTGGTGACCGGAGGTGCCACAGCAGGAGCGGTTGAGGCCCTGGGATCCCCGTCCATGTCCACCATCTCCACTGTAATGACGGGGGGCCCAGCAGCCTCAGAGGAGGAGTTGTTTTTAGATGTGAGAAGGGGTGGGGAAGGGTCAGCCGGGGTGTCACCAGACAACCCCTCCATTGTGGTCGTGGGCAAGGAAGGAAGAACAAATAGTTGGGGGAGGACAAAAGTGCCAGGCGAGGGAACAAGCGGGAAAAGGAAGGGGAAGAAGGAGGTTTACCACTCCCCCCGCTAGGCTGGAAGCAGTGTGGGAGGGCAACAATGCAAAAAGGAAAAAGGGGAATAAAGGAGTAACGGGTACAGCTCCCAGCACAGGATGGAAAGAGTGGCTCCTCCAGCTGCACTGGGGAGATGAGGGTAAATTATTTAAAGAACATGGGGACAAGTGAAGTTGTGTGTATGGGGAGGGTAACTAAAAAAGGGGGGGAAGCTCAGGTGCCAAAGAAAAGAATGGGGGGGCACGGGCGCACAAGAGGGTGGGGGGACAAGCAGTGGAGAGGGGAGGCAGGCAATGAGGAGATGCCTGCTGGGGGGGGGGGAAGCTAGACATGGCTGGGGGAAGGGAACCAGCGTGCCCACAGGTGCCTGAGTAGCAGGCCCACAGCACCTGCTGCAGGGCCCAGAAGAGCAAAGGAGAAAAGGGAGGCAAGCAGTGGGGCCGAGAATGGAAAGGCACCCATAGCAACTGGGGCAGGGGAGGGAGCAGCAGCAGAAGTGCAAGGGCAGCTGAACCAGGGGGAGGTGAACCACCGCCTGCCCCCAGCACCCCAAAAGAGCTGCACCAGCCCCCGCCCCCCAGGAACCCTGATGGATAGGGCCCCTTAATCTCCCCCCCACCCAGCACAGGGCAGCCTGTGGGGAGAGAGAACCCCAGGAGCTGCCCTAAAGCAGCCCCCTTACCTTCTCTGCTTCAGGGAGAGCAGCAGCAGCAGGAATGGTGGAGGTCAGGCCTGCAGAGGTGAAAAACAAAAGGGGCCAAAATAGACCCCCCAAGAAGATTGGAGGGGGGGCTCCCCCCTACCCACCCAGAGGCAGGGCAGTAGAGACCCCCCCACCCCCAGCACCTTCAACACGTAGCTGAGGTGAAGGGTGGGGGGAGTCGCCTGCAAGAAAGGCAGGTGGAAAAAAGGGGCCTGGCCCAGAATGTAGGGGTAGCCAGGGCCTGCCTGCCACAAAAACAGCAGCCCCTCTTCAGAGGCACCCCCTCCCAAAAAGGAAGAAGAGAGGAGGGGTGCAGGAAAATGTGCAGCACCCCAAGATCAGGGAGCTGCAGAAGCTGCATGGAAGGCAGGTACAGGGCACTGGATAAGTGGTTTTCTCTTCCCAAAATAAACTCCTAGGCTATGTCTACACTGGCAGCTCTTTGCGCAAGAACATCTTGCGCAAGGATTCTTGTGCAAGAAGTCTTGTGCAAGAATACGTCCACACTGCCATGTGCGAGCTGTGCTTTTGCGCAAGAGCGCCCATGGCAGTGTGGATGCTCTCTTGCGCAAGAAAGCTCTAATGGCCATTTTAGCCACAGGGCTTTCATGCACAAGAAATCCCTGCCGAGCATCCACACTGCCCTCTTGCGCAAGAGCTCCTGCACAAGAGGATCCCCGTCCATGTCCACCATCTCCACTGTAATGACGGGGGGCCCAGCAGCCTCAGAGGAGGAGTTGTTTTTAGATGTGAGAAGGGGTGGGGAAGGGTCAGCGGGCTTACACCTGTTAGAAAAGGGCATAGCTCTTGCGCAAGAAGCCCTCCCTTACCGCGCTGTACTGTAAATCTTCTTGCGCAAGAGCGGGTGGGCAGAGTGGACGCTCTGCGGATTCTTGCGCAAGAACGGCCATACTTGCGCAAGAAGCCGCAAGTGTAGACATAGCCCTAGAGTTTGCTGCCATGAAATGCAGATAAGCAAACAGCTGGGGCTAGTTAATTAGATTGCTCCCTCAAGCAAGTCATTCAACACCTGCAGCCAATTAAAGCTAGTGGGGCTGCTTTAAAAGGTTTCCCCCAGGTAAGGAAGAGGGGAGATAAAATAAAATAAAGAGTGGTGGAGCAGAAGGAGGAAGGGTAGAACAAGAAGTGGCTGTCTGTGAGCTGAGGACTGGCTAGCAGGTACTAGAAGGAGACACTTGGGCTATGTCTACACTGCAGGCTTTTTGTGCAAGAATGGCTGTTCTTGTGCAAAAGCTTGCAGAGCATCTACATTGCATGTGTGTTCTTGTGCAAGTAAATTTACAGTACAGTGTTGGAAAAGGGGGCTTCTTGTGGAAGAGTTATTCCTCTCCCTGTGAGGAATAAACCTCTTTGCACAAGAGCTCTTGTGCAAGAAGGCAGCATGGACAGGCAACATGGATTTCTTGCGCAAGAAACCCCTATGGCTAAAATGGCCATCAGAGCTTTCTTGCGCAAGAGAGCATCCATGCTTCCATGAACACTCTTGTGCAGAAGAACATCTCTTGCACAAAAGCACATGGCAGTGTGGATGCACTCTTGCACAAGAACTCTTGTGCAAAACAGTTCTTGCACAAGAAGCCTGCGGTGTAGACATAGCCTTGGAGGGACTGTTTGGGGAAGTGGCCCAGAGAAAAAGCAGCCAGTGCAGGAGGAAAAACAACCCTGACTATTGCTGCTACCTTAGGGTCTCTGGGCAGGAAACTGGAGCATTGGGCAGGCCTGGGTTACCCTGAAACCTCCCCCACACCAACATAAAGACTGCCCCAAGAGGGGAGACCAGGACTATCAAGGGGTTTCATCCCAAAACCATGAACTAGCCTGTGATGAGTATGGCTCGTAAGCTGAGGACCCTGTCTCTTGTAAGAGAAAGAGGCTGTGCGAAGGGCCACTGTGGGTCTCTGAGGCTAATATTATCCACCAGTAGTCCAAGACCCATGGGGGCATGTCCAGAGCTTTGCCATAACACATACACTCACAAGGATTACTCCTGGAACTATACAATGGAAACTTTGCAGAGATAGCATGTACACGAGAGAGGCTGTTTAACTTATGTCAAAACTAAAGATCATTCCAGTGAACTAGAAGAAATTATAAAAGGAAAACTAACTTCACCTGGCCTCATTCCCCATGCAACTGAACACATGAAAACATGTCTAGAGGCCGAAAACTTGGATTGAAGAAGATGTCCCAGGTGGGAAAGGAAGAATCCCAGCCTATGTGTGGAAGATTGGTAAGCTCTTTGCACGATCAGGGTGAGACACTGCTTGATTCAAATCCTGCCTAGTTTATAGTCCATAGGCTGTGATTGTAATCTACTTTGAGCTGTATACTTACTAATGATAATTACTTAAAATCTATTTTTCTATAGTTAATCTTCTTTTCTATATTTTTACCTAAAATAGCGTGTTGTCCAAAATGTAAAGAGAAATCTGTTCAGGACCAGGAGCTGGCACATCACCCCTCCCTCAGTGTGGAGGGGACAGACAGGTAACAAACATTTCTGACCAGTGCAAGACCATACAGGCTGGGGGAATTGGCTGAAGCCTCTCTATTTTTTGGTTTGGGAGTAGTTGGTGAAAGCATTTATGTAACTCAGGCTGGCGTGTCCCTGCCTGGGGATGTATAAGTGTAGGATCTGGACGGGTTTGCAGCTTGTCACATTATTAGTGTGAGAGGGAGTCCAGGATGATGGGACAGAGGGTTCACTGGTACTGCACTTCCAGGGTTGCACCCCATGGAAGTACGTTCAAGGGATACTTCCTTCTCTGATTGCCTCTGGGATGGGTCCTCCACTGCACTTCCAGGGTTGCACCCCATGGAAGTACGTTCAAGGGATACTTCCTTCTCTGATTGCCTCTGGGATGGGTCCTCCCTTCCCTCAGAGAAAGCCACTTTGAGCAGATGGGTCAGCCTTTAGTCTTCCCACTGATGGGGCAGTGGACTGCAGGTCTGCTCACCTACATCTCTGCCACCCTGCCTTTTAATTCCAACAGCAGATGGTACATTTGCTGCAGGGGTTCCAGAATGGGACTGCCTGAGCCCAAAATAATCCCTTTGTGCCCAGTGTACTTATCTGATAAGGCTTAAGGTGTTGTTTCTCTTTTGTGACTAGATGAACTTGATGAGAAACATTACCTTCAGCAAGAATGTGACTTATTGAATCGTCTTTTGTATTTACTCTGGGAACATTCATATCATCTGAGCCCAAGGCCCTAACAGTGGTAAAGGATTATATCATTTGCTTCAGTGGGGAATCCAACCACAACACACTAACCTAGCTGCAGCCAGCACTGCAGCCAGCACTGCAGCCAGACTGTAGTCAGGTGTCGCAGGGTTCCTCCTTCCCCATCCCTTGCGGTTTACCAGTGTCCCAGGGTCATCTTCCATCTCCTCAGGATACACTGATAACACTGCTCTACAGCCAAAATGCTTCTGAAATAAATGTAGTCAAACTTTACTAATTCTGGGTCACTGAGAATGAAAATGATGCTTAAAATTGTTGATTGGCTCTAATTTTCAAGATATGCTATTGGGTCAGTATATACGACCCTTGACTTGGGAATGGCAGAGGATAAGTGAGTTATAAAGGGAAGGGATCCCAATTTAAACCAGAAATGACTAAAATACATCTTTGACTGGATCTATGAATAAATCTATGACTGGGTTTGGACAGTACTTGCTTTTTAGGCAAAACAATGAATGATGCAATCTGAAGCTGGTATTACGTCATACATGATATGAATTGCATCATGTTATTCCTAGAAGTCATGGATGATGCAATCATAATGAAGCTTACATCACTCTGCTGAACAAATTGCCCTATATCAGCTCTAGAAATCGTAGTGTCGTGCTCTCTTATTTGTCAGTGTTTGATTTTGCAAAGGGACACATTTCTGTTTAGCCAAAGTGAGCAGAGATGCCTCGTACTTGTGTGAACAGTGCAGATAACTTCTGCTATGTTTGTGGTGAAGTGACTTTTGCATCACAAAAGCGCAGTATAACCGCTATGGTTAAGAAAGCCTATCACCTTTATTTTGGCTGCAAAATTGGAGATCAGGACAAGAGGTGGGCCCCACACATATGCTGCAACACTTGTGTAACAAATCTTCGCCAGTGGTTGAACAGGAAAAGGAAATCTATGCCTTTTGCAGTGCCAATGATTTGGAGAGAGCCAACAGATCATACCAGCAATTGTTACTTCTGCATGGTGCCTCCAGTTGGGAAAGGTGTGTCAAAGAAGAAAAAGTGGACTGTGCGTTATCCAAACATTCCATCAGCTATACGCCCAGTACCCCACGGAGAAGGACTGCCAGTTCCTGATGCACCAGAATCATTCTCACTTGAGTCAGACGAGGAGGAGGAAAAGGATGAAACTTCTGGTCCTGAACCATCAATGTCACAGGATCCACATTTTCTCCCATCCTCCTCCTCTGAACCACACCTCATAACACAAGGTGAACTGAATGACCTTGTCAGGGATTTGAAACTACCCAAGAGTAAGGCAGAGCTGTTGGGCTCCAGACTACAGCAGTGGAATTTCCTGGCAGGTGATGTTAGGGTTTCCATGTTCCGTGACCGGCAAAAGGATCTTGTCCCATTCTTCTTCATGGAAGGTGCTCCATTTAATGAATATAAGAGACAAGCCAAGAAGTGCCGAGTAGACACTGAATAGGACTAAACTATGTACATAATAGTTTTTTGCCTTTTGTTTCATAATAAATTTTATTTATATAACCCTTTTGCTGATTTTTAAAGTGTTACATAAACAGGACAGGTGAAATATTATCATGTAAAGCAACCATAAACACATGAAAAGACCTAGGTTTACAATTTATGATTAAAACTCTACTATCTACACAATATACATAGACGTAAAATGTAAAAACTTAAATATCTTGGAAACAGTAGCCAATCAGTTGTTTTAATTGTCATATTTGAATTCAGCACATCAAAATACATAATAAATAGCACATTTTATCTCTGAAGCAGACGACTTCTAAAAAATTGTAGACCAGTGTAATAGTAGTCCCAGCAACTCCTCAGTGTCTGGAGTGACCGGGTGTTCTTCTCTGGAAACTCAGGCATGTCCTCAGGGCAACAATAGTCCTTGGCATCCTGCTCCAGCTGTGGAGGAAAAGCATCTGTGTGTCAGTCCCTCATTGTCTATCTTTGAGGGAGGTCAGGCCTCCTCACTACAGTATATTATGTATTCTTAATACAGAAATGATGCACTCTTGCTGTGAACAATTTGTTGGTTATGGTAAAGGTGCAGATCTGTTTCATGGCCTCTTCTAGATTATCACCAGTTCCAATGTTTCACCTCCTTAATCATATCTTACCTGTAGTTAGATGAGAATTGCAGGTGATAAATAGGCAGTGAAATAGAAGTGTAACAACTTCATATACCACCAGCTGTGTAGGTGCCATTCTACTAGCAGAATTTCTGAGTAATGGGTGCCAAAATAGGCATATGCAACTCTGCATATCCCTCTCTCTCACAATGGTTTAGTCTGTTTGTCTTCATATACTGACTTACATGTAAAGATTTACAAGCAGATTAGAAGGGAAAACCCTTCTATAGAGGACTAGAAAAATAAGAAGCTGTTAAACAAATTAAATACAAGATTTGAGAGGGCTGTAGCATTTGTGACAGGTTCTAACCAATTAAGTAATAGCTTTCGACATAGGAAACTGCCATCTGAGTGCTCCCAGAAACTGCTAAATTAGATGCCCACTGGGAAAAGCTGAGGGTGGTAAATGGACAAATTCCATTTGTAATCTGGATAATAACAAATCCCTAATTGTCTGGCATTAGTACTAGTAGAACCATAATAAAGGAAAGGATGGTTATGTCACTCCTCTGCACAGCCACAAATACACAGTTGGGCAATTATCAGGAGAAAACGCCTACAAGCAAACGAAACATATTTACTCACTGTAAATCTAGGTTAACTCTGCTGAAAACAAAGGAGTCAATCCTGATTTACATTGGGGTAGATTAGAGCAGAATTGACTTCCCACCTTCTCCCTGAACCCATCTGCAGCATTTTGAATTTGCAAACTTCCTGTCAAAGCTTGGGGTTTTAGCAGGTGGTTTCCTGCTTCAGTAACAGCTGTGTTAATTTGTGAGCTGTCCCATGCTGAATGATCGAAATAACGATTGTTGGGAATTGTATATTTTGCATAATTCTTGGCTTGATATTTTACTGACAACACAGAAAAATACTACAGGTTGAAATGCTAAAATCTGGTACTCTCTGGTCTCGCAACAACTGTGGTCCAGCAGGATCATGGATCTTGCTAGATCAGAGAGCCCAGCTAGGAGTGGAGGCAGCCAGGTTGGGAGTGCAGCTTACGCTGGTGGCTGAGAGCTCAGCCCTGGTCGGGGCTGGCGGCAGCAGGACTGGCAGCAGGGAATACAGTCTTGGCCAAGGCAGGAGCGCAGCCCAGTCCAGCGAGCGGGAGAGCACTCCTTGCACCCGGGAGTGGGGCTGATGGCCCAGAGCAGAGCCTTGACCTTCCCTGATCTGGCAAACTCCCTGGTTCAGGACCACTCAGATCTGGAGAGTGCCAGACCAGAGAAGTCCAACCTATATTAATTAGGGATGTTAGCATATAGCCTTGTAAATGATTAACCAATAAGCCTGGGCTTATCAGTTAATCAAAATGACTACACGCAACCCCCTCCCTTGCTGCCTCTGTATCAGAGCCACCTCACTGCTTCCCACAGAGGCACCATTGCCAGGGGCACACGGAAACCAGTGCTCAGGGGGAGCCAGCTTAAGAGCCAGCTCTCCATGAACACCAAAACCTACAGAGCCGCCTGCCCTCCCACTCAAGTGCTGCTGCCTCTGATGAAAGGCAGCAGCGTGGAGCACAAGGGGGGGCAGGTATGAACCAGTACACATGGGAAGCTGGTTTTCAAGCCAGCTCCCCATGCACATTATCTCCCACAGAACTGCCTGCAGCAGTGGGGAGTGGGTGGGTACAGCCAAGAGCCAATACATGCAAGGAACCGCATGTCCCAGCTCCATGGGTCTGCCTGCCCCCCCCCGCTTGCTGCCTCCCACACCACCCTTGTGCTGCTGCCTCTGATACAAAGGCAGCAGTGCGGGGTGGCAGCAGTCCCTGTCCGCAGTGGAGCTGAGCTCCCTGTGGACAGAGGCTGCTCTGGCATCCCGCTTGCTCCCCCCGCACGGAGTGGCAGGGGGCTCCCTGGAAGTGGGGCTGGGAGCACACTGGCTGCCAGCCCCACCCCTGAGGGTCATTCAATAATTGTATAACCTCTAAGAATTGGTGTAGTTACACGATTATTAAATTAAACAATTTCTAACTTCCCGAGAATTAATTCATTCTGGTTATTAGTTGGTGGAATTGTGGTTTGTTGGATTTTTTTTTCAGGACCTCTAAAATATTATTGCTTAAAATAAATTGCACCTATCTAAAACAAGACCTGATCACAAACCAGCCTCTGCCTACTGTGACACCAAAATGAAATGCTACCAACAGTTTGTTACCCAGCTCTTCTAAATATAATATCCCTCTTCTTTCTTGTGTGCTTTGATCAGTGGTGAAATCTATACTATTATATAAAGTCTGTCAGAGAGAACATTTGAGAATACACTGGAAGACTTGAGAAGTCTGGCTTTGGCATGGGTCCTCCAGTGGCCTAATGGCTAAGGTGTCAGCCTCCAGCACTTTGGGATGTAGGTTTGAGTCCTGCCTCAGGAGCAGCTGGAATGCTTCCCCAGGGCATCAGCTGAGGGGTAGGGAGGTGGGTTACAAGCTGCCCCAGGGCTGGAGCTAGCAGGACTGAGCAGCTTGCTGCAGAGCCATTTGCTCTGGCTGTAGTGAGCAGAGCAGCAACTGGCCTAGGCAGTGGTGTGTGTGTGTGTGTGTGTGTGTGTGTGTGTGTGCGCATAGACTGGCCCTCAGCCTTCCCCCTGGCACTGCCCTGGGGGGAGGGCAAAGCCCAGGGGTAATACTGGGGCCCTGCAGCTCAGCCAGGGCAATTCCTTCCCTCCTCCCCTAGCCAAGACAGCTTCCGATGCCACCACCCCCACTCTGAGCAGAGACAGTCTCACTCAGTGCTGAGTAGTTCCTAGGCCCCCAGCCACACCTTTCCCTGCAGCTGGGGACAAGGCTGGTTCAGGTTTACCAAGTCCCCTGGCTGGAACAGGAGAGCAGCCCAGGCAGAGTTCTGCCTGTATAGCAGGGACATCTGAACCCCACCACCACTGTCTGTAGCAGGGTTTATTTATTGTAACAGTCACTCCCATGTGGCAGCCAGATGCTGTTTCAAACAGGGAATGAGTTAGTGGCCCATGGGCCAAGTGCGGAAAGGAGGCCACACCTTACCGAGAGCGCAGGGAATTGGGCTGGTCCAGGCAGGCTGGCCAGGATCCAGCCCACCAGCACCTGGACGACAGACTCTAGCGGCTGCATGGCACTCTCCAGTGGGTGTGAGTACACAGCATGCACAGGCAGCATGAGGTGGGGGCAGAGCAGGGGGGACGCAGCCATGGCAGCAGTAAGTCTTTCACAGGCAGGATGGTGGTCAGGTCTGCTTTTGCCCCTTATACCAGGCCAACCTGAGTGTACATCTACCATCACAATGGGACGTGTAATGCTAGTAGTTTATAATGTTGACATTTAAATTTTAGGCCCCAGAGTTAGCATCCTAGTGAGGTGAATGGGGTAGTTCACACCTCTCAAAACCACTGTTTCAGGCCGTGTGCGGACTCGGGCACACATCATTGCATTGGCTTATATTCTGAAAGTTTTCTTGACTAATGAAATGTCTAGAAACATTTCTCTTAAAAGGAAGCTTGTATTCTACAGAACAAGATGATAGCCACCACGAACCTCTGAATTCAATTCCTGCTTATACCAGAGTATCCTCACACAATAAGATTTGAACATATTACAGTACAGGGAGAATATAGCTAATATAAGAAAACTTACTTCAGTAAGATTTGCTGACATATCTAAAATTAATGGATCAAATACCTAATGACATTTCTGGAAACTGATTAATACAATTACTTCCCTCATTCCAGATTTGTAGTATTAATAATCACTTAGTATGTAGTGTAATCAAACTGTTGTGCGATAGGAGCAGATGCATTAAAAATTAACTTTATTTTGTTCTTTTTTATATTTAAAGTGTCTATGCAGTTGTCATTGGGCAGGACTCACCATTGCGGCACATCCTGCTGGTACTCCAGGGAATTAGGTTTTTTGTCAGCAGGGCGCCTCCTTCTGGCTAAGTCTCACCCGTCTTCACTCCACGCTCTCCCTCAGGACCTGCATCACTCCCAGAGCACGGTGCCCTCTTCAGGACATTGTCCTCTGGCAGTGCCTACTACCGTAGTCTCTTGCCCCCTTCCAGGGTTATATTGGCAGTCCTTAGTTTCTACTGCCATTCTAGCCAACGGTGGCTCCAAGCCTAGCTCCTCTGTCTCAGGGGCAAGCCATAGTCTGTATGGGCCATATCTTGGTGGCAAAGTGAGGTGTAAGGTTGAGGGCCTGCCCACTACTCTGGGTCCCAACCAGGGACCCTCTGGTAATAGCTTTGTCCTGCCCTGCTATACTCCCCTTTACTGCCTCTAGTTCCCTGGGCCACTTCCCCTGTAATCCCTTGCACCCTCTTGGCCCTTATAGCAAGGCCTTTGCCTGGCAGATGTCAGACTGGAGTCTCTCTCTCTCTGCTCCCCCAAGCCTGCCCAGCGCTGTTCTCTCTAGGTGCTTCTCCCTCACTGCAGGGAGTTAATCCTTTGCTCTTCCTAATCAGGATCTAACTGCCTCTCCTTATATACAGGGCTGCCAGCAAGCTGTCTTCTGGTCAGCTTCTTAAAAGCTTCTTCCTTGTTGGCCAGAGTTCTGCACAGTCTCCCTCTAGCCTAAGTGATCAGGCTGCTTTCATATTAACTAGAAATATCTCAAATTAATTCAAATGAAGCAATAAAAAGAACCATAGTAAAAGTATGGGTAAAATCTTGTTTCTATTGAAGTCAGTGGTGGTAAACTCCTGTTTCCTGCAATTGGTATAGGATCTAGCACAGTAACCCAGTTTAATTTATCAGACCCTTTAATCCATCTCCTCCCCAAATTCCTGAGTAAATTATGCAACGATACACTGAAAACTCACTAACAAGAAAAAAATCATTAAGATAGTACAATGGACCCTTCAAAATGACTCAGTCTGTACTTTTTTCAAACAGGGTTACAACCCAGCTGTTACCATCTGCTGGAGAGAGCTTTTGGCAGAGATGTGTTACAAGTCTGCCAAGCCACCAATCTGTTGAAAAAATGAAACTCCCAAATTCTCACAGATGGAATTGCCTTGAAAGAGGAGTTACTTTGTATTTCTAAGAAGAGTTCACATTTGTGACTAGGTTTGCTGCCTGGATATCTCCAGGTAGCAGTTTGAAGATCAGGAAGTGACCAAATTAATAAGTAAAATTGAAATTTTTCTTGGTAAATTAAAAAAAACCATATTTGAATTTTAAACACAGCTACTGTGTTATTGTAGTTATAAAAGCAACAACTTTTGGGTGCTTGTCATTTCCTCCTAGCCAGGGGCACCAACAGCCTCTGTGGGACCCTGGCAAGTTGAAGGGGGGTGGCTTTGTGCTTCTGGAAAGGGTATGGCCCTGGTCGGAAAGGGCAGGGCAAGGGGCAGCCAGCCCTGTATGCTGCCCACAGCACAGTGCACCTCCCCAACTCTCAGAGGTGGTGTGCCGGGCAGCAATTTAAAAGGTCTGGGCATTGGCCACTGTTGCTGATGCAGTGGCCAGAGCCCTGGGCCCCTTTGAATCACTGGACCCCGGAGCAACTGCTCCCTTTGCCCACTCCATCCCTGTCCATGGGCTTGCTTACAGCCCTCTTTAATTTAAAATTAGTGATAATTAATTAAAAGTTCTCATCTTTAAGGGCTAACTTCTAGGATTTATTTAAAGGATAAGTTACTGATTAAATTTTTCCTATGGTGATATCATCCACAATGTTTCTCCAGTTTAGCTAAGAATGTTCTTAGTGGAAAGTTGATGAACGACAAGTATGAAAAACTGTTAAATATCTAAAAATCTTCATAAATTGGCATCTTAAGTTACATACAGAAAATTCCAGATTCTGTTATTTAAGGCTGTGTCTACACTACCAGATTATTTTGAAATAAGTTATTTCAAAATAACTCCTGAAATAACTATTTTGAAATAATCTTATTCCTCTTCACAAGCAAGAATAATTATTTTGAAATAACAGGCATGGTAGTGTGGATGCTCGCCTTGTTATTTCGAAATAGACATGCCCTAAGGTTGTTTCATGGTGAAATATCAAATCCTGTTACCACATAATTTTTATGTTAATGTTTTTGCTGAAATTATAAAACTATCCCGGGGTTTTTTTTTGTGTGGTTTAAACTTTTTCACTTTCTGTCTGTCTCCAGCACTTCACAAAGACACAGAGTTACTGATGCATTACCTGTGGAACTTATCTTCAAAAGAATAAATGATTGCAACATTCAAGGAATTTACTATAAAAGCATCCATATAACATGAAATAAAATGGAAGTGAAAGTCAAATGAAAGCACACATTGTTGTAAGGCACTAGCTGTAACTTAAGGGTGTATTCCAAAATGGAAAGTCCACCACATTTGAAAAGAGATTTATACTTTAGACTTTGATAAAGTAATTATTTTGTGGTGGGGGATAGGGGGTTTGTAAAGTGCCTCCTCTCCCCCTCCCCCCCCCAAAAAAGCCCTATTCCTGGGATAGAGTTGTTAAATTAAGAGATGCTGTCTCCCATTTTTGCAACAAGAGTTCTATCAAAGTTCTTTCAGAATCTTATCTTCATTCTAATCTTAATAATAAAAACCTTAAATTAGAGTGCTCAGCATTTACATACAAGTAGATACTGCTTAAATCGCATGGATGCACACAGTTTTAGTAGATACATCCATTCCAGCTAATTAAACCCATCACTTTTCTACATTTCCAGTCTTCTCCTTTCTGGTTCAGTGGAAATCAAACCCTTGTTCTTTCACAGCATTGGTGAGCAGTGGGTATGGAGCACTAACCAGAGAAAAGAGGAAGAATTAGTATTTATTAAGGCTTGCATGTTTAAGGGCTTGCTTATGTGGGGAAAGTTGACTTCCTCTCTAAGATAACTACTTCAGTAATGCCACTTTTATTCCAGAACAGAGTGTCTACATGGGGATGTACACCAACATAGCTACAGCAGTATGATTATACTAACACAATTCCGCCATTCAATTTCCCAGTGCAGCCAAGCACTAAGAATTTGGTTTGTAGGATCTGATTCTGATTTTACAGTGAGCAGTGTAACTATATTTACTCCAGTGAAGTATATTCTATCTTACAGTGGTGCAAAAGAGAAGAAAATCAGGCATCTGTGTTATATGTATATTTTCAATTCAGCTACCTAAATTTTCATCAGACTCCACTGTCAGTAGAGTTAATGTATGGGTATAAATAATCGTATGACAATGTAGAGGGGAAATGCAATGCAGTTTCACAAGGCATAATACTGTTCAGAAATACTTGACTGGCTATGTCCTAATGTAAATTCAAGTTCACAACTTACACATCAGAACTAGGTGCAGTGTACTATTCCAGAGGTCCCTGTGAGGAGATGGTTGATCTTAATGTGCTCTAAGAGTTCACACCCTTTGAATGGCACTCTGAATTGAAATCCTGTTCCCCTATACCACAGGGGCCTGATAAATAACGGAACTAGTGTTTTCACACTATGGGGGACAGAGAGTGTGGGGTGCCTTTGTGGGCTATGCAGACACCTCTCAGCCCACAGAACATGGCTCTTTCGGGGCTTCCTTCACCCTTGTACATAGACGTTTTAAGGCACGAAGGGCTGCAGGAGAGAGTGCTATGTGTGAAAAGTGACTAAGGACATGAGCACAGAAACCACTTCATGTGTTTTGAAAGGGAGCTTCCCAACCCATGCCAGAGGAATTTGACATGGTGACCATTAAAGGGAGCAGCAGATAGTGATTCCTCTCTCAGAATGGAGTATGTATAGAGGCACAGTTTACAAGAAGGGACATATTGTCTACATTCTAAATCAACTGCAGTACTGGTTGCCTTGAAAAGGTCTTGTCCTCAGCTGAGTGAATATTGTCACATAACTGGTGAAGGCACAAAGCAAAATAGCATTGGTTGATACAAATTGCCCAGAGGAATCTGAATGGCTTGCCGTGGTTTCAAATTCTTCTTCTTTTGGAAGAAGGCCATTGCTTGCACAGAGTGGAATTGCCCTAATGAGACAAAGCATTTGTTTGAGCTAATGAGGAGACCTGCCCTTTGGAACAAATTGCATGTCTGCTTCAGTGAGGTTCTCAATGTTGCCATAGACCTCAATCAGCCAGTCATTCACATGCTTATACATACGAATCACCTGGTTTCTTTAATGAGTAGTCCCCACACCAGGCACTTGGTAAGGACTCTGGGTATCAAGGACAGGTCAACAGGAATGATATCAATAAAACCAGACATTTTTATGAGAGCATCTGATATTGATATAAAAATAGGCATCAGTGGAGACCCAAACCAGGCCTGTTGGGAGAGGGAGAGAATGACAGAGGTCAAAGTAAGCATCCAGAATTTGAAACTTTTGAAGAAAGTTCTCAGCATTCTGAGGTTTGTGTAAGTTGCCACAGTTCATGGCAACTGCACCTGTATTTCTCCTTTGCAGTCCAGCAAGATCACCCACTGTGGGCTCTTGGCTTCTCAGCTATCACCTCTCGTGCATGGTGGATGCTCAGATCTGGTGCTCAGAGCAGGAGTCAGGCCTAGTCATATATCAGGAGATCTGAATCGGAGATAGACCAGAAGGCAGGCCAAAGTTCAGGTGTCAGGAAGTAGGCAGGGTCAGGTTATCAGAAGATTTGGGTTCTGCACCACTGTACAGACTGCAATCGAAGAGCACAGTCAAGTACAAAGTAGGGTTGGAAGACAGAGTTTAGGATGTATTGCAAGGATCTGGAACAGAGGCAGGAAGTCTGTGTTGTTCAGAGATCTCCTCTTCATAATTTCCTAGTATAAATACTGATACCAGCCAATCAGTGGACTGTGAGGGGCTGCCACTCAGGTCCTGCTGAGTGGTTCTTCCTCCCACGCCCAGACTTACAGAATCCTCCCCTGGAAATCCAATCTAAGCCTCCAGTGGAAATACAGAGGTATCAGCAACCCAGGACCCCATGTTTCCAGTCCTGCAGGTTTTCCTCCTTCTTCCTGACTGAGGTTTCTTCATGCTGCAGAGTTTCCTGCCTAAGCTGTGATAGTCCCAGCAAGCCAGACTGCCTAAACAAGCCAACATCTACATTTTGCTTGCATTCCAAAGCATATGAATAGCTGTAATTGCCAGCAGTCACAAGTTATCACACAGTTCTTTGTAAACAAGAACATTTATTTTTACGGTGAAAGAATTACAGAGAAAATATATTTAAAATAATAGAAGAATCCACAGATATGCTAATAAGGTTACCACTAACTCCAACTAGAGTCAGTCCTTCAAAACTCACATGGGGTTTTTCTATGGTTACGAGTTTATAACAGCATTAGCAGAGCACACCCATGAATAGCTTGGGTCTTTGATTTTGAGACTGGGAATAGGTTCCCTCCTTAGGGCTTGGCTTCAGAAAACTGTTTTTTTGCATAACTGAGGTGGAGCTGTGGTGGGGCTTGAGGGTAGAGCTGGGGGGGGGGTGTGCAGATCAGGGGCAGGAAGAGGTAGGTTGGGGGGGTTGCCCCAGGCCCCACACCTGGGACACAGTGGGAGTCGTCCAAGGCCTCGCCCTTCTCTAGGGATAGCCCTGGTAACAACTGATGTGCAACAAGCCTTAACAAAAGAAATCAAAAAACAAAAACAAAAATGAATTTCTCCTTTGAACATCAACAAATAGTGCCCTGCAAAATGTGCTAGAAATCCAAGCAGGCTCCTGCATTTCTTCCCCTTGTTGCAAAAAGGTGAAAGTCACTGTGAAAGGCAACATGTTAAGTGGTTGTTGTGCTGGCTGCTCTGTTATTCCCTATCTGATGAAACTAACATTTTTTACTTGGGAAAGCCCTCAAGCAAGGATAAGATTGCAGTTATTAAGATGAAAAAATAAAAAGGGGCTTTTCTCCTCCCTCCCTTGTGTGTTTGTGTAACCAGACACAAAAGAGACGTGAAGTGTTTTTAAATGGCTACTGTAGGAAATAACTGGAATGACTGAATACAGGAAATTATTTTATAGATTAATTCCCAAAATAGTTCTGTCTAAGATAGCAATAATTTTCCCCTCTGGTAGGTACTGTGATGGTTACAGGTAATCTGAGGTAATGTTGCAGGTTTCAATTTAACAATTTTATAATATTAGATTGTTGAGACCATAACACAGTTATTGGATATGTACTATATTTTTTGCTAAAATCAACAAGTATATTGTCTACAAGTATCATATATGATGAAAATTCAGATATTGATTTTGACCATAGCTCGATATATCTGTAAGAAAAAAATGTGTTTATATAAAAACCTTTGTGCTTCAAAGCAAAATTACTGAAGTTGATGTAGTTGGGAGAATGAAATATTATCTCTCTTAACATGCATGTTGTAATTACTGCTGTTATCTCTCTGCACTTTATATTTAATAGTTGTATCCGGGATGCTATTATGGGATATTGATTTAGAGAACAGAAAATGATCTTCTCAGTGTTAAAGCAGTTTAGCTTTATTTAAAGCAAGTCACTTCTCTTTTGTTTCTGCCTTGGTTGTATCTTTAGATTCACCATCTAACAACAGCTTTGATTTATTTTTAGCATTTTTTGCATATTTAAAAGGATGTTTCCATATGGTGTGAGTAGCAATCTAGTGTAGCAATTAACTGTCAAAGAAACGGGTCTTTACAATTTGAAATAAATTAGAGATTGATTTCTGATTCAAAACAAATGTAAGTATCCACATGCGCTGATACATTGAAAAGTATGGTCAAATATCCCAGATTTTTCTATGTTGAATCACAGCATAATACACAAATTGAATTCAAAGATATATCTCTAACACAGAGCTCAAATGTCTGGAACTTTGATTTACATGCTGTATTGTGGTAGGGTTTTTAATTCTGATTATATAAATTGAGTACTTCAGCAGCAATCTTTCAGAAGCAGTATCCTTTCTGGCTAATGGAGCACATTTGCATATAAATACAATGACCCATGCAGAAAATATCTTGCTTTTATTTATAACTTACAATGAGCTTCTCTATTTCTGAATATAATGGTTCCTTTTAAAGGAGAAGAAGCTCCATCTTCCAAGTGATGGTGAACAGCTGATTTCATATTGTTCAGATAAAGTACAATATGCATGCTAGTCAAGATGCACTACACAGAAGCACTTATAAAATGTGGAGATAGAAATAAGTTTGCTTTTTTCAACTAAGACCAAAGATCATTTTTTAAATACAGTATTTGAGCACAGCACAAATTCTGTTTACACTGTATCTTAATTAAGACTGAAATATGTACTTGTAAGAAAAACTACAGTAATGTATTTTTTTCTATATTTTGTTCTTGTACATGACTTTCTTGTGTTTATCGCCACATATAAAACAAAGAATATAGCACTTGCAGCTTTAAAATAATGACTGTAATAAAAATTCATGCTTCAGGGCTTCAGACAGTCACTCTCAAGGGTCAGGAAGGACTTTTTTTCTCTGCATAATTGGCTACCGATATCCTGGGATGGTATATGGGTTTAATTGTTGTTGCTGGGATGCTTTTTTTGCTTTTTTTTTAAAGCATCTAAGATTGGCACAGCTACATGTGGGATACCAAATGAGGTGGAATCATGCTTGAGGTGGTACACAGAATCCTCCATCTAACTACCTGCCTGGTATATCTTTCTCACATGCTCAGGATCTAACAGATTACCAGATTTGGTGTTGGGAAGGAATTTCCCCTCCAGTCAGATGGGCAGAGATTTTGGTATTTTTTGTTGTTGGTTTTGCCTGTTTGTGCAGCATGGGGTATGATTCACTGCTGTGATTATCTGGACATGTCTCATCTACATAATTCCCTGCAATTGCAATGACACATCGGGCATTGGTGCATTTTGGCTTTTCTCATTCTCTGAGGACTGAATTGCTTTGGTCTAAATAAAGTCATTTATTTTAGTATCAGAGTTTCTGGTTGAAAATTAAAGGCCTGTGATATGCAGGTCAGAATAAATTTTAATTATACCTTCTGGCCTTAAACTCTAGCAAATTATGAAATATCAGAATGAGGAAATTTCAAAACTGCAGATCCCCCAGCTTGAACTTTGTACATTTTAAAATTTGTATAATAATAAAGATTGATTTATTATTTGCCTACGTATAAATTACTTCTATTTACTTATGGACTTGTTTTCAAAATCTCTATCCATTACACAGCTTTGTTTGAGAGACATGGAGTTTAGTTTCTGACTTCTGTCCTAGATCAACAGGAATGGATGGTGCTGAGAAGAAAGAACTCCTGGTTCTCTACTCTGTTACACCATTGTATGCTGGTTTATAGTCTGAGCACCCAGAAAATGAGGAAACTCACAGCTGGTGGTTGGTTGCCTCTGAAAATTGTGGTTTAAATAATTTACCTAATAGCACGTAAGAGTTAGATGAGAGAACTAGGAATAGAATCCACCTCTCCTAAATCCGTCTAGTCATCAGAAGATCACTTAATTCCCTTCCTAGAACATAGTAGGGATGTAAAATCCCATTTAATTGGTTAACTGGTTAACCAGTCCCCACCTTAACCAGTTAACCTTAACCAGTTAAACATTCATATCCCTAGAACATTGTGGCTCATATGTTATGCATAAGTGTAGAACTTGTGCAGTGAATGATGTGGTCCTACAAATAACAGGTATTCCTTTGCTAGTTTGCTGTAATTTGTTGATTGCAGAGATAGGGATTAAGTAAAGTCTAGAGCTATTGGCAAAGAATTTTTAAAAATGGAAACTAAAGTTGGGCTTCTAAATCCATAGTTAAGCAACTAAATATGTAGCCTGATTTTCAAAAAGTGTTGATCAGTCAGCAACTTTGAGAATCAGGTCAGTTAATTAGATGCCTAAATTTGGGCATCCATTCTTTTTTAAAAAAAGGTTGGAGAATCCATTAATTTTTTTGGTGAATTTCTTTTCAGTAAAGAACTTTTATGATTAAGCAGGTTTCCCAAGAGATCTGAGATAAACATTGAGCAATTATGTATTATTAGAGTTAATGCAGATGTACTGCAGATTCTGATTGGTATATGTAGAGTAGGTACAATGCAGTAAAGAGCACTCATCTTATTTGCTTCTTGCCTTGGGTCCTCAGAGCTGATCAAATACAAATATTTTGTCCTTAAGAAGGAGGATTCTTGGAATCCTTCACCAACTGGGGTTTCCTTCACAACATTCATGGCAATGACACCATTAGTACTGCTGCTATTGTGGTGTGCTGGCTATGTATATTCATTCTCTGGGCTGTTAAACAGAATGTTCATTGTTCATTCATATGTGATGAATTGTTTGCATGGCCATCAAGGGTACGTCTACACAGCTGTGCTATTTTGGGATAGCGTCCATTATCACGAAACAGCGTTCTGCGCATCTTAACAGCATGCCCATTCTTTCAAAATACATTTGAAATAATGGGCTTCTTATTCTGGCTTCCTGTAAACCTTGTTGCATGAGGATTAAGGAAGATGCCGGAATAGCGATTTATTTTGAAATTAGCTCTGTGTAGACAGCACCAGATTTTGAAATAAGTTATTCAAATTGCGTAGCTTATTTCGAGGTATGCACCACAGTGTAGACATACCCCCAAGTTTCCCTCTGTAAGTATGATTGGAAAATAAGTTTTAGTGATAAAACATACTGTCACAAATTGTCTCCGTGTAGTTTTAATTACTAAAGCTGTTTGAAGCAAACTCCACATTAAAAATCAGTTATTCCAGATCCATTGTATGATGAATATTAGTATACAAATAACATTACTTGATTCAGAATGGCAAATATTGTTATGATAGCCAGTTTTGGTCTGTGGACAAGCCTTGTTGTATGTAATTGAATGAAAAAAGAAAGACAGCTTTTAAGGCTCACTTTTTGAGAGGTTTAGTCAGAGTGCTGAACCTTGGTGAAAAAGGCAGTGGCACTCTTCTATGCCCCACCCACAAAATAAATGACACAACACTCCAAGTATACTGAGTGAAATTCCCGAATAAGACAATGTTTGCTCTCTAAACTCCACTGGAATCTTACCTGGTGAGGTTTGAATATGACTATGGGCTCTGCTGGGCTCCTTGGGCTCTTCATTCATTGGAGGAGAAAATATTAATTGGGGCATCTCCTAACCCCCATCTACTTGTAGCACCAAAATGAGACCTCACTAAATAAACTGCAGATCTGTGATCCTCCTGCTTTCTAACATGAGCAAAGAAATAGCTAACAACATTGATGTCTAACTTATCATCACTGGTCATCTGAATTAATAACTCACTAAGATGAGCAAGGCAGTTCATGCCCTTCAGCATGGTTATTCTCAGTTATCTGAAGATTTCCACTGTGTTCAGTTGACACTTTATGAAAAACCTCATAAAGCTACAGCAGCGATGGGCAACCGAGATTAATGAGTGAGCCACAAGTGGCCATCCTTCGTCTCAGTGGGCCGCATGATTGAACCTGTGGTCTGTGGCCCACTGGGGTTCCACCTGCTGCCCACACACTCCCTTTCTACCCCGTTCTCCCATGCCTCTTGTAAACTGGGATACTGGAGCCCTGCACTGGAGTCCTCTTCCTCCCAGCACTATTGGAGCACCATGAATCTGCTGATAGGTGCTCCATCCCTGCTCCCAAAGCTTGAACAGCCACAAAAAGCTGATTCACAGCATTCAAGCTCTGACAGAGAGAGGGAGGGATAGGAAGTGCAGGCCTTCAGTGCCTCAGTGCCCGAGAGGCATATGGGGGGAGGGTATAAGACAGAGGGTGCGTGGGCTGGAACCACAATGGGCTGGAACCACAATGTGCTGCATGCAGTCCACAGGCTCCAGGTTGCCCACTACTGAGCTACAGACTTACTTTTTGTTTCTGAGGCTGTGTCTACACTACAAAGAAAAGTCGGAAAAAGAAATGCAAATTGCGAACCGCAATTTGTGTATCTTTTTTGGCTTTTCTTCCGAAAGAGGCTTTTCCGACCTTTGGCCCATCTACACAGGGCCAAAAGTCAGAAAAAAACCCTCTTTTGAATCACCCCTTCTTCTTCGTAGAATGAGATTTACCGGGATGCCGAAAAAACATGTCTGCTTTTCCAAAATTTTTTTTGGAAAAGCAGATGCATTCCTTGGACGCGGCAGAGCTTTTCCGGGATACCTCTGGTATCCCGGAAAAGCTCTGCACTGTAGACATAGCCTAAGTATAACCTGACCAAGCCAGCTTCAGCAGAGGTGTGCTGGGAGAGCCTATCGCTGTGTATCAGCTCATTCTGTGCCTTGGGTTAGTATTATGTCGCCTCTAGACAGGGCTACTGAAATGCACTCTAATGGCCCAATGTTTAAAGATGGTGAGTACCTGGAACTTCCTTTGTCTGCAATGCCAGAGGCAAAGGCCTGATCTCAGACCACTGAAGTCAGTGGGAGTTTTTCACTGACATATAGGCGAGCAAAATCAGGCTCCTTGAATGCCTGACAAAAATAGCAAACAAATGATTGAACATATCACCTGTTCAGAAGCAAATAGAAAGATAAATAGACAATTTGGCTGAGAAAAAATTATATTTATTTTAGGGTAATTATTGGAATTTTCCTCTTCAGTAATCAATTTTTTGTATTAGAATTCTAAGCACTTTTGTTCATATGCTTGCAAGAGTGATGCTGAATATCAAACATTTCTAATAAGGTTAGGATATTGATCTGCCTATAAACATAGAAATGCAATTCTCTCACTATTCATTTTTGGCTTCAAGTGTTTGTACAGCTGTAATCATGGCTTGCTTGGAGTCTTTTGAAATTGCTGCTGTTGTGTAATTAAAACTTACAATGCGTTTATGAAAGTGCATACTGGGGAAAAACCTTTCAAAACTAACTTCTCAGAGTAACGATGGAAGTTCTGTTCAGCTTCTTTCAAGATCTTCTTTAAAAAAGTGTGCGCTGGATTCTCAGCTGGGGAAAATTGGCATAATTTCTTTGGAGTCGGGGGGGGGCTATGCTTATTTATACCAGCAGAGGAGCTGGGTCCCTGGGTTCAAATAGTTTTGGAATGACATTAAAGGTACATCTGAAGCCAAAATATAATGTTTGTGTAACAAAGCTTATACAAGTACAGCTTGCTGATGGTTTTGTGAACCTGCTGCTGTTGCGCTGAATGCATCCAATTAGAATGGAGAGTAACAAAGGTGGATTCTTAAAGACCATGTGCAATATACTTGAATGTTATAGTGATCTGATGATATTAGTCAAAACCATAATGCACTATTTTTTACCAGGAGGAAATTTAAGTGAAAAATATACAGGCGGCTCCCGACTTCTGATGCGATTGGTTCCTGGGAAAGCATTGCAAGTCAGGGGCGTCATAACTTGAACCCTCATTTACGATAGGCATCGTGCGCCATCGTAAATGTGGGCCGAGGACGTAAGTTGGGGGTTTTTGGCCCCTTCCGTACTTACAAAAATGGTTGTTAGTGCAGGGGGTTGCAACTCAGGTGATCGCATCTCGAGGGTTTCCTGTATAAGTATTAATGTTTTAAACACTCAGTGACCTTAAGAAGACCTTTGATTATGATAATATTTTTATTTAGTTAGAGCAAGGCTGGGCAAAATATGGCCTGTGGGCCTAATTCAGCCCCCCAATCCACCAGATCTGGCTGTGGATATAGTGGCAAGCCTCAGGCAGGCTCCCTTCTAGCCTTCCTTTGCCCTCCCCCCTGCACACCACTCAGAAAAGCAGCTATGGGGCCCTGTTTGTCTTTGAACAGCTGCAAGCCCAGGGATGGGAGGAAGAGGCTTTGTGCCAATGGGAGCTGCTTGTTTGAAGCACCCTTCCCCCTACCTTCAGGCTCACAGCTATTCACAGACCCACATGGCCCCTGCAGCCCTCGCAGGAGCGGGGCAGGCAGGGAGCCTGCCTGAGAAACCTGTGGAGCTGCTGACTGGGAGTCACTCAGGTAAGTCTCCCAGCCAGAGCTTGCCTCTGGCACCCCAGTACCTCCCCACAACACTCTGCTCCCTCCACTCCTGCCTCCCTACCCACATAACCCAAACCCTCTGCCCCCCTTCCTGTATGTATTCCCCTCCCAGACCCTGCACCCTAATCTCCTGCCCCAGGTCACAACCCAAACCCCTGCACCCTTTCCCAGACCCTGCACCCCAGTCTCCTGCTCCAGGTCATAACCACCTCCTTCACTCAAACTCCATCCCAGACCCCGAACCTCCTCCATTAATGTCATGGAAGAGTGCAGCTCTGGACGACTTTGCAAATTCTTGGAGTGGCCCCTCATCAAAAATTATTGCGCACCCCTGGGTTAGAGAAAGGAATGGACCCAGACTTTTGGTCACTCCTCCTTAGTTTTTTGTTCACAAATATACATTCTTTCCTTGAATGAGGATGGATGAAACAGCAACAACAAAACTGACAGATATTTAGTCACAGTTTCATGGCTGTAGCAATAGATGCATTTTTTAAACTGTACACCACTGCTTGTGGCCCAGTTAGTACGCAGCTGTGGCCCATCTGTGTGCTTAAAAAAATACAAACTTTGCTGCTCTGGTCTGGCAGGGGCAGGGGCAGGGCCCAGGGTGCCATTTCAGGAGGCTGGGAGGGAGGCAGCAGCCATGTGCTATGGGACACAGCTTGCTTTATATCCCGTTCCCCAGATGTAAGGGAGTGAGGGAAAGTGCTTGCATTCAGTGCATGTCTCTCACACCTGGCTGGTGAAGGGAGCTTGCCAGCCAGGTGTGAGAGTCATGCACGAATTACAAGCACTTTCCCCTCACTCCCTTACCATCCGGGGAATGGCATGAAAATCAAGGCACATCCAGGAGCAAATCCCCCAGCCCACCTCCCACAAATGGTGTCCTTGGGTGGGGTATGTTGAAGGGGAGACAGCAGCTTGCCGCTTGCACTAACACTCCAACCAGCAGGGGACCGGTGAGTGCCACAGGTCAGGCAGTGGGAGATTGGGTATCTGGATAGGTTTGTGGGGTGGGGTTCTGGGCAGTGAGAAGGTAGGAGGCACTGGGAAGTAGGGGTTTGCTGAGATGCTGCAGCACTCCCAGATTTTAGATGGGGCTCTACTCCTGGCCTCCCTTCTTGTTCCTGGGTGCTGGCTCATGCTGGGTGCTCCATACTTAGGCCACTGCTGAGGCACCCAGCTGGCTCACCCCACATGGCAGGGTCCTGTGGTCTGGCTGCTGTCTGATCCCATGCTCAGGGGCTCTGCTCCTGGCCCCACTCTGGGCTGGGCATAGAGAAATATGGGCAGTTTTAGTGGGGAGTGTCATGTCTTCTCCCTGCAGGCCACATAACACACTGTGGGCTGCATGATGCCCAGCCCTCTGGTACTTCTCCCAGGGCCTGCTTCCAACAGCTGATTTTGTTACTGTGTATGTACAACACCTCCCTCAGGCTAGGTCTACACTACACCCCTCTGTCGGCAGAAGGATGTAAATAAAGCACATCGAAAGCACAAATGAAGTGGGGATTTAAATATCCCATGCTTCATTTGCATAATCACGTTCTGGCGCTGTTTCGAACAAACACCATTTCGAAACTGAAACCGCGGTTTAGACGCGGTTCTGCTGACAGCGGGGTGATTTTTCGACAGATGCTGTACTCCTTGTTAAATTGAGCCAATTTAATTTAAGCTATTAAAATTGGAAGGAATGTTTGTTCCTTTGACAATGGGTGTCATAATGATTACAGTTTAACTGATAAATGTAGACTTGGCACTTGAAAATTAAACTGGTCCATTAGCACACTAGGAGTGAAATACTTTACCTCAGAAGTGTGTCTTTGTCGTGACTCTTATGTTTAACTTTCCTGCATGAAGTCTCCTCACCAGTACTGCATATATTGTAACTAGGGTTGTCAATTAATCACAGTTAATTCACATGATTAATTAAAATAATCATGATTAATTGCAATGAGTAGTACTGTAGCACCATAGAGACTGACAAAAAATATATACAAGTTGGCCCTCCGTAGTCCGGTACCTTTGGGACCTGAGCAGTCCTGAACCAGGGAGTTTGCTGAACCAAGGGAGGTCAATGCTTCCTGACTGGTTGCCCCGCTGCTGGCTCCTCTCCCTGGGGCTCTCAAGGCTGGGACTCCCTGCCCTGCTGCCCCCACTGCCACAAGGGGTTCCCAGGTGTTCCACAGCCAGGGCCACCCAGCCACCAACAGCCCAGTTCAGCTGCCGACAGCCCCGCTAACTCCAGGGGTTCCTTGAGGTTCCCTGACCCTGGACCACCCAGCTGCCACTGGCCCTGCAGCTGCCGGGGATTTCTCGGGGTTTCCTGGCCAGGATGGCCATCAGGGATTCCCCTGCTGGGGCCAGGAATTCCCCAGCTGGGGAAGACTCCCCGTTATCTCCGGGCCCTGGGGTTCCCCTGCCTAGCTGCTGCTAGCCTACCCAAGACTCTGCAGACCCTGCGTTCTCCTGTCTGGCTCCCACTCCTAGGGCTCTTTGGTCCAGCAATATCCATGGCTTTGCCAGACCACAGATGTTGCCAGACCAGAGAGTCCCGATTTGGGAGTTTCAGTCCCACAAAACCTCATGATACTATATCTATATCTATATATATCGATATAGATAGATAGATATATTTGTTAGTCTCTATTCTATGGTGCTACAGGACTATTTGTTGGTTTTTTAAAGTTACAGACTAACATGGCTACCCCCCTAAGATGATTAATTGCTGTTTCAATTGCACTCTAAAATAATAGAATGCCGAATTAAATTTATTCACTATTTTGGATGTTTTTCTACATTTTCAAATACTGATTTCAATTACAACACAACACAAAATATATATTGCTCACTTTATATTATTTTTATTACAAATATGTATGTTGTAAAAATGATAAAAAATACTGTTTTCCAATTCTCCTCATACAAACACTTTAGTGCAATCTCTTTATTATGAAAGTACAACTTACAAAATAGATTTTTTTTTTGTTATATAACTGCACTCAAAACCAAAACAATGTAACATTTTAGAGTGGAGTGGCCAACCCATTCTGGACAAAGAGCCAAGACAGCAGTGGATCCAGCGCGATGAGCCGGGACAAAGTTGTCGAGCGAAAAAAACACCCCTCTGTCCCTTTAAGAAAACACATTTAAATGCATTTTGAGGCTTTTTGGCCACAGCAGGCTCCTGCCGCCCGCCGCCATCTTTAATGCTGCATCTTTCATGGCCGCACCGGACATCTCCCCTGCCCAGGTCAGCACAGGGAGCCGGGAAGATAGGGCCATTTTTGAGGGCGCGGGGGTGGCTTACAAGCCACAGCGGGGCTTTGTGAGCTGCACCTGGGGGGTGGGGGAAGAGCTGTATGCGGCTCGCGAGCCTCAAGTTGGCCACGGCTATTTTAGAGCCCTCAAGCCCACTCAGTCCTACTTCTTGTTCAGCCAGTCTCTAAGACAAACACATTTATTTGCATTTACAGGAGATTGTGCTTCCTGTTTCGTATTTACAATGTAACCTGAAAACAGGGTTGCCAGGTGTCCAGTTTTGAACCAGACAGTCTGGTATTTGAGCTTTCGGTCCGGGAAACAAATTGAGAAAATACCGGACATTTTCTAATTAAGTAAGTTTCATTATTATCAGGAGTATCAGTACGTAGATGTGTACTGCTGGCTGGTAGACATCCTCACACTGCGTGATTGTGTCTACCAGCCAGGAAGTATGCAACTGTACAGTAGAGAGGAGGGAGGCGGGGGTGGGATGGAATCCCCAGGGTCGGACTCGCTAGTGCGCCCCGCCAGGACTGTGTGTGGGATGGGCAGCATACCGGGATCTGCGTGTTTCTGGGTCAGCCCTGCTCCCCGCCGGCCAGTTTCCCCGCTCTCCCCAGCCCGCTCCCGGCCAGCTGGTCTCCCCCCTGCCCCCGCCCCGCTCTGAGATCACATGTGTCCGGTATTTTTTGAATCCCATCTGGTAACCCTACCTGAAAATCAGTACAGGAATTCTCATAGCACTTTTGTGCCCCTTCATGCTTTGGCTACCATTCTAGAGGACATGCTTCAATGCTGGTTACACTCATTAAAAATGTGTTAATTAAATTTTAAAAAACAACAAATAGTCTGGTAGCACTTTAAAGACTCATAAAACATGTAGATGGTATCATGAGCTTTCGTGGGCACAGCCCTCTTCTTCAGAAGTGGGTTTTGCCCACGAAAGCTCATGGGACCATCTACCTGTTTTTGTTAGTCTTTAAAGTGCTACCAGACTATTTGTTGTTTTTTTAAAGTTTATCCTGTACAGACTAACTCAGCTACCCCTCTGAAGCAGTTAATTAAATTTGTGATTGAACTTCTTGGGAGAGAACTGTGTGTGTCCTAGGGATGTAAAATCCCTCTTAAGCAGTTAAATCAATACATATAAAATTGTAGAAAATATTAAAAAAGAGGTATTCTCTTTTTGTTTAAAAGCATGATTAATTGTGATTGATTTTTTAAAGCACTTGACAGACCCAACTGTAACATATGGAAGCCACCACCTCCCAATGAATGAACATAGTAGTGCTCAACTGCCTCTTATGAGCAGTAATCTGCTAACATACTCTCCTTTATGTCAAGTGGTCTGTGCTATTTGTGTAGGAAGACTTGGTCTTCTCTCTGTTTTCACCATAAAGTTCTGAGTAGTCATGGTGTGCAGCATTGTGGGGATTAGGCCTTTTCCTATAACCATATTGAAGGCCTAAGGCCTTTGTCTGCAGCCATATTAGGAAAGCAGCAGTCATGGCCTAAGAAGCAGAAAGTCACATCCTGTCATTTAATCTAAATTACATTAAAACATTGTAATATTGGTCTGTTAAAGAAAGAGATCCTGTCCTAATAGCATCTACAAACACCAGATAAAGAAACAGATCTTAAGATGATTAAAGAAAACCAAGTTTGGTAGCATTCTGTCTAGCAAAGAAAACACTTATCAATAGTTGTGGCTGTGAAATTCTCATATCTTTATTATTTTGCCTTTATGGTCCCCACTTTTCTACTGTTTATCTGTAGGTTCTTTGATTGTTTTTGTCTGCTACATTATTAATGTTGCTAGGTGTAAATCAGTTAAAGTGGTGGGGTTGGAAAGGTTAGAGATTGTTGTTACAATATGTTAGGATTGGCTAGTAATGTTTTAGTAAAATGCTTGGTTAACGTGTAGCTCAGCAGGACTCAGTTTTCACTATATAAACTGGAGTACAAAAGGAAGTTCTTGAGAACCAACTACTGGACACAGCCCCAAGATCAAGAGCTGCCAGATTCCAACATGGTACTAATGATGCCATGCAGAAGTCCCCCCCAGATGACCCAATCCTGACTGGCCATCAAAAGTTCACCTGCCTTATTGGGACAGGAAGTGGTGAGCATTATAAGCATAGCACATACATTCTGTTTTGTTGATTGTTAATAAATAGAGGATAAGTAGGGTATTACTGTGGAAGGCTCTTTCACTGATAAAAGACCATGTAAACCTGCAAAAGAATAAGGCCTGGGTCCACAGGGAATGGCTGTCTTGCTGGAGCCCAGAGGAGTAAAGCCTGGAGCCCACAAAGGGATAAAGTTAGATGCCTTTTTCTTGGAGCCTTAGGAACTGGGAAAGTATGGGGGTGCCTAAATCTACCAGGTTATGCTTTAAGTCCTAGAGGTGGGATGACCTAGAGCAGTGATGGGCAACTTACCGCTTGCGGGCTGCAAGTGGCTCATCAGGGTTCTATGTATGGCCCACAAGACATTTTGTTTGCCATTGCCAAAGTGCAGGGTTGCTGGATTCTGCTGGTTTTATTCAGCATAGTTTTTTTCCCCTACCAGTAGTACTAAAGTGACACACATGTAAAACAAGGGCATGTGGTGTAAGGTGCTAGCTGATTGCACACAACATTGACTGTGAGAGCCATGCACTCCTTCTGCATCCAGTGAAAGCACTGCTACGGTTCCATTGGTACACTCTACAAATTCTAGTTATGAAAATGCAGTTAGCAAAACTACTGTATTCTGAGAGACCATCTTGGTTACGACAACCTTGGGGCCCACACTGAGATAATGGAGGGCCACTCATGCAGCCCACAAACTAGTCTAGGTTGCCCATTGTTGTCCTAGAGTGTGCGTGCAACAGTTTGAGTAAAGTTGAATGCCCAGAGTTTCCCAAAGTGTGGTCTGTGGCCCAATACCAGTCCTTAGAAAAAAAATACCGGTCCTCAGAAAAATTTTCATGCACGAATCTTGGGAGAGATCCCACCGCCACGGCATCTCTGCCGGGCATGCTCCCGGATAGCGGGGCTAGATCCAGCGGGCGCTAGGACCCAGGGAGAAGGCCAGGCACCATGTGCACCGACACAGAATGCCCGGGACCGGACGCAGTCAAGGGAGCCAGCGCCGGCTGATAAAGCAGCCGGGATTGGGGCCAGAAGGGGGGGTGGAACAACCTGCCGGACAGGTAGGGCCAGTGACACGCCCCGGGGCAGGGTGCAGCCCGTGGTTTCACCCACAAACGCAGGCATGACTGGGAGACAGGACAAGGGGCTACTCACCTGACCTCCAGGGCCCATACTAGCCGAGTCACCTAGCAGGCCTGAGAGGGACCTTCTAACCTTACTGGTCCCAAATGGGGGTGAAGTAGATACCTCAGGGTTGGGGTCAGGAAACCGCCCAGGGCAGTTGACCAGGCCCACTCCTGTTGGCACTGGGGGCTTTGGGAGGACCAGAAACAATTTATTTGCATATTCATCATTTGCATAATGAATATACAAATATGCAAATAAATGTTACCGGTCCTCCAAAAGCTTGTGAATGGGTTTACTGGTCTCCAGTATCAAAAAGATTGGGAACCACTGCCTTAGAGTATAAGTAGAGCCATTTCACTATTAATTTTTACATATCCCAACAGAGTCTAAACACTGAGCACATTTTTATAATTTTAATATCTATTTTAACAATACTAACACGGAGATGAGCCAGATTGATCCAGATATATGTTTTCCAGTATTCAAGTGAGGCATGGGGAATTTGGCAATAAACTGGCACCTTCCAGCATCACAATATTCAAACAAGTTGTAAAAATAGTATTACTAATCTGTGATCACCTAGAAATACATTATTGACATTATACTGTTAAACAAAATTATGTTATTACTTATACTTATACTCTTGCTTATTAATATT
Source organism: Pelochelys cantorii (assembly GCA_032595735.1). Classification (NCBI taxonomy): domain Eukaryota; kingdom Metazoa; phylum Chordata; order Testudines; family Trionychidae; genus Pelochelys; species Pelochelys cantorii. The sequence goes on from CM064327.1 coordinate 50,718,992, forward strand.
CATTTTATGGGAGTTAACATTACTAAATAAGGTTTTAGGACAAGTAGTGATAGACGTGTGAATTAACATACTAAAATAGTTAAAGGGTATGCCTAATGCCAATTTGTTGCCACTTGGATGTTGTGTTGAATGTCCGAAGTAAAAGTGCATGGGCAATAAAGCTGTTCCGTTTACCCCATCTGCTCCTGGGTTGCCTGTTTCTTCTCTAACACTATTAAATGCCTGTAACTAGCTGCATGCCTTGATCTCATTGATAACATCTATAACCCATATTGTAAGTTAATATGTAAATATTTGTATCATAAACCACTGTAATTGCTTACATCACCAGGCAGGAGAGAAATATTAATTAATGTGAAATAGTCTTCAGCAGAAGATGTTATGTGCTGTCTGACAAAGAAGGTCCATCAACATCAGACAAACTATTGTAGAAGATCACAGGACAAAAAATTCTGCTGTTTGCTCTCCCCATCCCTCCGTAAAGAGGAATTGTGGAGCATACCTGAAAATGTCAAATTCAGGTCACACTCCTGAGAAACAGGGCAAATCTATCTCTAAATGCTAGAGGTTATTAATCTTGTCTATATTGGCAAGATTTTGCGCAAATACTCTTTAACGCAAGAGTTTTTGCATTAGAGTATTTGAGTAAGAGAGTATCTACACTGGCATGTGCCTTTGCGCAAAAGCATCCATGCCAGTGTAGATGCTCTCTTGCACAAGAAAGCTCTGATGGCCATTTTAGCCATCGGGCTTTCTTGAGCAAGAAATCAACATTGCCTGTCTACACTGGCCTCTTGCACAAGAACAGTTGCGCAAGAGGGCTTATCCCTGAGCGGGAGCGTCAGAGTATTTGCGCAAGAAGCACTGATTTCATACATTAGAACGTCAGTGTTCTTGCGCAAGTACTTGCAGCCAGTGTAGACAGGTGGCAAGATTTTGCACAAAAGCGGCCACTTTTGTGCAAAATCTTGCCAATGTAGACACAGCCATAAGATATACCAAACCAACCACAAGAATAACTTCTGTCTCACCACACTAGCTAACAAGAAGTCATAAAAGCAGTTTCCAAGGTATTCCAGTTCTATTACATCATCAAAAACTCTGGTTTCAGAGATGAAACAAGTTCTTTTGATCCCAAAGGATCAGCCACATACTCAGGTCAATATACAACTCAGATCTTACCCAAAAATCATGCTGTTGCCAATCCTTTTCTATCTAAAGTCTAAAAAAGTATCTGTAAAAAGAAAGAAGGAAAGATGAAAGTTGAAACTGATTATAAGAATCAAATACATACAGACATGGGTAAAGTTCTGCAGTCAGATTAATAGAACTGTTCAGCTTAGTAGTTGCAGATGGATCTTTAAGCATCCGTCCAGAGTTATTAAGTCAATATCCATTATAGGGGCACCTGGGAATCCTCCAATCTCATCTTTATGGCTTGTAGTTTTTCCCATGAGCAGATAAGTAGATATGAGATGAAAAAGGATCATGTCCAAAGGGCCTTTATACTTAATTTCTAGCAGCCTCTTAGCCTGGGAGAACAATGGGCTTTTGATGTAACCTTCTGTCTCCCAAACATTGTGGCAATTAGCACAGGGTATTTAATCCATTAAGCAGTTCATATGCAGTTTACCACTACCTTCAAAAAGACATATCAATACTAATACTGCTTCAATCAAGTTTCATCAGAAATGTTAATATTCCCTTTTGATCTTGAAGCAAGATTATAGTAACAGACAAGGACTGTTTGTTCGTATCACAAAACCTAAGCAGACACCTACCATTTTACTGCCCTAACTGTGCAGGTTTGCATTTCAAAGTTCTATTCTAAACTAATGTAACAGCCCAACTATCATTTATGTATCTTGCCAACAAGTCTTCAGAGGTCTACCTTAGGTCATTCAGCCTATGAGCTTGTTAACCATTTCTACCTATCTGCCACATTTAAATCAGACATCCAACATTTCAATCTGATAACATCACGGGACACATTCAGGTAGATTCCTCCCATCAGCTAACTTTGCATCTTGAAGCAGAAGGGGTGGGGGGAATAAAAGCCCTAATAAGGAGGAACTGTGTCTTTAGGTTGCTTTGACTCTGAAGAGCAAGGACTATTAAGCATAAGCAAACGATCCCCGGTGCTTAGCCTGAGTTAGTCCTAAAGAACATGCAGAGCTTTTATTACTTCTTGAATATTTCTTTTTTTAAAAAAACATCCCCCTGAGTGATGTAGTTAAGCCAACTTCACCCCTCGTGGTGGTGGCACTAAGCAGACAGAAGAATTCTTCCCTACCTACTGCTGCCTCTCTGGGAGGTGGATTACTTACAGCTATCTGAGAACCCCTCACATTGTTCTGAGTAATAGCAGCACTGCAGTGTTACAAAAGAATGTGGGGATCTTGGAAACAGATTTTAAAAGGCATTTAAGTGCCTAAATATGTTTAAAAATCTGACCTTAATGTGTTGCAGATACCAGATAGGTAAACTTGCATACATTTTTAAATAGCTAATATTGCAGATACCAGATATTTTTAACATATGCAAGTTTACCTATCTGAGCTCCTGCTTGAGTAGTCTGTCTGTTATGAAAATTTAGTTAATTGCAGGTTTATATGATAAATATTTCCCCTATGCGGGAATTAGCAGATATTCCATATAAAAATTAATTCAAAATAAATTTTATTGAATGTTCTTTTGGCTCCATGAAATCTGGCTTTGCTAAAGCTACCCTACAAAGGATCATTGTGTCAAATTCACTGATACCAGAATTCTTTTTATAGCTTGCGATGTCATTAATGAATTCTATGGCTAATTTTTCAAATTTAGCTGTGTAAATATGGATTTAGAATGCCTGAATTGAGGCAAACCAATGTGACAGATTAGACTCAGGGTTTTCAATGAACCAGAAAATACCAGGGGACAATAACTATCCAGGAAAAGTTAGTTAAGATTTGTTTATATGCTGAATATGCCCCAACAGCCAGATTAGTGGGGACATTTGGTACATACATCAGGTTTAACTCGGTTTCCATTGCGGCATTACAGGTTCCTTTTAAAATGGATAACTTCTGACTTATTTTCTTGGCAAGGGTGGGTCACAACCCTTCTGGCACCTCAAAACACAGCCAGGTAATATTTTACATTAAAAAACCCAAGTATCTTTATAAACTACTAATTACTAGCAAGGTAAGTCAGAGAAGTTCTCAGAACTGCATCTGCATTTTGATATGGGAAAGAGCAATTCATTTGCTACTCTGAAAAAACAGTTTAATATGATGTGTATTATCAGACCTGCCAATGTGGGGAGAGGGGGGCAAAGTAGGCAGTTGCCTCAGGGCTCAGTGATTCAAAGGGTTACAGGGGTCCCGGCCCCTGCTGCTGCTCCCTTTAAATTGCTGCTGGAGCACCACACACTCTGGGCGGCGCTGGGGGTGGGGGTACGCCGTGGTCTGGGCATCACGGAGGCTGTGCTGTCACCAGCACCACCCCTTCTGTCCAAGGCCCCTCCTTTTGCAGGAGCACAGAGCTGCCCCCCTCCACCTTGTCCAGGGGCCCACACAGCATGTCAGCCCCTGTGTGTATACAATTGCACTTAGAATGCTATATGGGCTTACAATCTAAATAGGGAAGGTGGACAACAAATGATAAGGGAAACAGAGATAAAAATCTAGATCCACAAAGAGACTGATCTACTGAAAAGATTATCTACTGCAACGTTGAGATTCCGCCACCACCAGCATCACCACCCATCAGCTCCAGGTTTTTACAAAGCATCCCCACTGGATTAGGCCCCACAAGTGTGATAGGTCTGTGGTTTGCACCAAGGTTTAGGTGTGTGATAGGCATCTGGATGCCTACAGGGAGGCTGTATCAGAAACCTAGGCACCAGGGGGCTCGTAGGGCAAAAATGTAGGTGTCTGTAGGGTGAGATGGCAGACGCAAAAGCAGGGGGTTTGGAGGTCTCTATTGCACCTACACATTCTGAACTTAAACACCAGAGTATGTCGTGAATCTGGGTCAAAGTGACTAGTCCAAGGTTACACAGGAGGTCAGTAGCAAAGTCAGTAATAGAATTCAAGCCTCCTGCCACTCAAGGCCAGGACTTTATTTATTAGACCACATTGCTTCTTTAGGTTGTTTGGAAGAATAATTTACTTCATCATGGACATCATTATTTGTTTGGTTCTTTATGGGTAACATGCAAATTTGTATTTGGGAGACTTTTAGCAATGTTGATGTTTTCTTTAAGACATTAAAACATGTGCATATGAAAGACTGTGCCAGTTCTCTGATATATCACTTTATAGACTGTTAAATGGATTCTACACTTGGTAACTTCATAGCCCTAATTCACTGCCAGTGCATTTTCACCATTGAAATCAATAGTGGTGCAAGCTGTAATGAAAGCATAACTCATGCGGCACAGTGGCAAAAACCTGCTCCTTTTCTACTCTACAGCTTGCACTATTGTTACTAACACTGTCTGGGGGCTGTCCTATAGTGAATTACACCTATGAAGTTTGGTAACGTAAACAAAGCCTTTGAGTTAAAAAATGTCCATTCTAAATGAAAGCAAAAGATTATATATTGCCAGTAATTTTAGATAAACAGAAGCCTACAAAAAGCATTAACTTTGTACATGAGCAATAATGGAATTAAGGAGGACTGAGATTTTTTTAAACTGACCTATAATTTAAAAACAAACAGATTATTGTTGAAGCTGCTTTAAGGACATGGTCCTGATTAGAAGACACCACATATGCCTTAGTTCAGTAGGGAGTATTATTTCTGCAACTCAGTTATGAGTTCCTGAAATATATTTTTGCATAATGATTCTTCCAGACCTTTACCGACAGTGTTACTAACACGGTAGTGGTAAAATGATCTGCTGAACTGCTTTGAGTGACTAGTGAGGTTATTAGAGAAAATTCTATACTTTGTTGCCTGCAGGATGGCTGTCCTACATAAGAGGGCATGTAGTTAATATTCAGGCAATTCAAAATCTCCATTGATCTGTCATATCCAGCACTTACTAGGATGTCTGATTGGTATGATTAACTAGTGTTACAGATGAGGGAGGAAAAGAAATGGATGGGGAGGTCAAGGTAAGACAGAACACCAGACAACCAATTAAATACCTCAATGTATCTTTTAATGATACCTGGTAACACATACATGATTTCTACATTTGTGTATCCAGGTTTGCCAGCTAAATCTTTAAGAAATCTGATAAGTGTAGTGAAATTACTTTAGGAATTAATTTGGCCTATTATGTTCTGTATTTCTTTGGTTAGATAAATATAATGGCAGTAATAACAAAGACTTTAAAGAGTGTATGTATCATAATGGCATGGGATGATGATGTCTTGGAGAACTCTGTAAAAAGTTTGAAGAGCCATCAGAAAATCAAGACTTAAAATTCTTTCCTAACACTGTGCTAAGTCAAAAGCTTTGCTTCACGTGTGTTTCATGTAGATTATACTGTACAATCAAACATATTTTAAAGCAGTAGAGCCTTTCTTTTAAGGGAAATATTGTTTATGGCTTACTACATGTGAGACGCTTTCCAAACATGCAAAAGGTCAACCTGTGATCTGAAAGACTCACTATCTAAGGATAGATAGACAAATAGAGGAATTGGGAAAAGAGAAGATTTAATAGTGAATGTTTCAACTTTACTAAGTGGATCTTTAAGAAAGACATAATTGTGGATGGGCATGTTTCTTCACAGCAGAGAAAGTATGATTCAGGAAATACATCGACTATGTAATAAAGCGTGGAAAGAAGGGAAGGCACCTAAGGAATGGACAAGATCTGTGCTATTGACTATGCACAAGAAAGGAAGTGTGTTGGAGTGCAAGAACTACAGAATGATTGCCTTAACGAGTCATCTAGGCAAGGTGCTGATGATGATACTGATGGAGAGTTTGGGATTGCAGATAGAGGAACATCTAGCGGATGAGCAAGTGGGATTCAGGAAAGATAGAAGTACCATATAGCAGATATTGGCACTAAGATTGATAGAGGAGAAAGCTCGGCGAAAGAACAAGAACATCTACAATTGCTTCGTCGATTTTCACAAGGCATTTGACAGTATAGATCAGAAAGTGACTTGGGCAGTGTTGGAGTCCTACGGAGTGGATAATAGACTGATACGGTTGTTGAAGGATATCAATAATAATGCGGAGGCAATGGTGAGAACGTGTGGAGAGTTGGGAAGTTGGTTTACAAAGAGTAGAGGTACGAGAAAAGGAGATCCGAGATTGCTGAGTATCTTCATCACACACCTAGAGAGAGCGATGGACAAGATCAAGGAAGAGGTAGAAGGGATATTGGTGCACGGGATGAGAATTAACAACTTGAGGTTCGTGGATGATATAGTTATCATCGAGGAAGATGAAGAGAAGTTAGCGAGAATGGTGCAGGTGCTAAATGAGGAAGGGAAGTGGTATGGACTGATTATAAATATTGATGAAACGAAGACAATGGTATTTGGAGATAAGGAAATAGGAAGGAAGATCAGTGTAGATGGGACCGAACTAGAGAATGTAGAGAAGTTCACGTATTTGGGGAGCAACATGACATAGGATCTAGACTGTAAGAAGGAAATAGCGACTAGAATAGCGAAAGCAAGAGTGAGTTTGAAGGTGATGGATAAGATCTGGAAAAGTAAAACGATTAGCTTAGGAACGAAGCTGAGTGTCTTGAAAACGTGTGTATTTAGCAGCATGTTGTACGGATGTGAGACATGGGTGATAACGAAAGATTCGAAGAGAAGGATATTGGTGTTCAAGAGGAGTTGTTATAGAAAGATCCTGAGAATAGGATGGATGCAGAAGGTCACCAACAAGGAATTAAATAGGAAGATACAACTGAAAGAGAACCTACTGCAGAAGGTTATACAACGGAAGTTACAGCTATTTGGGCATATCTGCAGAATGAACAACAAGTGAAAAGTTAGGACCTTAGTATTCGGCATAATGAATAGTCCGAATAGGAGAGGCAGACCCCACAGAGAATGGGTAGATGATATAGTAGATTGGTGCGGAGCTAATCTACAGAAACTAAGCCACTCTGCACTGGACAGGGAAAGATGGAAGAAAGAGTGAGGGAGGCATCAGACACCAATGGGTGTTGAGCCCATGGTTGTTGATGATGATGATGATGTTTCTTTATAGAAAATTTTAAATAGGTGAAAACCTATAAAATCTTTTATGTTAGAAGCTATGAAACATGTGTATCTGATTTCTGCATCTCTAGTATCATCTATATGGCTTATTTCAATTATCTGCTCCTGTAATACTTTCCTGTTTAATGGATTGGGTTTGGCTTACATCTTTAGATATAACCACTGGCTTGGGGCACCTGAAATCTAATGCTGTTTGAATGTATTTTGAAATTGTCTGTAGTTTTTAATTAGTTACTACGGCTATATTAGACGTGACTTGCAAAGGATTATTCTTAAATCACTAAGCCCCTTTAGAAATTATTTGTGAGCTATCAGTAACAAGGAAGGAATACACCTTGTTAAAATACATTGCATTATATTTGAAATGTTTTGAAATATAAACTGCAGACTTATGGATTTCTCTAGTTAAATGAATCTGAGTGATATCACAAGCACCATCAAAAAGAGTTTGAAAGAAAAAAAATTAGACTACAATTTTCAAAGGACCCTGAAGACATCAGACTTGCAATTTCGATTGTCATTCAAGGGCAGTTGGTCACTTAACTCCCACAGGCTGGAATTTACAAAGAAGCCTAGACCTTTATCTTTCTCATTATATATAAGCATTTGTGATGTAACTAGCAAGAAAACCAAGGAGTCTGCACCTCAGATCTTTGCATTTGGCTATGTCATTTTATTCTGAATCTTTTGTAAGTCAGCTCTGAATGAGCTCTCCAAACAGCAAGCCGGAGGGAAGGACTTCAGGAGCAAACCTACTCTACTTAGCAATCCAGCAGACAGAGCAGTGTTGCTGACAGTGATCAGCTTTGGCTGGTGTTGTTGGGTTACAAAGTATTGAATGCAAGGGTAGCAAAATGCTGCTATCAATGTTCTTTTTACTGAATGAATGAAGGGGAGCAGAACTGTGCTTATGTCCCAAATGAAGGGATTGCCCTAGGCACAAAGGACCTCATTATACCAGGGGCTCAAATGCCAGAGCCCTATGAAAGTAAAAGGGGGGAAACATGTACTAGCCAGGAAGCATGTGGACTGTTCCCTAAGTTCCCTCTATGCTATGCAGCTAGGCAGCTGCGCAGCTGCCAAACAAGCCTCACAGAAAGGCTCAGGGCAGCCGCAAAGAGCTCTGCCTCTGTCCACCAGCCCCAGCACTGAGCTACCTCCAGGGCCATTCCAGGGAGGATGTGGACCCTGGGGGCAACACACACTCCCATTGGCACAGGCCCCTGTCCACTACAGGCCCCACTCGCTTCTTGCCTCTGCCCCTCCCCCTGCTGTGAAGAGTCACCTCTCACATGGACCCAAGGTGCTGTGCAGAGAGAGGTCTGGGTTAGGGATGGGATCCTGTAGTTGAGAACATGATTAGCCGATGAACCTGGACTCAACAGTTAATTCTCTCGGTTACATGCAGTCCCCCTCACCTCGCTGCCTCTGTATCAGGCAGTGGGTGGGGTGGGGAGCCAGTGCTTGCAGGGAGTCAGTTTAAAAGCTGGCTCCCCCCTGAGTACCAGCTCCCACAGGACCACCTGCTCCCCTCCCCCTCCCCCATTGCTGCCTCGTATACAGCGGTAGCAACGGGGCGGAGCAGTAAATGGTACGTGCGGGGAGCTGGCTTTTCAAACCAGCTCCCCATGTGTACTGGCTCCCGCTGAGCCAATTCTCCCCCTCCTGCCTCCATAGCAGAGGCAGCAGAGGGGAGCAGGGGCAGGGAGTGGGGTGCACAGGTGGACCCAATATGTGCAGGGAGCAGGCTTTCAAGCTAGCTCCCCATCCATGCTGGCTTCTGCAGAGCTGCTTATCCCCCACTCTCCGTGCTACTGCCTCCCACAGAGGCAGCAGCATAGGGGTGGGGGCCAGAGGTTTCAATGTTGTCTTTATTTATGCCAGGGGTGGTGAACCTTTTTGGGGGGTTGGGAGCCACTGATCCACAGAAAAATCAGTCAGGGGCCATCCAAAAGAGTGAGGCAAAATCCCTCCAAAAAACAAAATCCAACTTTCACTGATGGGGCCTATTCTGGTTTAAGAGTTTCATTTTTCATTTTAGCTTATGTTGCTTGGGAAGAGGTTTAAACTACCCAGAAAAAAAAAAACATTCTTGGGTAAGAATATCTACTTGGGGGCTTATACTAGCATAACTTGCATTGGTTTCACAATACTGGTATAATTTTCCTGGTGTATTTGAAAGTTTCCTATGTAGATTAGGGATATAAAATCCTGTTGAATTGGTTAACTAGTTAAACATTATGTTTAACTGGTTAACCAATTAAAGAGGGGGACAGGTGGGCTGGAGCACCTCTCCATTCCTTCCCCCCACCCATCTCAGACAAGGGCAACTCTGCCAGCTAGTCAGAGCAGCTCCTACCTGTAGCTGAGGAGCTGGGCCCACCACGGACAGTAGCTGCTCTGGCTGGCTGGTTGGAGCAGCCCCTGCCTGCGGTGGGTCCCGCAAGACTGGAGCAGCTCCCTGCATGCCTACTGGTTAACTGTCTACCAGTTAACTGGTTAACTATTCACATCCCTAGTGTAGATAAACATTTATTTTTCACTTTTACACATCAATTATAGAGTCAGGCTCAGATCTGAGGCCTAAAGACATTTGTGACAGAATAAGGGCCTGATCCTGTGCCCATTGAAGTGAATAGGAGCATTTTCATTGCCTTTAATAGTTGATGGATCACTCCCTATGCCATTTTTGGGTAGAATCTATTGTATTTTAATATGCAGTTATATCATTTCCTTTGAAAGAAACTCAAGCAAGATATTTTCACTTTGCAGCTTTTCCTGTCTCTGCTATTGTGGTTTTCCTCTCTGTCAACATTCTGCACACTCACCCACTTTGTTTCAAACTTCATACTTTCTTTCACTTAAAGACTTCATAGCAACATTAATACTGGTAACTGTCCTGAATCTTCTGACCACAATCTGTCTATTCATTAATATTGCCCCCAATTTTCTACAAAGGGCATAAAGTTTGGACTACTTCATTCTTGTTTTTGTTCAGTTAATCAAACACAGTAGTCTTATGCCTATATACCTGTAAGCAGGGTCTAAACCAATGTTTTAATTACAGCCAGCTAGAATGGGAGAGAACCCCGGGGTTTGTCTACACTGGCCACGAGAATTTGCGCAAGAGCACTGACATTCTACTGTGTGAAATCAGTGCTTCTTGCGCAAATACTCTGACACTCCTGTTCAGGAAAAAGCCCTCTTGCACAAAGGGAGGGACAGTCCCAAAACCCTGGGTGACCCAGCCTGGAGTCTTGGCTGCCCCTGGGCATGGAGTGCAGCACCCTCCCCGCACCCCACTCCCCATGGGACTTACCTCCATCACGACACCGACGGTGGATCTGCCCACCCCAAACTGGTGTGCCACCGATCGGTAGCTGTCCGGGGTGGCCAGCTTCCAGACTGCGATGGCGACCCTCTTGTTGACGGGGATGGGTGCCCGCAGCCGGGTAGTGGTTCTCTGGAGCGCAGGGGCGAGCCAGGCACACAGGTCCAGGAATGTCCGCTTTCGCATGCGAAAGTTCCGGAGCCATTGCTGGTTGTCCCATTGCCCCAGGACCAGCCGGTCCCACCAGTCCGTACTGGTGTCCAGTCTCCACGGTGGCCTCTCCACGCTGGGGTGGGGATGCCACAGGGACACCATGGCCTCCCTGGTGAGGGAGTCCAAAGCGATCTGCGCCTCCAGGTCCTGGAACAGGAGGGCAGCAGCCTGGAGCACCAGCTGCAGGCACTCCAAAATGGCTGGAAGGGACCAGAGCAGGCACATGTCCACCCCTGGGTCCATGGCAGAAAAAACAAGGGAGATGAAAAAAAAAACAGGCAAAGGCACTAAGTGGCAAAAGGCAGTGGTGTCCAAAAAGGCAGAGGGCAACCACCAAAACTGCTATGGCTGTCAGTCCCTGCAAGAGGTCCTATAGCATGCAGCAGGACAGAAACGGCTGTCCAGGGAGATCACTTTAAGCACGTGTCTCAAAGGAGCTCCAGCCCCTGCCCCCGGAAAGGGCTGGTGCCCTTTTGCCCTCTTCAAAATAGTTCCGGGCTTCTGCTTTTGCGCAAAAGTGTCCTGCCAATGTAGATGCGCTTTTCCACAAAAGCGCATTGTTATAACGATAACTCCGGGACCAATCTAGACGCGCTTTTGTGCAAATACTTTTAATGGAAAAACTTTTCCGTTAAAAGTATTTGCGCAAAATCATGCCAGTCTAGACGCAGCCCATCAGTATAAATAAACATGGATGGACAGAGGCTCCACTTCTAGAGCAGTATGAGCTTAAGCAAGGAAAGGCAGGACTCTGTGTCATCAGGCTGGATGACTTTGAGGCATGAGTTGTAAGAGTAGTTAAACCTGTTTCTCTGCACTGTTTCAATGATAGAGCTAAAGATAGGCTCCATAAAGAGTCTCTTTTTTTTAATTTAAATTTATTCCAGTGGATGCTGGACTATCTGGGCTGCACTGTGCTTTGGGCCAAAAGCCAAATCCACCATGAGCCAACAGAAGCAGTGGTGGTGGAGATGTGGTGATCTAAGATGAATGGCTAGCAGGGTGGAGGTGCTGAAGTGCAATTAGTGGGCAGCAGGGCGGTACCCCAGAGCAGTGGGCAGCAGGGTGGTGAGTGACCATCGATGTGAGTAAGTAAGATGCCTTTTTACCTTCTCCCCACCACTCAGGATGGGAGCTGAACGCTGCAGATGCACCTCTGAATTCCAGGTCTGTCCTGAATAAGGACAGCAACTGTGAAGGGGATGCAAAGAAGGGTTGGGCACGTGAAAGAGACATTTACATTGCTGGATTTAAGAACCTGAGAGGAAAAGGACATTGCCCAACCTATTTGGGGTGGGACTGTTACTCATGGTTTTGGTTATGAACTCTGTGATGTTTTCCCAATTTAATGCCACCTCCCTTTTTATTAAACATTTAGTTTTCTACACTCAGGCTCTGTGCGTGCAAGTGGGGAAGCATTGCCTCTCAGAGGCACCTAGGGGTATTGTGTGAATTTCTCAGGTTACTGGGTGGGGGCTCAAGCCAGTTCTGTGTTAGGCTACATCTAGACTGCAGAGCTTTTCCTCTGCCAAGTCCAAAGAATGAGTCTACTTTAAAAAAAAATCAGAAAAGCAGACGCGTTTTTTTGGCCACCCCGCAAACCTCGTTTTACAAGAAAGAAGGGATGTTCCAAAAAAGGGTTTTTTCCCCTGACATTTGGCCCATTGTAGATGGGCCAAATGTCAGAAAAGCCTCTTCTGACAAAATAATCAGAAAAAATTATGCAAATTGCGATTCACAATTTGCGTATCTTTTTCCAATAGAACTGAGTAGTCTAGACACAGTCTTGGATGGATGGAGAGGAGCCCCTAGATATTGAACCTGGCCCTGGCTGCTGCTGGCTCTACCTGGCAGGAAGGTTACATACCAACTTGTGGCTAATGTGGGAATTAGAAGATCAATATTAGTCTGTGACTGGGCAAATGTGAAAAACACCGGGAGATCAGAAGCCAACACACACACCTCAGATAGTTGCTGAAAAGTCACTTCAGAGCTAGCTGCAGCTTGAGAATGGCAGGGCTAGTAAAATATTTATAAAAGCATTGAACAGCTTTGTAAAAAATGGGCCATATGGCACACTTCTTTATCTACTGTGTGTGTAGCTTGTGTGACAGTATTTTAGAGAAATGTGAGAAAACATATTTTCTAAGTACATCTGACTCTGAATCCTTCCCACGTTGCCTTACCTAGGACACAAACAAGCCTCCACCTTCCCTATTCTTTGAATGCCCGCGGTTGTTAAAACCCATAAAAATCTCCCTCTCTAAGTACTAATGCTGCATATACCACTATCTACTTCTAGCTATGTCAAACTACACTTTTTACTTGTAGCTGATTTTTTGGTTAAAAAACAATACAAAAATGCACGAGGGTATTGGAAGAGCGAGGCAGAGGGTCTCTTTGACTGAAGCCTACAAAGACCACTCGGCCTGGGCCGTCAGCTCTACCCACTGCAGAGCATGGCAGGCGTTCAGAGATGACAGACAGCGCTACTGATGTACTCAAGGGAGCGAGCGGTTGCTCCAGGGCTTCCGAGTCTCTGGAGGGAAGAAGGGAGGGAGGTGCAGGCATGAAGCGGCAGCGACGACGGTAGCTGCGTGCCCGTGCTCAGCTGCTCCGTGTCTCGCTCTCCCTGCACTGTCCAGCCCGGCTCTGCCCCGCCGCAAGCAGCCCCGGCGGCGCTGCATCTCTTGCGTTTGCACGCTGGGCTTTGGGGAACATGCGCATTGCCGGAGCCCATCCTGCGCTGCCCGGACCGGCAGCTGCTCCTCCTCCTGCCGCTGCTGTCACTCTCTTCCCTGTGTAGGGGGCTGTGGCCGGCCGCTCCTCGCTGCCCTGCTGCGAGCGGGACTCTGCCGCCGCCCGGGTCTCAGGGCTCGCTGCTCCCGCCAGCCCTCCCCGCACTGGGCGCTGCGCGGCGTGGCCCCGGGGGCTGCTCGGGCGCGCGGGGCGGCCAGGGGCTGGCGCGGGGCTCCGGAGCGGGCTCAGGCAGCCCGGCGATTCCAGGTAAGTTGGCAGCGGGCGGGGCGCGAAGTTGATGGCGCGGGGCGGGGCGGCGGATGCGTTAGCAGCCCTGCGCCCTCTGGGGTTGCTGCATGGGGTGGCTCGGCGGGGCAGAGCGGGCATGTGGCCGCGGGCGGAGGGGCGGCGCCCGCGCTCCCTGCAGCGGTGCCATTGCCAGGCAGGTGCGGCTCCGGCAGCGGGCTCCGGCTGGGGGCACTAAGGGGGCTGCCTTTGAGGTGGCGGTAACTTGTGTCTGAGGTTCGGCTAGGGAAGGGGGGAGGAAGAGATTCCGGGGAGGGGGGGGAACTCCGTGATAAGCTCAGGGCTAGTGAAGGCAAAGCGAGCGTGCGGCGTTGAGGAAGGGAGGGGCAGGGTTGGCATGTGTGTGATCCCGGCGCTGGGCACGGCTCGGGTGGGGCGTAGCAAGGTGCTCGGATAAGGATTAACCCTCCAGCAGGAGCCGCGCAAAGATTCCTGAGCCTCAAAGTATCTGACGTGTTGGCCAAGAAATGTAAGTGTCGTGTGTCGCAGGCGGGCTGGAAGGACTGTGTCATCCGTAATGGGAAGTGTTGTATGCAAATGACAGGAGGTTGTGGCATAAATCCACAAAGCCTTGTCCAGAGTTACTGTGGCCCCAGGTAGAGCAGACTCCTTTAGACGAGTGTAAAACACTGTTATGCCCTGGCAGCATTTTACAGCTCCTCACTGGTGCAAACGACAGCACCAGGTCCAAAGCCGTGAAGAATCAGGTCCAAAATCTTAAATGAACGGGTGTCTCTTGTCTTGCACTACATAGGATGAGATATCCACAGCAGGCTGACTCTGCTCTGATTTTTCCCTTCTGTTGTTGCTCCAAGTCAAACCCTTAACCATATTTTAATGCAGATACTGTTACATTGTGACAGACTCCTGTTTGTTTCACAGTGGCATCTGTTTTTCGCCTTGGAAACTCTTTGAATGGAAGAGATCACTAAGAGAGAGCTGGATTATTTCAGAGCACTGCAGAGAGTGTTGCATGCACAAATTATACATAAGAGAGAGTTTATTGTGTGCTTGGAACATTTTTTCTAATATTTGTATGAAAAACAAAATTAAAAACCCCACATACTGAAAAATAGTCATAACCAGAAATGTGAGTAGCTTGAAAGTCACTTGTTCTCATGGATCCAATTATCTAAATAAACACAATGATTTATAGGTGACTGAAGTGTAAGGCTTTGAATGATAAAACTCTATAACATTTCCTTTTAATCTGGCCCCCAGAGATTTGTTTTAAGCTGAGCAACATATCAGCAGTGTTCGTGAATGCTTCAGTTAATTAAATTTGTAAAAGCAGAGTTTGTTCCACAGTGGCTCAGTATTATTTCAAATGCAGAAAAAGAGACAAAGATGTAGTTTTGGCAGAAAAGATGTTTTCATAGCAGCCATGTTTCAATTGAGTTTATCTGATATATAGAGTATAATGTTTAATCAAAACAAAATAAGGGCTGCTTGTTGCTTTAAACAACAGATGGGCAAATCTTCAGCCGGCGTAAATTGTCATGGCTCCTTACTTCAGTGGAGCTAACACAATTTTTTATTAACCTCTGTGTGTGCTACATTATACTGTCAGCAATAGCTACTAGCCATTTGAGTTTAAATAAATAAATATCAAAATGTTCAAGTTCATTCACTAAAGGGAAGTAATTTGTTACCAGATCTATTTATCTTGGGTGTAAAAACTGAGTTGAAATGTGACTATCTGGGGCAAAACTAATATTTTTACATGTGGACACAAAGGTTTTACTATGTTCATGATTTTTAAATGGTTTTTAAACACCTGTACTACTACCTTAAGTTATACAATTAATCATTATAGCAAAAATCTCCACATTTTCCTAAAAAGTCATTAATCCAGATACAATGTTTATTTAATGAGAGCCCAATTCTACAGCATGCTGAGCATTTTCTACATATGCCAGCTATCTTCAGCTCCCATTGGAATCAATGACAGTAAAATGTACTGTCTTTGCAGGAGGAGCCCAAGGAATTATTCTTCCATTTCAATACACCTCATGGACTAGGTGTTTCATCACAATAATACATTCTTATCTTTGATTTATATAAGAATGGACATACTGGGTCAGATTTAAGGCCCATCTTCCAATAGTGGCCAATGCCAGGTCCCCCAGGGGGAATGAACAGAACAGGTAATTATCAAGTGATACTTTGTAAGGAACAAATATAGTCACAGCTCTTAAATGGAAAGTTGAACTGAAGGCAGTGGAACTGCTTGTATGAATAAAGTTTGCAGGATCTTATATTTAACAGGCTTAAATGTTTTTTCTAATTCCTTTGTGAAATGTAATTTTAATAAAAAAAATCCATAGTCTCTCTTAATGCGTTTCACAATGTAAAGCTCTGCAGAAACCTAACTGCAAGGCAGCTAAATGTGAATTTTCTTTTTAGCTCATACATTGAATACAGAGGAATATTATCAAATAGTTTAAGCTCTAAATGTAAGCTACCATTAACATGATTTAAATTTGTGAGGAAGGACTATCTGGGGTGTAAATCATAAAAGGAAAATATTCCATGATCCAGAACAAAAGTGTATTTTTGGAAAAGTCATTATTTTATAGGCGCTACAAACACAAAGCAGTTCAGCTCCTTTCATTAGCTGTCCATTGGTATTTAGCTAAGAAGCACTTTTTTCCAAGGTCTCTGTTGGCTTTGTTGACTTAAGGAAGTTAACACATGAGCATGTTCCTCAACTAATTGATGCTAAATATGTTTCCAACCAACCTTCTCTTAAGGGGATGGCAAACAGTGAAGTTTTTCAAAGCTGTTCTTCTAGCAGTGTACCATTTAGAACTCAGACACGGGGAGAAGGAGGAAGGATACCGAGGTTAGTAGCCCGGGTCTGTTGTTAAACACGTTTTAACACCCTGTGTAATAGAAACAAATCCTTAAGATGATGCACAGTGTAATTGAAGGCAGTCCATAGTGAGATCCAAAGTCTATAGCTGATAGGCAGTTGATTTTCATGCTATCTCATATCAGACTGTGCTGACTTTAATGGGGTTTCACATGTGCATAGCAGTTCTCTGGAGTGCGGTCAGATGCAAGATGAAGTCCTTAATTGGGTAATGCTATAGGCCCCAGTCCTGCAAACCTTTATTTTTTGAGTAAAGTAGTTCACTGGGGGTAGTCACATAGGAAGAAACAGCGTTGTATTTTAATATTTGCATATCAAGCAAGAAAATAAAAAGCACAATCTTACAGTGTAGTTTACTTATTAATGATAATTAGCGCTTTACATTTTCAAAGTACTACTTTAATCCTCAGAAAACCCCTTGTAAATTTTTAATTGCATTATGCATATTTTACAGAAAAAGGAATTTGGAATATAAAGAGGCGATTTGCCCAAGACCAGAAACTGCAAGTCAGTTGTGTAGCAAGTTAGTGGCAATGTCATATGCAAAGAATGTTCATATTCAAAGGAATGAATGAATAGTAAATATGAAAGATAAACAGTGTTCATCTCTCTGGAAGTGTGCTGTGGGAAAGTATAAATGTGTGTTTAAAAAAAAAATCTCTCTGTGAATGCATCATTTAAAGGTTTACATAACTTAAGGCTAATACTATGATATCAAAGGTAAGCATGTACAAAATCATGTTAGGATTCCTGCCAAAGGTTTCTTTTTATTTCCAAACTAGTTGGT
Organism: Pelochelys cantorii; assembly: GCA_032595735.1. NCBI lineage: Eukaryota > Metazoa > Chordata > Testudines > Trionychidae > Pelochelys > Pelochelys cantorii. The sequence goes on from CM064327.1 coordinate 50,736,432, forward strand.
GATGAGTCATATCACTGGGCATGGCCAATAAATAATGCCCTAGTTGCACTGACTGTCAAGTGCTATTTCAACATGACATTGTGCAGAATATTTGTTTAGTACTGACGTTGTATTTCTACTTCCTCAGCACTGGCATATGATCTATTGTTTGTAGTTAACAGTAATTATGAAAGAAATGAAATTCTGCCTACATAAAAACATGGAATAGGAGAATTATGTTTTCTGGCTAATGAGGTTATGCACTTAGGGAATTAACATAAACCACCATTTGGTTACTCACTTGGTTTGCTAAGGAGACTCATGCTTAAAACAAACTGTGTTCCCATGTAAGAAATCTGTTAGTGGCCTGTTGACCAGTTATTCAGAGACACTTTTGATCTCTTCAGCTTTCAAATAAAGGATGGCAAATTTAGCTCCTTTTTTAATTATTTGCTTACAGTAGCATGACATCCATGTTTGAGGTGTTTTCCAGGAAAGATAATGCAGAGTTAGGCCTTGATCCTTTCCTGCCCTAAGAAGCTCCAGTGAGCAGTCAGAGAGTTCAGAATTTTACAGGGTGGATCATTGATTTCATTGAAATATCACAAAATTGTGCACAGGTGTTGCCCAATTCTCAAAAACAGATTTAAAATGATACTTTTGTATCAATGCCCACCAACCCATATATTGCTTGTCTTTCAAGATGTTTTTATATACATGTATTTCAGCTAATGCTGACAGATAATGCAGATTTTTGGAGTGAACCTATTGCCACCTGACTTAGATACATTTGTTTTATCATGTGCAATAAAGTAAATTTCTTAACACTGGGTAAAACTCTATGGCAGAATTGCTCCTGACAGGAGGAGGCCAGACAGCACTCTGAGGCTATGTCTACACTGCAGCACTATTTCGGGATACCAAAATAACTATTCTGTGTCTTTTGAGCACGCCTGTTATATAAAATATAAATACAATGGGTTCGCTATTCTGACGTGCCTGTAAACCTCATTCCATGAGGAGTAAGGGATGTTTTGGAATAGTGACTTATTTCAAAGTAATTGCTGTGTAGAAAGTGCCAAATTTTGAAATAAGCTATTTCAAAATAACCTTGAAATAAGAGCTCAAATTGCTTATCTTATTTCGACCTACAGTGCAGTGTAGACGCACCCTCAAAGAGCTGGTTCTGTCCTGCAGTTGCTTTAGGATCTATGCAGAAAGTGTCTTCTTTCTCTGAAGGGTTAACCAGCATTGCCCAATGTGCCAATCCCCAAACCTTCCTTTTAAGAAGGATGCTTGTGGAGGAAGCTCCATGAAGGAAGTTTTTTGTACACTTAGAGAGTTTTTTGTATACTTCCTCCCTTCTAGCTGCCTGATCTAAAGCCTAATGAAGTCAAGAATGATTTTGGTTGATTTCAGGACCATTGGTCAGCCTCTATAGCTGATAAAAAAACAAACAAATGTGGAGGGTGAGGTGAGGAAGGAGGGAATTCCACAGATATTTGTGTAAATCTGAACATTTCCTGCTATGTTCTGTAGCAGTCTGGCTTTCATTTCCAAATTTTCTGGTCAATTATTTTCAAAAATACAATTCTTACATTATTGCAGTCAGTAAATTTGGCAAATGGGATGTTCCAATTTTGGCACTATGCCAGTGCATGAAGAAAGTAACCAGCAGTCAGACAGAACATATGTGAATCCATGTGTGAATATTTATTTATACTGTTTAGACCACCAGATCAACTTTGTTTAAAATATCTGTTGAAAACATTTTGAAAAATGAAAAATTTAGAAGAGAATCTCCATGCTTTTGTACAAACAAAACAAAATGAAATACCTGCATATGGGAAGAGAGGATATATATCATTAATATTTTTCATCGAAAAAATTCCAGCCAACTATACTTTACTTCTACAGGTTTTTTCCCTGGGGGAATAATGTATGGCATAATAAAAGTGAATCTAAAAGTCAAAATGAGTAAGACTTGACTGTAAGGAACGTTACAGAAATTCTCCAATATGAGATTTATGTAATTCCCCAGTCTTTATAATCTCTGTAAAGTCGCAATGTACAGCGTCTGTTGTTAGAGCCCAAAAGAAATCTGCAACGTTTAAGACTTGTAGCACAATAGTATTTTATTACTGAAGTCCAGATTGAATACTCATTTCTTGTTGACTTCTATAGAAAACCAATTTAGCTAGTGTACAGTAATACTGCACCATGTGTAGAGTTAAAAGGTATTTAAAAAACACTCTGCTTCAGATGCATTCATCTGGGGATTTACTCATTAATAATTGATAACCCACTGAAACAAAATCTCTTCATTACTTCTTGGAATGATCACCTCTTCCCCCTTGTGCTCACTGTTCTTTTAGATGCACAGAAAGTGCCGCAGTGCTTTAATTAAGGCATAAGGCAGCCTCTTGTGTTCCCTGCAAAGGGCACACAACTAAATAGCATAAATGAAATGCATGACAAAGGATAAACATTTTATTGCCCTGTGGAGATAAGCTGTGTTTCAGTGTGTCAGAGGAAATACTTAAATACATATTTAAAACTTCTTTTCATGATCTCACAGGAGTAAGTTCTTATGATGGATTATTAAATCAATGAAATGTTCCTAATGTACTGCAGTGTAATACATCAAATTAAGGAATATTTGGTGTAATTTTGTAGCAGTTGTAATTACAATATTAGGGTGTGACCCTGCAAGCTCCTACTCCCATAAAGAATTGTTGATTACAGTGGGACAGTATGCATGAGCATGGATTCCTCATGTGAGTCAGAGTTTGCAAGACTGGGCTCTATTTATCAGCCACAGAAATACGATAAAATTACCTTCTTTCAAAAAGCCGTTATGCTGCTTATAGATCTAATAAAGTATACTTGTGATTTAATTTAACCATTTATCTTATTTTTAATGGGAAACCTGCCTAGCTGTAAGGAAAGAAGTTCTTACTGATAGCTTGATTGCTTTGAGGTTATTTGCCAAGTTCTATAAGAATCTTAAAGTTTCTACTATTTGCTGCCAATTTCATAGTCTAATTTTTTTAATCTACACGAAATATGAAGATCACATAATTAAAAGAGGAGCCTAACAAATCTTAAGTCTATTTTAATGCAAGGTTTAAGATGTTACTTGTATTTAATCGAAAGGTGAATGCTATAAAAGCCTTGCCACTATGCTGTTTCCAAATGACAGCAAGTTTTAAGAAGTGACAGAAAGGGACCAGTGTGCAAGTCCCAGATCTCAATTTCAAGCTTCACAGCTTCAGCTTTTCCTCCTACCTCCATTTGTGGCTCCCTCTGGATTTATATCTTCTAAAAAATATTGTTTCTGACCAAATGAAGAAAGGACATTTCTTAAAATGCTAAACTACTTCTATCTGAGATTAAAGAAAACCGGACCCTCATCCCATCCTTGCAAACAAAGTTATTAAGGCTATTGTAATAGGATGTGCAGTGCTTCTACCTTAAGCAGTCTACTCTGCTAATTTATAGCACTGTGGTCAGAATGCCTGATTCTGTACTTCCTTAAGCCAATTCAGCCATTGAATTCAATTCTGAGTTGGAGTCTGGATCTTTGTCAGTGTACTGCCATGATCGTTGTACTCTTCTGGAGATCAGTGCAAATCATAAACTGTGTGGGAGCCAGGAACAAACTGTTTTCAGGTGTGGGTTTCTGGCTGTGGAACGATCTTCCAAAAGAGATTCCATGAATCCAGATCTAATTTGCTTTAGGTAAATGACATAAGCCTCCTTCTTTGATTAAAAAATTTCCACCCTAACTGGAAAATCACATTTACAGTATCAACTGTCTCCAATGTCTTTCTCTTGTAAAATAACAAACAGAAGAATTAGCTACCTCAAGCAGGATTTTCTGTCTCCAGTAAGGCAGAAGAGCCAGAAGTCCACTATGAAGTCCATTAATTCCTTCAGTCTTGCCAATCTAGTTACATGGAAAATGCCAAGACGCTATTGCAATGGAGAGCAATACAGAATCATAACATATATAGTGAAGGAATGCAAGGCTGAGTCTACAAGAAGACATTTTATGGACACGTACATGTATTATTTTAAAAATATGCAAATCCCCTCTAGTCCTGGAGGAATTCTGTGCCAAAAAATTTAAAATTCTGCACACAATATTTTACAATTTGACAAATTAAATATACAGAATTTTCACAAACAACATAATATAATCACACTGGTTTCAATTATTTCGATAATTTATTATTAAAAAGTTTCAGGAATTTTTTTTTGACATAGATTCCTGTGCTTCAAATCTGCCTTACTAGGAATATAAATACAGTGCTCTTGAGTAATAATTCATTTGAATTACAGTTCAGAACCGTATTTCCTGTACTCCTCAGAAGCAGTGCAAAGGCTTGGGGGAGTCAAAGGTAACATAGAAGCTAAGGGGGGGGGGGGGGAAGAGCCTGGGTATGAACTTCAGGGTTTGTTGGGTATGGGCGGGAAAAGTATGGAACAGAATTTGGGGCTGGGTGGAGAGGGATTGCTCGGGAGCATCCCCCATGCAGACCCTAGCTGACTCCTAGTTGCTCCCATTCAGTCTGGTATATTTGCCCCCATCTCCATGGATCCCTACATCCCCTGTTTACGTGTGTTCCTCTACCTCCATTCAGACACCCGTCCCTATGTGTCTGCACACTCCCTCCTCCCACCTCCATGTGTCTCTGTGCCCCCATTCAGCTACCTTCTGGCCCTATTTGACCCTTCATCCCCTTTACCCTCCTCCCATAGAGGTGGTTCTACACCTCCACTTCCATTCAGCCTCCCAGTGTGTACTCCCCTCGCTAGCCCTTATGAGCCCAGTGATCCAACATTGTCCGTCTCTCCATCATCTCTCTCTCCTGACCTGGCTTGACAGGCCCTGTGAAGAAGGCTCTGCAGACTCTCTTTTCCCTGTTGTAGCTGGGGCTGGCCAGGAGAGGCTGCAGTATTCTAGTGCCACAGAGCCCTCTAGTGGGTAAAATGCAAAATGGCAGGAGTTATTTTCTGCTGGGAGCTGCTAGTTTGTTCTGGAGGGCAGAAGGTGGAACTGCAGCAACTTTTCGGCAGAAGGTGGAACTGCAGCAACTTTTCAGCAGAAGCTATTTTCTGGGGGGAAAAAATTAAAAATATATAATCAGAGGACTGAAAGGGACCTCAAGAGGGTCCTCAAGTCCAGTTGCCTGCACCCATGGCAAGACTATTTATACCATCTCTGACAGGTGTTTGGAGATGTTTTAAGAACAGTCCTGGTTTTGGAGGTAGATTCTTTTGCCTTGCAACAACATAGAGCTCAATTACCTGGACTTTATATGAATGAAGTGACTGTCACCCTTGATGAGTAGAAACCAAATATCTAGGGGTCATAGTGGACCACAAGCTAAATATGAGTCAACAGTGTGACACTGTTGCAAAAAAAGCAAACATGATTCTGGGATGCAGTAATAGGAGTGTTGTGAGCACGACACGAGAAGTCATTCTTCCATTCTACTCTGCACTGATTAGGCATCAGTTGGAGTATTGTGTCCAGTTCTGGGCACCACATTTCAAGAAAGATGTGGAAAATTGGAGAAGGTCCAGAGAAGAGCAACAAAAATGATTAAATGTCTAGAAAACATGAGCTATGAGGGAAGACTGAAATAATTGGGTTTGTTTAGTTTAGAAAAGAGAAGACTGAGAGGAGACACGATAGCAGTTTTCAAGTACAGTAAAACTCCAATAGTCCGGCATCCAACTGTTCGGCACTCCCGATACTCCGGCATCAAAATGCCAAGCACTCCTGACCAGCTGATTAAAAAGCCTGCCGCTCAGCACATGTGCTGGCTGTAACCAGACAGAGCATAAGGCTGGGAGAGGGGGATCGTGTTACAGTATGGAGAAGAGCGTTTTGCTTCAGCGAAAGGGAAAGCGGAGGGGTGGGGGAGGAGGATCAGGTTACAGCACAGAGGAGATGTGAAGAGGAAAGGGGAGGGGAGAGGGAGGGAGATTGTGTCCTGGCCAGCTGTTAAGCCACGCAGCTGTACCGGACCTCCCGATTCTCCGGCAAATCTGATAATCTGGCACCACCTAGGTCCAAAAGGTGCCGGATTATTGGAAGTCTACTGTATCTAAAAAGGTGTTACAAGGAGGAGAGAGAAAAATTGTTCTCGTTGGCCTGATGATAGGACAAGAAGCAATGGGCTTGCTAAATGTCAGGGTGGTTAAACACTGGAATAAATTGCCTAGGGAGGTTGTGGAATCTCCATCACTGGAGATATTTAAGAGCAGTTTGGATAGACATCTCTCAGGGATGATCTAGACAGTGCTTGGTCCTGCTGAGGGGGTGAGGGGAGTGGACATGATGATGTCTCAAGGTCCCTTCCAGTTCTAGTATTCTAGGATTCTATACTTTTTCATGCTAGTAAAATCTCTCTACATTAGGCATCAACATTCAGACTAAGATAATCTTATTACTGTAAAAGTAGAAGTACTATAAATGGCTGAATATGGTAATTATTAAGAATAAATGTATCTTATAGATTCTCCCCCCCCCCCCCACTATTAAAGTATGCTTTAATTTTTATTTCAAGCATTGATGTAAGCCTGGGTTGAAAATAATCTCTCATTTGAATCTCTAATCTCCTTGTTGTTGTTATTTTTAAAACAACTAGAACTGACTGCATTCTGTGCAAATTTCTAAAATACAGAATCAGTGTAATGCCCTTCATACTATGGGCAATTATTCAATGTAAAAAGTATATTGTTTTTCTGTTTCAGGAAGTGCATTGTTTGTTCTATTGTAATATGCAAGATTGTATCATTTAATTTAGCAATGTCACAGATTAAGCTAATTTAGTATTTCTTTATTCTCATTAAATGCAAAATAATTGATCCAGCACAGTGGATTATTTGAGCTAATGCAATGGATGATTTAAGCTATATTGTTTATAGATCACTCATTATTTATTAATCTGACACATTTGATGAAGAATGCTGTAGATCTAATTGTTTACGGAGAGAATTGGGGAAAAATACATATGGGAAACTAGATATTAAATTTGTGCTTTGAGAAACTGTCAAACTATTGTGTAATTTTAGTAAGTTTTAATAAAGGAATTTTCTGTTTAGTCTATTAGAATTGTGAATAGTCAGATAACACTAAAAATGCTAGAAATAACTCAAGGCTAGTTGGACAGAATACTTTTTTTCTGCATGATTTGAGTAGGAACATAACACAACAATCAAACACAAGAAGTTAAAATTATAATGATGAATTTGAAAGGGATATTTTACAATTGGCTTTTTTGTCACAATCTTAATCTTATTAATTCACTGACCTAGGTACAGGAGTAAGCCATTTATGATATTCAGTGGGCTGTAGGTTAGCCTTTTCAGAGAATGGTATTTTCAAAAATTGGCTCCATAGATTGTGTTGTAATAAGCAGTTCATTCTGACAGTAGTACCCTATTCTCCTGCCTTCTTCGTACATCTGGAGACCATTTGATGGATATTTTTTCACGTATCCTGGATACAATCAGCCATGGATTAGTAAAATAAGCCCCTCATTCATAGTTCAGTGGAGTATATGAAGAGCATTTCCTGATTATTTTTTGATGTAGATTTATTGTTGTTATCTCAGTTTTATGGCTCTCATGATAAGAGTAGTCATGGGGCAGAGTGTTGGGGCACAGGAGTGGGTGAGGAGTGTGCGCTCTTGGAGTGACTTTGGGTATGAGATGGTGCTCCTGGCTGGGGCAGAGTTTTGGGGTGCAGGAGTGAAGAATGCAAGCTCTGAGACAAACTCTCTTCTAACCTGGAGCCGCCTCCTGCCCCCAAATTCTTTCCCAGAGCTTGCACCTCTCACTCTTTCCACTCCAATGCTCTGGGTGCAAGAGGGGGCTCCAGGCTGGGCAGAGTATTAGGTGCAGGATGGAGTGAGGATTGTGGGTTCTGGGAGGGAGTTTGGTTGCAGACTCAATAAGGGCAAGTGCAGAGTTCTGCACTTGGGATGGAAGAATCCCAAGCACTGTTACAGGCTGGGGACTGACTGGCTAGGTAGCAATTCAGCAGAAAAGGACCTGGGGATTACTGTAGATGAGAAGCTGGATATGAGTCAACAGTGTGCTCTTGTAGCCAAGAAGGCTAATGGCATAGTAGGATGCATTAGGATGCATTAGGAGGAGTATTGCCAGCAGATGTAGATAAGTGATTATTCCCCTTTATTCGGCTCTGGAGTATTGTGTCCAGTTCTGGGCTCCCCACTACAGAAAGGGTGTGGATACACTGGAGAGGGTCAAGCGGAGGGCAAAAAAATGATTAGGGGACTGGAGCACATGACCTGTGAGGACAGGCTGAGTGATTTGGGTTTATTCAGTCTACAGAAGAGAAGAGTGAGGGGGGATTTGATAGCAGCCTTCAACTTCCTGAAGGGAGGTTCCAGAGAGGATGGAGAAAGGCTGTTCTCAGTAGTGATGGATGGAAGAACAAGGAGCAAGTCACAGTAGGGGAGGTCTAGATTGGATATTAGGAAAAACTATTTCACTAGGAGGGTGGTGAAGTACTGGAATGGGTTCCTAGGGAGGGGGTGGAATCTCCATCCCTAGAGGTTTTTAAGTCTCGGCTTGACAAAGCCCTGGCTGGGATGATTTAGTTGGGGTTGGTCCTGCTTTGGGCAGGGGGCTGGACTTGATGAGGTCTCTTCCAGCCCAATGATTCTATCTATGGTTCTGGTACAGGAGATAGGGGTGCAGGCTGCAGCTGGGAGGCACTTACCACTGGTGACTTCCAGTTGGCAGTGCAGCAGAGTTCAGGTAGTCTACCTGTGCCTGGGCCCATGCTGCTCCTGGAAATGGCCTGCATGCAGGCACTGTCTGTGTGTGGCCCCTGGGGGAGGGAGTCTCCATGTGCTGCACTGCTGCCCACTCCCATAAATGCCACCCCCATTGGCTGGTTCCTGGTCAATGGAAGCTACTTCTTGGACAGTGTTGAGGGCAGGGGTGGCATGGAACTGCCTCACTCCTCCACTCCCTCCCAGCAGAGGTGGCAGAGATTGCCTGCACTCAATCAGGCAGTTGCTTCCAGAAGCAGCAGAGGGCTAGGATCTACCAATCAGAGGCTCCAGGATCTACCAATCAGTCACAAACAATGGGTTGCTGACCCCTACTTTAAAATAAGTCATACATTGATTAATAGTTTCAGTAACCAAAGTATTTGATTTTTAAAAAGTTCTGAATTTTTCCTTTGTAGACTGTAGAATTATCAGTTTCAGAGGGGTAGTCGAGTTAATCTGTAACTGGAAAAACTTAAAAAATAACAAATAGTCTAGCAGCACCCTAAAGACTAACAAAACATGTAGATAGTATCATGAGCTTTCATGGGCACACCCATTTTCATCTGAAGAAATTTAATCTGAAGAAGTGGGTTGTGCCCATGAAAGCTCATGATACCCTCTACATGTTTTGTTAGTCTTTAGGGTGCTGCTAGATTATTCACTGTATTGTAAAATTTGTTTGTCTTATTTACTTTGTAACTTTGCAAATATAACTCCTTAATATGGAGAGGTGATGAATATGTTTAGAATAGGTTATTTAATATACAGGTTGAACCTCTCTAATCCAGCAGTCTCTGGTCCAGTAACATCTGTTGTCCAGCATGATTTTAGTAGCCAGATGTTCACTTATCATGGGTTTGGCCACGTTTCCCATGGTCACATAAAGTTTGTTTACAGCCACCACTCCTGGCTCCCAATGTTTTGTGCTGTTATTTACATCTAATTTACCCCTAAATGTCTTTTAAGAGCCCAGTAAGCAGTGGAAGTATTGGTAAAGCTGCTAGACAATATTAACTGCCCATGGATTGGCAAATTCTCTGGTTCGGAACTGGTCAGGTCCCCAGGATGCCAGACTAGAGAGGTTCAACCTGTATTTTTTTTAATACTTCCCAGGCTGACAATTTTTAAAAAATAAGTTACTAATCAGTAATTTAATAGATTAAAGTTGTCAGGATATTGGGACGTGTTTTTTACTTTAAGGTTTTATATAAATGTGTGTTACAACAGGATCTGCTTAACTGGGATGCCACAGTAGACAGTCTGCATCCCAATTAATTTACTGTTCCGGTTATGAAGAGACCCCACTTGATTCATTGGCTTCAATTGGAGCAGAATTTGACCCTCTCACTTTTTCATATTACTGTTTAGATTCATAATCTTACTACACATGAATATTAGCTGTTGCATTTTTTGTGGGTTGAATCCTGAGGCCATCACTGAGTTATTACTCAGTTCTTATTATTAAAAGTCTTCCATTTAATTCAGAAAATGTGTATAGATTAAATGGAGAATAATTTTGGCAAAATTATGGTGAAAGAGAAGACTTAATGTGCATATATGGTGGACATGTCCAGTCACAGGGATGTGATTCGTAGCCAAATATTGTAAACGGTTGGGTATTTATTACCACATGATCCTTTGATAATCCTCTTGTGGCTTTTTAGTGGAAATGATCATGCTCAAAGATATGAAGAACTGAACTCTCATCTGCTGCTAGTTACTAGATTGCTATTCTCAGTGGTAAAAGAAAAATAACCCAAAATTAAAAGAATGGTTAAGAAAATTGTGGGGGCAGGGGAGGGAATCACACACAAATTACTTACCCAGCAGGCTAGAAAGAGGACAAAGAGATACTTAGATACTGCTTACAAAAATAATTCTGCACACCTAGGGTTGCCAGGAGTCCGGTTTTCACCCGGACAGTCTGTTTTTTCTGGCCCCTCTCCAGTAAAAAAAAAAACCAAACCCAGAAAATACCAGACATGTAAAATGTCCAGTATTTTCTGTTTTTCTTGGATGGAAGGCCAGTGGGGACATTCTTCCCCTGTTGCATCTGGTGTGACTGGGGGGAAGCGAGGAACGCGGGGAGTCTTAAAGACGCAGTGACCTTTTTTTTTGTTCTCCCGTTTCGTCTCCTGGGTTGTTGGTTTTTTTGGTCAACAAATTTGGCCTCCTTTTTTTTCTCAACCAAGTTTTTTTCCTGCCATGTTTGGGATTTTGGGTGAAAGCGTCTGGCAAGCCTATGCACATCAATATTTTTTTTTAAACTGCTAATGTTTGATAGACGTGCCTCGCTTGATAAATATGAATTGAGTCAGTAGTTGCACTCAGCTTAATAAAATCCCCTGAAACAAACAGGCCTGGGCAGTATAAAGTAGCTCACTTTGTAATGTTGTAATACCAAATAGATTTGATCATTATGTTACTCATGATGTTTCTCTAAACAAAATAATAAGCTCAGTATTGCAGTAATTAAGGTTTTATTTCTGATATTTGCATTGTAATGATTTGTAAAAGCTGTTAAAAATCCCTACACAACTGAACAATTATTTAAAAGAATAATTTGAAGTTGCTTTCATAAAGAGTGAGTAAAATATGAGATCTGCTCCTTTTGGGGGAAGACGGGACTCCTCAATATGAACATAGAAATGTAGTATATTTTAAGATACGTACTTGCAGGATTTATAAGCTCTGCAAAAGCAGTAGTTGGTAAAGGCATACTTATATAGCAAGTAGCAGATATATCCAGTGTGGCTCGGGTCCTTAACTTTAGTAATGGTTGGGATTTGTTTTTGTAAATTAAAAGGAAAATGTACATGCTTTATATACACAATTATATAGGGTAGGGAGAAGGGAGAGGGGCTAAGAGCAGGGGGTTGGGTGTGTGTGTGGTTGAGCAGAAAAAAGGAGACCAAACTTGTTGACCGGTATTTTCTGGGTTTTTTTACCGGACAGGAGCCAGAAAAAAAGGACTGTCTGGGTGAAAACTGGACACCTGGCAACTCGAGGGGGGGAGGCTCCAAGGGCTGGCCCTGGGTTCCAGTGACACCCTCCCTCCCTGTGGTCTGCAGCCTGTCCAGGTATGCTGCAGCCAAGGGAAAAGGCTTTGGGCAAGAGGGGCTTACTTACCGGTGTGCTCACAGGCAAGATGGTGGAACCCCATCTCTGCTGTCCACTCCCTTGGAAGTGTGGCTGCTCTGCAGGATAACACTTCCCTGTGGGATTGCTGCCCCAGTAGCTGCTCTCATATCATGTTCCTCTAAACTGCAGCCCCTCCCTTTGCATGTTATGCAAAACAGTCCTTCTCCCTGGGCTTCCAGTTGTCCTGGCACAACAAACCCTGACCTTGCTTTAAGTTAGGAGAAGAGAAAGCTGCATACCAGATTTGGTGGTCCTAGCTCTTTCTGTTTAGGAGGAGTTGTTCAATACACAGACAAATGCACTCTAAAATATATAGATAGAGATAGATCGATCGATCGATAGATAGAGATTGTGTATTAAAGCCAGGATTTTCAAAGGGCCCAATGAATTAGACGCTCACTTCCCACTCAGTTGCACTCCTAACTCAGGTTGTTTTTTAAAATTATTATTCTATTTATATAACACCTAGAGGCCTCTATGTTGGCTCGAGACTTGAAGCTCCAATCTGCTGGGCACTGTACAAACAAAGTGATACTGTTCCTGCTCTGAAGAGCTAACAATCTATTCTAAACAGACAAGACAGCCTCTAAAGGAGCTGAAAAATAAGAATAGTGCAAAATGATTTGCAAATATAGGGTAGAATTTCAGAGAAGCTATTATCAGTGACCCCATGTCTTCATTTGGTCAGGAAGACTGATGCATTAGCTATAGTTATAGCTGCTTCTTGAGTTCACACTTAGCCAATGGGGCAGAAACCACACACATGATTTTCAGGTACATTTAATTATCTCCCACTAATCATAACAAGAGACTATTTTCAGATCGACTGGGTCTGAGCTTTCTCAGTAACTCCTTCCCTCTGTATGCCCTATTGCAACTGTTGTGATCAAGAGAGCAGTTGTAGCTGTCAGCACCATAACTAGGTATTTTTGCACCTGGGGCAAAATATTAATTATGCACCCCCCTCCTTAGGTAGCACGCATCACTCTCTTTACTTTTGCAGCTTATTATTTGTACTTATTGCGTCTTTGCACTGCTGATTATGATGCACCTGGGGAGAGTGCCCTGCTTGCCCCATCCTGGTTACCTCCATGGTAGCTGTAAGGATCTGAGGTAAAAATTCCATGGGTGAGGACAGACAATACTCTGTAGAAGACCTGATATTTTAAAACTTCTAGTTATAGATTAGAAAGAACCAGAGAGTTCTAGAGCATGATGCAAAATACAGCTCTAAACATTGGCCTTCCCCAGATTCAGCCCCAGTCCACCGAAGCACTCAAGTGCATGCTTAATCTCATTGAATCCAAAAAGTGAAGCATGGGCTTAAATGCTTCCTCAGAGACTTGCTGAGCTATGGAATGGTTGGCAACATTTTCCTAGAAGACAGGAACCAAGAAGTAAACCTGGTTAAGAATAAGGTTAATCAAAGATTGAACGGAGAGGTCTTTTTTGCTTGGTAAGGCCAAGTTGATGTGACATTATTTCTGGCACCTACATGTTATAGAGGTAGAAAAAGAAGTGCATAGTTGATAGATTCACACGTATAAGGATAAAGGAATAAACTAATAGACATTCTGATTCACATTTTGGAAAAAGGCTTCTTGCAAATTGTAGTTTTTTACAAATTACAACAAAGATTAACAGGCCTGTATGCACATAGGCTATGTCTACACTACAGGCTTTTTGTGCAAGAAGCTTTTTGCAGAAGAGATCTTCTGCAAAACCTTCTTGCACAAAAGATCATCCACACTGCAAAAGCTCATCGACAAAGCGAGTAATAGTTAATTTGAATTAAGCTAATTCGAAATAACGCATCTATACACATAAACTATTTCGAAATAGCATTTTGCTATTTCGAAATAGTGTGTCCACACTGAGTGGACCCTGAACTAAAGTTAAGGCTGGCCGGAACCAGTGCCGGCAGGGCATCAGGTTAGGACTTAGCCTCAGGCAGCAGCCCTACACACTAACTGAACTCCATGCTTAAAGGGACCCTACCCCCACCCCTGACAGACAGTTCTCAGGGTTCCCCGCTTGCTTGTCTACCTCAATGAGGGACAGCAAAGCAGTCCTGTCTTGGAGTGCCCTGAGTGCCCGCACTCAGGACACCACAGCACTCGGCCACATGGAGCCAGAGCTGCTCCTGGGCATGCTGGTGTGTCTCGTGGAGTCGTTGCCATCAGCCCGGCTGCACTTGCTGCAGGCTGCCATCCGGGGGATCCATTGGGGGCTGTCAGGATCCAGGAGGCCCTGTGGGAGAGCCTCCACCCCGAGGAGCCCTCAGAGCCACCCCGGTCCTCCCCACTGGGGGCTCGTGCCCCAGTCCTTCCTCTTGTCCTTCCACTTACCCCTCCCTAGCCCCCCTTCCTGATGTCAAATAAAAGACACGTATGTTCAAAAATAGAAACTGGGTTTATTGAATAAAACTGGGTGGGGATGAACCTCTGGGGAGCCTGGGAAAAGGAGGTGGGAGAGGGGAAGAGAGAGGGTGGAGAGGGGAAGCAGAAACCTGGGAAGAGGGAGCTGGAAGGGGGAAGCAAGGGGAAGAGAGGGAGGGGAAGCTCAGGGCCCAGGCTTGGGGGTCTCGCCGGTCCAACTTGATTTTCATGCAAACCTGCTCCTGGGTTCGCATGTGGCCTTTGGTGGCCAGGCTGGCAGCTATCCTGCCATAGATGGCCGCATTTCTCTGTCTAGTGCGGAGATTATGGATGTTGGGGGCATCCCCCCCAAACCTGAATAAGGTCCATGATCTCCACCCTGGACCAGGAAGGCGCCCACCTTCTCCAGCCCCTGGCAGGCTCCTGGGAGCTGGCAGACTGCTCCTGGGGAGCGGTGGAGGGCTGGCTGCCAGTGGCTTGCTGGCTCATGTTTGGGGCCACTGGGTCAGGGGCACCAGTGGCCACTGCTGGCTCTGGGCTGGCAGGCTTGGAGCTGGCACAGGCACTGTGGCCAGAGTCTACCCTTTTAATGGCTCTGGGGCTGGGGGAGAGGAGAGTAAGTTTTCCTGGTTGTGCCCAAAGTGGCCACCAGGGCTCCCTGGAAAGGGCTGGAGGCCCCCTATTTCGAATTAAGTGTCTACACAGCACTTAATTTGAAATAGCTATTTCGAATTTGGCGTTACTCCTCATAGAATGAGGTTTACCAAATTCGAATTAAGCACTCCGCTATTTCGAATTAAATTTGAAATAGTGGTTTGCATGTACAGACGCTATTGAAGTTAATTTGAAATAACGGCTGTTATTTCGAATTAACTTTGCAGTGTAGACATACCCTAAGAGAATTGATGGGTCTGCTGAATCATCTGGGAGCTAAATGAACAATGAAGATAGCAAGGATGTTGTGGAAAAATTAAATTATTTTCTAGCTTTTGGGTAACAAAGATGAGGTACTATGAGATGGGAGCTTATTGGAAGAAACTGGCAAATAGCAACAGGATGACACCCGAGTTCTGAAGGAAAGTATGGAGCTACTAACAAAATGAAACAATGAATGAATGAAATAATGGAGCTACTAACAAAAGCAGGCAATCTCATTTAAAATCAGCTACTATATGATTCTCCATTTTCCTCTCCAGGAGGGAGGACTGTGATGCATTATGGCAGGGGTGGACAACCCATTCTGGGCAAAGAGCCAAGATAGCAGTGGATCCAGAATGAAGTTGTTGAGCAAAAAAAAAGCTCTGCCCCTTATTTAAACACGTTTAGAGGCCACATTAGGCTCACACCGGCCAATGCCATCTTTAATTATCGTCTTTCATGGCCGCACCAGACGTCACCCCTGCCTAGGTCAGCCCAGGGAGCTGGGAGGAGAAGGCCATTTTTTGGGGGTGGCTTATGAGCCGCGGGGGGGGGGGGGGGGACAACTTCACGAGCTGCACTGGGGGGGGGGGGGGGAGAAGAGCCGCATGCGGCTTACGAGCCTCGGGTTGGCCATGGCTGCATTATGGCAATGCAGCTCAACCAGCAAGCCCAGTCCATAGGTGAGAATGGGAACAAGAGTCACTTTATCTTCCATGCGGTGCTGCACCAGCATTTACAAATAGAAATATTTTTGGTTTTGAATTGACAATTGACATTTTCCGTATGGTGGTGGAAAGGGACAGCGTTAAGGTGGTGTGAAGAAGGAGGATATTTTTGACCATGGTAGTCTGTTGTTTCATGGATGGGTGTCAGCATATGACAGCTCCTTCTATTGTGGGTATTCACACAGGCCCAATTCTTTTGACTTTTGCTCCTCTCCTTGCATATACATAGATGCATCAATCATAGTGTGAGTTGTCTGTGCAGTCCTGTCTCTAAAGCTGTAACTAATCTGATTATATAAATCCATACTTGCCAAAACCCTGTTCACTCCTGATAGGTATGTGTCTTCAGCTTCTCTCTGACTTGAGTGAGTGGAAAAGAATAGCGGAAAAAATGGGAGGTTAACCTCTTGGATATTTCATGAGATGATTGTATTTTTCATAAATTATTTATGACTTTGATTCTATACACTTTTTCCCCAGGTTATGTCTTGTACAACTGAACAGTATGATTTACCTTAAATTGCCCATCCGACATGCATCATGAATCTCTGTACACTCCACTAGTTCTGTTCTCATCTCTGGCCTTCACTAGTGCATAAAATACATTTGCATAAAGTGATTTTTGCATGTAAATGTGTTCAAGCCAAAGCTCCAGAGCATATTGTTATAACATATATACAATCCCCTAGATTTGTTTTACTGTGTAACTCAGTAATTGAGTCTATTTGTTTTTTTAAATTAGCACTAAACACTGTGGCTGCCTCTAGACTGGCATGATTTTGCGCAAATACTTTTAACGGAAAAGTTTTTCCGTTAAAAGTATTTGTGCAAGAGAGCGTCTACACTGGCATGTGCTTTTGCGCAAAAGCATCCGTGCCAGTGTAGACGCTCTCTTGCACAAGAAAGCTCTGATGGCCATTTTAGCCATCGGGCTTTCTTGTGCAAGAAATTAACGTTGCTGTCTACACTGGCCTCTTGCGCAAGAATACTTGCACAAGAGGGCTTATCCCTGAGTGGGAGCGTCAGAGTATTTGCGCAAGAAGCACTGATTTTGTACATTACAACATCAATGTTCTTGCGCAAATACTCGCGGCCAGTGTAGACAGGCAGCAAGATTTTGCACAAAAGCGGCTGCTTTTGCGCAAAATCTTGCCAATGTAGACACAGCCTGTGTGTGTTTAGTTTTTAGGGGTCACTTTTATGGCAGTCTTTAAAGTCTTATTTTATAGGCCTCTGTCTTCTGGACAAATTTAGAGAAAAGCTGAAACATAAAGAATCTTATGAGAAAGGATGTTGCTTACAAAAAAAGCTGTATTCATCTACTGACTTGCTCAGTGGTTTGAGCATTGGCTTGTTAAACCCACAGTTGTGAGTTCAATCCTTGAGCGGGCCATTTAAGGATCTGGGGCAAATCTGTCAAGGGATGGTACTTGGTCCTGCTGTGAGGGCAGGGGACTGGACTTGATGATCTCGCAAGGTCCCTTCCAGTTCTATGAGATAGGCATATTAACATATACTGACCTATTGAGAAGAACAGCATGCATTATTAATAGAGATTACCCATGTGAAATCTACATATATACTGGACTGGGTTATACTCCCATGTAAATGGAGTTTTGCATTGGACTTAAATTAGAAGTAGAATGGAAGTCTATAGTAATGCAAATTAGCATTAAAAGACCATATCCTCAGCTGGTGTAAATCAGCATAGTGCCACTGAAGTCAATGGAACTACACTACTTGATAGTCTGATCCTAAAGCATATACGCATTTCACTTGGGAGGAGCTCAGTCATTATCTTCCTGTACAGTCAGAATTCCCATTTGTCTAATTGGGATTGGTAATTAGTGTGCAAATTAGAGAGAGATGATGTTCCATTTATGGAGGCCTGTGAAGTATATGTGAGCATACTACAGCAAGAACTGCATTTAAATGCTAAGGAAATAAGACAGTTTTTTAATAGTATAATGACAATTTTGCAATTAATTTCCAGTCTTTTTATAATTACCGTTTTTGAGTCAATAGGTGCCTTACTCTCACATGCATCTACCCACCCACCAGCCAGTCCCTGATAGGGATGTAAAACCTCATTTAATCAGTTAACAGTTAAATGTTAAGTTTAACCGGTTTACCAATTAACCAGGATCCTGTGGGCGGGAGATGCTACTCCAGCCTGTCCAGAGCTGCCGCCAGCTCATAGGTCTGCCGGCTCCTGGCCCCACCAGCTCTGCAGGATTGCCAGCTGCTTGGCCTGCTGTGTGTGGTGGGCCTGGCCGGGCTGGAGCAGTCTCCTGCCTATGGCATGCCACAGGCAGGGGCTGCTCCCAGGCACCAGTTAACCAGCTATTGGTAAGCATCACTGGTTAGCCAGTTACCCATTCACATCCCTAATCCCTGATGTCCTTTTATCTTAGTTCTTGTGCTGAAATAGTAACAAGAAAATCCCTGCAAGATGTAAAAGAGACTGCATCCAAATCTTACTGACTAGATACCGGTCACCAGGCTGAAGAAGTATATGAATGTTGACGTGCCATAGTAGAATTGCGCCTCAAACCTTTCAGTCCAATATCAGAGTAGGGACATTCTTATCAGAAATAAGGTTGGACCTTGCTGGTCCGGCACCCTCAGGACCCGACTGGTCCCAAACAAGGATATTTGCCGGACCAGGGACAGTCCCTCCCCTTGTGGCCTGTGCTGCCACCAGGTTAGGGCTCCAGCCTGCCCCTGTTGCTGCCCTAGCCCCCCAGGGATCTCTAGATGCCACCAGCCTCACTGCTGCTGTGGTTGGAGCACCATTGCCGTAGTTCTGCAGCCAGGGCAGACCTCTGCAGCTGCCTGGCTCTGTAGCCAGGGCCGAGCTTCCTGGCTGCTGCTGAGGCTGGAGCTCCTGGGCCGCTGGAGCCAAAATGGGCCCGGGGCCAGAGCTCCGTGGCCACAGCCAGAGCTCCATGGCTGCTGATGAGGTGGAGTTCCCCAGCCACTGGAGCCAGGAAGCTCCACTGGGGCCAGAACTCCCCGCCATGCTGCCCGTCTACATCCATCACTGGGCTCTTGGCTGAGTTGCCGGTGAACCCTATGGCACTCCTGCCCCACCGCCAGACCTCCCTGTTTGTGGGCTCTCTGATCCAGGAACATCTGTAGTTTATGCTGGACCATGGACATTGCCAAACCATGGTGTCCTGGTTAAGGGAGGTACAACCTATACAACTGAAAATGGATCTTTGGACCCAGCAGTTTGCTGTCTTGTTTAGCTGCGATTCATTTGCCTCACAAACTGAAGTTCCTTTGAGATTCTTCACCTTTTTGCTATCTTGGGACAAAGTTCAGTAGCAAAGTAGAGGTGAGGACCAACTAAGACCCCACTTGCTCCCAGGTGATCCATTAACTGCACTCTGGAACTAGTGGAAAGCAAGAATTTCCACCATAAATGGTCTGGGAGAAATAGAACAAGATTTCCTAAAGGCAGAGCTAGCCCTAGGGACAACAAAGCAGCTGCAGTGAGATAAACAAGTAATGAGATATTGCTGCTATATTCTTTGGATCCCAACAGATGTTTAGCATTTTTACTCTGTGTTGATAGGTTTTATCGCAATCTCCTCCCACTCTCCTTACCTGCTGCTCATCTTTTTTCCATTCTTTTCTTCCATCACTCTCAGTAATCTTCTTCCTCGTCCTTTTATCATCTCCCTTGCTCCTATTAACCCCCTCCTGCTATTCCCTCCTCACCTTTTCTTTGCCTGTTAATATCAAAGTAAGTAACTTAAAAGATGGAATTAACAAACCCTTGCTTGTCACTCTGATTTTGTGTGAGGGAGGAGGGAGAGAGAGAGAGAGAGAGAGAGAGAGCATATATCCTTCTCTTGTGCCTCCTCCCATAGGGCTAGCGCACAAGAACCAGCTCACCCTGCTGCTGGAGGAAGTTCGATCCCCTGAGTAGTGTGAGTGAGGGCCAGGGCAGCAAGGTTTGTGTGTGTGTGTGTGTGTGTGTGTGTGTGTGTGTGGTTTTGTTTTGGGGTTTTTTGGTGGGTTTTTGTCTCTCACATGGAGGTCAGGTCAATGAGATGTTTCTTTATTTTTGTTTGTTTTTTGCATCTTACTTGTGTATTGCTCCTAATTGATTTTTCTGTGGCCTCAGACTGAAAAAATGTTCTCTACCCCTGTTTTATAGTTTATACTCTTGTGGGGAGAGGTTGTCTTTTCATGTATAATTAGAAAAGTCCTATCACGTTTTAGGAATTGCTGTCATACAATTTATATGTTAGCTGATATTCAAGGTACAAATTTTAAAAACGAAGGAAATTCAGTGTCATTCAGTTAGTGTTAATGCCCTAACACATTACCATTTAAGTTAGATTAACTTGACTTTGAATGAAATATTAAATGTTATATTCATGTAATTTGTGTCCATTAGCTGTTATTTTAAGAGTTTGAAGTATGGGTGAAATATATAATCAGTTCTGTAAATAATAATTTCTTGCATTTTACAGTTCTGAAAGTATGTCTCTTTTGCATATTGTTTTGTGGGAAAGAGTTGTTCCTTTATTTGAGGGTGACAGTGTTTTGATCAGGCATATATCAAATGCAGAAGTTTGAGGGCTTTTACTTTTCCTTGGTTTCTATAATTACCAGATATATAATATGAGCTTGCCAGGTCCAACAAGCTAATGATTGCTTTCTAGCTTTTGGAAAGACAGAAATTATATAGTAGCTATATCTGATCAAGATTCTGCTACAATAGTGCAACTAAAATATGTGACACTGTGCTTTGTTAGCATTGCAAAACATATATGATGCCCCTTTTCTTTCAGTTCAGAAAATACTAAAGCCAAAGGTAAATTTACTTTAGTAGTACTCAGATGGCTATGGTTATCCTGTGCCATCAATAATAGATGAACTGCTTTGCAGTTTTCTGACACATCATGGGGAATATCATGAATCGTTTTCAGATAACAGGTAAATGTTCTGTCTGATTTTACTTCTCTTACAATACTACATTTTTCTGCTTTGTTTGCAGATTTCCCTGAGCAAGCAATATACTGTTGAGAAGCAGTGCATTTTCTTCCTAGATTGTCTTTACTGAATTGACTGTGTAGACTAAACAGCTTGCTTTAACTTAATTCTGCTAAATCTTCAGAATTATGTATTAATCCTTTGTGTTTGGACCTGATTTTACATTCCAAGCAGCATGTTCACTTCCATTCTGTGCTGAGATGTGTGAAACAACGGTGCAGAGAAAGTATTCTTAAATATCATGCTTGCTTTGCTGCAGTCTGAACCCAAAGACTAATGGGGAATGCAACATGTTGTTACAATGTTGCCAATGATCTTACAAATGTATACCCTGGGTCTAAAGGATTGTTGTACAGTTTCCAAGTTTCTAGAAGAATGGTCTGTAACTTGTTTTCTTTTTTCATTGTAGTAAGGTCTTTAACCACTATGATTACATTGGACCTACAGATGAGCAAACCATAGTATTTCAAATTAGCAAAAGGCAGGATGTGGGAGTTAGGTGAAACAAGAAAAAAATGCACAAGATAATCCAGAGTTAATTTTGCCACATATATATATATATATATATATATATATAAAATAAAAAATCTGAAACTGCCAAAGGAATTTGTTTCTCCATTTCAACAGTAAACAGGGCAGTATTATTATAGGTATGGAGTAGTATAAAATTAACAGAGTATTGCTGGACTTGGGACTTTGCAGATATGTGAGAGTAGAGAATGGGTCACCCTCCATTCTCGGTGGGGAAGGGGAAGAAACAGGAAAAAAATGGATGTGCAACCTTAGTTCAGCCTCCTTGAGCATAGGCACTATGACAGAGAATTTATTCACATGATCACATAACAGTTTTCCTGCCACACAATTCATGCCTCATTCAGTGTACACAGTAGATTGTGCTCACTCAATGAGTAAGCTATTCAGTGCTTTATTTTCTCCTCATTGTGACCCCATGCCTCATTTACGGCACTATTGAAACTGTGCTCTTAAAAAAGGAATTATATATTTCTTTATGGATGTTTCTCCATCACTATAGTGCCTGTTTGCTCCAGAAATGTTGGTTTTTTTTCATATGTCTGGATTATAAAGGGTAGAATTCCATTCTGAGTGATGGTCCGTAGGTGGGTACTTCTGTGCATGTGTATGAATTTCATATGCCCAGGACCGGAAGGTTTTTGCTTAACAATGTCCATATGTCTACTCTTCTGCTCCTCACACTCCTATCTGAGTATATGAGGTTTATGTGGACTGACTGCACTCTAGTCTCTTTCTATTGTAGCATGGGCCTGAGATGGAACCCCCTCATTGTCCACAGAGAATAACCCCAGAGGATGTGACATCCTTACTGTGTTGGATTATCTTCTTTCCTTAAAGCCCTTATGGTAATCCACTGTTCTTAGTCTCCCATAGGGATAAAATTCCCTTGTGGCTGCACCCTAAATTTACCTCCATAGAGATCTCAGATTTCCCTGTGAATCAAACAGTCAACCAATCTACCTTCTTCTCTGAACCACACGCTATAAGTGAAGAGAGAATTATGCGTTCTGGGGACATCAGTCAGGTCAAGCAGTGGTATCTATCTCCAGAGTACCAAGCCATTTAGGAAAATACGTCCTACCAATTGCAGAACAAATGACAAGACTTTCCAGAATCTTTCATCAGGAGGCATTCCACTGCGTTACAAGTTGGCAAACACTCTACCATCACACAAGGCATGTGACGTCACTCTTCTAAAGCCCACCCTGTCTCTGTAGGCTCGCTTAGAGATTTTTCCTCTTGTTGAAATATGTAAAGTGGCTACATGGAGTTCAGTATGTACCTTATGAGACATTATAATCTAACCCAGCTTCTGCAGCTGCTGCATCCCTCAGCACAGTAGTCCTGTCAGCAGCAGTACCACAGAGGTCTTTGCACCCTCCTTCTCAGTGAACACTGCTTGTCAGTCACTGAAAGTGGAATACACACAGAGATCACCACTCAACCAAGAAAGGAAGCTTATTTACTGAGAACAGTAACTCGAGTCCTTTTTGGTGTATTGTCTTTATCTGTGTGCCACGGCCCTGTCCCATGCTTTATGAAAATTGGCTTATGAAGATGAATGTACATAACTTGAAGATGCTTTATGCAAAACAGGTCATGAAACATCGCAGTTTTACAGTTACAGTCTGAATCTGTACATCCAATTTTAGTGCATGGATCATTCTTGAATGCGAAGTTAGAAATATGAAGTGTGGAACTGTTTATAATTCTTAGGCAAATTTTGTCACAAAAACTTTTGAATGTTCACATTACAACATGACAAAAAAACTTTCAGCCCTGTGAGAGACTTTTGTCTCTGCACTATCGACAGTCACACAGTGTATATTAAAGTAGTTTTTTTTGTCAAGTTTATTGAATTCCAGCATGTCTCCCATAATGCCCCATTTAGCCACTCTGGACATCACCTTGAATTCCACTGCCCTTCAGCCAGGTAAAGTTTACAGGTAAACAGATGCCCCCCTTCCACTTGTGAACCCTAGGATCTTTAAACTTATTTCCTATGTCTGTGGCACATTCTTCATGGTCTCTTCTCCAGGAAACAGGGGTGGTAGCTATCAATCCAAATGTTCTTCTGCTTATGTGGGGTGATGAATTGGTGCTGTCAGAGCTGTGAGTGACCCATAGGAACTGGAACATTTACAGTCACATTTCTTGAGTCCTGTGTGAGAAGGGGTATCAGTGAGACACCCTACAATGCAGAACCAAGATCAAGGAACTTGCATACCAGAAGGCAAGAAAGGCAAACAGCTGATCTGGAACTGCACCCAAAACATTCTGGTTTTATAAAGAATTGGACGGGGGACCCCCACAACTATACCCTGTGACACTGTGGGTAGTTCCCAGAGAAAAAGAGCCAGAAATACATGTCCCAGATACACAAGTTGATGAGCAGCTTGAAGAGGGCTAAGAGGTGAGGTGACAACCTGTGCACCAGGCAGTGAGGAATTGTTCTCAAGTCTCAATGTTTGTGAGGACACTCAGAAACTCTATGTGGAAGAGACACAAGGTGTTGAAGCAATGGAAGGGACACAAGGTTCCTTGCTGTGCAGATGGGCGGGGTTGGAGGCTGAGCGGGGGGCAGCCGTGAGGAGCAGTAAGTTGCTCTATGCAGCTGGTAGAGGGGTGCTGCAGTGAGTAGTTGCTAGACAGGTGGTGGGGTTGGGGGCTAAGCGTAAGATGCTCAGTGCAGTAAGGGGGGGCGGCAGTACAGGATGAATGGAGGCTGTATTTCTGTGAGCTGGCTAAGCACTCTCTGGGTCTACATCAGTGTCTTTCAAAGTGGGATGTGGACCTGCTTCAGGAAAACCACTAGAAGGCCCATGCCACTTTTTGTACCTAAAAGAGTCCATAACCACGGAGCCTCGCCACTCCCATTGGCTCTGGTTTGCCGTTTCCAGCCAATAGGAGTTGTGGGGAGGCATTCATTCATGGGAATGCCTTGCTTAGAGGCAGGGAAGCAACCCCAACACACAGAAATGTCAGGTCCCCTCATTGTCAAAGTGATCCCTCAGCGCCTCCCTGATATTGATGGCCACTGCATAGGCTCCTCTGATGGCATGAGTGTCTGGCTGCCAGTTTCTGTGCCTCATGGTTCCACCGTTGGGAAAACGTTTCACCGTTACTCTCACAAATTATGTAAGCAACAGCATGCGGCCACCATCTTGGGGATACAATCCTCTAAAAGATTCAGCCTCTCATAGAGATGCCTTCATCTTGCTCTTAATTTGTCAAAGGAACATTCAATAAGTTTAGCCTGTTGTGAACTGCTCTCAAGGTGCCCCATGTAAGGCTTCATGAGCCAGGGCTACAAGGGATAAGCCGAGTCACTTATCACTGTGGGCACTTCCACATCCCTCACTATAATTTTATGGTCTGGAAAGAAAGTGCCAGCATGCAGCTTTCTGTACAGGCCACTGTCTGTGAAGATGCCTACATCATGCACCATTCCAGACCACCCCCCATTTATATCTGATCACTTAAATCCTACTTTTTATACTTAGTAAAAAACAAACAAACCTTTTGTTTATTATCAAGCCCAGATCCTCTGGTCTCCCCAGACAAGGCTCAGAATTGGCATAACCACCAGTGTTCCCTCTACCACCCCACTGGTAACCACCCCCCTGCAGAGCAACAGAGACACTGAATGAGTTCAGCTCTGGGATGGCTCATTTCTAAGGGCTCAGCACCCAGGAAACCAACTCCTAAAAGGGACTAAAACTTCAAAGAGTAATTGCTCCCTCAACCCAGGTAACAGTTATTTACACTGGGGGGATGCTTGTGATTCACCCTGTCATACTGTGTTCTACTACCTGCTTTTTTTCCCCCTTTGGATCTTTTTATATAGATTCACGGTAAAGAAGGAACAGGAGAGGCAGTTGGTCCATGCTGCCTCTTATGCCCTCAGGTTGGAGCATGAGGAGCAACAGAGTGCAGGCACAGACCAACGGACACTGGTAGAAAAACTCTTCTGGTCTCAGACACAATGGAATACAAGCAGGAATCACATAGTCTCAAAAACTCCAGTTATAGTACAAGGTAAATAACTTTTTTGAGAGATCCCATCACCCTTATGCTTGCCTTTGTTTTTGTATTTATTACCAGATGATACACAAAATAAAGACATGCATCTTAGTGAGTAACAAAAGTGTTTTTTCATGTCAGTGAAAAAAGATGAGGAAACCTGAGTTAAGATTTTGCCATGATATTTGAATCATAAATCTCGGGTTTTATGTACTTTGTCTTTTGGACAGTTGCAGGAAGGAGAGCAGGAGAATATGAATGAGTGTGCATTGAAGTCATGTATGAGCTACATGATAGGTGAAGAGTTTTTGATGGCTCCATCTGGCCAAAAGGTTCTGTGTGATCTGTTTTCTAACAGATGGACAATAGCGCTAAGTGGAGCCTTTTGAATATAAAAGCACTGGTATTATTATAGTGTGTTATCATTCAGAGACCCCGTTTCTTTCAGAGTGATAGGTGATGTTGCTGGCATGTGTGAGCTGACTGATTTTCCTCCCGCTGCACTGAATATGTGCATGCCAGGTTTCCTTGCCTATGTCAGATGTATCCAATTTCCTGTCATTCCTCATCGCAACAGGAGCTAAAGGAAAAATAAAAACCAGACTTCCATTTGGAAAACACATTAAATACAAAGACAACTGGGAGAAAAATACACACGTTAAATGTAGGAATGTCAGTGGTTAACTGGTAAGCATCACCCTTACTGGGCAATGCTGGGCTGGGCTGGAGCAACTCCCCACCCACACTTGCGGTGGCATCGTGGGCCTGGCCTGGCCAGAGCAGCCCTTGTTTGCGACTGGCCTAGCCAGGCTGGAACAGCTCCCCACCTGCGCCAGGGACGGGATGGTGCTCCAGCCCAGCCAGGCTCACTGGGCAGGGGATGCTCCAGCCTGCCTGGAGCAGCCTGTCACACTGTGGATGGGAGGGACCTAGGCCAACTCCACCTGCAGTGTGGGACCACTCTAGCCCGGCCAGGCCTCCCCCACAACTCGTCCCCCGTTTAAACGGTTAACTGGTTAAATGTAACTTTTAACTGGTTAATTGATTAAACTGGATTTAACATCCCTAGTTAAATATCTAGACATTGTGATGAGTTTTGTGCAACAAATTCATAGGTATAGAAAAATGTATGGATTGAGACTTGTTAAATCTTTCCTAAATATGCAAATTTTTTCTGAAACAGGATTAGTAGTTTCACCTTACTTTTCATGTTCCTCCACCTCCCCTTGTGTGAACAGCATCCCACTGAGTAGCCCAGCACTTCCTGACAAGGTACTATTTCTTACCATGCAACACAGCAATGGGGCCTCATAGAAATCTTGTGTATAAACACCCCCATTCTCTCTGGGGCTGACACTGAGCTTCTCTTCTTGGTCTTCGAATGACAATCTAATGTGGACCTAATGAATTCATGCAGCCTCTGATAATGGCACCCAAACCAAGATAGTTGTGTGGAAATATCTGAAGGCAAAATATGAACCACAGATGTGTAGCGGGGGAGAGACAGAGCGGGTGATTCTACTGCAGCAGTGGCTGGAGCCCCAGATCTTTCAGTCGCTTTCAAAGCACTGTGCTGTGTGCTCCGGGCAGCTCTCAGGGCTGCCTGGGGGAAGGGTGGGCCATGGCACAGCATGTTTTGGGTGACGCTGAGGGCTGGCTGCCCTCAGTCCTACCACTTCTGCCTGAGGGCCTGCCCTTTCCAGAAGTGCAGAGCTGGGGCACCCTACCTTGCCCAGGGGCCTGGCAAGTCTGTTGGTGCCCATCAGTGCCAATCCTTTACTTGGTGCTAGTGCAACCCCTGCCTGCTTGATGTGGCACTCTCCCCCTTATCAGCAGCTACACCAGCTAGGGATTGATGAGCCTTCTGTAGCCTTGGCTGAGAGTGGCGTGTCTTTTTACTCATGGAGTAGAGCCTTATGCATTAAGCACCAGAAGTCCCAGATTTGATCCCAGCTGATGCAAATCTGGGTCTTTCAGTGTTAGAGTAGCTCTGTTATAGAATCATAGGCCTGGAAGGGACTGTGAGAGGTCATCTCGTCCAATCCCCTGCTCTTGTGGCAGGACTAAATATTACCTAGAGTTGACCATGTCTGACAGGTATTTGTCTAATCTGTTATTAAAAATCTCCATTGATGAAGATTTCACAACCTCCCTGGGAAATTTATTCCAGTGGTTAACCACCCTGACAGGATATTTCTCCCAATGTCCAACCTAAACCTCCCTTGCTGCAATTTAAGTCCATTGCTTCTTGGCCTGTCCTCAGAGGTTAAGAATGACTCATGGTTTTTGAAGGCTTGCAGTTGGCATTGGTAAGTATGTACAAAATAGAAATTTAAAATAAAAGCAGGAGCACATTCCATTGCTTTGGAAATTATGTAGGAATGATTTCCTATATGGACAATATGCAGCCTCCACAAAAATAGTCTTGTATCTATACTAGTATTTCTGGTCTTTCCCATCGTCACAAGCAGGGCTGACTCTAGGTTTTTTGCCTCCCCAAGCAAAAAGCTTTTTGGCCACCTCTTCCCCCCCCCCCCCTTTTTTTTGTTGGCTTTTACACATGTTTGCGCTTTGCAATGTTTTTTTGTTTTGGGGGTTTTTTTTTTACTGTTTAAAATTTAAAAAAAAATTAAAACAGAAAATTTGTAGTTAGTGAAATGAAACAATTTCCTACTAGTGTACTCATTTAATTTTAACAAAATCACAATTACAAACAATTTAGGTTCAACTATATACTGTAATGAAAAATGTTAGTGTCTTCCGGTGCACCCAGTTTCTCATAAATTAAAAGAATTTATATGAACTGAATTTTTCTGGTTTTTATACTTGCATAGCCTTTTAATAATTCAGTAAAATCTAAATTTTTTGCAATGGTACTTTCAATTGAAATTAATGCGAGTCCTGACAAATGATTTTGAGACATGGTGGACCTCAAATAATTTTTAGTAATTTCAGTTTTGAGAAACTGCGCTCACCAGAAGCCACTGATACTGGTAATGTTAAAAGAATGTGTAATGCTATAGCAGTGTTTGGAGTGAAAAAATCATTTCTTGCTATAAATTCTAATACTTTTAGAGGAGAAGTTTTAGGACTTATTAGCTCAGATAAAGCTATTATCTACAATTCTACTCCATCATACAATTCTACTCCATCAGTGTCAGCAGCGTTATCAGTACTGAGCGCTAGATGTCGGTCCTGGCAGTGCTTCATGAGGTCTTCTTTAGAAAACTGATTTTTAATATTTCCAATATCATATAAAAATTCAAAAGTTTCACAGACCATGGAACTGATAAAATCTTTCTTCAGTGGAAGTTATAGCTACATCCAAAATACAATAGAAACATTCAACTTTAAACCTTTCTTTTGGATCGTGAATAGGATCTTGGTGGCCTGCTTGGCCTTGCGCTGGAGGTTGCTGATGAAGACTGGGAAGTAGCTGGCCTCTCAGAGGCGGCTCAGGATGGCCCCAGATCAGCAGCAGGTGCTAGCATGTCTGGGGCAGGCGGGGGGGCTGTTCCTCATCCACAGGCCCGGCTGCTCCACCAGTACCTGCAGCTTCTCCAGAGCCTGCAGGGGCTTGTCCAGCACGGTCCGCGTGGCTGTGTCCAGGGCGCAGGGGCCCCGGCGGGTGCCCAGCCCCTCTGCAGCCGCCGTGGCCCTGGCCGGAGGGGAGACTGCGCTTCCTGCACCGGGGCCATCCCCCGGCGAACCCGCCCTGGCCCCTGCAGGCAGGGCTGACCCAAAGTAGGCGGCGGAGCCGGGCAGCAGCAGGAGGCAGAGGGCAGCCAGCAGGCTCCGGGCGTGCATGGTGCCAGCTCTGCGCAGTGGGTAGTGGCATCTCCCGTGGCCCTTTAAAATCGGTGGGGTGGGGCCGGGCATTGCCGGAGGCAGCTGCTTACCTGGAAATGCCGCCCCTGGAAATGTGCCGCCCCAAGCACGTGCTTGATTTACTGGTGCCCAGAGCCGGCCCTGGTCACAAGGAAGCAGAGGGAGCCATGTAGTCACATCTCCAAGTGAGGGAGGCTGTGAAAACAGCAAGAGATCAAGAACTTATGTACAAAAGGTGGATAGTTCCTTTACATGCAGTTGATCTCAGGTGACTTCCCAAGATACAACCATGAACGAGAGCTTTGTTTTGAACATACTTATTTAGTACTTGTCTGTTTTAGGCAGGGAAATCTTTTCTTTGACTATATCAAGCTGCTATAGAAAAAGAATTTCACCTCTTCCAAACTCTATTTCAAGGGCCTGATTCAGAAATCACATTGGATTTATACTGCTTATCTCCCCTGACTTCACTCAAATTACTTATGAATAACTCTTGGTTGAAATGAAAGTACAGCCAGACGCTAAATGTAGGTAGGACTCAAGAAGACCCTTTTGCCATGGGCTTAACTCCAAATAGTAAACAGGCATTAAAAAAAATATTGTTACTGTAGCATAAAGAGAAAAAGTGAAGTTGGTGGAACTGTGTGAGCAGTTGGGACTTTCACTCTCTCTTTTCTTCATGCTGGTGTCTTAGCATGTCTGATCTATTTATTACAACCGAGTCCATAAAGCAAAGTGAGCAGTGCTGTAGGTTTTTTTAACATTAGAAGAATGAGATTGCTACAGGGATTGGTTTAAGGACAACAATGCAAATCATTCTGATTGGAATCTTTAAAGCTAAACCTTCAATATAAACCAGGGTAAGATACTTAATGCTTAAAAATTTATATGGTATCCTTTTATCATCTGTTACAATCTAGAATTGTAATTCTTCCTTCTTTGTATATAATTAGAGGGGTACCAACACAGGAACTGCAAACCAAAATCAACTGAATATTGCAGGAGACAGGGGCTCCTGGATTTGAATTTCTGAATTGAAAATTGTTGTTTGGGCTTTGGGCAGACTCCAAACCAAAAGGTGCTCATTCTTTGGTTCCAGTTTGGATGAAGCAGATTGCTTTTAAGTGAAGATTATGAAGTGCTGATGTCTTAGCTCAGTGTTTCTCAAACTTTTTTTTATAAAGTACCTCCTTTTTAAAAAAAAATGTATAAGTACCCCCAGTACCTACAGTTTTCAGACACACAAAATTTTTTTACCTTTGCAACACATTTGTTTAAACAACTTAATCCTAGCCGGGTGGGCGATGAAATTTTTGGGTGTAAAAAGTACAAAAATAATTTTAAAAGTACAAAAATAATAAAACTTAAAAGAAAAATTCAGTTTTCTCCAAAATTTCAGCTGTATTGACATACCCCCAGACTTCTCTCGAGTACCCCGAAGAGTACTCCTACCACTGGTTGAGAAACACTGTCTTAGCTGGACCTTGGCCTTGATTTGACCTTGAAACGGAATCTTTAAAAATTCTCTCCTTTGGCCTGTGTCAACATATTGGATAACTCCCTTTTTTAAAGCATCAAGTCTCTCATGCTGCCAATAAGGCTGTTTGTGTCTCACACATTTTGGTCATTTTCCCTGTAGACCATCATTTTTCTATTAAAAAGGTTTTAAAAAAAAGTTACTGTCACAGGGCAGACTCCACCACGGTGCCTCCTGTCAGTAGCCCTGGGAATTAGCTCATTAGCCTGCAAGGTGTCTCCCTCTGGCTGGTGTCTCCCCATGTCCTCACTCCATGCTCTCCATTCCGGACCTGTGTTGCTCCCAGACTATGGCGTCCCCTTCAGGACAATGCCCTCCAGCAGTGCCCACTCCAGTGTCTCTTGGCCCCCTTCCAGGGCACTGTTTATCAGTCTCTGCACTCTGGGGTCCTCCCCTCCCAGGGAACCCTCCCAATACCCCCTGTACCTACCATATTAGTTGATCTCTGCTGGTCAGCCCACCCAAATGATGAGATGAGTAGTGACCTGCAGAGGCTGCTCTGCCCCAGAGCTGACGTGATTATTTGTGGGTTTGTCTGGAATGCTGTGGCCTGGGCTGCTGGCAGTTGCACACCAAGCCCAGGGCTCTGCTCTGCCTGCATGGGATTGTGGCAGCTGCTCTTCCAGTGCCATGAAGAACTCCCAGGCCGGCAGTGTGGGGGGCTGGGATGTCCATGGTGCCCTCACCACTGACACCCATGGCAGCTTCCTCCTCCTCTTCTTCCATGGACTGGGAGCCCTGCCGGGCAGGAGGAGGGCGCCTTCACTTTGCATAGCCCATAGCTTTGGTGCACACCTCAGGTAGGATGCACTGCCTGGGCAGGCAGAGCCAATAATAAAATGTGGGGCCATATGTGGGAAAACCAACTGCACACGCTCCACGCCAGCCCTGCTCTGCCCCCACTCTCTGACCAGTAATGTGAAAAGCCCGTGCTGGACAGCAAGGAGGATCCTTATGCCCCTTTTTGCTTGGGTGGTCCGTACTAAAGGTCACAATTTGGCCCATAATACCTTTTCATTTATGAAACTACCACCTTCTGACCCAGAACTTGTAGAGTTTTATGAGTCAATGTACTTACATTTTCACCACTGGATTTCTTAAATATCCACATACAATCCATTTGGGAGAGCCTGTAAAACCTTACTTAATTTATTCACATTCCAAGTCAGGTCCGTGGAAGATCTCCAACATGTGTTTACCATTTTCTTAGTTTTATGCCAATGTTATTCAACGTTACTACGTGTTTTACAGGCACAGAGGGACTCATTGTTTGGAAATCCAGTATAGTTCCTGTGTGAGCATGGCTTTGAATTTCTCAAAATGTGGGATGAGTTCCTACACATGTGTGATTCACCCATAGTTGATCTCATAAAAGCTCCTTCAGTACCATGTAACCACAGGGATCCACAGAATCCCCTAGTACTGGATTAAAAGAATGAAAACTCAGATTGTAATGATACTAGAGCTGTAAGTAACCTCTCTCGTATTCCTTCACTATTTTGAGACGTATCCCAGATTCATAGTGAAACAGAAACAATACATGATAGTTCACACTGCAGTATTTTTGCTTATAAATATCAAGCTCAAGAACCTGTTACTAGGAAACCAGAGGTCAATGGAGCTGCATTATGCACCAGAAGTAAAAATGAAGATCACCAGCACATGTTTACTATTTTCTTCGTTTTATACCAATGTTACTCAATGTTCTGTTTCATCAATAACTATGGATGGTGTAATCTCTCTCACCCCACCCCGACCCCCTCAGTGACAGGAAACATATCTATGTATGTGATTGGTATATTCTTTTGAATTTTTGCCTTGGGTTTCAGTATTTTGGCTTTCTTTCTGACCTGCCTAGATTTATTTATTTATCACAGGCACCTGAGATTTTTTGTCACAACATTCAATTTGATTTTGTAATTGACAGAATTTCTCACTTGATTAATTGCTGTAGCTGTACTGCAGAAACAGCACAGGCAATGATGCTTTATAATTGCATACTTTGCCTTTGGTATATTACCAATGCTCATTTCATTATTTACAAATTAATTACAAATGCATTCCTCAGGGCCAGTAAATTATTCAGCGGACAGGGCTAGACTAGTAAGTGGCAGAGATGGCCCCTGTCAATTTAGCTCCTTCTTGCAGAACGGGAGCATATTTAGGGCATAGTCCAAAACTCACCTTTTTCATTACACTAATTAGAGATACTTTAAAAAAAATTTGTCTGTTCTTGAGGCTGCACAAGAGAAGAATAAATACAAGAGTAGTGCAGTTCCTCATTGTCCAAGAAATTTCAGGTCTGTTGATAACTATAAGGCCACTGACCAGTTTCTCCATCTCAAGAAGGACTAATTCCACAGACAATGATCTTATAAACCCTTCCATCAGAGCACAGTTACTTAATTCAAACAAAAAAACTTCCCAAAGTAACACACAGCAAAGCTATTCTCCTGACCAGCACAAGTTCCCGAGGCCTTTCAACCGCACCTCACTTTGCTCCAGGGTCAGACATAAGTGCTAGCTTCTGTCCTACAAAGCCCTACTAACTGGGCTCTCCCAACTTTTTTTTTATAGCAATCAGCTGGGTCTGTTACTCAAACAAAACTGGCTGGCCCAGGCCCTCTGGCTGCTAAAGGGGCTACTGTAACTCAGTAGTTAAAATTGATACAGTTTTGTGAGACACTTGAATATTAAGTTGATGGGTGTAGTTAGAGACTATTAAAGTGGAAAATATGTTTTTATATTTTATCTTCTCCAAAGAAATTACAGGTCTGGTAAATATAAAGTCGCTGATCAGTTTACCCATTGCTGAATATTATCTTCTTTGTGTCACAGATTAGGAGAGGAATAAATTCTTTTCATAATCAGGATAACTTTACAATTGAAGTGAAAAACAATTGCTTTGACCTTGACAATAAATGTGGAAGACCGGCTTTGTAGTGATTGAGAATGTAGCTAAGCAACAGCTGTGTAGTATGTTCACGCTAGGATATTTTTAGAAGAATTCTTCAATAATGGGAGATGTCTGGACTAGCAAATAGAGATGAATAATACATTCTGAGACTATTCTCACCTTTGTGTGTGAATAAATTTGGCTTGTAATGCATATTAACATTAGCCATAATTTATGTTTATGTCAGGAGAAAAATATTGTATAAGCATATCCTCTTAAAGCCTGAAAGAGGATCATCTGTCATTGTCCCTGAATGCTTAGGCAGCTTTAAACTACTTGTGTTTCTCTTGAAAATTGCCTACGTAAAAATGGCACCTGTTGTGGAAATCTAATCTTTTTGTGTATTCTTAGTAAATTCTGCTTATTTTAATAAAAATGGATTTTTAAATAAAGTTAATAGCTCTGTACACCCAGCAAAGATAAGGCCTTGTCTATGCCAATTTAACTAAACTAATTTAGGCTTTGGCTACGCTTCTAAACTTAAAGTGCAGCCGCAGCAGCACTTTTAACAGAGCAGTGTAGTCATGGCACCAACACTGGGATAAAGGTCTTCCAGTACTGTAGATAAACCATCTCCATGAGGGGAGTAGCGAAGGGTATGTCTACACTTGCACCCTACTTCTAACTAGGGATGCAAATGCAGGCGTTCGAAATAGTCAATGAAGCGGGGATTTAAATATCCCACGCTTCATTAGCATGATCTCACCTGCGCGTTTCGAAACAGCTGTTGATCGGAGTAACGCACCGGCGAGATCATGCTAATGAAGCATGATCTCGCCGGTGCGTTACTCCGATCAACAGCTGTTTCGAAACGCGCAGGTGAGATCATGCTAATGAAGCGTGGGATATTTAAATCCCCGCTTCATTGACTATTTCGAACGCCTGCATTTGCATCCCTAGTTCGAACTAGGGTGCAAGTGTAGACATACTATAAGAGTACCTATATTTCCCAAACCATTGACTGAACTGGCTGGCAGCCTGTTTAAACTGGCACTTTACAGAGCTGTAATTCAGGAGCGGGGGGATGTTTTTTCACACCCCTAAGTGAGAATGTTACATCACAGTAAAGTGGCAGTGCAGACAGGCCCTTCAGAAACCTGATTTAATTGAACCAGTGATATTAATATTAAACTGTGAATTCTTTAAAACTGCAAGGTGTTGCTAATAATAGATTAGGAAAGGTGTTATCTAAAAATATTTGTACTCTTGAGAGTCTCCCATTAAATTGGAAAAACCATTAGTAAATAAATAGTTTTGTTCCCTGCTCCACAGTTCCATTATTAACTGGATTCATATGTTCAGAATCATGAGTTTTCCTTCTCTATTTTTATTTTATTTATTTATTTATTTTGTGAAGAAGAGACATCCATCAGTATTATACATCACTTGACAATCAGATCCGACAGAGATTGTGAGGAATTATTTATATAACTGTTTTTTGTTTGCTCTGGAGGCCAGGTTGGCTTTAGTTCAGTCTTTTGTATTTGTGGAGGTACCAGTTCTGAGCAATTAAACTGGGTAACAACATTACATGCAGCGTATACGGAAGTTGTTACTTAGGGCTTAATAATCCTCAGTGTGCTTTGTAAAAACTCAAATTTATATCTGCATTAAAAAATTGCTGATTATATTTTGTGAATGTATAGTGGTGTGGGGATAGGGGCTATGCTTCGTTTAGCACAATGGGACCTCAGTCCATGATTAGGTACTACAGCAATACAAAGAATATTTTTACAGATAAAAGTCCTAATAAGGAGGAGA
Organism: Pelochelys cantorii; assembly: GCA_032595735.1. Lineage (NCBI taxonomy): Eukaryota > Metazoa > Chordata > Testudines > Trionychidae > Pelochelys > Pelochelys cantorii. The sequence continues at coordinate 50,772,047 of CM064327.1, forward strand.
TGCACTCTAGACATGGCGGTAAGATTAATTTATGATTTTACACTCCACCAGACAATTTAAAGCTGTCTTTTATATAGATCTAATGTTTTATATCGCATATGCCTTTGGAGTTCTGTTTTTCTGTCATCATTAGGGTGACCATATTTCCCCATGCCAAATAGAGGACACCAAAGGGGAGGGCTGCTGGCACTTGGGGCTTCAGCCCTGCATGGGGGAGAGGGGAAGTGCTTGGGGCTTCAGCCCTGCATCGGGGGGGGGGAGGGGAAGTGCTTGGGGCTTCAGCCCTGCATGGGGGTGCTTGGGGCGTCAGCCCTTCAGTGGGGGGCGAGGAGGCGGTGCTCAGGGCTTCATCCCTGTGGAAGACGGGGGGAGGAGCCGCCAGTGCTCAGGGCTCCAGCCCCATGGGGGGGGGAGGGAGAGAAGGGGAGAGGAGCTGCTGGTGCTTGGGTCTCCAGCCCCGCGGGGGAGGGGGAGGGAAGGAGCTGCCAGCGCTCAGGGCTCCAGCCCCAGAGTGGTTGTAGGGAGGAGCTGCCAGTGCTGGGGCTTCAGTGGCTGAAACCCTGAGTGCTGGCAGCTCCTCTCTGTCCCCTGCTGCAGAGGAAATACAGGACAATGTCACCGTTTTTTTAAAAAAATTGGGACGCTGGGAACAGGCCTTAAATATGGGACTGTTATCAGTAAAAATGGAATAGATGGACACCCTCGTCATGATGATAGTATTTGACTCTGTCATGGATCAAAATTCTACTTTCAGCCCCAACACTAATCTCATTTGAGAGGAAAAGATCATGATATGTGGATGGCCAAAAATTCATTGAATATTCTGTTCCTGTTTGAAGAGAGCTGTTGATCTTTGAGGTGAAAAATCAAATCTATAAAAGATAAAAAAATCAAGAACTGAAAGACATCTCTTGGCTTACCACAAAGAGCAGAGCAGAAGCCAAATCACAGCCAACTATTCACTAGGGCAGTCTCTCTTCACTAGACAATCTAATAGATTTATGCAGGCATGTTCTTCCTGGTAGCTAACCCCCTCATTTAGCCAAATCTTCTATACTAGGCTAGAAAGAAAACGTGCTTTACTCCTTTGGGCAATTAGCTTATTAATATGATGGTTTCTACTGCCAGATCTTTCCTGTCCAAATGTAGAACTAGTGAGGTTTTCCCTTCATTTAGTGTGTAGACCTGACCTAAGTGCAACTTGTTTGCAAGTCACAATACAGTTCACAACAGACAAGATTACATCACCAAACTATTATAGATCACTTAATGCAATTAAGAGTTGTGGCCTCTGCAAAGAAGAGCTGCTGGTATTTAGCTGGTATGTAGGTTGAACTAAATCTGACCTCTAGATGGTGGGATCCTATCATGTTGGGGTTGAGTTCATAAGGAGGCAGAAAGAGAACATTTTCTCTACAGCTGCTTGTCTGAGTTCGGGTTTAAAAAAAGGAATTTCCAATTTCTGTCAGCATTAATCATATAATGTTCAGATGCATAATTATTAATTGAAAATGTCACAAAATATATTTTGCCAATTTGTAGTATGGGTACATTTTTAACCAAATAGCAAAGCCTAAAAGTTGCTCCTTATCCATTCTATTTGATCGTCTAATTAGGCGTCTTAACAGGATCTCCAAAACACAAGGGAAAGGAAGGGAGACATCTGGCAGTAATTTTCACATACTATACACAAGAGAACTCTTACAAAATGGGGTTTCACCCTTTAATTCAGCTTTTCCTTGATGGAATTCAGTTCCTCTCCCTTCTAGACAACGGTCCCTTTTTAGGATCTTGGTATAGTATTTCAAGTGTTCACTAAGCTACCCTTTGTGAACTCAGAGTCACTAAACAACTTAAGCTGGTATCATGGAAAACAATCTTCCTTTTGTTAATTCAAGCAGGACACTACAATATTTGATAGTAGATGTCTCTTCATTCAGGAGAGCATTTTGACTTTTTTCCTAGTTAAATGTAGCAGTTTTTGCATGGAATCAAGAAGCTTGATTTTTTTTTCACAGTTCAGGGGATTGCCACCTATTTCTCCTCTCCTCCAGCAATATACTGTATATTAAAACAGCATTTTTTTGTTTTAGTATATATTTCATATTCAGTGAATTCATCCTTTTTAATTCTTCTTGTATCACTGAGCTACGCAATATTAAGATAAAATTGTCTTACTGGAACTCTCTCTAGGTTCATTCCAAGTTTATAATGTGCTAAATCCTGAGATTCTTAAACAATTTTTACTGAATCCTTACTCAGGCAAACATAATTGAAGTCAATAGGGATTGGAGTAAAGATTTTTCTGATCTAGATCACTGATAAATCTGTTGCTGTTCACACTAAAAACCTATAACAGTACATGAACTTGGTGGGTGATGGTGCATGTTCACATATGCATGTTTTGGCATAAATTCATCTTCAAGATTAAAATGTTAGTTATGTAGAAGACTATAGCGCTCATTCTGCAAGAAGCTTCCACTCTTACACCAAGATAGCTCCACCTCAATTGCCTCTCCTCCTCTTACAGGCTGATCTAATTTTGGGATACAGAATCACTGTGGTGTTGTGTGCAAAGACATAGTAGTTTTTTGCTTTGTATAGTAACTGTGTGCGTGCAGGGGCAGAGGGGATGCAGTCTCTCAGGTAGGCATGTGGCAGGCTAGTTCCTCTTAGAAACAGCACCTAAGCTCCACCCAAAATCTCAGACAGCTAGCATGGACCATGAAGCACTGGTGTACTGTGCTTGCCATGAGCTATGCTGGATAACAAGTGGTTTGCCACATTCTGCAAGTATTAATGAAGTTAAGATGTGGATGTACACCAAGTTCACTTCTGACAGAGAAGTGGACCAAGCAAGATACGGCCTGCAAGCCAGATTCAGTCTACCAGGCCTTTGAATCTGGCCCATGGCCCACCGTGCCAGGACCCTCAGGCAAGAAGCAGCCTCACGCCACTTAAAGCAGCTGGCTGCTCCATGTACAAACCAGCCAGTGGGAACTGAGAGGTTGTGCTGGGTATGCGGACAACACGTGAAGCTTCTCCTCCCCCCCGCCCCAGTGCACAACTCAGAGAGGCACATGGAGCAGCCAGCCACTTGTGGGGCTGTAGCAGGCAGGGAGCCTTCCTGAGAGTCTCGCTGGGCTTCTGGCTAGGCAGCCAGCACCTGCTTCTGGAATCCCATCCCCTCCTGCACCTCATATCCCTGCCCCAGCTCACCACCCAAATCCTCTGCCCACTCCCTTCCACAGGTCACAGCTCCCTCCGAGACCCTGGACTCGCTCCCACTCCCCTCTCCCAGACCAAAATCCTCTTCTGAACCCATGCCCCCTTAAGGTTTCTCTAGGCATGAAGTTATTCAAGTATATAGCTCCTCTGCTTTAAATTGGCACTCTACCATAATCCAAAATAATGTGCATGTATATTCAAGTCATTACCTTCTTCTTATCTCTAACCTAAATAACTAAACACAAGCCTCAGCATAAGATTTCTCTTGAGCTTGGCTTGTTCTCATGGTTTCTCTGTGGAAGACCACCAACCAGTCCCTGCCATAAGGTAACCTGAATTGTAACTAATGAGACCCACCATGTCCAGCTTCCACCATAAATCACAAAACACTCCTGGCTCTCCCTTCAGAGGCCTAATTCCTAATATCCTTCACAGGAATAGCTTCACCCACCAAATCTTTTGGTTGCTTCTCCCTCCCTTGAACTCTCAGCCAGGTATGCCCCAGTCTTAACCAGACACTAAGAAACACATTCAGTTGAGATTTGTATAATCAGAAGAGATTATCTACTATATATTTGAGAGAGTTTGTCTTTGAGTGAGCAAGTCTTGTTCAAGAACTCCTCCTAAATGGTAAGAGATAGAACTCCAAATTTGGCATGCAGCTTCCTCTTATCATAACTTAAAGCAAGGTAAGAGTTTGATTGTGTCAGGACAATGGAATGTGTGTGGAATTTGATTGTTTCTCATAAAATGGAAAGGGAGGAATCTGGTAGGAGGGATGGTTATACTGTAGAATGACCATAGGAGGCAGCAAGGGGGCCAGAGATGGGAACCAGGAGAGCTATAACCGCACTAAGCCACCAGGGGGCGGGTGGAGAAAGGGACAGCTCTCTAATATATATTTCAGAGAGTTGTCTGTTTGTGTGTCTATCTGTCCCCCAGCTGGGGAACACGCACCCCTGTACTGGCTGTGGTTGCTGCAGCTGCAGTAGCCATGGACAGGTGCTTTTCACCTGGCCCCAAGCTACCGTGGTGAGAGAGGGCTGTAGTTGTCCTCTATCCCTGGGGCAGCCTGCATACTGAACCCCACATCTCCAACCCCACCCAAGAACAATTATTTCAATGAGGAAAACCAAAACTTATCTGAGTTAAAGACCCAAGCAATGTCAGATAAATCTTCTAGCACAAAGTAGAGAGATGTAAGTATTTTGGGGCTGGATTTGCAATTATAAAGCTACTACAGTGCATGTCAGAATGACAATAATTGTGGTGACTGTGAAAATAGGCTTACGTTGCAAGAATGCCTAAGGTTATTACAGGGCTGCATGAATCATTAATTTACCCTGCTTTCATTTCACCTTTGATCCCAGGCCTGTCACAGGAAAAAAAAGGCTATTTTAGAATAAGCTAATAGCTTTAAAATAAAAGCTAAGTCAATTGTGATAATAGCCAGCTTTGTTACACAGATGTGCATTGAAACAAATTCAAGAGTAGCAAACTGAGAGACCTTTTTCTACCACCTACTCTGAAATGTGAATATAACATTAGAAATGTGTAGATGAGTAATCACTGAATACTTTGCAATCAGTGTATCTATTCACATTTTAAAAGGAGAATATTGTTACTCTTGTAATAGGACAAAAAAAGAAAAAATGATAGTCTTCTTAACAGCCCTTCTTACATTTTAGAATGCTTTTGTTGTTAAAATTGCTCCATATATTTTGAGACAGACTTCAGCTGAATGACTGCCTAGCATGTGCTAGACATATATTGATTTTTTTCTTAGTTCAATGTTTCCCTTGGGCATAGTATTATTTATTCATAAAGCAGAAATGATGTCTGACAGGCAGTTACAGGGGTGTAAATCTGTAGTCCAGAAACAATATGAAAAGCTTTGCATGAACCTCCAGAAATCAATATGCTGATGTCAAAGACCAACCTCCTAATTCCAAAGCACATGCTTGTGCAATCACTCAGTGTGGAAAAGAAAAAATATTACTTAAATTTCATAAAAACTAAAAGCCTACAGTTCATTTTCCCCCAAAATTTTCAGTGTTAGTTCTCAAGCCAAGGTGAATGGTGGCAATGGTGGTAGGTTGGGGTGATAGAAATCTAAGCAAGGACATCTCCAGTTTTTAAGGCAGCTATGTAATTGTTCAAATCCATACACAGTAACTTCTCACTTAACATTGTAGTTATGTTCCTGAAAAATGCTACTTTAAGTGACATTATGTTAAGCAAATCCAACTTCCCCCTAAAAATTAATGTAAATAAGGGGGATTATGTTCCAAGGAATTTTTTTCAGCGGACAAAAGATAGCACATACATAATTTTAAGCAAACAGTGTAATACCGTGCACAACAATGATGATTGTGAAGCTTGGGTAAGGTGATGAAGACAGAGGGTGGAAATATTTTCCAGGGAATGTCTTGCTATTAAATGATGAACTAGCACTTGGCTGAGCCCTCAAGGGTTAACACCATGCTGTAAGTCTCACACTCTGCAAAGCAGCATGGACTGAGGCGGCAGGGAAGAAACACAATAGACACAGGACAGTGGCTGTAAACACTTCCCTGCAGAAACTGAACATGATGATGAACCCACGCTATCCCCCTGGAGCACACCATTCTCTTCTCTGAGGGTATGTCTACACTAGCTCGTTAGTTCGAGCTAGGTAGGCAAATGAGGGCAACCGGAGTTGCAAATGAAGCCCGGGATTTAAATATCCCGGGCTTCATTTGCATGTTCCCGGGCACCGCCGTTTTTAAATCCCCCTTAGTCCGAACTCCGTGCCCACGGCTGCACGCAGCACGGACTAGGTAGTTCGAATTAAAGATCCTAATTCAAACTACCGTTACTCCTCATTCCACAAGGCGACCTGAAGGATGACGGGGGAGCGGAGGGAGACTAAATTGGTGCCCCCTAGCGTGGCAACCCTCCCCCTCCGCCTCCTCCTTGCTATGCCACTGCCCTGCAAAGGAGGAGAGTTCCAGAGTCTAGGCTTCAGCCCAAGCCATAATGTCTACACTACAATATTATAGCCCTGCAGCCTGAGCCCCGTGAGCCTGAGGGAGCTGATCTAAGCCAGCCATGGCTCTGCTGAGGGTCTTTTATCACAGTGCAGATATTTCCTTAAAGATTGAGACCCTGAGAGCTGACAATAAAGGAGCTGGATTCCTCACACCTGGTGCCACTTTTAAAACTGGAGCAGTTCGCTCAGTCTGTATGTGCAATCATGCATGTATATTCACACTGACTTGGCATGTGGTCCACCCAACAGCTCACTGCCACTTTTCTTAGCCATGCTGGGATCTACACTGAGGATCAAACTGAAACTGTGTGCACTTTGCATGTGATAATTATAGAATGCTTCCCCCAATAAGGTTTTCTAATTTTGAATACACGTAGCCAAACAACATATTTGTATATTATCTATCTAGTACTTGCCATCTTAAAAGAGCAAAACACGTCCATAGTTTCACATCTAAAAAGGGTAAATCCTTTTGCCATTTGCATTGTTTCTGAAAATTGTGGCTGTGTTAATTACACATTAACCACAACACAAGTCATGCCTGGAGAAGGAAGAGATTAGCATTCTTCTGTTCTTTAACACTTCTTGATTGACAGTAATTGATCTATATTGCATTCTTGCTTCTCTAAGTAGATGACACTGGTTTCTTGTTATATATATTATACAGCATTGCAAAAGGGGTATTGTGGGAAGTTCATTAATAGACCTATTAATGACCTTGTTTGTCATTAATAAGACAAACAAGGAAAAGTCCATTCACAGCATAGCTGAGAATAAAGACAATGCTGCTTTTGAGATTATTTCCTGTTGAGAGGTACAAATCAAACCTTAATGTCAATATTAGTTGCTTAGCTCAGGTGGTCTTTTTTCCTCTGCAGTTACCAACTGCTGTTTCAATTCTATCTTGTATAGTAGATATGGATCAAAGGTAAAAATATAATTTGTCAAATGGGATAGTATCAAGAGAATTAAAATTAGAACATGGTGTATATGTAAAAGCCAAAATCAGACTCTAGGGTGGTTGGTGAAAACCTGTTTGTACTGATCCTTTTATATGTCAGGACTGATTTATTGTAACTACTGTCTTCAGGATTCATTAAAATATCATTAGTAATTAGTTTATGAAAATAAGCTACTGAGACAATGATGCCCTGGGCTTGGAAATAAGGAATGGTATCAGTGTGAGTTTTACTACCTGTATTCCCATTTCAGAAGATTCTGGATTGGGGGAGTGAAACATAATATGTTAATGCAACTTGATGGGGTGTGTGTGAGTGGGTGTATATTTTATGTGTGATTTCCTGTGGACACAGTGGGAAATACCCGTACAAGATGTTGATCACATGGTTGTTATTAACTGAATTTACCAGCTTTAAGGGCAGTATGTTTTTTACGTGTAATAAAATTTTACATGAAAACAACATGAAAAGAACATTATTAAGGTTGCAAAGAGAAACACTTAAAGGTTAGAAAATATCAGAATACCTATGAATCTTTGATTCAACCCCTTCTGCATATAATACATGACCATATTCTATTTTCAGCAGAATGACCCAAACTTCATTCACAGCACAGGATGGTTGATGGACATTGAATGAACTCCTCTTGAGTATTTTGTTGTCTCTACCTTGTTCATTGTGTGGCTCCTTGACATATTAATAGCACACTATTCAAACACTGCTTTGACAACAGAGTAATTAATTTCTTCATGGGCTTTTGAGTTACTGTCTCATACCTGATGCATCTGAGTAATTCACAGATGCATTTGTTTTCATAACTTGCCTGTGAGGCATATGATGACTCCCCACTTTTTCAAATGAGGAACTGAGACATATAGGGAACAAGGTCCAAATATCCACTTCTGTTAGGTGCCCAATATGCACCATGTAGGGCCTGATATTTCAGACTATTGAGTGTTTTGTGTAGTACTTTATATATTCAAAGCACAATTCCCATTGACTTCATTTGCAACTCTGAGTGCTCAGCACTTCTACAAATCAGATCCAAAGCCACACATCAAGCTCCCAGATCATGAGGAACACACAATTAATGACCACCTGTGAAAAGTTTTGTGTAAGTGATTTGCCTAACATCACACAGGATCACTGTGGCAGAGACACGGACAACTTCCAGCTGCTTAACCATGAAACCATCCTTTCTCCTCCAGCTATGCCCTGTCATTCACTACACTTTTTCCAGCATCTGCAACAAATGAGGCAGTCTTCATCACTCCACTGTTCCAAGGACTCCCCTTCCCCATGTTCTCCGTCCCCACTGGCTTCCACCAATCCCAGTCTTTCTCCCATGCTTCTCACCCAGTCTCAGTGTCTTCTACACCTACACAATTTCTTGTCCCTGTCATCGGCCAGTATTCTTCCTGCACCCTCCTCCTTGTCAGATCCACCCCCTCACCCAATTCTTTCTCCCTCACTGGTCTCTGTCCCAGTTTTTCCCCAGCGCTCTCTCACCTTGCCCAGCCAGTCCCAACTGCTTGTGCCCTCCTCGCTTCTGGTCCCATTCTCCCCTATCCATAACTCACAGTTCCAAGGGTTTTTTTCCCCTTTCTGCATCCCTGCCAGCCTCCAGTCCCATTTTTTCCCTCCAGCTTCCTTGCCCCAAATACTCGTCTCTCTTCTCCCTCTCTCCCCCAATTCTTCTTTTTTCCCCTCCTGAATTCCATTCAGGCAGCTTTCTCCTCCATCCTGCTTGGGCAGCAGCATGGTGTGTGCGTGGGGATGTTATTGAGAACAGTTGAGAATTGTAATTGCAGAGAAATTCCTGCTCAGCCCCAAGCTGGACATTTTCTTGTCCTCTGGGTCTTCAGAGAATTGTGCTGCAAAGCTCTAGGAAGTATCTACCAAGCATGTGAACTGTAATATTTCAAAGAATTGGACCAAATTTGGGTGGATTTTTGTAGGTACTGTAAAAGGCTCATTCTTGACACAAAGGCCACCACCCTGACATTTTAAATTCCTGATCGAAAGCATGAAGGTGTTATAGATTGTCAACAGAAAAGGACAACAGATTTTTTTATCAGGAACAAAATACAATATTTTAATCCAGCCTTATCAAAAATAGAACTGTTTCGGCTCTCTTTTTTCATAATATTCAGAGTGGGCAAGACACCACATAGTTACAGTTTGATAAAGTTAAAAGCAACCAAAAAGAAGGGCTTATAATGGGAAATGTTGAGCAGCTGTATTGATAACTGTGCTACCTGCCCTGCCTTTGTCATTACCCTTACAGCTGATACAGCTCTAAAATGAAATTGTAATAGCTTTTTGTAAAATATTTGCCATATCCCTAATGCACAGCGGTGTGGTGTGGTGTAAATGTTTTATCAGTACTTATTGGAGATGACATTTTTTAAAAACAGTGCTGAATCTATGCATCATTTATCCAGTTCTACAGGGCTCACAGGGAAGTGTAAAAAACTATAAATATATGTCTTCTCTGTGTATAGAAAAGTCATGTTTTTTAGATAATATTTCACCAGCTTTTCCAAGGCAAGAAAGGCATGCCAATGAGGAACTGAGAATTTCCTCTTTGATGGTATATATCTTCTATTTCTAGCTCTAAAATTATGTGAGATAACAGATGCTAAAGTCACAACATTGCTATTGCTCCAGAATTGATAAGTATTCATTTTAGGCCTTTAACATGCATAATTTTAAGGGACAATTCTATTTTGTAATTGTAGATGATTTGTGGTTGGAGGTGCTGGGATCTTTTTTGAGACATACATTAATTTGTGACATGATGCTGCAATTTATTGCATGCATATCCTTTCCGTATTTGTGGGATGCATATATACGTATATATGTATTTTGCATTTTAAAATTTACATACATATATATAAAGTGGTCACACATACTAAAACAACTTATACTTGTGTGCAAGAGGTTTCGTGTACATATAATAGGGTATACCAGTAAAAGTGTACGGCAGAGATTCATGCTGATAAAAATGCTTGAAGTGCAACCATTGACTATATCTGAGATAAATATATTTATATTATATAGTAAAATAAATATATAGTGCTTGTGACAGATTCAATATGGACAACCTTGGAAATAAAAGTTTTTTGAATTCACACAAAAGTATACAGGTAGTAGTAGTACATGGTTGCCTGTTGCACTCCAATGTGTCCACATCATGCCCTGGTGCCTGGAGGGGACAATCTGTAAGAGTAGCAGTATAGTTAGCCTGTCACATTCACCCAAGCTATGATTTTCAAAGGATCTAGAGCAGTGTTTCTCAAAGTGGTCCACAGACCCACTCTGAGAAAGCTGCCAACGGGCTGCTCCAGTTTGTTTACTTGCCGGTTCCGTAGCCACAGAGCCTCGTGGCTCCCATTGTATCTGGTTCTCTGGTTGCAGCCTAGAGGAGCTACGGGAAGCAGTGTGGCCAGGATTGCTGCTTCCTGAAGCTCCCCTTGGCTGCATATGGTGAACTGCAGCCAATGGGATCCGCAATGCTCCGTGCCTGCAGCGCTGCTAAATAACAAACCGGAGCAGCCTGTTGGCAGCTTTCTCAGAGTGGATCCACAGACCACTTTGGGAAACACTGATCGAGACGGAAATAGGCACTTTTCTCCCATTACATTTCAGTGGCAATCCAGTGTCTAGGAAGTGGGTCTGGCCCATGAAAGCTCATCACCTATTAAATCATCTTGTTAGTCTTTAAAGTGCTACATAGTTTTTCCTTTTGTTTTAGCAAGATCAGACTAACACGGCTACCACTCTATTACTATATCCCTTGTGTTCATTTGAAAAGTCTACCTTCAGTGTCTAGCCTCTCTCTTGAGAGTATCAACAAAGATGCCAGTTGTGGTGGCATTTTATGTAATATCAGAACCTGTCCACTATAAACTGGAGTCAATCCATCAATTCAGTTCAAGAGGTCATCAAACTGTTACAGCTGTTGCTCATTACTGACTTTGCATGGATTTTGCCCAGTTGATCTAAGCTTCATAGCTAATTACCAAACCCCTGAACCTTCATCTTCCCAGACAGTCTGAACATTGCATTGTTTAGCTGTGAGTTAGCTATAGAATATAGCTTTAATATTATAATCCAAATATTACTGCTCTAAGTAATCTAAGGAAATGACCATTTGTATTGAAGGAGAGCAGGGACAGCTAGAAATTTTAGAGCTTTTAGGCCCCAGTATGGCAAGTTGTTCTGAGTAGGACCACCAACAGGCCCTCATGGAATAACTTATAGTAATGGATTCTTAATTCTTTGTATTAATGGATTTGCATTAGCAATGCCATGTAAAGAAATCACAAAATATGCTGCAGCAATATTAAAGATATGAATTACACCCAGGAATTCACATGTGATGTTAGAAACATAATACCTAATTGAGAAAACTGTACAGTGCTTCTGCACAAAAGGGTCAATTAAAGACTGAGAGCAATTTTATCCTTGTGTAATGCTATTCATTTTTATTGGTTTACCCCAAGAATGAATTTGCATTGGTATTTCAGTCTTACCTCTGAATTTCCTTATGTTTATAGGCTAGAGTTATCACACCTTCATTTCAACCTGAACATTATTTGACTATAATTTGTGGTTTAATTTCTTTATTGTAGTAAAAGGGAAGCCATTGAAATTGCTATTGAAATGCAAATATTCTTTAGAGCCAGTACTTTGCTAGGGAAGGCATATGTTGGCATGCAAATCTGCACTTCTTTAAAATAGTAATTGGGAAAAATAAGAGGGAGATATTGGTGTGACAGGTTACGTTTCAGAGATCTCCTTGAGACTGTCACCTGCTGAGCCGATCATACCACTGAGCCCACTTACCTGCCATCTGGGGCTCCCCACCACCCTTTCCTGCTGAACCAGAAGCTCTGGTCTCCCTCATCAAAAGCATAGAGCTGGAGTTGCAGCCCACAGGAGAGCAACAAAGACAGTGAGAGCACCTCATTTCTGGGAAAGCTCAATCATAGGGACTTGACATAGCACCAAGGAACAGAACCCCAATGGGAGTAGAAATGCCAAATAAATCCATCTAACTCTGCATACAAGTTTTACACAGAGCAAGCTCATATGTTGTTCACTCTCTTTATCAGTGAAAAGGAGAGCTGCAGCTCTCTTCAAGTAACAATTATTTACACTGGGTTTAATAATAAATAAAAGTGTTTTATTAAGTATAAAAAGTAGGATTTAAGTAGTTGCAAGTGAAAACAGACAGATCAAAGTAAGTTATAAAGCTAAATAAAACTAAACACACCAGCTAACCTAATAGAAAGTTTCTCAGAGGGGTAGCTGTGTTAGTGTGTAACTGAAAAAACTTAGAAAAACAATGAATGGTCCTGTAGCACCTTAGGGTACGTCTACACTTGCCCCATAGTTTGGACTAGGGAAGCAAATGAAGCATACCGAAGTTGCTAATGAAGCATGGGATTTAAATATCCCACACTTGATTAGCATATTCACGGCCGGTCGCCCGATTTAACTTGCTGCAGATAGACGCGGTAGTCCAATTTAAAACCCTTCCCTCAAATTAACTGTTACTCCTCATTGCACGAGGAGTAACAGTTAATTCAAGGGAAGGGTTTTAAATCGGACTACCGCGTCTACACGCGGCAAGTTAAATCGGGCGACCGGCATTTTAAAATGGCGACCAGCTGCAAATATGCTAATCAAGCACGGGATATTTAAATCCCGCGCTTCATTAGCAACTTCGGTATGCTTCATTTGCCTCCCTAGTCCGAACTAGGGGGCAAGTGTAGACATACCCTTAGAGACTAACAAAAAATATAGATGGTATCATGAGCACAACCCACTTCTTCAGATGAATGGAGCAAGGGGTCCAGAGTCACAAATAAATGGTAGAAAGAGAGGGGATAGGGAGGGAAAGAGAAGGTGGGGGGAGGGGGAATCTGGTCAATTAGAGGGGATGGGGAAGGAAGGTTGTTACAAATCATAATTTCTCACCCTAGTTCTTATTTCAGGCCAGACCTGTTCTTTCTGACCAGGGTACAGCAGCACTTTTGTAAAAATTGCCTTAAATATTTAAACAATTTGTTTAACTGTTTAACCACTGGATGGGGCTGGGCTGGGCTGGGACAGCAAGGGCTGCTCAGGCCCTGACCCTGCTGCACCCTAGCCAAGGGCAGTGGGGGCTGTCCCAGCCCTGCTGCACCATGGCCTCGGATGGTGGCGTCTGCTCTAGCTCCAGTCCTGCCCCAGGTTCTAGCCCCTGCCTTGAATCTTGACAGAAATCTGAGGAGGGGGGCTTCTGATCCTGTATGCCTCCTATGTGTTGCCTTGAGATGATTCAGTGCCAGGTATCAGAAGAGGTGGGATTATCCCTGGGAAAGGGCAGAGCACTGGGGAGGGAGGGTTGGGTGAGTCAGGTTGATCAATCACCCCGATCCCCATGTGAGAGAGGTGTAGGGGTGTGTGTGTGTGTCTGTCACCTCACTCCATGCAAACCTTAAAGATAAGGTAAATAATAAGATTCCAGCTCTGCAATATTTTTTAATAGGAGCTCAGCCGACTTGATGTCAATTTGAACATTTGTACTGTATAGTTCTGATTGATTGCCATTGAACTCGCTTGAGTAATTTTACTAGGTGTCCCTTATTCAGCATAAGGAAACATGGTCACCCTATGACATGCCTTTGTAGGACCAACCATAGTCCAGGTTTACAGGAAAAAAACAGATTATTCAAAGATCATTGTCTCAAGTATGAGGTCATTAATTTCCTTGAGTACTGCTAATGGCTTTTACTAGCACACTTATATAAATAAACAGTTTTATACTTCTTATTCCTAACTTCCAATAGAGAAATGATACAGGCACGCAAATAGAATATACACATTCAGGGAATTACAAGTTCTCCAATGATAGGTTATATGCATCCATTTTGCATAAAGCATATAGTTATGTTTTTGAATATGAATATGCATATTTCCACAAAAATATCACAATTGGTTCCTATCAACATACCATCATTTGTTTTTAATCTAAGTTCTCTTTAGCATACTGTCATCAGTGAATATTTTAAGGTTTAATATTCTTGTTTTGTATTAAGACTGAGTGATATTCTTAAAATATATTCACAGCATATACTCTTGGAATCTGTTACTGAAGTCCACATCTAGCAGAAATCCCCATTGATTTACATGGGGTCTTTGCCTGCCACAATCTTTCACTCTATCTGTGGTAACAATAACAGACCAGAACTATATATTTTTTCTCCGGTCTAATAATTGCCTTGCAGTAGTAAATGCTTTGTAATGCTGGCTTGTACAATAGCTTGGTAGTAATACTTTAAAAAGTTCTTTCAGCAGGATTATTTTAAGAGATCTAGTAATTGTTAATGTATAGCAGGAAAATAATGAAAAGTAAACCCCTGGATATTATCAGGATATTTTGCTAACAGAACTGCTGCATTATGGCCTATAAAATTTGGAGATTTTGTGTATTAGTGTCATCTTCTACATCTTATGCTGCTATAACCATTTCCAGAATTTTTTAATAGTTCTGTATTTTAGATACGCATTAATATTGACAAGAGGCTTCTTTCTGGTTCATAGCAGACTACATTTTTCAGTATGGATTTAATTCCACTAGGAATCATGGTAGTGAAATATGCTGTATGGCAGCTGGTACAACAGCATTTTAATTCAAATAATAGAATCCAGCTGGTGGGGAGTTGACAGCTTTCTGAAGCAGACGTGACTTACTACAGATCTTCCTGATTTCTTTAATAAAATGCATTACCCTGGCATGTTAACCAAATGTTGATGAAAATACCAAATGTGCAGACCAGTAGAAGTAAAACTGATTATATGAAGTCATTAAGGGAATGAAAGTGGGAAGAAAATGTAATTTTAAAATTATATGAAAAGAACTGTATGCAAACTCTACTCTCACACGCACTTCACAAAATTACCTCTGGTTTGCAGATACATTTATGATTATTTGGTACAAGATCATCTTCGCTGAGCCCATTTTATATGGCACTCCCTGCTCTTCATCTTTTTTAACTGCCTGCTGTTGTCACTGGCAACAAAAGCCCTCTTCAAGGTAGATATTAATTTCCACGGTATCCCTAAATGGCTGTGTTGCAGAATAGTGGCTTAAAACTGCTTAACACCAACACAGAAATACATTTCTTTTGTATGAACATTCATGCTACACTTTTCCAGCAATGCCCTTTTATATATGACTGAAAGTTATAATTATCACATTAAATAAATTTGAGGAGGATCTTACTGGTGCATGGGACTGAAGATGATGTAACTCTCTTATAATTTGCAATGGTGTTTGTGTAGCTAGCCATACTGAAAATAGATCAGTGGGTACTAAACTTTTCCGAAAGATTTTCTTTTGACTTTTGATATACCGCCTAGAATAAATAAGCAGCTATAACAAGAGACTCATTCTGTGTCTGTCTTTATCACATTCCATATTATTGAAAAAAATGGCTCATACTGGAGAAAATAATAGTTGATTTTTTCAATACACTGTAAATCATCATCCTTTTCTGTCAATCTAGTTAATTTATCGGCATACCAAATCTGTTAACGGCACTTTGGCCTGTTCCAGCACTGCTGCTGTGTTGCCATTATTTGAGTATTGACTGTGTTCAGTGCAGCCCTAACATGAAAGAAGACACTGAGTTAAATCCTGGCTTCACTCAGAGGCGTAGCGAAGGAGGTGCAGGAGGGGGCAATTGCCCACGGTCGCCACGCTAGGGGGGCGCCAGGCCGGGGTGAGAGCAAGCACACGCTGCGCAGGCTCACCTGGCATGGGCGGTGAGTTATATGGCCGTCCCCCCCCGGCCCCGGGCCATCCCTGCCGTGTGCAGCATTCAGTCGGCTCCCCCTTGTCCGCGCACACTGCGCACGGCAAGGACGGTCCGGGGCCGGGAGGGACAGCCATAGAACTCGCCGCCCATGCCAGCATTCAGTCAGCTCCCCCTTGCCTGCGCACGCTGCGCAGCATTTCCAGGTGACCGGGGAGACGCCTGGGCATGACGTGACATCACGGCCCGGGACTTTAAAAGTGTTCAGTGCCGTGTGGTGCCGACCTATCTTCCGGTTCGGAGTCCGGAACTTCTGGGGCTGGAGCGCAAACTCTGGCCCCACGAACTGGAAGGCAGAAGGTAGGACAGGGCAGGGGGAAAACTAGGGGGTAGGGGTGGGAGAGGAAGGGGCTTGTGTGGAGGGGAGGGGAGGGGAGGGAAGGAGCTTGTGCGGAGGTGGAAGGGAGAGGGAAGATACAAATGGCAGGGGGCTAAGTGCAGACAAGGAGGAAAAGGGCAGGAGGGGAGGTGTCAGTGGGAGGGGGGACAGGGTGATGCTGAGAGAGGAGAGGAGAGGGGAAGGGCATTAGGGTCTAGAGCAGGGAGGGGGAGGTGCTGGGAGAAGGCTTGAAAGGAGGGGTGGGCATGAGAAAGGTGGGGATGGAGCAAGTAATGTGTGAGGGCACAGAGGGAAATGGGGGCAGAGAGTGGTGAGGGGTTAGGCATCAAAAAAGAGAGGGCAAAGGGAGCTGGGGCAGTGAGGGAAGGGGGAAGCACCAGGAGGGTGCAGGGCTAAAGGAAGGTGCAGGTGCCAGGGGATTCTGGGGGTGAAGCAGAAGGGCAGACACCTGCAGGGGAGAGACCAGCACCAGAGGAGAGAGGCAGGGCAGGTGTGTAGATGGAGGTGTTGGAAGAGGGGATGAGGAGGGGTAGCTCACATGATCAGAGTGGGGCTACTGGAGGAGTGGGCACAGGGGGGAAAGAAGGGCTGATGGAGGGGGGCAGGTCTCAGGAGGGCTGAGGGCAGTGAGAAGGGCAGGAGTCAGGACAGCAGAGGAGGGTGAGGAGTTGGGGGGCAGCAGGCACCAGGGGAGATGATGGAGCAAGGAGAGGAGACATGGCAGCAGAGAGAAAAGGTAAAGGTTTAAAAATATTTATTAATAACTAGGTGTGCTGCCCACAGCCAGTTTGTTTGCACCCCGCGGTGCAGTTTGGGTTTATGTGGGGATCAACACGTGGCTGGCGAGTGGGAGCCAAAACAAAAAAGTAGTCAGTGTAATGATCTTCTGTTGATATGCGTTTTAGTAGTTAAATTCTTGGACTGTCATTGCTCATGAAAAGTGCTGTCAGATGGGTAGAAATCGGGTAAATATTGCATTTTATTAATATCAGCAGAGCTGACTTAAATGGGTTCTGTGTGTTGTGTAGTCTTGCCTTAATCTTTGTATTCATCCCTGTCAGTGTGAGAGCAGCTATTTGTATATATTTGCTTGCATATGCAACCACACTTAAGTTGAGGCCGTCAGCATGTTCTGTAAGTATCAGCGTGGCCCCTGGGGCTTCCAAAGTTGAGTTGCCCTAGCTCATCCCTGACAGGTGTCTGTCTAACCTGGTCTTAAATATCTCCAGTGATGGAGATTCCGCAATCTTCCTAGGCAATTTATTCGAGTGTTTAACCGCCCTGACGGGCAGGAAGTTTTTCCTAATGTCCAACCTAAACCTCCCTTGGTGCAATTTAAGCCCATTGCTTCTCATCCCAACCTCAGAGGCCAAGGAGAACAATTTTTCTTCCTCCTCCTTATGATACTCTTTTAGATACTTGAAAGCTGCTCTCATGTCCCTTTTCGGTCTTCTCTTTTCCAAGGTAAACAAGGCCAATTCCTTCAGCCTTGCCTCATATCTCATGTTCTCTAGAACTTTCATCATTTGTGTTGATCTTCTCTGGACTTTCTCCAGTGTCTCCACGTTTCCTGAAATGTGGCGCCCAGAACTGAACATGATACTCCAGCTGGGGCCTAATGTAGATGGCTCAGTCCCTGCCTAGGGGACATGAGACTGGGCGGGTTAATTTCCAGTCCTCCTGTTTATTCTTTTCCTGAGCCAGGAGGGCACAGTGGCTCTGCAGGAAGGCAGCCCACACTGCTCCCTGCCTGAAACCTTGTGCAGGTGTTAAACAGCTGTCCAGCCCGCCCTAGAGGTGACTGCATTTCAGCGTGCCTGAAGCAACACAGCACCAGCAATAGACAGGAGAATGGCTCCCGGGCATGGCTTCAGCCTCTTTTCTTCCTCTCCCCTGCTTTGCAATGGGGCTGTAGACTCTGGGGGGAGAGGGGTGGAGGCAGGCAGAGGTGTCTCCCTGCAGCAGATGTAGACACGTCTCTGTATTAATCATTCTCTCATTGAAGTTTTTAGCTTTGTATTGAGTCCTTTTACATGGAAACTTTGTATTAAATCTTGGTAGAATAGTCCCTAGGACAAGTGAGGCAGAGACTGTCCCTGTGGGGTGAATGAAGTGGGAATGTATAAGGTGGAAGGTGAGCACCTCTGGGCAGTTGCAAAGGTTGGAGAGGGGATGGAAGCCAGATCCAAGATCAATGAGCCCTGGGAAGTGGGCCCATTGAAAGAAGACTGGACCTGTGGATGCTTTGGGCGTCAGCAGCAAGGACTGCTTTGGGAAGCCCTCTCTTTGGAGGTGAATGTGGCAGCATTGAGACACCACCCATAAGAACATAAGAATGGCCGTACTGGGTCAGACCAAAGGTCCATCTAGCCCAGTATCCTGTCTGCCGACAGTGGCCAGCACCAGGTGCCCCAGAGAGGGTGGACCGAAGACAATGATCAAGCGACTTGTCTCCTGCCATCCCTCTCCAGCCTCTGACAAACAGAGGCCAAGGACACCATTTTATCCCCTGGCTAACAGCCTTTTATGGACCTAACCTCCATGAAATTATCTAGCTTCTCTTTAAACTCTATTATAGTCCTAGCCTTCACAGCCTCCTCTGGCAAGGAGTTCCTCAGATTCATCACCCACAAAGGACGGTGCAGATTTGGGAATCTCCCCAGCGTCCTCAGCCGTGAAGACTGAAGCAAAGAAATCATTTAGTTTCTCCGCAATGGCTTTATCGTCCTTGATTGCGCCTTTTATAGTTCGATCGTCTAGGGGACCCACAGGTTTTTTAGCAGGCTTCCTGCTTCTAATGTACTTAAAAAACATTTTGTTATTTCTTTTTGAGTTTTTGGCGAGCTGTTCCTCAAAATCTTTTTTTGCTTTTCTTATTACATTTTTACACTTGATTTGACAGTGTTTATGTTCCTTCCTATTTATCTCACTAGGATTGGACTTCCACTTCTTAAAAGATGCCTTTTTGTCCCTCACTGCTTCTTTTACATGGTGGTTAAGCCACGGTGACACTTTTTTAGGTCTCTTGCTATGTTTTTTAATTTGGGGTATACATTTAAGTTGGGCCTCTATTATGGTGTCTTTAAAAAGTTTCCATGCAGCTTGCAGGGATTTGGCTCTAGTCACTGTCCCTTTTAATTTCTGTTTAACTAGCCTCCTCATTTTTGTGTAATTCCCCTTTTTGAAATTAAATGCCAGGGTGCTGGACTGCTGAGGTGTTCTACCCACCACAGGAATGTTGAATGTTATTATATTATGGTCACTATTCCCAAGTGGTCCTGTAATGGTTCGCAGAAGCAGGCACCACAGACACTAACTGCAGATTCACGGGACGGCTCTCACAGATCTTGCACATGCATAAGATGATAGATCTGCAGGAGTGGGGGCAGTGGCGTACTGAGGGGGCCGGAGAGGTCAGTTGCCCCTGGGCACCATGCTAGGGAGGCTCCAATTTAATCCCATTCTGCTCCCCCCGTTATCCCTTCAGCTCACGTGCTCCTACTCTGCCTGCCACCAGCAGCTGGAGCCTCCTCCCTGCCTTTCTGCTCCAAGCCCAACCCTGCTCCAAGCCCGTCCCTCCTCCATCTCCACCGGCAGGTTAGTGCATGTGGGAGCCCGGCCCCAAACTGTAGGGGGTGGGGGAAGATGCAGTACAAGTTCCCCTCAGCTGTGCACCAGGTTCAGGGCCGTGCCACATGGCGGCGGCGGCGGCGGCGGCGGCGGGGGGGGGGGATGCAAATTTTTCCTTTGCCCCCGGGCGCATAACACCCTCGCTACACCTCTGGCTTCACTGGAGTCAGTAGCAAAACTCCCGGTGACTTCAAAGGAGCCAGGATTTCATCCATGGCCTCTTCTCTGCTCTGCTTACAATCTAAGGGCCCAGTCCTGTAAAGTGTTCATAACTTTCAACTCCCTCTGCAGTTAATTATACCTGAGGGAACTCAGCACCTCACAAAATCAAGCCTCCTGTTAAAGAAAGTGTGATGCCCTGCATGCAATCCTGCAAACACTTATTCATATGAATAGTCTTCATTCCATTAAACAGTTCCATTAAATCACTTCCATGAATGAGGACTTCTCATGCCAAGACTAAAGTGTAGAAGGATCAGCCTCATCAGAATTTATTCAACATACCTAATATGTAGAGCCCTAATTCATGGTCCTCTTTTGGCCGGTTTCATGGTCACATTAATTTCTCGATTTCAGTTATTTAAATCTGAAATTTCACAATGTTGTACTTCTAGGAGGTCTTAACCCAAAAACTATGGTGTGGGGATCACAAGGTTATTGTTGGGGGAGAGTTCAGCATTGCTGCTACTTTGCTGCTGCTGGCAGTGACACTGACTTCACAGGTGGGCAGCTGAAGAGCGGCAGCTGCTGGCAAGGAGCCCAGCTCTGAAGGCACAGTTGCCTCCAGCTGAGATGCAGAAGTAAAGATGGTATAGCATGGTATTGCCATTTTACGTGTGCACTGCTGCCTGCAGAGCTGGGCCTTGTCAGCAGCTGCTACTCTCCGGTCACCTAGCTCTGAAGGCAGCAGTATAGAAGTAAGAATAGCATGATATGGTAGGGTGTTGGACACCTGCTCAATACTATGACCTCCCTAAAATAACCTCAGGACCCCCTGCAACTCCTTTTTGGGTCAAGATCCTCAATCTGAGAAATACTGGCCTGTGTAGAATAGGTAAAAAGCATACACAAGACCAGATGTCCCAGGAGGAGACCAGTTTTTACAGTCTGTGATGCATTTTTCATGGTCGTAAATTTGGTAGGCCCATACTGATATGTAGGCTGAAATTTCATGTGGTTAGAGTTTTGTTTTTAAATAGCAGTTTTTAATGGTAGCTTTGTATATTCAATATGCTGTGTGCCCTTATGGAAAGGTTAGTACAACGATTTGAATATGATAATTGTATAACCAGTAGGTACAATTAGCTTTAGCTCTTCTATTGTTTACTGGAGAGGGAATGATTTTTCACAGTTCTGTTCTGTTAAGACACCTTTCTCTAAGGTGTGAAAATAAATGTATTTGAAAACCCAGACCGAATGTATCCCATTATTTCAATAAGAGTCTTGGAAATGTACATAAATATTCATGAAGTGTTTGTTTTTAGTATCTTCAAAGTGTTTTTGTGATTTTCATGCTTTCTGACAATTTTATGGGGGGGGGGCACATGTATATGATTTTTTTAAATTAGTTCTTTATTTGGCTTCTCTAATCTTAACTATTTGGTAATGGTGGTAAACACTTATAAAAGAAATAAACTGAGTTATGAACAGGGATATAATGAAGAGTTCTGAAATTAAGAATCTAATGAGACTGAAAGTAAGAGAGGGTAAAATATGGATTGAATATCAGGAAAATTTCATGAGCTTAAGATCACGGAAACTATGAAGCAATTGTTCTCGGGAAGTGATGGAAGTTTAATCACTTCTGACATTTTAAAATTATATTCTCCTACCCTAGAAAAGGAGTTCTGAAGAATAATTCTACATTTTCAGGGAGTGGACCCTGTGAGCTAATTAAGATTTTTCTATCTTTAACATCTCTGATTCTCTAAAGTGATTCTATTATGTTGCAGCAAATGAAATGACGCTGTGATCATTGTTATCAATGCAAAATATTAGTTCCAATTCAGATGTACTGGTATGAATTGAAATGCATCTATTTTCATTTGGATTTGTTGGATTAAATGTGCTTGTGGCTACAATGCAAATAATAATTAATTGGCTTTAATAAAACCCTATTGGACTGACAGTATCTATTTCAGTTAAAACTGCTAGGTGGATAACAGTAGATTATGCATTAGTCATGCAATTTATGTCTGAAGATAACAGCCCTTTCAAAACTGACTAATTAACCAGCCTATTTATAAAGTAATCCAATAAATGTTAGAAATGATTGGGGCTCTGTTTTTGCAAACAAATAAGCTCATGTATGACACTACTTAATGAAAGAGACAAGGACATGAGGTAATATCTTTTATTGGACCAACTTTTGCTGGTGGATGGTACAAGCTTTCAGACTACATAAAGCCTCCTCTTCAGGTTTGGGGAAGGAATCAAAGTGTCTGAGCAAAATGTAAATTGGGACAAATTGGGAGGTAATGCATGTGAAGGTCATCATTCAGGGCAACCGCTGAGGATTAAATGGTTGTCTGATGTGAGCAATTAAGTATAGCAGACAGTGTAATATGTTATAAAGTGTTTGTATTGAACCATATACTAGTGTCCCTGTTAAGTTACATGCGTTTTGGTGTCTAGCAGTATTACTAATTTAAGTCCCAGGATTGCCTTTTGAGGGTGCTGTGCAGGATTTGATTGAGGATAAGTATTGAAAAATCAAATCTACACTGATCACTTTGTGAAAAGTGTTTGCTCACAGGTGATAAGATGCTTTTGTATTTTATCATTTTTCTATATGACTTCAAAAGAGTAGTCATTGTCTGGTTTCATCCACAGGGCAGTTATTGGGGGGATTTGATGCACCGGATAAGATGCTACTTCTGTATGAATCATCCCATTTGCTTCTCATGAGTAGTTATGTACTTTCTTAAGTGTCTGTGGTATTCGGGCCTAAAACAATAAGCATGTAAAGTAACTCCTTAAGACCTTTAATCCTTCAAACACTAAGCTATGTGCTTAATTTTCCTACCATTGATTTCAATTCTATTGATTTCATACGGAAATCATCGGGGGGGCTGACAGACTTGCTTGGCCTCTGGGCAAGGGTGGCAGCTCTATGTCTGGAAGGGTTGGGGCAGCCAACTTTCAGTGCCACCAGGACTGTGCTGGGCCCCCACCAACCAGCTCTCAGTGCCACCTGGAGCATGCTGCCTGATGCTCTGTTGGTGATTTAAAGGGCTTTGGGCTCTGGCTACCCCTGCTGCTGCAGAAGTAGCAGTGGCAGCTGGAGCCCTGGGCCTTTTTGAATTTCCAGGCCCTGCAGCAGTTTCCCCCTTTGCTCCTCCTTCTCCCCTTCAGTGGGTGTGTAAATCAT
This sequence comes from Pelochelys cantorii, assembly GCA_032595735.1. NCBI lineage: Eukaryota > Metazoa > Chordata > Testudines > Trionychidae > Pelochelys > Pelochelys cantorii. Next base: position 50,795,475 of record CM064327.1, read on the forward strand.
GAACCTCCTTGTGTAAGGAAGAAAAGGCAATACAGCTCAGTAAACAGTAGGCAACAGGGAATCAAATGAGATGATAGATAAGAAAACAAGAGGATTAAAAGGGGGGAAAACTGAAACACCTACAAAATCTCCAGAGAAAAAAAAACAACCAACCAAAAATATTTATTTGAACTCACAGGAAAACTTAATGCCAAAACATGAGTATTTTCTTTGTAGGCAAGTTTCCAAATATTGAAAATACACTTGAATAAATTATTGACTCTTTTTTATTAAAATCTATTGTGAGTCTAAACATTTTTCACTCCCAAAGGCTTGGATTACACTACCAACTTATGTCTGTAAAGTCCACACTTGAGTGACCTAAATCCCAGCGTAGACACTGCCATGTTGATGGAAGGGCTTCTCCTATCAACCAGCTCTTGGGGAGACGGAGTACCTACATAAACGGAAAACGCTCTCCTTTTTTGCATAGGAGCCTCTTCACTAAGCACTACAAGGACACAGTCACACTAGAGCAACATTGCAAATGTAGACAAGGCCTAAGAAAGCATACATGAAAATCAGAATTGGGGTGGAGCTTTGGAGGGGATTGGTACATGGAGACTTAAATACTTTTGTTACAATTGTAAATGAAACCAAGGCAAATAGGAATCATGCTGAAATGCTGGTAGGTGGGTGTGTTTTCTGTATATGCCACATCAAAAACAACTTCTGAAGAATACCAGAGATGCCCCTTGAGAGAACTTTCACTCTACTCATCACCCTGAAATAAACATACTCTGTCTTCAGGGAAGATTGTTGCATGGCAAACACTTGATTCCCTGATGCCCACTGTTACACTTGCTCCCAGTGCACAATGTTTAAATGGCACAGCAAAACTCACTCTGAGCCTCAGGCTGTGTCTACATTCAGAATGCTACAGTGGCACAGCCCGTTGCTATTCGGTAATTCACCTCCCTGAGAAGCAATATCTAGGTTGGGGTGGGCAATAATTTTTTGGGGGGGGGCTACTTCACCAATTTTGGAAGTGGTTCCTAGGCTGGCTCTGCCCCTGGAAGGGGCGGGGCATCAGGCAGAAGGGGCAGGCCTAGGCAGAAGGGGTGGTTCCCTCTAGGCACTGCGTGCAGGTAGGAGGAAAGGAGACTTTGTGTGCTCTCCTGCAGGGTGGGGGAGCACACAAAATCTCTCAGTGCCTACTGTGCCAGGGGTGTGCAGCTCCCAGAGGGAACCACCAGCCGTTTTGTATAGCTGGCAGTTCTCTCTGGTGCTGTGTGCCCCTGGCAGGGGGAGGAGACTTCACGCACTCCCCTGCTGCCAACCTCCAATTGGCCTGTGGGCAGGGGAGCAACAGGATGGGCCAGATCAAAAGGCTTGGCAGGCCAACCATATCTTGCTCACCCCTGATCGAGGTTGACAGAAGAATTCCGTGGCACTGGCACTGTCTGTACTGGATCATAGAATCATAGAGCTGGAAGAGACCTCAGGAGGCCATCAAGTCCAGCCCCCTGCCCAAGGGAGGACCAATCCCAACTAAATCAACCCAGCCAGGGCTTTGTCAAGCCGAGACTCAAACACCTCTAGGGATGGAGATTCCACTGCCTCCCTAGGTAACCCATTCCAGTGCTTCACCACCCTCCTAGTGAATTAGTTTTTCCTAATATCTAACCTAGACCTCCCCCACTGTAACTTGAGACCATTGCTCCTTGTTCTGCCATCCATCACTATTGTGAACAGCCTTTCTCCATCCTCCTTGGAACCTTCCTTCAGGAAGTTCAAGGCTGCTATCAAATCCCCCCTCACTTTTCTCTTCTGCAGTCTAAACAAACCCAAATCCCTCAGTCTCTCCTCATAGGTCATGTGCTCCAGCCCTCTAATCATTTTGGTCGCCCTCCGCTGGACCCTCTCCAATACATCCAGAATAAATGGGAATAATCACTTCTCTGGATCTGCTGGCAATGCTCCTCCTAATACACCCTAATATGCCATTAGCCTTCTTGGCTACAAGGGAACACTGTTGACTCATATCCAGCTTCTCATCCACTGTAATCCCCAGGTCCTTTTCTGCTGAACTGCTACTTAGCCATTCAGTCCCCAGCCTGTAACAATGCTTGGGATTCTTCCATCCCAAGTGCAGGACTCTACACTTGTCCTTGTTGAACCTCATCAGATTTCTTTTGGCCCAATCCTCTAATCTGTCCAGGTCCCTCTGGATCCTATCCCTGCTCTCCAGCTTATCTACCTCTCCCCCTAGCTTAGTGTCATCTGCGAACTTGCTGAGGATGCAATCCATCCCCTCATCCAGGTCATTAATAAAGATGTTGAACAAAACTGGTCCAAGAACTGATCCTTGGGGCACTCTGCTAGAAACCGACCGCCAACCTGACATCGAGCCATTGATCACGACCTGTTGGGCCCAACAGTCTAGCCAGCTTTCTGTCCATCTTACAGTCCATTTATCCAATCCATACTCCCTTAACTTGCTGACAAGAATATCGTGGGAGACCGTATCAAAAGCTTTGCTAAAGTCAAGGTATATCGCATCCACTGTCTTTCCCATATCCACAGAGCCAGTTACCTCATCATAGAAGCTAATCAGATTGGTCAGGCACGACTTACCCTTCATGAATCCATGTTGACTATTCCTGATCACTTTCCCCTCTTCCAAGTGTCTCAAAATGGATTCCTTGAGGATCCCCTCCATGATTTTTCCAGGGACTGAGGTAAGACTGACTGGTCTGTAGTTCCCTGGATTGTCCATCTTCCCTTTTTTTGAAGATGGGCACTACATTTGCCTTTTTCCAATCATCCGGGATCTCTCCCAATCTCCACAAGTTTTCAAAGATAATGGCCAAAGGCTCCGCAATTACATTTTTCAACTCCCTCAGTACCCTTGGATGCATTAGATCAGGGCCCATGGATCTGTGTATGTTTTGCTTTTCTAAATAGTTCCTAACTTATTCTTTCCCCACCAAGGGTTGTCCACCTCCTTCCCATACTGTGTTGTCTAGTGCATTTGTCTGGGAGCTGACCTTGTCCGTGAAGACAGAGGCAAAGAAAGCATTGAGTACTTCAGCTTTTCCTGCATCATCTGTCACTAGGTTACCTCCCGCATCTAATAAGGGTCCCACACCCCCTCTGATCACCCTCTTATTTCTAACATGCCTGTAGAAACCTTTATCGTTACCCTTCTCATCCCTTGCCAGCTGCAATTCCAGTTGCACTTTCACCTTCCTGATAACTCCCCTGCATTCTCAAGTAATATACTTATACTCCTCCCTAGTCATCTGTCCAAATTTCTAATTCTTGTAAGCTTCCTTTTTGTGTGTAAGCTCACAATGGATGTCCCCGGTAAGCCAATCTGGTTGCCTACCATATTTGCTTTTCTTGCTGCGCATCGGGATGGTTTCTTCCTGTGCCTTTAATAAGGCTTCTTTAAAATACTGCCAGTTCCCCTGGACTCCTTTCCCCTTCATGTAAGCATCCCAGGGAATCCTGCCCATCAGTTCTCTCGGGGAGTCAAAGTCTGCTCTTCTGAAGTCCATGGTGTATATTTTGCTACTCTCCTTTCTTCCTTTGGTCAGGATCCTGAAATCTACCATCTCATGATCACTGCTTCCCAGGTTGTCACCCACCTCTACTTCCCCTACTTGTTCCTCCCTGTTTGTGAGCAGTAGGTCAAGCTGCGCATGGCCCCGGTCGGTTCCTTCAGCACTTGTACCAAGAAGTTATCCCCAGCATTCTCCAAAAACTTCCTGGATTTTCTGTGTACTGCTGTATTGGTCTCCCAACAGATGTCAGGATTTAATAAAGTTGCTCATAAGAACCAGAGCCTGCGATCTGGAAGCTTCTCTCAGTTGTCCAAAGAAAGCTTCGTCTACCTCATCCACCTGATCCGGCGGTCTATAGGAGATACCAACCACAACATTACTCCTGTTGCTTCCACCTCTGAATTTAACCCATAGACTCTCAACAGTCTTTTCTCCCTCTACGTACTGGAGCTGTGAGCAGTCATAGTGCTCTCTTACATACAATGGAACTCCTCCTCCTTTTCTCCCTGCCTGTTCTTCCTGAACAGTTTATACCCTTCCATGACAGTGCTCCAGTCATGCGAGTCATCCCACCAAGTCTCCGTTATTCCAATCAAATCATAGTTCTTTAACTGGGCCAGGGCTTCTAATTCTTCCTGTTTGTTTCCCAGGCTTCTCGCATTGGTGTACAAACACCTTAGATAACCAGTTGATCGCCCTGCTTTCTCCATCCGAATCAGGGGTCCTCCTTTGTTGCTTGTTCCTCCTTGTGATTCTTCCCGGTATCCGACTTCCTCATTTACCTCAGGGCTTTGGTCACCATCCCCCAACTAACCTAGTTTAAAGCCCTCCTCACTAGGTTTGCAAGCCTGCCCGTGAAGATGCTCTTTCCTCTCTTGGTTAGGTGGATCCCATCTCTTCCTAACAATCCTTGTGCCCAGAACAGAATCCCATGGTCAAAGAAACCAAAGCCCTCTTCCTGACACCACCTGCACAACCACGCATTTACTTCCTCTATTCGACGATCCCTACCTGGATCTTTTCCTCAACCAGAAGGATGGACGAGAACTCCACTTGCACTTCAAATTCCGTGATCCTTCTTCCCAGCGCTGCCTAATCTGATGTGACCCGCTCAAGGTCATTCTTGGCCGTATTGTTAGTTCCTACATGGAGAAGCAAGAAGGGGTAGCGATCCAAAGGTTTAATCACTTTTGGAAGACTCTTGGTCACATCCTGAATGCGAGCTCCCGGTAAGCAGCACACTTCTCAAGATTGCGGGTCTGGATGGCAGATGGATGACTCAGTAGTCCCTCTTAGGAGGGAGTCCCCAACCACCACCACCACCACCACCTCCCGTCTTCTTTTGGGGGTGGTGGTCATGGAACTCCCATCCCTAGGACTGCGCATCCCATGCCTTCAGGTAAATGGCGTTCCCTTCTGATTTCTTCCCTGAGAGGTCCCTGCTAAAGCATTCTCCACCACAGTGCCTGTGGAGAGAGCTTGAAAGTGGTTACTTACCTTTGCAGGAATGGGGAATACCTGAGTTGGCCTTCTTCTCCTTCTAGAGGTTACATGCTGCCAGTTTTCTTCCTTGTCCTGTACTGCCCCGACTGGCTCTTCAGCCTGCTGTGGCTGCAGGATTAAACGCTGCCTTCTATCAAGGAAGTCTTCATCCTCTCTGATAGAACATAGGGTCGATACTTGGGCCTCCAGTCCTCTAATTTTTTCCTCTAAAATGGTGACCAGCTTGCATTTGGTGCAGATGAAATCCCTTCTTTCTTCTGGGAGGAAGACAAACATGGCACATGATGTGCAGGTAACAACAGCAGAGCTATCACCATCCATACCTGCCTTCCTTCTGCGAGATTCCTCAGTTGTTATTCAATGCCTCCCTGAAGGAAAGGAGTGTAGTGAAAAGATGTTAAAGAATCCCTCTCCAAGCTCGTGTTCACAAGCTCCGACTCACTCCTTTATAAAGCCCTGGACTGCCTGATAGCCCCTCCCCCAATTAAGGCTCAACCAATGAGCAGAGGCTTCTAGATTTCAAACCCTGATTAGATGCTCACAGCTTCCACCTGCCAGCCACAGCACACACTCCGTGAGGGGAGGTGGGAGGGAGAAGGGAAAAAAAAGGGTTAGAGCAGCAAGGATTTTTTCACAAACCAGAGCTATGCTGATGTAACTTTTTGATGCAGACCAGCCCTATCATGTAAACAGGGATAATGCTTCCTTACTTCACAAAGAAGTTGTGAGGATAATTTTTTAAATGTACTTGAGTTGCTCCAATTGGTGATGAGTGCATAGAAAAATCTATAAATAAATCATGAAAATGTAGGCTATTACTTTTTTGAATAACCCAAAACATAAGTGTTGTTGGATATTATTATAATCTATTGAAAACTGAATCCATTTAAAATTTACACAGATCCAAAAGATCTCAATGGGGATTTTTTAAGTGCATTGGTCAGTCTTATGGAGTAACTAAAAACATCACAGAAAATTCTATTTTGCAGAATAATGAAAAATAAGATGTATGAGAGAAGAATCCAGTGTGGCATAAAAAGAAAAAAATTGAAACAGAATGAAAACCTCTATAAACAGACACAATATTTTATACAGAAATACAAGAAATAGTTCAGCCACACAATCAATGAATGGTATGTTCACAAAGACACCTTCTGTTTCCCAGTTCTACTTAGTCAAAAATGGCACATTTCAAGAGGAACCCAAAAGCATTATGCAGGTATACTAAAAGCGTCTATCTTGGGATTGCATTATATTTAGATTCATTGTAACCTCTCAAGTCTTCTTATTCTTAATTTCCTCCCTGCTTTTAGTTGGGAAAACCGCAAAGTTTAGCAGACATTCTCACCATGTTTTATGCACATTTAACTAGGATAAATATTAAAGGATAATGCTATACACAATGTTGAGGTTTTAGAGAGGAGGTAAGTGGGGACTTTTGTGGCTGGTGATGGAGGACTTTTTATAACAGTGCTTCAGAAATTAGATTAGGGTGAGTATCACATGAAAAATTCTCTCAGTTGTGCTGTAAATTTAATGGCCGTGTTCTGTGAAATGAGCTTTTGTGGTCGGTAAGCAAGAAAATCAATCAGTACATACTATATCACTCCCAACTCCAACAAGAGCTCTGGTAGGAGTCAGCCCTTCATGCCCCACAAAGGGGGTTTTCTATGGTCACAATTCATACAAGTTTTAGCTCAGAACAAGCATGCTCAAGAATCTGAGAGTCCCTATTTATATGCAGCTTGGGGGCTTTGATTTTTACATTTCAGGAATAGCAGACAATGGGTTTCTCCTCAGGGTGTAGCTCCAAAAGGTTGGGTTCAGAGATTGGAATTTTTATTCACCTCCTCTCAAGTATTTTCTAGGAATTCCACTCAGCTTTATCTATTCCAAAGGTTTCTTCTTGTTTGGCACATTATTTAAAATAGTAATTTGAAGCTTGTAACACTTCTTCAGGCTTACACAGGTCATGTCTCTTCCCTAGAAAACTTGTGTACAATCCCACATTAAGACATAAATATTTCATTTATAATGCAATGGACTTCAAAGCTATTTAGATCTAATTCAGTAAGATCTCCCAAATATACTGCAGGAAATTGTCATATCTATCATTGCATGGAACTTAGGAAGTTAAGAAAATACAAGGCACAGGATAAAAGTAAACCAAGTCCCTGATTCAGCAGTACAATTAAGCACATGAGTGGCTATGTTAATTCCACTGAAGTCAAAGTTACGCTTAGGTACCTTCCTGAATTTGGGTCAGATACCATAGACTTAGAACTGATTTTTTTGTGTGTGCTTTTCCAGTTGCACAGAGGCATATAAGCATTTGCTTTGATTAACTCAATAACTGTTGTGTTATGCTTCAGTGAAGCATGCTGCTATCAGCCGTCACTGTAATGGAGTGTTTCTTTTTTTTTAATAATCTATTTTGGTGATCTCTGCGTTCTGGGTAGAGCATTGTTTAGATGCAGTTTTAATGTACACTTTTGTATAGAAACCCTGCCTCTAAGTAGTAAGAAGCAGTGTGTGCAGTCTGGGTGTGGGGGAATGATTGCTTAGAACCTGGGTCAACATAGATATAATACAGTACTATGATACCCTGCACAACTGTAATTTTTCCCCATTACGATATACTTCAGTATTCAGATCAGTCTTTGTACCTAGTTCTCCCCTCCTATTTATCACTGCTCATATTTTTTAATGCAGTTGGTGCTTCAAGATAGACATCCTTTTCTTTATTTCATGATAAAACATCTGTCATGCTTTTGATTCTACAGAAAATACAGAAATTTGGGTTTCACAGGAAATATAATAATTTATTTTTATTCATTTTATATGTTGCTTTTTTATTTCTTTAACAGAATACAGATAACAATGTAGTCCAAATACAGTATGCAAGTGTTGTTTTCTGGATCAATGATACTAAGTAATAGGATTTTATCATGCGTAATAACTAGCAAAATAATTTGCTTCCCTCCCATGAAAAATCAGATTAAAATATTCTCACCTCCTGTATGTTTTTTACGAGATTTCTGTCCCTGGGGATAGTCCAGCACTATTACTATTTAGTAAAACATGTACAAATATTAATTATGTCTGACATGTATTTTTTAATGACATTTTCAGAAAAATATGGGATTGATTCTGTTTTCACTGGTATTCCTCCCTGATTCACTGGTAGTCCTCCCTGATTCACCTTCATGTGAGATCAGAATCAAGCCCTCTATATTAAATGCATATGGCAACCATAAGTGAGTACCATAAGAATAAGATTACAGTACAAAAGAGTATGCTAGATAAAAAAGGGGAAATGATGTAAGCATATTTCATCAAGATTTAATGTATAAATCCCAAACTGGACATTTTACAAAAAAATAAATATTCTACTTAAACCCATCTGAAAGAAGTTATTTGTCTATTTGCGGTAAAGGTAGAATCTTTTCCATTCTTGTATGCACCCAATACAGTCCTGACTGAGAGGGACCTAGAGAGAGCAATAATGTTGTGCACGTAAGGAGTGGGGGAGATCTTGGCGGAGGTACATATAGAGCAGTGTGCATGTCAGAAATCTATCACACATGATAATATTTGGAATTGTACCATTATAGAATTGGTGCTTTGTGCATAAATACTTTCCTGCAGGGTTGGATTTTTCTAGTGCTGTGTTCACTGCTGGTAGAAGAAGCATCAAAACTATGGGCACGTTCTACAGAACAATGCATAGTTTTCTATTATTTTATTACTCAGCAAAATGACTTCAAGGCTACTAACAATACCCAGTGGCTTGGCAAAGCTTTCAAACCAGAAGCAATGGAACTTCTCCAAGGAACTCACTTTGCAAACGCGTCTGAATGCATAGAAAGCAAAGATCCTTATATTGCTCCCTCCCTCCCCCTGCTCTTATTCTTATCAGCTTTATGGGCATTCCATAGAATCCACATTGAATTTTTTTGTTGTTTTTTACAGAATCACTGACAGGATGTTGGGGTCTCTAGCCAAATTAATCCCTGATGTAACACCGTTGACTCAGGCCATTATGTTTTCTAGCCTACAAGAGTTTCTTAGAAATAAATTCTGTGTGTAGTTCTACTAGTGTGACTCAGCAGATGGGATCCTTGGGAATACATATATCTATGCAAGATCAATGTCTTAAGACCAATAGGATTTAGTATTTTTGCCATCAGTATTCTCTCTCATCCTTCTCCCTTATGTATGCAGTTTTGTGCTTGTGCATGTGCATGTTAGAGGCAATTGGACTCACCATGAAAGAATTCATATAATCTGACCCAATTGTTGCTTCTTATTGCCAATATATCTGAAGAAAGCTTATATACATTCATTTCTGTTTGTTGGGACTCATGAGATAAATCTTTGAAAATCAAAAGCAATAGCACAACAACCATAAAGCTATGCCAGCATATGAAAAACCAACGTAATTAATTCCCCTCTTCTTCCCTCTCCCTTAGCTAAAGGTAATGATTGGTTAGCAGCAACAAAGCAATCCCTGTTGTGTCTTCATATGGTTCTGCATTTTGGTGATATATCACAGTAGCTGTTGCAGTGTTTTTATCACTGTCCAGCAGTGTTCCCTCTAAGCTGAGGGACAGTACAGCTTCACAGGTGATTAATCAGCCCTGCCCAGTCAGTCAGTTCTGTGCATGGAGCTCTGAGCCTCTGATTGGGAAGGGCAGGGGCTGTGCAGCGTAGAGGGAACACTGTTGTCCAGCAATAGCTGCGTGACACAATAGACTGTATGTGTTTAAGCATGATTATTATTATTACTGTAGCACCTATCCAGTCATGGACCAGAACCCCACTGTACTAGGTGCTGTATAAACACAGAACAAAAAAAAGGACCCTGCCCAAGGAGCTTACAATTTATGTATAAAATAAGGGACTACAAATGGGGAAGTACAAGGAAATGAGTCAGTTTTGGTCGGTGTCAATAGTCTACAATCTCTACACTGCAGCAATTTAAGGCTAGGTCTACCCTAGACCTGGAAGGTCGGCTTAAGGTACACAAGTCTGGCTATGTAGCTAGAGTAGGCTTACCTTAAGCTGAGCTTGGTGCCAATCCTACAGTGTGAGGCCGATTGGAGCAAATGTTCCTGTTGGCTTCCCTTACTCCTCGTAACTGCAAGGAGTACAAGTGCTGGCCGGAGCTGCCCTCAGTGTTTAATTTACGGCTCTATACTAGACCCACTAAATCGAACACCAGAACATCAGTCGCCAGCGCAGCAAGTGAAGGTGTGCCCTAACAGTTGTCCATTTTTTTGTAGGCATCATGGCAAGGGAAAGTTTTGAAGTTGGATGTTGAGGTAGCTTTGTGGATATTTACAAGGACTTCTTCGAAGTATGTGGGGAAGCAGCATGTGAGAAAGCATCATTGTTCAGCTATTTTGTATTTGGGTAACTCAAGTGGCTTTTGTTCTAAATCACATAACCAAGTGTGTGTAATGCAACATCAGGATGTGACTCCATGATTAATTGGGATCTTTTAGCAGCTCTATTCAAGGATGAAGTGACTCACAATCCTGCTCCAGATCTTCATCCTAAACCAATGTTGCCTTATTTAGTTGTATATTTATATCATTTTATAGCACTTTCCTCATCCTTCAAGAAAAAACAAATGACTGAAATCAGTTCTGTAGTAATGGTGACAAGAAGGACATATCTGTCATGCTGCAAGAAAGCTGCTTCTGCATTGCTGCTATCAAACAGAAAAGTTTGATCAGAACTGTCCCAATATGAATTGAGGAAGCTGTGGCATTGTTAACCATTTCATTAATTTTACAACCTACCTTAAACCTGCCAGATGATGATGTTTTTTAAAATTGTTGTCACTGATTCACCATCAATTAGATTATCTCACTTGTGATTCAAAAGAGAAAAGATTAGTTTGTCTCAGATGCAGGTACTGGGTATCATTTCATTGTACACGGCGTAAAGAATGTGTACGTGTTCTGTAATTGTGTACCTTACTGTACGATCCTGTGGTTAACTTTACCTGGAAATGATATAAAATAATAAAATTAGTATAGTGTTATAGTGCATATTCGAGATTGCTGTTTAAAGCTGACAGTGATAACATTTTTTAAAGTTTATTAGAGATCATTACAAATTGATTCAAGTAAAATAAAAATACATATTTATTAGAAGCCAATAAAGTAATGACTAACCTTGTGCTTGTCCCATAGTTGTAAGGAAGAAATGAATACTAGCTTGCTCAGTGATGTGATGACAGTGATGATAGCCCTCCTTAAATAAATTGTACAGCAAAACAAAAAAAACCCTCCAGTCCCATTATGCTATGATGGCTTGGTGAACAAATGCTACTTTTTATTGCAGGAAATAATGAAATTTTTGCTCTTTTATATTGATGTGCATAATAAACTTTTTCTTATGATATCAGAACCACTAGCTATTACCTGATTCTCACGCCCTTTTGAAATTTATTTTAGTTAAATTACTTCAGTTTATAGCCGTTGCTTCAAGCCACAGTAATTTGGAGCTTCTTAATAGCCTCCAAAAAGGAATTTTTACCTCCACACAGTTACAAGATAAACACATGGATATTTTTGTTCTTTGAAATAAAAATAAGATTATTTTCCATTAGGGTATGTCTACACTACAGTGTTATTTCAAAATATCTTATTTCAAAATAGTTATTTTGAAATAGCTTATTTCGAAATTACATGTCTATACACAAAATGCATTTCGAAATAGCGTTCTGCTACTTTGAAATAGCGCGTCCACACTGAGTGGATGCTGAATCGCATTTAAGGCCGGACGGAACCAGATCCGGCAGGGCATCAGGTCAAGAATTACTTTGTGTGGTTGCAGCCTGAGGCTATCTGAGGCCTATGCTTAAAGGGACCCTCCCTGGACAGCCGGTTCTCAGCTTTCCCTGCTTGCTTGCCTACCTCACTGAGGGACAGCAAAGCATTTTGTCTCTGCGTGCTCTGGTTGCCCTCACTTGGGACACCACAGCACTCTGCAACGTAGAGTCAGAGCTGCCCCTGGGCACTCTGGTGCTTCTCGTGGATGCGTTGCTGTGAGCCTGGCTGCACTTTCTGCAGGCTGCCATCCGGGAGGTCCATCGGGGGGCTGTCAGTATCCATTAGGCCCTGTGGGAGAGCTTCCACCCTGAGGAGCACTAAGAGCCTCCCTGGTCTGCCCCACTGGGGGCTTGTGCCTCATTCCTCCCTCATGTCCTTCCACTTACCCTTCCCTAATCCCCCTTCCTGATGTCAAATAAAATACACGTATTTTCATGAACACAAACTCTCTTTACTTAACAAAACTGGGGGGGGGGGGAATGAAACTCTGGTGAGACTGGGGAAAGGAGGTAGGAGAAGGGAGGAGAGAGGGTGGAGAGGGGAGGGGGAAACCTGGGAGGAGGGAGCTGGAAGGGGGAAGCAAGGGGAAGAAGAGGGAGGAGAAGCTCAGGGCTCAGGGTTGGGGGTCTCGCCAGACCAACTTGACTTTCTTCATGTGGTCTTTGGTGGCCAGGCTGGCAGCTATCCTGCCATAGACAGCCACGTTCCTCTATCTAGTGCAGAGATCATGGACGTTGGGGGCATCTCCCCCAAAACTGAATAAGGTCCATGAACTCCACCCTGGACCAGGAAGGTGCCTGCCTTCTCCGGGCCCTGGCAGGCTCCTAGGAGCTGGCAGACTGCTCCTGGGGAGCGGTGGAGGGCTGGCTGCCAGTGGCTTGCTGGCTCATGTTTTGGGGCCACTGGGTCGGGGCAGTGACTGCTGGCTCTGGGCTGTCAGGCTTGGAACTGGCACAGGCACTGTGGCCAGAGTCTACCCCTTTAAGGGCTCCGGGGAGGGGGGAAGGGAGAGGAGTGTTCTTGCTTGAGGCCAGAGTGGCCACCAGGGCACCCTGGGAAGGGCTGGAGGCCCCCTATTTCGAAATAAGTATCTACACAGCACTTATTTCGAAATAACTATTTTGAAATTGGCATTATTCCTCGTGGAATGAGGTTTACCAATTTTGAAATAAGCCCTCTGCTATTTTGAATTAATTCCGAAATAGCGGATTGGCTGTGTAGACGCAAGTAAAGTTATTTCAAAGTAACGGCTGTTATTTCAAAATAACTTTGCTGTGTAGATATACCCTTACAGAAAAGTAATTTCAAATCCTCATGTAAGAGAGAGAAGTCTGTTGCTGGTCAGGTTACAGATAAGAATTCATAATGACCATCTGCATACAATTTTACCTACCGTATATTTTGGGGCTGGAGAGAGGAAGCTGGTTCAAAAGCTCAGTATTTTTTCATCGCCACTGTTATTTTAGAGGGGTTTCTTCTTGATTTGTCAACTTATTCAAAGATGCTTTCTGAGTTCATATAACTCTTTACCTTTTCATAACGTTTTTCATCATGCCACCCAATGCATTTGATAAGACGGCTCCAGCTGTTGTGAGCTGGATTTATAGAATATAAATTGTTGTCATGCCCAAGCTGAATTTGTTCATGTGGGTAGAAAAATAAGCAGGCTCACTCAGAAAATATTAACTTCTTCTTTCTTCCCCCCTAAAATAAGATGGAACCTTTTTTTTAGGTTGTTTTCCCTTGATTCAGTATTTGTGACAAGTTCCTTCTCATGTAAATTGCAACTTACCTAAAACATTTCACATTATTTAAAAAACAAACAAAGAAAACACTAAAGTGAGCCAGCTAGAGAGATAACTTGAAAAAAAGATTTAGAAAAGGATGATCTTTTATATTCTTGATTTGGATGAAGCTTCGGAAGGCCTGAGTTTCATCCCAGATGATTTTCAGTAGAGCTGGGTATTTTCTTGGCTTTACAAATAATTCTTGTTTAGGCTATGCTATAACCCTATCTGAATTTGGTTTCTATGAACAATCAAATGAGCAAGGTTTATTCGCATAAATACTCATGTAAAATGAATTTTAAGGTTGTATACTTGAGTAGTGTCATGAGAAGTAGTATAGTAATAGAGATGTAGCCATGTTAGTCTGGTCTTGCTGAAACAAAAGACAGGACTATGCAGCACTTTAAAGACTAACAAGATGGTTTATTAGGTGATGAGCTTTCGTGGGCCAGACCCATTTCCTCAGATCAAATTGTGGAAGAAAATTGGCATGACCATATATACCAAAGGGATACAATTAAAAAAAAAGTGAACAAATATAAAATTGACAAATCAGATTTTAGAACAGAGGGGAGGTGAGGGCGGGAGGTTAGTGTCTATGAGATAATGATATTAGGGGGTGATAATTGGGGAAGCTATCTTTGTAATGGGTAAGGTAGTTAGCATCTTTGTTAAGGCCCATTCGTAAAGTGTCAAATTTAAGCATGAATGACATTTCATAGACACTAACCTCCCTCCCTCACCCCCCGTCTATTCTAAAATCTGATTTGTCAATTTTATATGTGTTCACTTTTTTTTTATTGTATTCCTTTGGTATATATGGTCATGCCAATTTTCTTCCACAATTTGATCTGAGGAAGTGGGTCTGGCCCATGAAAGCTCATCACCTAATAAACCATCTTGTTAGTCTTTAAAGTGCTGCATAGTCCTGTCTTTTGTTTCAGAAGTAGTATACTGTATATGGCTAGGATGTCTCGTAGCACCATAGTGGAGCAGTGTTCTCAAAACTCTTTGCGTTGAGCTTTCGCAAAGGGACATCTTATTCGTAATAGTCTGCAAGCATTTATGATGAAATGCATCTAACTTCTGAGCATCTGTTTTCTTAAGTTGTCAGGTATCACTGCTGTAGGTCGTTATGGTTACTACGACAGCTGAATAGATGCTTAGTTGTGTATGTAAGGATATGGTATTCTTTAACTTAATTTGCGCATGCTTGAAGTCCTTCAGCATGTTCATGTAGACGAGCAATGTCATCAGTGAAATCTAAATAGAATAATCTTGAATAATTCCACCTTAAGCCATATTGATTATTCTTACATCACTTTAGGCCATATTGAATGAGGCGCAAGAACAAGAATGGAAACATGATGCACACTTGCATTACCCCCTTCTTAATTTCAAATTACTTACTTAATCTTCTATCCATTTTAACACAGCATTTTGAAGTTAGTGTAAAATGCCTTCATTACATTGGTAAGTTTCATCAAAATTCTGTACTATCTGACAATTTTCCACATTGTATCCCTATGTATATGACTGAATATTTTTGAAAGTCTGTGAAATTAATACTGAGGGTTCCTTGAAATTCATTTGCATTTTCAATAAACCTTCTTAAGGTGAAAATTGTGTTTGTGCATGAATGACTTCACCTAAAACCAGATTATTCCTCGCATAGAATGGTATCCACTTTTCCTTTCATCCTGTTTAACATACTCATAGCTAAGACAATTCCTGTGAGGGACAAAAATGCCACTCCTCTCCAATTCAAGCAAGTTACTTAAGTCTCCTGGTGTTCGAAACTTGATAATAGTATTAAGTGTCCATTCTTCTGCAACTTTTTTCTTCTCTCCATGTTTTATTGCATAATAAACATACTTCAGTTGCCAATTCTTCACCCAAATATTTGAGCATTTTGAGGTAAATATCATTTAGCCATGGTGCCTTGTTGTTTTTTTAGCTTGTGTGAAGCTTCAAAAGCTCGTCAACTTTGATTTGAGATGCATCACTGTCTAACTCTGTCAGTTCCTCTTCGTTGATCTCAAGCTGAGTTGCTGGATCAGGATGGTTAAACACTTCTTTGAAGTGTTCAATCCATTTGTTCTCTTGTTCCTCTTGAGTCTTTCAGAATTTCACCAAATTTCCCTTTCACTGGGATTCTACTGGAGTTAAACCTGTACCCTGCTAGCTGTTTCAAGATACAGTAGTATAGACAGTTCTAGTGTTGTTTCTTTGTTTTGCATCTTCAGCTTCCTTGGCCTTGCTTTCTCTGCAATTTTGTTTATCCTTTTTACAGCATCTCTTTACTTCTTTGTTAAGAAGATTTCTATAGAATCGCTTTATTTTTTTCATCTTTAGTTTGAAACACTTTAGTTTTCTGTTTTCTCCTCTGATCAATGAGTGCCCATGTTTGAGCTGAGATCCATTGTTCTTTAACAGTCCCTCTTTTTCTGCCTACCATCTTTTCTGCTGCTTCAATGACTGCTGTTTTAAAATGGTACCAACATTTCTCTGTCATTTGCTTCATAGTCTTTGAGAGCCTCAGATCTCTCTTTAAGCTCAATGCAGAATGTATTCTGTAGTTCAGAATCTTGCAGCTTTTTAATGTCAAATGGCTTGGATCCATCAAACTTCTTTTCCAGCCTTTTAAGCTTTAATCTAATGCTTGTCTTCAGTAAATAGTGGTCATTACCTATGTCTACTCCTCTAAAAACTCTAGCATCTGACACAGATGTTTTCCATCTCTGACTAATACAGAATAAAATAGATTATATATGTATTCGACCATCTGGTGATACCTAGGTCTTTTTGTGAATGTTTGCATGATGAAAATATGAACTGCAAATACTAAGATTATTTTCTGCACAAAATTCTAGGACTCTAGCTAATACCATTACTTGACAATATTCCAGTTATGTGAGGGCCTATAACTGTTTCCCAGCCTCTCTGATCCTTTCCAGTCTGGGCATTGAAGTCCCCCATAATGAGCACTAAGTCATGGCTCAATATTCCTTTCACCACATTTCCTAGTTCTGTGTAGAATCTGTCGTTATCCTCTTCATCAGCATACAGTATAGTTCATATGTATGGGTTTAAATCTCGCTGTGAGTGTCCTCTGTGATACTGGCTGCCAGGCCATTAGTCACTATTTCTCAGCTGTATTTATAATTCTTACTCTTCGTTCATGTTTACTTCTACCTGAATAAATAATTAGTTTGTCCCCCTGATATTAACAGGGGGGACATTGAACCTTGCACATGCCTAGGATATCAAATTTATACTTATCTATTTCACTAGTTACTTGTGCTAGCTTTCTGGTACTATTCAACGTTTGTACGTTCCCAATGGCTTTGGAAGTATTAGTTTTGGCCATCAGAATTTGGAACATTGGACAGATGACTTCCCAGGGGCTTTCATCATCTGCTGTTATAATTGCATCAAAATGTTCTCCATCTTCTTCAGATCAAGGCAAAGATTTCATGGTAACTGAGTAGTTTCCAAAGGGAAGCTACCCTGTTGAGCAACTTTCCTCCTTTCTGATCCAGGTATGGGACTGACACTGGCAAAATTGATAACAGACTAAAAATCCAAAGGCGATGTTGCAGACACCGCTGCGCCTTAGGCCTCTTTTTAGTGTCCTTCAAATGTGCCCCTTAGATGACGAGCCTGGCTTCCTACATCCTACTGTGGGGTGGGGGTGGGAGGGGAAGAGAAGGTGTCAGTACAGGTTTGTCACTAAAAGCTGCAATGTGTAGACATACCCTTAGTCTTTGCCTGACAGAAATTGAGTGCTTCTATCCCATTTTCATTACATTTCTGGGTGTTTTTTAAATGATTTCTTACAACCTTCAGTGACCCTTGACAATATAATTCCAGTTTCCATAGCAACACCTGTTGATGGCAGGAACACTGCAGCACTTCAAAAGCGCCTTCCTACCCCAGGTCATGCTGTGCCAGCATATCAGGATTGGGTTCAGTGTGTTAACTGAGTACAAGATCATCTTCCTTCTCTTTTCTAATGGGTGTCACGTCTGTAATCAGTTCCCCTAATTTGTGCAGACTAATTTAGAGACTGAGTGCTGTCTGTCAGATTACAATTTATGATACATATAGAACTAGTTATATGTGGCCTAAATATGCAACAGCGAGATACTATGTTGAACAACTTGTTTGGGTTCAAAGCTGTATATTATAAGATATACATATGTCTTTTGCTGTGAAACAAAAATGAATTTTTCCAAATGTTCACATCACTGAAGAAAACACTCTTTAGACTCCTTGTGATCTTGCCAAAAGAACAGTAATTCTGCATGCCACATAGCTTCACACTTTATTTTAAAATATCATAAAATGCATTGAAGGCATTCTTTGCAGAAAGTGAGTGTAGCCCTGCATACCTCCACAAATGTATAGCTGTTTTCCTTTGGTTTTCTTTGTTGTTGTTGTTTTTTAAATAGATCATGTCCCTTAGTTTCCTACTGCCTATTTCTTCAGTAATTGCTTCCCACCAGAAACGTTCAGAGCAGTGCTATTTAAAAGTGTTTGCAAGATTCCATGTGGCTTCCCCTTGGCAAGAAGTTCATTTGCTGTCGACTCCTAACTAAGCATCAAAATGGTTATACATCCTGTTGGATCTACAATATTTTATTTTTCTCTTGACACGCTTAATGCAGAAGTTTTAAGTGACTTGTATTTTTTTCTAGCGCACAGTTTATAATTATGAATCTTTGCCATGTTTATTATTTTTGCCTTCCCAGACATTTATAGCTTGTTCAGTCAATATGGTAGGTTCCGTATTCTGACAGATGGTGAACTCCATTCTGGTGCTGCTTTCACACACACTTTTGTTTGTTGGAATGCAGTGCTTCTGTTGTTGCTTTTTTCAAATAAGGAATGAGGGAAACTTGCTGAACTGTTCACTTTCCTGTTTTAAGATTCCCAACATTTAATTCTAATAGATTATATAAATTAACATAATTTATTTTAATTTTTGTATGACTATTCTTTAATGAGGCGGACAGTAATGACCTTTGAAAAATCTTGGGTTGATATTTTTGAAAGGTCAGCTGTAGGCAGCTCCTGAGCTCTTCCAGTGAGAGAGTGCTTCTTTCTTCCACCTGTTGTACATGCAGTGCCGCCAAAATACATCTGGACCTCTTCTCTGTCAGTCCCAGAAAACATCATTCTGGTGTATTGATTCTTACCACTAATTGTGTATCAGCCAGGAGATAATTGGTTTTGGCTTGCATATCTTTATTGGTATGGGATTGCAAGTTGATGTCATCTGTAAAGTCAAAGTCCTCTAAATACTGTGTGAAAGTCCACTGTATATGTGCCATATCAAGATACAATCCAGAATGAGTAGCTGTGTCACCCCTGCCCTGCAGTCCTGAGTGCCTTAAAATGCCTTGCTGAAGTAGCTTCCACCTCACAAACAGCATTCCAGCATGCAAGCTACCTCACATCCTCCTGAATTTCTGTGTGTAACTGTACTTTTTTTGGGCAGAGGAGGAGGGGAGGGTGTCTCTGCTACTGCCTGATTGTGTACTTCCAGTTCCAAATGAGGTGTGTGGTTCACTGATTAGAGTGTAACCGTAGTGGTTATACTGCATGATCCTTTTCTCATTTGTTTTGGTATTTTTAATTCTTACCATATCTTTTTATAAAATCAGCAAGGAGTCCTGGGACACCTTAAAGACAAAGGGTGTGGCTACACAGCACAGTTATTTTGATGTGAGCGTCTACAGAGCAATTTCATTATTTCAGAATCATATTGAAATAATGGACGGCTTATTTTGAAAACAGTAAACCTCATTCCATGAGGAATAACTTATTCCAAACCAGCTATTTTGGAATAGCAGTAGCATGGATGCTCCACTGCTACTATTTCAAAATAGCTCCTTCCCAGGGACATTCAGAGTAATTACTTCCCTGTGCCTTCTGGGGCTCTAATTCAAGGTAGCACATAGACTTTAGAGAAGCCTGACGGACTAATTTTGAGGCTTCCTTGTAGTGTAAACGTGCTATTTTGAAATAAACTATTCTGGAAAAAAATTCCAAAATCGCTAAATAAGCATGCTGTGTAAATGAACCATAACATATTTATTTGGGCATAAGCTTTCATGGGTAAAAAACACTTTGTCAGATGCAAAAAAAAAAAGTGTTTTTTGTTGTTGTTTTTTTTACCCAGGAAAGCTTATGCCTGAATAAATCTGTTAGTCTTTAAGGTGCCCTCGGACTCCTCATTGTTTTTGCAGATACAGACTGACATGGCTACTCCCCCCACTCCGAGACATATCTTTTTTGTAAGCAGCCTCCCAAAATCTCTACAGTATTCTTCAACTCTGCCTAAGCTCCATTTGAATGATATCTGGACCTGGATCCATTTTTTAAACAGTTTTCTGCTCTCTCTCCTTCTATTCTTGTGATTGGGGCCTAGTTCAATGTTCTAGATCATCTCCTTCCTCTGTATTTGGGGGATTGGCCTCTGTCTCACTATTCAGTGGACTTAAGTCTGTTTGACCCAATATTCTGTTCAGTTAATTACTGGGGATTTATGTTGGTGTAAGTGAAAGCAGCACTTAAGAGTGACAGCAACAGAGAGAGAGTGTGTTGGTAATGGTTTTTAAAAACATTTTAACCACACTTTGTACCATCTTTAGTGAGGGTCAAATGGTGTTCAGGTGAAACCATTTTCTAATAATTTTTAGAAAGCATTTCCTAGCACAGTCTCATGTGGTGCGGTCAAGGCATTAATGTACTTTTGCTTTGGCATACATAAGGGATTTATGTTGTGAGTCAGTGATGAATCAAGCAGGAGCAATCCCATGGTGTGAGTGGTATTGTTCATGCATTAGTTAATAGGAGTTAAAAACCATGAGCTGGAACAGCTGGGAGAGGAAATGAAGGGAGATGCAGCTGGAATAAAGAAAGGGAGAGAGCTTGAACAAGAAACAAACAGACAAACACTGAGTGTAAGAGAGCTAAGAAGTGCAGCAAGGGTGGTTGGTTTTTTTTGTTTGTTTGTTTGTTTTTAAACAGAAAGCCCAGTCAAAAAGGGGACCAGACAGGAATGGAGTCTTGGGGAGAAAGAGGCAGGTTCCAGCACCAGAGTTCTCTTTGGTGTTTCCCATGCATGTGAGGAATGGATTTTGTTAAGTACTTCAATATGGAGGTGATATGTAATAGGGATAAAGCAAAGGGTTCGGGGCCGGGTGGGTTCTGGGATGGGGCCAGAGTTGAAGGATTTGGGGTGTAGGCTGCCCTGGGGCTTAGGCAAGTTGAGAGGATGAGAGGCCCTCAGCTAGTCCAGGGGTGGGCAATAATTTTTGACCAGAGGCCATTTCAGATATATATTTTTGAAGTGGCCCCGAGCTGCCCTGGAAGGGGCGGAGCCTCAGGTGGAAGGGGCAGAGCCAGTACACTTCTGTGCTTCCCCACCCACAGACCCTGATTAGTCTAGGGTGGGAGAGCATGCAAAGTCTTCCCCCCCCCCAAGAACTGCCAGCTGTTCTAAACAGCTGGTGGTTCCCTCTAGGTACTCATGCCCCTGGCGGTGGGAGGAGACTTTGTGTGCTTCACCCTGCTGCCCCCAGATCAAACAGGGCCTGGGGAGGAGGAGCATATGAAGTCTCTTGCTCCCTGCCCCCCACCCTGCAAGGGAGCACTGCGCTTAGCGTCAGCCACCATTTCAGCAGCAGCTAGTGGTTGACTTTAAGTGCTGAGCTCCTTGCAGTCTGAGGAGACACTTCACGTGCTTCTCCCTACCCTCAGGCCCTGATTGACTTTCGGGGTGGAGGGGGAGCGGCAGGACCTCCGCAGGCCAGATCAACACTTGGCGGGCTAGATCCAGCCTGCAGAGGCCCTTTTGCCCACCCCTGCTCTTGTCTCTCTCCTCGCAGCCAACATGGTCTGCGAACAAGGGAGGTACTTCTCCCTGCCATGGCAGATCTGAAGCTGGGGCTGCTTAGAGGGAACTTAGTTCTGCACTCCTGCTGAAGTGTCTGTTTTTTAAACATTAAAACGTTGGCAACCCTAAATGCAAGCTGCACATTTACAAGTACTTATAAAGTCATAAGGCATATATTTTCTTATGAGCATATTTGGTTGTTGTATTGCATTATAATGGAGAATGATAAGTGTAGAAGTGCTTGCCTTGACTTAACATTATGCCAACAATTGAGGCTACTCCATACTTGATAGTGATGGAGTAAGAATTTGAAGATGATACATTTTGTGTACTCTACTTAACCAATTCAAAAACAAAAGTCAGAAAATGAGGAAGCCAATACTATGTCTAATATTAGGATCCATATGAAATGGTTTGCTGAGAGCCTTTTCCTATAAATGTGGCAAACATTTCTGCATGATTAAGGTAGCTCTTTTTCATCTGCTGGTTTAAAAATAAAATGTTTTCATTGTATCAGGCACACACATCTCCCTAGCTGTAAATTAAACAGCAGTTTGCTGCCTGGATTCCCACAGTAGCAGCAAGAGCAAGTGATCATATTTAAGGGGAAGTTAAGATTCTTTTCATCATGAAACAATCACTGATTTATCAGAGGCAGCAATGAGAGTCCATTAGGAAAAGCTCACAGCTGTCTGCAGCTGTTCTAATATATTTTTCTCAAGGCCTAATGCATTTGAAAAGGAAGAAAAACTTTGATGAAATACATTAACATCTGTTTGGAGAGAATTCTGGCTATGAAAGTAAATATTTAATGTAACAAAACTATGGTATGTAAAACTGCCAGAGCTATACTAAATGAGAAATAAAAATTGGCAGTGGTCTTTGTTCCTTTATGTTTGTGTTCAATTTACTGGAGCAATGGAAGTAAGAACCTACTTTTTTGAATCCTGCACTGGCATGGTTATGACACTTCAAAAACTCTTCATGGCCCAGTTGGTACTAATCAGACTAGGACTTGTGACATCAGCATTCCAGCCATCTCCCTCCCCATTCGGTTTTGCCTCAAGCCAAAATTGTGGAGGGGAAATAAGAGTCTGCTTCTGAAAACCAGGCCCAATGTGTCTCTCGGTACTTTAAAGGTGAACTGAAAATGATTTTTTCCAATCATTGCCCATATGTCTGTGTATTTTATAAATGTATTTTGAAACAGCTCTGTATTTTATAAATGCAGTAGTAAGATAGTTGTTTCCAAAAATGGTTTAAAATTAGATTTAGTGGGTACAGTTTGTACCTGTATATCAGATTGTTTTCATTTTTTACCTCAACAAAGGGCTGCTTATAAACAAAATATATAAAAAGCTGGTGTTTGCTTCAACAGAGTCCTCAGTGTTTATCTCCACTGTATCATTTATGTACGTGAGCATGTCAACAAATAGGACTGCTTTTCCTCTTGTCACCTCTGTCACATAAGTTCAGTGTAAGCTGTAAAATATCTAAAGGCTGCTTTTGAAATTCAAAGAGAAAAATATTTCTTCCCAATTTCTCAACGCTCTCAACTCATCCAAGCTTCATCAGACACTTGTGGGATTTGCAATTGTAAATTGCCTACTTCATGAAACTTTAAAGATTAATGTTGTACATTTATAGTTCTCTTTCTTCTACATCAGCATCTTTAACCAACAAGATAAACCTTGAGTAGGGCTTCCATGCTTGTGTTGTCTGCTACCAATGTACTATATCAAAGAAATATTAGGAAAGTAGCACAGTAGTATTATTTTATATAACAATCTAAGAGAGGAGTATGTCTTACAGATCTAAAATAAGGAGTTTACACTTCAATTTATACAATCAAATCATGGAGTGACCAAAGGAGGGAAAATTCTTACCATCTTGTTTCTCATTTTGTAATCCTTTGAGCTGCCGTGTTATATCAACTTCTTGATTGCAGTGTTGGTCACAGTATATTAGAAAGACACAGTGGGTCAAGACCAGCTTCTGGTGGTGAGATACACAAGCTTTCATGCTTACACAGCGCTCTTCTTCAGGTCTAGGAAACTACTGTGTTAACTTAGTCCAATAAAAGCTATTACCTCACTCATCTTTTCTCGCCAATCAATTTATTGGGGCTTTTATCTCTTTTCTTTTGTAATAATATCATGGCCAAGATGTTGGAAGTGAGATCCACCATTTGGATCTGAGAGAAAATACTGCCCCTTAGTGCCCTCACATTTTTTTTCTTGATTTACAAGGGAAAATATAATTATTTATTTCATAAGTTGTGTCATAACCCTGGATTTCAATGATAAGTTCCACAGCAGACTGCTTTCTCCACTTGGTTCACATTTTTACTTTGAAGTACAATCATATACACCTTTGTAGCACCTTAGAGACTAACAGATTTATTAGGGCATAAGCTTTCATGGGTAAAAACCACTTCATAAGGTGCCACAGGACACCTCATTGTTTTTGCAGATACAGACTAACATGGCTACCCTCCTGAGACTCTCCACATGAATTAAAGCAGAAATATTTGAATGATCAGTAGATGTTCTATTGATATTTTGATATGGACCAAAGTGGTTGATCAGGCTTCCCTGCTTTTTAAAACTACTTTCACTGCCAGGTGTGAATTTACACTATTTGAAGAGATCAAGAGCCACTGAACTGGTAAACTATACCCATCCTGCTTTTCCTTGAAATGCATTTTCCACAGTTAAAGTCTTGGGTAATATCCAGTGGTGTTAATTCCAGGTTAACAGTTCCCCTTAAACTATTCTTCCCCTTGCAAATGCCTGGTGTTCCATTAGGTGGCAATTTTTAACAGACTTATGCCTATCTAGATTCAGCACTTAAGTGTGGCTAGGTCTACACTGCAAAGAAAAGTTGGAAAAAGATAGGCAAATTGCGAACTGCAATTTGCTATCTTTTTCTGCTTTTCTTTCGAAAGAGGCTTTTCTGAATTTTGGCCCATCTACATGGTGCCAAATTTTGAAAAAACCTCCTCTTTCAGCACATCCCTTCTTCCTCGTAGAACAAGGATTACAGGGACGGTGAAAGAACACGTCTGCTTTTTTTGGAAATTGTTCTGAAAAAGCGGACGCATTCCTTGGACGCAGCATAGCTTTTCCGGGATACCTCCTGTATCCTGGAAAAGCTCTGTAGTCTAGACATAGCCTGCGCTGCAAAGAGTTTATGCAGGCTGAACCTCTCTAGTTTGGCACCCTCGGGACCTGACCAGTTCTGAACCAGAAGGTCAATATTGTCTAGCAACATTACCAACACTTCCACTGCTTACTGAACTGTTTAGAGAATATTTAGGGGTAAATTAGAGCTAAATAACAGCACAGTACACTGAGAGCTAGGACTGGTGGCTATAAACAAACTTAATGGGACAGTGGGAAACTTGGTGAACGTTGGCTAACTAAAAGCATTCCTGATGACAGATGACAGAGGGAGTTTTGGACTAGAGAGGTTGAACCTGTACAAAGAAACAAATCAATTTGTTTGCAAGAGGACTTAAATCATTTGTATTTTTTCTTGTTTGTTGACATACTATTAAATTCTAATAATTACTGCTTACATAACGTGAGCAGCTGAGTTCAAGCATTTTACATTTTTGTTGACTACCGGTGATACAGTTTCTGTGCTGATACACCATTGATAATAACAGTAACTACAATTAAAATAGGTTTAGCAGGATCAAGATTCAGAAAGGCAAGACAGCAATTAGACATGGTGTAGAACAATTCAAACTCAGTGACAGAGTGGTGACACAGGTGATTGACGAATGAAAAAGAGCAGTCAAAATTCCAGAGTTCCTTTTTCTGCAAGGTAAGTCTTGTTGTGGAATGACAGGAAAATGTTCATCTCATTTCCTTATGACATTTGTTGTTCTAAACATTAAATATCTAGTTACACATTTTCTGGTGGATATTTTATCAGTTACAAGTATATCAACTCCATTTCCATAGGCTTCTGTTCAATAGTACTGGCATATCATTTCTAGCTCACTTTAATCAGAGCTGACATTTTTAAAAAGCATGATTCCCCTTGTGCTTTTATAGCTTGGCAATTTGATTTGGATAATCAGATTTGGTCCATATTTCCAACTACTTCAGACAGTTCCCTCTGGTTAGCCATGACAATTTGAGAAAATGGATAGCTTTGCAATATTTTAAGCCATATCTAAATACATTTGAATGTCATATGTCCAGCGAGAGTTTTGATTTGAAATGTAATTAAGAAGTGGAAAACATTAAAAAAGCCCTAGTCTGTCAAGACCTTCATCCTGTTAAATGAAACAGAGTATGGGATTCTTAAAATGAAGACTAAAGAAGGCCATTGGGGCCTAGAAAGCATGAGCTATGAGGGAAGGCTGAAAGAATTGGGCTTGTTTACTTTAGAAAAGCGAAGATTGAGAGGGGACATGATAGCAGTTTTCAAGTATCTAAAAGGTTGTTACAAGGAGGAGGGAGAAAATTGTTCTCCTTGGCCTCTGATGATAAGACAAGAAGCAACGGGCTTAAATCGCAGCGAGGGAGGTTTAGGTTGGACATTAGGAAAAACTTCCTGTCAGGTTGTAGAATCTCCATCTCTGGAGATATTTAAGAGCAGGTTGGATAGACATCTATCAGGAATGAGCTAGATGATGCTTGGTCCTGCCGTGAGTGCAGAGGATTGTACTTGATGATCTCTCGAGGTCCCTTCCAGTTCTAGTGTTCTATGATTCAGAAACAAACTAATTAGCAGGAATGCTCTCATCTATTGTAACTATACTTGTAAATTTACATTTGAAATTTAAAAAATCATATGCTTACTGTGCTTCTAGTTCATAATTAAAATAATATAAATCTGTATGCACAATAACTTTACATTACCAATGCACACTTCAGAAAATATTTATAGCCTTATAAGGTCAGGAAGTCAGGAGACTACACTTTGAGTATGTTACATTACAGATACTATAAAGATATAGCTATGTCAGCATAGTATTTTTACATACACACACACATATGACTAACATAGCTATACTAATATAACTTTCAAGCATACACCAAGACTCGGACACAGTAGCAGTCTTAGACCTTCTTGAAGCTGTATCTTTTACTGGAAGAAAAAAAAGTGTGTTCTTTTTCATATTGTAATAGCTACTTCAGTGTAAAATCCTAATGGAGACAAGGCACAGATAGTTTTTGCCTTGACTGTAGCTAGCCAAGACCAACACTGGCTGGGAAGTAACCTACATTAATGTAAAAAAACCCCACCCTACCTGTGTCTTTTTTTCATCAGGATTTTACATCAAGATAACAATTGCAATATGAAAACACACCTTTTAGTACATGGGTGGCAGGTACCATATGATGGGGCAGGTTGTGCCTCCCAAATAGCCAGGTATGGCCCACCCACACACTGCCCCCAGACCTCCTGCTTCTGTTCTGTGGCCTGGCTGCTGGGGCTGCACGCTGCCTGGTGCTCTGGGCTGGGGCCATGTACCACCTGCTCTCTCATTGCTCCAGGCGTGGGGTGGGAGGCTGCAACAGTGCTGTTTCCCCTTCTGGCACCCCGGGGCTGGAGGTGCTAATGTGTGGCAGAGGCCGGTGGCCATAGTGGGGAGAAGTCTGAGCTCCGGTGGCAGAAAGGATGGGGCCTTGGGTGGAAGGGGAGGAGCTAAGGGCTAGCCTCCCCCAGCCAGCAGTTCGTATGCTGACAATGTTTTAGTAGTAAAGACATAGACATAGAGTAGGTCATTAGTAGATTTTCCTATCTCAAGCTAATTGATTGCCAATTAAGTGAACATGTATAACCTGTTTACTCACGCTCCTAGTGTATGAATCCTACCATACAAATTATGGCGCCTGCAATAAATGTGGACTCTGTCTACACTAGCTGTAAGGTACATGTCAAGTATCCTGAGTTACTAGGCAGTCAATTCTCTCAAAGCGGGGAAGTCTGGTAGTGAAGACAAGCTCCTATTTTCATTGTTAAAATAGCCCTTTGCTTTCCAGAACTTTACACTTCTTTCACACACCTAACCAACCAGCCAGAATATCATCTACAATTCTCCGCAGATTTTCCTCCCAGCTCAGGTAGATAGACATGGCATTGCTCTGTTTGCATGCTAAGAATAACAGTGTGGACATTGTACCATGGATAGTGGCATGAGCTTAGAGTGGAACCCAGGGAGGTTTAATTAGATTTTGATAAAGGTTTAATTTTATTTGACAGACATATTTCAGTTGCTCATAAAAGTTCAGCACATGCCACATCTTTCAATATTTCGTTTCAAAAAGAAATTCTAAAGCTTCCATATTATTCTGGGTGCTGTATAATGTATCTCTCTACCTATGCATATGTAATTATAAAGTGTATGAATGAGAGTGTTAGAAAAAAGAAATATATATTACATGTTTATAAGATTTGATCAAATACAATTTTCCTACCAATAACATGTTAGAATTTTCAATTCCAAAGATTTGTACTGTACTCCTGTGATTATTTTGCATAACACAAGACAAAGCTTGTGGGTTCCATAGTCATTTTTGCAGTGAGTGCCAGAGCTCTTTTTTCCTCCCTTCCCCCCACCGAACATCGCTGAGATGTAAACAACATCTCTTTGTACCTGGATGTTATGCTCTTTGGGAAATTCTTCTTTAGTTCTTAGCATGCATGAAAAGAATGTATAGAAGAAATTTTCGTCTCAGTTGCAGTGGTGTAAATCCAAAGATATTGAAGTTAATGAAGTTCTTTCGATTTGCACTGTTGTAACTGAAATAAAAATATTATACACTGCACATTACATGACTGCATTCTCCATGCCTCTGGAAATTTATATAAGTTTCATGCTGCATTAGGGAATAATGGCCTCATTTTTATATGCCACAGGAGATGCTGTAAAAGCAGGAAGCAAGACACGAGAAGATCCAGAATAGCTCAGGGTCACACAAATTCAGAGGAAAAAAGAATGTGATAAACTATGTTAATGTTGCTCTTAATCTCTAAGGATTATTTAGCAATACAAATCTATCTGGGAACTACAATTTGGGTAAGATACACTGAGTTTCTGTTGTGAGCTACTAAATTCTCCATAGAAGTATCTCTATGTTATAGCATTAGGTGCACATCGGCACATGTGTTTGTTTTAAAATCTGGTAGGACAGAATAAAGATAGTGCAGAAGACTTCCCAGATATCTACACTATCTCATAGGCTGTGCATGGGAAATATTTTGACCTACAGGTGACTATCATTTAGTGATGCCATTCTTGAAGGTGCAATCTCCAACTTGAGGTATCTAATGTCTGACATCTCACTGATGCTTCACTGCCATTCCCAAATGTTACACACTAAGGAGAAAAATGTTACAAGAACTAAGGGAAAATAACACTGACACCTGCCAGTTTCAGATGTAGTACAGGTTTAAAAGGGAGGGGAAGAATAAAGCTGGCCTACAGTACAACACTTTTGCTAGCCAATTCTTAGGTCTGGTCTACACTTAAAAATTGGGATTACGTACCTGAATCAGTCAGGGGTGTGAAAAACCCTTACTCCAACCAATGTAGCTATGTCCACTAACCCCCTCCTCTTTTCCCGGTAAAGGCAACTATGTCAGTGGAAGAATATTTCCATCAGTGTAGCTATCCTTGCTCATGGAGTTCCTACACTGATGGAAAAACCTCTTCCATTGGAATATGCTATGTCTGTACTGCAGGGTTATGCCAGCATAGCTATGGCAACATCACTATGCTGGTATAGTCTCCATTGCATGAATATGTTCTTCATTGAATTGTTTCTCTTTGCTTCTAGCAATGAATGTATCTCAGTGTATGTAAGATTTATGTATGGTTTCCCTTGCCATTTGTAAGATTGTTCATGAGCACTGGCCTTCTGGCATTTCTGTAATGTGAGACATTTTCTTGCTTTTAGACAAGGAAAAAACCCATTGAAGATGATTTTTAATGTATAAAAATGTATGAATTGTGAAATCAGTTATAAAGCTCTGTAGGGAAAAGTAGGTCAGATTTGAGGTCCATCAACCCTGACACTTCCTCTTTCAGCTAAGTCTGTATTTCCCTCTGGAATATTTTTTGTACATTTCAGACATTATGCCAAAGAATTTTTACACCTGAAATTCAACCAGGTTAACATGATTAGATTTCTGTTCCCTAAATCAAGGTTAAAAACAAAATCAAGACACCACTTGCAATTCTTGTGTATAATGCTTGTGTTGTGGTCATTTTGTGGCAGTATTTGCAGGTCTTGGGCAGGATATAGGCCCGATTGTGTCAGGGGCTGGCAGAGACAATCCCTGCTCCAAAATGCTTACAGTAGAGACTAGGACAGGTGTTTTGAGTATTTTCTGATTTACCTCAGGTTAAACTTAATAACTCCCCTTGAGAACAGGGTTTTTCACTGATTCTAAGGTCAGAAGGGATGCTTGTGATAATCTAGTCTGATCTTTTGTATAATACAGGCCAGACAACTTTCCCCAAATAGTTCTGGATATACTTGTTTCAGTAAAACAACCAGTCTTGGTTTAAAAATGATCACTGATGGATAATCCAAAGCTAAATTGTTCCAAAAATTAAATACTGTCAATTTTAAACATGCCTAATTTCAAGGCTTGTTTCCAATCCCAGTGATTGCATCATGTTAATTAAGCCTTTCTCTGCTAAACTGAAGAGCCCATTATCAAATATTTGTTTCCCAAATGGGTGCTTACAGACTGTACTGTACAAGTCATCCCTTAATATTCTCTTTGACAAGCTATAAGTAAAAAAATAGGGCTGGTCATTTGGGACAGACTCTTGCTGTTCAAAAATGCTTTTATAATAAAGGGCAAATTCTTACTTAGCTTCTATGTACTTTCCACTAATACTACACTCCCTCTGAAGTTCCATGCATGAGGATGTTAGGATTTGGCCTACTTCATATTACTCCTGAAGTACTGGTTATTTTTTGAAAAGGTAAAAAATTTCCCTTCTGTCTACAAACTGATGTTCTGAATTGAGTTGTGTCCGTTCATAGAATCCTGAAACCTTTTAATTTAGTACCAAGGGTGCCATAATGACAGCCTAGCAGGACCTATTCTAAACAGGTGGAAGGGCCTCTGACGGACTGCCAGAAAGTTACCAATTAATGCTGATTGAATGGGGAATTATTGTAATGTTGCCACAGTTCATATGGGAACTGGAACAAGTCCACAGTTGTGGTTCATCCTGGCTGAATGGTCCCTAAATACTTTTACTGGAGATTAATTTTATGAAATAATCATTTCCTCTCGATACATATAAAACAGTGAATTTCAAACTAGGATACACATAGCAATAGGCTAGGGTATGCAAGGTCTCATCAAGGTGTATGGGAGAATTACCAATACAGGACTGTCAACACCGAGTTATCCCTTACAGACCTCTTCTCCTCCCCATTTTCATAGGCAAGTAGTTCAGTGAGCTGGGAGGGGCACGCAGCAGGGCAGGACAGAGTGGAGCAAGCTGCCGGATCGCTCCGACTCCTGCTGCTGTGGTGAGTGTGACTGTTGCCGCCCCACACCAGGACTCCTAAGAAATTCCCGTCTGCCCTAGACCTCCTCCATAGGATGGTTGAGGTGGCTGCCGCAGAACCCGCCCCCCCCCCAAAAGTGAGAGACTTGGGGCAACTGCCCCAACCCATCCTATGGATGGGACAGTTCTGCATGGGTATATTCTGACCCAGTTAACTTTAGATATTTAAAAATCTTCACATTAAATTAACCTTAAACAGTGTTGAAGACAGTTACCATATATGGGAATACCCAGAATCCTTTTCAGGTGGGCTCAAAACAGTTTTGCCTTTGATTTAAGTGCATCAAGGATTTCACCCCTGTTGCTTCACTTAATCTTCCCAGCTCAGCTGTTCCAAGCGAGATCTACACTGCACTGTGCCTGCGACGGAACTATGATTCTGCAAAGATCTGTGCAGATGAGTTCAGTGAGATTAGTCACGTGCTGCACTTTAAAACTCAGACATCTTTGCAGGATCAGGGCCTGATTTTTGTTTCAGTTGAAAGTAGAATAAGTACAGGTTGTCCCTGCCTACTGTGGCACCCTTGGGACATGACTAGTCCCGAACAAGGGATTTTGCCAGGCCGGGGAGGTCCCCAGTCGCCGGCCTCCCAGCCTGCTGCCTCTTCCCGGCTGCCCGCCCTGCAAGGGAGCCCTGCCCCAGGGATCCATGGCTGCCTCAGACCCCACTGCTCCTGACACAGCCAGGAATCCCTGGGGTCAGGGCTCCCTGGCTGTTGTTAGCCCCACTGCTACCAGTGTGGCTGGGCATCCCTGGACCAGGGACAGCCAGCCCCACTGCTGCTGGGGTGGTCGGGGAGCCCCAGCCCTGGGGTCCACAGCCATCACCGTGTCCGCTGCTGCTGGCTTGACCAAGTGTTTCTGGCCCTAGCAATCCCCAACCACTGGTGGCCCCCGGCACAGCTGGGCATTCCAGTGGGTCAGGGATCCCTGGATCGAGGCTCCTCAGTGGGGGGCTTCCCAGTGCATGCCAGGGCTCTCTGCTCTAGCTCTTTGCTGCCCCAGGGTGTCCCAGATTTGGGAGACTGAACATGTAGAAGCACTGAAGTAAACTCTGAGAATACACTATATCCTGTATATTGGTTGAAACTTAAGATAGATGGATAAATAGATATAGATATATTAGTCTTATAGGTAAAAGTTTACACAGCGCTTTAAAAAGGGACTGCTGGTTTACATCATTCATTGACAGTGTAAGCGGGGAATGGTCCCACTATTGTGGGGAACTTTCCTGGTTTCTATATTACCCTGGTGAAATGGACCAGCGAAAGGATCTGAGTCCCCGCTCCCGCTTCTTTTACCCAAAGGCCTCCCTGACCCTGAGGGCTCCCCTTCCACTCTCCTAAGTAGGAA
Source organism: Pelochelys cantorii (assembly GCA_032595735.1). NCBI lineage: Eukaryota > Metazoa > Chordata > Testudines > Trionychidae > Pelochelys > Pelochelys cantorii. The sequence continues at coordinate 50,827,976 of CM064327.1, forward strand.
ACTCCTGGAAATCCCAACAAGGCTGGGCCCAGGTTTTCTGGGGCTTAATCCCCAACCTTGTAGTCACTTGGGGCAGGGGCTAGGGTGTCCCCACTCCGGGGTGCTCTCTGCACACTGATGCTTTCTTGACCCAGTGATCATTTCATACAGTTCAAAGCAAATACAATTTATTAAACAACTGATTAAAAAGAAAAGAATAAGGAGAAATGAGAGAGGTTAAATGAGAACACAGTCCTGCTCTGTAGCATGGGGACATCACAAACAGCAGTCTGCAGAGTGTAAGGACAGTTCACAGTCTGTTTCTCAGGCCCTGGCTGTGCTGCAGGGGGGCTGCAGGTTGGACACGCTTGCTCTGGCTGTGACCACATGGCCTCAGGCTCTAGGTGGCAGGACCCCTCTCCCAGTTGGAGTTACAATCCCTCTTCAAGTCTGGCTGCAGGGCCTCTTGGCTGGTGGCCTGTCCCTACCCAGAGCCTTTTTTCCCCCCTTTGCTGGTCCCAGCTGCTCACTACACCCAGCTGCAGACTGTGCTGCTTTGCCAGACCCCAGCTCCTTGTGTTGCTTCTCTGACCCCTTTGGCTCTCTGGTCACTGCAGGTCTGCTGCTCAGCACAGGGTCTGTGCTCCTTGGGCTGTGTGTGTGGCTCTGTCACTGCAGGTCTACTTCTTAGCACAGGATCTGCACTCTGTGGGCTGTATGGGCCTCTGGCTCTGACACTGCAGGTCTGTTCTCCACACAGCTTGCTCTTCTTGCTGCTCTTCTCAGCTCGCTCTCCTTTTCTCAGAGAAACCCAGAAAATCCCAGCTCACACGGAGGACGGGATCTGGCCTCCTAATTTCCTCATTGGCCTGTCCAACCTGTCAATCAGGCTGAGCTGGGAGTGTTGGCCTCTTCCCATTGTCTCTGGGGTCTGTCAGGCTCAGGGCCCTGATTTCTCTTGGACCCTTCCCCTTTTAGTACTGGGAGCTGGCCAACCAAAAACCCCCACTGAGTTTTAGCAAGGGGTAACAGTTCCTTTACACCAAGAAGAGCTTTATGGGGAACAGTGTATTACATTAAGAATATTATCACACTCCTCTGCATGTTGACAGTTGTAAACATCTGCTAAGAAAGTTAGTCATTGTTGGTAAAGTGTGTCTCATAAAGTACTTCTGGAAGGCCAACTATCATGTGTTCTTGAAAAATTAAATTGTAATGTCATTTGGAAAAAGTGAACAGACATATTTGTTTGGAGAATTTCTGTTACATGACTTCAGACTCTCTCAATATAAACCATAGTATTAATACTCTATTCCAGAAATTAAGCCTTAGTAAAAGGATCAGAATTCATAGTCAATTGCAAAAAAAAAAAAAAAAAAAAAAAAAGTGTTACAGATTGTTTTAAACATACATTTCTATATCAATGTGCGATTTCTCTTTCAGATGTTATTCTTTAGAACTTGAAAAAACCTTTTCTGCCCCTTAAATTATATCCCTAATAAATCTTCCCATTTTGTACACCCACGTATATGAAACAAAAAAGCATGAAAAAGTTGGCAAAGTATTTTTGCTCTTGTTTGTTTCATTTCATCTTTAAATGTAAGGTTTTGTGTAGAATACACTAATACTTTTCTAGTAGAGTTTTGGCCAATCAAAAATGCACCAGTGTTTTTCCCATCAGTTCTCATCCTAGTTAAACTGTTCCAAGGACAGGGAAAAAGTACAGGGTTGTACATTAGAGGAGTGTCTTTGTGATACTATTCATTCTCTGTCCTGACAGAGAAGTCATTGTTTGTTCACTGTAATAGGCTTGGCAGCCAAATATGGTAGAGATCTGTGCTGCGCATACAGAATCAGAAAATAGCAGAGTGGACAAGAATATCAGAATTCCAAGAATTGAATTAACTAGAAGACGGAATTTTATACTGTGTGGCTAATCACTTTTCATGGTATCTTTGGTAAAAGGAAATGGGTTCCTGGATGAAGAAACCTTTTCAGTTGAAGGTAATATTTTTGCTTGTATGTTAATTCTGTTTAATTAGTTATTAATTAAAAATGCACACAATAGAAACAAAATAGTTCCACTGTCTGCAGCATTCTTTAGAAGAATAGGCAGTTTAGAACAAACGGTAGCTTGATAATAATCAGCCTTGCAGAAATTGAGGATTATTTAAGTTTAGAGCCATTCCCTTTTTAAGAGCAGCTCCCATTACCATTAATACGAAATTCTTTATGTGTTCCCATCAGAGGAAGAAAGGACCATTTAGTTTCCCAGGCTTCATTTTATAGTCAGTAGCTACTGTATATATGCAGTGTGAACTGAGGATGTTGCTAGTAGAGCTACATTTATGTATAGCCACTAGATAGGATAAATAGCACTGCCTGTTACCAGATACAGTTCTGTGCCTTTCAGGTGCTCTCTGTGGTATAAAACATTCCACACTGTTGTAAAAATTAACATTTGTTCCACATACTGCATCAGAAATAAGCTGTTTTTTTTCTGTTTATTAAGCAGTATTTCTCTTGGGCTGTGTCTAAACTGGCACGATCTTGCCTGATTATTTTCAGGCATAACGGCTTTGCGCAAGAGGGTTTTTCTTGCGCAAGACGGGGCAGTGTAGACAGCTCTGTCTTGTGCAAGAGCCTCTTCCGCAAAAATGGCGGCTCATTAGTTATGCAAATGAGGCTCGGCGATATTCCACGCTGAGCCTCATTTGCATAGCTCTGGCGCAAGATCGCGCCAGTCTAGACACAGCCCTGGTGTTTTGAGATTGCGAATTGTGCTAAGCAGATTTTTATGTGGTAATGCAGATGTATATTTCCTCTTATGTCCTTACAAGTTAAATGGCTGTTTTATGTTTCTACTTCTCTGTGAATGTTTCAGTTGTAAGTGTATTATTGGAAAGTTCGTGCTGTGTGAGTTAAACAGCCATTTTTGATTTAGTGAATTCAGAATGAATATGATTTTCAAAAGTCAGTGACTAGTAATTTTGAGTGTCCAACATGAGATGCCTTCAGAGGGTGGAAGCTCAGTACTGAGTCAGGTCGTATCAAGTTGGACATCCAACATCTGGAAAACTCAAAATCACTAGTGACTTTTGCAAATTGTTACTTACTCTATTTCTTAAACAGAAAAGAAATCAGAAATGGAGAAGGTTTGCTGCTCACGATATCAGATCTTGAAATAGACTTCTCCTTTTATATTGTACAGAGCAGCACCAACTGTTGCACATCTGGAAGCTTTCATTAGGAAAATATTGCCAGGCCTGGAAGGCACGCTCTACTTTGTGCTCCTGTGCATTCATTACCTTGTATGTGAAGTTGTAGAAACATGCGGACAATGACAACATTAGCTGTTGCCTATCAGACTGGACAACAGGCTGCCAAAAGCACTAGCTTTACTAGCTGACCAACTAAAAAGCAAGCTCACCAGCCATAAGTCAGTCACCACACTGGGTAAACAGGGCATGTCTACACTAGGAAATTATTTTGAAATATAACTATTTCAAAAGAGCATTTCCATGCTACAGGCAAACCTCGAAATTAGTCCAAGGAAGGCTCCCTTAATACCTCGACTTAGAGCCCCAGGAATCACTGGGGAGTAATTACTTTGAATGGCTCATGGGGGAGGGGTAGTTATTTCGAAATAGCAGCAAGTGGAGCATCCACACTACTGCTATTTCGAAATAAGCATTATTCCTTGTGGAAAGCAGGAGTTATTCTTTCAAAATAACCAGCTCCTTATTTTGAAATAACAGGCTTGGTAGTGTGGACATTCCGCTTGTTATTTCGAAATAAGGGGAATTACTTTGAAATCACTTCCTAGTGTAGACCAGGGCTTTTGGAGTTAAAAGAAAATATTATTTGGCCACAGTAGACAGAGATGGTGACAGTTTTTCACTTGAAAATACTGTACCTGAAAATAGATTCTGTCGGCAGTACAGGGTCTGATCTTCCATTGATGTACACATGTAATTCCCGTATAGAACTTGGTAGGCAGCTATAAGTTGGAGTTGGGTCAGAAACAGAAAGAGCAAACCAGCCTCTTGATCCCTGCTAAGAACAGCCTGTGATGGTCCCCCATTCCCCATGCTTTATGAAATTGATTTATGGATACAATATGCATAACTGGACAAAATACCTCGTGTAACTTATCAATTCCAATGTCTCAGTCTGCTGAATCTGTATATCTTATTTTGGTATATGTATCACTCTTGTATGTAAAGTTAGAGATATGGAGTATGGAATGGATTATGGTTTTAAATGTGCAAATGAAAGCCATCAAGGGTGTTTCCCTCAATGTCTGGGTGATCACCTGTAGAGAGTCTCTTTTGTCCTTTAAGTCTTAGCAGTGGTTGGTTTTAGGAAGTCATGTGGCCTTCCTAACTGGTAGGGGCTAACCAGATAACTTTTTGGAAGGGGAAAATCTGAAACAGAGAATTCCCGCCTGAAAGGGAAGCTATTTTAAGATGCAAAGTTTTTTAGGTCTTGGTCTTTGGTTGGCTTGGCACTCCCTAGAAAATGAACCAGAGGCCCCAGGGAAAAAGTTCTTCCCTGGCTTGGAGGTTTAGCTGAAGTAAGAACAGTTTTATGGTAAGGTTGTACTGAGTTTTTAGTGTTAGAACTAGCTGTGCATTTTCTGTTAATTTAAATTTATAATCTACTTTGCTCTTCCTGGTTTCACTTGCCACCACTTAATTCCTACAGCTTTTATTTATTATCAAGCCCAGTGTAAGTAATTGTTACCTGGGGGAGCAATCAGTGTGTACATCCTCCTTTCATTGTTAAAGAGCGCTTGCCTAAATAATTTATTTGGGGTTCTGATCCCATTTGGGGAGTGGTATCCCAGGAGGCTGGGCCCAAAACAGTATTTTTCTCAGACCTGAAGTGTTTCAGTGCCTGTATTGCTCCTCAGGGTGGGGGTATGATCTCAACTCTGTGCCTTGGCTGGGGGAGACCACATGAATTGGCCCAGCAGGACAGAGTGTTGAGAAGCCCCAGAGATCAAGGAGGTGAGTGTCAGTGGCTTTGTTAGCATTCCAGGAAGCACCCCAACCAGTCTTCTGTGACCACACCCCATCACACAGCCATCCATCATGGCTGGCCTGCTTGACGTGCTCTGCCTCCTCTGGCTCCTATCTCTTCCTTCATGCCAGGAAAAAGAACATACCCATGGTGCCATGGCCTAAGAGGCTAAAGATGAGGAGCTTGCAGGCAGGCCAGCCAATGAGGTTTTGTGGGTGGAGAGAAGAGTTCACAGGTCAGGTTTTGGGGAACCTCATCAGGAATGTAGCATTCTCTTTATGAGAGGGTGAGGAAGAAAATGTAGGATTCCCAGTGGGAGGATGGGAAATGGTTAGATCCTCAGAAGGAGTGTTTATCCCAACCAGTGCAGAGGACACATTCTCTGTTCTTCTGAGTCCTAACAGCTAACCATTTACGTCTTTTAATAGTCCTCAGAATCACAGGGTGGTAAAATTCACTTCTGCTGCTGGTAGCAATACAGTTACGCTTGCTCATTCCACTAGTATTGTTAGCCCATCAGGTTTAATTTTGTTAATTTCAATCCTCTACCAACTCACAAGAACTGATTTAGCAAAGGGAGTTGAGGAAGACTCAAGGTACACACAAACACACAGGCATTTTACTAATTGTCAGTTCCAATAGCTGGATTCAAAAATTGTTGTGGCCTTTTCTCTATGGAGGGCTAAGCATCAAAGAAATAATAACCCTATAACCAAGCCTGATAAAGAAACATCTGGAAACAAGAATTTTTTGTGTGTGACATGGTTCCTTTTAATAAAAGCTCGTTAAGGGCTTGTCATTGTTATAGCCCCAATTTCTGGGGAATGCAGGAACTGTTCCCTTTGTAAGTTCCTGGGAACAGGGAGGGTGCACACATAATCCTAAAGGAGAAACAATGATCCTACTTTCCTTCTTCATTAGCCTATCATGTGGTGCCTAGGAGGTGGGGAAGGACTATGCTGGAGCTTGTCAAGCCATTTGTAAAATAACACCAGTGTTTAAATGTGCAGTCTGTAGGATATCAACAGGCAGGAGAAATCTTCATTCCTTTTATTAAGGAAACAAATTCCAAAAAGCTCTGGCCTAGGAAGATATTTCAAAGCAATAACAAAAACATAAAAATCTGGAGCTGCTTGTAAGATAACAAATGATGGGGGCTCATTTGCCATTGACTTTGTTGAAAGCAGGATTTAAGTGTGGGTCGGTGGGATTTTTTTTCCATTTTAACTCTTAGAAAAATAAAACATCAATACGTTAAAATGGAGCTGTCTTATTCTGAACTTATGAGTTACCTGATTGTGGTTGGTTTAGAGCCCACTTTCACATCACTTTTTGTACTGGAGTTTCATCTCTTAATAAGGATGTTGTTTATTTGCCAAACAATTATATGCCAGATTTCTAGTGTATATAGTAAACATTTCCTCTGGAGTGTATTAAATGACACAGGCAGAGTCAGCTTGAAATGGAATGCTCTTAGCTTCCACAGTTATTTTCTATACTGTACTGGAATTTATAAACAAAAAGATGAATCTACGTATATGTCTTGCAGGAAGTGTTTGCAAAGATTTTTTAACCACTACTTCATTTTTCAGCATCCAGGAGTTGTTTCCCTGTTGGGAGGACCTGCATGACAATCTGGGAGAACGCTGTTGCTGGTAGGAGACACCAAATGCAAGTAAGATTTGTTTTGTTTACTTGTTTTGATTTGTTAGTTTGTTCTTATTGAAAATTTTATACTTACTTAATTTCCATATGAAGTTGTTTCACATGGCAGCTAGTGTTTTTCAAGTAAAAAATTACATATGCTATCATTTTATCATCCTCTGCTAACAAACTTGTGAAGAAAAGTTAATAGCATTATGTGTGGGATAACAAAATTTTTAAATAGTTTTGAAGATTACAGTACTAAATTTGCACACACAAGTTTTCCTGCTGGCTTTAAACTGTCACTGGGACAGTTGTGTCATTTGTTCCTTGTACCTTGTATACAGCAGATCAATGAGACGCTTTATTGTATTCTTCATCAAAATGCTGGGATAAAAAATGAGAGCCAAGGTTCACTTTCTCATTCCCCATCAGAACCAACCACCATTCTGCCCCCTGCCATCTCACTCTTTCTCAATTTCCCTGAAATCCATGCTGAGTAGATGGATTGGACAACACTGCTTTATACACACATGTTGGGTTCCAGTCTGTTTTTGTCTTGTTCATTGGATAAATTAATAAGTGGCCCACTTGGGGAACTGAGAAATTTATTTGACACCCTTAACTTAGACTGTCATGAAATATAAGGCTTTTAAAGGCAAACTACTGCCATGTTTAAAGGTTAAATGTTCTCCCTATAAAGCTAGCTGGAGGGGAAACAGAACTCAGGCGCTGTATACACTGAGTGTGATAATGAACACAATTTAATTAACATGATATCAACACAGTTTTGCCTTTAGCGCGGTCAAGGACTGTCATGGTGAGAAGCACGTCAACTGCTGATAGTTAAATTTAGAGGTACCTTTTGTGCATGAGGTGCAAAGTCATTTTTAATGCCGTTAGTCAAAATGTGAGAGCTAACAAGTTTGTCAGCATAATGCATATCCCTGGTGCTAGGAGATGCTGCTGCATTCTCCTATAAGGGTCAGGGACATGGCCTTGCAACGTTGTAAAGCTTAAGACTCATATGGGAAATTCGGTGTCATCTCAGTAAGCTTAGAGCATCTATACTGAGACCCTGCCTCTTTATACTTCCCTTCAACCTGCCAATACAGCTCAAGAAGCTCCCAAGGGACAGGAGAATACGGTTACAGCTCAGAGAATTAATGCTGCAGACAGCATGTTGTTTCCTTTATAGATTTCTACTGGGAAATCACCAGAGTTGCTGCAGGAGAATGCTGTATAGAGTTGCTCTTCCCTAGCTGTGCCTACGGTGTCCCCAACCACAGGATACCTATGCCGAGTCACAAAGAAACACTTATGAATAATAGTGAAACATAGAGTGCAGCACTCTAGAAAAAAAGCAAGAGTAAAGCAAAAATTTGAGGAATTGTAGGTGTTGTTTATAGTTGTATGGAGGCTGAGGACACAAGGCATCAAGAACTATCCTGTACTTTATTTTCACAGTGCAGAATGGCATAGGACCGATGTCATGTGTGGGAAATAGAGATGCAGCCTATTTGTCGGGGCTAGAAAAGATCCTGAAAATACAATATAGTACCATACACAGAAGCTAAAAAATGCTACTTGGTTTTATTGTGCAATAAATTGTAAGTAGTACACAACCTTAAGCAGAGTGTATATCCATTTTTCAAATCCCTTAGAAAGACATTAAGTTAGTGGTTGGAGATTACATCAGTGACTCTGCATCTTCTTGCAACAAATTTTGAATACTGGAATAGGAAATAGTGACAGAAGATTTGACTAGACCTTATGGTTCTTGAGAGATTAACTAGAGAGAGTTATTTCAGGAATCAAATAGAGAGTGTGCAGAACTGGCCTCCATATAAACTTTCAGGGGAGGCCAGGTTTGTATAATTTTTGGTGGTGCCCCATTAGCCACACCCTCTGACCCCCAATAACCATGCCCCTGACCCCTATTAGCCACACCCCCGACCCCCGTTAACCACGCCCCTGGAGGTAACACGCTCGGGGCAAGATGGACACATGACCAGAAGTAAAAGGTATCATGTCACCCCTCTCAAAGGACTTTTCCCACCATCCTCCTACCAACAGGGATTAGTCTGGCCCCCAACAAACCCCCCCTCATGCAACTATCCTGCAATTGCATTAACCCAATGTGTGTGACATTAACTTGGGGGCAGAGAGGCTGGGGGAAGTGTTCCCTTTAAGGCTATGTCTACACTCACGGCTTCTTGTGCAAGTACAGCCGTTCTTGCGCAAGAACCCACAGAGCATCCACACTGCCCGCCTGCTCTTGCGCAAGGAAATTTACAGTACGGCGTGGTAAGAGAGGGCATCTTGCGCAAGAGCTACGCTCTTTTCTAACAGGTGTAAGCTCTCTTGCGCAAGAGGGCAGTGTGGATGCGCGGCAGTGATTTCTTGGCAAGAAACCCCTATGGCTAAAATGGCCATTAGAGCTTTCTTGCGCAAGAGAGCATCCACACTGCCATGGATGCTCTTGCACAAAAGCACAGCTCTCACGTGGCAGCGTGGATGTGTTCTTGCGCAAGATGTTCTTGCGCAAGAAGCCACCAGTGTAGACATAGCCTAAGAGTTTCCTCCCATGAGCAGAATGAATTTTGTGTTGTGCACCAGTACTGAGCTCATGTGGCTTGTTTGGATGTGCCACTGTGGCACCCAAGTTATTAATAAATATTTTTAAACCTTTACCTTTTCTCTCTGCTGCCATGTCTCCTCCCCTTGCTCCATCAGCTCCTTTGGTGCTTGCTGCCCCCCAACTCCTCACCCTCCTCTGCTGTCCTGACTCCTGCCCTTCTCACTGCCCTCAGCCCTCCTGCAACCTACCCCCTCCACCAGCCCTTCTCTCCCCCCTGTGCCCACTCCTCCAGTAGCCCCACTCTGATCATGTGAGCTACCCCTCCTCATCCCCTCTCCTAACACCTCTCTCTACACACCTACCCTGCCTCTCTCCTCTGGTGCTGGTCCCTCCCCTGCAGGTGTCTGCCCTTCTGCTTCACCTCCAGAATCCCCTGGCACCTGCACCTTTCCTTAGCCCTGCACCCTCCTGGTGCCTCCCCCTTCCCTTACTGCCCCTTTGCCCTTTTTTTCCCTGATGCCCACCCCCTCACCACTCTCTGCCCCATTCCCCTCCTACCCCTCTGTGCCCTCACACATGACTTGCTCCATCCCCACCTTTCTCATGCCCACCCCTTCTTTCAAGCCTTCTCCCAGCACCTCCCCTTCCCCCTCTAGCCCCCAATGCCCTTACTCTCTCCTCTCCCAGCATCACCCTGTCCCCCCTCCCACTGACACCTCCACTCCTGCCCTTTCCCTCATTGTCTGCACTTGGCCCCCTGGCATTTGTCTCTCCTCCACCCTGTCCCTTGGTGCCTTCCCCTTTCTTCCCCCTTCCCACAAGCCCCCTTCCCCTCCACACAAGCCCCTTCCTATCCCACCCCTTCCCCCTCCGCACAAGCCCCTTCCTCTCCCACCGCTTCCCCCTCCGCACAAGCCCCTTCCTCTCCCACCCCCTCCCCCTCCGCACAGCCCCTTCTCTCCCACCCTTCCCCCTAGTTTTCCCCCTCCCCTACCTTACCTTCTGCCTTCCACTTTGCGGGGCTGGAGTCTGCGCTCCAGCCACAGAAGTCTCCGAACCTGGAGCTGGGCCGCGTGGCGCAATGCCGCGCCGAAGCAGTTTTAAAGTCCCGGGCTGTGACATCACATCACGCCCAGGCATCTCCCGCTCACCTGTAAAGGCCGGCAGCGCACGCTGGCAAGAGGGAGCCGACTGGAAGCTGCGCACGGCAGGGACGGTCCGGGGCCGGGGGGGGACACGTGGATGGGGCCGGCAGGTGGGGGACGGGGCCCGCTCCAGGCAGGGCCGGGGGAGAGACCCAGCTCCAAATATTGCTAGAGCAGGGCCCCCGGCTCTGAATATTGCTGGAGCATGGGCACCACTAGCCCATATAACTCGCCGCCCATGACAACTTTGACTTTATCTCTCCTGGCTTGAACAAAGAGATAAACTGGATGAGCCATTATATTCAACACCCAAATGACATCACAAGGTAAGTATCGGACTTACAGCCTACTCTATTAGCCTCATTTAGCACGGACACTTTAAGGATATGTCTGCACAGCAATATTATTTTGAAATAACTAGCGTTATTTTGAAACAATGTCAAAATACTATCAAGGTGGAGGACGACTTATTCTGACTCCTGTAACCCTCATTGTATGAGGAGTAAGGGAAGTTGGAGGATGAGTGCTCTATTTCAAAATAGGTGCTGTGTAGACGCTCCCAATTTTGAAATAAGCTATGCAATTGCTGTAGCTCAATTTGCGTAGGTTTTTTTCGAGTTAAGCCCTGCTGTATAGATGTGCCCTAATTGACAGGTTTTTCTCCTCTTCCCTTTCCCCCTCTTTTTCTGCTTTATATTTGAACCTCTATGCCTCTTGCTCCATATTTTTCATCTGAAGAAGTAGGTAGTGCCCATGAAAGTTCATGATACTATCTATATATTTCTTGGTTAGTCTCTAAGGTGTTACCAGGACCATTGTTGTTTTTAAAGTTTTTTTAGGAAGAGCTTATTTCTGTAGGTATGCAACTATATACATTTCTGACCAAGTAAGCTTTCTTTATTGGAATAACTAAGGACATTTTAATTTTTTTTTTTTTTTGCTTTTGTTTCTAAAAATGGGAGAACAGATGTTGGCACTTGCCTTACATTTGCCATTCCTTTGTTCTAACTGCTAGAAATTTAGATTTTACACATCAGCCTCAGAGCTGAAAACATGGATCCCCTGGTGAAAACAAATATTGATTTTTGTCATCCTTTTTGTCCAGGAAGAAAATACAAAAACAGAAGGGTCTGACAAAAGGGAAGGGCTGTTTCCCTTGATAAATGCTTTCAATTAGGGTACTGTTTAATCGTGAGACAGCTTAAGAGTGTTGTCATCTGCTATTTCTTCTGAAACATGGCAGTAGTAGCTTTAAAAGGCGGGAAAAATAAGATGGGAAAAATAAGACTTATCACCTATAGAAAATGGAAAGACCAAATACTTTAAGTTATCAGGAGAAAAATAGAATAAAATGGATTATTTTCTAGACGGGGAAAATTAAGAGCTTTTTCATAGATGAAAATTGTTTGAATATCATAAAAATCTAGACTGTTGGTATCCCTAAGACAGTGAGTGCTAATGAATCAACAGTTTCATTCATTAATTCCTTCTAACTAGTCTAGTGGAAAATAGATAATCCAAAGTTTGTATACCTCCAAACTTGATGCATAAACTGTTGTGAAAGGGTTTGGATTAGTTTAAAGAGAAAAAAAATTGATCTTCCCTGTGGAATATGTGGCTGCCTAGTCGCTTCCATTAACGTACTCTACTGAGAAATACTATTTGTAGCCAAGAAAAAATGGCTATATCAGATATGTTTGTGGGACTAGGTGAATAACATTGCTCTTATAAAAGAAAACAGGACAATTTAGAGAACAATTTCAGAAGCTTGGTGGGGAAAAGGCAGTTTTGATGGAGAAAGATATTAGGAAAAGCAAATACTCCTCCAGCAATTCAAAGTCTCTGAAATGGCAATATAAACTTCGTGGAGATGGAGCATTAGATAATAGGAGCTTCGCAAAAGAGGAAGTAGTACTCTTAAGGGAAACAGATCATGCTGGTGAGCACTTTTCGCCTTGGCCTTTATTTTAAATATTACTTGAGATTGGGGCCTGTAAATCTAGGGCTGTTAATAGTTTGGGAGCGAGAAAAGAGGCTTTTCTGAATATAGGAAGAAAATATTATTCTCCCCTTGGAAGTTCTGATTGTTCTCCCTAGTGTTTGGGTTTCTTTAACAATAATCATGCTTCACATTTTCAAAGCACTCTGAGGTTAATTTAATTTCTCCTGTGAGAAAGGTAAATTTTGTCCCTGTTTAATAGATGGAGTAAAGTGGAGGCACAGAGCTATTGCTGAGGCCACCCAGTAACTTCATGGCAGGACAGGAAGAGATCCAAGTATCCAGACTCTCACAAGACCATCCTGCCTTCCTCCCCATCTGTTGGGAAGCAAAGACTTTGTCTTTGTTGACCATGACTCATTGTGCAGCACCTCAAATACTTCCGTTGATGTGAAAGGGGCTAGCACCACATTTTTAGAAGTACTGAGGCATGGCTGCCCTCATCAGTGTAACATCTAACTTAAGAGCTCTTTCATTTTCCAAAGGGATTTAAATGTTTAGGAGTCTGAAACCCAATGAGTACAAATCAGTTAGCTATGGCAACATGGTGGGCAGCAAGACCTAAATATCTTGAAAATCTGAATGTCCAACGTCTGACAAAATCAACTCCCATTGCATGTTCCTTAAAATCAGTTTTATAAATTGTTTTAATCATGTAGATTTAATGCATGATTTAATAATAGTTAATACAACTCTGATTAGGATATGTATCTGAATATCAGGTTTTTAATTTCATTTTAATTCATTCATAGATTCCAACGCCAGAAAGGAACATTGTGATTGTGCAGTGTTACTTCCTATAAAGAGCAGGCCATAGGGGTCCCCCAGTGTAATTCCTAGAGCAGATCTTTTAAAAAACCAATCTGGATTTAAAAGTTGTCAGAATCTGCCACAACCCTCTGTAAGTTGTTCCAGTGCTTAATTACAGTCGCATTAAAAGTATATACTTTATTTCCAGACTGAATTTATCTAGCTTCAGCTTCCAGCCATTGGATCATACTATACCTACGTACTCTGGATTGAAGAGCCCATTATTAAATATTGTTCTCCATGAAGGTACTTACAGTACCTATGTACTCAATTTAATCGTAACCTTCTCTTTGTTCAGTTAAATAGCTTTAGCTCCATGAGTTTATTATTATAAACCATGTTTTCTAACCCTTTCATCAGCCTCGTGGCTCTTCTCTAAACTCCTCCACTGTATCAACATCTTTCTTGAATTGTGAGCACCAGATCTGGACACAGCATTCTAGCTGAAGTCACACCAGTGCTTCTACTTCTACTCTAAATCTCTCTGCTTCTACTTGTCTGCTCTCTAGTATTTACACAGCACAGGATCATATTAACTTTTGACCACACCATCACACTAGGAGCTCATGTTCAGCTGGTTATCTACCACAACCCCAAAATCTTTTTCAGAGTCACTGCTTCCCAGGAGAGAGAACTCGATCATAAAAATATGATCTCTATTCATTGTATCCAGATGTGTATATCTATATTTAGCTGTAGTAAAATACACATTATTTGCTTGTACCCTGTTTAACAAGCTATAGAACACTTTGAAATCAATTACCTTTCTTCTTCAATATTTACCACTACCACACCCAGTTTTTATGTAAACTGCTAATTTTATCAGTGAGGATTTTAGGTTTTCTTCTAGGTCAATGATAAAAATGTTAATTAGTGTAAGGCCAAGAACCAGTCCCTGCAGAATCCCAATAGAAGTACACCCACTTAGATGTTGATTCTGCATTTACAGTTTCATTCTGAAATAAGTTTTTAATCCATCTAATGTGTGCCATGTTAATGTTATATTTTTAAAAATATTTTAATCAAAATGTCATGCAGTACCAAATCAAACACCTCACAGAAGTAAAAGTATGTGTCAGCACTATTGCATTTATGAACCAAAATGTTAATCTCATTTTTAAAAAATCAGCTTAATTTGATAGGATCTGTCTTACCTATATACCTATGTAGATTGGCATTCTTTGTATTACTCTCCTTTAATTAGTTATTAAATGAGTCCCATATCAGATGCTCCTTTACCTTGCCCAGGATTGATGTCAGACTGTAATTACCTAGGTCATCTGTTTACCATTTTAAAATAATGTAACAACACGTGTTTTCTTCATCTTCTGGAACTTCCCCAGTGTATGAAGACTTATCGTGGTCTTCTTCCTCAATTGTGGCATTGAAGGCACCTAGTTAAGCGTTCTTAAACAGTTTCCTATTATCATTCACATTTTTCTGATTAAAATTCTACCTCCCAGCTCATGCCTGTTAAGACAAAGTCTAACACAGAAATCCCTTGTGTTGGCTTTTTGAGTTATGAAAATGTCATCTAGAAATTCAATGGATGTTTTATTGTTGATGGCATTAGATCTCTAGGATATGTTGCTCAAATAGACCTCCACGATCAAACATCTTTTTTTTTTTCAGATAATCCATAAGGAGGTGTGGATGTCCTGTTCCCTAGTGTGTTTTGTTTGATTAGTTCCCCATCTTTTGTTCTATATGTATAGACATTGAGCCATAAGTACCTGAGATAATTTTCTTCTGAGTTACCTGTGACTTGGAAAAAGTAATGCCATTTTTGACAGATTGTCACTGCCTCTGTCCATTTGTCCACTCTATCCTTAAATAGATTATAAACAGCGATTTTAACATTCCAGTTATGCAAATCATTCCACTGGGTTTCAGTAATACCAACTAGATCAAATTTATGCTCATAAATGAGCAATGCCAATTGCTCATGTTTGTTATCCAAGCTCCTAGCAGTGGTATATAACCAATTAAAGAATAACTTCTCTTTGTGTCCTTTGATTCCTTTATTAATTTTGTTCTCAACATCACAGTACTGTGCGGAGTATTCATATCTTCCCAAATCCAGATTTTTGAGAACAAAATGAATTAAAGAATGAAAGGACACCAAAATATTCAATATAAAGACACAGACACAAGCATAAAAAACATTTCAAGATCAATGTTTAGTTAAATCTCAGTTGGGATGAACTTCTGACCTACTGCAGATGCTGTATGCGATAAAGCAAATATAACAAAAACATTATAGTAGCCTCTGTGCAGATTAAATGTAAATGGTCTTCTAAGTAATCCAAGCTCAAGAAAGCAGTGTATGCTGGGCTGTCTAATACCCATCCTGAATTGGGCAGGACAGTCCCCGTCCTGACCTGAATGCCCCTGGGACAGCCTTTGTCCCAGATTCCCTGCTGTGCCTCTTCCCAGTGTGGGGGAGGGACCAAGGAGAGCCTTAGCCCCCTACTCATTACAGTGCCCCTCCTCTTCCCCTAAGGTCCCAACTCCCTGTCAGGCTAGGAGCTGTAGCCAGGCTATGGTAAGAGCCACCCAGGGAGCTCAACCCTCACCTCTAGAGTGCTATGCTGGGTCTGGCCCTTCAGCAGGGCAGATAAGGTTGCACAGCCTTTTGCAGTTGCTACAACCCTTAGTAGCAGAACTACACTAGAAATCTTTATTACTATAGTAATGATAAAACCCCAATGTAGGCAACGTTTTACTAGCAAAAGATCCCTTTAGCTTATTGCAGCGTTTCTCAAACTGTGGGTCACGACCCCCGGGGGGTCGCGAGCAACTTAGAGGGGGGTCACAGCTGGATTCAGTTTTTCACTTGCGACCCCTCTCTCCTGGGCCGAGAAGAGCGTCAGGGCAGCGGAAGGCAGCCACCAGCAAGCCGCGCAGCGTGGCCGGGGCTGCAGGACTCCAGGAGTGTGGCTCAGCTGCAGCAGGAGGCAAGGCGGTGGGAGAATGAGGCCGGTGCAGGAGCGGATGCGCGAGAGGCTGGCCAGGGCACAGTTGCCGGGCGACCGAACGCTTCCCCAGCTGGGAGAGGGCAGGGTCCCTCAGGCAGCGGGCTGGAGGATTGGGTCAGGGCAGAGGACCCGGAGGTAAATAAGGGCACGTGGGGGTCAGAGGAGGAGGCAGAGAAGACACAGGAGAGGAGTGGAGGAGGGAAGAGAGGAGAGAGAGAAGGAACCAAAGGGACGCGGAGTGGAAAAGAGGCACAGAGGAGGAAGAGACGGGGGAAGGAGCCTGCAGGGGGAGGGTGGTAAGGACCGCAAACGCCTTGAAGGAACCCCAGGAGGGCAAGGAGTCTGGTGAGAAGGGGGGAGGAAGCGACCCAGGACAGTGAGGGTGGGGGGGGTCACACAAATTTATTTAGCATTTTAGGGGGTTGTGGTATCACAAAGTTTGAGAACCCCAGGCTTATTGTTTGGGAGGAGCTGGGTTAAGCTATTGGTGCAAAAGCATTCTTGCTAGAATAAGCAGCTACACTAGGAGAGTTTACTGGCATAGTTAAACCAGTATACCATAGGAGTGGGTAAACCCACCCTTCAGGGAAGCTAACTTGCACCCTTTCCTTTCCGCCTGACCCTGTCTCTCCACGTGCCAGTGCCCCAAGCACCCAGCCACCACTGGCTGCCAGCAGACTGAGCTCAGGGTAGTGCTGGCTGGAACTCAGCCAGCCCTCACCAGCTTCAGGGAGAGAGAGAGAGAGAGAGAGAGAGAGGGAAGGTGGGGCCTTAGGAGGGAATATGGCCAGGGCCAAGGCATGCGACAGGGGAGGCTTAGCCTGCCCTGGCCTATGGTACACACCGCCTATTCAGTTAACCTTTCTAAAGTACAATGGGCCTAATTCAAATACAAGGCTCCAGATTGAGGAGAAGACACGCTTTTTCCATTTCCCTTCTAGACAAGGCCTGTTGAATGTAAGAGAAACAAATTAATCTACCCTAAAAGCCTGTAGAAATTCATAGAGAATGAGATTCCTACTGTAGAATTCTGTAGGCTTCTTACAAATTCTAAAAGAAAGGCATAATCCTTTATTATATTCCATAAACATTTTCAGATCAGATAAAAACACACTTTCTACCTGATGGCAGCTAGGAGAGTTGTGTTCCCAGTGGCACTGCGGTGATACTTCTAAGACTGGTTTCCTATTCCCCACCATTATCTCAGCTGATAATGGATGCAGGAAGTAAATTGGGGCTCTACTTACTCTGTGTTTATAAACAGGAGCAACATTTCTGTTTTAATGCTGATATTCAACAAATGGATAACAGAAATGCAGTTTAACTACGGATATTGTGGGTAGTAATTCAGTTTATAGCAGGCTAAAGGAATCTTCAGTTTTGGTGCATTATTTGCTATTTATCTTTTTTCTTGTAGAGTGTCTGGTTTAATACACTTGATTCATGGCATTTCTGAGACATTCCTGAGAAACCTCCTTTAAGTGAACATAATAGTCCATTTTCTGATTAGCACTCTATACCACTTGTGTAGGTTTTTAGAAAAATCTATATTATATTCTAGTCACGAGCCCTCTTTAAGATACCAGATACCTCTTTGAGCTTCTCCCCCAGAAGGTACAACAACCATTGCTTTTTTAAAAAAAAATCTCTTGGCATTTTTCAATGCCTTTAATGTGGTTTGCAATATATTTGAGTTTAAACATCTCTCTGGAGTCACAGAGTCTGCTCAGTGGTAATGCTTCCAGGAAACCTGGTTTTTGTTAAGATTTGTGGTAAAAAACAACAGTGTGCTATGGGCTAATTTATTTAAAAGCTACTTTATTGGAGCTATTTATGCATTTTATTATGTGTCATTTTTGTGGTGAAGAGTTCCAGACAATCTAAGTATGTATGTGTTCTTACTCAAACGTCATGGCTGTGGGTGAATCCAAAGGAATCTGCACTCTCTCACATCAGTCATCTGACCAATCCAATCCAAGTCTAGATTATGGTGATTTTTTTCCATCCTATTCAAGACTGCGATTTTACTCATAATGGAAGGGAAAAAGCCTCACAGCCCCTCTTTTGAGTACCTGCATGTTTCAGAAGGTGAACAGATGCTGTTAGATAACATTGTCTCTACAGGGTGTATAACTGTTTTGGGCCAGATTACTATGTGTGTGTGAACAACAGGTGCATTTTCCAATCTGGCCTACAAACAATCAACACAATATGTAAAATCCAATTTCCGCCTTTCTGGATTTTGGCTTCGTTAACACAGAAAAATTAGAACAAAAACAAACTTTCTCCCCGGACTTGGCTGCTGTTCAGGTCTGCTCAGCCCACAGCCTGGTTCTCTGTTCAGAGACCTGCTCCCACACTTACATCCAAACAAGTCATCTGTCTGCCACTGCAGACCCCATTTTAGCCTCTTGCAATTTCTAACAGTCCACATTAGACACAGCACAACAAATGGAGTCAACAAAAAAGGGTACTTCTCGTCCCAAAACTGTGATTCCTCCAAAATACTGTGATTCTTATTGTTATCTTGTGTATGCTGAATGTATAACTTGTGTGTTATTAGATTTTCAAAATTAACTATGGGATAGATTGCTATATCACCACTGGCTATGATAATTAACAGTGAAGCCTGGGAACAAAGCCATCTTGGTATTTACTATTTTTAAACCAGCAAACTAATACACTAATGATTAATCCTTTCTTTTCTATTGGCAGTTAAATTAGAGGACTGGGTTTAAGGGCAGGAATACTTCTTAGTGTAAAAAAATAAAAATAAAACTTGTGAAAGAGTTCATCCTTGACTTCGAGGAATCTCTGATGATGATTCTACTTAGTGACACAGTTGATCTTTCTGTATGTTGCTGCTTGTAAGAATTTTTCACCATATGTAGTTGGTTGCCTGTTTTAAGAATTTCTTATGGTTTAATGACACTAAACGTTGGTTTCATTATTTATAATAAACGATGAATTGTTGACACTAAAGCTCTAATTCAGTGGTCTCCAACCTTTTTAACCACAAGATCACTTTTTCAGTTTAAGTGCAATGTAAGATCTACCTCAAACCCAAAGACCCTTGCCTCCCTTCCTTTGTGCCCCTTCTTTGAGGCTCTGCCCCTGTTCTACCCCTTTTCCAAGGCCTCACCCTGCTCACTCCATTCCCCTTTCTCTCCCATCCTCTTTCACTTTCACTAGGCTTCGGTAAGAATTTGGGGTGCAGGCTCTGGTCTTGGGCCAAGGGTTTGGAGGGTGGGAGGGGCTCTGGGTTAGGCCAGGGTGGGGGATTAGAGTCAGGAGGGGTTTCAGGATGCAAGCTCTGGGAAGGAGTTTGGGTGCAGGGGGACTCACGTCTGGGGCAGGAGGTTGGGTGCAGGAGGAGATTCAGGGCTGGGACAGGGGTTCAGGATAGAGGCTCTGGCTGGGCACCGTTTAACTGAGATGGCTTCCAGGTGGTGTAGCAGTGGGGTTAAGGCAGGCTTCCTTCTGTCCTGGCCTGCACCACTCCTGAAAGCAGCTGGCATGTACAACAGTGGCTCCATGGTGCCTTGTGCTGCCCCTCATCCACAGGCACCGAGCCCACAGCTTATACTGGCCATGGTTCCCCATTACTGATCAATGGGAGCTGCAGGAGCAGTGTCTGCAGGCAAGGACAGCATGTGGAGACTCCCCGCTCTGCCTCTCTCAGGGGCTGCAGGGACATGCCAGCCACTTCCAGGAGCAGCAGTTACCACAGGGATAATTACTCCAGCCATGACAGGTTAGGCATTTTAGAACTCACTACTCAAAGAGTTACATTTAAGCATAAGAGAGAAATGAAAATTATGAAATGCACAGACCAGTCAAAAACCAAACATAACACTCTGCAAGCAGTAAAAGAAGTAACAACCACCCACGTGTGTGTTGGGTCAGGAGATGAGAAGGACAGTTGGTGTTTGTGAGAATGACAGAGGCACATGCAGTGTGTGAAAGTGACAGAGATTTGCATTTCCAAACTCCCTCCATCCCCTTCTCTCTGTATGGAGATAGGGTACAGAAGTGGGGGGACGAGGGACACCTGACAGCATCCCCCTTCTCCCGCCTACATCCTGCACAGCAAGCAGGAGGCTCCCACGGGTGCAGCTCCAAGGCAGAGGGCAGGAGCAGCAGGATAGTGAATGGAGGGACAACTGAAGTGCCAGCGCTTGATAGCTTCCTGGCTAAACCAGTCTGGATCGCCTGTCAGATGGTCCAAGATTGACCAGTAGATCCCAATCTACTGGTTGGTGACCACTGCTCTAACTGAACTTTCACATTTCTTTTACCCTTCATTATGGATACTTAATGGCTGTCTAGACAGCATTTCAACAGCATCTTTAAACAAATGAGCAGCTACTAGTTCCACATATGTAAAGTCCTATTTCTAAGGATGGCGGTGGGTATATTTGTGTTGATTTATTGGGGTTGCTTTTCGTTTTTGTTTGTTATGGGTGGGTGGGTTTTGTTTGTTTTTGTAAATGGGAAATAGCTTTACTCAATAGAACTGCCATTGTCTGTAGAGTTTTGAGGAGTACCCAGAACCTTCAGATAAACAAACGGTCAGCTCTGTAGGCTTTGAAGCTGGGGCTTAGGGTTTACTTCACATGGAGCACCAATGAAAAAGCCTTCTGGGCGGCTTCCCCAAATACAGGCAATGAACTGGTTTCCCCAACTGTGTGGCTGAGGAGGACTTCATTGCATAAATCTTTGTGCACTGAATTCTGACTTCAGGCCTAGAGACTTATTAGGCTATAAGTCATTCAGCTGGAGTAGGACATTGTCACATACTATTATGCACTGAAGTCAAACCTTTGGAGATGTGCCTCCAAAGGGACATATCTGATCTTTGGATAACTGAGAGGGATATATTAGCAGGAATGTTGTAAACAAGACATGAGAAGTCATTCTTCCACTCTACTCTGCACTGATTAGGCCTGTTGGAATATTGTGTCCTGTTCTGGGTGCCATAATTCAGGAAAGCTGTGGACAAACTGGAGAAGGTCCAGAGAAGAGCAACAAAAATGATTAAAGGTCTAGAAAACATGAGCTATGAGGGAAGACTGAAAGAATTGGGCTTGTTTAGTTTGGAAAAGAGAAGACCGAGAGGGGGCATGATAGCAGTTTTCAGGTATATAAAAGGGTGTCACAAGGAGGAGGGAGAAAAATTATTCTCTTTAACCTCTGATGATAAGACAAGAAGCAAAGAGTTTAAATTGCCACAAAGGAGGTTTAGGTTGGACATTAGGGAAAACTTCCTAACTGTCTGGGTGGCTGAGCACTGGAATAAATCACCTAGGGATGTATGGGATCTCCATCCCTGGAGATATTTAGGAGCAGGTTAGACAGACATCTTTCAGGGATGATCTAGATGGTGCTTGGTCCTACCATGAGTGCAGGGGACTGGACTTGATGACTTCTTGAGGTCTCTTCCAGTTCTAGCATTCTGTGAATCTATGAAATTCTAAACTCAGTTGTGGCCTTTCCAAATGTAAAAGGAGGATAATGTACTTTCTCACCTTGCTCTACAAGTTTGCTATGAGGCCAAGTCAATATTTATGCATCACTGAAAATGTCAGATGCACTAGATGTGCCAATTAATAATTATTATAATTATCCTGTGAAGAAGATTTGAAGCTCAAATTTGCATGTTGATTTAGTCCAGGAAAGTAAGCCTTTCAAACAACATATTTTATCCAGCTGCTTTATTAAGGCTTATCTTTTCTCGCTTTTAAAGGATGATAAGGAATGTTAGTAAGGAAATATCAAGTCTGACTGTTTTGAATAATGAGTTATGTACTTAGGCGCAGTAGATAAATTTACAAACCAAGCAGGAGACATAATCATATCGATTCTGCCTGTTCAGCAGATGGTTTTACATGATATCCAGCAGCACATGTCCGCTGAGACCAAAAGGCAAATATGGTCTAAGCCAGTGGTTCTCATCCTTCCCTGACTATTGTACCCATTCCTAGATTCTGATTTCTGTTGAATATCCGAAGTTTCACCTCACTCAAAAACTACTTACTTACAAAATCAGACATAAAAATACAGAAGTGTCACAGCTCACTTACTGAAAAATTGCTAATTTCTCATTTTGTTTCTCTGAATTTTAGTTTGTACTGACTTTGCCAGTGAATCTTATATACCCTCTTGTAAAACTAAGCAAATATCTCTAAATGAATTGATGTATCTTAAAGAAGACCTCTGTACCTTCAGAGGTATGAGTGCCCCTGGTTGAGAACCACTGGTCTAAGTAATGATAACATAAGACTGTCAATATAAAGGTAATTTCTATTTTAAATTGTGCATACTTCCTGCTTTTTTTAATCCTATCTATTTACAGTTATCCAGTATACAAAAGTAGAATAAACTACCTCAGTAATGCGTTAACACCCTTTGAAGATTGCCTTCAAATTGTGTTCACAAAATAAGGATAATTAATGATTAGCACGAAAAAAGCATTTCATATTGTCACAGGACTTATATAATACTAAAGACAATGGAGTTTTGCCTCAGTAAGGAACTTAGGGTGTCAGTATTAATTCTGAAACACCTTGAGACTTGTGATGTGAATATTTCTTGCAGTTTCTAAAGTTGCTGAATTTTCCCTTAACTTTGCTGCTTTTCTGTACTGGTCTTGTAAAAAGGCTACATCATTCTTTGCCATTTTTAACAAGTCAGGCAAGTGCCTCTATTTCAGACTTAATATTTTAGTAAGTAAGCAAATGTATGCTTTACTGCAGCTAGGGAAATAGATAGAGTCACACACTATTAACTATTGTGTGACTGTCAGTTATTGCAATGCAACTCTATTGAAGTCAGTGGAGTTTCACCATAACTGGGAGCAGAAATTCCACATAGGTATAGCAGGTTAGAGTAGGGATGTAAAAACCCATTTAAAAAGTTAACCATTTAAACGATATGTTTTACCAGTTAACCATGGAGGGCTGGAGTCCTGCGTGCAGGGGGCTTGCTTTGACTAGCCCCGTTGTGCGTGGAGGGGCTTGCTCCAGCCAAGCCTAGCCCTCCGGTTAACCAGTTACCCTGTAAGCATGCCTGCAAGGCTAATGCTTGCTGGGTAACTGGTTAACCTTTTACATCCCTAATTTATAGCTGTGTGAAATGTAAAAAGTCATTTTAAAAGTTCCTGAGTAGATTTATAAAGAGGCCAGCCTTTTTCTTAATGGGTTTCAGAAGGATTTTGCAAAAAAGTTTTCACATGGGATTCAGAGAAAGATAAAACAAATAAATAAAACCATCCTACAAGAGGTGACAATGGGGAAAACCAGTTCTCAGGGAAAGTTCGCTCATGTCCTACAGAAAGCAAATTTACCTACCAAAACTTTTAAATATTTACTGTAACTCTGGGTAGTCTAAAAAAAGAGTAGTCCTGTAGCACGTTAGGGTATGTCTACACTAGCTCATTAGTTCGAGCTAGGTAGGCAAATCAGGCAACCGGAGTTGCAAATGAAGCCCGGGATTTAAATATACCGGGCTTTACTTGCATGTTCCCGTCCGGCCGCCATTTTTAAATCCCCCCTTAGTCCGAACTAACTGCCCGCGTCCACGAGGAGTAACAGTTAATCCGAACTAAGGACTTAGTTCGGATTAACTTTAAACTGCCGCGTGTAGCCGCGGGCAGTTAGTTCGGACTAAGGGGGATTTTAAAATGGCGGCCGGACGGGAACATGCAAATAAAGCCCGGGATATTTAAATCCCGGGCTTCATTTGCAACTCCGGTTGCCTGATTTGCCTACCTAGCTCGAACTAATGAGCTAGTGTAGACATACCCTATGAGACTACCAAAAGCATATATATAGTATCGCGAGTTTTTGTGGCAAAACCCACTTCCTCAAATGAGAGTGGATTAAAAAGGGGAAACCTCCCAATTTATATAGAAAAAGAAGGGAATGGGAGAGAAAAAGAACACCTGGGGGGCGTGTGTGTGTGTATTTTTATTAGTCTCTAAGGTGCTACAGGACTCCTCATTTTTTTAAAAGTTACAGACTAACACGGCTACCTCTCTGAGACTCTGGGTATTCTAGTTGTTCCTATATATTTAAAAAAAATCCTTTTTGAATACTGCCCAATTCCTGGATTAAATGATACTTTGTGACCATGAATTTCACAGATTGATTATGAGTTAGTTTTTTAAACACAATTACTATTATCAGTTTTTAATGTGTCACCTTTCAATTTCATTGATTGTCCCCTTGCTCTTGTGTTGTGAAAAGGGTCTGTAGAAGTTTTTGATCTATCTTCAGGACTTTTTTTGTAAAGAACTTTGAGATCTATCGTTTAAAAGCACTATGTAAGAGCTACAGTTCATTATTTTATTATTATCCCTTCTTATTTGTCTCTTTTTGAACAGTTAAATAGTCCCAGACATTTCAAATTGCTTCATATGAGAAGGTTTTTTCCCTGTCTCTAGTTGTTGTGATCCGTCCCATACCCCTAATTTTCTGCTATATCCTTTCTAAGATGAGGTGACTAGAACAGAATAAAGATTTCCAGTGGGTGGATACTATTAATTTGTATAATGGCATTAATATTTTATATATATTTCTCTTCCGCACCCTTTAACGTCCTAACAAGTTGTTGGCTTGTTCACCACTGCTGTGCATTGAGTGGAGACATGCATTCAGTTGTTCAGTGATGCTCAGTTCTTTTTCATAATACAGTAAATATAGAACCCAGTAAGATGTATAAGCAGTTCAAATTATTCCCACCATTGCACATTGCTCTGCTTTTGACTGCTCCAAATTGTATCTGCCATTGTAATGTCCCACTCATCTGGCTTGTGTAGACATTGTAAATTCCTTACAGTCTTCTTTAGTCGTAACTAACCAATGTCATTTGTGTCCTCAGTAGATTGCATCAGCTTATTGCTCTTCCCTTTTCCAAATCACTGGGGCTATGTCTACATTGCGCATTCTTGCGCAAGAGGATATGCAAATGAGGCTCAGCAATGAATATCGCCGCGCCTCATTTGCATACCTAATGAGCCGGCATTTTTGCACAAGGGGCTTTTGCGCAAAAAACCCCTCTTATGCAAGAGCCGTTCTGCCTGAAAATAATAAGCAGAGTGGCTCTTACGCAAAAGCCCCTTGCACAAAAATGCCAGCTCATTAGGTATGCAAATGAGGTGTGGCGATATGCATCACCATGCCTCATTTGCATATCTTCTTGCACAAGAATACGCAATGTAGATGTAGCCTAAGGATACGTCTGCACTGCAGAGCTATTTTGGGATACCGCAAGTATCCTGAAATAGCTATTCCGCGTCTATTGAAGCAGTCTATTCAAAAAGATTTTGAAATAACAGGTGGCTTATACCAAAGTCCCAGAAACCCTCATTCTATGAGGGGTAAGGGGAATTTTGGAATAGGGAGTTATTTCCAAATTTGGCACTGTGTAGACAGCGCCAAATTACAAAATAAGCTATTTTGAAATGTACTCAAAATAAGCTGTGCAATTTGCATAGCGCAAATTGTAAAGCTTATTTCAAGCTAAGGGTGCTGTGTGTAGACATCCTAATTTATTAAATGCTACCAGCCCTAGAACTGTGGTAATTCCATTGTTAATCTTTTGTTCATTTGAAAATTAACTATTTATTCCTATTCTTTGTAGATTTTCTTAGACAAAGCCAGGAGAGTAAGAAAAGAAATATTTTTTTTAAAAATAGAATTAAGAATAAATAAAATAGAAAAGGAAAAACCTAGAAATTGATTTGATATCTCTATTAATGATTTTGTGTGTTCATACAAATACCTTTTGGCACATAGCAGTCACAACAATGAACAAGTCTGAAAAAATGTTACAGTAAAAATGTTAAGAGTAGGTGAATGCACTAGAGTAGCAGAAGCATAAAGGGAGGAGGTCTGATTCAGCACTAGCAGCATACAAGAGTTACTGTTTGTTCTTTTTATAAAAAGGTGTAAATAACTGTGAGAGAAGGAGATTGGTAGACCATTCCAGATAGCTGTAGAGTAAGGGTAGCAAAGGTTTGACTTTTAGTACTATATAGAAGGAGATGGTGGGAGGGATAAGGATACACAGAAATGGAAGCTGAGGGAGAGAGTGAATTTTATTCAGAGAGACGAGATTACAAAGTTTAGGTGGGTCTGCTTATGAAGGATCTTGAAGACAAAGATAACTATTTTTGCAGAGCGTACAAACAGTGTGTGTTTGTGTGTGATGTTATTATATTTGTCTGTACAGGTGAGAGTATTATATCCTTAATCACCTCCAGTGTAAACATACATATATCGTAATTGTGACGTTTAGATATAAAAAGCTTTCAAATTGACTGACATCTCCTTTCCAACAACCATGCAGCTGTTCTTCCTTTGCCTCTGCCTTCTCTCTCTGGAGAACTGTTACACTGTATCTGATTTAGTATTTCATCAAATTTATTGCGTGCTTTCAAATCCCTGCTCCGGACTCACCTGTGTGGTGATGTCTTAAAAAAAACCACAATGCACCTGATTGGTCAGAAACAAAGAAAATCTAAATATTTTGTAATCAACAAGTGAGGGGAACTTTGGCCTATTTAGTTATGTGATGTTGTTACCAATATACTTGTCCTCCTTTCTCATTCCCTCTGTTGTTTCTCACTGTCATTTGTCAGATGCTAATTTTAATTTGATAGTGAACTCTTCCTGTCCTGGACAGAATTTCTATTTGTTTATACAATGGCTCGCACACTGGGAGGTCTGGGAGCTATATAAATGCAGATAATAACTTGGTTGAATAAAGAGGCAGAGCTCTTTCATTCAGGCACAGTTCCTTAGTGATAAACCAGCAGATAAGACACATTCTGTGATAATCTTAAATTGGGACAGAATAACTGGTGATAGCTGCTGAAAAGACTGAAGGCAGAAGGAAGAAAACTGTCATCTTCAATTACTAGACTGTTCATTTTCAAGTTGAAGAATTCAGACTGTGGGCAAACATCTGCCTTTAGGCAAATGCATTTGGCCTTTATTAGTGTCCTGGGGAACAATATGATCATACGATACCAGAATTTGGTCCTATTGAGGAAATGATGTCTTTTACACTTATCTGCATATTATAAAGTGTTAGTCCATGACATCTAAGTTAAATACTTATCTTTGAATAACATGTAAAATTAATTTATTTGAGAAGTCCACTTTTAGGGCTGTCAATTAATCACAGTTAAATCAAACAATGAACTCAAAAAATAATTGTGCTTAAAAATTAATCATGATTAAACATTATTTTTAAAGTGAGATTAAAACTGACTGTCAACTGAAATGTATTAAATATTTTGGATATTTTTCCAATATTGATTTCAATTGCAACACTGAATACAAAGTTTACAGTGCTCACTTTATATTCTTTTTATTACAAATATTTGCACTGTAGAAATCATAAACAAAAGAAATAGTATTTTTCGGTTCACCTCATACAAATACTGTGTTGTGCAGGGGACAGGCAAAATTTGGCTCATGCACCGGATTTGGCCTGAGAAACCATCAGATTGGGCACACATCCCAGCAGTAGCTTCATGCAGCCTCCTTGCCTGCCCCGCACACTGCTCGAAGCGGCAGGTTGTGGGGGCCACGTGCCCCAGCTCAATCTCAGAGCTCCCATTAGCTGGAAAGTGGCCAATGGAAGCTGCCAGGGCCATACTTGCGGTTCAGGCAGCATGTGGAGGGCTCCTCACCCCTTAACGGGTGTGCAGCACACAGAGAGCACATGGGCTCTGCAGCTGGCTGCTTTCAGCGGCATGGAGGGCACAGCAGGTAGGAAGACTGCCTGAAGGAACCACTGGGCTGCTGACTGAGAATTGCTTAAGGTAAGGGACTCTGGGCCAGAGTCAGCACCTGGCACCCCACCCCACCCCCCCCAACCCCCTACATCCCTATCCCAGGTCAGAACCCAAAACTTCTGTATCCCTGCTCCTGCACCTATATCCCCTCTCAGACTCTGCACCACAATCCCCTGCCTCAGGTCAGAACCCAACCCCCTGAGCCCTTTCCTGCATGCCTGACTCAGGTCACAACCCCCTCCCATAATCTGCACCTCCTCCTCTACCTCAATCTCCTACCCTAAATTCCCTTCTGCACCCAACATCCATTCCAGACCCCGCACCTCCTCCATTAATATAAGTGAAGACTACAGCCTTTGATCACTTACCAAATTCTTGGAATGCCCCACCCCCATCAAAAAAAAATTTTTTTTTTTTTTTTTGCTATATAACTGCACCCAAAACCAAAACAATGTAAAACTACACAGCCTTCATGTCTACTCAGTCCTACTTCTTTTTCGGCCAATCACTTAAAAACAAGTTTGTTCACATTTGGGAGGAATAATGCTGCCCACTTTTTATTTACAATGTCACATGAAAGTGAGAACAGGTGTTCACATGGCACTTTTGCAGCCGGCACTGCAAAGCATTTACATGCTAGATATGCTAATTATTGATATGTTTCAGCACCATTCCAAAGGACACATTTCAAAGCTGGTGACTGTTGTTAAAAAAATGTTAATTAAATTTGTGATGAACTCCATGGGGGAGAATTGTATGTCTCCTGCTCTGTTTTATCCAGATGTTGCCATATATTTCATGTTATAGCACACGTTCATTTTACAAATACTTTCACTACCAATTTGACAAAACACAAAAGGCACCAATGTAAGATCTCTACAGACAGCTACAGCATTTGACACAAGTTTAAGAATCTGATGTGCTTTCCAAAATCTTGGTGGAGTTATGGAGCATTCTTTCAGAAGTTTTGCAACATTCTGATGTAGAAACTACAGACCATGACCTACCAGAAAAAAAAATCAACCTTTTGCTGGTGGCATCTGACTCTAATGATAAAAGAGTCTAATGGTCCATACTGCTTTGGACTATTATCAAGCAGAGCTTGTCAGCATGGATGCATGTCTTCTGGCATGGTGGTTGAAGCATGAAGGGACATATGAATTCTTAGCACAACTAGCACATAAATATCTTATGATGCCAGCCAAAAACAGTACCATGTAAACAGGCCTGTTTTCTCTTTCATGTGATATGGTAAATAAGAGGCGGGTAGCATTATGTCCTGCAAATGTAAACAAACGTGTTTGTTTGAGCAATTGGCTGAACAGGAAGTACGACTGAGTGGATTTGTAGGTGCTAACACTGAATATTGTTTTATTTTTGAATGCAGTTATTATTTTTGTACATCATTCTAAATTTGTTAAGTTCAACTCCCATGATAAAGAGATTACCCTAGAGTACTTGTAATATTGGAATTGAAAAATGCTATTTCTTTTGTTTTTTAGAGTTCAAATATTTATACTTTGCATTCTGTTGTAGTTTAAATCAATACATTTGAAAATAAAGAAAACAACATCCAAAATATTTAAATGAGTAGTATACTATAATTGTTTAATTTTTTAATTGCTTGAAAGCCCTATCCAATTTTAATACAGATGTTCACTGCATGATTCTTAAGCATACATTCCCCCACCTCTCAGGAAGGATCTGGGAAAAAAATTATGCTATTGAGTTTATCAGAATTGAAAACAAAGTTTTCATACATTGCCTAATGGAGAGTCTTTTTTCTATAGTGTATATACAAACAAAATATCCCTGTAACAGGGCCTGCCTTTCGGGGAGACGCCTCCATGCTCAGGCAAGGCCTTATTATGCTCTACAGTCCTTTTTATCTCCTTTTCTTTCCAAGTGTCCCATGTCCCCAGGATGGATTAGAGTCCGTACAGAGTCCAAGAGCAATCCCCCTGGAGCTGCCACTCGTCATCACCCGAGGTCACCGGTTTGGTACTCTGAGTGCCCCTCGCCTACCGGCTTCCCCCTTGCTGCAGTGGAACCTGCTGGGGAGAGTGAAGCCCACTACTCCAGCCAGCTCCCTCACTGTCCCCTCCCCGCTTCTTGGGGCTGGCTGGCCTCGTTTTAAACTCCCTCGCTTCAGTGACGGCGCCTTGTGCCACGTCACTTGCACGCCGTCAACCGACCCTCCCCTAGGGTCCTAAGCCCGCCACCTTGTGGGGCCACTAGTGCACAGGCGCTGCAAATTCGGCGTGGCCCGGCGCCTCTGAGCCGGCGTGGCCACCACCCGTGGCCTGGAGTGGAGGGGGGCACGTCCCTGCAGGCCGCGGTAAGCGACCCCCTGTCATAATCCCAATTAAATATTTTCAAAAGTTCCTTATTTGCAGTTCGTTGGATCTTATTATCATGTTTGCTGTATGGCATTTTTGGGGGTGGGAACCCTGCTTGCAAGTCATTCCCACAAAACTAAAGATTACCTTTCACTACCTTAGACCACTGGGACAGAGGAAGGCCAAAGAGTTATCTGTAAATAGTGCCAGGAAATTGAAACCATTTCAAACAGTTCAGCTTGTTTTCTTACTTTACATTGCATTGTTTAGATTGAGAAGTGCAGTATGCCAAATAGTACTGAAGTACTCAAGTAGCCAGGCTTGGAGGTGTAGTTCATAGAATGTTTTAGCATGTCCAGAGTTGTGTCTTTTTGTCCATTTCTTCTTTCTCCACCCAGGTCTCCAGGAACATGAAATGGATGAGATTATGCCAGAGTTAAAGATGAGGATTAAAAGAAAGGAAAAATAATAAAATGAGGGCTTGATCCTGTGAGGTGCTGAGAAGAGATGAAAACAAGACTGTAAGGGATATGAAATCTGGCAAAACACCAGGACTTTCAGGAAGGTTAATGAAATTTCTTTAATATGTATACAGAAAATGTATATAAGCAGCTGTACACCAGAATCCATGAAAGAAGCCAGTATATCAGTGCTGCCAAAACCAGATAGGCTCTCAATTGTGTGCTTCTCATTCTAAGCAATGTCACCCAAAGCACTCAATTGAGATTAATATAATCTACTATATATTTTAGAGAGTTTTCCTGTCTTTGAGTGTGTCTTGTCTGTCTGTCTGTTCAAAAACTCCTAAACGATAAGAGCTAGGACGACCACATTTGGTACGCAGCTTCCTGTTATCATAACTTAAAGCAGGGGATTTCGCGTTTGAGTCACAGGCCCACCTGGGTAAGCCACTGTCCGACTGTGAGACGCTTTGTTTATCTAAACATCCCTAGGCATGGAGCCTCGCAGTTTGTTGGTTTGATTTTTTTGGTCTTATTTAACGTTTTCGTCTCGTGTGAGTTGGCTACTGTCGCAGATATTTAGTCATCCAGAGATTTAAAAAATACCATTTTTAGCAGTGAAGATAAGGCCTTTGGACAAAGCAATTTCAATGGAGAAAGCCCAGATTATAGGGGGCAAAGAGAATATTCGAAGACAGGGAACCTAGGCCATGAGAGGCCACTTCTTTGAGGCAGTGGTACATAAAAGCAAAGGAGAGGAGAGAAAAGAGGCAGTACTTAGACAAGTGGGACTGTGAAGATTTGTTTTTTCTAATATCGGATTACAATTTCATGTTTGAATGAGAAGTAGCCAGAGGACAAAAGAGTAAAGAGAAGGAGAAAAAAGATGGAATGTGGGGGGAAATTAACCCAGCATGATATAACAGCTGTTTCTAATATATTCAAGTTCTCTGTGTGTGTGCATGCGTGCATCTGTGAGCAAGTGAATGAGAAAAAAGATGTGCATAGGTTCAAATTTATAGTAACCTGTGTGCCTTGTTTACTTTGACAAAGAACAGGATGACAGGAAAAATGTAACTTGCATAGCCTTTGCAGTGACGATTCTTACATTTCTTTGAGCATTGTAAATATGATTTGAATTGTAAATAGAAATAAGCTTCCTGCATCCAAACAAGTGGAAAAGCTGTTTGCTACCAGCGACCTATCCATGGCTCTCAGAAATTATCCTTTGTTTTCATTTTTGTAACGTTTCCTTTATAGTCTGTCCATGGAACCACCAGATTTCCATTTTTTGGGAAGCATAGATGTATTGATCACAAAGGCTTCGTCTATACTACAAGATTTGCCGCAAGAGCCTATGCAAGTGAATCACGGATTAGCATTTTCCCGCACTTCATTTCCATACTCTCTTTTGGTCTGTTTTTGCACTAGGGGTTTTTGCGCAAAAACAGGCAGTGTGGCCATAACCGTTTTGCAGAAGAACTCCTTTTTCCGCAAGATCCTTATGCCTGTCCCAGAGAGGCATAAGGATCTTGCGGAAAAAGGGGGTTTTGCGCAAAATGGCCATGGCCACACTGCCTTTTTTTGCGCAAAAACTCCTAGTGCAAAAACAGACCAAAAGAGAGTATGGAAATGAAGCGCAGGAAAATACTAATCCGCGCTTCATTTGCATAGGCTCTTGCAGCAAAAGTCATAGTGTAGCCATAGCCAAAGTGAATTTGGGTCTCTTCAAGAACATAAGAACAGCCATACTGGGTCAGACCAAAGGTTCATCTAGCCCAGTATCCTGTCTGCTGACAGTGGCCCATACCAGATGCCCCAGAGGGAGGGATCACAACCCATGTCCAGAGAAACATAGGCTAGGGATACCATTCTTACCCATCCTGGCTAATAGCCATTGATGGACCTAACCCCCATGAATCTATCTAGCTCCTTTTTTAACCCTGTTAAAATTCTAGCCTTCACCGCATCATCAGGCAAGGAGTTCAACAGGTTGATTGCATTGTGTGAATATGTACTTCCTTTTTGTTTGTTTTAAACCTGCTACCTATTAATTTTCTTTGGTAACCCCTGCTTCTTGTGTTATGGAAAGAAGTAAATAACTCTTCTTTATTCACTTTCTCCATACCAGTCATGATTTTATAGGCCTCTCTCATATCCCCCTCAGTTGTCTCTATTTCAAGCTGAAAAATCCCAGTCTTATTAATCTTTCCTCATATGACAGCTGTTTCATACCTCTGATCATTTTTGTTGCCCTTTTCTGAACTTTTTCCAGTGCCAAAATATCTTTGAGATGCAGGAACCACATCTACATGCAGTATTCAAATGTTGGCGTACCATAGATTTATATAGTGGAAATATGATATTTTCTGTCTTATTCTCTATTCCTTTCTTAATATGTCCAATATTGTCTTTGCTTTTTTGACTGCTAACTGCACATTGAGTGGATGTTTTCAGAGAACCATGTTTTGGTGAGGAACCTTGGCAAAGGCTTTCTGGAAATCCAAGTACACTATATCCACTGGATCCCCCCTTCTCCACATCTTGTTGACAGCTTCAAAGAATTCAAGTAGTTTGCTGAGGCATGATTTACCTTTACAAAATCCATGTTGAGTTTTCACCAGCAAATTATGTTAATTTATGTGTCTGACAATTTTGTTCTTACTATAGTTTTAATCAATCTGCCTTATACTGAAGTTAGACTTACCAGCCTGTAATTGCCAGGATCATCTCTAGAGCCCGTTTTAAAAATTCATATCACATTCGCTATCCTCCAGTCATTTGGTACAGAAGCTGATTTAAAGGATAGGTTACAAATCACAGTTAGTAATTCTGCAATTTCACATTTGAGTTCTTTCACAACTGTTGGGTGAATGCCATGTAGTCCTGGAACAGTTCCTCTGATCTGTCACCTAAGAAGAATGGTTCAGGTTTGAGAATCTCCCTCATGTCCTCAGTCATGAAGACTAATGCAAAGAATTCATTTAGTTTCTCTGCAATGACCTTATAGTCCTTTGAGTGTTCCTTTGGCATCTCAATCATACAGTAGCCCCACTGGTTGTTTAGCAGGCATCCTGCTTTCTGATGTACTTTAAAAAAATTGCTATTACTTTTGATTTTTTGGCTAACTGTTCTTCAAATTCTTTTTTGGCCTTATAAATTATATTTTTATACTTCATTTGTTAGAGTTTACGCTCCTTTCTGTTTTCCTCACTAGGATTTAATTTCCACTTTTTAAATTATGCCTTTTTATCTCTCACTGTTTCTTTTACTTGCTTGTTTAGCCTTGTAGCACCTTTTTGATTCTCTTACTGTGCTTTTTTTTTTTAATTTGAGGTATTCTTTAAGTTGAGCCTTTATTATGGCGTCTTTAAAAAGTTTCCATCTGGCTTGCAGGGATTTCACTATTGGCACCGTACCTTTTAATT
Organism: Pelochelys cantorii; assembly: GCA_032595735.1. Classification (NCBI taxonomy): domain Eukaryota; kingdom Metazoa; phylum Chordata; order Testudines; family Trionychidae; genus Pelochelys; species Pelochelys cantorii. Next base: position 50,862,171 of record CM064327.1, read on the forward strand.
TCTGTTTAACTAATTTCCTCACTTTTATGAAGTTGCCGTTTCTGAAATTAACTGCCACAGTGTTGGGCTGCTGTGGTGCTTTTCCTTCCACAGGAATGGCAGCACGGGGGGAAGTGGAGCAAGGCAGCTCCAGCAACCTAGCAATCTCATGCTGCTTGGTAATGATAGTCCATTCCAATCAGTTTTAGTCACGTACCAGAGTAGGCCTAGTCATGCAAGCCCTTTGCGTGTAGAAATCCCATCAGTGTCATGTGGGAAAGGCTTGCAGGACTGGACCTTAATTATGGTTACATCTGGTTAATGTAGCAATTCTCGACAAGCAACTGTGTTCTCTCTTTGTTTTCATTAATAGATATCACCAAACCAAACAACTTTAGATCTTGTAAATTCAAGAATCTATGACATTAAAGAATTCAAGGATCTGAATACTAATGAAAAGTTTTTTGTGAGACTTAAAAAAATGGAAATAGGGGTTTGATGGGTGCTGTTGGGTTTTTACAGAATGGGAAGTTGGATTGTATTGTCTTTTCTAAAATTAAGACCCTCTTGCATTGTTTGATGTCCAAATATTGCAAGAGTGTTCACAGGTAGGAACCTGAAGGTAAAATTGATTGGAAAGTGGCAAAAATGAAACTGGCTAGTCCTTTTTGTTACCCACTGTTGTACAGGTGTGATAGCAACTGTATAGGAACCTACATATAGACAGAAGTTGAAACAAATGCAGAAAATAAAAAGCATAAAACTGTTTTAATAGCTAGATTTTTTTAAATGCACACTTAGAATCAGAAATGTTGTTCTGGAAGGAATCTGAAGAGGTCATCTATTCTATCCTCCCATGCTGAGTTAAGGCCAAATGAAACCATCCTGTACTCAAAAACTGTGGATGTCAGGGATTCCACAATCTCCCTGGGAAGTTTATTTCAGAGCTTTATTATCCTTTCAGTTAGAAAGTTTTTCCTAATATCTAACATAAATCTCCCTTGCTGCAGATTAAGCCAATTCCTTCTTGTCTTACTTTCAGTGGAAATGGGGGACAATTGATCACCATCCTCTTTATAACAGTCCTTAACATAGTTGAAGACTGATCAGGTCCTTCCTTGGTCTTCTTTTTCAAGACTAAACATACTCAGTTTTATTTAACCTTTTCTCATAGATCAGGTTTTCTAGACCCTACATAATTTTTGTTGCTTTCCTCTGGATTCTCTCCAATTTGTTCATGTCTTTTTTGAAGCGTGATGCCCAAAAGTGAGCACTATACTCCAACTGATGCCATACCAGTCTTGAGTATAGTGGAACAATTATCTCCCGTGTCATGCATACGACATTCCTGTACCCTAAAATGATATTGGCCTTTTTCTTAACCACATCACACCATTAACTCATAATCAGTTTTTGATTCACTATAACCCCCAGCCAGGTATTTTCTATTTTGTAGTCATGCTTTTGATAGTTTGTGCCTAAGTGTAATGCTTTGTACTTGACTTTATTGAATTTCATTTTACTAATTTCAGACTAATTCTGTAATTTGTTAAGGTTGTTTGCATTCTAATCCTGTCCTCCAGAGTTCTTGTAACCTCTCCTAGCTTTGTGTCACCTGCAGGTTTTATAAGTGTCCTCTCCACTCCAGTATTCGAGTCACAAACAAAAATATTGAATAGCACCAGACCCAGGATCTCTCCCTGTGGAACCACACTAGATATCCTCTCCCAGTTTGGTAGTGAACTATGATAATTACTGTTTGAATATGATCTTTAAGTCAGTTGTGTACCTTCCTCATGATAATTTCATCTAGACCATATTTCCCTAGTTTACTTATGAGTCTGTCATATGGGAATATTTTTAGGTATTGAATTTAGGCTGACTGGTCTATAATTTCCTGGGTACCCCTTTAAAATATAAGACAGAGAATATCTTATTGCCTCTGTATAAATCCATTGTACGCCCACATCTTTAATATTGCATGCAGATGTGGACACCTCATTGCAAAATATATGTTGGCATTAGAAAAAGTTCAGAAAAGGGCAACAAGAATGATGAAGGGTATGAAACAACTGCCATGTGAGGAGAGATTAATAAGACAGGGAATTTTCAGCTTCAAAAAGAGGAGACGGGGGGGGGGGGATATGATAGAGATCAATAAAATCATGGTTGGTGTGGAGAAAGTAAATAAGGAAAAATTATTTACCTACTCCCATAACACAAGAACTAGGGGTCACCAAATGAAATTAATAGGTAGCAGGTTTAAAACAAAGAAAGGAAGTATCTCTTTACACTGGTTTGTAGTGTTAGTCTATATCGGGGTGGGCAATAACTCATCAGCGGTTTGCCAGGGTTAGCCCCTGGTGCTCTACTACCCCTATTTACCTGCATGGCTGCAGGTACCAGTGATCGTAGCTCTTGTTGGCTGTAGATCACTTTTTCTGGCCAATGGGAGCGGTGCAGGCCAAGATACCACATCACACAGTTCCCATTGGCTGGGAATGGCGATCTGCAGCCAATGGGAGTTGTGATCGCTGGTTACCTGTGGCCATGCAGGTAAATATAGTGGTGGGGCCCATCAGGACCTAACCCTGGCAGACTGGATTTGCCAACCCCTGGTCTAGATGGCTTATAACCAATGTTTCTTCCAATTTTTCCAATCATATGCAGAATAATTTTTGTGATGTGCACCAAGGCATGAGTTGGTATGCGTCATCTGTAGAAAAAATGCTGCCAGTTGTGAGTGGCTCTAGGCACACTGCTAATCAGCTGGGCAGCACTTGAATCTCTCCTGGGAGGTTGCCCAAGCACACATCTTACAGAGAACACTGCTTATAACTGGATTTTAATTAAGTGATTGTAAAAGACCAGACGAAAGAGGCTGAATTACAATGTGATAGGAATGTTCAAAATCTTATTGGATGCCTCTGTGCTCACCAGCTAAAGTGATATTATGCTGACACCTTGTGGCCATGTCTGATGAGGGTTTGATTTGGTTTATTCTTAGAATTCAGACATGAATATTGCTGTAACATAGCTACAGTAATTAGATGTTAGGTTCTCACCAGTTGATCTGTAGAATTTATGTTGAAAGGGACCTGGATTAAAGTTTCAGATCCAGATATTCCTAGACTTCAATGAAATTAACATCTGCATCCAAACTTTACAGCTTGAACTCATCTCTAGTTTTCTGCCACGTAAACTGTTAGAAATTTGCTGTCAGAGCAGTCACAAAAAATCAAGGCAGCCATCTCCAATCTTATTTCATGTCTTAGTCTCCAGCCTCCAGAGCACTTATAATCTTCAGCTCCACAACAAAGTCCCAGTGGCACAGACAGCTACCACAGCACCTTTTGTGCTCTCAGTGACATTGCTCATCCTGCCTTACTTTCCCTTTCTCTTTTCAATTGTCAGCAGCCACCGCCAACAGGGCTTGGTGCTGCAATGACTTAGCTGTTGGACTAAATCCCATCAGAGTTCCTCCCCTTCTGGGGTATCAACATTGAAAAACAAACATCACAAACTCAGAAAGAAGGGTCATCCACCCTGCCTCTTTGATCAGACCCTGCCCTTCAGCTCAGGGTCTCTCTTCCAGGGAATATTCACCTGGGCTACCTGCTTCAGGCTTACATTTCCTCCAGGAGGCTCTGCCCTCCAACAGTCCAGTTCAGCTCCCTGGCACTAGTCAGGTTTCTCTCACTTGAGTGAGAGGCAGAGATCCACTCTCCTTCCCAACCAGCCCCTAATGGAGCCAGATTCAGCTGCTGTAACTCCTCCCTCCAGGTCTGACATCTACTGCAGGTGTAGCAGGCTCAGTGTTGATTGAGTCCCTAAGCTCTCACTAACCCCTTCTTGGCCAGTGGGGGACTGGTATCCCCAGTTAAATTTCTTTTCACCTTCATCACACAACCATACACATTGCACACGTCCAACTTTGCTAAATCATGCTCAGATGAGCAACTTAACTACCAATCTCAAAATTATTTTTGTTAGAAATAATACATTATTCTCTCTGAAGATAAAGGCATCTTTAACCATGCTTCTCAACTGTACTCATGTTGGAGGTAAGATTTCCCATTCGAGTGTATCTCTGAGGAATTGGCTGTATACATTATAGAATCATAGGGCTGGAAGAGACCTCAGGAGGTAATAGAGTGTAACCCCCTGCCCAAAGCAGGACCAATCCCAACTAAATCATCCCAGCCAGGGCTCTGTCAAGCCAGGACTTAAAAACCTCTAGGGATGGAAATTCCACCACCTCCCTAGGTAACCCATTCCAGCACTTCACCACCCTCCAAGTGAAATAGTTTTTCCTAATATCCAACCTAGACCTCCCCCACTGTAACTTGAGACCATTGCTCCTTGTTCAGCCATCGGTCACTACTGAGAACAGCCTCTCTCCATCCTCTTTGGAGCCTCCCTTCAGGTAGTTAAAGGCTGCTATCAAATCCCCCCTCACTCTTCTCTTCTGCAGACTAAATAAGCTAAATCCCTCAGCCTCTCCTTGTAAGTCTTGTGCTGCTGCCCCCTAATCATTTTGTTGCCCTCTGCTGGACTTTCTCCAATGCAGCCACATCCTTTCTGTAATGGGGGGCCCAGAACTGGATGCAGTACTCCAGATGTGGCCTCACTGGTGCCAAATAAAGGGGAATAATCACTTCTCTAGATCTGCTGGCAATGCTCCTCCTAATGCAACCTAATATGCCTTTAGCCTTCTTGGCTACAAGGGCACACTGTTGACTCATATCTAACTTCTCATCCACTGTAATCCCCAGGTTCTTTTCTGCCAAACTGCTGCTTAGTCAGTCAGTCCTTAGCCTGTAACAATGCTTGGGATTCTTCCGTCCCAAGTGCAGGACTATCCATTTGTGCTTGTTGAACCTCATCAGATTTCTTTTGGCCACCAATAGCTACCCACTCTCCTTCCCATACGTGTTATGGTTAGTTGTATATAGGTTCCCTCAGTGGCTTATATGTGATACTTAAGTGTATGAACATTTCCATAGTATTCCATGCTATTCAAGGACAGGGCTGGGAGAGTGGAGATACAATCATTTTCCAGTTTCTTTTCACTATTGGTTTTGAAGTGTGAGCAGGAGTGGCCCGAGGCTGGCTGTAGCAGCTGGCGCCCCAGGCGGAAGGCGCGATTGGCGCCCCCACCTGCATGGCCATCAACGGCCGTGATGTAATCACGGGGTGCCCGGGCGCCCCGTGATGTCATCATCAGGCAACCGCTTAGTCTGCCCAGGCTCACGGGCCGCCCCTGCGTGTGAGCATAAATACCCATTAACATTTTATCCTACCAAGTGTAATTGCAAATGTCCTTCCTGTCCATATGCCTTATCCTTGTCTTTATCCGTAGTATTATTAATTAGAATTTGGTACCATCCACAGTGTGCTACAAGCTTTCTAAATACAGTTCAGCTTACAGTTCTTTCTCTGAGGAAAGTACAGGCTGAACCTTCCTTGTCCAGTCCTGAAGCAGCAAATTTGCTAGACTGTGAGAGGTTAACGCAAGCCCCTCTGTTGCTGCTGGTTGTAGGGCCGTGCTCTGGCAGCAGCAGAGGAGCAGGCATTGAAGGAGCAGAGGCAGGGGGGCACTCTGGGAAAGAGGCAGGGCAGTTGCAGAGACCTCCATCTGGGGACCAGAAGCAAAGTCCTGCCACCAGCGACTGAGTCTTGCATGTGCCCCTGGCTGCGAGGCTCCGCAGCTGCCCCACCTCTTCCCCTGATTACCTCTGCTCTTGCTCCTCCCTCTCTGGGTTGGAACCCCACAAATCAGTTATTTGCAGTGCTCTGGGAGGGCAGGGAAGAGTTGCTGAGCTTTTCCCCTTCAGTGTTCCAGCCCCAGAGCACCCACGAATGTGGGACCATGGATGTTGTTGGATTATAGACATTCAACCTGTACAATCTAAAAAAAAAAATCTAACTGTCTAAACCTTTTCAGAGATGTTTCAGAACTGTCCAGCTCAATAATATCCACTCAGTAAGTTAACCATAGGTATCTACATCTATTTAATGTACTATGAGCATCTCGATGATATTTCTGTGAACAGATGAAAGTAATAAAGTCTTGTGATTTGTTAGAGACAGCAATACTATTTTTAGGCCAAACAGCTGAAAGGCTGTGTATTCACCTTCATTTTTAGCCACCCTGATTATATTCAGCACTGAAATCTAGTCACAGGAGTAAAGGTGATGAGAACAGCAAAGAAAAATATCTTCCATATGGAGCAAATAGACACCAGAGGGCAGTGCAGTAAAACATTTCCTTTAGAAGCAACAGCTACTCCTTAAGAAACAGGTATTTGCCTGGCGTGACTTGCCCACATGCTCAGGGTCTAATCTGATCACCACTGATGGGGTCAGCAAGGAATTTCCTCCTCCCTCCTCCCCCCCCCCCCAGGTTAGATTGACAGAGGCCTGGGCATGTTTTACCTTCCTCTGCAGCAAGGGATATGGGCCATTTGCAAATTTCAACTAGTGTAAATGGTGAATCCTCTGTAACTTGAAATCTTTAAACCCTTATTTTTTGAGGACCCAATAACCTAGCTAGAGATTAGGAATCTGTTATAGGCATTAGGGGGATGATGTTCTGTAGCCTGCAATGGGCAGGAGGTCAGACTACACTATCATAAAGATCCCTTCTGACCTTTAAGCGTATGAGACTATAATACAGTATTTTGAGTTAAGACCATTGAGTTAAATGTCTATGCTGCGCTCATCACCATACCTACCTGCATTCTCTTAAAGACTCTAAATTACCATAACATGTGAGGCAATGTACAGCATACCTCATTTTACCACATACAGTTGAGTGAAAAACGTATATTTCAGTCAAATAGCTTTAATGGCATTTTAGATAGTAGGAGCAGCCCTCTAGTGGATAATCAGTATCACTAAAAGCATGTGGCATTTATATATAAAGTTGGGTATATTTAATGGTGCTTTATTTATATGTAAATATTTCCCTTGACTTACTCTCTCTGATCACTCTTTCTTAAAAATCTCTTTGTTATTCTCAGTTCCTGCTTATTCCATAATTTTTGAGAGCTGGACTGAATTCTTCAAAATCTGTAATCCTTATGTGGTACTCTTTGTTCCATGCCTCAGACTCACTTTCCTTAACTCAAGTATTAACTTTGCTAGCAAGGCCAATAATTTTAGAATATTCTTATTAATAAACCTACCATTAAAATATTTATATACATAATTTAAAGATATTAAATGGTTTCTAGGGCATTTTCACCTGTGATCTTAAACCCCAATGTTGTAAAAAATTAAATTGATAACTGGTCACATTGTAATGTAGCACTGACCTTTTGGCTATGCTGGGTTTTGTCTTGTAGGGCTTCATAATCACTTTGTTCTTCATAAACAAGTAATTGGAATCTCCAGTAGTCGCTTCTTGCTTTTTATTCATAGTGTAAGCTTTACATCTGTGTTTGTCTCTTCCACAATGGAGTGACTCTAGTTTCTGTCCTTAGCTGCCTTCTCTTGTTAATTTATCTTATGCTCAGTAGAATTTCTCATTTCTAGCTGCAACCTTGCTCCCTCATTCTTAAAAAGCTGTTATATTCAAATAAATATCTCCCTTGAATAACTCTCTCTAATTCTTCTTTTTTTAAAAATCTGTTTGTGGCTCTCAATTCTCTTAGTTCCTGCTTATTCCATAATTTTCAAGTGCTATACCAATTTCTTTAAAGTCTGTAATCTTCCTATTGTCCTCTTTGTTTCATGCCTCAGACTCTGTTATCGCTCTCCTTAACTCAAATATTAAGACTAGCAAGACTTAAAAATAGCAAGACTAGCAATTTTAGAAGAGAATTATAGAATAAGAAAAGGCACCTTTCCTGCTGTATATGCCCATAGATATTACATAGACAAATCCATTTTCTTGGTGACCATATAGGATTGTTTCCTGGGGCTGACTGAAAAATCCTGTTTAATTTTTATGTGAAAAATGTCAACTAAAATGAACAGTTTTTGCTTTATTCAAAAATTTTTAAAATATTTTATTTTTAAATGAAAAGGTCCAAATGCAATTAAATGAAAAGTTGTTAATTTTTTTCTCTCTCGCTCTCCCACCCACTTTTTCAGTGCATAAAAATGCGAAGATACTGAAGAGGGAGGATGTTGCATTTTCCTTTTAGTTTGTTTGTTTTTCCCTCATCCAGTGGAAGAAAAGGAAGGACAGTGAGAATAAAATAAAAAGAAACTTGAGATTGGGAAGTTTTCCAGGTTTTATGTCCCACTTTTTTCCCACTTTTTATTTTTGTCTCCTTTTCCCCAGTAAAGGAAGAAAGGGAGAAACTGAAAAACAAAATAAAATTCATAAAAACAAATTTTATTAAAAAAAACCTCCCAAATAAAAAATTGTAAAAATTTTTGATTTGATCAAAAAGCCATTTTTCATTGAAAGTTTCTAGCAAAAGTTTTGAGCTCGTTCTGTTAATCCTTTCAGTATATTAACTTGTGTTTTACAGGTGCCAGGTAATAAGTATTCCACTACTTGCTTTTTGAAGCTGTTTCACAGCCTAATACCTCTCACTATCAGTAAGCCCTGCAAATCAGCAGATATCTACAGACCATGTTTGAGGGTCATGTATCAGATGTGGATACAAATTTTCTATTTCCTCTATCTACCACATAATTAATTTCTGACATTTAGCCAAATTTTTCCTGTCTCAGTTTTATTCCATTACTCTGTTATATTCATGTGAATCACACTAATTCTTCACGCATCCTTTGCATTCCCAGCTTTTAAATATTTGTAGATTATATCTACACTAGGTCTCATTGCCAAGCCAGAGACATTTAACTCCACTTCAAAGTGAGGCCTTCTAGGGCCACAATAATTTCTTTTGCTTTCCTTTGAACTTCATGCACTTTGTCAATTTTACCCACCTTATATCTTTTCTGACTGCCCTCTCAATTTGGGATGTGAGACTACGTCTAGACTGCACGCCTTTTTCGACAGAGTCTTTGTCGACAGATACTGTCGACAAAGCTGCTGTCAAAAAAGAGCATCTAGACTATGATCAGTATTGTCGAAAAAGCAAGCTGCTTTTTCGAAAGAGAGTCTAGACGCTCTCTTTTGAAAAAGCACAGTTTGCATGCAATAGTGCCTTTTTTCGAACAGTATTTTCAAAAAAAGGCGTTATTCCTCGTAAAATGAGGTTTACTGCTGTCGACAAAACTGCTGCGTTCTGTCGACTTACTGTCAACAGAACGCAGTGGTAGTGTAGACGCAGGTATCGTTTTGTCAACAAAAGGCCACTTTTGTCGACAAAACCCTGTAGTCTAGACACACCCTAAGAGAGTAATTGACTATCCAATAAGCTTAAGCATTCTAACACACACACACGCACACCCCAGCTGCTTTCTATATCAGAGGTAGCAAGGAGGGAGAAGCAGGAGCCAATGTTGGGGGAAGCTGGCTTAAAAGCCAGTTCTCCCCTCCAGCACTGTCTCCGCCCCCCCTCCCACTTCAATCAGAGAGGAACAGGGGAGGCTCCTACTGCCTTTTAAATTGCAAAGCTGCAGTAGGGTTTGATCCCGGCACAAGCCGTGGCTGTCTTCCCTTATCAAGTAGTCGATAAAAATTATATCGACTATTCAATTACTAAGAACATAAGAATGGCCATAGTGGGTCAGACCAAAAGTCCATCTAGCCTAGTATGCTGTCTGCTGACAGTGGCCAGTGCCAGTTGCCCCAGAGGGGGGAGACCGAAAACAATGATCAAGCAATTTGTCTCCTGCCATCCTTCTCCAGCCTTTGACAAACAGAGGCCAGGGGCACCATTCCTTACCCCCTGGCTAATAGCCTTTTATGGACCTATCCTCCATGAATTTATCTAGCTCTTTTTTAAACTCTGTTATAATCCTAGCCTTCACAGCCTCCTCTGGCAAGGAGTTCCACAGGTTGACTGTGTGTTACTAAAATAACCTCAATTTAACATTCCTACTCTCAATACTCTTTTCCTCCTAAAACAAATACGTTGCAATTGAAGAGACTATCCTGAATAATATCCTGAATATTATTCCACTTTATGGGCCTGATTTTCCTGCACCACTAAAATCAATGGGACTGTTGCCATTGATTTCAACAAGAGCAGGAGCATGTCCCAGGAAAATTATCTCCTTATTACTATTCTTATCAGGTTGAAGTTGTGTCCCTTGTGTTTGAAACCCTGGGTCTTATGAAAAAAATCTGTCAGCTTTATTGAATTCTTCCATAATCTTGAAAACTTGAAAGTCTATTTTTATGTTCCCCCTCCACTAACAACAAAAGCCATCTTCATCAAAGGCTCAATCTTGCTCTGTCGTAGAGGATCCAGAGGAAATAGCAGTTCCCGAATTCAATGATAACTATCAATAATTCCCTCTACAGAAGGATATGGTTCCATCTACAGAGAGAGAGAGAGGGCCTGAAATTCAGTAGAAATTATTGGGTGGCCAGTAGGGATGTTAAAATGTGTTTATTTAGGTAAATGTGTAACTGCTGAAAATTTGGGGGGGAGGCGGCTTTATCAGAGGCAGCAACGTGGGGAAGGGGGAGGCAGTTCCTTGGGAGCCAGTACACATGGGGAGCTGGCTTAAGTTAACATGCCTTGGACACACACATTCAAGGGAAGAAAGTCTCCACAGAACTGTGCTCCATCATGTGCAAAAAAATACCAAGTCCACTTGTGCTGGCCCTTTGCTACCTGGCCACTAGGGATGTGAAAGTATAAACATGTACACAGTTAAATGCAGCCCGCCCCCCGCCCCCCCCCCCCCCGTGCCACTGCCTCTCTATCAGATGCAGCAGTGTTGAGGGGGAGGCAGCTCCACAGGAGCTGTTATACACAGGAAGCCAACTTAAAAGCCAGCTCCCTATGAGCACAGGATCCCACCTGCCCTCCGCCCACCCCCCTCACTGTTTCCCATAGCTCCCCTTGACTGGAATTGGTGAACTGGAGCCAAGGGAGCTGTGAGAGCTATGGCTGCAGAGCCTTTACATAAACAAATTGGAGCAGCCTGTTAGCAGCTTTCTCAAAGTGGGCTGCCATATGGGCTAGCAGAGCTGTGGTTACCATTCCTCTGACTGGTCACAATTAGAGAACATAGATGTTCAGGTTGGTTGGAGCTTTGGGTTCTGCACCTCAGTCTACCCAGGGAAAAGCTTGTGTGTGGGGCGGGGGGAGAGATTCTGGACCAGAACATTAAAAATTCTGTGCACAATATTTTAAAATTCTGCAGATTTTATTTGTCAAACTAACACAGTATAATCATGCTGGCTTCAATTATTTTGGTAATTTATTTAAACTGCTATATAATAGAGGAGAATGGGAGAAGGGAGTACTGGAGAAAATCCCCAAATCCCCTCCGTCTAATAGTCATGTAGATAGGTTTGACCTTTTATTTTGAGTTACTAGACAATAAATATATGCAGCCATATGTTCAGTGTTACATCATAGGCAACTGAACAGAAAGTGAGGGCTGGGGAATCAAACTTGTATTGGCAACTGACTATATCCAGATAAGTCAGTAGCACACAGTGCATGAAGCACATTTTGATAGAAAACTTTTTTAGTCCAAAAATTTAATTCAGTTCTAATCATTAAAGCACCATATGCATTTATAAGGCCATATTGTCTTTTACATCACTCTGACAATGTAAAGGAGCATTACAACTTTTACACCTGTTTTATACTCTTGAGGAAATTCAAAGAGAATGGAAACAATTCACTAAGCAGGGTGGCTGCGACATTCTGCTCTGCCTAACAAGACAGAGTCTGCCCCACACTTACGTCCTCTGAAACACCCCAGTGCCCCCCCCTCCGTGCTGAGCACACTGCAATAGCAAGTGAGAGGGACAGTGTGTCTTTCTCTCACATGCAGGACTGCCAAGGCCCTCTCAGCAGTGACTTATGTCTCTATCAGCTGCTCCAGGAGCCCAAACCAACTTGCCTGTGCTACCATGGAGGAGCACATGACCAATCTTGCCGGTTCCCTTTGCATCCCCATCAGAATTCTTTTTACTACAGGAAAACATAGAAATCTGTGAGGGACATGAATTCTGTGTGTAGACAGTGACACAAAATTCCCCTAGGAGTAATAATGTAGACTACCTTCCTACCCTATGTTCCTCCTGCTCTGACCTTTTCCTGTCATATTTTTCCTTGGATGTGAATGGCCTTTCCTGGGAGATGAATCTTTGGTTAAGAGTTTTGCATTGGCTTGGAAAACTGTTAATTAGTAACTAATTGAGATTGCAACTAACAAGTATGCTACTGCTATGAAAATATTTATAAGATGGGACCAATTCTCAGACCTTCACTTAGCTACATCCAGCCCTTGTTCTTGATTGTTATGCTCTTCACTCTCACAGAGAAATGTTGCCCATTTTCTAACTGTTATAGCTCAACTGAATGTTTCCTGATCTTGAAGTCTGGTTGCAAGGTTATAAATTAAACCTGCATATGCTATTGCAAAATTATGATTATTGCAAAAATGATATGTCCAGCAATGGAGGAAAAAACCTATCTTCCTTTTATTTTGCCTTATGAGGCACAATATAATCCATCTAAAAAAACCCCACACTGCTTTGAATACCAAAGGAAAATTTTCAAGTATTTGAGTGGCATTAGACTGAACCATGTCTCAAGGGCTGCTGCAATGAACAAAATAACTTGATTTATAGGCTTTTGTGTAACAGGCATTGTGTTGATTCAGGTAGTTGGGGTGAAAAAGCCATCTCATCTCTTCTTGTGTTAATCTTGACAATATTCTACTCGGCTGAAAAGGCATTTTGGATTCAATTGTATTATTCTTGAGCCCAGGGCAGTCTAATAAAACTAATAATGTTTCACATAGAGAAAATTAAGTCTAATTATAATCCCTTTGCAGAAAAGTTGTTTTATGCTATTCTGTTTAAAAATATACCTTGCTTGTTTGACATTATTAGAGCTAAGCATCATTTTTCAGACAAACGAAGGTTTGGGTTGACCAGAACATTTTGCACGTCTTCTTTCAAAAAAGATAAAACATTTTGTTTTGACATTTTGAAATGAAATGTTTTGATTTTTGATTCAAAAGTGTTTTCATTTAAAATTTTACAACAATTTTTAAAAAACTTAAAGTAACTAAAAACCTCAAGCAAAATTAAATGTTTCTTTTTAGGTCAAACAAAATGTTTCATTCAAGCAGAAACAAATTTTTTTTTTACTTTCTCAGTTCTCTAAAAAACGTAATTTTGGGTTGACCTGAAACAATTTTTTGTATTAATTCTCAGTTCAGCCCTTAAACAAACAAGCTATGCACACAGCTCTCCTTGTTTAACAGATTCAGGTATCAGATGCTGAGAGCTGGGAAGAGAGGAGATTCTATATAAACCATTTTTTGTCTTGCTAACTTTGCAGAACTTTTAAATGTGTTTTGAAAATGCACTTACTAAAATCCTTATTAATAATTACAGGGACTGCTCTGGTATCTGGCAATTTGACATTTGGGGTTATTTTTCCCAAAATACAAATACTGATGTTACATTACTTCTATTTATGTGAAGATTGTTGGTATTTGATCATTTCTGTTAATATTTGACTGGTTTATTCTGTTTGTTTTAGGATCTTACTTATATTTTTGTTAGTCTTTCTGTACTTGCAATAGTATTTGATAGAATAATAGAAATGAAGGGTTGCAAGAGACCTCAAGAGGTCATCAAATCCAGCCTCCTACTCTGAGGTAGGACCAACTAAACCTAGACCAGCTCTAACAGGTGTTTGTTCAACCTGTTCTTAAACACCTCCAATGATGGCAATTCCATAACTTTCCTTAGAAGCCTATTCCAGAGTTCAGCAATCTGTATAGTTATAACGTTTTATCTAATATCTAACATACATTTCTGTTGCTGCAGATTAGACCCATTACTTGTTGTCCTACCTTCCATAGAGATGGAGAACAATTGATCTGTCTTCATTATAATAGCTCTTAACATATCTGAAGACTGTTATCAGTTCCCTTCAGTCTTTTAATATTAAACATAGACCTTTTTTAACTTTTTTCTCATGGATCAGATTTTTTAAAAGCTGAGCCTGTTTAGTCTTTAGTTTTGTAGATTGTACCTGAAGATCTCTTTTGCCTGACTTCTAATTATCAGTCTACCTTCAAAATCTATAACAATTTCTAAAGACATTGTTCTCTTTGCAGACAGGGAAGGTGCTTTCCACAGATGTCAGCATTCTCCAAGGATCAGTCCCTCATCTTTAAGTGACACCAGCACTTGTTAATATCATGGGACCTGACAGTGGTTTCTTAAGCAGTGGACAACTTCATGTTGTTGCATGGGGAAGTTTGGCTGCTGTGACTGCACTCTTCTTCCTTACGTTGCTCATCTTTCTCTGCTCCAGCTGTGACAGGTAAGACTCGGGGGTCAGGAGGCAATAAAGAGAAAAAGCATGGAACATGCTTAGGGAGTTCTGTTGCATTTTTTGTCAAGGTATAATAAAGGAAAACCCTTCTGTCATTGTAATATGTTCTCTTCAGTTCTGGGGTAAGTATTTTTGATACTCTAAGTAGAACATGGATTGAAGTCATTTAATTTACAACAAAGTAGCAAGAATGGCTGAATTTACAAAAAATGCAAAAAAATATCCAAAGTTTATTGGCCATCTTTATGCACATGAAACTGAACACCCCAAAATAGGATTTTATATGAATCTGTAAATTTGGGAGCTGTGTCCTATAACTAGAGAATTACTAATGTACCTATTTTTAAGAGAGAGAGAGAGAGAGAGAAAGAAAAAAAAGTTACTAGGAAACTACAGGCCTGTTAGTTTGACCGCAATTTTATGCATAGTCCTGGAACAAATTTAGAGGAAGAAAATAGTTCAGGACAATAAAGCTAAACAGTAATTGGGATAATATACAACATGATTTTACAACAGATAGATTATGCCAGATTAGCCTGATCCCTTTCTTCGAGAAAATAACAGATTTTTTTGGCAAAGGAAGTGCAGTAAATTTAATCTACCTGGATTTCAGTAAGGCATTTGATACAATTTCCCATGGGAAAGTATTAGTTAAATTGGACAAAATGGGGATTGAGAACTGAAAGATGGATAAGGAACTGAGAAGGCTAAATACTGAAAAGTGAACTCTGAGGCTAGATGGAGGTTACTGATGGAGTTCCTCAGGGATCAGTCTTGGAACAAATTTAATTCACCATTTTCAGTAATGACTTTGGCACAAAAAGTAGGAGTGTGCTAATAAAATTTGCAGATGACAAAGCAGGGAGGTATTGATAATATAGAGGAGGATCGAATACCATACAAGAAGATCTGGAAGACTTTGACAACTGGAATAATAGAAATGGGCTGAAATTTAATAGGTCAAAGTGCATGGATGATGGGTATCAGAGGCAGGGGAAGGCAGAGCTGTCCCAAACTGCCTGGCTGGCCCCATCCACACTCTGACCCCAGGCTCCCTCCACTTCAGCACAGCTCCCTTCGGTCTCCCATGGCTGCCTTCTCTGTAGCTGCACCAAGGGTGAGGCTGCCCACCCTCCCTGTGCTCCAGTGCCAGGAAGGCTGGGGCTATGGGCTGTCCACTTAGGGGGGATGGTTTGGAGGCTTGCCCCGAGAGATGGGGGGCACTCTCTGGAAGACAGATTGGGACCAGGCTAGACCCCAGAGCCCTTTGGTTTCCAAAAAGCATGTGTAAATTGGTTCTGCTCTTAAGAGAGAGACCCATCTAATTTTCTTCTTTACAAGATCTTGTGAGCACTCCCATATTTATCAAAACTGCCTGTATATAGATACAAGTTAAAAATCTTCTTGCTCTTAACCAAAGTTCTGATTAGTGAACACAGCTCTGTATTGTATCTAATAATGCTTGAATCCCTGAGACAGCCAGAAACCAGAAGCAACCGAAAGATTTTATGAGAATGTATCTGTTGGATAAACAGATTTCTAACAAGTTATGCAAATTCTTGGCTAGAAGCTATCTAATGAGGTTCTTCAATAATTCAGCACGTTGCTAGTCTGCTTGCAGTATCATTTATTACAAGTTATTTTGTGGGGTGAGTTGTTTACACAGAAATATGATTACATGCAATATCTCCATCAAACTCTTTTCAAAAATTGTTGATGGAATATTTGATGATGTAAAAAGAGAAAAATCTGCTGAACTTAAAATGGTTTGTCAAAAAGCTTTGGGAGGGAATTAAGTATTTGTAAACATAAATCAAACTCTGGATGGCATGGATATTGGTAGAGATTTAATTGGTTGTTTCACAATTAAGTAGAAGTTTAAAGATGTAATAGACAGACTTCTGTTGTGGAAAATGCCATGTGTCTCAGGGCCAGAGACACACATTGTTAGTCTCCCACCTCACCTCCCTGTACTTCCCCTCCCCTCTGCAATTTTTACTTCCCTTTTCCTCCAAATGAGAAGTTTCCATCTGACAGCTTCATCGCTGTGTTTCAAAATAAGCGATCCTTTTCATGAAGGGGTCATTGAGGACCCAGTTAATCCCGTCTAAGACTCTGTAGATTTTAAAGCACAACACATTCATTGCATAATTAAGAACATTATACATTATATGTAGTGTTAAAAAGTACATTGTAGGTGTTTTGCTTCTTGAAGTGCCCACTTTATCCACTATTTTTAAGGAATCACAGTGCTGTTAGTAGGATTTGTATGGCCCCTAGAACCTTTAAAAAGCCTCTTCTAATTCTTCAGACAGTAATTTTCATTAAAAGGTGTTCTCCTGGCCATTTAAAGAGTCAGATTCACAAATTACAGAGCATGTCACAAAAATATCTGTGACACAAATAGGAGGATTAAATTGTTATTTTAACACGGCAGCTCAGAACTTTCTCCATTCTGTGAATCCATGTTAGAACAGGAAAAAATTCTGATATGAGTGACCATCTAAACCCGTTGGCTACCCCTTTCTAGAGAGTGGCAACTCCAGGGTTAAGAATCCATGCTTTTGTCTGAAGAATAGAAGTGAAGCAATATTGGTCGGTAGTGATCACTGCCTACATACATATTCTACTAGAGGTTTATGGAATGTCCTCAACATAATTTTAGGATGTTAACAATATGCATTTTTAATTTAAGGGAAAAGAGGCCCAAACATCAGAATGGAGACCATGAAAATCTGATGAATGTGGTAAATACTATTTACTTATTTCAGTTTGTGTCTTTCCATTGGTTTGTAATTAGGCCTTTGCATGAGCTTGGGCCTGCAATATTTTATTTTGCATGTGAAAAGATAAAAATAGACCTATGGGTTTAGGGGAGATAATAGGAGGGTTTGTGAGGTGGGTACAGTTGATTTCACTTGTTGGCAACCCTGATATTAGTAATTTCCAGTTAGTGGCAACAGATTGCTGGGAACCAATCCATCTTATTAACATCGGCGTTGATGGGATTCAAATATTAGCAATGGCATGCCGCTTGCTAACAACTTTCTCTGAAAGAAAGGTGCTACTTGCAGTTCCAGAGTGAGCATCCCCTGCAGGCAAGTTTGCAAGGCTATAGCCAGAGCCAGGAAGGAGGTGATGAGTTGTGTCATCTCTGACTGCAGCCCCACAAACCTTCTTGTGGCTGCTGCCCAGCACATGCCAGCACTTCCTTCTAGGGCCTACAGCCCAATAAACCAGCCTGGACTAGGAGACAGGAAGTAAGGGGCTTATGGACTGGGAGGGGAGAATGGGCAGAGCAGTAGCAGGGAAAGGGATTCTAGCCTGGATGCCGGAGCAGCATGGTACCTCTCCCTGTGCTCTCTGGGCTGCATCCTGCTAGGGAATGTGATGCAGGGAGAGAAGCACTGGGATGTGATGAGCCACAGCCACCAGAGAGTTAAGTGGAAAGCTTGGGTGCACGGGAAATGCAGGATCAAGCAGTGTTTGCAGTTTCACACAGTGTCCTGGGATATTAACATGTCCAACATAATCAAGGGCAAGGTGATGTCCTAACATTCAGTGCTTACCTTTGAATTTTTATTGCATTGATTTTTAAGTCAGACTTAATTCAACTTATGCAGTGATGACATAAATAACAGTGTTTGTTTCACACTGAGGCAACACCCTTTGCCCCAGAGATGAAGCTGGTTCCTGCCTTAGTAAGGTAGCATACAAGATGCCCTGAAGGTAGGGAGGTGAGGTGGGTTCTGGAGTGTCCTAGAGAATAGGGTATTTGCCTGAGGAGCACAGGATAATGGGTTCAAGTTTCACACTGAGTATAAATTGGTCAGGAAACAGGTATATGTAATGGTTTCCATTAAAAGACCAACCTTTTCTCAAAATGATCACATAGGGATATTGAAGAAACTGCAGTCATTTTATATTCTAACTGTAAAGAAATATTGTGGTAGATAAGATACTTCTACGTGGTAACTATAGGTAAATGTTGATTTCCCACTGTGCAAGAGTTTCTGATCTCATTTCCACAGACTAGCTCCATTAAGAGAAGTGAACCTACTCCTGATTTGCACATGGCAGCTTAGAGCACAGTTGTATCCTGTATTCAGAAAAACACAATACAGTAATTCCTCATTTAACACTATAGATATGTTTCAGAAAATGATCATGTTAAGTGAAAGCGTGTTATGAGGGGTCAATTTTCCCACTGAAAATAATGGAAAAGGTGGGGGTTGCGTTTCAGGCAGTGGTATCTGTTGGAACCGGGACATAAGGTTGGGGGAGAAAGGGGACTGGGTTACAGCAGGGAGGGGAGGTGTTTGGCTCTGGGGAAGGGAAGGGGAGGAGAGGAGAGGGGGATTGGGTTGGGAGTATGCCCCTGTGACGGGTCTGCCAGGACCCGCACTGCGTCCGGCGAGGGGGGGGGGTCGCCGGGGAACGGCACGGCGAGTGGCGAACCCTCTGCTGCTTTGCAGGCAGGCGGGCGAAGCCCTGCGCAGCTGCCGGCGACGGGCCAGCTGGGGAAACTCAGCCTCTGGCCTGCAAGCGGGGGCGGAGGAAAGGGGGCAAGGCGTCCGGTGAGGGGGAGTCAGCGGGGAACGGCGCGGCGAGTGGCAAATCCTCTGCCGCTTTGCAGGGAGGCGGGGGAAGCCCCATGCAGCCACCGACAACGGGCCGGCTGGGGAAATCGCGTTATTCCGAGGACGGTCGTGTAATTCAAAAAACATTCCCTAAAAAAAAAATCGTGCTATCGCGAAAACGTGTTAAGCGGGCATGTGTTACATGAGGAATTACTGTAGTAGTACCTGTAGGAATTTGTTGATTTGAGAGTGCAAAATAAGTATAATTTATACACTGGCCATGCAGTAGTAAAAGCAGCTAGGAAGAATAGCAGCTTGGTGGGCTGGTTTTTTATGTTAGTAGCTTTTCCTGTTACTATAATGCCCATTTTTCCTCACTACATTTGTAAGTTATACCTGCTTTGCACATTCACTTGGGTTTTTTTACCATTTTATATGTTATCAATGAGCTTGGACTAGAGATTTCCATGGGAGTAGTACCCATTTTACTCTGGACTGAACTTTGCAGTATAATTAGATACAGTTATTGATTTAATGTAACACATACGTGAATGTTTTAATATATAAGGCCTGATTCTGATCTTATACCAGTTTTACAATTGATACAGAGCAGCGTGAGATCAGAATCAAATCTATAGACTGTTGAAATGTATATGCATATACAGTAACATGCATGTGTATCTTTATAAACACCGATGTTCTGTTTCAAATTAATTGCACTACATTCACAATATTATTTTGCAGTGTAGTTTATCTCTTGCTCTACTTAAATGCTAGGTAACCCTTCAGATTTTGTTTTGCAGCCTTCAGATAAAGAGATGTTCAGCCATTCCATCACAAGTCTGGCTACAGATCCTCTTGTCAGCAGTGTCCAGAATGGGGGACTCAGTAATGGGGATGGTAAGGACTGCAGTTCTTTGAAAATGAAACGAAAAACCATACTCTTTAATTCATTTATTTTCATTGCATCCTTTATCTCTACTTCGCTTTGTTCAGTCTCTTAAGACCCAGTCCTGCAATTATGCCCATGTTTCACTTTTGTTTGTGAGCATTGCCATTGACTTTAATAGGAGTATTCACATGAGTTAAGCTAAACACTTTTGTTCCCACAATCAACACCTTCAGCTGTAAACTCTTCAGGGCAGGAATGATCCCTTCTTTTAGGTCTGGGCAGCGCTCAGGCACTTTTTGGACAGAATGGGAAAAGAAATGAAAAATAATAACAATGTACAAAGCTGTCCTGTTCCCGGTGTTACCTGAACACACAAAATGGTCGATAGTTTGGAAAAAATAAAACCACGTTTTTGCATGAACATATTTTGATGTTTTGGAAAACAAATACGAATAAACTTTTTCTTAATTCCTCTTGCTTTGCTGAACACTCAGCATGGTTCACACTCAAAAACTGTACTCAGCTGAAACTAAAAATAAATATGCTGTCAACAGAGCTCCCAAGAGCCAACTGCTCTTCTCTCTGGGTTAGACACTTAGACACACTGGGCCTCATTCCCTAGTTTACAGCTAAATCCTTAATCTCACTGTGAGTCTGTAAACTAATCTGTTAAACCTTTAGCATTCAGAAAACAATTAACAAAAGGAATGTTGAAATCTAACTTATTTTATGGCTGATTCCCATTCCCTCATGTTGGTTAGTGTTTCACATTTAGGTATAGTTTGCTAGTGAGTCAATACATTGAGTAGGCCCAGCAAATCCGTATAGAAGGCGAGTGCTTTTATAAGCTACTAGCTTCTCTTGGAAAATACATGCAACAGTCAGAACGTGTAATAAAAGAAACACAATCATAATTTTTTAAACTGCCACAAACAGCACAATTTTTATAAATATCATGAATAAATTTGTTTTAGTTCCTTATTTGTTATGTCTGTCTTGGTGCTGTCTGCTGCCCTGCTGATGTTTGTGTGGATCTTTACAACAAGAGAGCATGGTCAGGCCTGAGAGCAGCACCAATTAATGGACTCAGATTTGTCCCTCTTTCCTCTCCTGCTTCTGTTTCCATTCTGTGCTCACTTGCCAGCTTC
Source organism: Pelochelys cantorii (assembly GCA_032595735.1). Classification (NCBI taxonomy): domain Eukaryota; kingdom Metazoa; phylum Chordata; order Testudines; family Trionychidae; genus Pelochelys; species Pelochelys cantorii. Next base: position 50,883,184 of record CM064327.1, read on the forward strand.
TTCACTTTCAGTGGCTTTGTCAACAGCAGCATAGAAATGAGCTCTCTAACCTCTGAACTGCCCTACCCATTTTCCAGTCCTTGCCTGGTTACTGGTGCTACCCAGGAGGTGTGGGGTCATCCTGGATAGTGAAAAACACTTTGCCAGATTTCCATTGGCCCCTGCACAGGGCTGGGTTGAAAGCGGAGGAGGTTCCACTTCTGCCATTTCCCCAATTCTTGTTGTTCCCTGGATTTGTCCAGGGACCCCGCGTGGAGAGTAGACTTTCTGACTCCATTGCTGCTAGCCTGAAACTCAGAAGCACCCTCTTGTTGAACTGGGGCAAAAGTGTATGCCCAGAGCAGGGTGTCATTGTGTTTGTGTGCTGCATAGGAAATAGAGCTGACAACCACCAAAATTAGTGACACTGATTATACACAAAGTGCTGTCAAATTCACACATCAGACTGAAAAACTGGAGGGAAAATACCACTTTCTCTCCCTTCTTTTTAAAGCTTTGGTCAGTGCAAAGTTATTAGAAACCATTAAATAAAATATATTTATAGATAAATTATTTTCAGATAGATGATGTCCCTTATAAAAGCACATGATAAAATCTGGAAAGTGTTTGCATGGACATGGACATCTGACTGCAAGCAAACTTCATACTCACATGTGCACAACCAGATAATAAGATCTGTACATTCTATTCCAGGAGTATCATCATCATCTCTGAAAACAATATGTTATTGTCATATTCTCAGATGTGAATTATGTATTCTGATTAATAAAAGAGCTTGCTCTTTTTTTCTTTTCTTTTTTCCCCCAAATCTAAGATGTTCTATTTTATTTGTGGCTCAGTTAATGGTAATTTCTCATTTATAGCACTAAAGGTTGCCAGTTCATATTATGCATTTCAGTATTAAGAAAAGTACTGCATTGCACTTCGATAAGGAGCTTGTGGAGTAATGAATGTGCTGAGCAGCCCAGCTGACTTCAGTAGGGCTGCACAAGGTCTGAGTCAGGTCAGAATTAGGCCATGCTGTTAAACTGGGGGCCTGTTTGTCTCAGAGAAATGAGCACACACAAATCAAAGATCCAACAGGTCTTTTCAAAATCAACAATAGCTGACTCCAGGATCCTCACCAATATCCTCACTCTTAAGCCCCACAGTTTCTAATATGCAAGAATGAATCACAGGCATTTTTTAGAACATTTCATCTGTTGTGTCTACTCTCCCGTTCCCTGGGCTCACTATGAGCATTGCTGCTATGTGAAGTGTTTTGAGATTCATTGCATAAATAATGTGCTATGTGAAACCAAACTCTCTTATCTGTACAGCAATGTCTTTTTATTTAAAACCCGAGAGTATGGTGAATGCCAATGTATTCCATGTTATTTTTTCTCACTGTAAATAATAAATAGCAATGCAGAAATAAAATAGGTCAGACGCTTGTCAAATCTAACCTTACTGTAGTCAAGAAGAGTTGGTAAATTATTCTGTTTTATTTTTTTGTAGTTCTCTCAGAAGACAGCACAACAACCTGCATCCAGCCTTATGAAGAAGTACAAACTTCTGTTTCTGATCTGTTAGACCAGCAGGACTCTCTAGGAAAGTCAATAAAATGTCACCAGAGCAGGGAGCTACCCAGAATTCCTCCTAACAGTGCTATGGAAACCATACTCTCCCCAAGAAATGTAGAAAACTATCAGAGTCTTGGAATGGAAGGGCCTTATGAGGTCTTGAAAGATAGTTCCTCCCAAGAAAACATAGTTGAAGACTGCTTATATGAAACAGTGAAAGAAATTAAGGAGGTGGGAGTAGCAGCCAACACTGAGAGAACCTGTGGCAGCAAACCAAAGGCTACACAGACAGTTTCTGAAGGTCAGGAGCAGACTACTGAGTGCAGGACTGAATCAGCAGAATATGCCTCTGTTGACCGAAATAAAAAGAGTCGGCAAAGTGCTAATTCAGAGAGTCCTCTTGGCAATACTCCAGACATGGAAGATGAGGCTCCACCTCCTGTACCTATGAAATTTCTTGATGAAAATGAGAATGTTCAGGAAAAGGAAGCAGAGGAGGAAGAAAAGGGGATTGATGGGGCTGGCGAACTTGATAAGGTAAACCCTACGCTGACAATTGTATAATGACAGAAAAAATACCCTCTACACGTAGATGGTGGTCATATAGCTGATGTTTTTAATCATTCTTTATTTTAAAAAACCAAACATTTAAATTAAGGTCATGCATGTCTGTTAAATAGTAGAGGTATAAAGCATACGTTCCAGTCTCTTGGTGAGGTTGGGTAACCAGATTGGATTCCTCCAGTGTGCTTTACTTAGGGTCATTTTTAAAGACTACTCAGAAATGGCAGGTAGCACAAATTGCTTCTGCCTACTTACCTAGTTGTATGTTTACACTACTTCTCTAAAGATTGCACTGGACATCCTATTTATTTTTGTGTGTCAGAGTCTTTTTCCTTTAGTTTTTTGCTAATAGCATATGCAAATAATACATAGATTAAAACAATGGAGAGCAGGGCATTCTTGGTAGAGGCCATTCTTACCATGCACTCACTTCCCCTGTTGGTTTACCAACAGTCCAACTAAAGTTTGCAGCTAGATATGATGAGCCCCAGTCCTGAAGTGCTTACAGTCTGGAGCAGTAGTTTTCAAACTTTTGTACAGGTGACCCCTTTCACATAGTAAGCCTTTGAGTGCGACCTCTTCCCCTTACAAATTAAAAACATTTTTATATATTTAACACCATTATTAATGCTGGAAACAAACCAGGGTGTAGGGTGGAGGTTGACAGCTCACAAGCCCCCATGTTGTATCGTCCCAACCCCCAGTTTGAGAATCCCTGGTAAAGAGGCCAGGTTCTCTGCTGTGCCTAAGACACAACATAGGAAGGAACAAAGGTGACTTTAAGCCACCTTTTTGTCACCAAGATTCCACTTGCATCTGTGGTTCGGACAGCCCCCTGCTGTGAGTTATATGTGCTCTAGGAGCTACTTTAAGCATCTTCCTTTGGCTATCATTAAGCTGCTCTGTGGGATAGAATGGCCATAGAGTTTTAAAGTGCTACGATACAGCAAGGTTCACAAATGGCTCAAATGAAGTAGTAGAGGGCTTTCTCTCATTAGTTACATTTGCTGAGGTAGCTAATAGCAGAATTAATTTGGGGACTTCAGTAAGACAAGAACTTCCTTGAGTTTTTTTTACTTGTAAATACAGATTCCTGAAAGATACGGTTTTTCTATGATCTAGTTACTGCTGATAAGCAATTTCTGAGATGCATGATCACAATGGCAAAAAAGTTAGCCTAGTACAGGGGTGGCCAACCCACGGCTCACGAGCTGCATGTCTAACCCACACACCTATAGGGCTATGTCTACACTGGCAGCTTCTTGCGCAAGAACTCTTTTGCGGAAGAGTTCTTGTGCAAAAACTCTTCTAGAAGAGAACGTCTACACTGGGATGTGCTTTTGCACAAGAGATGTGCTTTTGCGCAACAGCATCCATGCCAGTGTAGACGCTCTCTTGAGCAAGAAAACTCTGATGGTCATTTTAACCATAGGGCTTTCTTGCACAAGAAATTCTTGTTGCCTGTCTATACTGGCCTCTTGCGCAAGAACAGTTGCGCAAAAGGGCTTATTCCTGAGCGGGAGCGTCAGAGTTCTGACGCAAGAAGCCCTGATTTCATACATTAGAACGTCAGTTTAATTGTGCAAGAACACGCGGCCAGTGTAGACAGGCAGCAAGTTTTTGCCCAAGAGCGGCCGCTTTTGCGCAAGATCACGCCAGTGTAGACACAGCCCTAGTGTGGTTACTGAGCAATGCAAGTGGTATCTAGACCACAGCAACAGTTAAGATCAAGAGACCTCTACAGCATGGGCTGGGAGCCAGCTGGCTTTTAGCTCAGAGGGTAGAGGCTCCTATACTCTGCTTCAGAGGTCCCACGTTCAAATCCACTTGGTGGTGATTACAAGTGGGGGCTCGTCCAGGATCTCAACAGGATCTCTGAAGCTCGGGACACGCTTCGTCACCTAGGGGAAATATGTAACCCACACACCTAGGCTATGTCTACACTGGCAGCTTCTTGCGCAAGAACATTTTGCGCAAGGGTTCTTGTGCAAGAAGTCTTGCGCAAGAAAACATCCACACTGCCATGTGCGTGCTGTGCTTTTGTGCAAGAGCTCCCATGGCAGTGTGGATGCTCTCTTGCGCAAGAAAGCTCTGATGGCCATTTTAGCCATAGGGCTTTCTTGCGCAAGAAATCCCTGCCGAGCGTCCACACTGCCCTCTTGCGCAAGAGCTCCTGCACAAGAGGGCTTACACCTGATAAAAAAGAGCGTAACTCTTGCGCAAGGAGCCCTCTCTTACCATGCCGTACTGTAAATTTCCTTGCGCAAGAGCGGGTGGGCAGTGTGGACGCTCTGCAGATTCTTGCACAAGAACGGCCGTACTTGCGCAAGAAGCCGCGAGTGTAGACACAGCCCTAGTGTGGTTACTGAGCAATGCAAGTGGTACCTAGACCACAGCAACAGTTAAGATCGAGAGACCTCTACAGCATGGACTGGGAGGCATCTGGCTTTTAGCTCAGAGGGTAGAGACTTCTATTCTCCGCTTCAGAAGTCCCACGTTCAAATCCGCCTGCTGGTGGTTACACGTGGGGCTCCTCAAAGGAAAAATTGCGGCGCCCGCACCCGCAGCTGTTCTCACGGTCCCCTGCTCTGACCTTTTTTTCCTTGTCTGGGCAGGGAGCCACTTGGTGCAGTGAGATCTGACGCTGCGGTCGACAGAAGCCTGCTTGGGCCACACGCGGCTCTTAAAGGGGCAGCCCTTTTTTTTTTCTCAACAACTTCTTTCCCTCGGCTCTTTGTGCTGTATCAACCACTATTTTGGCTCTTCATCTGTAATGGGTTGGCCACCCCGGCCTAGTAGTTAGCTTTTTCCAGTAGTAGGGCAATAATGTGTGTGAGCAGTTCATCACTTTGCCATATCCTAGTTCTTCTTGTACAATGGTCAAATCCTAAAATAAGAATTGTGTGAAATGATACAGCCAAAAATGAAGTTTACCCTGTCAAATTATTCCTCACTACAGACTGGAGGACATGTTCAATAGTGAATCTCTTTGAAAAGTAAAAAGCTCACATAACCATCTTTAGTTTGCTTCACTAGACCTAATGTATATTAAGTCAGTGTATTTCATCTCACTCTAATTTGCTAAAAATCATTGATCTTGGTATTTATCAGAGTTGGCCCAAGAGTTTAACTAGGGTTTTTTTTTTGTTTAAATTGTGAATAAAAACACTGCGTTTTATTTGCTGTGATTTGTGAGGTGTCTTAAGGTGATGGTCCCCTTTAAGAGGAGATAGGGCTAGTTATACTTGTTCTGTAATTAATTAGTTGCTTTCCTGTGGATGCAGGACTAAAGAGGGTTAGGTTAATGGAAAACTAGACCTCATAAAAGGACTGAGAGTGAGATCATTCAGGGGTTGGACCCACATGGAACAGGAAGGCAGGTTCCCATGGAAGGCCTTGAGTCAGTATTTGCAAGGAAAAGGGTATTCCTGGAGAACCAGCCTAGGGACTCAAAGCTTTATACCAGCATCATAAAGGACACAAGGCATAGAGCCCAGAGTGGTCTGAAGAGATACCCTGAAGGGTAAAGAAACCTTTTTTCTTTGTTTGGGACTTTTTACTTTGGAATCTTGATGCTCTGGGTTTGTTTGTTGTGACCTGGGCTGAGGAGTTAAGCCACATCTCTGCTTCCCAGACATTAGTTTGTGTTGGACAATACCAACTTCAGTGAGGAAAACTGAGGCAAGCAGTGCCATCCACACAGTGTTTTACCAACAGGTTGTGCTATGGCACAACCACACCCTTATGATAAGAGACCATATTTGTTTTTTTAGAGTATTTGAATTATATTGAGTATTTATTAAAATATTAACAAATCTCCAAAATTTCACAAGTTTTAATGTAAATGATTGTATCTGAAATGTGTATTGGATACACATTGTTTGCTGTTTATTGTTCCTACTTAACATGTTTCAATCATTCAGTCACGAAGCAGAACAGCACCATATATAGGTGCATATATTAGAGCATAACAGAAAATGTACCATGTACACATACCCCATAATCTGAAATGAATTCATCAAGACTGTTCAATGAATACTTACAAATAAAAAGGATATCAAACAAAAAATAAGATTGCTTTGCGAATAAACTACAAATATATAAATATATAAGTAAATAAATATTATATGTAATTAATATTTGCACCAATCCTGTTATTTCGGGGGGGAATTTGTCAGTATTAATGACTTTATTTCCATCAGGTGTGAAAAATCTAATTTTCATTTATAGTCATTGATACAAAGAAATGTATTCGCTGCTCTATAGCTCCCCAAACCAGAAAAATACGTCAGGCTCTGCAGGGACTGGAATTGATTAAAATGGTTCATGCTTTGAAGAATTAATCAAGAGATGACACATACAGTTCCCTAAGTGCCAGGGAAAAGGTGTTTGTCTAATTAAAATTTATTCAGAGTAATAGCCATCCTGAGTTAGACCTCTGGCAGCATCACATGTTTTTTGCCATGTACATGCATAATGCATTGAAGTACAGGCCTGTTCTGTCCTTGAGAACTACAGCTGCAGCACAGTTGAAAATAGGAACTGATTGACTATAAAAATGTATTTATTTCAGGCATTGTAGATGGGGGTTGTTGTAAGGGGGGGGTTCATTTTAATTACCCATTTCCCTATTTAGCTTTCACTATCAATACACAGCAGCATCTGCTGATTCTGCTGTAGCAACAGCAAAGGGAATGTTTATGTAAATACATCTTTGATTGTTTTGTTTTTATTTTTATTAAACCAGCTTCATTGGTAACACCTTCATTTCCTCAGTTGTGATACCACTTGTCTTCCTTGGCCAACATGCCACCTAGATCCAAAGCTTTGTACCCAACACTAAGGGTGTGTCTAGACTACAGGGTTTTGTCGACAAAAGTGGAGTTTTGTCGACAAAACTATACCTGTGTCTACACTACCGCCGAGTTCTGTCAACATAACGTTGACAGAACTCGGCAGTTTTGTCGACAGCGGTAAACCTCATTCTGCGAGGAATAACGCCTTTTGTCGACGGAGTTCTGTTGACAGAAAGAGTTATTGCATCTACACCGTCCTTTGCGTCTACACTCTCATGTCGACAAAGCGGCTTGCTTTGTTGACAGACCTGGATGTAGTATAGACGCTCTTTGTCGCCAGAAGCTTTGTCAACAGTATCTGTCAACAAAGCCTCTGTCGACAAAAGCCTGTAGTCTAGACGTACCCTAAGATACCAGCCACAAACATGTTGCAAAGGTTCCATGGACATTTTAACAAAGAACATCTCTTTCAAAGGAATTTATTCCCTTGGGTGTGTTGAAAACTAATTATTTTAATTAGAAATAATTCTTAGATCACTCTTTAAAATGTGTAGAATTGTTTAAATTCCTTATTATTAAAAAAATAATGAGGAGCATGGGGGCTGTGCTGTCTGCTGCTGCTAAGACAAGCAGAGTGGGCAGTCCTAACAGCAGATATGCTGAGGTCCCTTTCTGTTAATTCACATGCCTGCCAGCTGCCTCTTCAGTTTCAGTACAGGGCCTGAGGAAAAGTATATGTGCTGAGAACTACCCAATGAAGCAGTGCATGAGAATGATGTCCTCTTGCTAAAGTATGAGACAGGAAGTGCAGTTGACACTCAGCAAAATAACAAAAATCAAAGTGTTCCTAATAGCATAAAGAAAACAAACAGGCCAAAAAAGAGTTCTTATTTTAACATTTCTAACCTTTCTGCTATAGTAATCTTAGGTATAATTTATAACAATGTTAACTACAAAATTTTCTGGTGTGATTTTTTTTTTCCGAGACTGTTCTTTTAACCAGGGCTGCAGTTAGGGGCAGGTGGCCCAGGCACCTGCTTGAGGTGCCAGGCTTGGGGGATGCCAAGAGCAGGGTGTTAATTTTATTGTTAGCAAGAAAGGGAAATTAGAAGGTTTATCATGAAATGTTTTAGGTATTCCATATGTGGATTCATTTTTCACTAACCTGCTAGAACAGTGGTGGTCCCAAGCTTCATCCAACCCATGAAGCAGTTGGATCTGGTCCGTGGCCCAGCAGGAGCCTTGGGCAGACTCCCTGCTTCACATGCTCCGCCCCCCGCCCTCCCCTCCCCCCCACACACACACACAACCCGCTGGGCGGGCCATGAGTGTCTCTGAACACTGCAAGCCCAAGGGGAAGGAGTTTTCATGTACTGACCCACCTCCAGCATAATCTTGCAGTTTCCATTGGTCAGTTTCCAGCTAATGGGAGCTGCCCGTTTGCAGAACAGGCAGCATGCAAAGTATCCCTTCCCCCTGCCCCCAAGCTGGCAGCATTCAGAGAAGCACATAGCCCCAAAAGCTGGCTGCTCTGAGCAGTGTGCAGGGCCATGGAAAGCAGGGAGTCTGCCTGAGGGACCTGCTGGGCTGCTGGCCAGGAGCTGCCCAAATAAGCACCTCCCGGCCAGAGCCTGCATTTGGCATCCCACCCATTTCTTCTCCCAACCCTCTTACCTCCCTTGTACACCGTTGTTCCATATAACCAAAATCCCTGCACTCCCTCTTGCACCCCTCCCCATTGCACCTCTGCAGGTTCCTGTAACTCTGGCTTGAGTCAAACAAAATTGTGCAAGCAAGGTTTGGGCTCGAGTCTGAACCCTGGCTTATATTGTAGCGTAGACATACCCACAGAAGTGCTGGCTATCTTTTAAGATCCTGTGGTACTTCACATAAGGGCAGAAGAGTTCATTCTAGTGCCCTCTCTACATTCCAGTCAAAGTTCTACCTTGCTAAAATTAATGTGAGAGCTAAACTAAACCCCAGATCTGCTCCCCACAATCAAAACTATGATGAACTTGGGATCAGATCTGAACTTTTGGGCCGAGGCTCATCTGTACCTAAAATGCCCCTTACAGTTAGAGCAGTTATTTTATTTCCTGTGCTAAATTGTTGATGGTTAGTAGTGCAGTGCACTATTCATTGCCACATTTCACCTCAACTGTGACTGTATTTAATAGCAAATCCTGCACTGCACTGATCGAATCCCTTAGATGAAAGGGGCAGGTAGCAGTGTTCCCTCTAAGCTGTGCAGCAGCACAACTTCACAGATGATTAATCAGCCCTGCTCAGTCAGAGACTCAGGGCTCATGCAGGAAGTTGACTGAGTGTGCGCAGTGGGGGGGGAGAGGGGCTGATTAATCACCTGTGAAGCTGTGCTGCTGCACAGCTTAGAGGGAACACTGGTTGGTAGTCATGGAATTTAGTAAGGTTTTTGAGTATCATTAAAACAGTGTTCAAAGCTCCTTTCTTCTGTAAAGTATGTAGAAATTGTGATATAAATAGTGTGATGTGGTAAGCCTTACATAACAGCCAGGTGTTGATTGCTCACTTTTATAAACCTTTTGCAGACTCATTCTCATTTCACTAAAAAATCTAACTGCAGGAATCCTGTATAGAACCAGAGTCCATTTAGCTATTGTTTTTCCCTTTCTTTATGAAAGTTAGGTTCAGAACATTGCTGGTACTTTAAAAAGCCATACTGCCCTCAAAGCTGTTTGTCTCAAAAGCAGTAGCATGGATATCAGTTGATGTAAAATAGAATGGTGTGAGAAAATGCCCATGTAATATCAGAGGCAACTGGTGAGGAGGCACATAGGGGGCCACCAGCCGTTTGATGCTCCATCCTCTCCTCTTCCCCACTCTTGTTTCACCCCTATCCTGCCTTTTCCCCCATACCTGCCCCCTGAGCAATACAGCTCAGGGGGGCTGATCCCTGTACTTACCAGCAGCAGGAAAGAGAAGAGGGGCAACATGGTCTCAGTTCACTCTGCTCCCTTTGCCGCATCACTCCGCTTCCTGCTGGTGAGTGCGGGGGTGGTTCCACCTTCTCCCCCTGCTTCCAGAGCAACATGACTGGAGAAGCAGAGCAAGCTGGGGCCACATAGCTTTGCTTCCCCCAGTGCTGCTGGTGAGTATGGTGGGGGAGCAGGGAGGCTGGACCAGTGTTCCCTGTAAGCCTAGGAGAGATTCAGGTACTGCCAACTGATTAGCAGAGCACCCATTGCCTCCCAAAGCCAGCAGCATGTGTTTCTATTGGTGGTGCACATAACAAAATTTATTCCACCCATGGATGAAAAAAATTAGAGGGAACATTGGGCCCTGGGTGCTGTCCAGCACCTTGCCCCTTCCGCCCCTGGTATTTGGGAACACGTGCCACCTCCTCATGTTGCCCCTTCATAATATATATTGATTCTAAGGGGAATGCCATATTACAGTTTTCACAATGTTCACTGTTAATTAGAGGTTTTTTTCTCTTACAGAGGCTTAGTTCGCTGTCTTACAAGTCTCGAGAGGAAGACCCATATCTTACAGAGGATGATGTAGGTTTCTTGCATGAAATTTAATAACTAACCAGAAGATACTTTTTCAGACTGAGATCAGCATGAGTTCTGCATGATTAAGTGGAGTTTGAGAGAGGTGAAAATTCTCAGGAGGGACACTACAGCTATGAATTACTTTCAGTGTATAAAGCCAAAGTCAGAAAAAGCTGAGGTGTTTTAAAGTAGAATGTTGCATTTTGTTTTTTCATGCCTATTGTTAGAGAGATATGGCCTAGTAAAGAATTAAAGACAGTAAATAATTTGAGGCCATAAATAGCCCAATTGATTTCAATTGCTTAAAATAAATCAGTAATCATATATGATCTTTATTTAAGCATTTCCCCATTCAAAATGTTTGGGGAGTGTAAAATAGTTTTAAAACATAATAAAACCACTTGGATTTATAAAGCCATCCTCTAAAAATATGTAGGAGTAGAACAAACAAAGGGGATACATATAGAGAAGGTAGAGAGTTTAAAAAGACTCAGACTTTTCAGCTTAGATGGACCTTTGATCTGACCCCATATGGCAGTCTTATGTTCTTAAAGGAAAAGGGTTGTTTTTGTTTTAAAAAAGTCTGAGTGTGGTCACCTCCAGTAATCCCATGAAATATACAATTATGTGTTGTCTACACTAAAAAGCTAATACAAACTTTACAGTGCACCACAAGAGCCAATGTATTCTATTAAGAAAGCATTGACAGGCAGTCTTCCTTGAACTTGGGCTCCTTTAATTTAGTTCCTGGGAATCAGTGTATGTCTAGACATTTTATTCCAGAGAAATATATTAGTAGGGAAACTTTTTGTATTTCCTGTTGTTTGCAGGACATAAGAGATGTATTACAACCTGTAAAGTGATAACTCTGTTAATCAATTAAAAATACAACAGAATATTAATAGACATATTGGGAATTGACTAGTGTAACTTTGGATGTTCCCTCTTCCTTTGAGCCTCCTTAAAGGCATGCTGATATGGGTTTGCAATGCTCAATCCCATAGGGACTTGTGGAAGCAATCCCACTGGAACCAAATGAATAGGCTCAGCATTCAGGAGACTGGACTTGATGACCTCTTGAGGTTGCTTCCAGTCCTATGATTCTGTGATTCATTCTAGTTTTATTAAATATCACTTTTCCTGAGTAAATTTTCTCTTCCATTTTTATTTTCTCTTCACACCCTCATAGTAGCTACTACAGTTTACATTGCAGCCTCTACCCAAGGTAAAAGAGTAGCTGTTATATCAGAGGATTTAAAATTAGGTACAAATTACATTACACCTCCTCACATGCGGACGGCTTTCCAGAAGCTGAAACTTGTCATCTCCTTCTCACACCCACAGTCAGCCAGAGCACTGAGAATCTTGAGATAGAACTTAGTGTAACTTTATCAACTTGCCCACAGGGCTGGCTATCTTTAGTATATGGATTGGCTACAAGGGCTTATGTTCAAAGGATGTTTCTAATATATAATGTTTTCTCCATAAAGAAAAACTGATATATGCAACAGCAACATACTTTTCAGTGTCTAACTTCAAAACAGACATAGAAGTTCTTTGCTATGCTTAAAAATTCTTTCTCTCTCTCTTACCTAGATTTCAGCTATGTACTCTTCTGTGAGTAAGCCAGGACAGGCCATCAGAGAACTGGATTCTACTTACACCAGTATCCAAGAAGTTGTACCTCAAAGATCTCCATCTATTTGCAGTGGCCTCTATGCTAGTGTAAAGGACTTTGAAAACACCTCAAATATTACCACTGTGCCTCAGTCAACAGACAGGCAAAATGGCGAGTTAGAGCCGGACTATGAAGTGGTCCAGTCAGTAATCCAAGAGGAAGACAAGAGCTTATCAGTGCCTAACACCAGCCAAGTTGCTCTCCAAGGGGAGAATGACTATGAGAGTATAGGAGACTTGCAGCAAAACTCCAGGAAGATCACCAGACTTTAATTGCCCTTGCAACAAGTTAATGGCAGGTATTATCAGCAGGTATTTTCAACAGATTCATGTGAAACAAGAACAGGAATATTTCTCCTTTTAAACAGCAGAAAGTCAAAGTATAAATACTGAACAAAACTCAAAGAAGCAGAGCATTTTTTATCCAAGATGGTCTATCTTGCTGGAGGTGTGAACCTCACTAGAACAGTTACATCAGGTCAGAATTGAGATCATACTAGTTTAAAGGATTCTTTATTGTTAGAGTTTCAAGTCAACCGGTATTTGGGACCTGAAAGTACATTTGTCACCTCAAAGTGATCATTTCTTAAAAATACTGCCCTTAAAGAAAACCAGCTTTTCATTTTTAAATATTATCCTTATCATTTGCTTCAAAATACTTCTCAAGGATCGTTTTCCTTCAAGTTCAGCCCTTCTCTTCAAAGAGCAAATCTCAGATTATTTTAGCTTCATACTTCAACTCGGACTTTCTTTGTAAGGCCAGTAAGAATGAGTTTTACTTCTCTACATAGGGGGAGCTCTGCATTTCAGTGCATTTGGGCTGTGAAATCTTGCAGCAAAATGAGACCAGAGATGAAGATAGAATTATTAATGTGGTCCATTCCATTTTCAGAACTGCCAGGGTCTCAACAAAAGGTACTTCAGTTCACAAGTGACTTACACCAATAGTACTTGAATTCATTTTGTAGAGTCCATGGTTGGTTGGTTGGTTGGTTTGTTTGTTTGAAGTCAAGCTTTAGAACCTGTCAGTATTTAAAGACCGGTATTTGTAGGGATTGTTTGTTACCTTTTTAAAAATTATCTGGGAATACATTGCTTTAAAACTATAGCCTTAACATTTAGGTTCTGTGTCTCTCACACATTCAGATTCACATATACAGTGTTTGGGCAGCTGTCATGTTACATCTCAAGGGCTGTGCAAATGAATGTCTGGTCCATGTTAACGGAACATTGAGCTCATCTTTAAGAAATCTTCTTCTTTTAAGTTACTCAACTTTAATCAACTTAAATTTAATCAGGTCAGAATGTAAAAAAAAATTATTATGACACTTTGTTTACTGGGTATGGTACATGGGGATATTTTAAGCGTTATGCTTAGTTCTAAGAGATTGCCATGTTCAAAAATATTGTATATGAATTTTTCATTTTATGTAACAAAAATTATCCTGGGGTTTTAAAAAAAAATCTATTAGTTGTAATAGAAGCACATAAATGAATACTTTAGTTGTTACTAGGCTTTATCTGATTTCTAAGCAAGTGAGGAGAACGTATATTGACACTGGTCAACTTAATTGTATAGTAGTCTATCTCTGTTTTAATTGGTATTAAGAAACACTGGTAAGTTTTACCTGGGATGTATTAAATCTAATAAGGTGTTTTTGTAACTCATGGGCACAGTAAATACTTGGCCCCATAAAGCACTACAGACTAAACATGAATTTATTTAATAACACATAATTAGAAAGGTGATTTTTTTAAACAGTAAATTTATTCACTGCCACACAATACACAGAAATTATTTTGTAAAGCAGTGATACTTTTCAGTGGAATCTTGCAGTATCAGAGCAATGAAAAAATTTTGGATCCTGACCTCCCACTCAGTCCTGGACTTTTGGGCTGTGACGCTTTTCTTGCACATGAAGAGGCAGTTCAGACTAAGCCAGAAGTATCTTGGGCCCTGCTCAAAGTCCTGCCTTACCTTTATCCTTGTACCAGATTCTTTGCCTCCAGTTCATTGCTTCTGCCTCTTCCAACTTTCAGAGCTGATTTTGGGTGAGCAGCAAACAAAATCTTCCCCCCTATTTTCCCATTTCCTTTCCTCAAAAATGTTGGGGGTGGCTCCTGAAAAAAGAGCCCACGTTGAGCCCCTTCTTTGACTATTCCGAACCCCATTGTGGCAGTACAGGCCAAAAATCAAGCATTTGCACTGAGATCTTCTCAGGAGCCACTGTTGGGAAGACCTGCCAAGACTACTCCCTACCCAACCGAGAATGTGAGTGGCTATTTTGGGTATTACCCCTAATTTCAGCTGTAATTCCTTTGTAGATCAGTGCTCATTAGCTGTTGAAAGCCCGCAAACAGAACAGTCCTCCATGATGGACTTTTCAGGGGAAAATCCAAAATTCCAATTCAGCCTCTTAAAGAGCAGAAATATGCTAGGGTCTCTTCCCAAGCTCTTACCTGGATAATTTTATCACTCAATAAGGAATCTGGCATCTCTTCTCACCCCTTTCCAAGAGTAAGATCTGGATTCTTGGTGATGCTGCCTCTTCAGCCTATACACTGGATGAGGGGGTACACCAGAACTCAGCAGCATCCTTTGCCTTATGTTTCAAACCAGGGCCACAAAACAGATTAATATTAGTATTTGTAAAGCAAAGGAACGTACTTTGCCTGGCCTTATTTCTCTCTCCCCTTCCATTAATTCCGCCATGCTCACTATATCCCAAATGTCTCATATTAGGAACGAGGTCAGTATCCAAAACAAAAAATTTTCTACCTGATTATTTTCTTTTTGGGGCCTGCTCTATGCCTTAATGTTTACCTGGTCAGTAGTGTGAAAAAGATCACACCCTAATCAGAATAGCTGCATCAGCAAAAGCCCTAGTGGAGATGCGCACAAAAATGTCCTTTGGCTGGAATCACTATTTTTTTCAGCGAACTAGTGGAAACTATGACAACAAAATAACTCTCTTTGTCAGTATAAACAATAATCTCACAATATCAGCTGTGTCTCCACTAGGGCATTTACTGATTTAGTTATACCAGCAAATCGTTTCTAGTGTAGATAAGGCCTAAGACAGATCTCTTCCAGCCACAAAGTATCTAGAACACATCCTTATTGAGGCCCATGTTCCTTGTTAGCAAAAGAATCCAATCTATTCATAATCTGATCTATTGATTAGTATTCAGCGTCACCTGCTCTATAAATTTTCATTTAGTAGAGAGGATGTGGTCAGCCTCTGAAGCCTCTTGGACAAGTCAGATTTGACTCTGCAATTTGTAGGAAGAGAGCAATGCAGACTAAATGTCTTGGAAATCAAGAGTAGATAGTCTCAAGATGGGAATAGTCACCTCACAGTCTTTCCAGAAAGGTAGATGTTACAACAAAGCATCACAAACAAAGCTGCCCTTACCAATATGCAAAATATGCAGTTGTGTAGAGCACCACGAAATTTGGGGCACCAAATTGCCATAAATGTTGTGGTGCCCTAGGCAGCTGTGTGCTACATGTGGGGCGGCATCAGCTCCAGTTGGCAAGCCTCATCCACCAACCAGTCCCCGCATGGGCGGCACCTAGCAGGGCTGTCCCTGGAGGGTGTGGGGCCCGGGACATCCCCTCCCCCACACTATGCCCTTCCCTGCCCCCATTCTACCCCTTCCCCAAACCCCCTTCTCTGAACTTAATGATCCAGGAAACTAGTAGGGGATCTGGGGCTGGCAGCAGGGGTCGGGCCCCTCCCACATGGTGGCGGCAGGGGAAAGCAGAATGGCTGAGCCCTAGCCCGCTCCACTTCCTGTGGCCAGTGGTGAGTGTAGGGGGGGTTGTCTCCAACCCACCCCCAAGTGATACAGCTTGGAGCTGGGGGAGCAGAGTGGGCTGGGGCTGGGTCACTGTGCTTCCCATCTCTGCTGGTGAATGCGGGGGCGGGGCCAATCGCTGCTGCCTCCCTCCCCGGCACCTGCTCCCCGCAGTTCTGGGCCTGCACCTCACAGCTCCTGCCCCCACACTTGCAGGCTGCCCCCCCCATGGAACCCTGGGGTGGGGGGACTACCTAGGGCACCAAAACTTCTAGGGACCTGCTTGCAATGAAGAATTATTGATATTTTTTTTAATTCTTAGAATTCCAGTGAGCTTTCAGGCCAGGGGTGTTCTTAGTCTACATCTGCCTAGGATTAATAGTTGCTCATGGTATTTTACATTAAAATCACTTGTACATTCACTCATATATCCATGGTTCATAGAATTAGAAAAAAATTGCAGGAGGGAAATAGGTACTATGATTCAAACTCTTGTTGGTCACGCAAAGCTGGAATTTTCCACAGTAGCAGTTGGCTAGATGTCAACTGCTGCATCCTTCAGGACACTTCATATTGTGCCTTTAGGAACCCATCTTCCAAGAATTCTTCTGGGCTGTATACTTTTCCCCGGATCCCTGCACAGCTCCTGCTGATAGTCTTGCTCAAAATTCTGTATACTTGGTGTTTCTGTTGTTAAACCTTTCAATGGTGCTTTTCTAAGATGCTGGATAAATATGTTTTCCCTAAGCTGAAATATAAAGCTGTGACATACATCATTCTCTGTTGGACCACAAACTTAGCTTCAGCAGTGTTATTCGTATTTCAAAGCTCACTAACTTGGCTTCTTTTTTTCTCATTAGCTCACACAGGTTCAAAATGGAAACCTCACACCGCATAAGCCTAGACTGGTCAGAGTTTAAAATCAGCCAATTAGAGCCAGAGGCTTAGGATAAATTCAAGCTGTGATTTGTATATTATGGGGTTGGAATGATATACAAAAAGGGACTTACCTCCCACTCCCCATTCTGTATATACATTTAGTTTGTAATCTAGCTAATGAAATACAATTCTGAAACATAAATCTAATTGGAGTCAAATTCAGAGGTCTTTCCTTTTGCCTTAAACTGGCAAGCTCCTATTTAATTCAGATTTGAATCACCAACTTCAACTGGAGCTTGAATAAGGCTATTGGACTTTGCCCAAATGAAAAACTTGGGATTTAGCTTCTTGCAAAATACAAGAATTCAGAAAGAATGACTCAGCATCCCTGACAATGGTTTCTTGTGCTGCTGCAGAACTTGAACTGAACACTGTTCAGAGGGAAAAAATTACAACTTTTATTAACTTGGGGTACATCTACACAGCAGTGTTATTTCAGAATAACTGACGCTATTCCAAAATAACATAGGGTGTGTCTACACTACAAACCTTTATTTTGAAATAATGTCAACTGGAGGACTTCTTACTCCGACTCATGATAACCCTCATTTCACAAGGAGTAAGGGAAGTCAAAGGAAGAGTGTTCTTCCTTTGACTTCCTGCTGTGTAGACAGCACCAAAAGTTGAATTAAGTTATTTCGACTTCAGCTACGCAATTTACGTAGCTGAAGTTGTGTAGTTTAAATCGACTTTAGCCCTGCTGTGTAGACGTACTCTTGAATGGGCATTGTAACCGTTTACACCAATGCAGAAGTTGGTCCCTAGTGTCTCTCTTTGTAGCATGGTAGTGATGGAGGACATCGTGAAGGGGGCTCTTTGAGGAACAGCAGGAAGATATATTTCAGCATCCTTTTCCAGCTAGCCAAAGAACAGCACAGCTTATGGCGATAAAGGAAAGAGATAAACAGGACAAGTATGAGTTGTGGGTATAAGAAGCACAGGAAGGCAATGCTTTCCTAAGCTGCCTGGCTGACTCTGCCCTCCCACCTTCGCCATTCAGTGCGGACCCTCCAGTCTCTTGAGGCTGCCTGGGCTTCAGCCCTGCTAAGTCTGGGGCTGTGTACTGCCAGCCCTTCTAGGGCTGGGGAGCTGCCCACCCTCCCTATGATCGAGGGAAGGCCAGTCCACCCACCACATGCACTTTGGCAGGGAGCCTGCCCTCTCTGTGCTCAGGGAGGGCCAGGGAAAAGCTGGGACTACCTGCCACCCACCCTCCCTGTGCCTCGAGGGTGGGGGAATAAGGAAGGCTGGGGTCACAGGCTGCCCAAGATCCAGAGGAGCCTGACTACCTGTGCTCCAGGAATGCCAGGGAAGGCCTCAGGCTGCTTATGCTGAGTGGGGGCAGGACACTTGGTAACTGTGCTGAAAGGAGGAGTGAAGGCAGACAGTGCTTGGAGCAGGGTTACAGACTGCCCATACTTGAGGGAGGCCAGGGGTGGTTGCAGTCCACAGGCCACCCATGTTGGGGGGTCTTGCTCCTATAGTGGGGAGGGAGCTTGGTGGCAGGGCTAGAGTTTTGGGCAGCAGGGGCAGGGCTGGGGGCTTGCCTCCCACAGCCCTAGGTTCCCTCACTGCCCATCGGGAAAAGGGAGTTCACATTCAGATAATTATCTGTAGTCCCTTCCTTGCAGAAGAGAGAGCCACAAGGTATGTACCATTGATTGAGTCAGCATGGAAGAACACATGCTCATAATTCTTAGCTTTCCACCCAACCTAGAAACATCCAATAGATTTATTGCCTTTGTGCCAATTTTTCAGTTGCATGTGCGCTGGGCATTATGCTTCAGATGAGGGCTAGTGCAAAGATGCATGGTGATTTCTGATGTGAGGTTTCCCATTGATCAATTTACAAACAACAACTGCACATCTTGCATATGTAAACCGCTGGTCAATGTGTATCATGCATCTGTCCTCAATCCACAGAGGACATGAGTTGGCTGCAATGCTGGGCTGTCTCTTTCAAGCTGTAACAGCTCAGCCTTTTAGCTCTGGAGGGCCCAGTTCAAACCGTTGCCAAGCTGGCAACTATCACACAGAGGCTGACAAAGTGCCTACAGCTAAAGATATAAACAGAGCACTGTTTCTGCACAAGAGTTATTAGGCTGGTCTACTGTATGTGCTGGTGTCCTGCTTTTTACTTTCTAAACATATGGCTTTCATTTATGTTTGTTTTAGCCTTTTAATAGTAATTGCTGTCAAGTGTTGTATATTTACAAACCCATTGGCCAATTTTAACTAGTGTGGGTACACATTTGTAATAGGAAAGATAAAAGGAGAGTCTATGATTTAAAGGGTATCTATGTTCAAAGGGTAGCTGTTTTATTTCTTCCTGTTAATATAAAAATAACTGACTGTTCAGATGATTGGAGATGCTTAAAGTTCATTTTGTTTTAAAGATTTCTTTATTTTATATGGGCTGACTTCCTTTCATTACAATATAGTGCTGCCACCTCTTGAGTTTTGTAATGAACTTCATAATATTTAGTGTTTGTGGGGAAGGGGGAGCGGGAGGAGAGGATGTTGGTGTAACCAGCTCCTGGAATCCTGTGATTACTTGAGAATAAATTCATAGTTTTTTTAACACTGGGAGTTGGCACTGCTGAAGCTCTGGCTTTGTAATGGCCTAAAAGAGACTTAAAATGTTTCATTTCTGGCTTTTGGTATAGATTGGATTTGTAACATCCATCACTGATTGAGCTGGTGGTTGTTGGTCTGTTTTGTCACCTTGACAGCAGTCAGCATTTTAACAAAACTTTTGTCCTTTTTGAAATATAACTTAGCTGTCAGAGAGCTGCACTAGACTGAGAATTTAGAGTGGAATTTTCAACAGCAGCTAACTGATTTAAAAGCAAAAACTGGTCTGGTAGCACTTTATAGACTAACAAAACATGTAGATGGTAGCATGAGCTTTCATGGGCACAGCCCACTTCTTCAGATGACCGGAGTTTTGAGTTTTGGATGTGCAGACCCAAAATAAATTATACCATCTACATGTTTTGTTAGTCTATAAAGTGCTACCAGACCAGTTTTTGTTTTTTAAGTTTATCCTGTACAGACTAACTTGGCTACCCCCTGAAGCTTCTGATTTAAAAACATGAGTGCTATGCTTCTAGGTCACTTAGGTCCTTTTACAAATCAGAGCCTTAAGGATCAGATCCTGCAGATCTTATTCAGGCAATTAGCTGTTACTTTGGCAAGCAGCTCAGCTGACAAGCAAGGATTGGTGAGATATAAACAGACAATATGATTAAAATGTATTTTATAAAAAGACATCAAAGAGGACTCAAGCAAACATGTGCGATCTCTCAAATACCTGAGGACACTTGCATTTTGCTTTTATCCTTGAGGCTGTATCAGAACCATTAGTTAGCCCATTTCCTCAGAGTTTCCTTGCAAGTACCCAGCTTTAGTCTATTACTCTAGCATTGCAGGAGCAATTGGATTTTCCTTGTAGCTGCTGATTGGCCACCTGTGTCTCCCTTAATGATTTTCATCTGGGCCTGTCTATACCTGGAAGTAGTTGGTTGTTTCACAAGCTCCTACCCCACTAACTCATACCAGAAAAGCTAGCCAATCCTAAGTTCTCAGGCAGACCAGTTCGCCAATTTTAAAAAAAGGCCAAATTGCTAGCACAGGATGATGTCTTCTGGGGGTGAAATGTAGAATGTTGTTGTAACTGGAAGAAGAGTAAGAAAAAGAATGGCAGGTAAGTTTCATTTGTGTTTCAGCCAGATCATAAAGATGCATTCCTCCCAAGAAAGATTCCCCTAGCATGAGAGACTGCAGTTAAAGGAGAACATTCCTAATACCTAGGAAGAGGGCATCTCTTTTCAGAAGTGCTACTCCTGAAAGTTTCCCTGAACAAAAAGAGGCAATGGCAGGAATTCTCTCCTCTCTCCACTCCACCCTATGCAGTACCCTGATAGCTTTTTCCTGAGAGCCCAGATAAACAACAAAAACTAAATGAAAATCTAACTTCTAATTAGATATAGCACTCATTACAAAATTTATCCAGTTGAGATTTTCCAAAGTTGGAAATCCTATTGATCCCTGTTTTCAAGGTGTTCATCTACATGGTATGTTAATGAACTGTGTTTGAAATTAGAATTGGCCTCTTTGACTTCAGTAAGATTATTTACAAAAGAAAGAGTTGCAGGAGCAGATGCTTAGATACAAAGCAGCTAACTTGTGTTTATGTGAATATTCCATGTATTACACTTAAAGTGATAAAAGATTTTTTTATTTCTCTGACCCTGTTCAACAATAGATCATGACTTCCATTGCAGCAAACAGAAATACAGAGTTATGTTTATGGGAAAATGTTAATAATAGCTATTACAAAGAGTATGCCTTGGTAATAATTTTCCAAGGATTTGCTTTAAGTCAGGTGCTATAGAGAATAGGTAGGCTTCAGCACAAAAATCTTTATTTATGTATGAAACATCATATTCTTAAAGCATATGGAGTTTATATTTGTAATTATGGGCACTTGTTTTTTTATTGTTTTATAATGGAAAAACATTTTTTATTAGAATGATATCCTAGTACTGTTCTGTTAAGGAACAAATTGTGTTTTCTGGGCTATAGTTGATTTTTGTTATCGAAACAGCACTGCAAAATATTGTCTAACCATCTTGGTTTTAAAATGAGATGATTAGAGTTATATCAAATGATCATATCTTGGACTAAATACAGAGAATGTGTTAAATAAACTGTATGTAGTTCACATGCATGGATAGTGAGATGTTTAAAGGAATGATTGTAATGCAAGAAAGTGCAATCAGTGTAGCTTTTAGAAATTACGTTCCATAAACTGTAGGTTGGCTGTAAATTCTGAGTTTATTCCACTATGGAAGTAATTCAGATCCAAAATATTAAGTTATGGTTTTGTAAACTGATAAATGACATGAAGGGTCTTTCAATAGTTTTTGTAATAGTATTTGTGATCTGTTGTAATCTAGCTCTACCATTATTCTAAGAACATTCATTTGATGTTTCTAGCCAATTTATCTTTTGGCTGCTGAAAGCACAGTATGTAATTGTGATTTACTGTAAATATAGACAAGTTGTATGTAAATACATTTTTTTTTTTTGCCCTGATGTAACTTACATGAGGCAAGTTATATAAAAGTAAGAACACAGGTCTGTAATTTAAAATACAGGTTTTAAATATGTATAGCAGTATCCTAATCTTTATTTGTTCATATTCTGTAATGTACTCTCTGAAAAGCTTTTAAAATAGGCTCTGCCAATTTTTTCTGGTTCATATGATATTTGCATATCATTTTTGAATATATTGGTGAGCCATGTAAACTATGTCAAACCAAGAAATGTTTCATGTTGAAATGAAATGAAACGAATCAAATTTTAAAAATCCTGGGGAAATTCAGTGGATTGAAATCTATATAAAAATGTAGTAGCCAAAATTAATAAATCAGTTTTGTCACATTTTGAAAGGTGTCTTTTTTAACAAATATTTCCATGTGGTGTTCTTGCACCCTACTCCTGAAGTCTCTGAAATCCACATTGTTTGTTGGAGTCCATTGCATTGATTTCGAGCAGACTTTCCATTTGCAGAACCATAGGATTAGAAGGGACCACAAGAAGTCATCTAGACCAGACCATGCCTGACGGGTGTTTGTCTAACCTGCTCTTAAAAATCTACAGTAATGGAGATTCAATAAGCTCTCTAGGAAATTTTGTTCCAGTGCTTAACTGCCCTGACAGGAAATTTTCCCAAATGTCTAATTTAAGTTTCCTTTGTTCCAAATAAAGCCATTTCTTTCTATCCTATCCTCAGGGGTTAATAAGAACAACTTTCAATCCTTTATGTACTTGAAAACTATTATCATGTACCCCCTCAATTTTCTCCAGACTAAACAAACCCAAGAATCAAGCTCTCTCTGTCTGGGGAGAGGAATTGAATTTCTGATGTAATATATTCTATGATATGAAGGCTTATGCATGTTGTCAAAGATTTTAGTAAACAGATTTTTCTAATCTTACCTTTTAGGTACCTTATATAGGTGATCACTATGGTGTCTAAATGCTGTTATTAAAGACATCATTTGAGCATATCCTAAATGGCAAAATTCCCAGCCTCCTGTGTTGCCCATGTGATGGTTTACATTTTTTCTTATTTTGTTGTTTTCTTCCTAGTTGCTCCCTCCCCTCTATGCATCCCTGGCTCATTTTGAAGAGGGGATAGTCCTGTATGATGTATACAGAAGCTGGTAGGTGGTTTATATGCATGTGTATAATCAAAGCAAATCACAGGCAAAATGATGTTACAGTTGTCAGGGATGTGAGAGAGAGGCCTTTTCTCCACTGTGCAGTTTAAATGGAAACCAGTTTGAACAAAGCCTTTTACTGCAGTGCTAACTGCATAGAGTCCAATGACAGGGTGAAACCCTGCTCCCACTAATATGGAGGAACAGCCTGGACTTGGAAAAAAAAAACAGAGGATATCATTTATTTTGGCAGAAGAGGCGGCATATTCCCTTATGAGATCCTGTCTGTTTTGGTAAGCATTGGTAAATTGCTAAATGGAAAGCTATTATCTGAAATGCCAGTGATGCACTATTGAAGCCTATTGCTTTGTATTATGAAAAATATATATACATTTTATTGCCACAGACAGAGTTAGTGAAGAAAAACTGCTGCAATTGCAGGTTATGGGGATGCCTTCACTGACGAGGGCAGATTATCTGATACAATTTGTTGCTTAATGGTTAGAATGCCTTCCACCTGTAGAGCTCCAAGAACTATAGAGACAATGAATTAAATACCACAACAGCTAGCTGAGAGCTGTATTAGCTCTGCAGTGCTAAGGGAAGTAAAAAGCAGTAAAAAGGTGCTATTGTTACATAAACAGAGCTGAATCTCTTTTGCATTAGAAGGAATGTGGCTGAGGTACAGCAAACATTCTCTATGCTCTTTAAAATGGGGGAGAATTGATTCTTCCCTTTAAGCTTGTTAAAGTCCGTGAAAGTTAATGCTACTGAAAAAGATTCCCTTGCTTCTCAGTGTCAAACCTCCCCGCTCAAAAGCCTTGTTACTTTCATGGTTAACATTTTCTTACAGGTATTAATGAGTAGGCTACTGCATAAAGTGCTGTCACAGTTTCATAAATCTGCATAAACTCAGTTGAGCCTTTTGTATATTTCATAGGAAATATGATAATGAATATGATTGTCAGCGGAACAAAACTGTTAGACTAGTTATGCAAATAAGGGCAACCTAACTGAGATTTTATACTCTACACAAGTTATACTTACTAGCCTCAAATTCAAATTATTTCTATTATTACTACTTCTCCATCAGTTATTAGCCAACCAAGCATGTAAACTATTATGCTCATATAATTACTCCAAGAGTTAATAACTAAATGCATCCTCTGCTAAAGGGCTGATAGGCAGAACAGGAATTAGAAACTATTTAGTCTTGGCAGTATTATAGTTTCTATGGTTTGGTTCACAGCTATTTCATGCGGTGAGTCAGGAATCCCTGATGTACTATGCCACTGTAAAATAGATTCGAGCTAACATTAGCCATATATAGGGACATGTGACCAGCTAGCGACACCCCCCTCTCCCAGTCCCATGCCCAGCCTGGAGCTACCATGCTTCCACTACCCCCCATTATATGTGGGAGAGCTGTGTTCTTCTGTTGCATCATCCCACCCTACCAGTGGCACATTCGGCAACTTTCCCTGACAGCCAGGCCCAAGCAAGGAGCAGGATGGAGACACTTCTCACCACTCAAGCTGGCCTCTCCAGGTTGCTGCTTCTCTGTGCAGTGCAGGAATGCCCAAGAGAGTCTGGCTGAGAAGGTGGCGGTATGCACCCCCCTCTCACACACACGTGTCACCTCTATACGTGGGGACATGCCAGCACCTAAAGCTGAGATCTCACAAGAACACAGAGCTGAAGATAAAACACCTCCTGACGCAGAAGGCACTTCAGCCATCAGAGGGCTCCCGTGCCATCCCTAGAGGGTCGAGTCACAGAAGAAACCCAGCAGGTTCTCCCTGCCCCCCCCCCCCCAAACCAGAGTCACTGGATAGCCAAGGGGGTTTCCCAGCTCAATTGTCCATGTCTGCCTACAGCACTGGTGGCTCTGAAGCACAGTACCCAAACTTCTGCTACAAGCTCCACTGGACCACATAAATGCCATGGCTCAGACTCTGAGGCAGCATGCCCCCTAAGGAGACAGGGCAGCGTAACTAAATGATGACATCAAGCATGGCTTGTAGGTGTCTAAGGGGAGGGTTGTTACCTTTTTAATTAAATTTGAGGTGGAGGGCAGCTGATAAGACCAAAGGGTTATTTTCATGCGATTTCCCTTTCCTCATTTGGAAAATGTCTCTTAAACCCACTTTGCCTTTTCCCTTGTGCAGTCCAAATAATGATCTGAGTTGAAGTATGTGCCAAAACTACTCTATGCAGACTTAGAAATTTCAAAACTGAGGGTGGAGTGAAAGCCTGTAAAGAACACAGTCAGAGTGAAAGACTTTTGGCTGGCTAGTTGTGGCTGGGTCCCATTTGCCCATCTAGTGATCCAATGTCAAATTCTTAGCATGGAAGCAAGGAATGGTACTCGGTGGGGATAGTCAGCAGTGCACCATATGGATTAGAAGTGTGGGAGTTCTGCAGCCACAGAAGCCCAGGGGTAAAAAAGTTGTGATATGATCTGATTTTGACATTTGGGGGCCTAATCCCAGGTATCAGTCACAGGACCAATCTATCTGAAGCCAGCAGCACTGTGGTGGTGACTACAGATGGCAGCATTGGGCCTTGACAAGCAGTATCTTAAACCGTTTTGGATAAAAATTCAAAATGTATAGCTCCTCACAAGCCTTCATACTACAAATTTAGACACTTGTTGGTGATACATGCTTGAATGTCCTCTTCCTACGTTATGATTCACGGGAGCATGATCTTGCAGCCCCAGGCACTAGTTCCTTAAGCGTCTTGTTGCCACCAAAGTGTCTGGACCCAGTTTGTTTATAAAATAAAAGCCTAATTTCAAAATAAAGGTTATGCCCCTAGCTCTTATTCCCAATTTGACATTCACCAAGCATCTTAGAGAGAGAAATAGCAGATTCTCTGAATACATGCCTTAAAATGAGTCTGGCAAGGAACCAGCTGTCACAGTTTCAGGGTTAACTGCACCGCACACACGCACCCCTCTCTCTCTGTGTCTGATGGTTGTGCCCGGTAGTTACCCCTTGTTACCGACTCTTGATACTCCCACTTCGTTGTAGGCAGTATTCATGCTCCTCCGCTGCTGCAGGTGGCTTACACTCCTCTCTGCCATGCAGAAGAGGGATCTGACTCTAAGGCAACACTTTAGCAGAGGCACCATCCTGCAAGCCTTCACTGGACTGCAGTCCCTAGGGGAGGAGGTGTGGGTGCCATTGGGGGCAAGAGGCTGCTTTTTGGAGTGCAGGGAAAATGGCAAGGAGAGGATCAGAGACTGAAAAAGAGAACAAGCAGAGAGAGGGCAAAGTTCTCTTCCATCTCTGAGGCTCTAAAGTTAAATATATTATTAAAATCCCAATAGAGTTGTGCATGGAGCATACATACAGGGAAGCAGGCATGCTAGCTGTAGAGGCCTCTGTGTTCCTGGAGACTTTAACTTCAAAACCCTGACTTGAGTGCATGAGTAATGGGTATAATAGGCCAGGGGAAGCAAGCTGGTAGGGCCTGGGACAGCTCAGGCCAACCCAGGGGCCAGGGTAACTGGGTCAATCTTGCTGGTGCTCTGGAGGGAGGGGGTTTAGCTGGGGCTCCACTGACCAGAGCTGCTTTGGGCTCTGATGAGCTGGGGTAGGGCTGAGGGGCTAATAATTCATGTGCTACTCAAGCTTCATAACTGCAACTGGCAAATGTTAAGAGAACAGATGTGGTTACTGTTAAGGATCACAGGAAGAGAAAGAGGGGGAATCTTGCCAAAAACTCTCTGGGAATGGGTATTCTGAACATTTACATGAAGGTAGCTGTTTACGTATTTGGAAACATGAGTAGAAAGAGGATTGTGGGTGTGGGAGGGGATTAGCAGAGGAGGGGCTCTTCAGTTGGGATTTTCACACATGTGGTTTGTGCGTGTGGTGGTTTATAGTAAGGGGATAATTATTGACTCTTGCATTCCAGCTGCAGGCCTGGCTTAAACATTAACACAAGTTTCTTTCAAATTGGTTTAGCCCATAACTGAAAACAGTTGTTCCAGGATTTCTAAAATCAGTTAAAATTCCCTGGTGCTTTTTTTTTTTTTTCCTTTCCTGCCACACTGCTCTTTTTTGGTTATCGTATGTCCATTGGTGTGAGATGCTTGCTACAGTTGTTTACAATCATTTCCCTGGCGTTGCCAAGTTTTTCTTCCCTGGGTCATAAATGGCAGGTCACTTTTAGAAACCCGCAATATAAATAAATTGTGTGAGAAAAGTGCTCGCTCGACAATCCTGGGAGCAGAAGTTGTCTTAAAACATTGAACAGCAGCAGAATGGGCATTCATATATTGTTCACCTGGTGTTGCTTGGGTCCTTAACTCTATTAATTTTTGTTTTTCTTCGTTTAAATTATTGATCTGTGGAGGGATAGGAGATGAGGGGCTTGGCACACGGGCTGCCCCAGGGAAAGAGGACAACCCCAGCCCTAGCCCACCACAGCAGCTTGAGCCAGGTGAGAAGCACTTGTCCATGGCTGCTGCAGCGCCAGCAGGCACAGCTGAGGGAGGGGTACATATCCTCTGGCTGGACCAGGTCCAGGTTAGTCTGCCTGCTTGATTTCCCCAGCCAGAGTGAGGAAAGCAGCAAACTGTGCACGTTCCCCCTCATTCCCTGATGAAGGGGAACAGCCAGTAATGTTCCTGTATGAATTGGGAGGGACAGCTTCAGCTCCCCCCTCCTGGAGAGTGAGAGATTTGGGGCTGGGGCGGTCTCAGATGGGAGGGTGCCCCCAGCCAGCCCCTTGCACCTGCCTGGTGATAGTCTCTTTTCTGTATGGTTTTATGAGAAGCAGTTCCATTCCAGGCACATCCCATTTCCCTGGCACAACCAAACCCTTGCTTTGCTTTGTTATAAGAGGAAGCTGTATACCGAATGTCATGGTCAAAGCTCTTGCTGGAGTTCTTGAACAGACAGACAGGCACAACCGATAGACAAACTCTTTCAAATATATAGTAGAGTGATACACTCCACATTTGTGCCTCAGACCCCTCAAGCTGGACACTGATAGCTGACTATTAGATTTAAATAAACATTGGGGGGATGGGGTTTACAATACATCAAAACACTTTCCAAAACATTTCCCACTAGAAGGGAAAGATAAAACAGAAAGGGAGTGTTTTTCCACTAAATTCATCCTCAAAGCTGTCAGAGATTTTGGCATTTGGTTTCAGGAGTGTAGAGGTTTCAGGAGTATAGAGATTGGGAAAAAGCACATTACCTGGGAGTTGAATCACTGCTTCCTTTCTGAATTACCTCCACAACAAGGAGGCCTAATGTCTAAGTATTTTCAGAATTGAAGCTTTAATGCTGGAGAACAGTGCTGCTGTGAGAAGTGGAAAATATATAGAGCCTGTGGCCAATGGCCTCCAACTGTCCTGTAGTTATAGTCAACGGTGTAATGGATTTCTTTGTGGAGCAACAGGCTGTACAGTAGAGCTTTGCTGCTGGTTTCAGGTGTATGGACATACCATGAAGGACTCTGCATTGTGCACATACCAACAGATTTTTCCTATTGTGATATTCAAAGTCGATATTCACCATCTTCTGGCCATTCTCTATTTAAAAAGGAGCTCCCAGGAGGAAACCTAGGTAACATGCCATTCTTGTCAGCCCATGTAATAGCTAAGGAAATAGGAAACAGAAGAGACAAAATCCACTGTACTCAATGTACTTGTTTTATCTTTAAAGATTGTTTGTTTCTTCAACAGCCTTAAGATGAGAAGCAATAGCTACCCTTGGCAGCAGAGTGTGACTTATACACCAGCCTAGTCTGCTGGGTTCTCATGGACTTGACCACAGTCTATTAAGCCAGGTTCTCCAATTTTAATCATCTGTATTGAAGAATAAATTTACACTTTTTTGTTCGAGGGTTCATATATAATTCAGAAAAAACCTTTAAAAAAGCCCAAATAGACTAGTAGTACCTTAAAGACTAACAAAACATTTAGATGGTATCATGAGCTTTTGTGGGCACATCCCACTTCTTCAGCTGACAGGATTGCTAGAAGTCTAGATCCAAGAATAAATAAGGGAAGGAGATGGGGAGGGAGGGGGAGAAAAAGAAAAGGAGAGGAGGAAGAAAGAAGAGAGACAGTGAGTAGATAAGCTTCAGAGGGGTAGCTGAGTTACAACCCCCTAACCTCAAACAAATTCTTTCCAATAACTACACAACATACTTCCATCATAATCAGCCAGGAACCCACCCCTGGAACCAGCCTCGGTGCCAACTCTGCCCACATAACTACACCAGCGATTCCAACACTGGACCCAACCACATCAGCCACCAAATCAGAGGCTCATTTAACTGCACATCCACTAATGTGATTTATGCCAGCAGTGCCCCACTGCCATGTATATTGGTCGAACTGGACAGTCTCAACAGGAAAGAATTAATGGACACAAATCAGATATCTGAAAAGGCAATACACAAAAATCTGTTGGAGAACACTTTAATCTACCGGGACACTCATTAATGGATCTCCAAGTCACCATTTTGTTTCAGGCAAATTCCACAAGCCAAATACACAGAGAAGGGTTGGAACTTAACTTCATTTTCAAGTTTAATTCTTATCCAACTGGTATGAACAAAGACATCGGCTGCCTCACACACTACCTTCCGCATCCTAAGGCTTAACCTACCAACCAAACAATGGAGGTGCTAATGGTTCTTATCAGCCTCTTGTAACTATTTAGTCTTTAAGGTGCTCCTAGACTATTAGTCTTTAACAGGAAAAACTTTAAAAACAACAAACTCGGCTACCCCTCTGAAGTTTATCTACTCGTTGTCTCGCTTTTTTTCGTCCTCCCCTCCTTTTTTTTTTCTCCTTTTCTTTCTCTTTTTTTTCCTTCTCCCCCCTCCTTCCTTCCCTTATTTATTCTTGGATGTGGACTTCTAGCACTCCTGTGATCTGAAGAAGTGGGCTGTGCCCACGAAAGCTCATGATACCATCTACATGTTTTGTTAGTCTTTAAGGTGCTACAAGTCTATTTGTTAAGTTTTTCCTGTTACAGACTAACTTGGCTACCCCTCTGAAGCATATAATTCAGATATCTTCTCAACCAGCTCCATCCCAAGGTTTGTCAACTCCAGTCCATCAGCCAGACCACAAATGATGAAGTCGGAAGTTATCAACAGTGCACTGGACCAATGAGTCCAGAGTGAGGCAAATTTAATATTAAATTTAATGAAATTTAATATTTCATTCCAAAGTAGCACTGTACTATTTGGGAAATGAAACCTTTATCAAGAGAAATCTCAGATGGGCATGTATGTATATAAACTATACAGATTAGCGACATAAAGACTATTAAGGTTACAAAGCCATGCACTCAAAAATTAGGAAATGCCTGTGCAACTTTAGCTGAGTCACTTTGTGAATGTATTTACAACAGTCTTTATTTTGTAACCCTTCTGCCAGGTGTTGTCTGCAGCAAAAGGGGCTGAGTTCAATATGTAAGGGTTCTCTTAAAATTACAAACCAGAACCTCTCCAGCTGGAGAATTCAGACCATTACAACTCCCTTTTCCCCCCTCTCCCACAGAGCCCCAGTGTCTCTAATATGCATGTCTTTCCCTTATATGCCCCTGCAGAGCTACACCCCTCTCTGCTTAGCCACCCTCTAGCAAAGAAAGCATGTCCCAAGCTTCAGAGACCCCACTTGAAGTTCTGGATGAGGCCCTACTTGTAATGCTGACAGAGAGAATGGAACCTGGGACCTCTGGAACTTAGTGCATGAGTCTTTACCACTTGAGCTAAAAGCCATCTGGCCCTCAGCTAAGGCTGTAGAGCAGAATCCTTATTCAGTCTGTAAGTGATCTAAGTGCCGGTACACCATGGGACAGTGATTGCTTCCAGTAATTGTACAAGTTACACATCCTGGACAATCCCCTTTCAAATGACACGTGGACAGTACCATAGCTAGTTATCTGTGGCACTGCTTACTGTGCAGCAGTATATGGAGAAAGGAACAAATTCTGGTTGAAGAGGAGCGTGGGTTCAGAATTTGTTTGCTTTCAGAATATGTATTTAATATCTCGTTACTAATGAAGATAAAAAGGCATGTTTTGTATTCATGCCAAACCCATACAAGAACTTGTGTCTGCCGTTTATGCCTGGTTGAACCATGTAAGTTCTACACTGTAGGATTGTTGGAAACCTAAGCCTTTTGTAAATTTTGCGGTATTTCAAATTAAATGGCTGTTTGCCCCAGCCACACACGCATGCATGCCCTGGAAGATGCCATTTTGTGCACAGCATGACCCACATGTACAGTATGGAAGACACCTTACAAATGGTGGCCTCTGTAATAATGTGACCTAACAGGCATCCTCTGTGCAAGGTCATGCAGTAGAGATCAGATCCAAGTGGGACCAGAATTAGGTCCTAGATGTTAGTCTAAGATCTGCTGTGATTTGAAAATCAGTAAGAACTAATAATTGCACTGTGGTTTCTTTAGTTATTCAGAAGCAGGGTGAGCACTACTGAGAAAACAGCTGTAACATCTACTGAGTACTGATCAATATCCCTCTTTATCATGGAAGTATAACAAGTGGTATAAAATACTAAATAAGGCATACAAGTCTGCATTCTTTGTAACCCATTGTATGTAATCTCTAGTTTAAATCCACTGTGAAGACTATAATGGCATGCTAAATGGTATTATACTGTTTAGCCACTAAGTAGTGCTGTGCTTATTTAACACAGGTGGCATCTTTATTTAAACTAACCTCAGCCATGCCTGGCAAAACATTAAAGGATCTTACGAGGAGCACATCTGGTGAATATCTGGCACAAAAGCAAACTCCGTCGCTGCTCCATTTTGGGAAAAGGAGCAGGACAGTGCACTCCTCCCAGTTTCAGTTGTTGTTGCAGAGCTGTTTGTTTATGTATTGCCTGATGTCCCCATCAATGCTGCTACTTATGTCATGATCAGAACCAGCCCAGCATGCTGAATATTTGTCTTCCCCTTTTTATGCTGCATTTCCCACATTTGTTCTCTAACGATTTTCTGAGTCCTGCACACTGAAGAATGTGTCACCATAGTTATACGGTAAATCCATCCCTCTTTCCGTTGAAATGTAAATAAGGCCCTAACTGCTGGCAGTGACTGTTCCCTGCCACTGGTGTCTGTGAGAGGGGTTCAATCAAAGATGAAAGTACACCACATCAGGACACACCGGCTTATTGCTAAGAAAGTAGCAGGCTGGGAGTGAGGCTCTGATCCAGCCCCCTTATCCCTTTCCCTCTCCCCAGTTAAGGCCAGCAGCTGAGCTCCTTGTGGCACACAGGAGGGATCCTGGGCACTAGGCTGGGAGCCTGGGAATACTACCGCACCCCCTGCACTTCTAGTTCCCTTCCTGTGCCTATGGGTGCTGCTGCCCCCACAGTTCCCATTTGGCCAGGAGCAGTATGGGGAAGGCCCCCTCACCTCTAGCCCCTACCCTGAGTTCTGCATCTCCCCTCCCCCCGTGCACACACACATTTC
Organism: Pelochelys cantorii; assembly: GCA_032595735.1. NCBI lineage: Eukaryota > Metazoa > Chordata > Testudines > Trionychidae > Pelochelys > Pelochelys cantorii. The sequence goes on from CM064327.1 coordinate 50,915,770, forward strand.
CCTGAGTCCCCCACACTCTACCCCACATTTACATTTCTTACAGGTACTGTCCTATGACAATTTCCCCAGTCCCTGCCCTGAGCAACAGTACCTATAAGAAACGTTAAGTGTGTATTGACAGCTGGCTCTAGATGATCAAGTCAATACCTGTAAGAAACTTAAGTTATTTTCACCCCTGGTTTCAATGCTAGCAGGAATTGTAGACCAGCTCACCAATTAAGACATGGAAGAAGTGGGGTTTTCATTTAGTTCCAATCGGCATGTAGCTGATCGTGCAACTGCTCATACTGCAGTGAGGTGTCCTTGCTCCCGCTGAATCAATTGTATTGTCTCCCTAAATTCTCACTGTTTAAATCTGATCAGATCTCTTTCACTTTCTGGCTCTCCCTTTTGGAAGTGCTACAACCACCAAGGGTTCAGTGTCGTGCTCCTTTTCGGCACATTATTTATTTGTATGACTGTAGCGCCTGCAGGCCTGAGTCATTGTACTGGATGATGTGCAAATGCAGAAGGAAAAGATGCCATTTTGCGTTCCCAGTAGTGACCCCTGCAAGGAATAGCAATGATCAGCAGTAGCGAGCCACATGAAGCACTCCTCAGTTGGATTGGATTGGGGCCTCTAAAGGGAGTGGAGAGTTGGCTTCCTTCCCCTTCTTTTCCCTCCCCAAAACCTTTTTATTCAGTGTGAAAAACACTTTCAACTTTCTAGTTATGTGAACCAACTAGTATACAGTGATATCAAAGGAGTTTAAAGTCTCAAGGCACCTAAGCTTACTGCACTTTATAGTTACACCAAAAGTGACTGATTTTTGACCTCCATGCTGTGCTCCCAATAAGAGCACTTCAGCATTTCTCTATGAGGTCATGTATTTGTGAAAAGGTGTCTGTGACCTGTGCAGATAACAGCTAATTATTTTTGCTCCACTGTGAGACAGTGTTTTGAACCCTAATCATTTGCTTTAGCAATGTACCCTGTTAAGAAAGAAGGTATAAAAGTTTTCCTCCAATAGTCTTCAAAGCTCTTCCTTGATCACTGTTACAATTCCAAGCCATTGGAGATATTCTGGTGTTTAATTTACAGACTGTAGTCTTCTGTTTCTATAGCCTGGATTACACAGTCAATGCTCAATAAATAATGATAGCCCTACACCAAGATACTTGCAATTAATTAGTTCAGGCACAAAAATAACTTTAGCATTCTATTTCGCATTATTTACTGTTCCTTCTAATTGCTTCTGGGCAAACTGAAAAATCTTGCTATCATTGTGGATTTTTTATATCAATGAAAATATCAGAGGGACTCATTAATGATCTTTCTGGCATCTTTCTAGTACTGCAGAATCACACGGGAAAATCTTGAAGCCCTTAGTTCTTATTCAAGCAAAAATTCTGTTGGTGTTATAGGGAGCTTTTTGCCTGAGCATAACTGACTCTAAGATTTAGTCAAAAGAAAAGACTGACTGACTTTTTCATCTAGCACAACCAGCTGTCAATATACATTTATTCCCAATGGACTAGTTTCTAGGTCAATTAAGCTTTCAGAAATGGAGGGACAAATAATAATCTCTTTTCTCCTGGCAGGCCTGGCCAAAGAGTTCGCAGGGTCCAAGGTAGCACTCTGTGGTTGGCTGAGCAGTGAGTGAGTGGGCAGGGCCGGGAGCTGGGCTGCATGGGGCCCAAGGCAACCGCCTTGCTTGCCTTGCCCAAAAGCCAGGCCTGTCTCCTGCCGAAAATACAAAATCAGCCCAGTATACCATAGTCTAATCAAAGTGGATAGAATCTACTTAAAATTGGAGGATTGTGGGTCTCAACTCTTTTAGACCCACCTAAAAATGTACCTTTGATTATAAGTGTAGGATCTCTTATCTCCAGCTGGGACTGGGAATAGGAGGTTGTTGAGCTCTGTTTGTAAAGTGGTGGCCTCAGTGTGCTTGGTGCTATACAGAACCATGAAATAACATGGCACTTGACCAGGATGGCTTCCAGTATAATTCAAGGCAAGAAGGCAGCAGGCATGGGTAACCAACAGTGGGAGAAGACTCAGGGGAGAAAAAGAGTAATAATGAAATGAAAGAATGAAGCAGCTCCTTCATCGATACAGTTGGGCAGTAGCACCCTCTGCTTTAAGGAGCATTTTTATAAGGGGTGTGTGTTGGAGTCTCTATGTGTGTGCCCATGCCAAGAAGCAATGAAGAAACATACATATAGCTGCATTTGAATAATTTAGTACAAAATCAAGTTGTGCTGTATAAACCCTGTAAAATAGCTCCGCAGAATCCCCTATGTAAGGGCAAGTGAGCAAACAGAATAAGTGAGCAAGTAGAATAAATGTTGAAGGCTCAGCTGCCTGTGCCTAGCAAGTTTTGCTCCAGAGGAGATTTTCTCCCCCTTCCATTTACCGCCTTCTGCTAAGTTGGAACACAGGCCTGAATATTGCCAGCACCATCCTTCCACCTCCCTCCTTTGTCCCCTGCCTCTATATTGGTAGCTCTCTTGTTTGGTGTGTGTTTTGTGAAGGCCCCGCTTCTGGAGTCATGTAATACATGGTAATGACATCTCATTTAGGATTTTATATGAGAAGGTAAGTACATTTTAAAATGTTTTTCTAGCCCTCGAGATTGAGGAGAAAAACTTGAAGATAGGACCCCAAGAAGCTCCAAAACCAGAAGAGAAATGAGAATCCAGACCTATTATGTTTTAAAATCATGTTTTTAGGGAGGCCTGACTCATGATTTATGAACACGTGGGCTCGGCAACACTACAGCCAGCAAACTGAGAAATCCACCCTCCTGACCTCACTGAACTCCCTGTCTTTGCACTGCTCCTGCCTCCCCTGGCTAACCTCTCTGTCTCTGAACTGGCAGCTGCCCTTTCCCTTGTCCAGGCCAGAGTCAGTGTTGTCTTCTTCCAGACCCTACAACAGGCAAGCTGCCTGCCTCCCATCCCTTCTGTTCCTCAGGCTGTCCTTGAAGCAAGGGTCCAAGGGAGCAGCAGTACCCACCACAGAACACAGAGTTTAGAATGGCAGGAGAAGCTCTGAAGAGAAGCTGAGCAAGCAGCCACAAGGAAACATGTAATGGATGAGGGGAGGCCAGGGGGGAGAAAGAAAAGGAAGGCGCATAGCCACCAGGTCTCATTCACAACAAGACAAGCCATTTCAAGCAGACTATGGGACTATTGTGTTTTAAAATTTTGTAAGCCACCTTGAATATTTTAATAGAGAGATGGGGTAAAAATATTTTAAATAAATAATAATACTAGTAAGTTTCCATAGGAATTTGCTGGGCTGCAATATATAATAGTGCTCTGGGAGTAAGTTCGACCTATTGCTTTGTGTCTTCCCTGGTCCCCTCTATATTTTTTTTTTTTTTCAAAATTTTCTAATCTCCATTTTCTTTGCTTTTGCAATGCTGATATTGGTGCATAATCTAGTAGCTCGCTTCCTATATTGCTATTGAGTTTGGCTATTACGTGAGTGCAATGATGGGTCAGGCGTGAATAGAACATCTTAAGAAAAAGAAACCTGCCAGTTGTAATCCTTTGTGTGCCTGCCAAACTTCTGCCAGCTGGCAATCTGCAGGAAATATGTTTGTGAGAGAGAGATCTGAGTCCTGTGCTTTGGCGAGCAAATTAGGACTCTAACTATGAGTCTGTTTGTTTGTTGCTCAGAGGAAACCTGCTAAAATGTCATTGGTAAAAGATACACTGAGCTTGCACTCAGGCTGGAAGTGTAACCGCTCTGAACAAACCATGAATTAACAATAGCTTCACTGACGAGAAAGTAGCATGGAAATCAATATAATATTTCAGCTTCACTTGAGTTAGGTAGGAAAAGGGGAATCACCAGCTGTGCTGATGTATCTGGAATGTCACTAAAGTCTCTGAATTCTTCCACTTTTTTTTTTTTTTAAGTTTCTTTGGGAGATATGGAGGAGAGCCACTGTCTGTGGCCAACTTTTGGAGCTAAACTTTGCTTTTCTGATGAATGGACTTTTCTAGCTTCCTAGGGCAGCTGAAATAGGAGTCTGCTATTATAGCTGTGTCTGGCAGTAGCACAATGGTCAGGCCTCCATTTGTTTTCTGTAATTCTAGCCTCATTTTTAAAGAGTTTATAACTAGCCCTTTCTCAAGGTAAAATAACAATCCTAGTCACACCTCTTTAAAAATACAGAAAAGGTTTTAAATTAGCTTCCCCCTAGTGATTTATTATGTAAGCGTGCTTCTGAACATCTGTTGGGAACAAAGGGACAAGCTCATAATAAAGTTGTGTGTAGATTCAGCCATGCAATTCTCATTAGCACAGATGGGTGATTCCAGACTAAATCCCTGTATGTTGTGCTAATATTTTATCCCTGCATGTGAAAGGTGATCTCCAATGTCAGTGTTTCCATTAAAATAGTTAGTCCACTGAAATGGGTTAGTAAAATAAGAACCAGATCCTGCCACAGGATCATACAGGTAGATCCCTCTATCCACATGGACAGCCATCAAGAGGAAATCAGCAGAAGAGTTCAAAGGTCAAGGTCAAGCCTTTAGTGCTGCTGAAATCAAGGGAGGTTTTTGTCATTGACTTCAGTGGGAGCAGGATCTGGTCCTTAGTGATTTTCTTAGACACTTTAATTCTAACTTCTCCCTTTTTTAGAAATGTTCTTCACTGTTTCAGTATCTCCACAGCTGGGAGTGGCTCTGTCACTGAGAACTGGTATTTTACTGTTCCTTCTCAGTAGGAAAATCTAGTGTGAAATCTAGTAGGGTTCTATACATGGGTGTTGGGGGAAAGCCCAGCGTTGGGGGGAGAAGCCTAGCTCCAATCCCGCCCCTTCTGCCTGAGGCCCTGCCCCTGGAGCCAAGACCCACCCCACTCCCAGCCTGATCCTTCCTGGCCATGTGGAGAGTTGGGCTGCTGTGCTGCGGCTCAAGTTGGCCTTTCCTGGTGGCTGGGGAAGCCAGGCTGCTGTGCTATGGTCCCAGCCTTACCTGGTGGCTGAGGGGGGCCGGGCTGCCGCATCGCAGCCCTAGCCTTCCCCAGAGGTGGTCCCAGCCTTAGGCAGCTGGGCATGTAGACAGTTTTGGAGAGGCTGTACCTTCCCTTGCTCACGTTACTGACAACCCATGGTTCTATATAAGCTAACATTGCCTCTCTGGTGGCTGACCTACGTAGCATGAACCTCTAAGATTGCACAGTCATCCTTTATTCCCATTGTAGGATTTACACCCCTCCCCCTCAAATCTCTTCTATTTCTCTTCCCCTTTTTCCTTCTCATACTTTTCCTTCTACTTATGTTCTCTTTTCCCCTTGTCAAGAATAAGGGAAAGCATATGGGGAATCTTCTTCCAATCTCTCCTCAACCCCTATTTCTGGAAATAATGGTTTGGCAGAGGACAGTGTAATAGGGAGAGGGATTGCTGTTATTTTGTTAATGATGACTGATTTGGAACCATGGAGTTGTGCACATTGACTAATTTGTGTAACTGCATATCTATGTTACCGGGGCAAGCTGGATGTGGTAATATCTTTTGAGCTCCTCAAAGCCCAGACCTGAAGAAGAGTTCTGTGGAGCTTGAAAGGTTGCCTCTTTCACCAGCAGAAGCTGGTCCAGTGGTAGATTTCACCCAACTCATTTCTCTCATGTCCTGGAACCAGCATGGCTACAGCAACACTGCAAATATCATTTTTATTGTTGCTTTGACCTTCCTTCCCTAGTCCCTCCCAGTCTTGTTACATTTGTTTGTTGTATCTTGTCTTAAACTGGCCTTCAAAGTTCAGAAGCCAAGGATTGTGTTTTGTTTGTACAGCACCTAGCACAATGGGGCCTGACTTTTCTGGTCATCTGTAGGTGCTCTGGCAATACAAATAATGAAGATGTGTCCATTTTTGTCACTACTATCAGCAAATATGACTCTGAATAACAAAGGCAATATCTACTGAGCATCTACTTTTCGGAGAAAAACATACTTTAAAACAACCATTGGAAAGGGCTTTCAGATGTTCACAAAATGTCATGGTTAGGAGTAATGGAAGAATAAAATAATCTGAGACACTTCCATAGTTAGATAATATTGCCACATCACATTTATATGACAAATGACACATGATGCAACCTTGTCGAATTTAGAAAATTAGAGAGACCAGCAAGATGGATCTCTGTAATCATGGATTACAATTTATGCAGCTTTCCAGTGATTATATCATAAGGAATAAATTCTCATCTAGTGCTGGTTTCTATCAACCTAGGTAAGTATATTAGAATAAATTACACCAAGAGCAGAAGTGGACAACAACATAATTTTATGTGGTGGAGAAATCCAAAAGCAGGATCATGAAAATGAGTTTTTGACTTCAAATGATGTAAAGAGAAATGAACTCATGAAAAGCTCATGCTACCATCTACATGTTTTGTTAGTCTATAAAGTGCTACCAGACCAGTTTTTGTGTGTTAGTCTGTACATGATAAACTTAACTCAGCTACCCACTGGAGCTTCAGTTTTAACAGTGGCTGTAAATATCTGTGCTAAATGCACAAGTGCAATCTGCATGTTGTTAGCTGCTCAAGGACAATCAGAGAAGGGGTTAATTTTGAAGTCTGTGGAAACAAAAGTATCTAGTGAAACAAATCTGCTGCCACTTAAGGCTTCACAGTTGTCATGCCTCTGAACTCCAGGCTAGAGGAAGCACATTGTCACAATAAGGGATAAAACAGGAATTCCCCCACTCCAAAACCAGTGGCCCTTTCCCTTAGGTTGAAGGAGAATCTCTACCAACAAAAGGGCTTAGGGCCGTGGTCACCAACCTGTTGATCGCGATCGATTGGTTGATTGCAAGGCGTTTGGGGGCCCCCCCATTTCCTCCCCCCCCCCCCGAGAAGCCCCACTACCTACCTCCAGCAAAAATGGAGGTAGTGCCAGCTTCCTGAGGGGTGGACAGAAGTCCTGCAGCTGCACGCCACTTCCGGGGGTTCTGGAAGTGTGCTGGCTGGTCCCCTCCCCCAGGTCTGTGGTATACCGGGAACTTGCCGGGGGGAGTCCCCAGAGGAGGCACGCGTCGGGGCTTCTCTGTGCCGCGGGAGGGGAGTTGGCCTCAGAGGAGGCACGTGCGGGGCTTCCCTCCTCTGTGGGAAGGGGAGTTGGCCCAGAGGAGGGGTGCATGAGGGCTTCCGTGCACTGCAGGAGGGGGAGTCAGCCCCGGAGGAGGCGGGGGTGTCCCTCCTCTGCGGGGGGTGGGGGGGAGGGAGGAGTCCTGGGAGAAGGCTGGTGCAGGGGACTCACTGTCCCCACTGGCACCCTGCCCCCTGCTGCAGAACCCTGACCCCACCCTAGCACTCTGTCCCCTGCCCCAGCACCAACTAGCACCCTTCCCCATACCATGTCCGTTGCTCCTACCAGCACAGCTGGGGCCACATTAGTGAGGCTAGGCAGGTTTTTGGAGGAGTATGTGTGGGGTGTGTGTGTGTGTGTGTAAGGGGGGGTGTTTGGGTTTTTTTTGCATCTCCCTTGTGTGGCCCCAACTGACTTTTCTGTGGGTCAGTGACCCCTGACTCAAAACAGGTTCCCTGCCCTTCTCATAAATAAAGACAATGCAGAAACTCTTTCTGTTTGACATAGTATTTTATTTAAAAATGAAGCCTGGCCAACAAACCCCCAATTGGGGCCAAGCCCCCATCTTGCCACAACATTATAACACTCCTGCACCCCCCAGACCCTAGATCTGAGCCTATCGTACACTGGAACTCCCTGCCTGAGCCCCTCACATACCCCAACGCAAATTCCTGCACCCTCATAGCCACAAGCCTGTGGCTTGCTTAGTACTGCAACCCTCCATCTGACCCCAACACTCCCCAGCCTGGAGACCCCTCCCTGAGCCAGCATCCCCTTCTCCTCCACCTCCTGCATCCAAATTTTCTTCCAGAGCTTGCACCTCTCACCCCTTCCCACACCCAAATCCCTCATTCCCACCCCAGAGCCCACACATCCTGTCTCAACCCAGTGAGAGTACGTTTAGACTGCAGGAGTTTTTCCAGAATTCCAGAGAGATCCCAGAAAAACTCTTCCGCATCCAGGGACGCATTTGTTCTTCCACTTTTTTTAGTGGAAGAGCAAACATGCTCTTTCGGTAACCCTTATATTCCTCGTTCCACAACGAATAAGGGGGATTCCGAAAGAAGGGGTTTTTCAGACATTTGGTCCAATCTAGACAGGCCGAATGTTGGAAAAACCTCTTCCTACAGAAGAATTGGGAAAAAAAAGTGGCAGTGTAGAGCGTATAAGGGCTGGGGACAGCAAGTGATGGAGAGGAGGAGAATAGAGAGGGCGGGGCTTCAAGCAAGGGGTGGGGTCTTGGGGAAAGGATGGGGTGGTAGATTTTCGCTTGTTCTGAGATTTAAAAAGTGATCTTGGGTGTAAAAAGGTTGGAGACCACTGGCTTAGGGCATATAACTGTAGTTGTTTCCAATCTGTAGAGGGCGATAGCATACAAACACACTAATAAAGAAGGTTAAATGTTAGAGTTCAACCATAGTCCACTGTGTTTACAAATCTTGGCAAATAACACCGTGGAAGGAGAAATTTTGAATTAACACTATTAAACAAAAGGGGAAATAAAATAGCAAAGGATGGGCAAGCTGCGGAAATATTATTGACTCAAAGGGGAGAATTTTTAAAAATGATTTGTGTCCATTGTCACACATTTTGAGACCAGTGATGCAGAGCTATTGAGTGAGCTGGAATAGCTCAAAATCAACTAATCTCCCTGAGCACACTTAGATTCAAAGAAGACCAGAGAGCAGCTCTTTGTTAATCATAATAAAGAATTTGCTATATTCAAATGAAGTTACAGCAAAAGTGGATACATGCCAATGCAGTACCAGTGTTCCAAAAGGGAATAAAGGCAAGCTAGGAAATTATACACCCTTCATCTCAATGTCTGCAATTTGCAAAATAATGGATACAATAGTGGAGAAAGTTTGCAAAATGCATGTGCAAATGATGTATCGTTCTCTGTTAGCTAGTAGGAAATAACTAATAGGGATAGATAGTTTTGGTTAATGAGCTACTTTTTGACAAAACTATGATATACTAATACATTATATTTAAATATTTGGAATAATAATTCATGGGACAGCCTGATTATGGAGATGAATGGTAAAAAGAATGACTAAATGTAACTTTAAAAGAAAGTAAGTTTTACAATTTATAAGAGGAACTTGACACTTCTATGGGAAAATATTAAACTAGGTTCAAAGTCCCACAAGACACTGGTTTGCAGGCTACTTAGACTTCTGAACTGCACACAGTTAGGACAGCTGGGACGAGAGAGAAGAAAGTGAAACCACTTGTACCATTTTCTATAGAGTCTGCTATATTTATTTGAATTGAACAGTGGTCTACCTCAGGAATTGTCCCACAGGAAGAGGTATAAGGAGCATGATGTAAGTGTAAAGGAGGAGGAATCAGTGTGTGGAGTGGGGAGAGGGCTCTATTGCCACACATGGAACAGGGGATCCAAGGCAGAAGAAGATAAAACAGAAATCTCTTGCACAGCTTTCCAGAGAATGGTATTCAGGCCTGGGAGAGCATAAAGAGCATGCAGTAAGGCATGGCTAGGGACAGCAGGGTCTGGAGAGTAGGGGGAAGGAGGATGTAGCAGGACTTCTCAATAGACTAGGAAGGGATGGATAGAGACTAAGACGTGGAAGGGGGTGAAGGATGTATAGAGTGCAGAAAGAGAGACCTGGAAGTGAGATGGGACTGCTGAGGTCAGGAAAGCACCAGACTACACTTAAAACACTCGCATTTGTAGATTTAAACTTTCAGGCTGCGTCTAGATTGGCATGATTTTCTGGAAATGCTTTTAATGGAAAAGTTTTCCGTTAAAAGCATTTTTGGAACAGAGCGTCTAGATTGGCACGGACGCTCTTCCGCAAAAGCACTTTTTGTGGAAAAGCGTCCCTGGCCAATCTAGACGCGCTTTTGCGCAAGAAAGCCCCGATCGCCATTTTAGCCATCGGGGCTTTTTTGCGCAAAACAATACCACATTGTCTACACTGGCCCTCTTACACAAAAGCATTTGCGCAAGAGGGCTTTTGCCCGAACGGGAGCAGCATAGTATTTCCACAAGAACACTGACGATCATACATGAGATCGTCAGTGTTCTTGTGGAAATTCAAGCGGCCAGTCTAGACAGCTGGCAAGTTTTTCCAGAAAAGCGGCTGATTTTCTGGAAAAACTGGCCAGTCTAGACACAGCCTCAGAGTTTTCAAAACATGGATAATTACTCCTAATCCCTCACCCTAATCTCTATACTCCTTTCAATATCTGACTTTTAATGGGACCTTAGCTCCGGTCTTGACTATACTCTGAGAACTTTGTATGCAAGACACTAAGTAAAGCCCAGGTGTTTAACACAGATTAATTCCTTAAGAGAAATAGGCTGCTGTCCCATTTCCCTACAGCCAATCCCAAGCCTTCAAAAATCATGAATCAGGCCCCCAAAATCATGAGATTCAATAATGATTTTTGAGTAATTTTTTAAATGGATTTTGGGTTCTTTTTCTTTGTCTTCTGGTTTCTTAGACTTTAGAGTGTTCTTAGGTCAGATTTTAATGCTTTTCTCCACAAAGAATGAGGGTTAGAAACTTTTTTTTTTTTTTAACAGAAGCCAAGAGTCTCATGAAATCACTTATTTCCTGCAGCTCTGGCTACAAGAAAACAATACATTATGTGAGATGCATGCTAAAATCATGAGAGTCAGCAATGTGGAGTTTTGCTGGTCGGAAAATGGAAGCAGGAAGAGCTTAAATGACTTGACCAGGCTTGCACAGAAAGTCTGCTCCACATCCTGAAACAGAACCTAGCTCTCTTGATATCTCAGTCTTGCATCTTGACCACAGGACCATCTTCATAAGAAAAAATGCAAGTCATCATAATTATTGGAAAGCATTTTAAGCATGGTCACCAAGAGTTCCAGTTTTAGGGCCAGTCCTGATATTTGTGGCTTTGTCTTATATAGGAATCTATCACTCCCTACCCCCCACCTGATTTTTCACACTTGCTATCTGGTCACCCTAATTTTAACAGACCAAAATGCTGTTTGCTTCCCACCTAAAGCTACAAGCAGCTCATAAAAGCCCATTGTCTAACGTTCATCTTTATGGATTAAACAGCTTTTTGGGCTGATGCAAATCATATTGTTTTGAACAATCACTGAGAGCCAGAGAGAGCTGCCTTGATGACAGCTCTGAAACGTTCTCAGGGTGTATTTCTTCCCTTTTCTCTCCATAGACAGTGCAACAGCCTTGCTATTCAAGCTCATGTTTTTGTTGTGGAACAAAACCCTCACTCCCAGCTGTGGCGCCAAAATCTAGCACACACTGTAAAAGTAACTGACAGCTGGGAAGTGTAGTATGGTGGAGGCCTGGAGTGAATCTACCAATGGCAAGCTCCCTTTCTCTGAACCACACATGTTTACAGACAGCATTCTGCCGGTAGGAGGAATAGTCAGAATAAAAATCTGTACAGGATCCTGGGCAGGAGCATGGATCAAATGTGTTGTGAGCATTTGTGAGACTGGCAAATTGAGACATCTGCTCAAGTGCCACAAGGCTGCTGCTAAAACAGTGGAATTTCAAATAGGAGGATTACGCACACTGCCGCACTCACCTTTGTAGGGGAGAATGCAGGCAATGTTGTTTTTCCATGCAAGTTAACTTTTCTAAAAGGTTACACACATTCATTTTTAAGGGAGGAAGATAAGTAAGTTCAGATTCCTCCAAAGGTCATGATGCATGAGCAGTGGACCTGGTCAGGAAAAAATGGGGAGGGGGGGAAAGGAAGGATTTCTGTGAAAAATTTCAACAAACTGTTTTTTTCCCTCAAGTGTTCAGACTTCCATTGAAGTGCTTGACAACTGAAACAAAGGTATGTTTGTTTGTTTTTTGTTTTCATGAAAGCCCCCCCTCAAAAAAAAAAAAAAAGAAAGAAAAGAGGGAAACAGACATTTTTTGTGGAGAAAAAATTCCATCAAAACATTTCTAATGAACGGTATTTGCCTCCTGTAAAGCTCATTATTTTTTTGAAACACACTCATCCTTAGCTTTTCTCTTTTATGCCCTTTAAGGTAAAGTTGATCATATTTCTAAAATTGCTAGTATGAAAACAGTTAATTTAATCACAACAATGTATGTACCCACAACTTTTGTCTTCTAGTTGCTTTACAAACATAAATTATTCCTCACAACAATCCTGTCAGGTAAGCAAGTTATGTACTGTGCTTACTTTATGGTAGGGGAACAACTTCAGACTGTTCATCAGGAAAGCCAGATTTTTTCCCCCAAAGCTTAATTTTCTTATTGGAAAGGATAGATTGCTATTAAAGGCAAGGATGTAAAATTACACTGTAGTGAAAGGTCAGATTTGTTAGATAAATTGGTGTTGCTATTCTGTGGAACCTGAGATTAATTTAGGGCTCATCTCATGTTTCATCAGGAACTGAGAATAATTCAAACTGTGGATTCAGCTTTCCATTCAGATATGGTACTGAGTGTGCATGAGTTATCAGGATATCTGATTAATTTTCCCTTCAATTCTGACAGTTTTAATGGCCACTACATCAAAACTGTTAGAAGTAAAACCAATGTGGCACATTATCTTAAGTTTTTGGATCCCAGTTTTCAAAGGTAGATAACATTCATCCATAAAACCAAGAATTTGTGTAAATCATGGCTGCTAGAATTATACCAAAACTGAAGTCAAGGTATAGGGAAGGTGAGATGAAGACATAAATGATTGATACACACTTTTAAACAATATAACATTGAATATATCCCCTAATTTATTGCATTCATTATTTCAGAATTTTCTCTGTTATAGATTGAGAACTGTGGAAAACTGTTGGGTAGTATCACAAACCCTGTAGTGCAGTTTTAGCCTAAAACGTGAGTTTTTAAATATGAGTTCTCTAGTTATTGTGTCTTACTAATTTCCTTATCAAGTCTGCTCACCTTGGCTCTTCTTAACTGCTAGCCCTGAAAATTCAGCCTAGATTTTGTGACACAAGCTCAGTTGTTTACATTTCACACATGACCAGTAAAAAGAAGTTAATGGCCCTAACCCTGCAAATGTTTAAGCATGAGTAACCCCACTGAAGCCAGTGGGCCTACTTGCATGCTTTAAATTAAGCATGTGTTTAAGTGTTTGTAAAACCAAGACCTATAACTCTGTACTTACCACGCTTGGTACCCCATCCCAGTAGTAAAGTCTAAGAGGCTGTTTTAGTCTGATGCTGCCATTAATGGCCTAAGCAGAGTCTTTCTTGTTGGTCTAAGTAAGTTAAGTGGAGAAATCCTTGGTTTCACAATTTTCTAATTTCTCCCCTTTTCTCTCTCATTGTGGCTAAACATGGAAACAGGAAGCGCCCATGATGTCAGCAGTAGCGCGAGACATAGATGACTTTTCAAGCTTTTCTAGGAAAGAAAACCATTCAAGAAGCACAAATATTAACTTCAATTTTTGTGAAATTATTGAAGATTGACATAATTCACATAAAAAAGTTTGGCAAGGGAGAGACAGTGACACCCTTTTTTTCATAGTCTGATCTACTGTGATCTGCCAAGACTAGAACCACTTTCTTGAACCTGTATTAAAAAAAAAAAATACTTTCAGGACTAGTAAACTTTTCTAAGTACTGATCTTATACCAGTGATCTGACAGAGAAATGTTTGCCTGCTGACTAAAATTGTTACTGTTGACTTCATTCCAACACATGATTACTAACAGAATCTTCTTAAAGTAAATATAGCCTTGATTGCATGGTGGAATTGCTCCACACAATAACCAGATTCAGAAATAATCTTGTGCTCCCCATTCTCTAGATGAGTGGGCACTAGCATGTCACAGAAGTGATGATTTGGGTTACTAAAGAGAGGGTGGGAAGGTTGCCACCTCTCTTCTTTTGAGCAGCATCTGGTAGACAAATTACTGACTAATGTTGTCAATCATTTCCTTCTTCTTGAAGGTGCCTGTCTGTCCTCCCAGCTGGAGGGTGAGCTTCAGTGATCATTGCATAGCAAAAAGAATCAGAAGTTCACAAAGAGGGTGGGGAGAAGGCAGGTCCCCAATTAAAGAAGCTGGCAGCAGCCCCAGTACCTCAGAGAATGAGAGAAGTAGCAGAATACACACATAATAAGTGCATATGCTGCTTTTAAAGGTACGGCTCAAGCTACATTTTTTACATGCTATAATTAAACATTAGAAACAGAGAAATTAGGATCATAAAGGAGTTGTTGGGTCACCCCTCTGTACAGGAATGTTCCCTGCAATATACTTCCATAAACATTTGCAATAGGTGGTGATTGTCCAGTTATGGATTAGAATAAGGCATCTGAATGAAGCAACTCTGAGATTAAAATGGGGGTTTCTAGTGGAAACAGGAAAAAAGTGTGTTTGTTTTTAAACTCTATGTAGTGTTCACATTACATGTATCCTGGTGATTGTGATTTACTTCTCAGTGGTGCTAGGTTTTTTTAAAAAGCAGAGAAGAATTGAGGTACAGGTTGAATTTCTCTAGTCCAGCACTCTCTGGTCCGACAACATCTCTGGTCCAGCATGATTTTACTTAGCTAGATGTCCACTTATTATGGGTGTGGCCAAGTTTCCTGCAGTCCCATAAAGTTTGTTTACAGCCACCAGTCCTGGCTCAGTGTTCTGTGCTGTTATTTAGTTTTAATTTACCCCAAAATGTCTAAGAGCCCAGTAAGCAGGGGACGCGTTGGCAATGCTGCTAGACAATATTGAACTCCCGTGGTTTGGCAAATTTTCTGGTTTGGGAGAGACTTGCTGCTCTGTCCTCAGCAGGGAGCTGCTGCTGTCACTGAGGGAGATGTGCCCCTCCCCCAGCCAGGCAGCTCCCTGCATGAAACCTGAGCCCCTGGTTGGGCAGGGCTTGTTAAACAGCTGTACTGTCACACAGCTTAGAGGGAACCTTGCTGGCACTCCCCCTCCCATACCTCCTGTAGTCTGGCATACTCCCTTGATTGGGACCAGTTAGGTCCCAAAGGTGAGGTCCAGCCTGTATTGTTTCTGGGAAGTACATGATTTTATTATGTAAAACATGTCAGTTAAGTGTCTTTCAAGGAATCCTATAGCTAGCCTTTCCCAAAATCCTTAGGCAGCCACTGTGCATGGTGAGCCTTTTAATAGATCACAGGAAATGTCTATGCTTGGGGATGAAGCATTGTAGGCCTGGGACTTAACCTCATACTAAACCAGCCTTGGGTGAAATGCAGGGATTTCACCACTAAAATTAAGGATGAAAAAAATGCTCCATTGCTGATAAGTTACCCCCATCTGAGTAATGCCCTAACAAGATTTACAACTCTTGGTGTTATAAAGTAGAGCCATCCAAGCATTGGGAAGTTCAGGGAGGAAACAGAAAGACCCCAAGAACTGGTAAAATAGATAAGCTTTGGACAATGGATTTATACTGACCATTTATACAAACAAAGATCATAAATTACAATTTGGGCATGAGAGATACAATGTCAAGAGTTGAGTAGACAGGAGAAAATGTAGATGCCCATATGTGATTGGTTAAATTTTATTACCCAAGGGAACTGAATAATATCATAAGTTTTAGTGAAGTTAAAGGAGTTTTCCCTATATAATGTAACTAAAAACCATGGTTTTGGGAAACCATCTCCAGACTGAAATTTAACATCAAGATATTAGAACTCTGAGCTCGCTGCAAGACCATGGCATGCAAAGGCAGCATTGGCACTCTGACAAGAGGATCCTGACTGGCCATAGTAGTAGAGCCGAAATAGTAGTGACTGCTATGAAGGGTCACAAGGGGGCACCAGCCACCTGACCACCTTCCCTCCCTCCCACCCCCTCCCCCCCCGGGATTCCTTCCCACACCACTCCTAGTCTGAGGAAAGACCACTTCCCCATTCCACCCCTCCTCCCCAAGCTCACTCCCCCAAGTGATGTGGCCCAGGGAACTAGTGGGTGGCCTGGCTCTGGCAGCAGGGGTCTGGTCCCCTGCCTTGCACTCACCGGTGGCAGTGGGAAGCAGAGCATCCTAGCACCAACTCACTCCCGTCCACTGGCTCCCACACACGTTACTCCACTTCCCATCACTGCTGAGTGCGGGGGATGGTCCCATCCATTCTCCAAGCCCTCTGTCGTGAGTGATACAGAAGGGAGCTGGCAGAGCAGGCTGAGACAGGTCATTCCACTTTTTGCCACCACTGGAGAATGTAGGGGTGGTCTCAACTCCTACCGCTGGCATCAGACACCCTTTGAGTTCTCCAGGCTCCATAGGGCCCCCAAATCATGAGGACCAGGGAGGTTGCCCCTGGATAGGATGGGTCTACCAGCTGCTGGCTTCTTGCTCCTCCCCTTTTCCACAGCATTTGGTGGGGCATGCAACCCTCCCTGATCTGAAACACAAGGCTTTATATCAGAACCCCAGTGTGTTCCAGGTGAAATTTGTATGTTGGGAGTGGTGAGCATAAGACGCTTGGTATATGTATTCTGTGTATGTGGCTAACATATAGATTTTAGAGCATGTGTAAGGTTCGTTCACTAGAAAAAGATTCCACAGACTCAGAGCCATGAGCCCTGTGGGAAAGAGCAGGTACTTAAATTGACCAGATTTCTTCCTGAGCCCATGGGTAAGGATAGGTGTCTTATATCACCTCACTTGAAGGGAAAGTGTGGGGGTGCCTAAATAGATCAGGTCATGCATTCTTTGAGTCCTTGGTAGAGTATAGCTGGTGTGCCCTAGATTTTTGCATCTAATAGGACAGCAAATAAAAAGTCATGTATTTCCTCTCCCAAGTGCTATGGCACACTTGGAGGTATGGAAAGAGTTGATTGGGAGACAGTGAATTCTAGTCTACATATGATTCCTAACACTTAGTGAACCTAGAAAAATAGAGACTTAGAACTGCCATGGAAGCTCTGCTTTTTTGATCCCTAAACTGTTCATCTAAATCTTTTTAGTGCATCAGTTTTGCATTTTAATTAACCTCTTGAAAAATCTGTGTTAAACTGCTGTTCCAGGTGCTGGATAAGCAATGGGCTGGGGAGAGATGGAACAAATAGTTATTTCTATCCTCCAGGTGTACAGAAAATTCTATGAAAGAAACTCTTCTTTCAATCAAACTGTTCCAGACTGGTTCAGCAGGGAAGTGCTGAAAATCTCAGACTAGTTTCTACTCTGTTTCACTAGTCTAAATCCAATGAATGGACAAGAATGATCATGTTCACTGAATTCTACAGTAATTCTGAGAAACAGTTTGACTGAAGGTCTAAATACACAGGGCTATATTCCAAAGTCACATTGAAGTTAATACATTTATTCCAACATACATTGGTGTAGAACAGTGGTCACCAACTAGTAGATCAGGATCTACTGGTAGATCTTGGAGCCTCTGACAGGTGATCTTACTGGTTTGGCTGGAAGGCACTTCAAGCTGCCCCTCCCCACATTGCCCTGCTGCTTCTGCCCAGAGTCTCAGAGCTGTCCCCTGGGAGCCTCCCACTTGTGCAGGGTGGGGGAGACAGAGGCAGGGGGACACTGATGTCACTCTGTCCCCCTCCCCTATACTCCATCTTCACAGAGGGAGGAGGGTGGGTCCTTGGCAAAGGGGTGGGCCAGAGGTATTGGGGTTTGAGGTAGATTCTGGACTGACAAATTCAAAAAGTGATCTTGTGCTTAAAAAGGTTGGAGACCACTGGTGATGAAAATATCTCTATATAATTATGTATTTAAATATATTTGTTTTCCTGGGCTAGATAACGGAGTCTTTTTTCATTCTTTCACCTTGTAGCTGTATGGCTGCATAACCTTAACACTTGTGATAATGATTAATTCAATTTGCCTACCATTTGTTTTCCCATTTCCTATTGTATATTCATGACTAAAACATGTGGGCTACATCTAGACTGGCATGATTTTCTGCAAATGCTTTTAACAGAAAAGTTTTTCCGTTAAAAGCATTTGCGGAAAAAAGCGTCTAGATTGGCACGGATGTTTTTGCGCAAAAGCACTTTTTGCGGAAAAGCGTCCGTGCCACTCTAGACGGGGTTTTGCGCAAGAAAGCCCTGATCGCCATTTTCACCATCGGGGCTTTTTTGCGGAAAACGGTTCTGTTGTCTACACTGGCCCTCTTGCGCAAAAGCATTTGCGCAAGAGGGTTTTTTCCCGAACGGGAGAGTCATTG
Organism: Pelochelys cantorii; assembly: GCA_032595735.1. NCBI lineage: Eukaryota > Metazoa > Chordata > Testudines > Trionychidae > Pelochelys > Pelochelys cantorii. The sequence goes on from CM064327.1 coordinate 50,933,991, forward strand.
TATTTGCGCAAGAACACTGACGATCATATATTAGATCGTCAGTGTTCTTGCGCAAATTCAAGTGGCCAGTGTAGATAGCTGGCAAGTTTTTCCGCAAAAGCAGCTGCTTTTGCAGAAAAACTTGCCAGTCTAGACGCAGCCATAGAGGTAGCATTTTATGTCTGTTTCATTAGTGTAACCCTTAAATAATTCCAGTGAAGTTCATTGACTCAGTGAATCTGAATTAAGTAGAATTACTCCAGATTTACCTCAGTGCAAATGAAATCAGAATTTGTCTTATTGTCCTTCATGAAGTGTTTATAATTTAAACCACTGTGGACTCCCATATGTGCGAACTTTTTTGTAGATGACTCTGCTCTACCTAGTCTTAATGTAGCCAATTAGTTCACTTTATCATCCGTTTGTCATTGTATTATGTGATGTTATCAATTCATATGCGATTTCATATATAACCAATGTAAGCTAAATATATTTTTTACTAAGCCATAGGCTTAACAATGCTTGACATCGGTGGGTGAATACTGGCACAGGTTTATTCACTGAAGTCACAATATTACTGCAAAGGATGTGCTTATAGGTAATGTTAAAAAAAACTAGATTGTAATAAATGGCAAAGTAATGTTTAACATCATGAGACATCATTTAACATTATGAAATGTCCTGTCCTGACCACAGGGTACATGTTGTACATTGTTCCTCTTATGCTTATTAGCATCTAAGAACAAGTTGATCTATGATACCATGGATACTGGGGTGCTACTTTTCCTGAGTGGGTGAATACTGGCATAGGGAAAACTGTGGCACCCCAATATCCATGAAACCCTCATGCACAAGGTGGTATGTACACTGAGAGAGAGAAATTTCCTAGTTGGATAAATACCGGTAACTTCAAAAACACAACTAAGGACAACCGTAAATGGAAAATAACACTTTGACAAAGACAGACATGTAAAACTGATTAGAAAAAAGGTCAAATGTCATGCCAAGCCTTCAGCAGGAACCTACACATTCCTATTGGACATCTGTTTCCAACCTTGCTCCTCATAGATTGGACTATGCAGCCACAAGAGATGTTGTAACATCATTGTTGGATATGACAGCCATATTGTGATATGAAGGTATTATGAAGATCAGAAATTAGGATTTGTGCTATTCAAGTTAGGACTATAGAACAATTACAATAATATAATGCCATTTCTTTAATTATTTTAGATGTTTTCTACATTTTCAAATATACTGATTTCAGTACAGAATACGAAGTGTACAATGCTCAGTTTATTTTCAATCACAAATATTTGCACGGTAAAAATAATATTTTTCAATTAACTTCATACAAATACCATAGTACAATCTCTTTATTACAAAAGTACAACTCACAAATACAGATTTTTATTTGAGTGCAGTTATGTTAAAAACAAAAATCAATGTAAAACTTTGGAACCTACAAGTCCACTCAGTACTACTTCTTGTACAGCCAATTGCTGAGACCAAAAAGTTTCTTTACATATATGGGAGTGTAACATGGCAAGACTCACTGCCACAGCACCTTCTGCTGGACATGCAGCAAATCAGCTCTTCAACCCTGAAGTGCCCCCTTCTGGCTGGTGGCTCACCTGCCACCTGATGTTAGGACCCATGTCTCTCCCTGACCATAGCATCCTCCCCTCTGCATACTGCCCTGCTGCAGCATGCCCACACTCTGGGGTCCTTCCCTTCAGGGAACTGCCAACACCATATGTGTACCTTGCCTCAGTGATCCACTGCCAGTTTCATCTAGCCCCTGCCTCAGGCAAACTGCAGTCTGACATGACCACTCGTCATAGGCAAGGGGGTGTAAACCTGCAGCCCTTATGCCCTCAGACCTTGCTTCAGGCTCTGCAGCCTGGGAGCTTGCCTAGCCAGAGCTTCCCCAGCTCTAGGCTAAGTCAGGAAGCCTCTAGCTTCCCTGGCAGCTAGGTTCCTCCTGCACTACAGCTGGAGCAAGAGTGTGTCTATCTCCTGTCCCTCCCAGAGCCCTTATTTATATAGCCCCAGTAGGGCCCTAATTGGCTCTGTCTGCCTCAGCTGCTCACTCCACTGCTCCAGCCCTCTCCCAGGGCTGGATTTTAACCCTTGAAGGGCCAGTGTGAGGCAGACACCCCATCACAGGGAGATAATGCTGCCTGCTTATTTACAATGTCGCCTAAAAGTGAGAACAGACGTTTGCATGGCACTGTTGTAGCCAGCATTGCAAGGTATTTACGTGCCAACTAAGCTAAATATTTATATTCCTCTTCGTGCTTTGATCGCCATTCCATGAGCACTGTAGAAAACCATCTAAAATATTTATAATTTAAATTGGTATTATATTGTTTAACCATGTGTGATTAATTTTTAAGTCAAACTAATTTGTTTTGATTGCTAATTGCTTAACTGATTAATTGACAGCCCTATCTCAAATACGTGAACGCATTCTACATGTGGATTCACTCAGTCTTTAACCTTTTGTGGCTTTGAGGCCACATTTAAAGCAAAACTTAATCTTTTCTTTAGATTTCATTTACACAGTCCATTTTGCTTTCCAAATTATGTAGTTAGAAATGAAAAGAGGGGGTTTATTTTGGTCTCTTTGCAACAGAGGTAAGAAGCCAGATAATCATGTGGTATGGAAGAAGATATGAGATACCTGCACAATTAAGCAATGATGACTATTGTCAAACTTGTCAATCCCCAATTGAGCAAATGTCTGTCATTGTATCAATGTATCGAGCTGCATTACATAGTCTTACTACTGTGTTTTGTTAAGCATGTGGTAAAGCAACAAAACAACATTGCATTATACTTGATAAAAGAGACATTACAGCAAAATGAGTTAAGTGATTGCAGTACCTGTTTCAAGGCTCGTGGGAAAATATATTGAAGAACTAGCTATAGAGGAATTGGCATTTGGCAATGGTCAGTATATTCACAGTTCCTGTCACAAGCATAGAATGCTTTAGAGAAAGATGTAAGCCTATCCTCCTCTCCCCCCTGCCCATTCCCAAGAATCAGGCGGTAGAGAGAAAACAAAGTTATGTGTATGAACAGCTTGGTAATAAATTTAAAAGTGAAGGGAGGGGAACAGCAGAAGTGAGGATGCTAACTGCTGCCACAGTCCTGTAACATTGGCTCTTTGGAAGAAGTTTTCAAAACCCAGGGCTGTGCTCTAAAACTGTTGGTAATGCTGATTCAGGGAGTCCCTTTTAAAGTAACAGAGTAAAAAAAATGGAAAAAATCTGGAAAAAATGTTTAATCAATAAAAGTGTTATAGCAGTAGAGAATACAGTCTATTATTAAACTAGGAGAATATTCCATACTCTCGTGGGTTTGAAAAAAAACCTTCTTGGAGCGTCATCTCGAACCCTTGCGATCATATAAGACATACACGTTGCTGTATATTAGTTAGCTAATTCCTGATTTTTTGTTTCTGCTGTAAATAACGTTATGATAAAATATAGGACTCCAAATGGAGTAAAAGGCAGGGAGCTTTGGCATTCAGATGAATGATGCCCTCACAATGAGCTACGGATGAGAGGTGTAACCGCGGAATAATGACTGTTTGGTTTTTATAATGGTGGAAATGTGCTAGCCCTAAGTGTAATAGCTTATTTAAATGACAGCATCCCTCAAGTGTCACCCTGGGGCTAGGCAGGCGGCAATGGTAACTACTGCTAACGATCTCGCTGTGGCTCCCTTTCTCAAGCAGCAGAGACCCTTTCCTCCCCGCTGTGGGAGAGGCGCGGTGGCGACAGCGCTGGAGCATGGCCATTGCTCTCCGGCGAAGCGCCCGGCTGAGCGGTGAGCGCGAGGAATCCAGTCCGGGTTTTGGGGCAGGGGACTAGCGGGCTGCCTGCAAGGAGAGGCTAGTAAAGCAGGAGCGCACCGCTGCCGACAGCTGGGGCAGAGGGGACGGGCAGGCCCGCGCCGAGGGCAGCGGGAGCAGGGGGGGAAAGCCGCGGTGGGGGAGGAGCCCGTGCCCCTCTAGAGCCGATTCCACCCGGGCTCGCCTGCCCCATGGCTGCCGCGCGCCCACTGCCGCGCCCCACTGCCCCTTCCCGCGGCTCTGCCCCCCTGTGAGCGCCGCCGCTGCCTGCCGAGCCCCGGGTGTCTATGAGTGGTCGGCGAGGGGCCGCCACCCTGAGCTGAGGCGAGCCCCGGGCTCCGCACCATGCAGGCGCGCCGCTTGGCCAAGCGATCCAGCCTGGGCAGCCGGCGGCGGAGCGGGCAGCCGCCGGACGGGGGCCGGGCCCCCAAGCCCGAGAGTGGCTGCTGGAGGCCGCCCCGCAGAGAGGGCTCCGCCGCGGCGCTGGAGGAGGAGGAGGAGGACGAGGACGTGGTGGTGGAGGTGGAGGAGGAGGAGGATGAAGAGGACGGCGGCTTGGGGAGCCCGCCCGCGCCGCTGTCCATCCCCACCAAGGCCCCCGGCAGGGGGAGCCTCAAGGTGCGTCCCGCGCTGGGGCTGGAGAGCCCGGTGGGAGGGGCTGGCGTGGGGTCCGAGTGCAATGGCTGGGCCCGCCCTGCAGGCGGACTGGGCTGGCGGCCGCTCCCTGGTCCGGAGCTAGAGGCGGGGCGGGCTGCCCCTTTCTCTGGGATGGAGCCGCCCCCTGCCCGGGGTGGGGTGTGGAGCGGAGCGGAGCAGGTCGTGGGGTGGGAGACCTGGGTGCTGTGACTCCACCGCACGGGGGGGCCTGCTATGAGTACCACCCTCTTCTCTGGGGCCGGGCATGGGTATGGGCGAAAGGCCCGGGGAGGGATCGGCAGGCGTGCCGCCCGTTCTCAGGCAGGAGGAGTGGGGCATTGAGGGTGAGGACTGTGGGTGCCATTCTTTTCTTCAGGGCTGCGCGCCACCCCCTCAGTGCCCCAGGCTGCCTCTTTTTCTCTAGGGTGGAGCCCTGAGGGGAGTGGGAGATGCTGCTCCCTTCTCAGGTTTGGGTGTATCTCTTGTGGATGCCACACTGTTCTGCAGGCTTGGGCACAGAGTGAGGCATTGTGTGTGCTGCCCCTTCCTCTGGGCTAGGGGGACTCCTTTAGTTTAAAAATGCTGTTGAAAACTGCAGTAATAATACAGTCAAAGATATAAACTAGGGAATCTCAACCTGTAAAATAATCCCTAGGTTTGGTACAAGGAGCTGTATTGTTGGCTCTCGGCTGTTCCTGTTCCTCGGCTCTCTGAAACGGGAGGGGTAAGGCATGAATGTAGAAAATGAGGAGCTGTTTTGCTGTTTATAAGGTTGATAGCTGTGGTCCTGTACTCAAGAAGTACTAAAGTAGCTGAAAGCTTCACTTTACTAGTGCTCAGTGTGGTTAATAACAACAAGAAGCGTTTTTTAGAAATTGTTTACAGTACAATTTCATAAGGGATTGTTGGTTTCTGAAATAGTGGTACAGCCATTTTTTTCTGAAGTAGGAATGTAGCACGTTATCGGGGATTTTGGAAAAGCAGTCCAAGTCATGGTGGGCGTCTTACAATTAAAATGGATGTGGTGGAGTCTTCTAACATTCTGGTTGGTTTGCAGTATTAAAAAAGCAAATACCTTGTTAAATGTGTGTGTCAAGATTTATCTTTAGATGATGATGAGGGATTTGTAACTTAATATTGATCATCCCTCTAGATTTTTTTTCAGGTGTAAATATGAACATGTAAGTGCTTATGTGTCACTTGAGAGACATTGTCAGGGAGTGCTCGGATATGAGGGTTACAGGTAGCCCTGGTAAATTGAAATAAATGGGTGATTCTAAAAAAAAAAAAATTGATACCATATTATTTAAATATTAAGATTTACTCAGTGCCTAGACCAGAGGTTTTTGTGGGACATGCAGGAAGGCAAGCAGCAATGACAGCTGTGTGTAGGGCAGGAGAGGGGTACTTGGGTAGGGAATGCCACCTTCTGATTTATCTTAGTGCGGTACCCAGCCTGTGCATTATTTTCAATTCCTCCGTGCCCAATGCTGGCTCTGTCCCCAGAGACAGTTGCATACACCTTCTTCCCCCCCTACCCCTCCCCCCCCTGCCTGGAAACCAAGGGGAGAAAGGCAGATATTAGACTCAGGGCACAACTAAATATTGTACCTCAGAGGGTGGAGGAACTCAGCTCAAAAAGTTTGAGAACTGCTGGCTTAGACCCTTTGTGGAGGCTGATTCAGAGTTCATCAAAGTCTCTGTGATTCTCTCCATTGAGGTCAACATGCTCTGGATTAAGACTTGTATGAGCACTTTAGAAATTCCTCTAGGCCCTGAACCTGCACAGGTTTATACACCTTCCTAACTTGACTGCCAGGAGTAACTCTATTGATTTTAATGAGTCAAATAAATTATGATAAATAATAATAGCAATGGTAGTAAAGTGAAGCATATCCATAAAGTAAGTCTTTGCAGGATGCTGTGGGGCATTTGTATTAAAGCCAGACAATATATTCAATTTTTAGTTTTAAACATTCTATTTAATGATTTTCTAACAAAGAGTAAGTATGAAAACCTTATTATATTTGTGAAAAGTGCCAGGTTGACATCAGTCCTTTGCATAGCCACAGGAAAAAAAAGCATAATAAAAGCAGCAACAATGCAAGATAGCTTTACACCATAGGTGGGGAACCTTTTTTGGGTGGGTGACTGCTGACCCCCTGCACAAAAGTGAGAAGTGCAAAAAAAAAAAAACCCCTCAAGCTCCATGTTACTGATGTGGCGCCCAGCTCAGAAGCAGAAAGACACTTCCCATGTTCTCCTTGCACACCAGAACCTACAGGGGGGCCAGGCTAGTAGATTTTGGGAGGGGCAAGGTCCCAAGCCTCAGGAGCCAGATCCAGGCAAGTCGGGGGCCTAATCTGGCCCCTGCGTTGTAGGTTCGCCACTCCAGCTCTACATTATTCAAGTGTTTCAATCCTTACTCAGAGGGATTGTTATAAGAGTGTTAGGCTAATTAAGTGTCCCATACATAGTTTTTGATGTGGAAATACAAAACCAGTTTTTCCTGTATTTAACATCTGTAATACACCAACAAGTTAATGTCTTTGTTTAGGCCCAGGGTAGGTAAATTCCAGTTGTGCAGACCGTCTCTGTAATTTGTTAGTGAAATTCCTTTCTCATACATCACTATGATCTGGACTGAGACCACCATTCCATATTATTCAGGCTTCCAAGTATCTGTCACTTTGCAACTACTCAGGCCACTTCTTCACTTGCCACATCCGAGATCTATCTCTGGCATTTGATTTAGCAGGTCTAGTTAAGACCTGCTAAATTGAACGCTGAGGGTAGCTCTGGTCAGCGCTAGTACTCCTTGCAGTTGTCCTCTGTAAGGATGGCGCCAAACTCAAGGGAAGCCAACTTCAGCTATGTATTTAATATAGCTGAGTTGTGTAACTTAACCCAACCTTCCAGGTCTAGTGTAGACCTAGTCTCAGTCGCTACAGATGTACATGACACTTGAACTGGTAATCTAGAGATGAAGGGTCCTGTGATAAATTACTAATCACATGAAACACCCCATCCCACTGAAATTAGAATTATGAAAGTCTCTTGTAGGTGGCATAGAAGGTGACTCTTTGAAGTATATGAAATGAGGCAAATTTCATCTTGTATCACATGGGAGAAAAAAAACTATTGGGGAAATTCTAAAATGAAATTCTGTAAAATTAAATGTCAGGATACTGTATCTATTAACTGCATACAGTGTGTATTTCCTGAATATACTATTTTCTGTGTTAGCAATCCATATGCACATGCTTTTGAAAACTGCCATGTGAATACATGTGGGGGTTTCTGTCTTGCATTAATTGAACATAAGAATGGCCGTACTGGGTCAGACCAAAGGTCCATCTAGCCCAGTATCCTGTCTGCCGACAGTGGCCAGCACCAGGTGCCCCAGAGAGGGTGGACCGAAGACAATGATCAAGCGATTTGTCTCCTGCCATCCCTCTCCAGCCTCTGACAAACAGAGGCCAAGGACACCATTTTATCCCCTGGCTAATAGCCTTTTATGGACCTAACCTCCATGAAATTATCTAGCTTCTCTTTAAACTCTATTATAGTCCTAGCCTTCACAGCCTCCTCTGGCAAGGAGTTCCACAGGCTGACTACACGCTGTGTGAAGAAGAACTTTCTTTTATTAGTTTTAAACCTGCTGCTACCCATTAATTTCATTTGGTGTCCTCTAGTTCTTCTATTTAGGGAACTAATAAATAACTTTTCTTTGTCGGCCGTCTCCACACCACTCATGATTTTATATACCTCTATCATATCCCCCCTCAGTCTCCTCTTTTCTAAACTGAAAAGCCCCAGTCGCTTTAACCTCTCCTCATATGGGACCCGTTCCAAACCCCTAATCATTTTAGTTGCCCTTTTCTGAACCCTTTCCAAGGCCAAAATATCTTTTTTGAGGTGAGGAGACCACATCTGTACACAGTATTCAAGATGTGGGCGTACCATAGTTTTATACAGGGGCAGTAAGATATTCTGGGTCTTATTTTCCATCCCTTTCTTAATAATTCCTAGCATCCTATTTGCCTTCCACTGTGTGGAAGTTTTCAGAGAACTATGCACGATAACTCCAAGATCTCTTTCCTGATTTGTCGTAGCCAAATTAGCCCCCATCATACTGTACATATAGTTGGGGTTATTTTTCCCGATGTGCATTACTTTACACTTATCCACATTAAATTTCATTTGCCATTTTGTTGCCCAATCACTCAGTTTGGTGAGATCTTCTTGGAGTCTCTCACAGTCTGCTTCTGTCTTGACTATCCTAAACAGTTTGGTATCATCTGCAAACTTTACCACCTCACTGCTTATCCCTTTCTCCAGATCATTTATGAATAAGTTGAACAGGATTGGTCCTAGGACCGACCCTTGGGGGACACCACTAATTACCCCTCTCCATTCTGAAAATTTACCATTTATTCCTACCCTTTGTTTCCTGTCTTTTAACCAGTTCTCAATCCAAGAAAGGCCCTTCCCTCTTATCCCATGGCCATGTAATTTACACAAGAGCCTTTGGTGAGGGACCTTGTCAAAGGCTTTCTGAAAATCTAAGTATACTATATCTACTGGATCCCCCTTGTCCGCATGTTTGTTAACCCCTTCAAAGAACTCTAATAGATTAGTAAGACAGGATTTCCCTTTACAGAAACCATGTTGACTTTTGTCCAACAAATTATGTTCTTCTACATGCTTCACAATTTTATTCTTTACTATTGTTTCGACTAATTTGCCCGGTACTGAAGTTAGACTTACCGGTCTGTAATTGCCCGGATCGTCTCTAGAGCCCTTTTTAAATATTGGTGTCACGTTGGCTACCTTCCAGTCATTAGATACGGAAGCCGATTTAAGGGATAGGTTACAAACCACAGATAATAGTTCAGCAATTTCCCCTTTGAGTTCTTTTAGAACCCTTGGATGAATGCCATCCGGTCCCAGAGATTTGTTAACATTAAGTTTTTCTATTTGTTCCAAAACCTCCTCTAATAACACTTCAATCCGGGACAGTTCCTCAGATTCATCACCCACAAAGGACGGTGCAGATTTGGGAATCTCCCCAACGTCCTCAGCCGTGAAGACTGAAGCAAAGAAATCATTTAGTTTCTCCGCAATGGCTTTATCGTCCTTGATTGCGCCTTTTATAGTTCGATCGTCTAGGGGACCCACAGGTTTTTTAGCAGGCTTCCTGCTTCTAATGTACTTAAAAAACATTTTGTTATTTCTTTTTGAGTTTTTGGCTAGCCGTTCCTCAAAATCTTGGATATATGTGCTCAGTGTACACTGACAAGCACATGAGCTTTATACAGAGATCACACCAGTGAGTGACTTTGCTTTGATCAGACACTTTTCAGTGTGGTCTTGGTCTAAAGTGTTATGAAAGCCACTGCTCAGTGAGAAACATATTGTTTCATAGGTGTTCATATATTAGAAGAGCGTATGCACAGATGTCAAGGTGCTTGGTTTCAATGTTTTATTGACTAAATATTATAAAACAATGCAGTGAGTGATAGTTTAACATGTACAAGTAGATGATTGAATGATAAACACATGCACCCATAAATCAATTTTGAGGGCTCTGGTACAATAATTTAAAAACTCAACACATTAAAAATAAACAGACAGAATGAACTCAGAATAGTATTCTCTCACACTCTGATCCCAAAATCACAGGAGCAAATAGGCTTTGCATCATGCACTAAAGGTCAGCAAATTTGGATTCTTGACAAATCATGGAACCAAAGGCCTGTGACCAAAAACATTCTACCTCCTGTGCCCAGCCCTCAGAACTATGGACTCTTATCAACTGGGGTCACCTTTGTTGTCAACTATTGAAATGACTCCTGCTAAATATAATTTCAAATGTAGTCAGGGACCTAAATCATGATGGACTTCATAAAATACAATTCAAATCCTGGAATCTGGTTTTTCAGTGCATTCCATGCAGTGAGGTTGCAATGTGCTGTCTCCAAAGAACACCTTTCAACAGGAGGGGTGCAACATTCTGGTTTTCTCTTGTAGGTATCTATAATGTGTCTGTCAGCTTGATATTGAAGAATCAAATAATTTTACATTAGCTGAGGATTGCAAGTGGCCTTCATAGAATGGTTTAACTGGGTGAATTGCAGTAGTGCTATTTGTTGGCATTGGAGTTAGGGCTTGGAAAAAATATTTGATAGCTAATTACTGACTACTGAAAACTGCTTGTGCCATCATATCCTCAAAGCCATGCCCTCTCCAATATAAGATAAAATAGTTGTGTTCTGTATTTAATGGTGACAGCATCAATCCGCTTTCTATTAAACATATTTTAAAGTGTGGAGGGAGAGGATGATAGAGACACTAAAGAGAAGTCATAAAGTTGTATACCACAGTCTGTTATAGGAAAGTCACATTATGTCAGGGAGTGAAAGTTGATAGAACATGCAAACAAAGAAACTATAGTTAGTAGAGCTGGTGGAAAATAAAGAAAAAAAATTGATCACATTTGATTTTCACTAATACTCATCTGAATATATTTGAATAGGTTTTTAATGAATTGATATATAGTGGTGAAATTAATAAAATTTATATTTGAGGATTTTTTAATACAACCATTTTACCTCATTTCTTTTTAGTGTGTGACTCCTCATAGTATGTCCTTGTCTTCTGTTCTGGTGGGTAATGTTTGGCCAAGTAGGTCTATCTTGCACAGGGGTGGGCAGTATTTTTTAAAAGGGAGCCACTTTCACAAATTTCTGAAGTAGCCCCGGGCTACCCCAGAAGGGCAGAGGCTCAGGCAGAAGTGGCAGGGCTCGGAGACTTCTCGTGTGCCCTCCCACAGACCCTGATTGGCCTGGGGGTGAGGGAGTGTGGGAAGTCTTTGCCCCCCCCGACCCCTTCCCCAGCGCCTAGAGAGAATCTCCAGCTTTTTTAAAACAGCTGGCGGTTCCCTCTAGGTGCCAGGGCAGGAGGAGACTTTGCACATTCCTCCTGCCCCCAGGCCAATCATGTCCTTGCCCCCTGTCCTCACCCTGCCGGGGCGCATGGTGGCTAGAGAGAACCGCTGGCTGTTTTAAAACAACCGGCAGTTCCCTCTGATCCCACGTGCCCCTGGTGGGGGCGGAGACTAAGCATGCTCCCCTTCCCTAGGTCTTGATTGGCCTGGGGGTAGGAGAGCAGCAGGGTGGCGATAGGTTGGATCCACTGGCTTGGCGGGCTGAATCCAGCCCACAGAGGCGCTCTTGTCCACCCCAATCTTGCAGCATGTTCAGAAGATGGCTAAACTTTTTGGCTCAGTCTTTTTTTTTTTTTTTTTTTCCCCCTCCTTCAGTAACTTCTTCTAGTATAGAGCACTCTTGACTGTAAACACTTTATTTTCAGCTCTTATGAGCTTCACCCTGTGGCTCACTGCTGCATTTTTCCCGAAGAGGTTCCAGAGAGCTCAGAGACTCTATCTGAGACCTGATCTCATGATCACATTGGTTTTAATCTATGAAGATTTGCACCCTCCACTTCCTTTCAGAGCCAAATTAGAGTATGGATAGGTTGTGTCCTGCTGAGGAAGTACACTTTCAAAACTTCTTACATAAACTGAAGCCTTTGTCACTTCACCTTTAACCTCAGATATAATGAATAGCAGTAGTCCAGTCTGGAGGTGAGAAATGCATGGGTCTCTTTGGCCTGATATTGCCCAAAACAAAAGAATCAGAGGTGGAAGAATGACTGGGGGGAGGGGGAGGAATGGAGGGTACTTTATGCCAGCTACAGCCTTAGAAGAGGCATTTGGATTGTATGTGGTGGAAGAGAGAAATGGAAACTAAGGAAATAAAGAGGGATAGTAATGTGCTCTTGTTTAATGACATTTCCAGGGTCTTATGTTATCAGACCCTTATGCATATGAGAACAATAAATACTAGGTTGCTGATTGTATAACTTCAGTTTGCCTATGAAACTGCTCTTTAGTGACATAGCTGAAGATGAATTTTCAGCTATAATAGCAGCCATTTGAAATTAGACAAATTAATATATTGGAGGAGTTGCTAATATTGGATATCTAGAAGCACAGACTAATTTTTACTGTGCCCATGTAATCTTCTGAGTGAATGCTATTGAATCCCTGTAAATCCTTCAGTAAGTTACAGGAATTGTGATGGACTGTGGTGTTATGGTCTGTTCTCACTATATTAAAACCCAAGAGATCATAAATAATTGAGTATGTGTTTTGAGGCTGAAGTCTTCATATGTTAAGCTTATATCAGTAATAAGATACAGTTGTTATCAACAGAGAATTGAAAGGGGGCCTGGCTGGTGAGAATACCCTTGGTGAGGAGGAATACCAAAGGGCATTTTCAGCCCTCAGATACATACACTATTTTTTACTCTCATGCATACATAAAGCCAATTGGAGTTCAGTGGACCTAAGGTTAGAATTTAGTCCTATATGTTCAGTAAATAACAGTTTCATGCAGGTCCGTTGATGCGTGGAGGGGGGAAGAAGGCAACTGCAACAGCACTGGTGGCTGGAGCCCCAGACCCTTTAGAGGCCCCCATGTGGCATGCTCTGGAGGTCTCTGTGCAGCGTGCTCCAGCCAGTTGTGAGGGGCGGGGTGGGGAGGACTGCCACAATCTCTGGGCAGTGCGGGAGGCTGGGACAACCCACCCCACCCCTTCCACCCAAGGCCCTGCCCTTTTTGGGGGTGAGAAGCTGGGCCCCCTCATCTACATTGCCCGGGCCCAACAATCCCATTGGCTACCCTGGTTTTATGGATTCCAGTTTCATTTCATTTTGCTAATGAGCAGGTTAGCTTGCCAGGACTGGCTCATATATCATTTCTGAAGTTTCCTGTGGCTTTCATCTATAGTGCCCTTAACTGCCACAGTAAAGAGAAGCCTGATAATTTATTGAAGATAAGAGAATTCCTAAAGATAGGCTGGCACAAATTAGGGGTGTGTGTGTGGAGAGGAGGGGGGAGGTTTATATTTCAGTAGAATTTCTCTTTCCCTCTAATCCTTCTTTCAACAGTCTTTCTAAAGCAGTGAGGGGCAACCAAAGCTGGTGAGTAGGCAGCATGAGTGGCCCTCCTTCATCTTAGTGGGCTATAAGATTGTCATAACTGAGACAGTCTCCTGGGATAGGGTAGTTTTGCTAACTGTGCTTGCATATCTAGAATTTTGTGGGGTGTGTAGATTGAACTGTAGTAGCACTTTGATTGGCTGCATGGCTCTCATCATCAATGTTGTATGCAATCAGCATGCACCTCACTTCACATGCCCTTGCTTTGAGTGCATTTCACTTAATAATACCAGTAGGAAAAGAACTGCATGAATGAGAATCAGCAGAATCTGGCAACTCTGCATGGGCAACAGTAAACAAAATGTCTTGTGAGCCATAGAACCAAAATAGACCACTTGTGACCCTCCGGCAACAGGTTACTTCCACTGCGCTAAAGCACCACAGAAATTGAGTACTTTTTATAATAGATCAGGCCTAGATAAGTTGACATAAGTCACCTTGCATCAACCTATGTGTACATATGTTTATGTTCCGTTTTGTCTCCAATCAGCATAAGTGCCCTCTTTACTGCCATAAGTGGTGCAGTAAAATCACCTCCGTGTATGGCACGGATCCATGGCCAACCTGCAAGATGCTCCATTACCTCTGTCAATCCTAACAGTTCTCCAGCGGCTAACCCACAATGCCCCATTTCATATGACAGTGACTGCTCTGGTCAGAATTGTAAACTCCACTGGCCGGGGGTCACAGAGACTGGAAAGCAGACCTCTCTTCCTGCTTCTACCTCCAAACTCTGGCCTGTTTTTGAAATGCCATGTTTGGTGAGCACTCTTAGGTACTCACCTTTCTTATGAGTAACTGTCCAACTGACCACTCTGGCTCCACACACTAGGTGCGCTCCTGCATGGAGTAGATGGGTGGTATTAGGTCTCCTGGGTCTGTGGGGAGAAGAAGTTGTGTAGGCACAGCTGTGGACCAGCTGTTCAATCATAGCAATTTATGAACAGACTGCAGATTGTGAATTGCTGGAGGATAGATAATTTTTAAAATGGGCTCTGGAGATGATCCTGGCATTTTCAGACCAGTAAGTCTAACTTCTGTACTGGACAAATTACTTGAAACTATAGTAAAAAACAGAATTGTCAGACACATAGATGAACATAATTTGATAGGGAAGAGTCAACATGGGTTTTGTAAAAGGAAATCATGCCTCACCAATCCAGTGGAATTATTTGAGGCTGTCAATAAGCATGTGGACAAAGAATCCAGTGGATATAGTATACTTAGATTTCCAGAAAGCCTTTGACAAGGTCCCTCACCAAAGGCTCTTAAGCAAAGTAAGTTATCACGGGATAAGAGGGATATGGATTGATAACTGGTTAAAAGACAGGAAACAAAGGGTAGGAATTAATTGTCAATTTTCAGAATGGAGAGCGGTAACTAGAGGTGTGCCCCAGGGTTTGTTCCAGGACCAATCCAATTCGGCATATTCATAAATGATCTGGAGAAAGGGGTAAGAGTAAGGTGGCAACATTTGCAAATGATACAAAAATGCTCAAGATAGTTAAGACCAAAGCAGACTGTGAAGAGCTTCAAAAGGATCTCACAAAACTAGGTGACTAGGCAACAAAATAGCAGATGAAATTTCATGTTGATAAGTGCAAAGTAATGCATATTAGAAAACAAACCCAATTTATATGTATAAAATGATGGGGACTAAATCAGTTCTTACCACTTGAGGGAGAGATCTTGGAGCCGTTGTGGATAGTCTTCTGAAAACATCCACTCATTGTACAGTAACATTCCAAAAAGCAAACAGAATGTTCAGAATTATTAAGAAGGGGATAGAGAATAAGACCAAGAATATCTTATTGCCCCTATATAAATTCATGGAATGTCCATATCTTTAATACTGCGTGCAGATGTGGTCACCTTATCTCAAAAAAGATATCCTGGCATTGGAAAAAGTTCAGAAAAGGACAACAAAAACGGTTAGGGGTATGTAATGGCTGCCATATGAGGAGAAATTAAGAAGTCCAGGACTTTTCAGTTGGAAAAGAGACAACTAAAGGGGTCTATAAAATCACAACTGGTATGGAGAAAGTGAATAAAGAAGAGTTATTCACTCCTCATAACACAAGAACTAGATTAATAATTTCACCACATGAAATTAATAGGTAGCAGGTTTAAAACAAATAAAAGGAAGTTCTTCACACAATGCACTGTTAACCTATAGCACTCCTTGCCAGAGGATATTCTGAAGGCCAAGACTATAAGAAGGCTAAATTAAAAAGCTAGATAAATTCATGGAAAATAGGTCCACTAATAGCTGTTAGTCAGGATGGGCAGGGATGGTGTCCCTAGCTTCTGTTTGTCAGAAGCTGGGAATAGGCAACAGGGGATGGTTCACTTGATGATTACCTGTTTTGTTCATTCCTTCTGGGGCACCTGGCCATGGTTAGAAGACAAAATATGGATCTCTGGTGTAACCGGCCATTGTTATGTTCTAATGAATGGGGAAGGTAGGCAATGGGGTATGTCAGGGATCAGCAGCAGCAGCGCCATGTGAAATGGAGTTCCTCTGCTTAGTCATGCCATATTAGCGAGATCACAATGAATTTGGTTCTGAACTGCAAACTTGCTATTTTTACATCAAGATGAATGTCATGATTGGTAAGAAATCCCACCAGCATGCTGCATATCACTGTGGATACCTTGAGTGAGCCGGAGAATCCTGCTGTGAACAGGGAATAGGGGAAGAGAGATCCTGTAGGAGGCCCCAGACATGCTCCAAGCCAGGAGCTATTTGAGAGTCTGCCACAGTCAAGTCCAGGGGTGGACAATAATTTTTTTTCCAGGGGCCACTTTGGAAATTTTTGAAGTGGTTCTAGGCTGCACAGGAAGGGGCAGAGCATCGAGCGGAAGGGGCGTGGCCAAGATATTTCCAGGTTCCCCACCCCCAGCAAAACGGGATGGGCCAGAAGGTGAGTGTCAGTGGCATAATCAGCACACCGGGGAACAGCCCCAAGGGGCATTCTGTGATTGCACCGTATCACACATCCCCCTCATGGAGGGGATGGCCCCCCCCCCCCCGCCTGCGGGGGACTGCTTAGGGCACCAAATCTAGAGTTGGCACTGGCTTCACATATACTCACCTGTGAGAGCTGTGGGTGGCATATGTGTAACCACAATAGACTACATTTGTGCACCAAAATGGACAAATGTTTACTTCCCTCTCAATTTTAAAGTTCCACTCTGTAGTTCCATGTAGTTTGTATGTTTTTCTGCACTGTTCTTCCCCATTCAATAGAATTCTATTTTTAGAGAATCAAATTATCTTTATTAGTTCCCAACACATTGCAGAAGGCATAGTGGTACCCAAAGCACATGGTGCGTATAAATGTATTGCAAACACTGTCTCTTTCTTAGCCACTCAAAGCTGCAGGTCCAAAGAACAGCATAGCACAGAAAACTACTGGGAAGACTGTTAAAGTGCTCTTTCAAAGCCACCTTCAATCACATACCTTCCAACTGGACTCTAGTAATGGTCCTTATGTCTGGCTGTTCACTTCCACTTCCTGGTGGCAGCTTTTCCCCATTTTCCTCTTAGGAATTATGCAGGCCAAAACAGACAGCTATCATCCTTGATAGGATCTCAATGAGAAAAATATCCCAAGTGAGTAAACACCGCCAGCATCCCTTCAATATACCAAAAACATGTTCTCCTTTCATTCTGCACCTGCTGAGTCAGTAGGTGAATCTTCCCTTGCAGCTGTTGAGGGGACCAATATATGGCTTCTTTGAACAAGGGTTTGGCTGGGTCCTCCAGAATCTGTCTTGGCATTCCCATATCTTCAGTGGAAATCCACTGATTGGGAGAGAATGTCTCTGCTTGCAGCTTTTTTAACAGTTCTGCATTCTTAAAGATGAAAATATGATGCACCTTCTCTGACCAGGCAACATTACTTATGGTGAAATGTCTGTGGTGATTCACCAATGCTTGCATAACCATAGAAAAGTAGCAAGGTGAGCTGGTGCCAAAATAGGGATGCACATGCCATTTACCAGCCAACCACAGTTTGGGAACCCTGCTGCTGCAGATCCATTCACTATGTCCTACACAGTACTCAGGGTCACAGTGCTACATATCAGGAATTTTCCAGCTCCAGAATGATTTTCTGCTGACTGGTAGCAATCCACTGTGGCAGGATTCCGGAGTGTGATCATCACCCAGTCTCATCTACTGTCCATGCAATTCCCATTCTGATGTCCCTGTGGTAGAGGATGGACAAGCTTGGCACACAGCTCTGGAAATGTGGTGTTTTGCATCTGAAAGTTCTTTAGGCACACCTTGGCATCCCAAATCTGAATCACAATGCAATCCCACCTAGTCAGTGCTCAATTTTTGGACCTAGACCAGTGCTCCATCATCTGCATTTGTTCTGTGAATGCTAACAACCATCTTGAATTGTTTTTTCACTATGTCCTCAATAAATTCTCCTTGAAGAAATTGTCCCCCGTTGTTCCAGTATTTCCCATGGCTCTGTAGCTTTGGGCTAAAATCTGCACCTATTTTTGCTATGTTCATGAGAACAGTGCAGAACTCTGCAAGCTCCATACATCTGTCACAGATGGTGACAACGTAGGGGGGGATTTAGAAACAAAGCCATGGAAATTATGGGATAAGGATGTCATTATGAAAGGGAGAAAGTTGCATGCAGGCTCTGAGATCGCTGGGTGACCCATTTCTGTCCCATAACACTGTGCCAAAAATCCCAAAAAGTGTTGTACCAAATGGCTGCTTGTGGTCCACTGGGATAATTATCCCTGATGTATTGCATTGTGAATTGACACAAGCAGACCTGGTGAGTATGCATAATGCTGACACATGCAGCCTGCAGCCGAGTGATACATAGACTACAGCAGCTGTATGTGAACACAACTTGCATTGACTCAGGTTTGTAATGTAGACATTGCCATGGTTTAATTGAAACTTTTAAACTTATAGTGTGTGAGTGGGTTGAGACTTGGGCAAAATGAGTTTATGCTTTTCTGTTAAGTAGTGTGTGCTCCCTCAGTCAGTGTACTTTACTTTTCAATATAATTATAGAAGAGGAATTTCAATAGGGTAACATCTGCAAACCTAAAACTCTTTATTTTAGTGGGTAGGATTTTAGCTATGTAAGCTTTATGAATAGCGATGCAGATTGTTAGATGAAGCTCTATATACTGAGTTAGCATTGTGCTCTCCAGTTAAACTGACCAGAGAAAACTGAAGTATACTCCTGCTGTGTTGACTGCATAGTAATTAGCAATGGTAATTAAAATGAATTGTGCATCCATGTAAATTGACATAGTACTTTACGCATACAAAATGAGACACATTCCCTTCCCCTAAAAGAAGGGCTTGTAAGTTTAGTATCTTTAGTAGGCTTGAAGGCAGGGAAGCACATATTTTTTTCCTGCTTGTTGATGTTTTTACAATTAAAAATTCAGGCATTGCCTATTCTTGAAGACTCTGGATGGCTTGAGAATAATTACGGTTATGAAGCTTGCGACGTCAAGGAAACAAAACTATTCAGATTGTTATAATCTTGGCTTTTGTGTGTTTTTATTTATTTAAAACAGTTTGGAGTACAGCTCAGCTTTTTTGGTTATGAATTAAACACTTCACTTCCTCAGTTAAATGGATTTACACTCTATTAGCCTGCATCTTACTGTAGCTTTTCAATTATGTTTAACCAGTATGATGGAAAAACAAACCTTTTGCATGTCAAGACATGAATGTGTTTGAGTTACATAAATGCTCCACAAAAAAGGGGAATCTGAATTTTCTGGTATTTCTAAGGGCACATCTTCACTCGCCACACCGGAGATCTACATTCTGCTGTTTGATTGAGCGGGTCTAGTATAGACCTGCAAATTGAATGCTGAGGGCAGCTCCAGTAGGCATCAGTAAACCTCATAGTCCCATGGAGTGAGGGAAGCTCCCACAGTGGTGATAGCGCTAAGCCCTGCTTAAGGTAAGCCGACTCCAGCTACGTATTTTACATAGCTGGAGTTGCGTACCTTAAGCCAACCTTCCAGGTCTAGTGTAGACCTGGCCGAAGAGAAAACAAGTAAAAATTTCCTTTTTGTTTTCAGGCTATTTTTGTACACCAAAAAGCAAAACTGATCACAAACCCATTTTTTATTTCCCTTCACCTCATGGGGGGACACATGCAAAAAAAGAAGTGAGGGGAGGAAACTATGTGTGATCCTGAGTGACAGTGGCGGCCCATGGCCGGGAGCTCTGGGCCTGTATGTAAGGTGTATATACTACGGCAATGATGGGCAACCGAGAAGAGCGAGTGGGCTACATGAGTGGCCTTCCTTCATTTCAGCGGGCCACAGCTGCCTGCTGACCCTCTGTCTGTCCTTCTCCCCCTCTTACACACTGAGGCACTGGATCCACACACTTCCTACTTCTCTCCATCCATCTCAGCACTTTTGGAGCACCATGAATTGTCTGATTTGTGCTCCATCCCTGCTCCTCTCTCCTTCCCAGAGCTGGAACAGCCATGAACAGCTGATTTCCAATGTTACTCTTGTGCCACTACAGGCTTCTTGTGTGACTTTTGGCAAGACACGTAGCCTCTGTCTCCCAGGGTTTCTCCTCTGTAAAATGGGGATTATAATGCTGGCCTACCTCATGGGAGTTTTATGTGAATAAGTACAAGAAATACTGTAAAACTGCGGGGAAATAATATACTGTGATGATGGGTCATGAAAGTATTTTTGATAAATAGCTAACTGTTGTACCAGGGCAATTCAGCCTAAGTAGTTGCCTGATGAGGATGTCCAGAAGTTATTTTTTTGATTGCTTCTAACATTAAAAACCCGTTTACCATACACAAGAAAAGAAGTGGTTCTAGTTCTCAATGAGAAATTAATATGTTCGTGCTACATGTCAAAAATCAATCAGTTTACTGATCCTAGGGTAAAATCTTTACATGCAAGTCAATGACAAAATTCTTACGGTTTTTGCTATTAACTTCTTTTTTTAAAAAAAAATCTAGATGTTTTTCAAAGCTGGGGGGAAGGGAAAAGGTATGTAAAGGTGATGTCAGGGAATGTGTTTTTACTCTACCTTTCCATAACTTAAAAGGAAAATATTTTGCTGACCTTTAAAACAAAAACAGAACACCCATCCCTTTGGTCACACACCAGGTATAAAAGTCTCAACACTGAAAAGGAAGGTTTTGGAAAACTACCAGTATGTGAAAACAAAAAATTGTAAGTGAAATTATATACCAGCTTGAAATACAATGTGGTGCAGTGATGGGATGCACCTGTCATTTGCTGTTTGCTCTCTATGGGTACGTCTAGACTACACACTTCTTTCAAAAGACATCGTCTAGACAGCCACAACTTTTTTTGAAAAAGCAATCCGCTTTTTTTGAAAGAGAGCACCCAGGCAATCTGGATGTTCTCTTTCGAAAAAGCCCTGTTTGCAGTCAAGAACACCTTTTTTTTGAAAGAGTTCTTTTGAAAAAAGGCATTCTTCCTCGTAAAATGAGGTTTACCGCTGTCAAAAAAACTGCCACATTCTTTTGATTTAATTTTGAAAGAATGTGGCGTCAGTCTAGACACTGAAATTTTTTCGAAAAAACCCTGTAGTTTAGACATAGCCTATAGGAGGCACTGTCATTCTGCTACATTACACTCTAAGAAAGGAGCAGTGAAGACGGGAGGCCTCCTAGAGAGGCCTCCCAGAAGCAGCCAATCAAAACCCAGTATGCTCAGATAAAAGAAGTTGCAGGACTTAGTGTGTCAATTTCTGTTTGAGACTAGAAGAGTGAACAAGAGTGTGCTTTTGTAGCCAAAAGACCAAAAGGGGCAGGATTTATTTGGGAGCTGAAACAAAGAGCTGCATTTAAAGAGTCCAGAATCATCTGAAGACCCTAAGGGCAAAGAGACTGTTTTGTTTGCTGGATTCTTTCATGCCCTGGAAGCAGCTCATTTGGATTTTGTGACTTAGCTGAAGAGGCAAGCTACTGAAGACCCCCTCCCAAGGTCAGCTGGTAGACTGGAGAGTGGATGCTGGGGTAAGAAAGGACTATAGTACCAAACCAAACCATTCAAAAGGGGAGTGCCTCATTGCATGAGTATACAGGACCCTTCAATTGTTATAGACTGGAGTGAGATTAACAAAGTAACTCTTTGATATTGATTTTAGTTTATTTACAATCCAAACTCATTTAAAATTTACTGTCAGTGAAGTATCTTTCGAGAAGTGGGTACTGTGTGGTAATAATTAGATTGAACAGTAATAGACACTTTCTTCATAAGTGAAAACATGTTGTACTCATAAAAAAAGCCCTTGAGTATCAGTGTAGGGATATAATATTTGTAAAACTTATCAAGGAGTGCTTTGTTTTTAAAAGAGCAGTAAGCAATTGGGCTATTCCTAATGCTTAATTAATTCAAAAGAATACAGAAAGATGGCAGAGTAAGGGAAACTCTGGTGTTCACATACAATTGCAAATATGAAATGTTAAAACAAAATGTTTAAATATCTAAAGTGATTATTAATCAGCTTAGCTCTCTCAGACTTCTGCTATAGGCTGTAGCTCATTGCAGAACAGAAAAGCCAAGCATTTTGCTTTTTTCAGTAATGATGAACAACGTGTAATTTGATCACTTTCACCATTTGGCAACTTGCCAAGCTTTCAAATTTGGAATAATAATGATTGTGATGACATTTGTCTCACAGTATTAAAAGTACAGGGGTGGGTGGTATTCATTGTTTGACAATAAAACTAATGAAGGCAGGAAACTGAGATACCGTAGATCAACTTCTGTTGCTTGAACTTTGTGAAGAGGAAAAAAAAAATCTTTTTTTTTTTTTAGTCACCGATTTTTCATAAAGAAATAATTCAAGGGTGAAAATCCTGACTGCAATGATATCAGTGTTAAAACTAGAATTGACTTCAGTGGGGCCAGCATTTCATCAGTGAATATGTAAACCATCAAAATGAATCCAGTAAGCACATAAAAATAGAAAATATTAAGGCTATTGTTAAAAATAATGTACATATAACTTCAAACCACAGTAGACAGTAGCAAATATTCATTAGGCACAGAATTAATGAAAACAAGTAAAATGTTTATGTGATTAGATACTGAAATGTGTCACTAGACAATTTTACTGAGATTTTTCTTTACATAATTTCAAAAGGATTGCTTGGACTTTTGATAAGCAGAGGAGTATGATAAGCTATCATAAGATTGAATTTAGTACTGGATGTTTAATTAGGGAATTATCTTGTTTAGCTGATAGTGTTTATGCTTGCATCACATTTTCACTGAGGCTATGTCTACACTACAGAGTGTTTACGAAAAAACGGTCATTTTTGTGCAAAAACTCAGAGGTGTCCACACCTCAAGTGCGTTTTTGCGCAAAATAATCGGAAGAACGGAGGGGTTTTTGCACAATAGTAATTCCTCTTTCTACGAGGAATAACTCCTTTTTGTGCAAGAGTTCTCGTGCAAAAAAGTGTGTGTGGACGGGCAACAGGGTTTTTCCGCAAAATCGGGAAAAAGCACAGGTGCCCTGGTGGCCATTCTGTGGATAGCTATCAGCGCTTTCTTTTCAGAAAGCATACATGCAGTGTGGACGCTCTCTTGCACAAGAAGCCTGTGGAGTAGACGTAGCCAGAGTGGACAGGTGGTATGATAATCATAATCATATATAAATTATGAAGGTGACAAATTTATGCACTTGACCTGAGTTGATCATTTTATATTGAATATCTCTTTGGAAATAATTTTAAAAGATAATCTTATGGATAGCAAATGTTTGTGATTACTGTTTTGTCCTTGCAAGCCAAGCTGTTTCAGAACTAACTTATAACTAATGGACCATCAAAGCAACCAAAAATTTGAAATTAGATTTTTGCTGCATATGAGATTATTTTCTTTAGGAGTATTCTATCTTTGGGGGGGAGGAGGGGGAGCGGTAAGTATTCTTATTCTAAAATACTGAGATACCCACATCTCTCTGCTCTATTTTTCTTTTCTATATATTGATCGCTCCCCCGCTGATGCATTGAAGCATCATGTACTTGATGGAAATCCTCATGTTCTCTTTCACTGGAAAGTCAGAGCTTGCTTTCTGTGTGCACTCTGAGGCTCCTTTTTCAGTAAAAATGCTTGTTTCCTTCCCCCAGTTTCCTAACAGTACTCAGGGGAAGAAGTCTGAGGTCTCCCTAGCCCCTAGTGATGCTGCTTTTGCAGTGCTTCCAGATAACAGCCATGCACAGGGGTGAGATTGAAAGGCCTTCTGCTTCTGATCTCAGACTTTCTTCTCCCTAAAAAGCAGGATGAATCTTTGGGGCCAAATGGATCTTTGGGGAGCATCTCCTGACTGTTCAATTCTCTTACTAGTGAATTTCCTTGCTTGTTCAACTGCCCTAAGGAGCATGCCTTCCACTTGTAGGAAATGATGTCAGAGAAGAGAAAATGTGTGAGATATGGAACTCCTGATATTCTCCCCATGGTGGCTTCAAAAAGAGTCTCAGGGCCCTTGTGATCAGTACCCAAGATTGACTCTAGTACTTGAATTGACAGTATTTGTATAATCAGGCCATTCCAACAGTGGGATACAATTAAGAACCAGCTCAGTCCCTCTCCTTGCATTGAAACCTCATTATGTAAACAACCTAATTGATTCAGATGAAGATTTTTTTTTTACCTCTTGTCGGTAAGTAGGGTAAGATTTCAGACCCTCCTAAGAGGTCCTGGCTCCACACTTTATCAGCTGGCCCATTGCAAATGGAAAGTATGTGGCAGACCTGACCAGAAATCCCATCCTCTTCAAAAAGATTGGAGACTACTGGTCTAGATGGTGCTTGGTCCTGCCAGGAGGGCAGGGGACTGGACTCTATGACCTCTGAAGGTCCCTTCCTGTTCTTTCGTTCTATGATTCTAAGACCCTGCACAGGTACACAAGCACAGTTAGCAAAACTACCCTATCCCAGAAGACTGTCTTGATATGACAGTCTTGCATCCAACTAAGATGGAGGGCCACTCATGCAGCCCATTTACTACTCTAGGTTGCCCATTGCTACTGTAGAGGCAAAAAGAATCATAGAGCTAGAAGAGACCTCAGGAGGTCATCAAGTCCAGCCCTCTGCCTAAGGCAGGACCAATCCCGACTAAATCAACCCAGCCAGGGCTTTGTCAAGCCAAGACTTAAAAATCTCTAGGGATGGAGATTCCACCCCTCCCTAGGTAACCCATTCCAGTGCTTCACCACCCTCCTAGTGAAATAGTTTTTCCTAATCTCCAACCTAGACCTCTCCCACTGTAACTTGAGACCATTGCTCCTTGTTCTGTCATCCATCACTACAGTGAACAGCCTTTCTCCGTCCTCTTTGGAACCTCCCTTCAGGAAGTTGAAGGCTGCTATCAAATCCCCCCTCACTCTTCTCTTCCGCAGACTAAACAAACCCAAATCCCTCAGTCTCTCCTCATAGGCCATGAACTCCAGCCCCCTAATCATTTTGGTCACCCTCTGCTGGACCCTCTCCAATGCATCCACATCCTTTCTATAGTGGGGGGCCCAGAACTGGACACAGTACTCCAGATGTGGCCTCACCAGAGCCGAATAAAGGGGGGGGAATCACTTCTCTGGATCTGCTGGCAATGCTCCTCCTAATGCACCCTAATATGCCATTATCCTTCTTGGCTACAAGGGCACACTGTTGACTCATATCCAGCTTCTCATCCTCTGTAATCCCCAGGTCCTTTTCTGCAGAACTGCTACTTAGCCATTCGGTCCCCAGCCTGTAACAATGCTTGGGATTCTTCCATCCCAAGTGCAGGACTCTACACTTGTCCTTGTTGAACCTCATCAGATTTCTTTTGGTCCAGTCCTCTAATCTGTCCAGGTCCCTCTGGACACTATCCCTGCCCTCCAGCATATGTACCTCTTCCCCCGAGCTTAGTGTCATCTGCGAACTTGCTAAGGGTGCAATCCATCCCCTCATGCAGGTCATTAATAAAGCTGTTGAACAAAACCGGTTCTAGAACAGACCCTTGGGGCACTCTGCTAGAAACCGACCGCCAAACTGACATCGAGCCGTTGATCACTACCCGTTGGGCCCGATAGTGTAGCCAGCTTTCTATCCATCTTATAGTCCATTTATCCAATCCATATTCCCTTAACTTGCTGGCAAGAATATTATGAGAGACCGTATCAAAAGCTTTGCTAAAGTCAAGGTATATCACATCCACTGACTTTCCATATCCACGGAGCCAGTTACTTCATCATAGAAGCTAATCAGATTGGTCATGTACGACTTGCCCTTCGTGAATCCATGTTGACTAGTTCTGATCGCTTTCCCCTCTTCCAAGTGCTTCAAAATTGATTCCTTGAGGATCCCCTCCATAATTTTTCTGGGGACTGAGGTAAGGCTGGCTGGTCTGTAGTTCCCTGGATTGTCCTTCCCTTTTTTAAAGATGGGCACTACATTTGCCTTTTTTTCCAATCATCTGGGATCTCTCCCGATCTCCATGAGTTTTCAAAGATAATGGCCAAAGGCTCCGCAATGACATTTGCCAACTCCCTCAGTACCCTCGGATGCATTTGTGTATGTTTAGCTTTTCTAAATAGTTCCTAACTTGTTCTTTCCCCACCAAGGGCTGTCCACCTCCTTCCCATACTGTGTTGCCTCGTGCATTTGTCTGGGAGCTGACCATGTCCATGAAGACAGAGACAAAGAAAGCATTGAGTACCTCAGCTTTTCCCACATCATCTGTCAGTAGGTTACCTCCGTCATCCAGTAAGGGCCCCTCACCCTCTTATTGCTAACATGCCTGTAGAAACCTTTCTTGTTACCCTTCACATCCCTTGCTAGTGCCAATTGCACTTTCGCCTTCCTGATAACTCTCCTGCATTCTCGAGGAATATATTTATACTCCTTCCTACTCATCTGCCCAAGTTTCCACTTCTTGTAAGCTTCCTTTTTGTGTTTAAGCTCACCAAGGATGTCTCCGGTAAGCCAATCTGGTCACCTACCATATTTGCTTTTCTTGCTGCGCATCAGGATGGTTTCTTGCTGTGCCTTTAATAAGGCTTCTTTAAAATACTGCCAGCTCTCCTGGACCTTTCCCCTTCATATAAGCATCCCAAGGAATCCTGCCCATCAGTTCTCTGAGGGAGTCAAAGTCTGCTTTTCTGAAGTCCAGGGTGTGTATTTTGCTATTCTCCTTTCTTCCTTTGGTCAGGATCCTGAAATCTACCATGTCATGATCACTGCTTCCCAGGTTGTCACCCACTTCTACTTCCCCTACTAGTTCCTCCCCGTTTGTGAGCAGCAGGTCAAGCTGCGCATGGCCCCTGGTCAGTTCCTTCAGCACTTGTACCAAGAAGTTATTCCCAACATTCTCCGAAAACATCCTGGATTGTCCGTGTACTGCTGTATTGGTCTCCCAACAGATGTCCGTGTGATTAAAGTCCCCCATGAGAACCAGGGCCTTCAATCTGGAAGCTTCTCTCAGTTGTCCGAAGAAAGCCTCGTCTACCTCATCCACCTGATCCAGCAGTCTATAGCAGACACCAACTACAACATCACCCCTGTTGCTTCCACCTCTAAACTTAACCCATAGACTCTCAACAGTCTTTTCTCCCTCTAAATACTGGAGCTCCGAGCAATCATACTACTCTCTTACATACAATGGAACTCCTCCTCCTTTTCTCCCTGGCCTGTTCTTCCTGAACAGTTTATACCCTTCCATGACAGTGCTCCAGTCATGCGAGTCATCCCACCAAGTCTCCGTTATTCTAGTCAAATCATAGTTCTTTGACTGGGCCAGCGCTTCTAATTCTTCCTGTTTGTTTCCCAGGCTTCTTGCATTTGTGTACAAACACCTTCGATAGCCAGTTGATTGCCCTACCTTCTCCATTTAAGTCAGGGGTCCTCCTTTGTTGCTTGTTCCTCCTTGTGTTTATTCCTGGTGTCCGACTTCCTCACTTACCTCGTTTGGTCACCGTCCCAGCGAACCTAGCTTAAAGCCCTCCTCACTAGGTTTGCAAGCCTGCCCGTGAAGATGCTCTTTCCTCTCTTGGTTAGGTGGATCCCATCTCTTCCTAACAATCCTTGTGCCCGGAACAGAGTCCCATGGTCAAAGAAACCAAAGCCCTCTCTCTGACACCACTTGCATAACCACACATTTACTTCCTCAATTCGACGATCCCTACCTGGACCTTTTCCTTCAACTGGAAGGATGGACAAGAACACCACTTGCGCTTCAAATTCCGTGATCCTTCTTCCCAGCACTACATAATCTGCTGTGACCCGCTCAAGGTTATTCTTGGCTGTATCGTTAGTTCCTACATGGAAAAGCAGGAAGGTTCTACAGGTTTAATCACTTTTGGAAGTCTCTCGGTCACATCCTGAATGCAAGCTCCTGGTAAGCAGCACACTTCTCGAGATTGCGGGTCTGGATGGCAGATGGATGAATCAGTCCCTCTTAGGAGGGAGTCCCCGACCACCCCCACCCCCAGAAGACGACGAGGGGTGGTGGTGGTCATAGAACCCCCATCCCTAGGACTACCCGTCCCATGCCTTCCTGTAGATGGTGTTCCCTTCTGATTTCTTCCCTGAGAGGTCCCTGCCAAAGCATTCTCTATCGCAGTGCCTGTGGAGAGAGCCTGAAAGTGGTCATTTACCTCTACAGGAATGGGGGATACCTGAGTTGGCCTTCTCCTTCTAGAGGTTACATGCTGCCAGTTTTCTTCCTTGTCTGTGCTTCCCTGACTGGCTCTTCAGCCTGCTGTGCCTGCAGGATTAAACGCTGCCTTCTATCGAGGAAGTCTTCATCCTCTCTGTTAGAACGTAGGGTTGATACTTGGGCCTCAAGTTCTCTAATTTTTTCTTCCAAAACGGTGATCAGCTTGCACTTACTGCAGATGAAGTCCCTTCTATTGTCTGGGAGGAAGACAAACATGGCACATGATGTGCAGGTAACAACAGCAGATGTATCACTATCCATACCTGTGTTCTTCTGAGAGATTCCTCAGTTGTTATTAAATGCCTCCTAGAAGGGCAGGAGTGTAGTGAAAAGATTTTAAAGAATGGCGAGTGTATCTCACCCCCTTCCCTCTCTCTCTCTCCAAACTCCCTGTTAGCAGCCTCTGGTCGCAAGCTCACTGGTTGTTGACTCACTCCTTTATAAAGCCCTGGACTGCCTGATAGCCCCCTCTCCCTGATTAAGACTCAACCAATGAGCAGAAGCTTCTAGATTTCAAACCTTGATTAAAGCTCACAGCTTTCACCTGCTAGCCACAGCACACACTCTGTGGGGGGGGGGGGAGGGAGAGGAAGGGGAAGGAGGGGAAAAAAAATCCAGCTAAACACAAGAAAATCCCAAACACAACACACACTACAGACAGCCACTTCCCTCAAGGGTTCTGTATTAGCTTCCTCCTTCACCTGGAGAACTTCCTCTCCAAACTCCCTGTTAGCAGCCCATTATTAAATTGTGTATGCCAATACACATGCTATAAAATAAAAGAAACAACAACAACAAATAGGCTTGGTTTCTATAAATAAGGTCTGTCACTTCCATTCTTTAAAATGTTTAGCTAGGAAGCCAGGCTAACTGGTGCTTCAGAGGCTCTCCGAGGACTTTGAAAAAAAAATCAGAAAATTCTGGCTCTGCATTTAGATCCTTCTAGAGTTTTTGGCTGCAAGGACCACAGAGCTGTTTTTTCACCCACATTTTGAAGATCTAAACAGAGGATATGGTTTGATAGTTTTCAACTATTACGACCTCATTTCTGATTTCCCTGCATCCCACTGTTTCCACTTCAGTTCGTCCTAAAGAGTTTCTGGCTTTCTTCTTTGACTACAAGATAATGTACATCTGTGTTCATCTCCTTCCACAAGCTCTTTTAGTCTCGCTGTGCCTTGTCCAGTTTTGTCTCCTGACTACTCCTTTTTGTCTCTTTCACTCCTTTTCTTCTTGCATGTTGCCCTTGTGCTTGGAACAGCTTTCAAATTAAAACTGCACCCCCCGCCCCCTCCCAATTTACAATAATATGTATTCAGTATTCTAGGTGGGTTTGTCTGAGGATATTAGAGAGACAAGGTGAGTGAGGTAGTATCTTTTATTGGACCAGCTTCTATTGATGAGGGAGCGATATAAGCTTTTGAGCTTACATACCTCTCTTCTTCAGGAAGATCTGGGCAAGCTTAAAAACCTCTCTCTCACCAACAGAAGCTAAGCCAATAAATTATACTATTTCACATAGCTTTTCTTTATGATATAATATAAATGTTGTATATATTATAAATCAGCATCAAAGTCAAGAAGGGTATGGCAGAAAGTTTCCATTCTGAATTATTCCACCTCCCCTCATTTTATAGAGTTGGTGTGGGGTGTTAGCATTGGTGCCTGCTTATCTTTTGTATTTACAACACCCAAAAATTATGTGCCTTAATAAAGAGTCTATGAAAGTGCATCTGTCTGTCTGTCTCTGTGAGTCTATCCGGCTGTGTCAGCCGGTGGTCAGGGCAGTGAGTGGTGTGTGTGAGCTATACACCCGAGACTTTAACTGCTAGGAGTGGGGTCCCTTAGCAGTGGGCAACCTGGAGGAGGTTGACGGGTGCCCCAAAGAGTTTAACGTCCGTGTCTTTACTGCTAGGATCGGGATCCTTTGCAGTGGGCAGCCAACAGGCTGACAGACGCCCCAGAGTTTAACAGGGAGAGCTTTACACCTCAGACTTTGACTGCTAGGACACAAAGTCCCGTCGCAGTGGGCAGCCTGGGGAGGCTGAGAGGTGCCCCAACGGATCTGTCCCCTGGAAGCGACACGATCCAACGCTCAAGCTCTCCCTATATCTGTCCCTTATGACCAGCTGGAGTTCTTTTGTTTGTGTTCGGTTCGGGTACAGCAGCACGGGTTCAAGTCAGAAACTCAAACCACACTTGCTTATTTGTAGGAGAAAGAAAAGAAAGAAGAAAGAAAACTTGGTTCAATATATATATTTAAACTTATAAAGTGAATGAGGGCACAATCTTATTTTCTTGTTTACAATAGAAGTGAAACAGGTTGATTAGAGAAACTTATAACAGAGTAACTAAATTAAAGTGTACACATAAGAAACACATTGCAGGTATAATTCTCACCCCTGCGTTCCCAGACTTGGCGTGGCCAGCGTCTTTCTCTCAATCCCTCGGGAAGAAGTAGGGCGAGGCTGGGCGTCCCACAGACCTCGGGAGACAACATATACCTGCCAGCAGGTATAGATTGGAGCTCAAATGGGGTGGGCTACTGAACCCCTCTTTATACCCCTTGGGTCACGTAGGCTTCTTCCTGGTCTCAAGTGGCCAATTAGGAAAAATGGCTTTGAATGCCAAGTTTCCCACGGAAGGGTGCAAAGCATAATTCACACCTGGGAAACTGCAGACAATGGGCACTCTGGTATGTGATGGGCGAAGATTCCTCTCCTGGGACAGTGTAGGCGTGTCAATTACTGGTGCTAGCCATCAGGGCAGCAGGAGGGGGGGGCCCCTCCGGTTATCAGCTAGCCCATTTACTGTCTGGTTTCTGTTTATGGTAGAGTCAGGGACAGGCAGCACACCTGCATTCCCAGGGCATCAAAGGCTGACTGCCTTTCTCTTGCTCTCTGGGGGGGGGGGAAAAACAAGATGGGGTTCATGTCTGGCTACATTCCACCCCCTTGACACGCCTCACTATGTCCCAGAACGCAAGATGGCGGCGATGCCAGCGCCTTTTGCCCTCCTTGGAGGAAGCTAAAATCGCCCTATCGGCAGGGTCTGATCAGATAATTTTGGATCAAGGGATTGATTAGGATCGCTCCCCAACGCCATATACCGGACTTGCGCAGAGGAGGTAGCTGTGTACACCAAACGCTTAACAATACATAAAAGCATGTAGCAAGAAATTACAACGAGTAAAATGGTTAATATAGTATTTACAATAGAGTGAAGGAATGGAGTTAACGAAAATCCTAGGTGTTGGGCTAGCCAATCTAGCCATGAGGCTTTTCCGTCCTCTGTTACAGCATGTAGCACCTTAACAGTGCCCTTTATAGCGAATGCATCTTGTTTAATTTGTAAGCAGCAAGAATGGTTAATTATCGCACATACTCCCCCCTGCTGGGCTAAAACTGCATCTAAGGCTATTCACTAATGCCTTCTCCAGCTCATCTACTCCAAGCCTGGGCAGGAATGCACAGGTGAACTGGTGAAAAATCTGTAGAGTGTTCTATAAGGGGGTTCAGGGTGAATCTTCTTGGCATCCGGTGCAGGAAACTTCCAAGGTTAGTGAGACCAGGAGCCATAATGTGGGGGTGTACAGTGAGTCCCCCAGGGGAAGCGTGCCCCAGTGAGCAGCGCCCTATTTAATTCAGTGGCAGATACTTGTTGGCTTTCTGCCTGCAAATGAAAAAGAGTCCTGTCTCTTCCTTTAGAATAGGGGAGTAGGGTGTTACTGGTTACCAGTGTGGGGTTGTATATTTGACCGGTGTTAGGAATAATGAATAATGACTGATTGTACCAGGCTTTTTCTTCCAGGTATTGGCTGAAGTTTAGGGGAATAATGGTAACATTGCTAGATAGTGGTGTGCCACCTTGGGAGATGTTATATCCCGAGCACCTTAAGGGTTTTTTGGTGGGTTGCACTGGGATAGACATCCCCGACCTTTAACCTTTCATTAAAACTTACAGTGTGGGTACACTGCTGGTCCCCTAACCACCCGAGGTGGGGTCCAGTACCTTTTGTTCTCAAAGCAGATGGGGTACACTTCCCTGGAGCTTCCTGTTACATACTCCAGAGTTTGACCCCATAGTGTAGGTTGCCATTGTCCATGCCACCCCCAAGTTCCTTTCCCAGAGTCATTTAAAAGTTTGTAGCTGCTGGAGCTGCTGTCATCAAACCAGGCTGGTCCCCACTTGAAAACGTTGCTCTTGTTCCACCAGTCATTCAAGTTTAAAGGGACAAATTCAACTCCCAGTCCTGTGGAAGAATTTAACAGGGTGCATATCCAGCAGTTTGTAGCATCGGCAGCAGGGGCAATAGTCTGAATAGCATTCCTGAGAGGGTGCTCGGGCAGGGCGGAGGCTGCTGTGGCCACAAGGAACGTTACAACAAGTCCAAACATCATGCTGTCGCTCGGATCGGGGTCTGCCACACAACCAAGTTTGATTCTAAAAGAAAACAAAGTCAACCGGTCTTGGATACAATCCAAGCCTCAGAAATAGTTATTGGCATCTTGTTGGGGTTTGCAATAATCCAAACACCCTTGTCTTTATAAGACTGAAGTACACAGGTATGTGTGCCCAGGCTGGGGTGTTTGACTACAACAGTATCCCCAGGGGCATATTTGGAGTCCTTATCTGATTGTATTACTTGGGGTGTTGGGACGAGTGCTGTTAAGTGGTTTAGTCTCATGATGGTTGACAACCCCATTGCTAATCGGGTCGGGTAGGCAAAGCCAATTCCCGAGACAATCTCTACTCCAGTCAAAACATATTTCCTTCTCTGTCTGGTGGAGGGTAATGGGCCAATGTAATCAATTCGCCAGTTTGCCTATTAGCAGTTTAGCAAGGAGGGTGGCCTTGTTCACTAAGCCTCATACCTCCTGGTCCTTTTCTTAAGCATATTCCTGAAAAAATCTAAGAGTTGCTTTAACTCTCAGTACCCATCCTTAAGGGAATCTAGCTCTGTCTGGGTACTGAGGGACATGCATTTCTACCTCTCCACTTCTGCAGCAGAGGCTTCTACATTTTTGCAGCTTCATATTTGCATTCTTATATTCAGTCAATTTGAGGAACACCTCATTACAGGTTTTCCATAGAAGTCAAGCTGCAGCTGCTTCCCCCTTCATTGGGGCCAAGGGTTTACATATCCACAAGTAGTTAGCCAATTTGTCTTCTAGGTCTGAAATTGTATGGACAGCAGCTAACACTAGATCAGACCAAGGGCTATGCCCGAACTTTTGCAAGATTTTGCTCAAAAGGGGTAACATCTTTTACAAATGCCAATTTCTCAGTCTTCTCTCTGGGAGCCTTCTTAAAAAGACTGCTTACATTTAAACATTTTCTAGTATACCCAACCTCCTATTGGGACTAAAATAGCAATACCAATACCTCCTTTTTTTTCTTTCTTTCTGGGGATAAGGCAACACGTCACATTTATTGAACATACATAGATCAATCAATACTTATCATATGCATATGATACATTACACTCATGTACTCTTACACACCCACAAGCACACTCCATCTTGTTGTTACCAAAGGTTGCTCCCCCTTCTGTATCTGTTCTCACATTTAGCATTGTGCAAACATAAATCCTTTTAGATTCTCACTTTTATGTTTGACTTTCTGGAGGGCTACAGTTTGAACTTTCTGATCTCAGGTAGTTTGCTGATCAAACTTAGCCATTACCTGCAAAGCTTCTTTGTGCTGCCAGCTAGGGCATTTGCATCACAAAGGAAATTACAACCTGTTGTGGCTCCTGGAGCCTCCACAGCATTTTAATTTGTTTGCAGTTTTTACCCCTTCTACAATATACATGGCACGTCACAGGAAAATGTGCAGTCTTTGTTTACAACACTACTTAGCCACATTAAACTTTGCATAGGGTGTAACTCTTTCTTTATGCTTACAGTTTTCCTGTACTTTCATTAAACAACTTGGACTGAAATGGTCTTACTGAAAGTAAACCAAACCAATTTGTTTCAAACCTACAAAATAAGATTACTGGACCTTGAAAACCTCACTTATTTACACTCTATATATTATATACACACAGATACACATACATTCTCTCTGAATCTTTCTTACACTATTTCTACATAGCTGTACAACAATTACATTCCCTTTTTATTCATTGGGGTAGTTAAGTTCCAATAGAATCCCCTTTTACAGTTCTTTTAGCAGTATCTATAATTAAATGTACGGATTTGAGTCAAATTTGCCTGGATTATTTACAGACATTCCTTTGGAAAAAGGGCCCATTTTTCCTTCAGAATGGCTGCAAAGAAACCACAATTTTCTATCTACACCATTTTAGCATTTGCACAACTGCTCAATTCTCTCCATTCTCTGTAGAGTTAAATTCTCTGTGGGTTTTTCCTTTTTCTTAAAACACTTTCTTATCTCTAAAAATAAAAAAAAAAAACTGGCCTTGTTTCAGATATTACTCTTGTAAGTATTGTTTTAAGGATTTAGATTTCCAGTGCATGTACTGACTGCCTTTTCCTCAGTTCTACCACAAGGCCTTCAATCTATCTGTTACCTGCCTGCTTGTCTGGGCCTGATCCTGTTTTCCTTGCTAAATGGAAAGTGGCTCCTTTCCACAGACTCAGGCTTTGTCCCATTCTTTAACTTGCAAGCAGTTCTATACTTACAGACCTGCACCCACAACTCCTCAGGATTTCCCCAATCCTTTTCTAACATTTCTCTATCCCATTTAGGGTCAGCCCAACCTTCCTGGGCGAAACTCTTTTCTACCTTGCTAAAATCAGTGAGTGGCTTCATGCTGCTGTATTTTGAACCGATATCACAAATCCTGCCGACTACGCCAATTCTGTCAGCCGGTGGTCAGGGCAGTGAGTGGTGTGTGTGAGCTATACACCCGAGACTTTAACTGCTAGGAGTGGGGTCCCTTAGCAGTGGGCAACCTGGAGGAGGTTGACGGGTGCCCCAAAGAGTTTAACGTCCGTGTCTTTACTGCTAGGATCGGGATCCTTTGCAGTGGGCAGCCAACAGGCTGACAGACGCCCCAGAGTTTAACAGGGAGAGCTTTACACCTCAGACTTTGACTGCTAGGACACAAAGTCCCGTCGCAGTGGGCAGCCTGGGGAGGCTGAGAGGTGCCCCAACGGATCTGTCCCCTGGAAGCGACACGATCCAACGCTCAAGCTCTCCCTATATCTGTCCCTTATGACCAGCTGGAGTTCTTTTGTTTGTGTTCGGTTCGGGTACAGCAGCACGGGTTCAAGTCAGAAACTCAAACCACACTTGCTTATTTGTAGGAGAAAGAAAAGAAAGAAGAAAGAAAACTTGGTTCAATATATATATTTAAACTTATAAAGTGAATGAGGGCACAATCTTATTTTCTTGTTTACAATAGAAGTGAAACAGGTTGATTAGAGAAACTTATAACAGAGTAACTAAATTAAAGTGTACACATAAGAAACACATTGCAGGTATAATTCTCACCCCTGCGTTCCCAGACTTGGCGTGGCCAGCGTCTTTCTCTCAATCCCTCGGGAAGAAGTAGGGCGAGGCTGGGCGTCCCACAGACCTCGGGAGACAACATATACCTGCCAGCAGGTATAGATTGGAGCTCAAATGGGGTGGGCTACTGAACCCCTCTTTATACCCCTTGGGTCACGTAGGCTTCTTCCTGGTCTCAAGTGGCCAATTAGGAAAAATGGCTTTGAATGCCAAGTTTCCCACGGAAGGGTGCAAAGCATAATTCACACCTGGGAAACTGCAGACAATGGGCACTCTGGTATGTGATGGGCGAAGATTCCTCTCCTGGGACAGTGTAGGCGTGTCAATTACTGGTGCTAGCCATCAGGGCAGCAGGAGGGGGGGGCCCCTCCGGTTATCAGCTAGCCCATTTACTGTCTGGTTTCTGTTTATGGTAGAGTCAGGGACAGGCAGCACACCTGCATTCCCAGGGCATCAAAGGCTGACTGCCTTTCTCTTGCTCTCTGGGGGGGGGGAAAAACAAGATGGGGTTCATGTCTGGCTACAGGCTGCGAGTCCATTTATTCAAGAATTCCTCCTAAATGGTAAGAGCTAGGATCACCAAATTTGATATCCAGCTTCCTCTTATCCTAACGTAAGCCAAGGTCAGTGTTTGGTTTTGCCAGAAAAATGGGATATGCAGGAATAGGACTGTTTTCCATAACAGGGAAAGGAAGGGAGCTGATTGAAGGGATAGGTATACTGCAGAGTGACCACAGACAGGGCTGGCCTTACCATGAGGCAAACTGAGGCGGCTGCCTCAGGTCCCAGACTGTGGGGGGGGAGGTCACTAGGACCCAGAGTGTAGAAAATTGTCTCTGCTGCTGGTGCATATGTATTCTGTCTGCAGTACCATGAGAGGAGTAGAACAGGAAGAAGGCAGAATTGAGACCTTTCAAAGTTTTGGCCCAAGTGAGGGGGCATAGGGGCATCATTTGAGCTCCCCACCTCAGGTGCCAAAATGTTGTGGGCTAGCTGTGACCACTGGGAACCAGCTGCACCAGCAAGGGAGTGGCCAGCTGGGGTCAAGGCTTTCCATGTTGCCAGCCATCAGACTGAGTATGTGGCCTCTCTACTACAGCCCCCCTACTGCAGCTTGGCACTCCCAGGAAGAGATGTCTCCTTGGAGGAGAAGCTGGGAACCCTGGCCTGACTCCCTCCCTTCCCCCCCCACCCTGCAACTCTAACTGTTGGATAGGCTAATATAATCTTTTTGTTGGGGGGGGGTGTCATGTTCCACAGTGCAATCCAGACCACTCACTGCCTGCCCTATAACCTTGGATGCCTCACAATTCTCTGTGTGCTAGACGGCTCTGGTTCTGCAGTTCTGATCCCAGCAGCCTATCTATAGCCCTACTCTGGCTTCCACCAGTCTTGGTTACTACTTACAAGATAACCACCAACACACTCGCAGCCCCAAATTTTCACCAACATGTGTTCTTTCAGCCCTCTCCTGGACAGTTCAGAGAAATACAGCCTCTTCCCGACTGACGAACCGGTTACGGACCAAGCAATCGGTTCATTCGTAAGTCGGACCCCATAGAGTTACACGCGACCGCGCTGTTCGTAAGCGCGGATCGCGTTCATAACTCGGGGTCCGCCATTTACGACAGCTTCGGTCATAACTGCAAACGGTCGTAAGTCGACCACTCGCAACTCGGGGACCGGCTGTAATCCTTGAAGGAGGCAAAACACATCAATTTACCACATGAACTGGAGTTGATATTCACAAACACACAGCACTGTTGGTTTCGATTAGCACTAAAACAAGGCTGCAACATTATGAAAAGAAGATGGAACTTTGAGTGATTTCAGGTATAAGAGAGAGAGAATAGAAATGGTTACAAGCAAATGAAAGTGAAAACACAGACACACTAAAGTCTAAAACTTAATTTAGCAAGTTTTGGTTCAAGGCTTTGTTCAAGATGGCCTTTCTTACCCAAGGTCTCCCAGGAAGATGATTACTGACCCTCTCCTCAGTTAGGAGCAAGTGCAGGTGTGTAACCAGCATGCACCTCATTTTACAACATTGACTGTGAAAGCCATGTAATCCCTCCACATTTAATCAAAGCACAGCTATGGTTCAATTGGCACAGCCCACAAATTCTAGGTTTGCAAACACAGCAAAACTACCCCCCAGGAGCCTATCTTGGTTATGACAATCTTCCAGCCCACTGAGATGGAGGGCCACTCATGCAGCCCACTCACTAGCATAGGCTGCCCATCGCTGATTTAAGTTAAGCATTTGAGAGATGACAAAGGTTTTCATTTATAAGTAGAAACATCAATTGGAAAGAATCCGTATCTTCTGGGAAATATTTTTCCATTGTAAATGTTCTCCAGATTCAAAGAATTAAGACTTTCCTGTGTTTACAAAAAAATCCAGTTCAGTAAGGATATTTCTCTCTAATTCTTTGTGTGGGTTTGAATTTCAATTTTTGGGTGTAGAGATGAGGGTGAAAAGACTTATGACTTTGGTTTATAGCACTGATAATGCATTCTAAGCATTACTTGATTGTAAACTTTTCCACGTAAAAATCCACCTGTTCTTTTACACAACCAGGAATCATTCTCAAGCATAAATATCTTACAAAATTTGTTTTATTGTGATATATATGATCTTTATCTCAAACTGAGATATCATACAATAGGGATGTTGTCCTGCACTTTGATCATTAACTTGTTTGCTTTGAGCCAAATGGCTGCGACATTTACAACCTACCATTTGCAGTATATTGTTAATAGATTCTTATCAAATATTCTGTACAAAACATAAAGTACTCCAAAACACAGTATAAAAGAAGATGGTACTACCTGTATATCGAAATTATAAAGCTGCATTGCAGAATCTGTGTAAATGCCCTTGGAGGTAATAAACTTTCTTTAGGCATGCAGCCCTGTTTATCTTTCCTGACATTTGCTGGTTCTTGGGAGATAAGGTAGAAGCCTTCTGGGATTCTTTTAGTTAGCCTGAACATTTCACATTATTTAAATAACAAATATGTGCATGATGGATTTTCCTCCAAGCACCCTATGCATGAAAATAGTAAGTACATCATAAGCTTCAGAAAAGTAATTAGTATCACTATTGCATTAATATTTCTCTCCTACAGTGCCATAATACTACCTTGTGAAGCCTACAGAACATTAATTCTTTGATATGTATTTAGTATTCAAAAATACTATTAGTTGGTATTGAATCAAAAAATGAAGATATAGATTTTTGTCATGGTTTTAAAAAATCCAGTCGCATGTATATATGAAGAAAACACTTAAAATGGTCCTAATAATGCATTATCTCATGTATTGTTAGCAAGCAGGAATTTACAAATGCTAAGAGCGATTAGGCTAAACTGACTTGCTTTATGTGTAATGAGCAGCCACTGGTGAGGCAAATAATTAAATGCAAAGTGTAGTCCAAAACGTAGTAATACATTAACATTCAGGGCAGAGCTTTTCCAAACATCTTTACAAGAATCTATCTTACCTCGTATTTTTATGTGAATAGAGACTTCTGGCTGAATAGAAATTCAGATAGTACAATGCAGTTCTTTTCTTCCATTGCTGCTGCAGTCTCAGGGCAGCAAAAAGTGGGACTTCACCTTACATGAACATTAAGAGAGCTTGAGCTGGAAATACATTTAAAAAGTAACTGAAACCCTTATTCTTCCAGGAATTCATTTTTAAAGAGCTTGTTACTCATTTGATGTTGTCTTGGCAACAGGAGGTGCCTATCCTATGCGTCTTGTTGCTGCTAGTGATATTTTGCTATGAATTGTCCTTCTATTTTTTTCCTATATCAAAAAAAGATGGTTATTACTGACCCCAGAATATAGCTATGTTTAGGGATGTGCAAGTGTAACCATATAAACAGTTAACGGATGAGCTTAACGTTCATTGTTACACATAGGCTTTCGGTGCGCATGAAGAGCTGCCTGCCGCCTCACACTGCTGCCTCTGACCCAGTAAAATGAGTGTCATTAAATAACCGCTGAAAATTTCAGCAGTTACTCATGAAGCAGCAGGCACAAGCTGAAATTTTCAGCGGTTACATGGTTACTTAATTACACACATTTTAACATACCTAGCTATGTTGTCTTAAACCTGGTCTATATCAAAAAGTTAGGTAGACTCAGTTGCATCACCCAGGGGGTGTGAAAAATCCACACTTTGTGAGCCAGTGTAATTAAGCTGACCTAAGCCCCAGTGTAGAAAGACCTTGCTGAATGGAAGAATTCTTCCATCAACCTAGTTATTGCCTCTCGGAGAGTTGGATTGTCTATGCAGTGTAGGTAGTGTCTACATTGAAGAACTAGAGCAGCATCTGTGCCTCTGTAGTTTTCAAGTGTAGGCAAACCATGAGACCAGATTGTGAACTACAGTAGTCTTGCAGCCATCTATCGTGCCCCCCCCCTTTTTTTTGGCTAAACTTTGTGTGTATGTGTGTGCATATATTCACGCACCATTATTATTATATTGCAAGGTGCTAATGGCTGCCAGCAATTTGATCTATTGGTGCTTATAGACACCATTCAGGTTAAGTAGAAGAAACAGTTAAGCTCCTTTATAGATAGAATAAGATAACTGGCGAGAACAAGTCAGCACACATGGGACATGGGCATATGGGAAGGCCTGAGGAACAACTAACTTAGGGAAAATGTAGGAATTTCCTGGGAGTTACTGCAAATGCAGGAGCTAAGGTTTTGATTGTTTGCAGCTTTGTGTGTCAGAGGCAGGACAATTATCAGAAAGCAACCAAAAAGGAGTGAGGGAACAAAGAGGAATCCAACAAGCATGAGAGAAACAGTTGTTGAGTATGGCACTGAAAAGGGGCAGAGACAGAGCTTCTTGGGGTGCAGAACTGGCTTGAACACAGGCCTGGATTTCTGCTTCCTGTTTGTTCCTACTGTGTTTACAAAGTCCTGTTTCTTTGTACATAATTGTAAAGGAATAGGATTGCATCAGTGACGTACCAACTCATATCCATTTATCCTCTTATTGAAAACAACCGAACAAAGCCCCAAGAATTGACTAACCACTTGGTACCTGAGACAACAATATATTAGTCCTTTTAAGGTATTTAAGAATGTATGACAAGGTTGAAATTTCTAGATTTTTTTTGGTCAGTATTTTCTGTACTATGGGTAACTTGCAGAAATCTCATGCCTCCATAATGCAGAGAACATACATCATCTTTTCTTAAAATTTCAACTCTGGCATGCATTCTTAAATGTGCAATACATTAAATGGGAACTCCTGATTTGTTATCCAGATAATAAGTGTATCTTAAACTGAACAAACGTCCAAGGATACAGGGAGAAGGGTTTGTACCAAATGAATATCAACACAGAAGATTGGGTAGCTTATTAGGACTTGAAAAATCTACTCAAAAAGAAGGATAGTATATATAATAAGAAGGAGATCTGAGATGGGGGAAAGAATTTGGAGAAAAATAAGAGATAGAAAGCACATGGAAGGAGGTAGAGTATGCAGTATAGGCAACAGGAATGGGAAAGAAAGAAGGGAATAGAGGAAAGAGAAGGGAAAAAAACACAGAAGACAACTTGAGAAATTGTACACTATAATCAATTATAAGAAAGAAAAAAGAGCAATGCCAGGAAAAGAAACCCCTTACAAACAAAAGCAAAAGTGATGTATTAAGTAAAGCTAGCTGAAAGATATGGAGCTATTCTGTGGCTATTAGTGTTTTCACTATTGATTGGAAGGAAGTTTAGAATGGAATCAGACCAAGAGACTTTATAATGACTCACACAAAGATTAAGAATCCCTGTTAAACTAGATAACATCTTTCTTTATGCTTGTATCTTATTAAGCATAAAGATACAAGCCTGAGGCTCAGAATTAGGTTTCTGATTATTGATCAAGTAGACCATGCTGATATACCCAGAACAGGGGAAATGCAGCAGAGGTACCTGTGAGCCAGAGAAACTCAGGCCCAGATCCAGAAAGAGACTTAGGTGAAGTGACGCTCAGTGTTTTGGCACCTAACTTTTAAGCCTCTGGGAAATCATTGAAACAAAACATCAGTTAACAAAAGCCAAGTGCTGGTCTCACTATAGATTGCACAGGGAGAGATGGGCACCAAGCTATAGGGTCAATCTCCTTCTCTCTTTATCTGTTCCAGTGCCTCTTTCATTTTTTATCTGAAGTGGAACAGTTTCAGTAGGACAGATGGAGGGATCCCCACATCAGACTATCTGTTAGTGCACTCTCCTCAGAGGTAGCCCCCCCCCCCGTTCAAATCCTTTCTACCCTTTAGGCAGCGAGAGGAATTGAACCTGGATCTCCTACATCCAAGGTGAGTGTTCTAGCCATTGGGTAAAAGCAATAATGGGGGTGGGGAGGGCATCATCACTTTGTCATCCCCCTCCCTGATATATGTTTATTGGCTCAAGCCCCATGGGTGAGAGAGGCGAACTAGCACCTCTCTCATCCCTTCCCTTATTGGATTGCTCTGGGGCTCAGGCAGGAAATAGGCATCTGGATGCCTAGAGTGAGGCAGCCTTGCACATGCTCAGAGGCAAGTGGAAATTTAGATTCTGTGCGAGGTTAGGCAGCGGGCAAGCAGAAGTTTTGTGGGTCACAATGATGCCTAAGTACATTTGTGGAGCTGGATCTTAAAGATTAGCTGAGTCTAATTTTGAAAGGGTCTTGTGGCCCTAAGTGGAGGTGGAGTAATGGAATGGCTTAGTTCACTGGCAGATGGTTTGGACTCTGGCTAAAATGGTAAAAGCCTCGTTTTAAGGCAGTGGTGCGCAATCTGCAGCCCAAGGGCCGCATGTGGCCCATTTAGATTCTGTGTGTGGCCCACAAGACATTTTGTTTATTGTTTACTGTTGCCTATGTGCAGGGTTGCCAGATTCTGCTGGTTTCCATCCATGTCATTTTTTCCTACCGTATTACTAAAGAGACACACACTTAAAGCAAAGGCGTGTGAAGTGAGGAACAGGCTGATTGCACACAACATTGACTGTGACAGCTGTGTGCTCCCTTTGCATCCAGTCAGAAGTGCTGTTGCAGTTCAACTGGCACAACCCTGCACATTCCGGGTATACAAGTACAGTTAGCAAAACCATCTTATTCCAGGAGACTGTCTTGCTTATGACAATCTTGCAGCCCACTGAGTTGGAAGGCCACTCATGCAGCCCACTCACTAGCCACTTGCCCATCGCTGTCTTAGGAGCTCAGCAGGACAAGGCACATGCAAGGGTTTCCTATAGGCAGTGTTCCCTTGAAGCATTTTCCTTAGAGGCATTTTACTTACCAGGGCCTGTGTCTATAGTGACATCCTCCCAGAGACATTCTTTTTCCTCTGTAGAGGAACTGTTATGTAGTTCTTCATTTGGATGCGTTTTAGAGCTATGTTCTATCTTTGTATAATGTGACACTTTGTTTTGCCTGAAATTAGCACAAGAGTGGTCATAGTTTTGAAGCCAGGTCCGCTGACAGGGGGGCAGAGGGGGCAATTGCTCCAAACCCTGGTGATTCAAAGGGTTCTGGGGTTCCCAGCTGCTGCCACTGCTACTATGGCAGTGGCTGGAGCCCCAGCCCTTTAAATCACTGCCAGAGCATGGGGCTATGCGCTCTGCACGGTTCTGAGGACTGAAGGGGACCTAGCACCGTGCTCCCAGTGACACAGAAGGTCGGCTGCCCCTGCTCCCATCCCATCTGCCCAAGGCCCCATCCCTTCTGGGGT
The DNA here is from genome assembly GCA_032595735.1 of Pelochelys cantorii. Classification (NCBI taxonomy): domain Eukaryota; kingdom Metazoa; phylum Chordata; order Testudines; family Trionychidae; genus Pelochelys; species Pelochelys cantorii. Next base: position 50,977,470 of record CM064327.1, read on the forward strand.
CTGGAGCTCCACCCCCTCCCTTACCTGGGATCTGAAGTGGCTTTTCTCTGACAGCCCCACTGCTTGAAACTATGTTATTTACTCCATGCCTGAGAATAACTCGCACTGTGTACTGAATTGGGAAGTTTCCAGGTCTCATTTAGGCATGCCAGAATCCTAATAGAAGCCCATGGGTCTGAATAAGAGATCTGAATAACCCCTGGAGATCAGAGACGTCTATGGGTCTCACATCAGCATGCTGCTGCTTGACAGGATGACACAAGTTGTGTTCTGTCAGGCTTATATATGCACGTTTCTTCTGCAAGTGGGCAGCTGTGACATGCAACCAAGTCCTCAGCTTATGTAAAATGGTGTAACTGTTGTCCCTCTGAGTCTTGTGGACCATCTCCGTGCACTCACTCTGAATGTTGGGATATGAAACTTCATAGGTGCTGCACAAATGATGAAATCTCTTGCCCCACTGTAAATATCAAATGCACTTGAAAAGTATTTTAACTGATGCTTTCCTTTAAAAAAAAATTCTTTTCCCTGAAGTCTTATGGTAGAAACCTTTTGGCTGTTGGGTTCAGAGAGGGATGAAATCTGTTAGTAACTGAGTAGAGAGTAGTTATGAGAGGCGTTGAGAGTTGGTTTAAGAAATACATTAGCTAGATGTCAAATGATCAGAGTGAAATAGTGAACAAATTGTCGTCTTTAGGTGTCAGACTTAACCATGGAGATGAAAGAGACACATTTGCTTCTGGCAGCCTACAGTCAGGAAGACAACGCTGCATCAGTTTACACTCTGTTCACATTTTCAAGTTTATCTTTACAACCATAAATTTTAGGAAAGCTGTTTCTCGAGCCCATTGATTCAGGAAGGAGTTTTTTCACTGAATGGCTGACACCCCCCTTTTTTTTTTTTTTAAACAAACTTTTAATATTTTAGTTTATACTGATGGTTGAAATATCAACCCTAATATGCACTCATGTTGAATGAGAAGCCATACTGTGAGAATTCCTTGAAAAAGTATGTGGTGGGAGGGCCCAGGGGAGGCACTGATTGACATTACCTGATATTTCTCATTATAAAGCTGTGGCCAGATCTATACTTCAAACTTACATTTGTATAACTTTGTTGCTCAGAGGCATTGAAAAATCCGCACCTCTGAGCAATATATTTTATGCCAGGTTAACCTCTGTCCAGCTGAAGCACTGTACGAATAGACAAGCTCTATATTTTTAGTTGTTTATACCTATATGAAACTTTAATGGTTTGCGTTGAAATTTTCTGTGCTGGATATCAGCCTCAGGCTGATTTTTTTTTTCGGGGGGGTTCAATAAAAATGCTTCAGTTATTTTGGAGAGAGAGGTCAGGGGAAAATATTGCTTTGCATGGGTTGAAAAAGAATCTTTGAAGATTGGGAAACTTTTTTGTGTTGGGGGGGGCACTGACCCACAGAAAAATTAGTTGGGGAACACACAAATGAGAAACAAACAAAAAAAACCCTCCAAAATCCCCCAACCCTCACTAATGTGGCCCCCAACTGAGATACTTCACTCCTCTGGTGCTTCAGCCCCAGCAAGGGAGGAGGCAGGACAGGGAGGACTAAGGTTCAGGGCTTCCCATAGGCCAGATTTATTCTTCTGGGGTTCCAGGGTTAGTAGATTTTGTGGACCCCCTAGGCTTTGGGGTTGGGACAGAATTGCGGGGTTCAGGGTGAGGGACAGAGATGCCAGTGAGAGGAATGGAGGTACAGGATCTGGGTGGGGCGTGGGGTTCAGGAGGCAGTGAGGGTGCAAAGTCTGGGTGGAAACTGGGATATAGGAGGGGGTGAGAGTGCAAGGTCTGGATGAGAGGAGGGGTGCAGGAGCAGACTGAGAGTAGGGTGTCCAGCCGGGGGAGAGAGCAAGAGCAAGGGACAATGTTGTGTGACCAGGAGGGAGGGTACAGGAGCAAGGGTGGATGCAGGAGCAGGCTGGGAGGTAGGGTGTCTGGCCGGGGGTAGGGTGCAGGAGCAGGGTGTGGGTAGAGTGTCTGGCCAGCGGGGAGGGTGCAGGAGCAGGCTGTGGGTGTAGGGTCTCGGCAGGGTGATGGTGCATGAGGGGGCTAGGGTGCAGGGGTCTGGGCATTAGGGGGTGGGAGCATTTACTTGCCTTTGTGCCCTGCGCCACTCCCAGGCACCTCTTCCTGCTGCTCCCATTGTCTGGATTCTGTTGGAGTGTCAGCTTCTTGCTGGGGTGGCGGGGGGAGAGAAAGCCCAGAGTCTCGGTGCACCATCCAGCTCACAGAGAAGAAGCATTCCTCCTCACCTTCCCCCTCCCCTGGCTGGAGGAACAGCAGCGCAACTGGGTACTACTGTTCCCCCAGCCAGGTTGGGTTACCAGATGGGTTTCAAAAAAAAATATTGCACACACGTGATCCCAGAACAGGACTGTGGGGGTGGGGTGACTGGGAGGGGAGCGGGGCTGGTTGGGGGGAGTGGGGCTGGCTGGGAGAGATCGGGGGGTGGGGTGGACCGGCCGGTGGGAAGCAGGGCTGGCTGGGAGGGAGTAGGGGGTAGCGGGGCTGGCCGGGGGGGAACTGGACAGTGGGAAGCGGGGCTGGCCCAGGCGCGCACAGATCCTGGGGCGCTGCCCGTCTCGCACATGGTCCTGGCGGGGTGCACGGCTGAGTCCGGCCCCGGGGATTCCTTCCCCCCACTGTATAGTTATGCACTGCCTGGCTGGTAGACACACTCATGCAATGTGAATGTGTCTACCAACCAGGCTGTACGCAACTACATACGGATACTCATGATAATAATACAACTTACTTAATTAGAAAATACCAGACATTTATATGTCCAGTACTTTCTCAATTTGTTTCCCAGACAGAAAGCTCAAATATCAGACTGCCCGGTTCAAAACCGGACATTTGGCAACCCTATAGCCAGGAGACGGGGAGGAGGAGCACTTGTTCCCCATGAGCTGGATAATGCAGCAAGGTTGAGGCTTTCTCTCTTCTCCCATCCCCCAATAGGGTTACCAGGTAGACCCCGCCCCCCCCCCCCCAAAATACTGGACACACTTGATCGTGGGCGGGGGGGGGGAGAGGGACTGACCGGGAGGGGGCAGGGCTGGCCGGGAGAAAGGGGGGCGGGAGGCGGGGCTGACGGGGAGGGGGGTCGGGGACCGCGGGGCTGGCCAGGAGGAAAGGGGCGGGAGGCAGGGCTGGCGGGGGTCCATGGGGCTGGCTGGGAGGAAGGGGGGTGGGAGGCGGGGGGAGAGGTTGGGGGCCGTGGGGCTGGCCGGGAGGAAGGGGGCAGGAAGCAGAGCTGGGGGGGGTGGGATCAGGGGCCGGGGGGGCTGGACGGGAGGAGGGGGGCTGGAGGAAGGGGGGGTAGGAAGCAGAGCTGGCAGGGGGGGTGCAGCCACTGGCCGCAGCCACAGTCCAACAGGCCGCGCCCCTGGCAGGCACTCCCTCTAGTTGCTAGTAGAAGCCGGGCGGGGGCAGGGAGACACTCCCCCTGCCCAGCTTCTGCACGCAACCAGAGCCTCCCAGCTGGGAGGCGGGGCTGCGATTGGTGCTGGGAGCCTCTGGTTGTGTGCAGAAGTCTGGTGGGGGGAGTGGCTGGGAGTCCCCGCCCCTCCCCTCCCCTCCCCACCCGGCTTTTGCACGTGACCGACCACAGGGCTCCCAGTGCCAATCGCAGCCCCGCTTCTCAGTCGCTCCCCTTGCACATGTCCGGTATTTTCTGAATTTTTCTACCGGATAGAGGGCGCAAATACCGGACTGTCAGGTAGAAAACCGGACACCTGGCAACCCTACCCCCCAGCAGGAAGCTGGTGCTGGCACTCCAACTGCATGGGGGAGGAAGCAGGAGGGTGAGGCTGCAGTGCTATCATGGGCTCCCTGCTGCGGGTGGAAGAAGGGGAACTGAATTTGATCTGCAGACCACCAAGAAGGTGGCTGCAGAGCCCCCTCACACTGACTTGGGAAACCCTGGGGGGTAGGGTTACCAGGTAGGTTTAGAAAAAATACCTGGACACAGTTTGGGGGTGGGGGGTGGCATGGCTGGCCGGGAGAGGTGCGGGGGCAGCGTGGCTGGCCATGGGAGGTACGGGGGCCGGGGGGGGCGGGGCTGGCGGGCGGGAGGTCGGGGGCAGCGTGGCTGGCCTGAGGATATGGGGGAGGAGTTGGGGGCAGCGCGGCTGGCCTGGGGAGATCAGGAGGAGGAGAACCGGCCGGCAGGAAGCAGGGGTGGCTGGGAGGGGGTCAGGGGCAGCGGAGCTGGTCGGAAAGGGTCAGGGGAAGCGGGGACTGACCCGAGCATGTGCAGATCCCGAGGCGCTGTCAGTCCCATGCACGGTCTGGAGAAGCGCGAGTGAGTCCGGCTGTGGCTCCACCACACGCTCAGGAGCAGGGACAGGGCTTCTCCTCCTTCCCAAGGTGTCAGACACAGCCAGGGCTCCCAGCGCCGATCGCACCCCGCCTCCCAGCCACTCCCCCAGCCCCCGCCAGGCTTCCGTCCGGTGCCCAGCCAGAAATCCAGAAAATACCGGACATTGCACATGTCCGGTATTTTCTGGATTTTTTTACCGGACAGAGGGCCCAAAACCGGACTGTCCGGTATTCTACCGGACACCGGGCAACCCTACTGGGGGGTGCATTTGCACCCTTCATATCTCTCCTCCATATGGGCCTGCTTCAGTATGCTTTTTTAAAAGCTAGGAAATTACACACAAACACGTTAACAGAACATTAGTAAATTGCAAAGTCAAGCACCGAAAAGTTAGGAAATGCCAAAGTTAAAGTTGCATGTGCAACCGTAATCTGATCCCCAGTGCATAGGCACTATGACAAAGCCTTTTTTCCTCCACAAGGCCCCAGCCTCATTCAGTGCACAGGGTGGGCCTTTTCTGGTGATAAACTCCTTGTGTAGTGAAGGTGGTTGTTTCTGCAGGACCCCACCCCATTTGTTCCAGAAGTTGGAAGGTGTGTAGTGAATGAAGCAGGGTGTTGCAGGAAGAGGAAGGTCACTGTCATAATTAAAGTCGTTTAGTTGGATTCTCTTCCTGTCTGTGTCACAGAGTCCCTGTGAGATCCTAACATTCATAAACCAGACTTTTCACAGCAAGTCACTAATTTTGTGTTCTTGATTTTCTGGGTATCTGACTTGAGACCCTACGGTCTGATTTCAGAGAGAAAGAGCATTCACTTCTGCAACATGAAGTTAATGGAAGCTGCACTTCGTTAAAAATGAGGTTCTATGCATCTCAGATGGAGCACCTAAAATTAGTAGATGCTTTTGACCTTCATATCTGTGCCTTACCTCATCTGAAAAATGGGGATGATAAATATCCGCACTTCCACATGTGTATTGTGAAAATAATTAATTGATGTTTGTGAAGCACTAAGGTCCTGTAGTGATGAGCACCATGGAAAAGCTAATGAGTGAGTAAATTAATAATTGTGCCTTCAGAGCAGGGTTTGAATCTTGTGAAGTGTGGGTACACATTGATCAATGAGGAGAATATCAAATAATGAATCTGCTTGTTAAGGGAGCACTGCTCATCCTGTGCACTGAATATGCTGTGGATCCTGCAAAAAGAAACAACAGTATGTGATCATGTACTTAAATACTGTCATAATATATGTAAGCGGGGGAATGGCCCCGCTATTGTGGGGAACTTTCCTGGCTTCTATACTACCCCAGCGAAATGGACCAGCGAAAAGATCTGAGTCCCTGCTCCCACTTCCTTTACCCAAAAGTCTCCCTGACCCTGAGGGCTCCCCTTCCATTCTCTTGAGTAGCAGAGTCCTCCAAATCCCAACAAGGCTGGGCCCAGGTTTTCTGGGGCTGAATCCCTGACCTTGTAGTCACTTTACTTAAGAGTCACTTTAGTTAAGAGTAGGGTGTCCCCACTCCAGGGTGCTCTCTTTGCACAGGATGCTTTCCTGACCCACTGATCATTACATACAGTTCAAAGCTAATACAATTTATTAAACAGCAACTGATTAAAAAGAAAAAGGTTAAATGAGAACACATAGCCCCACTTTGTGGCATGGGGACATCACAAACAGCAGTTTGCAGAGTGTAAGGACAGTTCACAGTCTGTTCCTCATAAGTCCCAGGGCGCTCTCTCAGGCCCTGGCTGAGCTGCAGGTTGGACACGCTTGCTCTGGCTGTGACCACATGACTTCAGGCTCTAGGTGGTAGGACCCCTCTCCCCGTTGGAGTTACAATCCCTCTTCAAGTCTGGCCTGCGAGGCCTCTTGGCTGGTGGTGTTTCCCTGCCCAGAGCCTCTTTTCCCCCCCTTTGCTGGTCCCAGCTGCTCACCACACCCAGCTGCAGAATATGTTGCTTTGCCAGCCTCTATCTCCTTGCTTTGCTTCTCTGATCCCTTTTGCTCTCTGGTCACTGCAGGTCTGCCTTTCAGCACAGCTTGCGCTCCTTGGGCTGTTTGTGTCTGGCTCTGTCTCCTTTTCTCTCAGTGGCTATGTCTACACTGGCGGGTTCTTGCACAAGAACATCTTGCGCAAGGGTTCCGGCGCAAGAACTCTTGCACAAGAACACGTCCACATGGCCATGTGCTTTTGCACAAGAGCGTCCATGGCAGTGGGGATGCTCTCTTGCACAAGGAAGCTCTGATGGCCATTTTAGCCATAGCGCATTCTTGCACAAGAAACCCCTGCCACACATCCATATTTCCTTCTTGCGCAAGAGCTCCTGCGAAAGAGGGCTTACACCTGTTAGAAAAGAGAATAGCCCTTGCGCAAGAAGCCCTCTCTTCTGACGCCGTACTGTAAATCTTCTTGCGCAAGAACGGGCGGGCAGTGTGGATGCTCTGTGGAAGAACAGCTGTTCTTGCGCAAGAACCCGCAAGTGTAGACATAGCGAGAGGCCCAGAAAATCTCAGCTCACACAGAGGACGGAACCTGGCCTCCTAATTTCCTCATTGGCCTGTCCGACCTGTCCTGGCCTCTTCCGATTGTCCCTGGGGACTGTCAGTCTCATGGACCCTTCCCCTTTTGATACTGGGAGCTAGCCAACCAAAAACCCCCATTGAGTTTTAGTAAGGGGCTAACCAGTCCCCTTACATATAGCACAGGCAGGCTGAAATAAGGTTGCACAGCATTAAATCTGACACTTCCTAAATTTTGAGGGTTTGGCTTGCCAACCTTAGTGTAGTTATGCTGGCAATATTGAATGGAAATAGAGAGCCTTTGTGCCTCTCAGAATGAGGTTCAGAGTTTCTAGTCTATTTTTAAAATGTTCTTAAATATAATCATCATTGCTACAATCAAATTTATACCATCTGTGTCTTACCTCTGAGTTCTAGTTGTTTACATGTTGAGTATTTTGCTTTTCAAGACAGTGGAGAGACAAATTTTCTAGGTAGCATGTCAACTGGCTGTATGTCAAGAAGTATAAAATGACTAATGCTTCCTACTATTTACTATTTACTTTCCTAAAGTAACTGTTCTAGTTTTCTGTTGAAACTGCCCATAGTCCTTCCATGGAAACAGACGCACATTAAATCATTTGTCCTGAGTATTTATGTGCCTATGGTGACATGTGCTTTTTATAGCAGAACTAACTTATCTTGGCATAATTATCTTTCCTGTGAACTGAAAATAACACACCATTTTTGTACCTGTTGATGTTTTAAAAACTATACATAGATGTTTGGGAGAGTCAAGCATCTTTCTGCTCTGTTGTTGTTAAATTACCAGAGGGGTAAAGAAGTAGTTTACTTAAGAGATATCTACATTAGAAGTTTTGATGACATATAACTGCCAGCATGGCTATATTACTAGCATTCTCACTTGTCTGCATTTGCAAGAGAGCCCATCCTCACAGTGATTGGTTGTATTGGAAAAAGATCTGGGTGGATATAATAGTGTGCCCTGCCCACTAGCCAGAACACTGCCTTCTCAGAAAAGATTTTACAGGTTGAACCTCTCTAGTCTGGCATCCTCAGGACTTGACCGCTGCCAAACCAGAGAATTTGCTGAACCATGAAAGGTCAGTATTGTCTAGCTGCTAGCAGCATTACCAGTACGTCCACAGCTCACTGGGCTGTTAGAAGACATTTGGGGTAAATTAGAACTAAAGAACAGCACAGAACACTGGGAGCCAGGACTGGTGGCTATAAACAGACTTTATGGGACTGCAGGAAACTTGGGCATATCCAATGATAAGTGGACATCCAGCTAACTAACATGATGCTGGACCACAGATGTTGCCAGACCAGGGGGTGCCTGGCTAGAAAGGTTCACCCATAGTGCATTATGCGATACCAACACTTATTTCAGTGAATTATGGGAGTTGAGGGTGAAATTCTCACACATCCCACTATACCATCCCATAACCTGGTCTTCCTTGTGCCAGTTTTCAGTCTCTGCCATCTTGCTATGTGAAGTATAGAGGCTGAACTGATCAGCAAAACTATCTTGCCTGTTTAGAGACTGAGCAACTGATTGTTCTGGGTTGGCAGAACTCTGACAGTTATAGGGTTACCAGGTGGCTTAAAAAAAAAAAACCAGACACACACTTGATCTCAGATGCGGGGGGGACACCTACCAGGAGGGGAGCGGGGCTGGCCGAGAGGATGTGGGGGAGGGAAACCGGCTGGCCAGGGGAGATCGGGGTAGGGGGCTGGCCGGGGCAGGTGGGGGAGACCAGCCGGCGGGAAGCAGATCTGGCCGGGAGGGGGGAGCGGAGCTGGCCGGGGGATATTGGGAGGAGAAAGGGGCGGGGAGAACTGGCTGGCAGGAAGCAGGGCTGGTTGGGGGCAGCAGGGCTTGCCGGGGGAGATCGGGTCGGGGGGGACCGGCCGACGGGAAGTGGGGCTGGCCGGGAGAGGGTCGGGGGGAGCGGGGCTGGCCGGGGAGGGGAGCAGGGGGAGAGAATCGGCCAGTGGGGAGCGGGAGTGACCTGGGCGCGCACAGATCCCAGGGCACTGCCTGACCCGTGCACGGTCCTGGCAAAGCACGAGCGAGTCCGGCCCCGGGGATTCCCTCCCGCCCCCCACCTCACATAGTTGCATATTGCCTGGCTGGTAGACACATTCACGCAGCATGAGCATGTCTACCAGCCAGGCAGTATGCAAGTACGTACTGATACTCCTAATAATAATAAAACTTACCTAATTAGAAAATGCCAGACATTTTATGTGTCCGGTATTTTCTTAATTTTTTTCCTGGACAGAACCCTCAAATACTGGACTGTCCGCTTCAAAACCGGACACCTGGCAACCCTGGACAGTTACCATGACAGCTGGGTGTGCTGCTATGAACTGGAGAGAACTAAGGATAACTGGAGGATGCAAGCAATGAATGACCGTTGCTAGTTGCTGCAGCTATTCACTGACTGACTGCATATGATAGACTAGCAGTTCTGGGCCTGAGAAACTAGCATGGAGAAATGGGATTGCATCATGGTGCAAATATGGAAGGATAGTGGAGGTGGCAGGATTTGCAGAAGGCCACATTTCTGGAGTTGTGTGCTGAGCCTGTCCCAGCCCATTAGTGCAGGCACACCAGAATGAGAGCTGCTGTGGCTATCCTTGTTCTAGAACAGTGGTGCACAACCTTTTTTCAACCACAACCCCCATATACTCGTGTTGCGACCCTCAAGATAATTTGAGCGGCGCAGCACTTAGATCCGGGTGGCCGGGCCCAGCCTTTGGCAGCCCCGTAGCACAACGCAACGCTTAGATCCAGGCGGCTGGGGCTGGGCCCGGCTGTTGGCGGCCCCCCAGGAAGACAGCCATGAGCCCCCTGGGGGTCGCGACTCACAGGTTGCACACCACTGTTCTAGAACACTAGTTCTCAACCCGTGGCCCACTCAGCACACTACTGCAGCTCGTGTGACACCTCTGGGCCAGACAGGTAGTATTAGATGCAGCCCATGGTGGTAAATAAGCTGAGAACCACTGTTCTAGAAGCTGTCGCAGAGTAATCAATCAGTTTACTATGGTGGGAGTAGTCATCAGCCAGTAATTGTTCTGTGGCACAGGATGCAACTCCAGGCCATGTGCTGAAAATAATGTATTTGATAAAACGGGCTTCCCTAATTATGTTGGAGCCATAGATGGGATAGGATGCATAGCCATCCATTTCTTGCCTCTCTGCCCCCTCTTCCCAATTCAGAGTAGATACGTGGAAAAGGGCTACTTTTCCATGATTATGCAAGCCTGGGTGGATCACTATAGATGCGTCAGTGATACTAACGTTGGCTGTTCAGAAAAGCTTCTTGGTGCTCACATCTTTAGGAATGCAGGATCTCTTAACAAGCAGGGACATCTCCCCCAAACTGCCATATTCACATGGGTGGAGCTGCCATGCCAAATCTGGGTTTCAGCCTGTGGTTTGTTTCCCTGGCTCAGGAAGCCAAACACTGGGCACCAGCACAGCAGCAGGGAATGATTTAACTGTTGCCTGAGCAGGTGCTGGATGAGTGTGGAGTATGCCATTGGCAGATTAAAGGGTGATGTCTAATGACTAGGCTGGAGTTTAGTGAGTAAATAGTCCCATTGTTATTGTTGCGTGTTTTCCTCTACACAGTATTTGTGAGATCCTGGGGAAAATGTTACCAGCAGAATGGAGGAATAAAGTGGAAAGACTATGCACTGATTTGGTGCAGCCAGACATAAGGGCAGTTACCAGAGCCCTTAGAGGCATCATGCAGCTGAGGGAAACTCTAAGTGCACACTTTGACGGTGAACTGCAGCCAGTGTGATTTTTTTAGTTTTACTTTGTGAATTTGGGTTGTCTGTGTATTATAAGATAAAATGAGTCAGTTGTGGGTTTTGCAAAATAGAACCCTGATATGCAGAAATAGACAACAAGCAAACCACTAAAAACATTAAGTGCAAGGTGCCGGCTGCTCTGGCCTGCATCCCGCATCAGCATATGTGTACTCACAACAATTCTCCTTATTGTTCATTGGAGTCAAATGCCAGGGATACTGTTGCAGTTCATGCTGTTGCCATCAGAGGGCATGTGGGCTTGGCCCCAGGAAGAAGGAATTGTCCATACAGCTGCTGCAATGCAGACTTTTGAATGTTTTGCTCCATAATACTTTGGAGCACCTGAGTTTTCTATCTGAGAAGCTGCCTGAGGTCTTGGTGCACATGTCAATAGACCTTTCTGTCCTTCTGCCTTTCTCTGTATGTATGTGTTAGATCTCTACAGAAACTCCAAAACCAGATCCTCACGTAGCTTCCCCCTCCCCACCCAATCAAGGTCTGTCTTTAAAGGAGGCATGATCAGTGTAGCCCCTCAAGAATGTCCCAGCCCAGAGGTCACTGATAACAACCAGAGAGGCAGCCATTGTTAGATTTAAGAGGTTAGCTGACATCACAAAATAAATGCTGCAGCTGCTTAATATTTCGCACATAGAGCTGTGTAAAGAATATGAACAGGATCACAGTCACATCTGCTTGCTTCAGGTTTGTGCATGAGCACATGCCATGGTGAGTGTATGGGAGTACCTTTCAAACCCTTTAATTGTGATAGGTGCAGGGCTAGATGTGGGGTCCAGGGTAAATATAGGGATAATGCAGTAAACATTGTTGAACTTTGGCAGTGGGGATCCTGGCAGCTATATTGCTTTCAAGGATGCACAAGGCCCAGAGAAAGTAGTTGCTTGAGATGGCTTGAGGTAAGGTTGCCTGGGTCCGTACACAGCTGGGTTTTTCACAGTGATCACACCCCTGCTGGAGCTCACTGCGGTGGGTGGGAGAAACCCAGGTGCTCTTCCTAAAAAGGCAAAGATCAGAGTATCTGCTGAAAGTTTCCCCAACATTGTGCCAGAGGACAAAAAGGCTGTCCAGGCCAAGGTAAACTGGAAACTCTGCAAGTGGAGGAGAGTGGTGCTAGTCGGCTATTTCAGTCCAAGCCCCCTGAGCCAGCACCAGTTTTGTCTTTCCTGAATCTATGCACAGCAAGCTAATATTTTGTTTTGTACTTGGATTTCCATACATGAAAGGCAAAATATTGTGTTTATGGTCGAGAAAACCTTCATCTCATAAGCTTACAAGAGCATTTCTACAACATCATGGAGTGAATGGCCAGATATAGATTACCTGCAAGCATTGTTTTGTATTTTTTATGTATTTATTTTACATGTTTGGGTGTTTTGTGTATATTTCTTTTCTGGGTTCATTTTTATTTTAAAAACATTCTTTCTTTTGAAAGGCTTCTTATCTAAATCTTCTGCCAAAGCATGTGTTTGAGAATGCTTTTGTGGTATCTTATTTATTAGTAGTAGTATGTATGTATGTTTGTATTTATTTTTGGCTGTTGCTGACAGTGTGTGCCCTTCAAATAAACCACCTACAATAAAACACAATCCCTTTGTTTTTGTCACATCCATTTTGACAGGGAGATAAGGGACAGAAAAAGAGGAGTGAAGTATTGAGGAGCATAAAGAGAGCTTTAAAAAAGTATGCATTAATGGGGACATTAAAATGCACCTAGCTGAGTCCCTGTCCCCTTCCTTGGTGTATTCTGTCTCTGATCCAGCTGCATCTCAAATTGCTCCTGGCTTTGCATCCTTCATGTCGTCTTCCTCACTGTGCATTTCTGGGGTGTCTTCTACTAGATGTTGTGAGGTGTCCCCTATCATAGGTTGGTGGTGGGCTTCCTGCTCAGTACGACATCAAGCTCTGTATAGTAGAGGTAGCTGAGGGAGGCAATACTAGATTGGGGTTGCCATCTTTTTAATGACTGGTAACCAGATTAGGGATGTTAGTGTATAGTTGTTTAAATGGTTAAACAATACTCCTGGGTTTATCGGTTAATTCTAATGGCTACATGCACACACATCCTGTATCAGAGGCAGCAAGGGGTGGGGAGGCAGAAGCTGGTGAGCATGGGAAGATGGCTTTTAAGCTGGCTTCCCACATGTGCTAGTTCCTGCGGAGCCAACTTCCCTCCCCCGCTGCCTCTCACAGAGGCAGCAGCATGGGGGCAGAGGGGCAGGAGGGAGCCTGCTTAAAAGTTGGCTGCCTATGAGCACCAGATCACACATAGTTGCCTGCCCCCCGTGCTGCTGCCTCTTTATCAGAGGCCGTGGGGGGGAAGGGGAGGGAGCTGGTGCTTGTGGAGAGCTGGCTTAAAAGCCGGCTCCCTGAGAGCACTGGCTTCCACCTACCACACCTTACCTTCCCCTTTCCCTTCCCCCGCGTAAATGTGTAACGTCTAAAAATTCAAGCGGTTACACCTTTATACAGAAATACGATAGTTAAAATCCGTTCTGTGAGCCTGGGTAGCAGGAGACACGGATTCAACTGGAACAGTCCCATGTGAGATTACTGTCAAGACCATTTGTGCCCTTCACTTTACAGCCCCCAGATTTAGCCTTAGCATCTTCCTCTCTAAAGTGTAGCTACTCAGATCAGGGTGACCCATGGTTTCTGCAAGCTGCAGGTTGCATTTTAAACAGCTGTATTGTGTGTTTTTTCTCTTTTTTTTTTTTCCCCTCCCATTTTGATTCATTCCTGGGAAATGACCAGCTTCTAAGGAGTGGCCAGTTCAAGAGCTCAATGGCAAAAGTTTGCATGGCCTGAAGTAACATAGTTAGAAGGGCCTCATAAACATCCTTTGCCAGCCCAGCCATGCTCCTCCATTTCCCAGGAGTGGCGGGAGCTGGGAGTTTGAGAGACTGGAGGAACTGGGCAGAGATGTGGTGTTGGGATACGTGTAATGTTAATGTGTAGAGCTGGTAAGAACGTTAGAGGCTCCTCCACCCTAGGAGCTGCTAGCATGGCCCTCTGGGCTTTTATTCCCTGGCCCCAGTCGCAGAGGTACCCTTATACTTGGAGAAATGGAGTGTCTAAGGCTGGTAGCCCTCCCTTTTGTAGGGTGGCGGGGAGGCAGAGGAAAGGCTCAGAGTGAGCACTCACCATGGTCATGAATTTATGGATCATGTTATGTGACTTGGGATCACAAAATAAAGGCTGGTCTCTTAACAGCCCTCCCATGTATTTGCACCTATACAGCACAAGGGTCTGAATCTCCCTGTCAGAGAAACAGGTGGTGGCAAATTATCATTCACAGCCACCTTGAAACGGCCTCTTTGGAATGATTAGTTTCCTCTGAATGGCCTAACAGGACCTGGTCTGTAATTCATGCTCCTGCAACCAGGAAGCAGACTCTCCTATAGAAAAGGAGGAGAGACACCAGTTTAAATTTACTTTCAAGTAAAAGACAAATTAATGAGTGGCTTCGAAAGAGCTTCTCATTCATTTAAATATGCTTGGAGGTGTAAAAACACACTTCACAATCCTTCCAAATGATAATATTTACTGTTGTGTTGTGCTATAATTGTAGTAAATAGTGTATATAGGGGTGTGTGTGTGTGTGTGTGTGTGTGTGTGTGTGTGTGTGTGTGTGTGTGTGTGTAAAAATATATATACTTATGCATAAATATGCATACTTTGTTGTTCGAAAACAACGAGCAGTCCTGTGGCAACTTAGGGTATGTCTACACTGCCACCCTAGTTCGAACTAGGGTGGCTAATGTAGTCATTCGAAGTTGCAAATGAAGCCCGGGATTTAAATATCCCAGGCTTCATTTGCATCTTGCCGGGCAGGCGCCATTTTTAAATGCCCTTAATTCGAACTCCGTGCCCGCGGCTACACGCGGCACGGAGTAGGTAGTTCGAATTAGGATCTCTAATTCGAACTACCGTGGAATGAGGTAGAGATCCTAATTCAAACTACCTACTCCGTGCCACGTGTAGCCGCGGGCACGGAGTTCGAACTAAGGGCATTTAAAAATGGCGCCCGCCCGGCAAGATGCAAATGAAGCCCGGGATATTTAAATCCCAGGCTTCATTTGCAACTTCGAATGACTACATTAGCCACCCTAGTTCGAACTAGGGTGGCAGTGTAGACATACCCTTAGAGACTAACAAATATATAGGATCATGAGCTTTTGTGGGTAAAACCCACTTCACCAGATGAGTTGGAGTGGAAATAACAGAATCCAAGGTATATACAACAGTCCTTGGATTCTGTTATTTCCACTCTAACTCATCTGATGAAGTGGATTTTACCCACAAAAGCTCATGATCCTATATATCTGTTGGTCTCTAAGGTGCCACAAGACTTACAGACTAACACAGCTACCTCTCTGACTTTTGCTGTTTGAGTTATTCTTAGGTTAAGAATTATGAGTTATCCAAAGTTGCTTACCTTATCAAGTAGTCAGGTATTGCTTCCCAAAAATGATGATGATGATATTGTCTGGACTGTCTTTGTTACTAGTAAATTTATTTTGAAGAAGACCCGACAGCAATTTTAGAGACCGTAAAGGGCAAAGAGGTGGTGACCTAGTTCAGTGATGCTAGATAGAAGTGGCTGCCTTAGGGTACATGTATACAGCAGGGCTAAAGTCACATTAAGCTACACAAATTCAACTATGTCAATTGTGTAGCTGAAGTCAAAATAGCTTAACTCAGCTTTTGGTGCTGTCTATACAGCAGGAAGGTGAAGGAAAAACACTCTTCCTTCAACTTCCCTTAATCCTCGTGAAATGAATCATGTAAGAAGTCCTCCAGCTTTACATTATTTCGAAATAAAGGCATGTAGTGTAGACGCGCACTGTGTTATTTTGGAATAACATCAGTTATTCCGAAATAACACTGATGTGTAGACATACACATAGTGGTGCTGAGTTTCTCCCCCCCCCCCCATTTAAAAGAAATAAAGAAAAATGTAATAATAATTGCTTTTAATTTTGCAGGCATGCAGCAGCATTAAGCGTGAAATGACCTTCGCTACATTTCAACAGGATGACCTAAAAAGTGACATCAGTCAAAAATTACCAGACCAACAGTTTCTCCTGTTGACCATGAGGGAGGAAGATTTAAAAACTGCAGACACCAAAAAACCAAACAGAATTCATGAGCATGAAAAAGAAAACACTCGTTCTGTCTGTCTTCTTGAACAGAAACGCAAGGTTGTTTCTTCAAATATTGATGTGCCTCCGGCAAGGTAAAGACAAGTTTTAAAAGCATGTTTTGTTTTGTCTCTTTAATGGAAGAGGGGAGGGAAGTTTGATTACTTGTACTGTTGGCACAGTGAAACTAATACGTATTCTCCAGCAGTTCAAACAAAATCATTAAACTGTTCTTCTGAGGTGTCTGCTGGAGAACTAAACACCCATATAAAAAAATGGAAGCTGAAAGCATTTGAATCTTATAAATACGTATTGCTTCTGTCCCTTCACTGTCATTAAAGAGTTGTGCAGGGTATAGACAGTTTCAATCCGCTTAGCTGCACTATTAGTAGTGTACTTTGGCCAAGAAATTTTTAAAATGAAAAAAACATGAATACCGATAAAAGGAGGAGGGAGAGGAAAATGGAGATGGAATAGTTTGAACAGAGAGGTGGACATAAATATAGTGTGAGGTTATGATTTTACATCTAGACCGGGGTGGGCAATAATTTCTGAAGGGGGCCACTTCACAAATTTTGGAAGTGGTCGCAAGCTGCCCCGGAAGGGTGGGGTGCTGGGCAGAAGGGGCGGGGCCTTGGGTGAGAGGAGACTTTGTCTGGGGGCGGGGGAGCGCACAAAATCTCTTCTCTCTCAATTCCCACTCCCGCTCTGTCAGGGGCATCGGTGCCTAAAGGGAACTGTCAGCCATTTTGAACAGCTGCTGGTTCCCTCTAGTGCCACTCACCCCTGGCGGGGGGAGGAGACTTTGCACACTCCCCCATCCCCAGGTCTCTATTTGGCCTGGGGGTAGGGGAGCGGCAGGCTGGATCGAATGGCTTGGTGGGCTGAATCCAGCCCGCGCACCCTGTTTTGCCCACCCGATATAGACTCTAGGGTGGTGTAGCACAGAGCCAAGGCACCCTAGAAGAAACAGGGGAGGAATTACGTCTCTGAGAAGCAAGAGAATGATGACTGAGGCTGAGCCAAGGCTCTTCCCACTCCTGTGCCATCTGCCTGAATGCTTGCTGTCCCACACCATACCTGCATTTGCAACATGGAGACACTTATGGGAGCATGTGAGGTCTTAGTCTTTACACCCCTAGGGCAGAGTCATAATGTGGCCTATTGAACATGGGGAGAGAAGGAGAGACAGTGAATGAATGACTTGAGGAAAGGAGGGGACCATTACAAAGGAAAGAAAAATCTGTGTGTTGCCAAGAGGTGGGATAGGGTGTGGATAATCAGCTAAAACTGTGTCTTTGAACTATTATAGTGTAAACAGTTGAGCATACTTTTACTTTGTACATTTTGTTACACCTCTCTTGTCCACTGTGGACCTCCTGTAAATACACACAAATGTAGGTAGTTTTAGCATTTTTATTAGACAGTTATACTATTGTTTTAACTGCTTAAGATGTATATTTGGGAACAAACAATTGTTCTCCAACTTGACAAATGCCCAGGTAAGAATGAGATAACAGTATGTTTAGTTGTATGTTTTCTGGAGTTTAAGCAACTACTAGAAATGCTGCTTGTCTGTAAAAATGTGGGTGGACTGTAGATGGATTGGAATCTTCTGGAACTTGTAGGATGTCAAGATAGCAAAAGTGAAAAATCGACCGAGGGTGAGAGCAATAGGTATCTATATAAGAAAAGCCCCCAAATTTCAGGACTGTCCCTATAAAATCAGGACATCTGATCACCTTAGGAACTTTGTGAGGTCTATACTCTTTTTCACAATGAGAGCAAGAAAATGCTTCCTCTAGAAAATTAGAATGTGAGAAAACATATCTGACACACACACATTTGTAAAGTTTCTGTGATGGTTCAAACTTCTCCTGATTCTTCTCTCTGTAATGGCTAAAAACCACTGCAGGTAATGTTGGGGTGAATATCCTGAGGTCCAGAGTAACCTGTCATGTTGTTCTTGTTTGATTGATTGATTGTTTTAATTTTGGCATTGAGGTTTTCAGTAAAGGCTTTGTAAAATGTCTGCATTGTAAATTCATTTGTATATAGTGAATGCCTTCCAGTGTGTCTAGTTGTCCAAGTTTGTTTGTTACAAGTTCTACTTTTGAGGTACATTGTGGGACTGGAAGTGGGAAAAGTATGTTATGATTTGAGCTGCAAAGTTAAAGATTGGATCAGAGCTTCCCTGAAGTCTGAAGATGATGGTATAACTGGTATTGCTCTGGCCCCTAAAGATAGAAGCCAACTGTGGAAACCCATGTAGGTCACAGATGTTCAGAACTGGGATTCTGTTTCAGTGCCATGTCTAATAAACAAGTGAATGTTTAAGATTTGAAAACCTTAGTGTATTTCAGTGTTTTCATGATCCTGACCGTGTATTATCCGAGTGCCACCCAAACATGACTGGATTAATCTAAAAACACCCCTATGAGTAAGAAATTAATTACCCTTCTGGATAGATATTAGGAAAACATTTCTAACCTAAATCTACCTTGCTGCAGATTAAGTCCATTACTACTTATTCTACCATCAGCGGACTTAGAGCACAAATGATAATTGTCTGCTTGTAACATATTGAAGACCGCTTTCAGGTCTTCTTTCAGACTTCTTTTCTTAAGATTAAACACGTCCATTTTTAACCATTCCTCATAGGCCAAGTTTTCTAAACCTTTTATCATTTTTTCCCCCTCTCCTGTGGACTCTCCTGTGGTGGTGCTTGTGATTGGACAGAGTGCTCTAGTTGAGACTTCTCCAGTGCTGAACACAGCAAGACAGTTACCTTACATGTGACACTCCTACTTATACTGAGGATGTTAAAATGCGATTATCTGGCTTATCGTATAGTCAATACAATTTGCATTGACTGTACGATTAGTCGATAAGCGCCACTCTGCAGAGCTGCAGCAGGGTAGCTCCAGGAGCTGACTTGAGCCGGTTCTGAGCAGTCCTGGCTCGTGCTGGCTCAAGAGCCACCTGTACTACAGCTCTGCATTTTAAATGTAGTAAGAGCCACTGGGCTCTTACTATATTTAAAATGCAGAGGCACAGAGATCAGCACAAGCCAGGACTGCTTGCCCTGAGTCCAGCAGCCCCTTTTGGAGTGGACAGCGCTCTCTGCTGCGAACAAGGGCTGGTGCAGGAGCAGCCTCTGCCTGCGGCCATCCCTGGCTGCCGCGAACAGGGGTTGCTTGGCGGCAACAGCCCCTGTCTGCGGAGCAGCCCAGCTCCCTCCTGGGACCCCTGTGGTCAGGGGCTGCTTCGCAGCAGCATTCCCAGTCCCCCCTGCTGCCTTTGATAGAGGCAGCAGTGGCAGCAGGCAGCACCCCAGAGACCGCACCCCAGCCCAGCTCCTGTCCCTGCCCCCCCCCTTGCTGCCTCTCATAGATTATGGGGGGCACTACAGAGAGCACGGGGCGAGCAGGGACTCCCTGCGGCACTTCTGATTTTGAAATGTGAAACAGAACAGAAACAGAAGCGCCCTCAGTGGGAACCAGCGTGAGCAGAGACTGAAGCAGTCCTCACTTGTGGTGTTCCCTCCTGTGCCTCTGCCTCCCCTGCCCCCTGTGGAGACCATGCTGAGGGGAACTGGGTTAAAGCCAGTTCCCCTCAGCACTTGCTCCTGCTCCCCCCCCTTGCTGTCTATCTCTGATAGGGGAAGCGACTAGTCAAGTTGCTATTCGACTATCCGATAAATTCCTTTTCAGCAGATCTGTTGTCTAGCAAGTTATTCCCCATTTTGTAGTTGTGCATTTGTTTTTTTTTTCGTGCAAAGAGTAATATTTTGCACTTGTCTTTATAATATTTCATCTTATTGATTTCAGAACAGTTCTCCAATTTATCCAGGTCATTTTTAATTCTAATTGTGTCCTCCACAGTGCTCGTAACCCTTCTCAGAATGGTGTCCTCCACAAATTTTACAAGCATAGTCTCCACTCCATTATTGAAGTCATTAATGAAAATAGTGAATAGTACTGAACCCTAGGACAAACTCCTCCACAACTCCACCAGAATGTCCATCTGTGTGATACAGTCTGTCAACCAGTTTTGCATCCACTTTATAGTAATTTTGTCTGCCTTACATTTCCCTAGTTGTGTATGAGAATGCCAAGGGGGGGGCGGACTGTGTCGATAGCCTTACTAAAATTAAGATAGATCACATCTACAGCTTCCTCTGTATGCACAAGGCCAGTAACCCTGTCAAAGAAACAAATTAGGTTGGTTTGACATGATTTTTTCTTGATGACAAAGCCACGTAAGCTATTCCGTATAACTCTGTTATCCTCTAGGTGCTTACAACTTTGTTTGACCATTTGTTCCAGTATATTTCCAGGCATCCAGGTTAGGCTGACTGGTCTATGTTTCTCCAGGTTCTCTTTGTTCCCCCTTTTAAAGTTAGTACTATGGTTGCCCTTCCCCAGTTTCATCCTCCATAGACTTTCAAAGATAATCACTGTCAGTTCTGAAACTGCTGTGGCTTAGGTACTCTAGGATGAATTTCACCAGGCATTGATGACTTCTATACATCTAATTTATATTTCTTTATATATAAAACATTTATATTTCTTTATAAAAACCAGTTCTTTTTCCTATTTTGACTTGCATTCCTCCCTCTTGTTAAATATTAAGTTGTTAAGTATCTGATCACAGCTTACATTTTTTGTGAAGTGTGAAGCAAAATAGGGATTAAAAACTTCTGATGTCTAGATGTTAATCATCTGTTGTCAGCATTCCTTCACTGCTAAGCAATGGACCTATGCTTTCCTTATGCTGCAGGGTTAGGTTGACATAAGCTGCCTTGCAACGACCTAGTTGTGGAAGTTTCTGCATTTAAGTTTGGCTCCCGACATTGTAAGAGTTAACCGGTTAATGGGTTAAACTCTAACTGATAAGCTAATGTTTATGGACTTATGTTATCCGTTAAACTGTGGCCCACTCCCTGGGAGGTGGCTTCCTTGCAGCAGCGAAACCTCCCTGGGGCCAGGGCTGGCAGAGGCTGGTGGCCCCACTCCTGGGAATGCTTCACTGTGGGCTCTGCAATAGGAAGCTCATTTAAGCTTTATAGTGCAGAGCCTGAGGAGCATGTCACTGCTAAGATTTTTACCTTTTTAGATGACTTTTAACATCTCTAACTGTAAGGAGCCTGTGGGGCTAGCAGCCACCAGAAACCTGCAGCTGGCATCCTGTGGGTGGTGTTTAACTGTGTAGCCAATTAAATTATTATTGGTTACACGGTTAGTATATTTAATCCTTTTTGCATCCATACTTTGGACCATATTGTCCCATTTCTTTATAGTGGACAGGAAACTCTCTAAGGTGCTGCCAGGGAGAATGTTCAACGTCTTTCTCTACAAGCCCCTTCAGCAAAGTGATTGAGGGGGTCAGGCCCAAATTCAGTGTACTGGTTGAAATTGTGTCCGGAGCTCTGAGAAGTCCCTGTGCCTTTTCACACAGTCTCCGTCTTACCTCTGGGGAATCTTGATGCATTTAGTGAAAGTAACAGAAGGGGGTAAGTTTTCACGGCAGCACTCTCTCTGGCCAGTAATCACTTGTCTGGACCTGATTGTTCTTGTCTTCCTCACCTCAGGACATTTTAATCCATCAGCAGCATGCAAGATATTGCAAACTAAATAGCTTTTTCGTTTGAATAATGCAGTAAGAAAATGGGCAAGAATTGCAGTAACTTTGTTTATACAGGGCCTTATCTTGTTTATTTAAGATCTGCTTACAATTTAGAAAAACACACAAACTTCAAAAACTGTATGAGGAGTAAAGATAAGGATACAGAACATTACAGAAGTGCAGTTTGTTTCTTTTCTGTTTTAATAACAGAGTGGAGATGACTTAAGGGGGGAAGGGATATAACTGCTGAGCTTCCCATCCCCCCAGTACCAAAGTCAATAATTAAAATGAAACTTTATAATAGCTCTTCAAACAAAGGGATACTAGGGTTGTTAAGAAGCGAGTATTTGACTAATTGTGTAGTTGATACAATTTTTATCGACTACATGATTAATTGATAAGGGAAAGCACTCAATCCCAGCTCCCGCCAGGTCCTGGAGCTACCCCTGCTGCAGCTGTGCAGTTTAAATGTAGTAAGAGCCAGGCTGCCTGCCCACCTAGCTCTTACTACATTTAAACTGCACAGCTGCAGGGAGAGTAGATTCCAGACCTAGCACAAGCCAGAACTGAGCCAGGTTTGTTTAGTCCCAGCTCACGCGGGTCCAGCAGCCCCTGTCTTTGTGGGGTCCCAATTAGGACCCCTCACGGACAGGGGCTGCTGCCAAAGCAGCCTCTGTTTGCAGCCAGCCTGGGCTGCCGCGGACAGGGGCCGCTCTGTGGGATGCGGAGCAGTCTTTGTCAGCAACAAGCCTGGGGCCACCATGGGCAAAGGCTGTTTCATGCCCCCTCCAACCCCGCGCTGCTGCCTCTGATAGAGGTGGCAGCAGCAGTGCAGGGGGCAGCACCACAGAGACGGTGCTGCAGGGAGCTGGCTTTTAAGGGGAAGTGCAAGTAGTTGAGTAGTCGAGTACTTGACTACTTGCATACATCCCTAAGGGGTACCAGGAATAATAGCTTCAGAGATACACTGGTAGTAGTTCAGGATCCTTAACACAGCATGCAAATATCTTAAAAGTAGCTCTTTTTCATAGGCTTCTTCAGAATTAGCAGTCTTCTCAAGTGAGCAAACATCCTTTCCTTAACAAAACCCCAGCCCTGCATATTATTTTCCCTGTATTGCACCGGTAATAAAGATGTAGGTAAGACACAGAATTTCTTTCCTTGAATAAGAATGAAGGTCTTAGTGAGATGTGTAAGTGTAATGTCAAAGAATCATTTTGAAAATGTCTCTTGACAGATGAGCAGCTGTCTTAGGGCGCTACAACATAGGTTTTTTTCGTATTATGAAACTTAAGAAATGTAGAAAAGTTTAAATGTAGCGCAACAGATGTTTGGAAGCTTAGTTCTGAGATATGCTTTAGATTCACTGGGTGGCACTACAGAGCACTTTGGCTTTTGTGAAAATGTAGCTAGAGTTTGCTAGAATGCAAGAATTCTCTTTCATTAAAAAAAATTGAAGATTTTGAAATTTGTGTTTGTTAAAGTATGGCACAAAACAGAGATCTTTTTAATTTTTTTTTTATGAAATATTTTGAGGCGGACAGATTCCAGATTAGCAGCCAATAGTCTTGTGGCTAGGGCGCTCAAGATCAGGTACTTGGGTCTCCCACATCCCAGGTGAGTTGCCCTAGCCACAATTCCTGACCAGTTATCAATGTATCTCTGAGTTTAAAGGAATAGTAGATAGATTAAAATATATTTGTGTGTATTTAAAGATCCCTTAACTTATTACATGTCAAAGAATTTAAAACTCTTACTTACATTTCACCATTAATGCTGATTGTTTACTTTTTGCATTTCACTCAGGGCACGTCTAGACTACATGGCTCCGTTGACAGAGCCATGTAGATTAGGGTTGTAGGCAAAGGGAAATGAAGCCTTTTAAATCGCCACTTCATTTAAATTAAAATGGCTGCCGTGCTGTGCCGATCAGCTGTTTGGTGGCACAGCGCTGTAGTCTGGACGCTCCGCGGTCGACATCAAAGGCTTTTGTCGACCTCCCCGTTATGCCTCGTTGGATGAGGTTTACCGGGGAGGTCGACAAATGCCTTTGATGTCAACCGCGGAGCATCCAGACTACAGTGCTGTGCCGCCAAACAGCTGATCGGCACAGCGCAGCAGCCATTTTAATTTAAATGAAGCGGCGATTATTTAAATTGCCACTTCATTTCCCTTTGCCGAGTAAACAAACGTACATGGCTCCGTCGACGGAGCCATGTAGTCTAGACGTGCTCTCAGAGTGGACGCTTCCTGGCTCTCAGTGTATTATCATGGTGCTACAATGTTTGGATTGCGAATAGGATTAGAATGAGAGAAAGTCACAGAAACTTTACTGTGGATGGTAGGTTTCATTTTTGCAAAAAAAGTAAATGTGGGACTTAACATGAAATGAGAATCTCCATTTTAAGAGGACCATATTTGTCATATAACTAATGTTGCCATGCTAGCTTACAATGGTTTGAGCTGGATACTACTATTTGTTTTAAAAGTTTATATAAATTAAACATGAGTAACATGGAATGCTTTTTTCTGTGCAATTTGAGGGGAGAGGAAATGTATTGTTACCTCAGCAAGAGGACCAGAAATAATTAAAGGGAATTTAATATCCCTTCCTGAAGTGTAGTTTTTTCTTCCATGTAAGTGCCTGTGTGTCTACTTCCGTTTTAGTCATCCCGTATACTTCTGCTTCTGTATATTTGTTTGTTATATAATTGTTTTCGAGAGTTTGGGTCTAATGCATACACGTTTTTACAATTGTACATGGAAGAAATAAGGTGTTCATTCATTTAGGGTAATCTTTTCCTCAGCACTATCTGTAACTACGTTGACCAGATAGCAAGTATGAAAAATTGGGACAGGTGGTTTGGGGTAATAGGCACTTTTATAAGAAAAAGGACTGTCCATATAAAATTGGGACAGATGGTCATTCTGTCATTAACCAGCCTACTACAGTAATTGGCTTCCACAATATCTCCTTTTGTGAAACCTTCATGTGGCTCAACATGTGGCAGCTTATACCAGTGTATAACAGAGTCTGAGTACTAGAAAGGATAATGTTTTTAGCACCTCACATTATTCTTCACTTACACCCCTAGTTTTAGTCCAGTGTTTCACAATTTATATCTGGGGAAATTCTGTGCCAAAAAAATAAAAAATTCTGTGTACAATATTTTACAATTCTGCATGTTTTATTGGTCAACATAACACAATATAATTATGCCAGTTTCAATTAATTTGGTAATTTATTTCAGAATACCTGTCAGCAAGTATGTCTGTAACAATATAGACAACAAAAAAGATTCAGGAAATGTAGACAACAAATAGATTCATTATTAGGCATATTAATACAGAATTTAGATTACCAATTTATTTTAATTATAATATAAAAATGTATTTCTCTCACCCCTCAAAAGCAGTGCAAAGGCTTGTGGGAAGTTGAGGTAATGGAAGAGCTGAGGGAGGGAGAAGTAATTGCTAGGAAGGAGCTTGTGATCTTAGAGAGTTGTTGGGGTTGGGTGAGAGATGTATTGAATAGTTATGGGGGTAGTTGGTGGGATTGTGAGTTGGGGAACCTCCTCCATGCAGTCCCTGGCTGACTTTTTCCAATTAGTTGGGCACATCTGACCCTTTCCCCATGTACCCCTGCACTCCTACTGTCCTACAGACCCAGTTTTAGAGTGTCCCTCCCTCTAGTCCTTCTAAATTCCTATTTATGTGATCCCCGATCAGCAGCCTCATGTGCCCCATGCTGTCTGTCCTTCCCTTCCCCACACATCCTGTGCCTCCTTATATGGCCCTACAGGCAGAGCCCTGTGAGGAATGTGGCCTCTGCTCTCTCCCTGTCAGCTGCTGACTCTTACAGCCAGTGACCAATGAGCGGGCTGATTTTGTTTGATGGCAAAGCAGCCCCTGGTGTGCAAAATAAGTAACTGCAGTGCATCTCCAGCACAATATATTTTCTGCAGAGAAAAAAAATCTGCAGGGCATATAAATTCTGCACATGCTACAGTGGTGCAGAATTCCGTCAGGAGTTTTAACAATTGTGGCTTTATGACATGTATGAGGGCTGCCCTGTTCTGACCCTCCCAAAAATGTCTAATCATGAGATTATCCCAGTAAAAAAATGTAAATATTAGGGCTGTCAATTGACCTGCGTTAACACCTGCAATTAACGCAGGGCAGGATTAACGCATTAATCCTTTTAATGCATTAGTCGCAGGCGTTAATGCTGCGCTGTCTGGAACGGCCGTTAATGCCAGGGGCAGCCTTTCCAAGGGGCAGCGCTGCATGGAGCCGGGGTCAGCTGGGGACTGCAGCTGATCCTGGGCTCCTGCGGTGCTGCCCCTTTGAAATGCTGCTGCTGCATTTCAAAGGGGCAGTGCACACGATTAATTGTGCAATTAATTTTTTTAATTGCTTGACAGCCCTAGTAAATATGGCATAACAATGAAGTTTCCTATGTGTTGGACATACAGTTAGAGATATTTTGATGCATAAGGCTTCAGAAGCAGACTTAGATGATAGTACTGTATTTATGTAATAGGTTTAATATTCTTCCAAAAATTTTGCTATTGAGCACTGAAGATGATTTACTATGGCTCATATCCACTTGTCTCCATATGTAAAAGTAGTTAGCACCTTCTCCTACCAGAAGCCAAAACAAGAGGCAAGAATTGTTTTTACTGTTTGATTATATAAAGTTGCCAGCAGAACTGTGATCTCATTACCGAGCATGTTCTTTTTTTATTTTTCTAATGTGCACAGAGGAGAAATCTCTTTTAATCGACAAAGAACATTAGGCATTAGTTCTTGAAGAGTAGCAGTAGTCATTGCTGCTTTTTCCATTAGCCATAAGAGTGAATCCATGTCTTTGTTCTCAAACTTTAATTCTTTAAAAAAAAAAATGGTGTAATTCCACAATAATGCTAAACTGCTGGCAAAAGTAAAAGTAGCTTCCTTGTGGTTTGCATTAAGCATAGTACAAAAATATCACTGTTGAAGTGCCAGACATCTGTGTGTCTCATGCAAGAAAAATACCAATGGGTGTGGATTTTAACTTGTGCCTCTGTGAAACTTGCAAGAAAACATTACTATGTATATGGGTGTGTTTAATATGTTTGTGTCTATAATGAGTTTTTGTAAAACACTTTCAAATGAAAAAACAAGTTACATCCTAGATTAGACAGTAGTCTCTCATGTTGTATCAGGTGGCCAGCAAATATAAGATTAGTATTCAGCATGGGCAGTGAATAATGAAGTCAAGGGAAGCCCGTGCTCTCCCTCAGGCCCCCTCCTACCCACATGCAGTAGGCTGCTCTTGGCCCAGAGCTGGGGCTGGAGGAAGAGGAAGAGGGAGAGGGAGCCAGGGTTCAAGTCTGGCAGTACGGCCCACACTTCCTGGCCCTCTGGTGCTGCAGGGTTGGAAGGCTGGGGTTGCATGGGTGCCCAGCTAGCCGGGAAGGCTGGGGCTGCACCACCTGCTGGGAGGAGGAAGGCTGGGGGTGGGTGTCTATGGGCTCTGTAGGTAGAGACCAACCACTGCGGTGGGGGGGCAGGTTTGACTCCATGGGGGTTGCGGAAGGTATAGGGCCTGGGGCAAAAGGGGCAGGGCTGGGAGTCTTGCTTTCCCCTTCTGGGGGTTTACCCACTGCCCATGGTATTCAGATAGAAGATGTGTTACTCTTTACATAACAAAATTACAAACTAGAATAATTTATTTTTAATCAACTTTTGAAGTTAATTAATTTCATCATGCAATAGCAACTCTGGTGTATTCTTTGCCTGATTTACTTTATTACAAACTGGAGGTGGGAAAGGTGATAATTTTGCATATTTATAGTATTGTATCTGAGCTATTACATAGGTTGTATTTATAACTGTAAAATCAAACTCTGTGCTAATAAATGCCCTTGTAATTTTATTGCCTTCAATTAGAATAGAGTAAAACGTTACCAGTGGTCAATATAGATGCAGGGTTACTTTTCAAGGATTTTCTAATTACAATTATTACAAGATGTTTTGCATGCATTAAATATCCATTAAGGATTATTAGGTATCTTGATGTTGTTGTGATGAGGGACGTATAAATCAGGCATTTAAAATAATCTGGACCTCCATATATCAAAGTGATTTAAGATACATAGGTAAGCAGAATATTTATTATTTTAATGGCCTTCTCTTTTACAGTAGTATATTTCTATAAAAGGAAATATTTATTTGAGGCAGGCATCACAGCTTCCTCTATGTTTTGAAAGTGGCTGGAATACTGTAGGCACTAATGCAAACTGAATAACAAATCCTAATCATAATAATCTGCTTGATAGCAGTAAATATTTTTACAGTAACATACAAGGCAGAAGTACTGTATTAGATGGCTTAGATTTGTTTAAGTGATTGCATACTTTCTGTTGAGCTACTAGCATTTTCTTTGAGAATATTGTATTCTTGTATATTTATAAAAGCACATGGGAGGTTTATATATTGTGCAAATTGAGTTAGTCAAAAGGGTTTTTTTTATTTTTCAGTATGAAATGCATATTCTTTTTCTATATGGATGAGTATTTCTTTTAAGCTTGCAGAGATGGTATTGTTTTGTTCAAGATCCTTTTAATTCACTTTTCCTGCGAAATGGCTGGTGATTTACTACATATATACAGTGTGTGTGTAAAAGTGTGTGTTCAGGTGTATCTGAAATATCCACTAGACTGGGCGTCTGGTTCACTTACAGGCACTGACCTTCACTCTCTTTCAGGTAGGTTTTCATTAAACCCAGGCTCCAGGAGTACCAGATGGGCTACCGCCACCTTCCCAACCTGTTTTTTTTTTTTTCCCTGTAAGAGATCAGACTTCTAGTCAGACCTCATTAATTGAAAATGTTACATAAAACTTTTTAAATCAACCTTTCCCGCCCTACAAGACATTATTTTTAATTAATTCATTGTCTCCTATTTTTACCTTAGCTGAACACTCTCCCTTCTGTCTCTCCCTTCAGTTGCTTGCTTTGCTGTCCCCTCTCATTCAGTTCTCTAGTTCTGTTTGTTTCTCCTTTAGGTGTGTTTGTTCCTTACCTTACCAGCATATTGCCCTGTGTCCTCTGTTTTGCTTCCCATCCCAGGTACAAGTACTCTTATTTCTCTCTCTTCTCTCTCCATCCAGTCTTAGGTCCTTCTTTCTGTTTCCCAGTTTTCTCTTATAGTTTCCAGAACCTGTCTTCTTTTAAAGCTGATATATATGGCAAGGAAGGGAAAGTAAAAAAAGAGGGCAGCACTGACCTTCTCTCCTGCACAGTGCCACTTACAGGGACGTAGGGGAAGGACTGCATCAGATTTAATGTAGGGTGGCATCTCTTGTGGTCAGATCCAGGAGAGAGGCAAGAATATTGGAGGTGCTGTGCTTGGCCAACCTTAATGTATATTTTTGTTGAAAAGTGTCTGAAATGGGGCCACTTTATTCCAAGATTGGCTTACTTGGGTGATTAAAAAAATAGACAAAGGCTGTATTCCTGTTACCACTGCAGAACCAACATTGGTAAGACCATGCCTAAACTACGCTATGGCTTTTCCATTGCTGTAGGGACTCCACTTCCCTGAGTGATGGTAGCTAGGTTGATGGACGCATTCATCTGTCAACCTTGCTACGTCTTTAAAAGGAGCTAGGTTGGCATAGTGCTCCAGGTAGGAATTTTTTATGTCTCTGAGAGCAGTAGCTCTCTCAACCCAGGCTTTACATGTAAAGCAGGTCACTATGAGGGAGTCAGCAGAGTTCTGTTCCGAATTGAAAAGGCCTGCCTTTGGTTTTGTTTTTAATCCTACCTTGGGGAACATGATTTAGTGACTTTGTTAGTTCCACTTCCTTGAATTAGTTCTTCTGGATCTTTGCAAACTTCTCAATATTTCTTTCTCTCCCACAGCCTTGTCTGGATTTCTCATCTTCTCCCTTCCATTCTTGTATCTGAGACACAAAGTGCCTGAGATATAGGGTTACCAACAGTCCAGGATGATCCTGGAATCTCCAGGAATTAAAGATTAGTCTTTAATTCAAACATTTTTGTCATGTGATGAAACCTCCAGGAATGTGTCCAACCTAAACTAGTAACCCTAGTAAGGTAATATCTTTTATTGGGCCAACTAAGTTGGTGAGAGAGATAAGCTTTTGAGCTATAGCAGGTCTCAAACTCACACCCTATGGGCCATTTCTGACCGGAGCAGTTTTGTAAACTGGCCCAGGAGTCCCAGCGGGCTGAGGGGTGGTTGTTCATTCCCATCCCCCAAATCCCACTCCTTCCTGCCACCACTCCATCTTCTACCTCCACATGGCACCCCGTCTCCCAATGGACACAGCCTCGGGGATTACCCGGGGTGGGGAGCCTGGCATGGCGGCAGCGATCAGGCCTCCTGGCACTCCATATAGTGGCAGGATCCACGGAGAAGCGTAGCGAGTGCAGTCGCCAAGAGTACTATGCTTCTCCACTGCTCCCGCCGCCGCAGGGAGTGCAGAGAGGCCAGACCACTGCTGTGACGTTGCTCCAGGCCCCCCAGTAATGTCCAAGTCTGCATCCCTGGGGGGATGGGGTGCCATTGGCAGGAGAAGGTGGTGTCAGGAAGAGGAGGGCTTGGGGGACAGGAACTGACAGGCCCTCACCTGGGACTCCCAGACTACACTGCACAACTTCTCTGGTCAGGGGTGACTCACAGGATGTGAATTTGAGACTGCTAAGCTACACAGAGCTCTTCCTCAGGTCTGGGAAAAGCAGAATGCCACAACTCAGGGGTCTCCAACCTTTTTAGGCATGAGATCAATTTTTTAATTTAAGTGAATCCAGGATCAACCTCAAACCCAAACACTCTTGCCCCACCTCCTTCTTGCCCCTTCTCCAAGGCCCCGCATCCTTCCTCCCTCCTCCACTGTCACTCACTTTTTATCAGGTTAGGGGTAGAGGGTTGAGGTGCGAGGGAGGGGTCTCTGATCTTGTTCTCTGATCTTAGGCTAAAGGATTTGAAGCGTGGGAGGGGTTCTGAGCTGAGCCTGGCACAGGGAGTTGAGGTGCAGGATGGGTGCAGGCTCTGGGAGGAAGTTTGGCTGCAGGGGGACTCAGGGCTAGGGCAGGGGTTTGGGATGCAGGCTCCAGCTGGGCACCATTTACCACAGGTGGCTTCTGGGTGGTGGGGCAGGGGGCTAAGGCAGGCTCACCTGTCCCGTGGCCCTGCACCGCTTCCAAAAGCAGCCAGCAAACTGTCTCCATCCCTGCCCCCCTCAGCTCTGTCGAGATGGAGTATAGAGTGGAGGGCGGGGCACCCTGACATCAGTACTCCCTCCTCTTTTTGTGATCTGCACAGCAAGCCAGAGGATCCTGGGGCTGGGAGGCAGCTCCAAGGCAGAGGGCAGGAGCAGCATGGCTGTGCTGAGAGGGGCAGATGAAGTGCCAACACTTAGCCTCCCGGCCGAACCTGTCAGGATCACCTGTCAAAGGCTCCAAGATCTACCAGTAGATCCCAATCTACTGGTTGGTGACCACTGCCATAGTTGAATACAAAGTCAAACAGCAATTAGCATAAGCAGTTAGTACATATTCTAATGAACTATTCAATGCGAATTGGCCTGTTAATGCCCCTGTAGTTATAGGACAAAAACAGGGAGGTTAATGGGTTACAGTTTATAGTAATAAACCATAAATCCTGTCATGTGTGTTGGGTATCAGAGGCAGGGAGAGTCTAAGCCTCCCCAAACTGCCAAGAATGGCCTGCCCACACTCTATCACTTCTGCCCTTCCTTCCACTGGCTGCCCAGCCTCCCCAGGCTCGGGGGCAGGGGGATTAAGGCCACGCTGCCCAGCCTCTCGGCCTCCCAGCCCTTTAGGGCTGGCAAGCTCCAGCATAAGTGAAGCTGTGGTCTACAACAACATTTCATGCATAAGGATCAGATTGTATACTTCTGAAGTACTTCAAATTAGAAAACTGGAAACAAACCACATTTTACTCCCTCTTTCCCTGTTGTGCGTGCATTTTATAACATATTGCTGAATAGCTTTCTCAGCGAATCAGTATCCAACTGATTTAGACACATATTTAATTTTTTATATCAGAATTGCCAGCTCTTGGGCTATAAATAGAAGTAAGGTTTATACAGCTTTTAAAAATAAAAAATTGCATCAACAGTTTAACTTTTGTAATGAAAAAAAAGTTTTATATTTGAACAAAACAGGCTCATTAATTCATGCTTTCTCTTTATTGCTGCTATAGAGACTCTTGTTCTTTTAATTTTTTACTCTTCAGTTATACAAGTTAAACCTCTATAATCCAGATTTTTCTCGTCCAGCAATATCTGTGGTCTGGCATCTGTGGGTGCTCTGGGGCTGGAGCCCTCATGGGAAAAACTGGGGCCTGTGCTCAGAAACTCCTTCCAGATCTTCCAGAGCACCACAAATAGCTGATTTGCAGGGCTCAAGCTCAGTGAGGGAGGATTAAGGGCCGCTGGGGGGGAAAGTGGCTCAGGGCTGCAGGACCCCACAGCTGGGATCTGGGAGCACAGAGCAGCCCTGTGGCCAGGGGCCTGTTAATTAGGGCTAGGAGCACAGCCCTGTGCATCACTCCTGGCTCCACAGCTGCCCCACCTCACTCCCTGAGCACACCCCTGTCCCTGCTCCATCAATGCTGGCCCCTTTGCTGCTGCCAGAGTGGAGCCATGCAGCTAGTGCCAGTGCAGGGGCCAGCACTGATGTCACCTACTCCGGGAAATTCTCTAGTTCAGGACCAGTCCATTCCCGAGGGTGCCAGACCAGGGAGGTTCAATCTGTACTGTGATTTTTTTTTTGTAGTTTAAAAAGATCTCATTATTTAATATAATGTTGAGCTCTTCAACCTTAAATGTAGTCAGATATCAATGGAAAAGTAGTGTCAACTCAGAACATTGTCAGAATTTATCCTTTTCTTGACCCTATCTCTACTAAAATCTTCATCCATACATTTAATCACTTCCCTCACCACAACTGTGATTCTCTATTTTCACAGGCCCCAGGATCTGTTCTCTGTTAGTAACCCAGAGTAACTCCATTATCCCTAAATTTCAGAAATCCCAGAATGTTACAGACAAACTATTCTGTTGTTTCAGGAATCAAAAATAAAGTGGAATAAATTAAAAGTCAATTTTAGCCTGTCATTACCACCCAATGACTACAAGTATTCATGTTTCGGAACAGGGGGGACTGTAATGATCTAATTGTAGAAGCTTTTGGCAAACTACTGCATTTCTAATGGCAGACGCAGTAACTTTCTTCACTGAATGAAACTCAGAGGATCAGATTCTCACCTGGTGTAAATGAATATATCTGCACTAGAGCTGGAGCTATGCTGATTTACATCAGTTGACAGTCTGGCCCAAAATTGTCCTCCTAATTTGCCAAAGCTGTTTCTGGTCACCCTCCATTATGCATTTTTCCATATATCCACCTATTATTGCTTATTCTGTTCCACCCTTTCTGTTCCCTTGCTATGGATATGACTGCGCCATCCACCCAGAAAACTAACCCTCTGTCTAAATTACTTCCTATTTTCACATCTGGTCTCAAACCTTCCTTTTCCTTCCACTTTAGCTAAAAATGTAATATACCTTCCTTCTCCTAATTAATAAATCTTTCACCTAATGAATAAATCTTTCCATTCTCTCCTTACTGTGAACAGTTTGTAAGAATACATACTTGCATCTTAAGCATTTGTAAAGTCCACTTTGTTTTTTGTTTCCCTGTTCCATCTTTTCTTTCAGTTCATACAAAAGATGATACATCCAACTTGCTTTTAAAGTGTTCTTTTTATTCCTTCTCATGCTTTTTTTGACACATTTGTGTAAGTGATGCTGTATGAAAATAAATTGTAGAATGTTGTATTGTACTAATATAGTTTAAAGGTTCCTGTTGTTCTTTTACTATACTGTGAGTTTATTTGTGTGCATGGAAAACATCCAACTGACTTTTTTTTTCCTAGAAGGCAATTGAAAGGGAAGCCGCTAAAAGCATTGCAGACTCGGAAGGGGAAGGGAATAGGCAGAAGAATGGGAAACATGGACAAACTTGTGAACTTTTTACTTAATCCTTATTTTTCACCAGTAATTGTCAGGAAATCATCAAAGCTTTGTATATCATGATGAAATCTAACATTTGTTTATGGAAAATAAGTATCAGTTTGTCCCAGAGAGGCGTGTTTTTACTTCAGCTCCTTCTAAAACTGGCAAAAGTCCAAAGTTCCTATCTGCTTGCTTTGTTTTTGTTATGTGAGAAACTTTTCACACAGCTCTGATTTGATAATCTTCAACCAGAAGAGAGAGAAACCAAATTACTCTCAATAAGCCAGAAGAGGATCCAGAAGTTTTGTGTATAGATTTGACTATATTTTTATAAAACAAGTAGAATTAGGGTTACCATATTTGAACTTTCAAAAAGAGGACGCTCCTGAGGGGGAGTGTATCTGTATCAGTATCTATCAACTCATGTTGTATTAATGTTTTGTATAATATTGAGGGAGTTATTACATTATTGTATTTATGATTTACCATTTAGTAAATCATAAATACAATAATGTAATAACTCACTCAATAATCAGTACAGTGCAACCACAAACAGGACAGATTGAAAACATACACAGCCTTCCTTTAAGTAAATGTTGACAATTTGCTGTTTCTTTCTACAAACCAAAAATAAAAATGCTTTATTTGACACCCAATGTAGCTTCTTTCTTTTTAAAACACCACAACATATTAAACATAAGAACAGTCATATTGTGTCAGACCAAAGATCCATCTAGGCCAGTATCCTGTCGGCAGTGGCCAGTATCAGGTGCTCCAGAGGGAATGAATAGAATAATAAACTATCAAGTGATTCTTCCCTGTCACGCGTTCCCAGCTTCTGACATACGGAGACTAGGGACACCATACTTGCCTATCCTGGCTAATAGCCATTGATGGACCTATCCTCCATGAATTTATCTAGATCTTTTTTTGAACCTTGTTATAGTCTTGGCCTTCACAACATACTCTGACAAAGAGTTCCAAAGACTGACTGTGTAGTATGAAGAAATACTTCCTTTGGCTACCTATTACTTTCATTTGGTGACCCCTAGTTCTTATCTAGGAGAAGAAGTAAATATCACTTCCCTATCTACTTTCTCTACTTCAGTGGTCCCCAACATGGTGCCTGTGGGCGCTGTAGCGCCCGCCGTAGCATTTATGTGCGCCCACCTAGTGACCAGGGCCAGCTCGAGCCATTCTTGCACCCTGGGCACCCGGCACATGTGCGATGCTGCCCCCGGGCGCGCGGCGCATGCATGGCCCTGTCCCTGGGCACCCGGCAGCCCCAAAAGGTTGGGGACCACTGCTCTACTTCAAACATCTAATATATAAAGGAGAATGTTTGTACGTTTGTGCTCTAATAACTTGGACACTATAAGACCTACCACAACGAAACTTTCCATGGCATAACCTTTCCTCTAGGAGAAGGTTTTAAGGTACTTTTGGGCCCGATCTCAACCTGTAAAAATCAAAAATAACCCGCCGCGCTGCATTGCAGGGGCAGCCCGGCCCACCGTAGGTCACGTGCCCGCCGCCTGCGGCCCCAAAGCACCGTCTAGGACTTGCCTCACCCCCACGCGCACAGTGGCTCGGGCATTTGTCCTGCCCCCCGTGGCTACGGTTACCAGGTAGTCTAAAAAAAAAAAAACGGCCACACTTGATGGGGGGGGAGGAACCGGCTGGGAGGGGAGTGGGGCTGGCCAGGAGGAAGGAGGGGGCAGCCGGGGGAGATCGGGAGGAAGAGAACCAGCCGGCAGGAAGCAGGGCTGGCGGGGTGGGGGGGAAGCAAATTGGCCAGTGGGGAGCGGGACTGAGCAACACCGGGTAACTCCAGCTAGTAATTTTATATACCTCAGTCATATCTCCCCCTTAGTTGTCTCTCTTCCAAGCTGAAAAGTCCCAATCTTATTAATATCTCTTTATACAGAAGACATTCCATACCTCTGATAAATTATGTTGCTCTTTTCTGAACCTTTTTCAATTCCAATATATCTTTTTTGAAGTGAGGCGACCACATCTGTGTGAAATATTCAGTGTAGGCGTACCATGGATTTATATAGAGGCAATATGATTTTTCTTTATTATCTATTCCCAACTTTCTGTTCTGTTTGCTTCTTTGACTGATGCTGTGCATTGAGTGGATGTTTCCAGAAAGCTATCCACAAAGATTCTGAGATTTCTTCTTGAGTGGTAACAGCTAATTTTATGTGTGTAATTTGGATTGAGTGATAACAGCATCATTTTATACATATAACTGGGATTATGTTTTCCAATGTGCATTACTTTGCATTTATCAATATTGAATTTTAACTGCCATTTTGTTGCCAAATCACCTAATTTTGAGAAATCCCTTTTGTAGCTCTTCACAGTCTGCCTGGGACTTAACTATCTTGAGTAATTTTGTATCATCTGCAAATTTTGCCACCTCACTGTTTACTCCTTTTCCATATCCTTTATGAATATGTTGAATAGGACTAGTCCCCAGTACAGGTTGCTGGGGAACATGACTATTTACCTCTCTCCATTCTGAAAACTGATCATTTATAGCTGCCCTTTTTTCCCTATCTTTTAACCAGTTAAGATAGCATCTTAAGATAGGGGCTGGAAATGGATGACAGGAGGGCGATCACTTGGTGATTACCTGTTTCTGTTCACTCCCTGGGGGGCATTTGGCATTGGCCACTATCAGAAGACAGGATACTGGGCTAGATGGACTTTAGAATGACCAGACTGGGTCAGACCAAATGTTCATCCAATGGCAAAAACAGATATAGAGGAAAACAGATCTTCAATTAAAGATCCATCACTGACTCATATGTCTTTCAAAGGTTCTATATATTTCTAGATCTAACACTTTTAAAAAATATATTTATACTACCACAGTGCCAAAATTTACTAGGATATCTCTGGATTTATTATTTGTGTTTATGGAAGCAGCTAAGAGCCCTGGTCATGGACCAAAGCCTCACTGTGCTAGGCTCTGTACCAGCAGAAATGAGTACCTTTCATGGAAACAACATCACATAGGTTGCAACTTTGTATGCTGCTGAGTGCCCACAATGGATGAGACTTGTATCTAACTGAAAATGGAATTCAGTATTAACTGACACAGAAAAAAACCTCTATTCGAGACAAGTATCCCAGTGCTTCTACCTTCTTGGCCAGCAGGAGGCATCTTGTTACTTCATACAGCTGCTGCCTATGGGCCATGAGAATTGTGGGCTGAGTCTTGAGTGGGGCAACAAGCAAACAGAACATGTGGCAGGCTAAAGTAATGTCAGATGTTACTCTGCTGACACCAAGAGTTACACTCAACATGAATGCAGCTCTGTTCTTCTGGCACTAGATAACAGACTCCACTAATTGCTATGTCAGCCTCCAGCTGATGCACACAGCAAGCTGAAGACAAATAGATGTGAGTCTCATAAAGTAAGAGGCTATTGAAAATTGTGCTAGGATTGCTGAAGTATTATTTTTTTTCCCTTGAATCCATATAAAAATTAGCAATTTACTGAAGAGGTTATATTGAAGCTATTGAAGGGGAAAATGGCCAAATATTCAGTAATTACCTGTGAGTCTAATCATGTTGACATAAGGAGTTTAAACATTAAGAATCTTGGCAAACATTTGAACAAATCTCAACTCCCAATTGTATACCTGATTTTAATGGTTTAGGGATCTAAATGTTTTGTTATACAGTTGATTGTTGTACTTGATACTTTTGCAAACT
The DNA here is from genome assembly GCA_032595735.1 of Pelochelys cantorii. Taxonomy (NCBI): domain Eukaryota; kingdom Metazoa; phylum Chordata; order Testudines; family Trionychidae; genus Pelochelys; species Pelochelys cantorii. The sequence continues at coordinate 51,014,761 of CM064327.1, forward strand.
ACATCTTCTAAGAGAGAATCCAAAGCAAGAAGGTGGCATTCCTGCATATATTTGTTTCAGAGGCTTCTCAGGCCACCTTCTCTCCCAAGTAACTGCTCACTTCATTATACTAGCAGCTCAAACAGCCTCACCAGAGATAAATCTAAGAACCGGTAATATACAGTAGTGGATTGTCACCATTTACATATGTTCTTTGTTGCTTTTTTTTTTAGGGGAGGGAGAAATTCTAGATGATATCTTCAGCCATAGCTACTCTTTCTCCAAAGCATTCCTGACAGCCGCTAACAGACTCCATAGCGGGCTAACACACATCTGCTTCTATAATTACTGGATGATGGGTTATTGTATTATAGTACAGTGCCAAAGGGTGGGGGACCATCTATTTAGTCACCTCTCACCACCTACACTGCTCTAAAATTATAATCTCTGTTCAATACTCTGATAGACCAGTTACTCCAGTGGTATAGTTTCAGCTGAAGCTGGTAATGGAATTGACTGGTTGCAGCTTATTTTCCCCCTCTCTCATGGCAGGCCTGTTACCTGCCACAATAAAGTGACAATTTCTCTACCCTACCAGCTTTCTTCATAAAGGACAGCTATGATGAACAAGTGGTTCAGTGGCAATTTTAGATGTAGGTGCAGTATAAACTATCTACAGTACTTGGGAGGGCCAAACCTCGAATGAACCCATTTTCCCTGTACCGTCTACCAGTGGATTATAAACCGTAGTTGGGAAAGTGTGTATATACATGCACATGTGTACATGATAATGTTCTCTGTCTATAGATCCCTGGCAAAATTGACATACATGGCCCTATCAGCCTTCCAAAAAGCATTGTCAATCAGCCATTGCAATAAAGGACAAAAATTAGTAAATAAATCCCCCTGAAGTTCTTTGAATATCATCTTTGAAAGAGAACTTAAGTTCAGCCCCGCTGTCATTGTTCTAAAGCTAACAAGGAAAATGACCTTTTTATTTGTTTTGGTAAATATAGTTAACATTTTGGAGAGAGTGATGCATGCTGTAGCTTTAGGCTTTATCTATTATATTTTAGAGCTGTGATGTCCAACCAGTTCTGAAGCAGTAGCCATTATTGTTGCACTTCTATAGCGAACTAGCCACGGTCAACTGGCCACATAGTCACATGTGGCTAATGGATACCACAGTTTTAGAGAGTGTGTCTGTTTGCTCAAGAACTCCTCCTAAACGATAAGAGTTTGGACCACCAAATTCAGTTTGCAACTTCTTCTTGTAACTTAAACAGTGTAAGGATTTGTTTGTGCCAGGAAAATGAGATGTGTCTGGAATGGGATTGCTGTGCCTGGAATGGGATGGCTTCTCATAAAACCAATCAGAAAAGAGACAGAATCACTAAAGCAAGTACAGTCCTTAAAACTGATGTAACTGAGCAAATGTTGAAAGAGTCTGAGTCAAGATGAGCCAGAAAAATAGAATGAAACTGGAATAGGATTGCTTCTCAGTGAACCTTACAAAAAAGAGACAAAATGGAGAAATTTGGAGTAGTGCTCTGTTTTGGTGCAGCTAAATCAATGCTTAACGTTTGAAAACTAAAAGAAAATGTTATTGGAAACCAAAAAGACTATCGTCCTTTTTTGTTAAAACGTAGTGAATGATAAGAGTTTATAGGGATTAAGAAAAAAATTCACTTATTGAATTCTCATTTAAAAATTTAATAAAAAGATTATATGGAAAAATGTTAACAATCCGTTTTTTAAGAAACCCCAAATAAAAATTAACTTCATAAAAATAACACTGTATTTTTGAAAAATACAATCATTTAAATAAGGCAGGTACATTTTCCTTTTCTTTTCCAGAAGAAACCCCCTCATTGAGTTACAGACCCAAGCAACACCTGGCAAATCTGCTAGTATGAAATAATGTAATTAAAAACATTCAGTATTTCACAAATATTACACTGCTAGATATGCTCTGTAGAAAGACCATGGATGGCTACACACTTAAACAAATCATTAGGCCAAAAAGAGCAAGAGTGAGAGAAAGGAACTCTGTAATCCAATGGTTAGGATACTCCCCTGGAAGGCAGGAGAGGCAAAGTTCAGTCCAACTCCCCTTCTCCAATCACTGTTCCAATCCTTTCTCTCCTTCTAGCAGAGGGAGGGAATTGAACCTGGGTCTCCCACATCACAGGTAAATGTGCTGTAACAGCTAGGTTAAAAATTTTGTCTGTTTCCACAGCCACTCACTTCTCTGCCAGCCATTTTGCCTGGGGAGAGGAGGAACCTAACTCATTCCTGAAAGAAATGCATAAGCTTCCTGACTCCGTAAGACGGGTTCCCATTAATGGATTGCTTATTGGTGCCTTTTGGCAGCCTAGATTTAGGTGCCTAACTTCATGACAGAGTTGAGCTTAGTTCACACCTCTCATCAGCATCTCCCATTGACTAGCAGAAATAGTTCATCACCTCATGTGCTAGCTTTTGTGAATCACTTTGTCACTTCCTGTGTTTTGTGTTGGGCGCCAAGGCACCTAACTCCAGCTTTGTGCATTTCAGAGTGTTCCTGTGATTTTCTAGGCACCTAAAAATTACATCCCACTATGCTCACCATTGTGACACCTTTGTAGATACAGGCCTTAATCTCTCTATACCCTATATGTAACTTGGGGATAATAGTGCTTCATTGTGATCAAAAATACATCAAAGATTGTAAGGCACTCAGATACTATTGTAATAGGGGTCTACAGAAGTATGGTAGATAGATGAGAATATTTCTTCTGGGGAATTCAGCGCTACTGCTCACTGCAGAATTTTTCAGAAATTAATGTTGTACACACAGAATTTCCTTCCTTCCTTCCACTCCTTCCCCCTACACTGAAACAGACTGCAGAGATGTTGGCTGCTACTAGGGATGGCTGGACCCAGCAGAGCCCAGCTCACAAATAAAAGACAAGGACAATGAGGTGAGAGGGGAGAGAACTGGAGGGTTTCCAGCAGCTGCAGTTCCAAGCATGCACTGAAGGAAGGAGGTAGCAGAGTGACTTCTTTTGGTTTTGTTTGAAACAGGATTAGTTCATATTGTGGATTATTATGAAAAGTTGAAGTGCTTGTTTTCAGCATGAAAGTTAGCAACCCTTGCCCAGGACCCTGCATCAGGCAGTTTCACCTTCTGGATCTCTGGGCTCTGGGAGGTAGATGGTGTGAGAGTCTGGGTCGTGGGTAGTGTTATTTTGACAAAATATGGAGAATTTTGCAGAATTTTAAAATATTGTGTGTATAATTTTTAATTTTGGGTGCAGAATTTTTATTTGTTGGCACCAAATGCCTACAGGAGCAGAATATGGATTTTTTTAATAGCAGAACTACTAATGAGTTCTGATGGCACAGTCCAGTATTTACGGCCTTAGAAAAGAAGAGCGATATTTTTCACAAATGGATTAGTGGCCTTACACTTTGTTGCACAGCTTAGTACTGGATTTAACCCAATTTGTTGTCATTGTGGTGGCTGAAAGTCCAGAAATACTAGTTTTGTGCATCAAGGTTTGTCATTAAAAGTAGTCTTAGAATAGGTATGAATGTTGTTCACTTGGAAAAACAACTCTCATACTGTAAGCACTGCTAGTTCTGCAACTTACACTGAAAAGGTGGACTGGTCTTTTTATTTATTGCATTGCTATGTGTCACGTAGCTGGAGTTTACGAAGAGATCAACACCTGTGTTTCACTTCAGTCACAACCCTATTTACTAGAGATACTGATTACTAAAGGGCACTGAACATTTGTGACCTCACCTGCTGTTTTTCTCTGACAATTCATTATACTCTTCACACAGTTTGCTGCTGGATACAGGGAGGAATGTTTAGTATATTCAGTGCTTTGAGCACTGGCTGTTTAAAAAAGATAGATTCATTGTTTTGCACTCACAAAGAAGCAAAGGGGAATTTTGTTGGCAATTGTCCACGTGTCCAGCTTTGAAACATGATTACTATTCATTTGAACATTGCTGTAGTTTTTCTGCACATATAACTTTAGATAGTGGACTCTATGGAACACAAAAGGGTAATGGTGAAGAATTAAATAATTTTTAAGAATACAGTATCAAAAGATATCATAAAAGCTTAATAAATATGCATATGAAAAGACCATACCTTAAGCTGACTTGCACATATCACAAGGATGAATTCTGTCTTCCCACCCATTCCAGGAAGATAAAGAACACCAGTCTAAGTGTATGGTTCAGGGAAGTCTGAATAGATGATATTTATTGTCTTATTACTGGAGATTTTTTCCTATTCAATGTGTTCCCTGCTGAATATTTTCAAATGGTTTATCCAGTTGAAAGTTACAGCATCTGAAAAATAATCCCTTTGAGAATGTTCTTTGTTGCTAATTGTGTGACTAGGCCTGATGAGGATCACTTCCTTTATTCATTCCCACACACATATGTGTGTTATGTGTTGCATCTAAGTAAGAAGTATATAGGGTTGCCAGGTGTCCGGTATTTTCTGTTGGTTTTTTTTTTTCCTGGCCAGGAGGCGAAAATCCTAGGTGCTTACCTGGTTCTACAGGGGAGCTGTCTGGCCTGGAGCCGGAAGATAAGATGGTGGAGGGCCGCCGGCAGCCTGTTAGGGCCAAAAAGCCTCAAAGGCATTTCTTAAAGGGGCCATGCTGGGTTTTTTTGTTTTTGTTTTTTTTTTTGCTTAATAACTCTCGGGGTCCTTTTTTTTTTTTTGCTCAACAACTTTGGTCTGCTACTTTTTTTTTCTCAACAGAATTTTTTCCCCAGAGGGTGTTTGTGTTTTTTTTGTTTTGTTTGTTTTTTGTTTGTTTTTTTTTTTTGTGGGGGGAGGGGGGCATTTGGTATTTTTTGGTTAAACCATCTGGCAACCCTAGAAGTATATAATATTAACTGACAATTGAATTTTGCTGAGAAAATGTTCTCTTGTTTTATATCCGAATCTCTTTATTTGCTGGTAGCAGTTTATTCAAAAAAGAAACCTGTGTCTTAGGTAGTGATTGTTTTAAAAAGCTTTTGTGCCCATGTTAGCATGTTTAGGGTAGCAGCTTACCTAACAATGATGCCTAGAAGTTATTCAGTCTTTTGTATGTAAAGGGCTGTACACAATGAACTAATTTCACCACACATTGCTAAGTAAGTGTAACCCACACACCTAGTGTGGTTACTGAGCAATGCAAGTGGTACCTAGACCACAGCAACAGCTAAGATCAAGAGACCTCTACAGCATGGGCTGGGAGCCAGCTGGCTTTTAGCTCAAAGGGTAGAGGCTTGTATACTGTGCTTCAGAGGTCCCAGGTTCAAATGCACTCATGGCAGTTACATAAGCATGGCATTTTATGAGTTTGCGGGAACAGAGGGAGAGAGATTAAGTGGTTGTGCAGTGAGGCAGAGCCAGGATTAGAAATTGGGACCCAGCACCCATCTCTTACTGTTGAGTCCTCAGCCCCTTGCAGCCATCACAGATTTACATTCCTGTTTAGACTCAACGGTCTGAGGTCCTTCCTGAAAATCCCACCATAACTCAGCTTGAAAATAACCAACCCCCTCAAACTCCATCTAAACTCAAGCATTTGTGAGAGGGATGAAGGTAAATGTTTTAATTACTTAACTGCAATAAAACATTCACTAGTGTTTAGGATTCTTGTGCATGGGAACTTGGAGGTTCACCTTTACTCCTTTTCCATTTGGGGAAGTCAGGATACAAACAGGTTAAAGGCAATTAAATAAAAAATGTCCGTTGGTTTTGGGTGCACAACTGGAGACATTTTGGGTCTAATGCCGAGTGCACACAACTTAAGTTGACGTTAATGAGAGCTGCAGCTGCTACATTATCTGAAAATGTACCTAGTGTGTGTCGAGTTAGGCACTGCCAATGTTTCCTCTGATTTTTTCCACCCATGTGTGAAATGAATTTTGTTATGTGCACTATTATTGAGGTAATGTGTAGAAACAAAAATCCTAGATATAATAGATATTTTTAAAAAGTTACCTTCGGGATAATTACTCCAGCCAAGACAGGCTAGACATCTTAGAACTCACTACTCAAATAATTAAATTTAAGTATGAGAGAACTATGAAATGCATAGACCAGTCAAAAAACCAAAAATAACAGTACTTTGAAAGAAAAAAATTACCGAGAATATAGGCACAATGTAGGAAATACAGGGCGTCACAGCTATAAGTTGACCCAGTATACATCCGTTCTGCACAAAGGGTGCGTCTGCACAGCAGGGCTTAACTTGAAATAAGTTATGCAAATTTTGCTCTATCAATTGAGTAGCTTATTTTGAAATAGCTTATTTCAAAATGGGAGCATCTACACAGCACCTATTTTGAAACAGAGCACTCTTCCTCTGACTTCCCTTCCTCCTTGTACAATGAGGGTTACAGGAGTTGGAGTAAGAGTTCCTCCGCTTGACAGTATTTTGACATTATTTCGAAATAACTGCCTGCTGTGTAGACACAGACTAAGTTATTTCAAAATAACGCTAGTTATTTTGAAATAATGTTGCTGTGTAGATGTACCCTAAAGTCACTGACGCTTGTAGGAACTGATGCCCCACTCTTAAATCATGCAAAAAAAAAAACCAATTTGTGCAAATGGAAGTCAGCCATGGGGAAAAAAATTCCCCGCTTTAAGTTGTTTCGATATACATTCCAAAAAACTTGGACTTATCTTAGACTTAAAGCGAGGACAGCCTGTACCAAGAAGTATCAACAACACAAGTATGTATCAGAAGGTGAGCATGAAAGAAACAGAGCGGGCGTGTGTGAGAGAGAGAGAGAGAGAGAGAGAGACTCTGACTGGGGGGGGGGGAGGGGGAGAGCGGTATGCTGATAAGGCCTCATCTGGAAAGATGTGGACAAAGTGGAGAAGGTCCAGAGAAAAGCAACAAAACTTATTAAAGGTCTAGAAAACATGACCTATGAGGGAAGACTGAAGGAACTGTGTTTGTTTAGTTTGGAAAAGAGAAGACTGAGCAGGCATACAATAATGTAAGATCCCTTCCCTGTTACTGATAATAGCTTTCAAGTATCTAAAAGAGTGTTACAAGGAGAAGGAAGGAAAATTATTCTTCTTAACCTCTGGTGATAGGTCACGAAGTAATGGACTTAAATTGCAGCAAGGGAAGTTTAAGTCGGACATTAGGAAAGACTCTGTTAGGGTGGTTGGGCACAGAAATAAATTGCCTAGGGGGGTTGTGGAATCTCCATTATTGGTGATATTTAAGAGCAGGTTGGAAAAGCATCTGTTAGGGATGAGCTAGATCTGCTTTGGGTCAGGCTGTTCTTCATCATCTGTATTGCAGTAGCACGTAGGCATGCCAGCTACTCCCCTGGCATACAGTTAAAAACAAATAATTTCCTGTGTCAAAGAGTTTAAAATCTAGTTAATGACAAGACACATGGGATGCATGGGACAAAGGGTAGGAGCAGTAAAACCTATTTAAAAATTTCAAAAGCACATGTGTCTCATTTTCAAAAGTGTCAGTACTCAAGAGTCAAAGTGTCATGGAAAGTCAATGGGACTTGGGCTCCTCATTCACATAGGTGCTTTTTCAAAAAGTTACCTCCAGTCCTTTGGTAAGCTATTCTAGTAGTTATTACAGGAGTTAAACAATCATCACCTTCTTTCTAGTCTGAATTTGTCTAGTTTCAACTCCTGGCCACTGGCTCTTGTTATGCCTTTGTATGCCAGATTCTCCTTTATGGCGTTGGTAACCACTATGTAGGATTCCCCTGTTAGCCTTGTAAGTATAGAATTATACAATCATAGAATGCTAGAACTGGAAGGGACCTCGAGAGATCATCAAATCCAGTTCTCTGCCCTCACGGCAGGCCCAAACACTGTCTAGATCAGTGTTTCCCAACCAGGGTTCTGCATTTTTTCTTACAATGTAAGCTGACCTATATATATATAACAGTTCTTTACAAATAAATTTTCTTGACAATAATTTAGCAGTAATTGAATTGCGCTCCCCGCTGTCAACTTTTTCTGGCCAAGCAAACGTTTTTATAGGTAAGGGTTCCTCGGGATATGAAAAATTATTTTATGGGTTCCTCCATGGGGAAAAACGTTGGGAATCACTGGTCTAGATCATCCCTGATAGATGTCTAGCCAACCTGCTCTTAAATAATCTACAGTAGTGGAGATTCCACAACCTCTCTAAGCAATTTATTCCAAGTGTTTAACCACCCAGACAGGAAGTTTTTCCTAATGTCCAACCTCCCTTGCTGCAATCCAAGCCCATTGCTTCTTGTCCTATACCTCAGGACCACACCTCAGTCCTGATGATAGCACTCTTGGCCCAGGTTTCCTGCAGACTTTGTATGGTTTCATGAACTTCTAAAGTCCTCACAAGGTTAAATTAAGCTAAAGCAATTCACAGTAACCACAGCATTCAAGTATGTTTTAAGGATGAGCAAAAAAACTTACCAGAAGAAGCAACTACACATAGATATCCCCTGTATTCTTAGTTGTAGATGAGGTAAAAAAAAGTCAGCAAATCATTTTGTGTATGTGCATGTTTAGGGAAGATCTATATTTGAACTTTACAAAGCTTCTGTACTAGTTTCCTTCAAACATATATCTCACTGAGATCTACAAACCAAGCAAAGTGTGAATCAATTAGGTTAGCTGTGGATTTTATACATGCACAAATTTTGAAAATAACATACGGGAAATGTGATTTGTTTTTGAACTTACAGAACTAAAAACTGCTGAACAGATTTAGCTGAAACTCAGCCTAAACAACCCACCCACCCCATTGGATTGAAACCAAACATGCAAAATTTCAGGCCAAAAGAAATTTGTTTGAGAAAGATTGAGCTGCTGAAAAGGTGGGAGGGTTTATAATGAAAGATTAATTTAAAATGTAACGATAGATTTTGCTAGTTATTTAATGGGAGAAGTGAGATCAGTTTCAGCTTCACTTGCAAGTATGGAGTATAACATACCATGTGGACCCTTGAATGAGTTGTAGTATTTAACTCCCATGTCCTAATCACTCAAAAGAGTAGATAAAATTGGTGTTTTCCATTAAGCATCATTAAATACAACAGAACTACATGGATTTTTGAAAGCAGATTCAGAAAAAATATAGATAGAAAAACATGTTTCTGTGTCTCACACTTTTAATATTTGGGAGCTTGATTTCAGCACACTCCGGTATTTCCCTGCAATTGCTGCTCTGTGTTTCAACAGCTCTGATGTACAGTAGGTGCATGGACTAAAGATATAAGAAAGGTGCGTGAGCTATTCGAAGCTTGTTTGATTAACAGTTTGGTACCTCTGAGTGGTTTTTAAAATTGAATCCATCAATTAGAAAAAAACGCAAGTACAGTATTTCATAATTGCTTTGAACCTCATTAGAAGTCCTGTTTACACATTATCACGTATTTTTAGGAGGATTCCTATAGACATGTGTGCTAGTAACCAGTAAGTGCTCCTACCTAGGGATGTGAACGATTAGTCAACACACTAGTCAACTAGTCACTTCCCCCACCTTGCTGCCTCTATCAGAAAGAGGCAGTAAGGGGAGAGAGAAGGGGGTACTTCAAAGCGGCAGCACTGCGTGGAGCCCGGGGTCAGCTGGGGACTCTCCTGCTGACCCTGGGTTCCATGTGGCACTGCCGCTTTGAAACTCCGTGGGAAGCACGGGGACTGCTTGAGTCCCTGTTGGCCCCCTGCTCCCTGCAGCACTTTCATCTTTGAAGTGTAGCAACAGCCCTGGGGCAGTTGCTACACTTCAAAGGCGGAGACACTGTTATCGACTAATTACATCAACTCTTCGATTAGCCAATTAATCAAAAATTTACATCCCAACCTCCACCCTCTTTCAAAAGCGTAGCAGTGAGGTATGTAAGAGCTGCTACAGATGGATTGTTGTAAATAGCCCTTGCTACAAAAGGAGCCCTTCTCTCAGTTCAGAAGCAAATACTGATACAAAACACATTTTCTAACCCACTGATTACTTTGCATTATTACTAATAACAGATTTTTTGCACTTTTCTCAAACGTTTTTGAAGAGCTGCTTTTATGACCTTGCAGATGCTTCTCTTTTGAAGTCTGGTGTATGTTTTGTGTTCTCTGGGTAAAAATAAATTCTTGTATATGTTCTTGGCCAAGTGAAAAATTATTACAGAGTAAAAGCGGAGTGTCCAGATGGCTTAATACTTTTTTTCTTTTTTTATAATGCAGTGATTTTCAAATGTTTTCACACTATGGGCCGCTTCTTCAACTAGAGATCCCTGTTGTGGACCACCTTCCCATCCAATCTTAATATCATGCATTAAAGAGACAAGTGAAAACAAGTTCCCTTTAAAGAAACAGAGGTACATTTTGTATCAGCACTGTTTATTTCCTTTTCATTTATTAGTGCCAAATTTCCCATTCTTGCCTGTTGCCCTCACTGTTCTAATCTCTCCAGGTCACTAATAGCTTGTTCTAGACGCTGATTCTGAGGTCATCTGCAAATCTGATCCTGTTTGAATTTATACCAAATAAACAAACATCCAACAAAGAGATGTAGCAGCTTCTCGGGATACAGACAGTTGCTTGATTTAACTTTTATTAAAATTGTATTCAAGATGAGCCTTTATGTTGAAATAGGTTACATCCAGGATAATTGTTATCATTGAGAGAGAATTAGCTCAGTGTGCCACAATTGATTTCATGACCATAGTTTAAGACTTACTGTAACTGTGTTTGAGGGGGAAATCTTTTATTATTTTACTCAGGTTCTCCACACTCAGCATCTCATCACTAAATAAATGTTGTGAATATCTCTCAACAAGGAGAATCACAGTGTAAAAACCTTAAGAAATATACATAACCTTTAATATGCAGTAGAGAAAATTAAGCTACTCATATTTCATATTATCAAATAATTCTATAATGGTATGGCTTGCCAAACGGAAGACCTATATTTAGTAGCTTATGCAACTAAGTAGAGTAGTATGTTCCTACCTTGTAATTCTTGACTAATATTTAACTAACATCAGGCATTAAAAGTCCAAAAATAAACTAAAATGTTATATTGTTGTGGCTGGAGAAACTGCATTTAACCAAATAAATAAAAATTAAACATAGGAGGAACTTGAAAGAGCAACTTTGAAAAATGTAGCATTATTTTGATTTATTGTTTTGCAGTGTGTCACAGTTCAGGTCAACTGCACCTCAGTTTCCCCTGAGGGATCAAGCAAAGACTCCCAATTTCAGGCTTCCATTCCTTAGTTATTGCCTCTTTTGTTCTTCTGACCAGAATACTGCCAGGCTACATAGTTCCCTGCCTTCACCGTGTTTTCCCTAGCACAGATGGTCTATCTGAACAGACGTGCTTGCTTTTTCTTCAAAGACTGAACAGAGTGATTGCTACAGGTATAAATTATCTCACAGTTCTTTCTAAGCATGCCTACTTTTTTTTAAGGAAAAAAGCATCACAGAAATACATTTTAAAAACAAAAGGAACTAATAAGCTTAGTAGAGTTCACCACAACTCTAATATGGGTTTTGGCAAATACAAAACACCCTATAGTGGAGTGCTGAAAAAGTGTGTGTGTGTGCTTACAAGTTAGCAAAGAACAGATACGTTCATGACAAGTTTAGTCCATCCTTTTATGCACATTAGGGGTCTTTCGTCTGAAGTTTCCAGAAGCAGGTAAGAACTTATAATGGGCCTCTCTCCCCAGGGCCTAGTTTCAAAAGGTTGGCCCCTGAAAGTTGAGTTTGCATTGCTATCATCTCCTATGTCATGTCCTAGGAAATATGCCATAGTCGCCGACTCTGTGGGTGCTCTGGGTTGAAGCACCCAGAGGGAAAAAACAATGAGTGCTGAACATCCACTGACAGCCTCCTTCTCAGCTCTCTCCTCTCCCTCAGCACATCCCATCGACTGATCGGTCCCACCGATTAGAGCCTCCACCTCTCTCCCCATGCCTCACACCTGCTGTGATCAGCTATTCTGCAGTGTAAAGAAGGCTCTGGGGGGAGTGGGGAGGAGCAAGGGTGCAGCATGCTAAGGAAGGGGTGGAATGGGGTGGGAAGAGGTGGGGAGGGGTAGGGTGGAAAAGAGCGGGGAGACTTAGGAGAAGGGGTGAGGTGGGACTTAAGTCAATAAACTTTATTCAAGATATTTTAGGCTATCGTCAGTCTGTCACACTATATTTTAATTGTTGTGGACTAGCTGTCAGATACCCTTAAACAGTGTTCGATAGTGCTACTCAAAATACTTCAATTGAGCCAAATTCTACACATAGGTGATTCATCCTCTAACTATTCAATTACTGGGCTCAGGCTATGTCAGCCGGTGGTCAGGGCAGTGAGTGGTGTGTGTGAGCTATACACCCGAGACTTTAACTGCTAGGAGTGGGGTCCCTTAGCAGTGGGCAACCTGGAGGAGGTTGACGGGTGCCCCAAAGAGTTTAACGTCCGTGTCTTTACTGCTAGGATCGGGATCCTTTGCAGTGGGCAGCCAACAGGCTGACAGACGCCCCAGAGTTTAACAGGGAGAGCTTTACACCTCAGACTTTGACTGCTAGGACACAAAGTCCCGTCGCAGTGGGCAGCCTGGGGAGGCTGAGAGGTGCCCCAACGGATCTGTCCCCTGGAAGCGACACGATCCAACGCTCAAGCTCTCCCTATATCTGTCCCTTATGACCAGCTGGAGTTCTTTTGTTTGTGTTCGGTTCGGGTACAGCAGCACGGGTTCAAGTCAGAAACTCAAACCACACTTGCTTATTTGTAGGAGAAAGAAAAGAAAGAAGAAAGAAAACTTGGTTCAATATATATATTTAAACTTATAAAGTGAATGAGGGCACAATCTTATTTTCTTGTTTACAATAGAAGTGAAACAGGTTGATTAGAGAAACTTATAATAGAGTAACTAAATTAAAGTGTACACATAAGAAACACATTGCAGGTATAATTCTCACCCCTGCGTTCCAGACTTGGCGTGGCCAGCGTCTTTCTCTCAATCCCTCGGGAAGAAGTAGGGCGAGGCTGGGCGTCCCACAGACCTCGGGAGACAACATATACCTGCCAGCAGGTATAGATTGGAGCTCAAATGGGGTGGGCTACTAAACCCCTCTTTATACCCCTTGGGTCACGTAGGCTTCTTCCTGGTCTCAAGTGGCCAATTAGGGAAAATGGCTTTGAATGCCAAGTTTCCCACGGAAGGGTGCAAAGCATAATTCACACCTGGGAAACTGCAGACAATGGGCACTCAAGTATGTGATGGGCGAAGATTCCTCTCCTGGGACAGTGTAGGCGTGTCAATTACTGGTGCTAGCCATCAGGGCAGCAGGAGGGGGGGCCCCTCCGGTTATCAGCTAGCCCATTTACTGTCTGGTTTCTGTTTATTAGAGTCAGGGACAAGCAGCACACCTGCATTCCCAGGGCATCAAAGGCTGACTGCCTTTCTCTTGCTCTCTGGGGGGGGAAAAACAAGATGGGGTTCATGTCTGGCTACAGGCTAATGTTTTAAAAATTGTTACTAATGTAATGTTTCCGTAGCACTTTGTAGAAAAGTACAAGAAAACCTGCTCCCAGGCTAAAGGAGAGAAATTGTACACAACTGTGAAAAAGTTGTTAGGAATGTATGTTCTCCCATTTGAGGGTTTTGTAAATGCTGTGTATCCTAAATGACACTTTTACCTTGCCTGCCAGTCTCCTCTGTCTCATTATTTCTATTTTGTATGAGGGGAAACTGAGGCATGGGGTATTTAAATTATTTATCTAAGGTTACTCAGAAGGTCAGTAGTGGAGCTATAAATAAAATCTAGGTCTCCTGTATCCCAGTCCATTGCTTTATCCTCTAGGAATCACTGACATGTTCTTGGTAGAACACAATCGCTTTCTCCCTAATCAAATTCTATAGGAAATTCTGCAAAACTGAAAATTAGTTTGTGTGTCTGTTGCAAGAAGCAGACAGGTGATTCTTGCACAAGTCCAGCATGCAAATAGTGCTAGACCAGTTATCAGACCTCAGTGGTGCAGGAACCAAATTAGCTATCAGAATTATCCAAAATAGCCCCAGGCTTTTTTATATATATTATATTATTCTCACAGCAAAATGACTCAGCAAGTATTATTATTTTATTAAATACAATTTGTTACCAACATAATAAAAGCATCTCAACTGGTTAATAACTTAGGTGGGTTAATAATTAAATCACATAGCGTTTTAATATCATGTGCCGCAGGAGACACATTAAAGAGGCACTTGTGGCTCCCAAGCATTAGTCTAGGTTGTTCAGCATTGTGGGATAACTTGTAGATTAAATGATCAATATGGGTAACTGTCACACAGTTGACCTATAAGTAGGCAGAAGAATGACAGTCTGAATTGTAATATCACAGCAGTCTAATAGCCAAAGTCCTTGGCTATTAGAATTGTAACGAATATCACAGCAATCTAAAAGCCAAATGGCTTTTTCAGTATTGGGACTCCTTTCTATAAACATGCTTTCTGCTTTTTAAAACTTAATCAGACATTTAAAACTAAAACCAGATTAAAATAAATTGGAAGGTAGCCTGTAATTTAGATTACACTTGCTGCATGGATGGCAAGGAGGAAAAAGGTATCTGGTGAACAATGATTGAATAAGGGCTTTTTCAGTAAAAGCTTAATTTCTAATTTAAGTCATTAAAATTTATTTGAATCAATGTGCAGCCTCCTTAGGGAGTAATTTTGATCATGTCTTTCAGTCAGAAAGAAGATAGAGATGGAAAAGACCTTTTGATTCATCTAGTTTCTCCACACTTACTGTATATTTCCTGGTGCTTTGTTCAATGCTTTAAATATGTCTTGCTACTTGATTACTTTCTGGATTTTGTCATAATTGATATGGGCAAGGCACTGAAAGGAATGTCTTCAAACTTGTGAAAGGGCCTAAAATTTGTATATCCGATTTTTTGAATGAATCATTACAAATACAAGGTGTATCTACAAAATTCTGATCTGGGTTTGGATTTTTGAAGAGAGGTGTTGGATGAGGGCTTTAGTTAGGCTCATCTCTTTCTAACATTATGCACTGTTTGGGATCCCATGAAACTCAGAAAACACACAGAACTACTTCAACTCTCAAATGACAAAATGACAATATTCCTCAAGGTAAAAGAAAACTCAGTGAAGAATTAAGTCTTCAAAGAATCTAATCTTGATACCACCACCTGTTCTGAATGTATACAGTGCCTAGCACAATAAGATCCTAGACTACGAGTAAGACTCCTAGGTGCTATAGCACTACAAATGATTATTATTGATAAAAATAATACATATATTGCCTTATTTGATTCTAGTTAGCTGCTGTTGCCCTTGGGTTTGAGAGGTTACCCAATATTCAGAGTCTTTCTAGGTGGCTTCCATTAGAAGGAGAAATAGATGATTTTCCTTTAGTGTAATCCTGTTTGTGTACAAACAGCGTGCACAAAGTCATATTTCCCCAAATAGAGGAGGAATTATCAACAGGAGGCAGTTTTCATGTTCAGAAATTGTCTGCCTTTCCCACCAATTCGTTGTGCCCAAAAGAAGTGCTGAAGTGTTTCTTTGCAGGGTCATGATCAGTACTACTTCTCTCGCTGTGTCTTTTTCTTGCTTTTCTGTTGCTTTCTGCTCCTGACATGCACATACTCAACTAACTGGAACTTGTCATTGCTCCAGGCCTTGTGTTTTCAATTAATCCCCAGGGAAATTCTTTGGCCCAGATGAATTATGCGTGTTTTGTACATCTATTGACTTTAACCAAGTCTGTGATTGATGTAATCCATTAACCAGCTTCCAATAGAACACTGTTGCTTATATATGTGTTTTGTTACTTTTCATATTCTTAATCCAATAAAATGTCTTGAACTAAAATTAGCCTAAAGCAATGAGACTTCCATCTCTTTTACCAGAAGACTATTCCATAGATTTGTGATTAAGGAATCTGTATTTTATTTATATTATGGTTGCACTAAAAGGTTCCATGAAGCATGGGGTACCTTTGGGCTACACACTGTGGAAACACCTGTGAAAATGTGATCCCAAAGAGCTTACAGTTGGCTCCTTATCTTTTGTTGTAACCTCAAATTGTGGGGTATACACTCTTATTTGTTTGCAGCCCTTCTTTTCCTTTTACCATAACATATGGTACATCTGCTGGGGCTATTCTTTAGCACCTTCGAAAATTGTGTTTTCTCTTCATCTGACACAGTATTTCATTATTTCAGAGTATTATAACATCTGTTCACCAGATCTTCCTAATCCTCTTCAGATGTTTCTCTTGAAGTCTTTCCAAAATTCCTTCTGTTGTACTTCCACTAGCTTGGTGCTCACAACACTGTACCACTAGGATAGCATTTCAATGCAGAGCCCAAAATGATCTTTGCATAATATTTCAGTTTGCTTCATAAAGCCTAATTACAAGGTTTTAAATGCATTTATAGCATATATAGTTCCCTTTTTCTCTTGTGTAACAAGCTGTGTCTTGTTAAAGCATAATTTCTTGAATGTGCCTTTATTTCTATAAATAAAGAAATAAGGTGAAGGGGTCACCTAGGGACCTGGGGCAAATCTGTCAGGGATGGTACGTGGTCCTGCCATGAGGGCAGGGGACTGGACTTGATGACCTCTCAAGGTCCCTTCCAGTTCTGTGAGATAGGTATATCTCCATATATTATATTTTAATTTTCAGGATCATCCACTTTAACATGTTGTTGGGCTAATGCTGTATTTCCTGACTGCAGTATACCAAGTTATATAGCACACATGAGATCTTATTTCATTTGTTAGGAAACACAATCTTTCAGGTAAAGGTTGAAACCTCTGTGGTCGGGACTCTCTGGTCTGGCAACATCTGTGGTCTGGCAGGCCCATGGATGTTGCCAGACGAGAGAGCCCCAGCCACACAGGTTGCCAGCAGCTGGGAGCTCAGCCAGCTGGCAGCCTGGAGGACCAGTGACTTAGGGGCAGGGAGCCCAGCCAGTGGTCTGCAGCCAGAGCAGGTCTGGTGGGGAGCTTTGCCAACTGAGAGCGGAGCTCTACCAGCTGGGGACATGGAGCCACTGCTGGCCGGGGGAAGGGAGCAACATCAGCTGGAGGCAGAGAACCCCTGCAGCTGGGAGTGTGGCACCACCATTGGCCGGGGACATGGAGCCTCTGCCGGCTGGGGGCAGGGATGCCCCTGTGGCCGGGGACGTGGAGCCACCATTGGCCAGGGGGATGGGAGCCTCACTGGCCAGTGTAGGGCAGCAGCCAGGAGTGGAGCCACACCATCAGCTGGGGGCAGCGCACTGGTCAGTCTGGAGGCTAGGAGGGGAGTCCCGGGAGAGCCTGAGGCCTGACTTCCCTTGGTCTGGTAAACTTCCTCTTTTGGGCCTATCCACGTCCGGACGGTGCTGAACCAAGGAGGTCCAACCTGTATAATATTAACAATCCATTGTACTTTTTCTCTCTACAGATAGAAGCAGGCTCAACATCCTGCTAAGGATTCTGGGTAGTGTAGTCCAACAGGCATTTCCTGTTCTACAAAACACAGTAACTTAGAACTACCACCACCAAGCCAGCTCACTAAAAGCCAGACTCTGCTGCTGTTCCTCATGATACATCACATACTAACACTGTGTTGCACAAGTGTAGATAAGCTATTTTAGGCAATTTCATAAAGGCCTTTAAGGTGCTTCTGACTCTGTTTACACAGCCATGGGCGGCAGGTTTGTATAATTTTTTGTGGTGCCCCGTTAGCCACGCCCGCTACCCCCCGTTAGCCACGCCTCTGGAGGTAACACACTCGGGGCAAGATGGACACATGACCAGAAGTAAAAGGTATCATGTCACCCCTCTCGAAGGGCTTTTCCCACCATCCTCCTACCAACAGGGATTAGTTTGGCCCCCAACAAACCCCCCGCATGCAACTATCCTGCAGTTGCATTAACCCAAGTGTGTGGCATTAACTCGGGGGCAGAGAGGCTGGGAGAAGTGTTCCCTCTAAGGGTATGTCTACACTCGCGGCTTCTTGCGCAAGTACAGCCGTTCTTGCGCAAGAACCCACAGAGCATCCACACTGCCCGCCTGCTCTTGCGCAAGGAAATTTACAGTATGGCGTGGTAAGAGAGGGTGTCTTGCGCAAGAGCTATGCTCTTTTCTAACAGGTGTAAGCTCTCTTGCGCAAGAGGGCAGTGTGGATGCTCGGCAGGGATTTCTTGTGCAAGAAACCCCTGTGGCTAAAATGGCCATCGGAGTTTCTTGGGCAAGAGAGCGTCCACACTGCCATGGATGCTCTTGCGCAAAAGCACAGCTCGCACATGGCAGTGTGGACGTGTTCTTGCGGAAGAGTTCTTGCACAAGAACCCTTGCACAAGATGTTCTTGCGCAAGAAACCGCCAGTGTAGACATAGCCTAAGAGTTTCCTCTCATGAGCAGAATGACTTTTGTGTTGTGCACCAGTACTGAGCTCGTGTGGCTTGTTTGGATGTACCACTGTGGCACCCAAGTTATTAATAAATATTTTTAAACCTTTACCTTTTCTCTCTGCTGCCATGTCTCCTTCCCTTGCTCCATCAGCTCCCCTGGTGCCTGCTGCCCCCCCCCACCCTCCTCTGCTGTCCTGACTCCTGCCCTTCTCACTGCCCTCAGCCCTCCTGCAACCTACCCCCCTCCACCAGCCCTTCTCTCCCCCTTGTGCCCACTCCTCCAGTAGCCCCACTCTGATCATGTGAGCTACCCCTCCTCATCCCATCTTCTAACACCTCCCTCTACAAACCTGCCCTGCCTCTCTCCTTTGGTGCTGGTCCCTCCCCTGCAGGTGTCTGCCCTTCTGCTTCACCCCCAGAATCCCCTAGCACCTGCACCTTCCCTTAGCCCTGCACCCTCCTGGTGCTTCCCCCTTCCTTCACTGCCCCTCCCCCTTTGCCCTCTTTTTCCCTGATGCCCACCCCCTCACCACTCTCTGCCCCCATTCCCCTCATGCCCCTCTGTGCCCTCACACATGACTTGCTCCATCCTGGCCTTCCTCATGCCCACCCCTTCTTTCAAGCCTTCTCCCAGCACCACCTCCTCCAGCCCCCAATGCTCTTACCCTCTCCACCCCCCCCAGCATCACCCTGTTCCCCTCCCACTGACACCTCCCTTCCTGCCCTTTTCCTCATTGTCTGCACTTGGCATTTGTCTCTCCTCTACCCTGTCCCTTTGGTGCCTTCCCCTTTCTTCCCCCTCTCCCCCTCCGTACAAGCCCCTTCCTCTTCCACCCCTTCCCCTTTCTTCCCCCCTCCCTCTCTGCACAAGCCCCTTCCTCTCCCAGCCCTCTCCTACCTTCTGCCTTCCACTTTGCAGGGCCGGAGTCTGCGCTCCGCCCCAGAAGTCCCCGAACTCCAAACCCACAACTCAGCTGCGCGGCGCCAGCAGTTTTAAAGTCCTGGGCCGGGCCATGATGTCACGTCACGCCCGGGCGTCTCCCTGCCCACCCGTTTGAGCATGCAGCATATGGCAGCAGCAGCCGGCAAGGGGGGAGCTGAGTGAAGGTTGCGCATGGCAGGGACGGTCCGGGGCCGGGGGAGAGATGCTCTGGGGCCGGGGGCTGCTCCAAGCAGGGCCGGGGGAGAGACCCAGCTCCAAATATTGGTGGAGCAGGGCCCCCGGCTCTAAATATTGCTGGAGCATGGGCACCACGAGCCCATATAACTCGCCGCCCATGTACACAGCACGCTAAGGGTGTGGGACCCAGGCTTATGTACTTGGGTTTCCAAGCCTGTACTGTACTGCAGTGTTTCCCATCTGAGCTGGAGTGTCCATGTTGCACTATGCAGACATGAGTCAGTACATGCCCACAAAAGCTAAAGTTTTATTACATCCCAGGTTTCTTAGCTCCTTCCCTAGCTGAAACTGCTCTTGGTCTTTCTCTCTCTTTCATTGTGTGACAGCTTGTATATCTGTCCTGCAGGAATTGGCTGGAAATGTTTGGGTGGTTTTAGTCTACAAACATAGCCAGCCAAGCCATATAGGCTACGTCTAGACTGCTTTCTTCTGTCGAAAGAAGATATGCAAATTCTGAGCAAATTTGCATATCTTCTTCCGATCGCGTTATCAGAAGAGGTTTTGTCAAAAAAGAAAGCAGTTTAGACATGGTTTTTTCGAAAAAACCCACCCTTTTTCGAAAGAACCCTGCACACCTCATTTTTTTAGGAAGAAGTGTTCTTTCGAAAAAAAGGTTTTCTTTTTCCGAAAGAACTGCATCTAAACTACTTTCTTTTTCGACAAAACCTCTTCCGATAACGCGATTGGAAGAAGATATGCAAATTAGCTCCAAATTTGCATATCATCTTTCGGCAGAAGAAAGCAATCTAGACGTAGCCTTTGCGTCCACACACTCCCTGCATGCAGAGCCAACATGGGTCCTGTTCTAGAGAGAGAACTCTCCTACCTCCTGCTCTCAGTCCTGTTTTGGGGGACAGGATATGCATCTGTAAGACATTCGTGGACATTTCAGCAGCAGTTTTTGAACAGCTGAATACAACTCTTGGAGAAGGGTCCTGACATGCCAGCTTTGAACCATCTGATGGGCCTATGCCTATTGTTGCCTTCGCAGCACATTTCCCATTAGGTAGACCAGTGCTTCTGGAACAGGGCCACAAACACAGACTAGGGATATCCCATTCTTATGCAGACCTGGAATGACTAGCAAAGGGTTCCAGAACTTACACACGAAGAGGCTAATGTTCCCTGATGTTTGTGAACAGCTTGCCCCAATTCTCCAGTATCAGGACACCTACATTTAGAGTAGTCATGCCATTCCAGAAGTGGCACACTATAATCATCTGAAATCTGGCTATCACAAGCTGGCATAAGTCTGTGGCTAACTAGTTTTGGAGTTGGCAAATCAACAGAGGGGTTGTTGTGGCAGAGGTTTGTGAGATCGGAACTGTGATTTACCCAAAGATGATGGGCATTACCAACGTTCCTGAAATACTTGCTGGTTTTCTGAGGCTGGGCTTTCCAAACTGCACTGGGGCCTTTGATGGGACTCATGTGCTTCTAATTTGCCCACTGCAAGGAGCATGAGTCAATAACCCACAAAGAGTACTATGCCACCGTTATGCAGGCACTGGTTGACCACAGGGGTAAATTGAGGGACACTAATGAGAAATGCGCTGGGAGGGTGCATGATGCTAGGGTGTTCTCAAGATAAGGACTTTACCTTCATGTAGAAGTTGGGACATTTTTCTCATTGAATGACATGATTATAAATGGAGTCACTGTCCCCTCTGTTGTTCTAGCCCTGTTGCCTTGGCTTATAAAACTGTATCCTAGTTTTAGAGGTCCTAGTGAAAGAAGGTTCAGCTACACATTGAGTAGTTGTAAGATGGTGCTGGTATGTGCATTTGGCAATTGAAATCCCATTGGTGCTGCCTTCTAAATCGTTTCAGTGCCAATACCATTAACACAGTCTGCATTGTTGTAGCCTATTATGTTCTGTACAATTTTTGTGAAGAGAAGCGAGAATCTTTTTGCTAGGAGTGGATGCCAGACACTGCTGGATATCTGGTCTGGTGCACGAGCCAGACAGTCCACCTGTCATGACTGGTGCTGGTTCCAGATGAGCAATAAAGATGAGGGATGTTTTTCTATAACAAGCATGCATGGTCCCATGCATGAGAGGAAATGGAATGGTATTTGAGGTTGTACTGTGAGTGATATTTTTGTAAATGTGTGGATATTCTGTGTCATGAATTCTGTAAAAACTCTTATTGAATGTATGATGTTTTATCCACATTGGCAGTACACTGCCGTTTGTAGCTTATGGAGTACTGTGATTATAGTTGTAAATTTTTGTTATAAAACTTTGACAGGAGGTATGTGATGACATACATTAAAGTTAATGCCACTCTTATCATGACATATAATAAAACTTGTAGCCTTGTGTACAAAGCCAGTATTTTATTTTTCATGGCTATTTGCATGCTGCAACAACCAGCAATGCAGACCAGATGCCATCATGGCATGTGGCACAATAGTAAAACCTGACTTGGTCCAAAAAAATAGTCAAAGGTGCATTTTCTTCTTGGCCTTTCAGGCACATTTTGCACTTGAGTTGTGTCCACACTGCAAAATGCCTGGGCTCAGACCTTCACTATAACAGGACTCCAACTCTGACTCACCCCCTAGAAGGGTCTTTGGGCCATGTTTAGAGATGTTCCTTCCTGCCTGAGTCAGAGTAACTTCTTTGTGGATAAAAGGAACAGTTGGGTTTGACCAGAGACTGAACAGGTCTCAAAGGGTGTGCATCATCACACCCTTTGAGACCTGTATAGTTGGGCAAGTGATAACTGTGCTGTCTGCCATTACAAAAAGAGAAAATCAAATGTCCCAATTTAAAAACAAATCCAAAACTCTCTTGAATGTTTTAAAATACTCTCTGCAGTTTTTGTGTTATGTGGAGAACATATGACTTAGTATAAAGGCTTTCTCAGCAGCTGTCTGCTTTATCAGCTCTTGTTTATTTCATTCCTGTATGCTGGGATAGTATAGCACGAGTCTCACTATAGTGGAAGAAAGAAACCTAATTTTCTGAACTGATTTATGGTTAGAAAGACCTATAAGAGTCAGAAGTGTATCCTGTGCTTTTTCATTCTGAGTCTTGTTGACTGAATCTAACCACTGATCCAGACTCTTGAGTGAGTTGGGGTTTTTAATGACATATGCAGTTATGTAATAATAACATTCATTTCTTGAAGAAAGTGAAATATATTTACTGGCATTCTTTAATGGTAGTATATTTAACTAAGCACAATACAAAATAAGCAGAGCTGGGTAAGTGCATTCATGGTAGTTTATTTGACAGTTATATTTTGGTTAGTCTCTAAGGTGCTGCAGGACTACTCATTGTTTTTAAGTTACAGCTAACATGGCTACCCCTCTGAGGCTCTTCTTTCTGTTTGTTAATAATCAGCAAATACACTTGGATTAATACACAATTTAGTACTCGGTATTTGAATGATCCACTGAATGCTTCATTCAAGTGTGTTTCAACCTAGGGCTTTTCATTAATGATTTACTCTTTGATTATTAGCTGTTCCAGTGAGAGCTGGAAGTTCATAGTCACAGACCAACACACAGGTGGTGGATGTGCAATTCGGTCATATTGCTCGAGGACTGAGGCAGGTCTAGCATCTCAGCTGCTGCACCCAGGGCTAGAAAAAGTGTACCATCACCTTTTTTGGGAGCACTCGCTGCTTTCCTCTGGCACAGCCCCCAACCGACCCTGGGAGCACTCGTGCCGCACAAGACAGAAGCCCGTTCGGAATACAAGGGGCTCTGACTGCATTTTGGCCCCAATCTCCTGGTGCTTTTGCTTTTTTTTTTGGGGGGGGGTTGACAAATTTTCCCTGGCGTTTGTTTGTTTGTTTGTTTGTTTGTTTGTTTTTTGCTCGACAAAACCATCTGGCAACCCTAGTACCGGCACTTTTTCTTTTTTTAACAAAAAAAAGCACTGCCTAAAATAGCCTTGCCTCTTTTCACACTAGCTAGATAGCCACATCCAGCAGGATGACCATCCCAGTGGTTGGAAAATGTAAGAAAATTTTCAGTTTTGGAACCTGGAATATATGTAACCTGATGGACAACTCAGACAGTGACTGACCAGAGAGATGTACAGCTATTATTGCCAGTGAACTGAATCGGTTTAACATCGATATTGCTGCCTTGTCCGAAACTAGAAGAGGTGATGAAGGACAGGTAAGGGACAAGAAAGAAGGATACACCTACTTCTGGAAGGGAAAATCTTTAGATGAACCTTGATTGTATGAAATAGGCTTTGCTAGTAAGAACAAGCTAATAAGGTGCCTCTCTGAGCTGCCAGTAGGCATCAATGAGCGGCTTCTGACACTCCAGTTGAGGCTCACTGAAAACCAACAGGTAACTATTGTGAGTGCCTATTTGCCAACAATGGATGCCGATGAGGATATAAAGGAAGATTTCTACTCTCAGCTGGAAACCATTTATCCAATCCATACTTCCTTAACTTGCTGGCAAGAATACTGTGGGAGAACATATCAAAAGCTGTGCTAAAGTCAAGGTATATCACATCCACCGACTTTCCCATATCCACAGAGCCAGTTACCTCATCATAGGAGCTAATCAGATTGGTCAGGCATGACTTGCCCTTGGTGAATCCATGTTGATTATTCCTGATCACTTTCCCCTCTTCCAAGTACTTCAAAATGGATTCC
The DNA here is from genome assembly GCA_032595735.1 of Pelochelys cantorii. Taxonomy (NCBI): domain Eukaryota; kingdom Metazoa; phylum Chordata; order Testudines; family Trionychidae; genus Pelochelys; species Pelochelys cantorii. The sequence continues at coordinate 51,038,960 of CM064327.1, forward strand.
TTGAGGATCCCCTCCATGATTTTTCTGGGGACTGAGGTAAGGCTGACTGGTCTGTAGTTCCCTGGATTGTCCTTCTTCACTTTTTTAAAGATGGGCACTACATTTGCCTTTTTCCAATCATCTGGGATCTCTCCTGATCTCCATGAGTTTTCAAAGATAATGGCCAAAGGCTCTGCAATGACATTTGCCAACTCCCTCAATACCCTCAGATGCATTAAATCCGGACCCATGAATTTGTGTATGTTTAGCTTTTCTAAATAGTTCTTAACCTGGTCTTTCTCCACCGAGGGCTGCCCACCTCCTTCCAATACTGTGTTGCTTAGTGCAGTAGTCTGGGAGCTGACCTTGTCTGTGAAGACAGAGGCAAAGAAAGCATTGAGTACTTCAGCTTTTCCCACATCATCTGTCACTAGGTTACCTCCCTCATCCAGTAAGGGCGCCACACCCTCTTTGATCACCCTCTAATTGCTAACATGCCTGTGGAAACCTTTCTTCTTACCCTTCACATTCCTTGCCAGTTGCAATTCCAATTGCGCTTTCGCCTTCCTGATAACCCCTGCATTCTCAAGCAATATATTTATACTCCTCCTTAGTCATCGGTCCAAGTTTCCACTTCTTGTAAGCTTCCTTTTTGTGTTTAAGCTCACGAAGGATTTCCCCGATAAGCCAATCTGGTCACCTACCATATTTGCTTTTCTTACTGTGCATTGGGATGGTTTCTTCCTGTGCCTTTAATAAGGCTTCTTTAAAATATTGCCAGATCTCCTGGACTCCTTTCCCCTTTATGTTAGCATCCCAGGGGATCCTGCCCATCAGATCTCTGAGGGAGTCAAAGTTTGCTTTTCTGAAGTCCAGGGTGTGTATTTTGCTACTCTCCTTTCTTCCTTTTGTAAGGATCCTGAAATCTACCATCCCATGATCACTGCTTCCCAGGTTGCCACCCACCTCTACTTCCCCTGCTAGTTCCTCCCTGTTTGTGAGCAGCAGGTCAAGTTGTGCATGGCCCCTGGTCGGTTCCTTCAGCACTTGTACCAAGAAGTTATCCCCAACGTTCTCCAAAAACTTTCTGAATTGTCTGTGTCTTAATTGTTACCCTCTTTAAAAAAGGGGATAAAGCAGGCTGGGGAAACTATCGTGGTATCTCTCTCCTTGTTGTTGCAGGCAAAGTTCTGGCACGGGTCCTTGCAATCTGTCTTCTTCCCCTGTCAGAAGAAATTTTACCAGAGTCACAGACTGGTTTCCGACCATATTGCAGAACTGTGGATGTGATCTTCATTGCACAGGAGCTGCAAGTGAAGTGTCGGGAACAAAACTCACCACTGTACATAGCTTTTATTAATCTAACTAAAGCCTTTGACTCAGTGAATTACTGTGCCCTTTGGACTGTACTTCTGAAGATTGGATGTCCTGATAAATACATCAGTGTCCTCAAGTTGCTTCATGACAACATGAAAGCGACTGTTCTGAGCAGCACTGACTCCCAGAGTGAACCTTTCAAAGTACAAACAGGAGTCAAATAGGGTGGTATCATCACCCCAGCCACATCTTTATTGTGGTCATTTTCAACCTAATTGCTGGGAAGCTGCTCTTTTGCATTGTAATAATCTACAAGAATGGATGGAAAGCTATTTAGGCTTAGCAGGTTGAAAGCTAAGAGTAAGATTTCCACCACATCTATCGTGGAACTTCAGTATGCTGATGACAATGCAGTTTTTGCCCACTCTGAGAGAGCCTGAAGATCTGTCTTGAATCTGTTTCCTGATGCTTATGCATGTCTTGGTCTCACCCTCAACATCAAGAAGACCAAAGTGCTCCATCAGCCCTCTCCAAATGAGTTACTATGTGCCCCATCTATTAAAATCAATGGAGAGGCACTGGAGAATGTCGATCATTTTCTCTATCTTGGAAGTTATTTTTCATTTCAGATATTGATGTAGAAATCCAATATCATCTGAGCTGTGCCAGTGCAGATTTGCTCATTTATGGCACAGTGTTTTTGAAGATCACGACATTCTAAGAGACACCAAACTTCTTGTCTATTAAGCTGTCATTCTCCCAACACTATTGTATTGGTCTGAAACAGGCATGGGCAATAATTTTTGATAGAGGGCCAATCTAAGAATTTGGAAGTGGTCGAGGGCCGCACTCTTCCATGATATTAATGGAGGAGGTGCGGGGTCTGGGATGGATGTTAGGAGTAGAAGGGAGCTTGGGGTAAGGGAGGGAGTTTGGGTGAAGGAGGCTGTTGTGACCTCGAGCACTGGAGTGGGGTTCAGGGGGTTGGATTGTGACCTGGGGCAGGAAATTGGGGTTCAGGAAGGGGTGTAGGAGACTGAGGTAAAGGGTTTGGGTTGTGAGAGAGGGCAGAAGGGGACTGTGATCTGGGGCAGGGGATTGGGATGCCAGATGTGGGAGGATGCAGGAAGGAGTCAGAGGATTCAGGTATGTGGAGTGGGGGCAGGAGTGGGGAGAGTGAAGGGCTGGGGTGCCAGAGGCAGGCTCTAGCCAGGAGACTTACCAGCCAGCAGCCCAGCTCTTTCCTGAAGCAGCCTCCCTGCCTGCCCCCATCCCTGCACAGGCAGCATCATGTGCTCTGTGAATAGCTATGAGCCCCGAAGGGGAGGGGGCGTGGTACTTCTTGGTTGCCTGTTATTGAAACGGGTAGCTCCCATTGGCCAGTTTCTGGTGAAAAACTGGCCAATGGGATTGTGCTGGGGGCAGGGGCAGGAGCAGCTCCTAAACCCTACAGGCATCACTTAGAAGTCCTTGAGAGGTATCACTAATGCTGCCTCCACAAGATCTTGAAGATCAAATGGGAAGACAGATGCACTAACTTGAGTGTTCTGGAAGTGGCAAAGACCACCAGTATTGAGACAATGATCATCCGTCAGCAACTTCACTGGACTGGTCACGTTGTTCAGATGCCAGATCATCGTCTCCCAAAATGGGTCCTGTTTTCTCAGCTGAAAGAAGGATACCGTAACGTGGGAGGACAATGGAAGTGTTCTAAGGACTTGCTAAAGGATCACTCGAAGAAGTGCAACATTGACGTTGACACTTGGGAGACGCTCACCCAGGATCGCTCAAAATGGAGACAAGTCCTACACAATGGCTCCCTTCATTTTGAATTTGCCCGCTGAGAAGCTGAAGAGGAGAAGAGGTGCAGGAGGAAGGGGAGACTGGCTTCTCGTCATGGTCAACAGGCTCCTGCTGTAGCTGGAAACATCTGTCCTCACCATAATGGAACTTGTGGTTCAAGGATCAGCTTTATCAGCCACCTGGGGTTGACATGCATCTGATGAAGTGGGTCTTTGCCATGAAAGCTTATGCTCCAATACATCTGTTAGTCTATAAGGTGCCACAGGACTCCTTGTCGCCTTTGCAGATCCAGACTAACATGGCTACCCCTCTGATACTGGGGTTCCATAACTCCCATGGAAGATGATCGTACTCGGCAACGAGGGATCACCCATCATCATCACCATCATTAGCTATTCCTTACTAATGGAGTCTGACTGCTCACTTAAGTTGCCCAGACTTGTTTCTACTTCTTAAGTGACAGGTGACTGCAAAATTTATGATAGAGAATAGAAGAAATCAAATAGATTTCAGTATGGTTGGATGAGCAGTACTGGCAGAAACCTTCTTTAGAAACACATTTATACTACATGTGGGACCTCCCTGCTCCAGCACCCTCAGGACCTGAGCAGTCCCAAATGACAGAATTTTCCAGACCAGGGGAGGTCCTCCCTGCTGCAGGATTGTTGCCCCCCAGCCCTGCTGGGGCTGTGCTTGCCAGCACACTGACTTTGGCTGAGGTGGTGCTCTTGCTGCTGACCCCACTGCCTCTGCTCCCCGCTGTGCCCCTGCCAGCCCTGCTGCCTCCGGCCGGGTGGGGCTACAGTTCCCACTGTGCCAGCCCCCACCACCAGCCCCAGTGGGAGCTGTTCTCCCCACCATGTTGGTCCTGCTGCCACCGGGACTGCACTTCCCACCCCCAGCCCCTGAACTTGGCCTGCCGGGGCTCTCTGGTCCAGCAATATCTGTGTTCCTTCCCAACCACAGATGTTGCTGGACCAGAGAGTCCTGGATTTTAGAGGTGTAACCTATAATACTTAATTCTGTGAACATTCTTCCAAGCAAAAAGTCACAGATTAATCATTGTAGAAAGACCAAGTGACAAGGTTAAAAATTCCATTGAAAAGTATTTATGGATTTTATTTGAATGCATATTTTAAATAGTTTTTCAGTACTTGCCTATATTGTGCAAGTATGCAGTGTCGTTCTTTTGCAGGTAGAAAAGGCATCTCTTTTTGTGTCTGTACCAAAGCTATGACAGACCTATGAGGAGTTAAAAACAACAACCCTATATTTGTTGCCTTTTGCCCAGGAATATCTGTACACCGTGATCTTATTTGGAGAAAAGCTATGTGGAGAAAAGCAGCTGAGGTTTCAAGATATGAGTTAGATGTGTATAGAGCTTTACAAGCATGATGTCATTCTAATTTGCACTGCTAGGGGATGAGCTCATTGGGAGTGGCTTTGTAGATTTACAGCTGTGCCAATTCATCACTGTTGTGATTAACATTCTCCAAGCTTCCCTTTTGAACTAAACAACAGCCACTCTGTTATGAATTATTTAAAACCCAAAGAGAGCTCCTACAAAATATAATCAAACACCAGTCAGAAGACACAAAAGAGAAAACTCTGTCTCTTGCTTGCCCTGCGTTGCAAGCAATAGCATAACTGCTGTTCCCAAAGGGATAAGCAGATAATTGCACTCTGTTTTCACACTTTGTTTTCCTAATATTTTTTAGCTCCTAGTTTTTCCACAGCAATGAGACTTGCATTTTATTGGATAAACAATGTATTGAGCTATGCGTGGGTAGTGCCTAGATGAGGGTTTTTTTTTTTGTTTTTTTTTTTGGTGCTTGTTGTTTTATTAATATTTAGTGTAATCTGCCTATGTGGATATTTTGTTCCATTCTTTAACTGACTTCTCCTCTCTTTAATAGGAACTTATAAGAGATGCATGGACTCTTAAAACTTGGACTGCCAGAAAACTAGATCCTTATATTAGAAGACAAGACCTAAACTCATTGGAGTATCTGTTTTCCAAACAAGCCACAAGAAAGCATTGTTCTGTTTCCTTGAACTAGTTAGTTTTGCACATTGTAGTTTTATTGTATGGTTTTTGCAGAAATATGACCTCAAGAGAGACAAGTAGGATAAGTTTCTCACTTATAAATAATAAATTGAAGTTAAAAATTCCACAGAGGAGTTTTCAGTAGATTTTGCCTTTTAAAATATTCAATTCTGATTGAGATACAATTTGATTTTTACACAGCATTCATGTCACTTTATGGGTGGCATGTGGCAGCAGTTTAAAATCACATAATCTAAATGGGAGCTGCTTTGTGCTATCTCATAGTTGGCTGCACATCAGTAGTGGGTGATGGGATTAACATAAATAAGGTAAATTTTTGTTCTCAGATCTGTTGGAGCAGCAGAACATCCTGGTTGCGAACTACTGTGCAAATGTGTGAACTACTGTGCAAATGTGTGAACAGAAATTCATTCAGCATTTGTATCCTACTTTAGAAAAATACCTTCTTAAAACATCTACTGCCTGGGCTGAAAACAGGGCAAGCTGCCATCTCTCCTGAACTCTCCTGGTTGTCTGTTACGTTCTCTGTGGCAGCTTTATTTTTTTCTCATGTGAAATAATCCACATCAGATGATCCTCTGTTCATCATTGAGGATGGATCCTTTGTGGTGTTGCTTGGTGTGGTACAGTAATAAGTGATAAAATGAAATGTGAAGTCAGAAAGTACAAGGAGTACAGTTGGAGAGGATACATCTGGTTTGTATTTAACATTATCTCCTTTCCAGTTTCTTTAATGATTCTGTTAGTGGAGTTTGGCTGAATGCATGACAGCGAACAAACAAGCATTTCATCTGGGGTTTGGAAATATTAAGAGGGCACTCTTAAAAGAAGTGATTTAATACAAAGGCCAAGCTGTTTTTACTTGTACATTCATTAAAAGGTTTCTCATTTAGAAAATCCTAATTTTTTAGCAGCATGTTAGAATATCTCAGTGCTCCACTATTTTGCCTGTCAAGAAGTAGGAAGGAAAGAAAATTCTCTATATACAAGAGGACAACAAGCCCTGCAGAAGATAAATTAAAAATTTGAATTCACACTTTGATCCTTTGTAAAATGGCAGAGTTAGACTTGCCACTGGAGAACTCCAGGGACTTAGTATAATTCCTATAGCCTCCTTAAATCTAACACATGAGGAGACAGCTTATCTTTCATGACAGTGTTCTGAAAGCCGGGACAAAATTTAGAAATAGATAAGTGACCATGAAGTACTTAATGTTGGAAGCTTGTCAGCTTTCCCTGTCCTTTTTCTCTGTCTTGTGCATTAGCAATGTCTAGAGTACAGCAACTAGAATTTCAGTATGAGAACCCAGCTCCTTATAATCAGTGTTATCGTTAACAGACAAATTGGTTACCATGTTAGCATGTCTGTTTTCAAAATAGTAATCTCTTAATTTCATACTGTGAATGGGACGGATGCCAAACTATACTTATTCAGAGGTGAATTCTACATGCCTTCAGCAATGAAAGTATATGATTATCAACCCAGTATTTCCTACTGAACAAAGCCCATGATGCTGAGTAAATACTATTTAGTAAGGAATATTTTACAGCTGCATATACACAGTTATATTTAAAGATTAACTTAATGAGCAGTTTCCATTCAAAGGCAAAAAGCCTGTGATGCAATTTCAGAAACTCAACAAAACATTGCAATAATCCCCTAAGGTAAACCTCAGTTCTTTTGACAAGTCTCAGGAATTTTAATTTCGGAGTAAATATGGTAGATAAGGCACTGCACTGGAAATAATAAAGGTAGTATTCCCATTCCTACCAAACCTCCTGTGTGATGTTCGGAAGGTCATGTCACCTTTTTGCCTCAATATCTCCATATGTCAAATAAGGTCAAAAATATGTACCAATATTTTGTTATATGCATTCAGATCTACTGATAAACACTATATAAGACCTAAATATCTATCTATCTAGCTAGCTAGCTATATTTTAGAGATTTGTGCGTCTTCTGTGTGTGTGTCTATCTGCGAGTCTGTTTTTTCAAGAACTCCTCCGAAACAGTAAGAGCTAGGACCACTACATTTGGTATACAACTTCCTCTTTTCCTAACTTAAAGCAAGGTCAGGGTTTGGATTAAGGATGTTAAATTGCGGTTAACTGACTAGTCGATGGAATATCCATCGACTGCTCAACTAGTCGATAAGCACTTCCGCGTTCCTCCTTTGAAATGTACAAGAGCCCCCAGCGGGGGCTCTTGTACATTTCAAAGGAGGAATGCGGAACTTCACATGCTGCCCAGGGCCAGGGGGAAGTCCTGCTAACTCTGGGCTGCATGCGGCGTGCCAGCTTTGAAATGTACAGGAGTCCCCAGCAGGGGCTCTTGTGCATTTCAAAGCCATGGAGCCCAGGGTCAGTGGGGGCCTGAGAGTCCCCTGCTGACCCTGGGCTGCATGCTGCACAGAGCCCGCACACAGCCCCCATGCTGCACAGCATGCCCAGCTCACCCGGGTTCCATGTGGCACTTCCCCAGAACCCGGGGTCAGCTGGGGACTCCCCAGCTGATCCCGGGTTCTGCTGAAATGCCATGCAGAGCCCCTTTGAAATGCTGAGGAGGCAATTCAAAGGGGCAATGCTGCACAGCTGAACTGCAGATCAGCTGTGCGGTGGCTGCCCCATTGAAACGCCGCCGTGGGGTTAAATGGGGACTCCCCAGCTGACCACAGGTTCCATGCAGCATTTCCAAGGTGGCGTTCCAAAGGGGCAGCCACCGCACAGCTGATCCCAGCTCAGCTGTGCAGCAGCTTCCCCTTTGAAACACCAAAGTGGCGTTTCAAAGGGGCAGCGCCCTGGAGCAAGGGGTCGGCTGAGGAATCCCCAGCTGACCCAGGGTTCTCCACGGCATTTCCCCAGAACCCGCGGTTCAGCTGTGCAGCACTGCCCCTTTGAAATGCCTCCTCAGCATTTCAAAGGGGCTCTGCATGGCATTTCAGCAGAACATGGAACACATGGAACCCGGGTGAGCTGGGCATGCTGTGCAGCATGGGGGCTGTGTGCGGGCTCTGTGCAGCATGCAGCCCAGGGTCAGCAGGGGACTCTCAGGCCCCCACTGACCCTGGGCTCCATGGCTTTGAAATGCACAAGAGCCCCTGCTGGGGGCTGTGTGCAGGCTCCGTGATTTTTCAAAGGGGGCAGCGCTGCACAGCTGAGCCATGGATCAGCTGTGCGGTGGCTTCCCCTTTGAAATGCCACCTTGGGGTAAATCCCCGGCTCAGCTGTGCGGCACTGCCACTTTGAACTACCCCTTCTCCCTCCCCCGCCCCTTTGCTGCCTCTGTCTGATAGTGTTGATTACTTTTGATTTCGCAGGTGACTGGAGTGCTGGCCAGGCATCAACTTCCCGGCGACTTGGCTATGAGGTTCCCTGGGAGATCCCTTTGGATCTGCAGGAGGCTTTACTTTCTCTGGGCTGATCCCAGTTTCTGCTGTATTCTTACATCTTGTGGGGGGGGAGGGAAGGATATATATATATATTTTCCTGGTCACTCGGCAGTTGATTCATACACTTTGCAGGGTCTTGGTTTGCCTTAAAAAGTTACGGATCCTAAACTCCCTTTAATAGGGTATTCCTTATTCACACCTCAAACACATCCCACAGATTACATACATATCAGTAAGCATACATTAAACAATGTGGTTTCTAGGCAAAGTTTGGCCTCATGGCCTTGAGTAACAAGAAACCATAGTAAAAAACCTAACATAAATCGTATTGCTTGACAGCTAGCAAACTGTAGCTAAGAGAGCCAGGGTCAAGGAAAAGGGGAGAAGCAAAGGGGTATGTTCAGCCAGCTAGACGCCAGTGAACAGAAGGAAGAGGAGGGTCATTTCCGACTGGTTACATAGCTAACTATATCTGTGGCAAAAACAAACAAAAAACAAACAAAGCTTTATGGCAGGCCTGCGCGTCATCCGCTGCAAAAACTGGCAAAACCCATAGCCAGAGATACTGAAGCACAAACCTCTACAAGAATTAAAAGGAACTATGATGTCTAGTAGCCCTGAGATTTTTTTGGTAACTTTGAAATATTTTTAGCAACTCCTTCCTGGAAATTGTAATAAAGAATAAAATTGAAAGCGGACACAACGCTCTATAAAAACTAATAAAAATTAAATATTTACAAATATTTACAAAAGATTCCATGATCTCTTTCTAACATTAAAAGTAACTTGAAGAGATTCTACAGCTGGAGACATAGGAAAATGGTCCCTCTTGTGTGCTCTTGCTATAGAAAATGTAGAAGAGCTAGCTACGGCCTATCAAGTAAGAATTTACCATCAGCCTTTCAAGAAGGTGAAAATGAACCTTTTAATCCCTTTAGCTTTTGCAATTTCTATTTTAAGACGAGGCAAGTAATAAACAAATTAAAGTAGATCCAGATCTTACAGCCTTTTTTTCAGCACCAGAAAAACAAATCTTAACACAATTGAGTGTCCTAACAAGACTTCTGTGGGAGTATTGACATGCATAAAGATTTGCACAGTTGGGCCTTTCCTTTTTATCTCAAGTATTTGAATAAAAGTAAATAGCTTTTAAACGACAGATTTGTTCAGTAATCCCAATTCTCATATGTTATAATGTAAGGTCTGTTCCGTACAGTTCACGGGTTGGCAGCACTGCTCCTTTTTTATTCTCTCCACTGGGCTATTCAGAAAGCTTTTACAATAGCCGTAAAGCACGAGATCATTAATATTTAGTATGCTTTGCTGAAAAACTGCACAGGGAGAAAATCACTGAGAAACACAACCAAACTCTTTGCAGAACTACATCCCGAGTGTTCTCTTCTGGGAATTTCTGCTGTGAAATATTAATGGAAGTTAAATCAAATAGGAATTCACCATGGGTATCAGCTGATTTTTACGTAAAGCAGGGTTTTTTTCCCTTCAAACTATAGCTAAATATCTGTTGCAACTCTAAGGGTGCTTTTACACAGCAGAGCTTAATTCAAAATAAGCTACACAAATTGAGCTACATGAATTGTGTAGCTTATTTAGAAATTGGGAGCATCTACACAGCACTTATTTTGAAATAGAGAAGTCTTCCTCTGACTTCCCTTATTCCTCGTACAATGAGGGTTACAGGAGTCAGAGTAAGAAGTCCTCCAGCGTGACAGTATTTTGACACTATTTTGAAATAACTGCCTGCTGTATAGAAGCGGACTAAGTTATTTTGAAATAACGCTAGTTATTTCAAAATAGTGTTGTACTGTAGAGTACCCTCAGAGAGCTCAAGTTGCACTCCCAATATCACTGGTCACTTTTGAAAATGTAGGCAAATGAGTGCACATTTTAACTGTCAGATCCTCTTTTTTAGCTTCTTTTTAATGTAAAAAGTCATGAAATTCACCATAAACACAGTGGCCTGCCACGTTAAAATAATTTGTGTATTCATTTGAGTCTAGAGTCTGAAACAATATTCTTTGAGTGAAGGCAGTTTTTAAATGTGAATGTTTGTTTCAAATAGACACGGCATATTACAGTGCCGTTCTTTACATATGTCAGTGTTGATATAATAGAAATGTGTATGGTGATATGAGTGAGGTAATGTGGGGAAGGTGAAATCATGGGTATGAGTTGCAAGGGTTGGGTGAAGTCTTGATTGGTGATTTCCTTACTTGTTTATGCTTGTGCCTAGTACATAAACTTGAACAACTGTAACTGATTTTTTAATAACTTCTTTTGTTTAAGGAGGATATAGATCAATGTACCTTCTGACATTGGTACTGTATGTAGGCAAGAATCAGAGCAGCAGAACTAAGCTGTTTCAAACTCTCTGTACATGGCTATGTCTTACACAGTAGCTGGGGGGCAGAATTCCCAGCTCATTTTAGGGGTGTGAATGAATAGGGTTGCTAGGTGTCCAGTATTGACCTGGACAGTCCGGTATTTTCGCCTCCTGTCCGGTAAAAAAAATCAGAAAATACCGGACACCTAAAATGTCCGGTATTTTCTTATTTTTTTCCCTGCCAGGAGGCGAAAATACCAGCCCCCGGACTCCTGCTGGGCCCCCCCCCCCAGACACCCTTCCCCTTCTCCCTCCCCCCCCCCCCCCACTTACCTGGTTCCGCAAGGGCTTGTCTTGTGGCTGGAGCAGAAAAACAAAATGGCCAGTGGCAAAAAAAACCTTTTCTTAAAGGGGCCATGCTGATTTTTTTATTTTATTTATTTATTTATTTATTTTATTTATTGCTCAGCAACTTTGGTCTCCCCCCTTTTTTTTTCCTCAACAGAATTTTTTTCCCAGTGTTTTTTTTGGGGGGGAGGAGGGCCGTGTTCGGTATTTTTGGTTAAACCATCTGGCAACCCTATGAATGATTAATCCTTAATGGTTCCAGTTAACTGGTAGGGGCTGGAGCAGTTCCCCGTCCTCTGTGGGCAGGGGGCTGCTCCAGTCCCGCAGGGCCCACCACTGGCAGAGGTGGATCCAGGAGCAGTATAGACATACTCTAAGAATGTGAGAGAGACTGAGGAGTCCCTTGCTTGCTTGCTTTGTTGATGTGTAGGGTGCTAAACCAAATATTTGAAAACTCTTCATTACATAAAGGGTATTACAAATCTATACAGTGATTTAGGCTACTATGCTCCTTTAAACTAATGAAAGCAGATTGGAGCAAAACCTTGCATTAACCCATGATTTAACTTGCCACCCAGCTGTTATGCACAGACAACTCCTATTTAAGTAAACTGGAGTTTTGCAAGCACAACTGAATGCAAATCAGGCCTTCAACTGGGATTGAGCATTGGGATTCTCACCCCTTTTCCTGGATAAGGATTTGTGTTTGTGAACTGAAATGTTGCAGAAATGAGTCATCAGGTATTAGAGCATGCAGTCCATAGGCCAGCCTTCCTGTCCCCTCCATATTCCTCTAAACTCTGTTCCCTTGAAGTGATCCTGCAAAGGAAAGTCAGTGAGGTTGAACACTGGGAAGCACCATGGGCACTCAGTTCTCATTCTGTGGGACGGTGTGATATTACCTATCCATGGTCCTCTAGTTTCAAAAATGGGGTAGTCTGACATCATGGCCTGACTCCATGTGTTGTCCTTCCATGCATGACATCAACTAAAGCAGTGGCATAACACAAACTGATGGTTCAAAGTTATTTAAAGAGTAAGGAAGGCTTTTTTACTATACAAATATAGGATTTGCGACGAGATTAAAGTAGTGTTTGAACTGGACTTGCTTAGCTTTCCCTTAGGCAAGCAGTCAAAGCCAACAGACAAACCACAGATGGATATGTTGCATAACTGCCCTGTTGATTAGCCATTTGTGTATTATTTGTGACAGAATATTCCTTCAGAGTTGCACTTAGTACAAAACCCAGTTAATAGTCTAGACAGATGAAAATAACCCCAATTTGAATGTGCCCTTGGGTTTTTCAGTTCTTGAGATCACTAGCCTTTATGTAAAGCAGGGAAATCAGTCCTAAAGCGTGAATTATCCTTTCAATAATATTTTCCTTGAGAAGTAGTTTCAGTGGAGGCTGTGCCAATAGAGAGGCTAGGTTCAAGCTCACTTGTGCTGAACATGTGGCTGTCTAGTCATAGAACTGGAAACATGTTACTGTTTAGTAAAAAGTCCCACTTGAGGATCAGGTACTGACATAAATATCTGACTTGTTTGTGGACTTCTCTGCAAAGTTCTGTTATTCTAAGCTTATGCTTTCTTTTAAAATACTGCTTTAAAATAATTAAAAAGAGAAAGAAAAGCACAGTTTATTGTACAATATCTACCATATAGTAGATTATCATAAATTTATCTAGATCCTCAAAACATTATACTTTTTGTGGGGGAGGACAAAACCAAAACTAATAAATAAAACTAGAAGATGAAAATAAACTAATGCCATTGGAGGCAAAATTTTTGTCTCAAGCAAATGAAATCCTTATGGCTTTGTTCTGTTTCTGCCTAAGTAAGCAACTTAAGCTCCAGTTTTGCATCAATTGAAATCTGTGGCAACTCATACATTCACGTCATTTTGTGTGGGATCAGCTTTGTTAGGAGCCTGTATTTTCTCCAAAATTAGTCCAGCCTCTCCTGAAGTATGCAGCATCTATTCTTGTTTGGGTACCGTAGCTGCTGTAACCGCTATTTTAACCCGTTCTATTTGGCAGGTCTGGGTGCCAGGAAAGTTTTCAAGCCTTGAGCCAAAGTATATAAGCTGTTTTTCTTTTTTTTATTAAGTCAGTGTCTGCAGCTCCTGATTATCTTTGTTGGTTGTCTCTGAGCCCCCTCCAGTTTGTCGTACTTTTCTGATAATGTGATGTCCACAGGGCTGGCCTTACCATGAGGCGAACTGAGGCGGCCGCCTCAGGTGCCAGACTGTGGGGGGGGGGCGCCACTAGGACCCAGAGAATTGAGACCTTTCAAAGTTTTGGCCCAAGCGAGGGGCTATGGAGGCGTCATTTGAGCTCCCCGTCTCAGGTGCCAAAATGTTGTGGGCCGGCCCTGGATGTCCAAAACTAAAAGCAGTATTCCAGGTGCTGTCTCTCCAGATCCATGCAGAGGGAGTGTGACCCTTTCTGTTTTATAGAAAGAGAAGGCTTTTGAATCATTATGTAATGGGAAAAGGCATCCACAGTAGGCAGACAGCTGTATTGTTCTGGGTCACACTTTGTGTCTGGAGGCAGGACTTATGCTAGGTCTAAATTGGCAGAGAAAATCAATGCAAGGTACACAACTCCAGCTACATGAATTTCATAGTTGGAGTTGATGTACCTTGCATCGATTTTCTGGGGTGACCTCGTGGCGGGAGGTCGACAGAAGAAATATTCTTGTCTACTTCCGTTACTCTTCATAACAGCGAGGAGTAGCTGTACCAACAGGGGCGCCCATAGCTTTCGATATAGCAGGTCTTTTACGTTAGACCCTATGTTTTAGACCCACTGAATTGAAACCCGGAGAAATTGATCGCCAGAACATCGATCCTCTGGCAAGTGGAGACAAGGCCTTAGGTTCACACACCATTAACCAGAAGTAGTAGTCACAATTAGGATGAGAATGTGGCTTTTGAATGAGGTGAAGTGTCATTTAGCTAAACAAATAATTGCACAAATTCGAGACAGCATAATCTATTACATTAAACCTATACTTCCTTCCTTATAACATGCTATAAAGAAAGACATTAGGTCAGATTACCTTGCCTGGGAAGGCCACTTTCTGGAAACAGTGCAAAGCTGTTTCATATTGGCTGGAGATAGAAGAATGCTATCCCACTGCCCAGGGAAACTCCTCGTATGGCAAGTTGATAGACACCATTTTTCATAGCCTTGTGCACCAGCCAGACTCCAATGCTGATATAAGGGGAAGGAGTGGGCACTATAGGGGTAGGACAAGAAGAGGAAATAAAACTTATAGCTGTAACTGAGGATTTGAGTCTGTACCTATAAATGCAGAGCTGGGAAAATAACCTTACTAGGACTGTTGCTGTCTTCTAGAAAATGTTAGAAAGTAAGTCTAAATTCAAGGTACTGGTTAAACAAAAATGTAAAATTAGGGATGTTAAATTTCATTTAATCAGCTAATTGAGTAGTCGATGGAATTTCAATCGACTTCTCAATTAGTCGATAAGGGGAGAAACTGCAGAGCCTCAGCGGGGTTAGCTCCCAGCCCTGGGAGGTAACCCTGCTGTGGCTCTGCCTTTCATATGTAGTAACAGCCACCTGGCTCTTGCTACATTTAAAAGGCAGAGGCGGAGCTGGGGACTGGGCGCGAGCTGGGAATCAGCTGCCTCAGTTCACACCCAATCCCAGACACTGTGCCTCTGCTTTAAAAGCAGAGGCACAGCCTCTGGGACCAGGCGCGAGCTGGGACAGCTGATTCCCAACTTGTGCCTGGTCCCCAACTGTGCCTCTACCTTCCCTGCCCCACTGTGGAGATGGTGCTGAGGGAAACCGGCTTTTAAGACGGCTTCCCCCAGCACTGGCTCCTGCTCCTCTGCCCTTGTTGCCTGTGATAGAGCCAGCAAGGTCGGGGAAGCAACTAGTCGAGTAGTCACTAAGCATATGCTGATCAGGTAGTCGACTATTTAACTAGCCTCTTACATCCCTAGTAAAAATGAGAACTGCTCAGCTGATTTACCCCCATAAGAACATAAGAGTGGCCTAACTGGATCAGACCAAAGTCTTCCAAGAGGTAATCATCAAATGATCCATCCCCTATCACCTATTCTCAACTTCTGACAAATAGAGGTTAGGGACACTATTCCTGCCTATCCTGGCTAATAGCCTTTGATGGGCCTCTGATCCATGAATTTATCTAGCTCTGTCTTGGCCTTTACAATGTCCTCTGGTGTAAGTAGTTCCACAGGTTGCCTGTGTTGTGTGAAGAAATACTTCCTTTTGTTTGTTTAAAAACTACTACCTATTAATTTCATGTGTTGATCCCTAATTCTTGTGTTATGGGAACAAGCAAATAACTTTTTCTTATTTGATTTCTCCATACCAGTCATGATTTTATAGACCTCTATCGCATACCCCCCTAGTTTTCTCTTTTCTGAGCTGAAAAATCCCAGTCTTATTAATCTCTCCTCATATGGCAGCCATTCCATACCCTTAATAATTTTGTTGCCCTTTTCTGAACTTTTTCCAATGCCAAGATATCATTTTTGAGATGAGATACATATATCTGCATGCTGTATTCAAGATGTGGGTGTACCATGGACTTATATAGAGGCAATAAGATATTCTCTGTCTTATACCCTATACTTTTTTAATGATTTCTAACATTCTATTTGCTTTTTTGACTGCTGCTGCATGTTGAGTAGATGTTTTCTGAAAACTATCCACAATGACTCCAAGATCATAGAATCATAGAATACTAGGACTGGAAGGGACCTCAGGAGGTCATCGAGTCCAGTCCGCCGCCCTCATGGCAGGACCAAATACTGTCTAGACCATCCCTGATAGACATTTATCTAACCTACTCTTAAATATCTCCAGAGATGGAGATTCCACAACCTCCCTGGGCAATTTATTCCAGTGTTTGACTACCCTGACAGTTAGGAACTTTTTCCTAATGTCCAACCTAAACCTCCCTTGTTGCAGTTTAAGCCCATTGCTTCTTGTTCTATCCTCAGAGGCCAAGATGAACAACTTTTCTCCCTCCTCCTTATGACACCCTTTTAGATACCTGAAAACTGCTATCATGTCCCCCCTCAATCTTCTCTTTTCTAAACGAAACAAACCCAATTCTTTCAGCCTTCCTTCATAGGTCATGTTCTCTAGACCTTTAATCATTCTTGTTGCTCTTCTTTGGACCCTCTCCAATTTCTCCACATCTTTCTTGAAATGCGGTGCCCAGAACTGGACACAATACTCCAACTGAGGCCTAACTAGCTCAGAGTAGAGCGGAAGAATGACTTCTCGTGTCTTGCTCACAACACACCTGTTAATGCATCCCAGAATCATGTTTGCTTTTTTTGCAACAGCATCACACTGCTGACTCATATTCAGCTTGTGGTCCACTATAACCCCTAGGCCCCTTTTTGCCGTACTCCTTCCTAGACAGTCGCTTCCCATTCTGTATGTGTGAAACTGATTGTTCCTTCCTAAGTGGAGCACTTTGCATTTGTCTTTATTAAACTTTTTCCTGTTTACCTCAGACCATTTCTCCAATTTTTCCAGATCATTTTGAATTACGATCCTATCCTCCAGAGCAGTTGCAACCCCTCCCAGCTTGGTATCATCTGCAAACTTAATAAGCGTACTTTCTATGCCAATATCTAAATCGTTGATGAAGATATTGAAGAGAGCCGGTCCCAAAACAGACCCCTGTGGAACCCCACTTGTTATACCTTTCCAGCAGGATTGTGAACCATTAATAACTACTCTCTGAGTACGGTTATCCAGCCAGTTATGCACCCACCTTATAGTAGCCCCATCTAAGTTGTATTTGCCTAGTTTATTGATAAGAATATCATGCGAGACCGTGTCAAACGCCTTACTAAAGTCTAGGTATACCACATCCACCGCTTCTCCCTTATCCACAAGACTCGTTATCCTATCAAAGAAAGCTATCAGATTGGTTTGACACGATTTGTTCTTTACAAATCCATGCTGGCAGTTCCCTATCACCTTGCCACCTTCCAGGTGTTTACAGATGATTTCCTTAATTACCTGCTCCATTATCTTCCCTGGCACAGAAGTTAAACTAACTGGTCTGTAGTTTCCTGGGTTGTTCTTATTTCCCTTTTTATAAATGGGCACTATATTTGCCCTTTTCCAGTCTTCTGGAATCTCTCCTGTCTCCCATGATTTTCCAAAGATGATAGCTAGAGGCTCAGATACCTCCTCTATCAGCTCCTTGAGTATTCTAGGATGCATTTCGTCAGGCCGTGGTGACTTGCAGGCATCTAGCTTTTCTAGGTGATTTTTAACTTGTTCTTTTTTTATTTTATCTTCTAAACCTACCCCCTTCCCACTAGCATTCCCTGTGTTAGGCATTCCTTCAGACTTCTCGGTGAAGACCGAAACAAAGAAGTCATTAAGCATCTCTGCCATTTCCAAGTTTCCTGTTACTGTTTCTCCCTCCTCACTGACCAGTGGGCCTACCCTGTCCTTGGTCTTCCTCTTGCTTCTAATGTATTTATAAAAAGTCTTCTTGTTTCCCTTTATTCCCGTAGCTAGTTTGAGTTCATTCTGTGCCTTTGCCTTTCTAATCTTGCCCCTGCATTCCTGTGTTGTTTGCCTATATTCTTCCTTTGTAATTTGTCCTAGTTTCCATTTTTTATAGGACTCCTTTTTTATTTTTAGATAATGCAAGATCTCGTGGTTAAGCCCAGGCGGTCTTTTGCCATATTTTCTATCTTTCCAACACAGCGGAATAGCTTCCTTGTGGGCCCTAGCAATGTCCCTTTGAAAAACTGCCAACTCTCCTCAGCTGTTTTTCCCCTCAGTCTTGATTCCCATGGAACCTTACCTATCAGCTCTCTGAGCTTACCAAAATCTGCCTTTCTGAAATCCATTGTCTCTATTTTGCTGTTCTCCCTTCTACCCTTCCTTAGAATTGTGAACTCTATGATTTCATGATCACTTTCACCCAAGCTGCCATCCACTTTCAAATTCTCAACCAGTTCCTCCCTATTTGTTAGGATCAAATCTAGAACAGCTTCCCCCCTGGTAGCTTTTTCAACCTTCTGAAATAAAAAGTTGTCTTCAATGCAGTCCAAGAACTTATTGGATAGTCTGTGCCCCGCTGTGTTATTTTCCCAACATATATCTGGATAGTTGAAGTCCCCCATCACCACCAAATCTTGGGCTTTGGATGATATTGTTAGTTGTTTAAAAAAGATCTCTTTTTTATAAGATCTCTCTCTTGAGTAGTAATTGCTAATTTGGTCCCCATCATTTTGAACATATAATTGGAATTATGTTTTCCAATATTCCTTACTTTGCCTTTATCATCATTAAATGTCATCTGCCTTTTTGTTGCCCTGTCACCTAGTTTTGTGAGATCCTTTTGAAGATCTTCACAGTCTGCTTTGAGCAGTTTAGTATCATCTGCAAGTTTTGCCACCTCACTTTTTACCCTTTTCTCCAGATCATTTATGAATATGTTGAATAGCATTGGTCCCAGTACAGACCCCTATAGGACAGCACTCTCTCCATTCTGAAAACTGACCATTTATTCCTACCGTTTGTTTCCTGTCTTTTAACTAGTTATCAATTCATGAGAGGACCTCCCCCTTGTCCCATGACAGCTTACTTTGCTTCAGAGCCTTTGGTGAGGGACCTTGTCAAAGGCTTTCTGGATATCTAAGTACACTATGTCCACTGGATTCCCCTTGTCCACATGCTCGTTAACGCCCTCACAGAATACTAATAGATGGGTGAGGCATGATTTCCCTTTATAGAAACCATGTTGACTTTTCCCCAACAAATAATGTTCATCTATGTGTCTGACAGTTCTGTTCTTTACTATAGTTTCAAGCAATTTGCCCAGAACTGAAGTTAGATTTATCAGCCTGTAATTGCTAAGATCACCTCTAGAGCCCCTTTTAAAAATTGGCATTATATTAGCTATCCTCGAGATGGGTGAACACCATCTGGTCCGGGTGACTTGTTACTGGTTAGTTTATCAATTTCTTTCAAAACCTCCTCTAATGACACCTCAATCTGGGACAATTCCTCAAATTTGTCACCTAAAAAGAATGGTCCCCAAACAAAACTTCCTACTCTGTATAAAGTCCATGTAATATGTTTGCAGCATGGCAGTGAGGCCTGACCTGGAATTGGTCACTGCTGTATCTTCAGTATCACAGCCAGCTAAATGTTTTTTTCCAATAATTATTTCTGTAAAAGTAATTCATTACTTTTAAAGGTCACCTCTTGTCTCTCTGGAATAATCCTAAAATCCTAACCAGTCCTGTCAGCTTCCAGTGAAGGAGATGGGTTTGCCTGGTATTGTACAGAGGACTGAGTCAAGTGGATATCTAGCAATTGCAGCATGATGGCCATCAGCATCACAGAAAAAATCTGTCACTTTCAAACTATTAAAGTTATAACTTATTTTCATAAACCTTTGTTTATAACACTACATTTGGAATTTTCATGAATTCCAGCAATATTTTTAGACTACATTGTACTGATGATTCCAGGGAAGCCAGCCAAAGGGCGAAAGTACAGTGGAGAAGATAAATGAGGAGAGACGGGTACAGGAAGAAAATCAAGGCAGAGTATTGGCAAGGGAACATGGAAGAGGAGGTGTGGTGTGTGATTTTATTCAAATAGATGTAATGTATAGTAATGAGATGTGGTATTATAATTTGCATAAAGCCTCCAGAGTTTTGTGTCTACAACTTTAACAGGAATGCTTAGAAGATGCACTTAATTTACTTTTCAAAAGCCTGCCTTCAAAAGAAGAATGTTCTCCTAAACATGTAAAACACAGATGATGAGAAAATTACTAAAAAGTATCCCCCTCACAGAATTAAAGTATATTTTATATTTATATATTAGTATATTCTAGTAGATTTTAGACAAAAGAAAAATCTTATGACCACGTACTGAGAGGGCCTGTATACTACTGTCTGAATCAGTGGAGATAGTAGCTCAGCAGCTGTCAGGATTTGGTCCTAAGTGAATAAATATAAATTGAACTTTGAAGGCAATAATGTTAGTATAAGACTAGAACGAGGGGGGGAATATTATAAGATGTATCTATATGGACATTTAAGGTTGTAGAAGAATGTATGTAGTATATTTGGAAAATCGTATGCTATCTTGTAACTTAAAGTCTCTCTTGAAATATCTGTGTAAAATTGAGCAGAGTTAATATTACAATCCAACCATAACTCTGGCATTTTCTGGTTCTAGAGTACTAGGCTGTACAACTTTAATGGACTTTTAATATATACTGTGTCTGGAGTAAGACTTCTACAGGACGCTTATAGAAATGACACTTATAACCTAGTGAAATTTGGGGTTGGAAGGTGTTATTGTGGTCTCACGCCAGTGTAAATCAGGAGCAAATTCAATGAAATATAGAACTAATGCAAAGAAATGATGGGCTATTGTGTTATTTTATGATTATTTTATTATTAATAATATGATTGTTAAGATAATACCACTTTATGAACAAGAATGAAGATATCTGTACCCTGCAGAACCTGCAATCTAAAAGAAAAAAAGTGGTTTTTACAAGAATACTTTTTCTCACAATTTCAGTGTTTTCTACACAAAAGCATTATCATATTATAGCTATAAAAAGTCACTGATGCAAATTGGAGTGTTAGCAAGGAAAACGCTTAATTCTGTCAAGACTGAGCTAATATGATTAGATAACTGTTGGCCATGACTTAGCTAGTTTCCTGTAATGAGAAATAGACAAATGTAGGCAATAGTGCTAAACAAGGAATTAGAATTAAGCCAAATGCATTCTACTTCCAGTAAAAATCGCACCACTAACTCCATTGTTTTAAATGCAAAGAAGTCAGGCAATAAAAAGGCTCATGTAACAAGCACAGCATATTGGTATAAATGTTTAATGTTAAAAGCATCACAGAAAAAGTTTTATAGAGAATACCTGTACATAATCCTGGTATCTCTTTATATGTTTTGATTCACCTAGGTGGACCATTATACCTGTTCAACAGTGATTTGTCTACTATATGTTTGGCATTGGAAAAGGTTCAGAAAAGGACAACAAAAATGATTAGGTGTTTGGAACGAGTCCCATATGAAGAGAGATTAAAAAGACTTGGACTTTTCAGCTTAGAAAAGAGGAGAGTAAGGGGGGATATAATAGAGGTCTATAAAATCATGACTGGTATGGAAAAAGTTAATAAGGAAAAGTTATTTACTTATTCCCACAATAAAAGAACTAGGGGTCGCCAAATGAAATTAATAGGCAGCAGGTTTAAAACAAACAAAAGGAAGCTTTTCTTCACGCAGCTCTCAGTCAACCTGTGGAACTCCTTGCCAGAGGAACTTTAACAGGGTTCAAAAAAGAGCTAGATAGATTCATGGAGGTTAGGTCCATAAATGGCTATTAGCCAGGATGTGCAGGAATGGTATCCCTAGCCTCTGTTTCTCTGGAGGTGGGTGACAGGGGAGGGATCACGTGAGGATTACCTGTTGTGATCTCTCCCTCTGGGGCATTTGGTATTGGCCACTATTGGCAGACAGGATACTGGACTAGATGGACCTTTGGTCTGACCCAGTATGGCCATTCTTATGTTCTTATGAGAGAGTTTGTCTGTCTGTGTATAAGTCTGTCTGTCTGTTCAAGAGCTCCTCCTAAACTATCAGAGCTAGGACCCCAGATTTGAAAAGCAGCTTCGCCCCGCCTTCCCCTTCCCTCCCCCTGCAATGGGAACATTGTCAGTTTCCTCTTAGTCAGGGAGCGAAGGAAAGAGCACAGTTTGCTGCATTCCTCACTCTGGCTGGGGAGCACAGGGGGGCAAATGAACCTGGACCTGCCCCAGCTGGGGGACATTCACCCCTCCCCCGTCGGTGCCCACTGGAGCTGTAGTGACCATGGAAAGGTGCTTCTCTCCTGGCTCCAATCTGCTGCAGTGAGAGGAGCTGTGGTACTCTTTTCTCCCCAGGGCATCCGGTAAGCTGAACCCCTCATCTCCAGCCCCGCTCCAGAGCAATGATTTAAGTGAAGCATGTACTTTTTCATTTGATTTTCCAAAAAACAAAAATGAGTTGAGTTAAGGACCCGAGCAATACTGGATAAATCTTCAAGTAGCTTATGTTACAGAGTGCACATTTATCAGAAATAAGCAAGTTTTTGCATTGTTGTGCTTTCTAAAAATCTTTCGTTTTTATTATAGGTTCTGCAAATGCTAATATTTAATTTTTTTAATAGAAATATACATGTTAGTTATCTTTAACGTCTTCTTTCAAATGTTGTGTTCAATGCTATATTTCTTCATCAAAGTTGGACGTCCAAGTTCTCCAGCCAGTGAACAGCGTCACTGGTTAGATTGTGGATATCCTCCAACGAGCCAGTGAATTTTTGTGTTGGGCATTCCGCAACAATGTGATGCATAGTTTGCGGACTGCCACAGTCACAAAGTGGAGATGGCAACAAATTCCACTTACACAGTAGATAACTGCACTTGCCCTGACCAGTCCTAAGCCAGCTTAGGACACACCACAGTCTCCAGGGAAGATTGAAGCCTGGAGATCTGACACAAGTTGTTTGGTCAGTGGTGGGATCCGACACAAGTTGTTTGTTTGGGACGTCTACTTGCTGCCATTCAGCTCACCATAGTTTCTTGACATTGGCTGTGACTTCCTTTGCTCGCTGCCAAGGAGGCTTACGGGATTTTAGATGCGATGTAGGTGGCTGATCAAAGTATTTCTGGATGGGAAGAGGTTGGCTGCCGCGGTTGATATGTTGGTACAGTCTATATTCCTACTCCTGTCGACGAATGCTTGATGGGGCAATGTTTGCCAGTGGTGGTAACCATTCTATGGCAGTGGGCTTTAAAGTTCCCATTCTCACTCACATGGCGCTATTCAGTTGAGTGTGGGTGCTTTCTGACCACACAGAAGAGCAATATTCAGCAACAGAATACACCAGGGCTATTGCTGAGGTCCTCAAAGTGCGTGCTCTAGCTCCCCAGTTGGTTGCAGCAAGTTTTCTTAGAAGATTGATCCTTGGCTTTAGTTTCTCCTTTGTTTGTTCCAGATGGCGTCGGAAGGAGAGCGTATGGTCAAGTGTGATGCCTAGGTATTTGGGATGGGGCTCATAAGCAATCTTTTTCCCACAGAAAGCAACATCAAGTTTTGTGGTGGCATTACGGTTGTCTAGATGAAAAGCTGTGACCACAGTTTTGTCCAGATTTGGTTTGAGCCGCCACTTCTGTAGGTAGTTGGATATGGTCAATAGGTCAGATGTTAGCATCTGGCTGACAGTTTTGAAAGATTGCGATTGTGCAGCCAGTGTGATATCATCTGTGTAGATAAACACTGCAGAGTCAGTTTTTGGGATGTCACTAAGCGGGATGTTAAAAAAACAATGGTGCCAGTACGGAGCCCTGAGGGAGACCGTTATTCAGTGTTCTGGGCCTACTAATGCTATTATTGAGGTACACACGAAACTGGCGGTCGCCAAGCATTGCTGTCAATAGCCTAAGTGTCGGCCGGCACTGAATCAACCTTGATAGTTTGCATAGTAGTCCCTTGCTCCACACTGTGTCATATGCAGCTGACAGATTGACAAGAGCTATGCCAGTCTTCATTTTTGCCTGGTAGCCAGCTTCAGTTGTGGTTGTGAAGGCCAGCACCTGGTCGCACAGGCTTCTGCCTGCCCTAAAACCAGCCTGATCTTTTGATAACCCACTCTGTATGATGGCAGACAAACGAGCCAACAGTGCTCGCTCCATCACTTTGCTGGTGGTGGAAAGGAGTGCTATTGATCTGTAGCTTGAGGCACTATCCAGTGGTTTTCCATTTTAAGAATTGCAATCAACTTTGCTTGCTTCCATTCTGTAGGGAGGCAGTTTGTTTGGTGGATAGATATGAAGAGTGCAGCCAGCCATTTCCTCCCCTTCGTTCCTAAGTTCTTCAGAAACACAGGGAATATTCCATCCGTGCCAGTGGCTATCGTTAACTCAAACCACTTTACAAAATCTTATATGTAATGTTCTTTGTAATAAAGAACAAAATAGAGCATTAAAACAATAATTTGTTGATAATAAAAAAAGAGCCCACCCAACCCTCATTATCATACAGCTGCCTCTCAACTGGCTTGTAATTTTTTTACAAAGTCCCATAAGAGAAATCAGCACCAGTTGTCACAGGAATTTATGGAAGATATAATCGTGCCAAATTTTAGCTTTCAAAACATTTTCATTTTGGCCTCAGAACTGTTCAAAATGGCTGTACAACTTTTGTTCAGACTTTTCAAAAAAAATCACCTCAGGAATATACCAGGCATAGAAAATTTCAGCTGAAAATTTTCGTAACTTTCATGAACAATTTGAGACAATGGTTTATAATGGAAACTGTTCTGCAACCTTACCGGGGGCAAGTCACAACAAATATTCTGCTGTTTTTTCAAAGTACAAGTAATCACATATAAGACTAAAGGTAAATGACTAAACTTGTGTTTAATCTGATTGCTCCATCAGTTTGCGTCCTGAATCCCCTATGGCATAGAGCTAGAATGAGGGCCCAGATAATCGCTGGCTGCTGGAACAGCCCTTTGGGGCTGTGCACATCAAGGTATCATTTTAAAGCAGCTTCTCGGGTGCTTTAAGTTAGATCAGTGTGACCTTAAGTGCCCCTGTATTCAAACCCTGCACACAAAATATGCCTTGTGAGGTCTCATGGAAGTTAATAAGATGCTAGTAATTAATACTATTATCAAATGCATGTGTTCATGCTATATGTAAAGTTACTAATTCCCTCTGTATGATGTTATTTAAACACATTTAATCCCAGAAAACCTAGTCCCAGTAAAGGTGATAAACAGATCTGTCCTAGGCGGAGGAATATGGGTGTGCCTTACTTTACATATTAGCAGTAAACAAAGCCATCAGTCTAAACCGGTCTTCAGCTCTAGAGATAGAGAATTAACATGGATCCTGCACCTAGAAGAGAGAGAAGACCAAATCACCAGCAGCTCTTTCTGACCTGTAGGACAAAACCAACCCCTTTGAGGATATAAGGAACAGAGCAAGGCTCCATCTGTATCCTTCACTTTGAGACAAAGAAACCAAGTTATTTGATGTGTGTGATGGACCCTGGCCAGGCCAGCCAGTAAAAAAGCTGGAAAGGAGACTGAGCATGAGAGAAACCATCTTGAACAAAGTCTATGCCTTGCTAGATTGTTTTAGATTTTCTAAAGACTCCCTTTTATTTTCTTGTGACAATCTTATTTCTATTAATTAGTATCACATCTCAAGCCCTGCTTTTCTGTTAATAAACTTGTTTTACTTTTGCCATAAACAAATTCAGTGCTGTCTTCGAAGAGGAGGTGCAATTGTGGCTATGAGCTTATATAAACAAGCAGTCATTGAGTGATCCATTCCTGTTTGCCCATTCTCTGCTTCTGGCCAAATAGAGGCTAGGGACACCATTCCTGCCCATCCTGGCTAATAGGTCCAGCAATGGCTATCTTCCATGAATTTATGTGTCTCTTTTTTTTAACCCTGTTAGGCTACATCTATACTGCACAGTTATTTCAGAATAAGTTATTACGGAACAGTTATTCCAAAATAGCTTATTTCGAAATAGCATGTCTACACTGCATGGAAGCCTCAAAATCAGTCTGAGACAGGCTTCCCTAATGTAGACGTGCTATCTTGATTTAGACCCCCGGGAGGAATAACTTAGAATGGCTCTGGTGAGGGACTATTTTGAAATACCAGAAGTGGAGCATCTATACAGCGCCTATTCTGAAATAACTATTTTGGAATAGATATTATTCTTCATAGAATGAGGTTTACAGAAGTTGGAAAAAGCCGTCCATTATTTCAAAATTATTTTGAAATAACGGAATTGCTGTGTAGACACTCTCATAGTTATTTTGGAATAACAGCTGTTATTCCAAAATAATTTTGCTGTGTAGACACATCCTTACCGTCCTAGCCTTTTCAACATCCTCTGGCAGAGTTCCACAAGTTGACTGTGCATTGTGTGAAGAAATACTTCCTTTTGTTTGTTTTAAACCTGCTGTCTATTAATTTCATTTGGTGACACTCCTCGGTCTCTTCGTTCTTGTGTTCTGTGAAGGAATAAATAACAATGCCTTATTTATTTTCTTCACACCAGTTATGATTTTATAGACGTCTATCATATCTCCCCTTATTCATCTCTTTTCCGAGCTAAAAAAGTCCCAGTCTTATTAATCCCTATTTACATGGCAACTGTTCCATCCTCCTAATCCTTTTTGTAGCTCTTTATTGTACCTTTACCAATTCTAATATATCCTTTTTGAGATGAGGCAATCCACATCTGCATGCAGTATTCAAGATGTGGGCATACCATGTATTTATATGGAGGCAATATGGTATTGCCAGGTATTTTCTGTCTTATCAACTGGTATCTTTCTTAATTATTCCCAACATTCTCTTTGCTTTTTTAATTGCTGATGAATATTGAGTGGATGTTTTCAGAGAACTATCCACAATGACACCAAGATCTCTTTCTTGACTGGTAACAGTTAATTTAGACCTTATCATTTTATATGTATAGTTTATATGTATGTTTTCCAATGTGCATTACTTTACATTTATCAGCATTGCAGTCTGCTTTGGACTTTAAGAATCTTGGTTAGTTTTGCTTTGTCTGCAAAATTTACCACCTGTTTACGCCTTTTTCCAGGTCATTTATGAAAATGTTGAATAGTATTTATCCTAGTACAGACCCAGGGGAACAACTGAAAACTGATAATTTTTCCTATCTTATGTTTTCTGTCTTTTAACCAGTTATCAATCCATGGGAGGACTTTCCTTCTTATTCCATGACAGCTTACTTTGCTTAAGAGCTTTTTGTGAGGGGGCTTTGTCAAAGGTTTTCTGGAAATCTTGTTGACCCCCTCAAAGAATTCTAGTAGATTAATGAGGCTTTCCCTTCACAGAAACCGTGGTGACTCTTCGTCAACAGTCATCTTCATCTGTGTGCCTGATAATTCTATAGTTCCAACCAGTTCGCCCGCTACTGAAGTTAAGCTTACCTGGCTGTAATTGCAAGGATGGCCTCTTAAGCCCTTTTTAAAAACCGGGCATCACATTAGCTATCTTCCAATCATTTGGTACAGAAACTGATTTAAATGATTACATTTCACATTTGAGTTCCTTCAGAACTCTTGGGTGGATGACATCTGCACTTGGTGGCTTGTTACTGTTAAGTTTATCACTTCTGCTTCTTACTCTCTGTTGCCCTCCAACCTGTTCCTGATACATTTCCTCAGTTGGGCTAGAAAACCCCTCCTCCCTCCCTCCCCCATCTCCTTTCTGCTGTTAATACAGAAGTGTCTGGGTAATCATATTACACAATAAATCTTGGACCATGTAGTGAGTGGCGCAACCAGATTTTTTTCCAATTCCCTTTCTGAAAAATCAGCAGTATAAGCTATCCACTTAAGATGAACATGCCTGTGAACAAACTCAATTGCTACAATAGCAACAGAAAGCAAATATAAATGGGGCAGAGAGTGGGGAAGAGAAAAATAAAAATGCAGTGAGTTAGTATAAAAATCGTAATTATTATTGGTTGTTTTTTTATGTGCCCATCTCTAACTTCAGTGTGCTACTGAGCCTTAATCAACTACTATTATCTTAATGAATTGCTTTTTGCTTTTTCACATTAACAAGTTGCTTTTAGGATAGATGCTATGGCACATAGACATCATTTCAGTGACAGCATATTTTATTATTCCTTTTTATATTGAACATTTGCCCAGGCCTACCCTTTAAAAGAATTACCATTCATTTGATCACTCTGTTTTAAAGTGCACTATGTCTTGTTCCTATTTCAGCTTCTGTAGTTGCCTTTGGGTGTTCTTCATCTAATTAGCTTTACTGATAAGTCATGGCTGTTTCAAAAAACAAAACATGTTTATTGAGTCAGCTTTTCAAGTAAATAGAATAAATAAAAAGTGAGCATTACAGCTACAACTTTTCTCTGTGTTCATTTAACTCCTCCCTTATGTGAAGCCAAAGGACTATCTATTACATAGCCTGTTACCTGAACAGGCTGATTTACTGTCCTCTTTTTAATTATTTTTAATATATTGCGTCTTGTACACGGGTGAGTGAGACTTAGGGCTCAGTCCTGTTCCCATTTAAGTAAGTTTGGCATTCCCTTTGACTTATACAGGAAGAGAATTGGGCCTTAGCAATCAGTATTAAGGATCTATGCTCATGAGGGACTTTGTGTACGTGAAGGTTTTGCCTACAGTAGACTTGTCTGAGGATTTTTCCGCTGCTTGCATCTGCTTGCAATCTAGAAAACACAGTCCTGTCCATGCTAGTGTGCCTTTTCTGTACTAGCAGACCTGTGCCAATGGCAGCCTAATACCATAGTGGGAGAAATCCCCCAGAAGTTCAAGTGGAAATATTAATATTCTGTTAGCAATAAGGTATGAATTGTGTCCCAGTGGAGGACCCTGACAAGTATCACAGCTGGCTTGGAGGAAAGAGTGGCTGAAAGCTGTCTGTCACCAACTGGCCTAAGGGGGTGGGGGAGATGGGAAAGGGAGACCTATGTAGAAAAATCCTGTGGCTTTTAATAACTGGGTGTGCTGATTTAAATCACAATTTAAAATCACTAAAACAAAATCTTTGATATAAATCAAGTTACTCAAAAAGCTAAGACTGACTGTGCTTAGAGTGCATTTAATTTTGGACTAAGCTCCACTGAACTCATTGACACTTCCAGTTTTTTAGAAAACAAGTATAGAATGGGGTTCCTTTGGAAAAACTGAGTTATGCTGAAGTAAAACAGGGAATAGATTTATGGCCTCACCATTATGGTCTATGGCCATGATGTTCCAAAATAAGGAGCATGTATTATGTAATATAGCATAAGAAAATTACATTCAATTGCAACTGGCAATTCTAGATTTCTCTTACTGCAGCTTTTTTGTGTTGTATACTTGAGTGACAGATTCTAAACTTAGTTAACGAATTAAATAAACCATAAGGATGAGCTAAACTAAACTTTTTTTCTAGCAACACCCATCACAGCAAACAGGTTGGGAATTTATTTGTCATATCACACTTACACTAAAAGGCATTGAGTCTTGATGAATGCTGCACTGCAAAGTGGATTATTTAAGTTACTAACTACAGGTTAAACCTCTCTAATCCAGCATTCTCTGGTCCGGCAACATCCAAGGTCTGGCACGATTTTAGTTAGCCAGATGTCCACTTAATCATGTGTGAGTCCAAGTTTTCTGCTGTCCCATAAAGTTTGTTTACAGCCAGAGACCTGGCTCTTAGTGTTCTGTGCTGTTATTTAGCTCTAATTTACCCCTGAATGTCTTCTAAGAGCCCAATAAGCAGTGGAAGTGTTTATAATGCTGCTAGACAATATTGACCTCCCGTGATTCGGCAAATTCTCTGGTTCGTCACTGGTCATGTCCCAAGTGTGTCAGACTAAAGAGGTTTAACCTGTAGTTCATCCACTGAGCCATATCCACATCTTCATTGACATAATTATCTCCCAATAAGCAGTTTTCCTTCTTGCACTGCTTACACTTTACAAGTTTTCCTTTTTCATCCAGAGAATAAATTTCTTCAAAATATTCCCAGGTAAGGTCTTTCTTATGCCCGGAAGCCATGACAGTTTTTCTGTGGCAAAAGTGTATGCGGGGGGGGGGGGGGGCGGCGTAGTAATCTGTGTGTGTGCTGAATAATGTCTTGTCTTTTTTTTTTTTTTCAGTCCAATCCACTGTTCCTTTCTATGCTGTCTCCATCCTTTCCTATATATATTCTCTCTGGGTATATCGACACTACAAGGTTTTTGCACAAAAACAGGGAGGGGTTGCACAAAAACCGTCAGAGCGTCCACACTTCAAGTGCGTTTTTGTGCCTAAAAAAACCCTACAGTAAATCAACAGGACAGAGGGCTTTTGCCGGTAGAGTTATTCCTCTCCACATGAGGAATAATTCCTTTTTGCACTACAGCTCTTGCGCAAGAAGTCATGTGTGGACGCTCCGCAGGGGTTTCTTGCACAAAAAGAACCTATCAGAAAAAGCACAGGTGGTCTGGTGGCCATTCTGTTAATGGCAATCAGAGCTTTCTTGCACAAGAGCATCCATGCAGTATGGATGCTCTCTTGCGCAAAAGCACATTGCTTTCGTGATGCGCTTTTGAGGTCTGGACGTGTTTTTGCCCAAGAAGTTTTTGCAGAAGATCTCTTGCAAAAATCCTGCAGTGTAGACAAAGCCTCTCCTTTGCCGTGCTTGATCCAGGTCCACCACCACATAAGCTCAGAACAAAAACAATCCTATCCAGCCTGTGTCTCTTTGCACATGTTAGTCTGCTAAGAAACAGAAATTGGACCCCCAGAACTTTCAAGAAGAGCTAGTGGTTAGGCTGGACAGACTACAGGCATCAGCACATTTTTATGAGACTGTAAGTGTAGATGTGGCACAGGGGTGAGCAAAAGTCTCTCAGTGGGCTTGATCCGGCCCACTTAAGGCTTTGATCCCACCTGAGGAGGCAGTCCCTAGCACAGTGTTCGACAACCTGTGCGCCACATATGCCGATTTTCAGCAGCACGGGGGAGGGAGCTCAGCCCGCCTCCTCCCCCACGCAGCTGTAGAGCGCTCCCTCCTCCTTGCAGCAGGCTAGATTGCGGTGGGAGGAGGCAGCAGTGGGGCTGAGGCTCCTCAGCGGCGCCTCGGCAGGGCCTGGAGACGCCACATCCACACAGTCCAGGGTTGCATGGCTACGCCAGCGGCGCCTCAGACCTCCGGGGCCGGCCCTGGACCATGTGGCCACAGTAGCAATCCCTCTGGCCTCAGGGTCCAACCCCGGACTGCATGGCTGCAGCCATTGCTGCAAGGGGGACAGAGCCAGGTAAGGTCCCCCCTCATGCCCAGACCCCCCTCATCCCAATCCCCTCACTTCCCTCCCGCCCCCAAGACCTGGCAGCCCCAACTTGCTCCGACACCCTCCCATGTTACTGCACCCTCTCTCCTGGCCACACACTGCACCTTTCCTTGCTCCTGATCCCTCACCCTCACCCTGGCCGGACACCCTACTCCCCGTCTGCTTCTGCACCCCACCTCTCTCCCAGATCCTGCACCCCATCCCTATCCTACTTGCTGGCAGCCCTGTCTCGTGCACTGTAACCTTCATTTTTGTCCTACCCCAGAGCCTAAGGAGGTCAATAAAATCCACTAACTCCAGAACCCCAGAAAAGTAATATGGTCTATGGGAAGCCTGAACCTCAGTCCCCCCCGCCCCTTCCCTTCCCCTCATCCAGTGAGGCTGGGGCATCAGAGAAGTGAGGTGTCTCAGTTGGGGTGACATCAGTGAGCGCTGGGAGTTTCTGGAGGAGTTTTTTAGCTTCTCACTTGTGTGGTCCCCAACTGATTTTTTCTGTGGGTCAGTGGCCCCTGACCCAAAAAGAGTTCCCCACCCCTGCCATAAATAAAGAAAACATTGAAACCTTTTGTGTTGGGCATAATATTTAACTTTATTTAAAATGAAGTTCGATAAACTAACATGAGAAAGTTAAAACGCTTAATCTGTTTCATGATTTAAATTAAACTGTTCTCACTAGCTGCAGCTGGTTTAGAAAATAAAGTCACCGTACCCAGCCTGCCCTTGTGTCCTCTCCCCTTTCCTTCCCCCGGCACAGAGATCCATGAATAAGTTAAATCTCAGTACACCACTTCTGAAATGTTGCTGGCCCCTGCACTAAACGGTAAGATCTGCATCTTAATTTATTTATTTATTAATGAAGTTGCGATAAGTAGGACTGTTATTGACATTATTAAGTATCACCGGCACTCAGACCCGTACACAGAGGGGAATAAGTGAAATCTCGGCACTTCAGCTCTGAAAGGTTACTGACCCCAGCCCTAGCACATTGCCTGGGAGCCGGAGACACGTGAACCCTTTCAACTGCTTCTATTTAAAGAGCTCGCGCTTGCTGGGCAGCTGCGTAGCCTGACAGCCACCTGGCAGGCGCAAGCCTTTTTAACAGAAGCAATTGAAAGGGCTTGCAGCTCTCAGTCCCACTGGCCTGTTTTCTGGGAGCTGCCCGAGAGGCACGAGGGGGCTGCCAGGCAACAGGTTAGCAGCGGGGCCAGGAGCTGCCAGCCATGTTATGTAAACTCTAAGCCTCCACCGCAGAAAACTCTGGGAGGATGCTAGCCCCCAACACCTTCCCATCTGCTCCAAGTCCCTTCCATTGGCCAGAAGTCAGGGGGCAGGGACCCCAGGCCTAGCAAAGCTCCCGGCAGGGTAGTTCTCAATCTCGCTCCTTCCACCTGAGGCACCGCCCCTTCTGGGTCAGCCCACAGCCACTTCTGAAATTTGTGAAGTGGCCCCCCCTTCCAAAATGATTGCCCCCTGTACAATGTAGCATGTTTGTACAGTTAACTGTAACTCTTATTTTAAGTGAGAAATTTAGTATTTTATTGATTATTTAAAAGAACCCAAAAACATTGGATTTAAATGAAAAAAATTGATTTTTTTTTATCTTTTAAAATCATTAATTTTTATCCACCATGTTTAATTACCAACGATAATCTTTCTATAGGTTTTGTGAACCCTCTTATAGAGAATTATTTATCTACTATAGAATTCTACAAGGTGGCTGAAAAAAGCCTTACATTCTTTATTAAATTTGTTTGGATTTTGTAGTCATTGCTATAGAACTACACTGTATTTTCATAGTCCCCCTGGTTTCATTCATATAAGAATGCTTAAGGGTGCAGCTGCTTGCACTATTAGGACTCTCCTGTCAAATATATTCTCCATTCAAGAATGTTAGAGTCAGATTTGTAAATCCATCTCTTATCCTGTCACTAATTAACCATTAGGGGCACCATATCATTTTTAAACTGTTACAAAATCAGGCACCATTGAGATAGCATTTGCATAACTTGCACTGGTGTATTTTTACATAAAAACTCTCCTCATCCACTGATAGACCGCAAAAGAATAAGACACATCAAACTGGGGAAGATAGCTCAAGCATTTGAGTAGTAAAATCTGTCATTTTGGCCAAAAAGAGTTGGAAAGGTCCTTGAGGGGCTCTCCTGCTTGTTTCTTTGTTCAGATATGTAACTTTTGCAAAAGTATCTTGCAGATTTCATTCTAGAGATTTTTCTCTGTAACTAACTGTTTTACGCACAATCTTTAAAAATCAATCTAAATAACAAGAGACGGATGCTGTAGCAGAGAATAATCATTCTACAAGTGAGTCTAAACTTGACAATTGCAGGGTTAGCTTGGAGAGCCGTAGTTTGACAACTAGCCACTAACAATAAAGACTGGATTGATTTCCAGACTTAACATAACTACATAATAGCAACATATGTGAGTTCTCTATGTTAAAATAGTGGTGCTTCTCTTAGTTATGCAAAATCGTAATCCTACATTTAGCTCACATGCTGTAAACTCAGTTCTGTACTGATGTCCATATTAAATCTCTAAAAGCATATTTGTTTCCCCTTTGCTTTATTGCAGACCATAACAGCTCTTATCAAACAGTACTTGTATGGATCACTACCTGTATGTCTCTAGCTAATTTTTACTTGGCCTGCAGCTTAATTTTTACTTTTCTTGACCAACAGCTAGCAAGATCAGCTCATTTACTTGCAAATGTTTTGAGCTGCTAGGTTGTCTGTAACCTAATACAATTTTAATGCAGGCTGTTTAATGGATTCATAATATTTTAGAAAATAAGAATATGGATTCTTATGGTACAGCACTTTGCCCAAGACAGAAGAGGAATTGCTTTTTTGATGTAGTTGCAATTACTTTAGGCTTCTGCAGCCATTCTAGAAAACAACCACACATTAAGCTACACCTACTGATTCTTCAATGTTAGAATGCTGAGCAGATACAAGTAATAATTGATTGAAAAACCACGACACCCTTTTTTTATTGTGGTGCATGTGTATTCTGTGTACATTTGAGATTCTTTCTCCTTTAGAAAGTGCATTTTTATAGCTGTTGCAATAATATGCAAAGATTCATGGTTAATGTGAATCATATTTTTAATGTCAAAGCCTGTAACAGCCCATTGATCACTCAGCGCTTAAACTGCAATAGAGTCACTAAAGTATTTAATACTTTTTTATCAAAAGATCACAGTTCTTCACAAGCCACTGTCATGAGCTACATGTTGTGTGGAAACAGTAGACTGGTAGAGCGCGTAGTGCTACTTTGCACTTGTAATGCACCGTTCATTTGAAAATGTTAAAACACTTTGCACTAACAAGACCTCCAAGAGGTATATATTCCCATTTCCATTTTATAGATGGGGAAACACATAACAGCAGCAACCTTTTGGACCAAATACCAATTCCAACCCATTTCCATGTGAAAAGTTCGACAGCACCCTCTCTTTGGCTGCCAAACAGAGCACAGATAAGCACTGGTCTCTTTCCAAAATTCCAAAAAAAAAAAAAAAAAAAAAGAGAAGGAGGTGGAAAGCAGGGCATTTGATGCACCATCATCTCATTTTTTGTGTTTCCAGGACTTTGAAACCCATGGAAACAGAAGTCACATTGACAACAACCCCTTAGTCCTGACTCGCCCATAAGTTTTGCACTTTTTGCTGATAGTTTACTCCAGTTGGGAGAATGAAGTAACCTATACTGGCTATAATACTCTTTAAAACATTCTTAAAACTGTATTGACTCCAGGACTCTTGCTAGTATAATAATAACTGTAAAAACCCCAAACCAAAACGCACCCTAAAAAATAGTTATGCCGAAAGTATAGGCATAGACCAGAGGTGGAGAACCTGTTTTGAGTCAAGGGCGCCGCTGACCCACAGAAAAATCAGTCAGGTGCCACACACAAGTAAAAAGCGGGGGGGGGGGGGAGGGGGGGGAAGCCACACCTTCACTGATGTGGCCCTTTACTGACATGAAGAAAGACACTCCCCATATTCCTCTTGCCTGTGGAGGCCCATCTTAGCAGATTTTGGGTGCTCCAGCCCTGCAATGGGGCAGCGGGAGACTGGAGCGCCAGTGTGGGCTCCCCAACGCTGGGGGAACCATGAGCTTCAGGGGCCAGATCCAGGCAAGTCAGCAGCTGCATCTGGCCCCTGGGCCTGAGGTTCCCCACCCCTGACTTAGACTGTCACTATTCTATACTGACAGCTGCAGGATGAAATTACTTTAGCTACTTGTTGGACAATCGTTGCAATCCAAAACACAGTGAATTATTCTCTTTTTTTTTTTGAATATACAGTAGAATCTCGTTGATCTGCATACTTTCAAATTCACATAAAAAAATTAATATTCTCTCCCCCAGCAGCCCAGAAAAAATTATAATAGCAAGGGCTCTAGAGGTGATCCTGGCAATTACAGACCACTAAGTCTAATGTCAGTACCAGGCAAATTAATTGAAACTGTAGTAAAAAATAAGTGTCAGACACATGGATGAATATAATTTGCTGGGGGAAAGCCAACATGGTTTCTGTAAAGGGAAATCATGCCTTACTAATCTACTAGAGTTCTTTGAGGGGGTCAACAAACATGTGGACAAGGAAGATCCAGTGGATATAGTATACCTAGATTTCCAGAAACCCTTTGACAGGCCTCTCACCAAAGGCTCTTAAGTAAAGTAAGTTGTCGTGGGATAAGAGGGAAGGTCCTTTTGTGGATTGATAACTGGTTAAAAGACAGGAAACAAAGGGTAGGAATAAATGGTAAGTTTTCTGAGTAGAGAGATATAACTAGTGGGGTCCCCCAAGGGTCTGTCCTGGGACCCATCCTATTCAACTTACTTATAAATGATCTAGAGAAAGGGGTAAATAGTGAGGTGGCAAAATTTGCAGATGATACCAAACTGCTCAAGATAGTTAAGACTAAAGCAGACTGTGAAGAGCTTCAAAAAGATCTCACAAAACGAAGTGATTGGGCTACAAAATGACACATGAAATTTAATGTTGATAAATGTAAAGTAATGCACATTGGAAAAAATAATTCCATCTACATATACAATATGATGGGGACTAATTTGGCTACAATTAGTTGAGAGAGATCTTGAAGTCACTGTGGATAGTTCTCTGAAAACATCTACTCAGGGTAGGGGCTACACTGTGTTTGGGGGGGGCGGGTTCGGAAGAAGATATGCAAATGCGAGCACAATTTGCATACCTTATTCTGAACCCCCCCCCCCAACACAGTGTAGCCCTACCCTTTGTGCAGTGGCAGTCAAAAAAGCAAATAGAATGTTCTGAGTCCTTAAAAAAGGGATAGAGAATAAGACAGAAAATATCTTATTGCCTGTATATAAAACCATGGTACGCCCACATCTTGAATATTGTGTACAGATGTGGTCGCCTCGTCTCCAAAAAGATATACTGGCATTGGAAAAAGTTCCAAAAAGGGCAATAAAAATGATTAGGGGTTTGGAACGGGTCCCATATGAAGAGAGATTAAAAAGACTTGGATTTTTCAGGTTAGAAAAGAGCAGAGTAAGGGGGGGGATATGACAGAGATCTAGAAAATCATGACTGGTATGGAAAAAGTGAATAAGGAAAAATTATTTACTTATTCCCACAATTTAAGAACTAGGGGTCACCAAATGAAATTAATAGGCAGCAGGTTTAAAACAAACAAAAGGAAGTTTTTCTTCACTCAGCGCACAGTCAACCTGTGGAACTCCTTGTCGGATGATGCGGTGAAGGCTAGAACTTTAACAGGGTTCAAAAAAGAGCTAAATAGATTCATGGAGGTTAGGTCCATCAGTGGCTATTAGCCAGGATGGGTAGGAATGGTATCCCTATCCTCTGTTTCTCTGGAGGTGGGTGACAGGGGAGGGATCACGTGAGGATTGCGTGTTGTGATCCCTCCCTTTGGGGCATCTGGTATTGGTCACTGTCAGCAGACAGGATACTGGGCTAGATGGACCTTTGGTCTGACCCAGTATAGCCATTCTTATGTTCTTGGGTCTTGTAGTGAATTCATTATTTTAAAAATGAATGGCCAGTAGATTTACTCATGTTTACCTATAAACAATAGGAGTTTATAATTGGCAAGTTCAATGATCAAAGTGCATTTTGTGATTCTTAAATCTTGTTTTTTATTGTGCGCGCACTTGCTGGATGATTTGTTAAGTGCAGTCATTGGCATTTGTTCATTAATGTGAATTTGTGGGGTTCTCTCACCTACATGTGAATTTTCTCTTCCTGCTTTTTGATAGAGTTCCTCTGTGACAGCTGAATTCACAGCTAGTGATGTTCAGTGGTTTTGTTTTGGTGCGGTCTCTTTTCAGAAATTGGTTTCCAATACATTTCCATTTTCCTGATTGTCTCATGGAGTAGTTTGGCAGACTGTAAATAGAAATGCTATTTGAAATATACAGTAGTATAAAGAGAGCTACTCTTACAGTCACAAAAATGGAACAAGAGCTCTGCCCTGAATGTCTCTGTTCTAGGATGCTTGATTCATCCCTGCTAGTGCAGCTAAACCATGCCTGTTGGAACCAGCAGGGGGACACTGTGCCCCAGGCAGTGTTTGCATTGCTGCTTATTCAGAAGTTCTGCCAGGCAGAGGGCAGCTTTACATTGAAGTTCAGGCTACATGCAAAAATCCCTGAATATAGTTGCTTGGGACTCTGTTGAATCAGCTGTCCTCACTCTCCCTGCTACAGCAAGATTTACCCAATTTTGGAGAAGATGCTAGTTCACTGCAGGCATCTTAGCTCTGTCACAACACCTGTCCTGGTAGATATACCATCCCCTACGTGTCCTTGTGCTACAGATCATTCTATAGCTCAATCTAGCCCCTGATTTTCAAAGATTTTTATTTTAAAGCAGATGGTTACTGAATTGGTGGGCGTGTTCTATAATGTAACGTGTGTATGTCTTTACAGTAATTGGCTTGTAAAACTGATTGATAGAAATTTACTGTACTTTCAAATAGGCTAAAAGTAAATTAATAGAATTTAATGTCAGAGGGGTAGCTGTGTTATTCTGTAAGTGAATAAACTTAAAAACAATGAATGGTCCTGCAGCACCATAGAGACTAACAAAAAATGATACCATCTACATTTGTGTTAGTCTCTGAGGTGCTGCAGAACCATTTATTGTTTTTTAAGTTTTTTAATAGAAGTAGATAGGGTTGCCAGGTGTCCGGTTTTAAACCAGACAGTCCAGTATTTGAGCTTTCTGTTCAGGAAACAAATTGAGAAAATATAAGTGAGAAAATATAAGTGTCCGGTATTTTCTAAATCAGATGTAATGTAGATTGTGATGTAATGGCAAGTGTGTCCGGTATTTTTGTTGAAACCATCTGGCAACCCTAGACGTAGAAGTAACCAAAATAAAATAAAATCTGTCCTTTCCCACTCAGTTTTAGCTTTGAAATTAAAGAGTGCTTCCAGGTACCTTGTTACTCTGCCAAAAGTGCTACTTATTTTACCTGCCCTACTTTGCTTCTTTAGGCCTAAATCCAGAAAAGCACTTACGCACATGAGTAGTTGAAATCCTGGGGCCTCATTGGGCTAACAAAGAGATAGAGGTTCACAACATCTTTCATGCAATTTCCAGGATTTTTCCCTTTGATTTGGGCTGATTTGCTAAACGTAGTCAACTTTAGCAAACAGTAGGTGATTGACACAAACTTTCAGATCTGGTTCTTTTCTGTTTCTCTGCTCGAGTAGTTTTATTGCCGTGTTCTGCTGTCCTGTTGACTAAGCCTACCATGAAACTTCTGCAAGAGTCAAAGGTTTACTGACATATTTTCTGCTTTCCTTTCCCTTTTTTGTTTCAGAAAATCTTCAGAAGAACTGGACATGGATAAAGTGACAGCAGCTATGGTACTAACCAGTTTATCCACCAGCCCTTTGGTTCGCAGCCCTCCTATTCGACCCAATGGTAAACTTACAATATACTACTTTTGGGGAGGGGATGTAAGAAGCAGTAGCATTATACTGAGAATCTGAATGTTACTTTTCCATTTTGTGGCAGGAACTTAGCAAACCTCAATAAATATGGTACGGATAAAGTACCAATACCTGTCCCAGTAGTAACAGTGCAACTGGAAAAGAAAAACAGCTGCCCAGTTCTCTTTTATACCTGCTGTAATTATCTACTATGGGAGCTAGAGGAGCTGCATGTCTATGTAACTTCCACCAGGTGGATTTGAACCTGGGACCTCTGAAGCAGAATATAGGAGCCTCTACCTTCTGAGCTAAAAGTCAGCTGGCTTCCAGCCCATCCTGTAGAGGTCTCTTGATCTTAACTGTTGCTGTGGTCTTGGTACCACTTGCATTGCTCAGTAACCATACGAGGTGTATGGGTTACATCTACACTAGGAAATTATTTTGAAATAATAACTCCTGAAATAATAATTTTGAAATAGCACAGCCACACTAAAAGGCAGTATCAAAATAGCACAGAATTATTTCGAAATAGCGCATCCACACTGATTGGAGCCTGCATTTCATTTAAAACCCTCAGAGGCACTCCAGCGAGGGCACCAGGAGAGCAGACACTTCCTGTGGCTGCTTGCTGAGGCTAGCTGAGACACATGCTGATAGGGGCTCCTCTCTTCAGCCATGTCTCACATGCCACTTCTACATTGCCTTAACCCCTCACGGGACACCAAACTCATGCTGTGTGCTCCAGTTGCCCTTGCAGGCACCATAGTACTTACAACAGGGAGCTGGAGCTGCTGCAAAGCAGTGCCAGGCTCATGGGCCTTGTGCTGCACCTCATGGCGCAGTTCATCTAAACTGCCCACATGCTGCTTCAGCATGACATGGTCCTGGCACTCGTGCTGCTGCTAATGACCCTCAATCTCCTGCACACCGTGGAACGCTGCTTCTGGCAGAGGGAGACCAGTTCCGATTGGTGGAACTGCATTGTCATGCAGTGATGGTGACCAGCAGTGGCTCCAGGAATTCCACATGCAGAAGGCCACCTTCCTGGAGCTCTGAGCGTGGCTTGCCCCTGCCCTGAGGTGACAGGACACCTGACTGCGACTCGTCTTCCCCCTCATATCCTCAGCCGTGAAATATGATGCAAAGAATTCATTTAGTTTCTCCACAATGACCTTATCATCCATAAGTGCTCCATTTGCATCTCAGTTGTTCAGTGGCTTCCTGCCTCTGATGTACTTTAAAAATTACTATTATTTTTTTAATTTTTGCCTAGCTGTCAAATTCCTTTTTGGCGTCCCTAATTATATTTTTACACTTCATTTGACAGAGCTTATGCTCCTTTCTACTTTACTCACTGGCTACGTCTACACTGCAGGCTTCTTGTGCAAGAACTGTTTTGCGCAAAAGGTCTTGGACAAGAGCGCGTCCACAGTGCCATGTACTTTTGCGCAAGAGATATGCTTTTGTGCAAGAGCATCCATGGCAGTGTGGACGCTCTCTTGCGCAAGAAAGCTCTGATGGCCATTTTAGCCATAGGGGTTTCTTGCACAAGAAACCCCTGTTGCCTGTCCATACTGCCTTCTTGCACAAGAGCTCTCACAAGAGGGCTTATTCCTCATGGGGAGAGGAATAATTCTTGCACAAGAAGCCCTCTGTTCCGACACTTTACTGTAAATTTACTTGTGCAAGAATGTGCGTGCAGTGTAGACGCTCTGCAAGTTTTTGGGCAAGAATGGTCATTCTTGCGCAAAAAGCCTGCAGTGTAGACGTAGCCACTAGGATTTAGCTTCCACTTTTTAAATGATGCCTTTTTATCTCACTGCTTCTTGTATTTGGTTGTTAAGCCATGTTGGTTCTCTTACTGTGTTTTTTAATTTGGTGTATACATTTTAGTTGAGCTTGTATTGTGGTGTCTTTGAAAAGTTTCCATGCAGTTTGCAGGGATTTTGCTTTTGGCACTGTATCTTTTAGTATTGCTGGAATATACTAATATATGTAGCTATCATTGATTATATATGGACATTTTTTTCTGAAATAGGAAGAAACTAGCACTGTAAGGAAGCTTATATTTTACTTAGCAATTTTTAAAAAATTGGTTGAGAGAGAATATTTAGGTTAGATTTTGCTCTACAGTAGAATTGCTCTGGATTTACCTCTGTATAAATTAGATAAAGATATATGGCTTCTTTCCCCCCACAAATCATTAATACTGGGTATGATTCTCATTTATAGTTAGCCCCCTTGATGCCATTCTTGCAATGTAAAGGGGCCTTAAAGGGAAGTAAATTACAATTATACCTCTTAAAAGACTTCTTTACACAGCCAAATGTGTTAATGTAAATGAAAATCAGGCCCTCTGGGACTGTTTTCTTTTCTTGTCAACCTCATTCAGTCATTTTTTAAATATATTACTTTTAAAAAAAATATTCTTGATTAAATCTCCATGTAACTGAGGTAAAGGGAAACTATAATACCAGAGAACACAAAGCACTGGCTTAAATGTGTCAGAAAATTACATTTGAAAGCATGTTTCCTTCTCATGCTAAATTCACAAGTTGATACCAGATGTGTTGGCTTTGTCATGAATTGCAAATCATTTAAAAAATTGAAAAAAGGAGAGAAACACAAGAATTCTGAAGGGTTGTAACCACAAACAAAAAGAGTTTTGCATTATGTTTTATGTTATGCTTCATCAGCAATAGGCTAATGATTTGTAGATTTTTCAAAAAGAAAGGTGGAGCGCACTAATTTGCCCACATTTTGCACTCTGACCACAATCCTGCAAACACTTGATGATGTAAGTAACTTTACAAATGAGTAGTTATGGGACTGCTGAAGTGAGTATAATTATACATGAGCTTAGTGTTTGCAGGATTGGGCCCTGTGTTGTGAGCAGTGAGTATTTTTAATAATGGTTTGTGCTTTAGGTACTGATCTAAAGCCCATGGTAGTCAGTCAGTGGAAAGACTTTATTGTCTTCAGTGGGTGAGGCTTTTAGTAAGGACTGAAGGAAATAATTCTTGAGCCAGTACTACCACTGAGAAAGAGACTTGTGTGTTAAAAAGGTGAAGAGGAGTTTGTGAGGAACAGGAAACTAATGCAGGTATTGTCAGCTGTGGAAAAATTTTAGTCTCTCATTTAATATACTGAATTATATTATTTACTTGCTAACCAACAACAAAGTGCTAGGCATTGTATGTGGGGGTGAGATGGGGAAGGTCCCTTACCTCAGGGCACATGCATCTAAATAAACAAAGATGATACATAAACACACTGGCAGACCATGAGGGTGATGTCGGAGCAGTTTTTTTGTTTGGTGTTCTAACAGTAGGTTGCTGACAGCATTTTTATATATGTGGGTTAGTGTTGTGGGGCTGTGTAGCCTCTTCTCAGGAGGGGTGTCTGACATCGCCTAAATCCCTGATTTGTAGTCAGAAGCTTAAGAGTGAGGAATGTTAGCACATTCAGGGTTTGTGCCAGTCAAAGGCAGGGGATGTGATTTTTTTTTTAATCTCATTTATTTGTATTGTTATCTGTGCTGTATTCAGGGAAAGCATTCCTATTCATGATTGTAGCAAAGCATATGCTTAAGTTGCACTGAAATCAGCATGTCCTAGGAGTGCTCAAAGTTAAACATATGCTTAAATGCTTTACTGAATCAAGGCATTCATCACCATCCTATTGACTGCTCCAGATACAGTTATGCTTCAGAATAGTCTTTTGTCTCCCTATTTCAGCTTTTCTTTTCTAGACAGGTGGCGTTTTTACTGAAACAAATTTTGTAAACAGTTTTCTGGCTTTTCTCTGTCTGAGGTAAAGAACATGATAACTGAACACCAAATAAAAGCAAATGTCTCTCCTTAGCTTTAACTCATGACATTTGTTAACTCCTATTGTTGTTGTTCTTAATTAACAGAATCCCTGAATGGATCTTGGAAAGAAGGAGGATTTGTGCCTTCTAGTACCAGCAGTAGTGGATACTGGAGCTGGAGCGCTCCCAGTGACCAGTCCAATCCATCCACCCCATCTCCGCCTCTGTCTGCTGATAGCTTCAAACCCTTTCGAATGTCCTCTCAGCCAGATGATAGTATTGATGAAGTTGAAACCAGCAGTCTCCTTTTTGATGAGCCCATCCCTAGAAAGAGAAAGGTTAGTTTAGTGTGCAGTCCCACATCGCTGCATATCTGGGGTCCTGTTCTTCTGGGGAGGGAAAAGAAAAAAACCACAAGCATGTGTGGTCTCAATTCTGCTACGTGTTTCAGCTGCTAGACAGACACTCTCCATAGCCCCCTCGTGTGTATGTGCAGCTGCTAGCATGTCCAGCCTAACTCCACCCCTCTTTCTAGTGCACATGCTGCCATCGGCACCAAGTGTTTAATGGCAGATGTTGAGGACACAGATAGCTCCTGCCCAGAGATGCAAGATGCTCCCTGCAGCTCCCTGGACACACAGGGGATTTCTGCCTTGCTTTGGCAAATTCCTTTGGGACAGGCTGCAACAGGCAGCCTCTCCCTTTTGTCTTTCTGCCATCAGGATTTGAATTGTATTTCTAGTTCACTGACATGCGGTTAGCCTATCAGGTGCCCTAATAAGATGAAAAACTCTCAGAACAAATATGAGGGGAGGGCATGGAGACTAACTGAACCGAATGGCTTTCTATATAGTATCATCAGGCCAAAAACATCCCTAGTGACGCTTCACTGAACTCACTGGTATTGCACCGGGGGTGCACTCAAAACTAAATAATTGAAACTAAACAAAAAGCCGTAGTTTAGTTTATCACCCCTCCTACTGCCATCATTATGCCAGCAAGCAAAGTGCCTTTCTTGACGAAAACAAAGAGATGGCATTAGTCCAAGCTTTCTTCATTCCTAACACAACAGGAAGATTTTACACAGCAAGATGAAAAAAGAGCTCTGTGTGAGAAAGAGGAAAACAAGGTATTTATCCTGTCTTGGTGACGACTTCTCTGGATCAGACTCAGAGTGATAATTGCCTCACCCCTGGCAGAATGACGTTTACATGACTGTTTAAACCTGATCTGATTATCTTTTTGCTACAGGGGTTGCTCATTTGCTGTCCCACGATCACGCTTGCTTTTGTTGAGACATTTTTTGAGAGGGTGATGTGAAATACTAGTATGGAGAACACATTTTGCTATGATAAATTAAAAGTTAATTAGCTATTAAAATAATACAAGAGACGACTCCGGGGATGAGGAGTGGACAAAGAGAAAAAGAAGTGCTGTGATGCTTTTTACTACTCAGTTAAAGCTGTGCTTATCATTGTTCTGATTGTTCAGTAATGATTAGGCAGAAGGTTTTACAGCTGCCATTTTTACTGTTTCATTATTTATATTTTACATATCCACCGCAAACATTTTATACTTTATTATCTCTTTTGATTTTTTTTCAGTTTTTGGCCTGTACAACAAACATTAAATTTGCATAAGGAATTATTGTATATAGTTCACCTATAACAAATTCACTTTCTCTTCTCTTTTCATTTTGTCCCTGGATAATAATTGTATCTGTTTGTGTTTACTTGGGGAGAAAAATACTTATGTTCTAATTATTGGTTTGTTAGTGCTGACAGTCCGTAA
This sequence comes from Pelochelys cantorii, assembly GCA_032595735.1. Classification (NCBI taxonomy): domain Eukaryota; kingdom Metazoa; phylum Chordata; order Testudines; family Trionychidae; genus Pelochelys; species Pelochelys cantorii. The sequence continues at coordinate 51,083,725 of CM064327.1, forward strand.
AGTGTAAATGTGAAAAGCAGAGCCATTGATGAATTCACCAATTAGGAGTAAAGAATGCCTAATCAATTAGTGTCAAATTACTCTGTTTCATGGAGTCATGTCTTGGAAAATGTCATGTACTCAACTATCATCCATCAATAAAGTTGAATGTTTACATTTTGCCATAAATTCAGCCCATTCCTCATCAAATCACTTAGGGTAGAAATTACGTAGCTTATTTCAAGTCAATTTCAAAATAGCTTATTCTGAAATTTGGCACTGTCTGAACAGCACTTATTTCAAAATAAATCGCTATTCTGAAACATCCCTTACTCCTCATGAAATGAGGTTTACAGGGATGTCAGAATAGTGATCCCATTATATTTTGAAATAACGGGCACACTCATAAGACACAGAATAGCTATTTTGGAATACTGGAGGTATCCCGAAATAGTGCTGCAGTGTAGTCGTAGCTTTAACTTATGTCTGAATGGGAGGAGTTAAAAGCACTAAAGAATGATCAGGCAAATTAACTATCTTAATAATCTGAACCAACTAATTTGGAGACGGTATCTATAACAGTAAAACAGCTTCTATAGAAATGGACTATTCCATTGCTATTGCTGGGGAAAGCAGTAAATTTTTGAGAATTGGCAGGTTTCATGAGATCCAGTCTCAGGCTGACTTGCCTTTTTAATACTTCCCTTGGTATATAGAGGTAGGCATGTTTATTTAAATCAAAACTCTGGAAAAATCAGAGTTATTGTTCTACAACATTAGTGGAAAATGGTGCTTTTATTATACTTAGCATTACCAGTATTTATATTTATGGCCTTATTTTCAAAGATGCTGAGTGCCCACCATTCCTATGGAAGTCATTGAAAGATGTAGGAATTAAGCTCCTTTGAAAATCAGGCCACTTAGCCTTCAAGTGTTTAAGACCCAGATTCTTCCTTTTTATCCCATATAGCTTGAATGAAGTCAATGGATTGCAAGGCCTTTAATTAAGGGTAAAATCCATCCCTGGATCATTTTGCAAGAAAAATAAGGAAGTGTTTATTTTATGGGAGGGGGATTCCAGTTTCTGTTGTAAATTAATGGCAGAGCTATTGCATTCAGCAGAATTACACCAGTAATTTACACTGATGTAACTGACAGCAGAATATGGCCCAGTTTAGGATGGGGTAACACATACTGATGGTATATATCTGTAATTTTTCCTGCCTTTCATGTGAACATGTAGAATACTTTTATAAACCTGTTTTTTTGTAACTTGTCAGAACTCCATGAAGGTAATGTTCAAATGCCTATGGAAAAATTGTGGAAAGGTACTGAGCACAGCCGCTGGGATTCAGAAACACATCCGAACCATTCATCTTGGGTAAGAGGACAATTGTTCTTTGAAGAGAATTGGTACTGACCCATGTTCAGATTCTTCAGTGCTCACACAAGCAGGGCCAGATGGAAGCATAGGCAACCTAGTCCAGTTTCTGACATCAAGTGATTACATCAGAATTTAAGCTGCCATTTAAAAAACACACCAAACCTCTCACCCCAGAAATGTGGTGTGACACATTGCTGCTCCCCCTCTCCCACCCTGATGTACTGAGATGCCACCTCATGTACTGGGGTTTCATTGAGCCTCTGCTCCTCCACAAGCCTGGGTTCCCTCTCCCTGCTTTGCTGAATCAGGCTGTCTGGCCTCTTGCAGCACATGCACACCGGGAGGGACCACAGCCAGCTACAGACACAGACTGAAGTCAACACCGTGCAAGAAGACTCACCCATCACTCATATGCACACCCCTTTTGGGAGACAAATCCAAAATAAAGATCTGCACAGCGCATGCTCATACAAATTCACTCTCTCCCTCAATGTGGAGAAAGGTTTGCACAGCTTTCCCCACCCCCCATGTCCCCAGATATGGACTGCACAAACTGGGTTATGTTACAAACAAGAAATAATTGTATTAACTACAAAGGTAAATTTTCAGTGATTTTAAGAGAAAATAAACAGATCAGAGCAGATTACCTTGGTGAATAAAAAAATACTTCAAACTGAACTTAACACACCAGCTACGTAAGATATAAATAGCAGATTCTCACCCTTAGTGATAAACAGGCTGACAGATTCTTAAGGCACAAGTTGACTTGGCTTTCCCAGGTTTTCATACACAGGCTAAAAATCCTTCCAGCCTGAAACCGTCACTTCCCCACAACTGAATCTTTGTTCATCAGGAGTTTTCCAGGTGTTTGTTGTAGGGAGAGTGAGGTCCCCCTCATGATGTCATTGTCCCCCTTTTATACCTCTCACTTGCTGGAAAGCTTTTGTGCTGTGACCTGGCTCAAACAGTCCCCACTGTGTAGTGCTAGCTCTCAGAAGTTTCTATTGCACACAGTTCCTGGGGTAATCCTGTGCTTGTGTGCATGTCCTCAATAAGCCATTAACATTGTTTGGCCTTTTTTCTGTTGTACCTGAAAGACTGCTTGTGGGTGTTTTCAAACTCACATTTTAGTAACACGTACCTAGCCCAAACTTTACATGCAACAATAGTACATATAATCCAACAAGATATTAATATTTAGCAAATCGTGACTTTTAAAATGATACCTCACAGGGCATACTTTGTACAAAATGTATCCTGATTACATTGGTAAATATTGGGTGTTATGTGTCACATGTGGCATAAATGTAACTCACACCATGGTTTCAGAAAGGAGCCATTTTACCTATTTCTAAATGCCTCACTCCCCATGTTGTGGAAAACTAAGGGCTTGTCTACACTGCCACTTTACAGCGCTATAACTTGCTGTGCTATGGGAGAGGTATGAGCAAGAAAGTTCCAGCGCAGTAAAGTGCCAATGTAAGAAGGCTCCCAGTGCTTAAGCCACACTCCTAGTGGTATTTGCTGTTCCCCTCGTAGAGGTGGGTTTACCTAGAGCTCTGGGAGAGCTCTCTCCCAGCACTGGTGCCATGACATTAAAGCGCTGCTGCAGTTGTGTTTTAAACTTAATAGTGTAGACAAAGCCTAAGTCTGTATACTGAGTAAGGCTACATCTATACTGCAGCCTTCTTCTGCAAAAGCTTATGCAAATGAAGCGTGGAGTAGAATATCGCCTCTCTTCATTTGCATAATTAATTAGCAGCCATTTTTGCATAAGAGGCTTTTGTGCAAAAAGGAGCTGTGTAGACGGCTCCTTTTTGCGCAAAACCCCCCTCTTGCGTAAGAGCCGTTCTTCCTGAAAAAAATGAGGCAAGTTTGCCTGCCCTGGCCCAGTGTTGCCCCTGGTAACGGTTGGCTGCTGGTACATCTCTTGGGTGAGGCAGGCAGCAGGTCTCAGTGCACTGCCCCCACAGCTCCCATTGGCCAGTTCCTGGAGGAGGAAGGCAGGAGGCTGCAAGGAGGCAGCCAAGGAGCCACATGCAGCTCTGGAGCCGCAGATTGCCAACCCCTGGGGTGGTAATATGTGTTTTGTCTTTTCTTGATTTAGACGGGTAGGAGAGTCTGACTACAGTGATGGAGAGGAAGATTTTTACTACACGGAGATCAGGCTCAACACAGACTCGGCGGTGGATGGCTTAAGCAGCATTTCTCCAGTTTCTTCATCTCTAGGCTCTCCTCCTCCTTTTCCCACCCAAGATGCAAATCGTCCTGAAATGTCATGTGCCAAAACTGAGCCTAAATTGATGACGCCTCTGAGCCGCTCAGCTCCTACCAATCTCTACCTCGTCCACACGGATCATGCTTACCAGGTAAAGTTAGAGACAGTAAATTAACCTGTTTAGTAGAATTTGGTGAACACACACCTGCTTGAGTTTAACCACCAAACTCCCTTTACGTTATAAACGGGGTACTTTTTAATGTAAGAGAGACAGCGTGAGAGACTGCTACAGCTTGGCCCACACTGGATCTTTCTACACAAGTCCAGTGGCTGTCAGAAACCATTCCATTTCTGAGCCATCATCTGCTGTGAGGTGGGCAGCTTTGCATACATGTGGTTTAGCAGGAGAAATAGAAATAAGGCTATAATATCCACTGCTCTTTCGGGTAATTCTTTACAAATGGCAAAAAAAAACCCCAAGCAGATTCCAAGTTTTATTAGAGAACTTTGCAACTTAATTCAAACAGCATGCACTCATTGTAAAAATGTGCTAAAAATGAGCTTTTGAAAACTCTTGATTTTAACATGCTTTGATCTCCTGGGCACCATATAATTTCTCAGAAAAAGATAGCTTTTGAAGAATTGGGATCGATGGCCTACTTATGGACATGAAAAATGAATTCTTACCACATCTAATAAATTTAGAAACTCTTCTCTCCTCTGTGAAATATGTATAGGATGGGGTAAAAGCACACAAAAACCAGATTTCAATGTGTGATGTGTTTTTCATGGTGTGAATTTGGTAAGGCCTTAGCTATATGTTAGGTAGGCTTGGTCAGTGCTTTGGGTTTTCCTTGGAGGTCTCATTAAAGTATTTTTGGAAATAGCGGTGTTGACATCCTTTATCTAAGTGAGCATTGGACAAGTGCTCTAAGAGGTTCTAGTGGATATACCATCTTCCCTTCAAAGAAGCTATTGTTAACCATTTGATGCTGCGAATCTTGCCAATTGTCTTTGGGTTTCAAACATTCTTGTTTTAAGAAAAACCTATAGCAGAGATTGTGATAAGGCAATTCTGGTATCATTGGGAGTCATCAGATTTTCTTGATAATTTTCAGTGAGGCTTTCAGTATGGATATAGCACCGAGACACTACAGACTGCATGGGCTGATGACCTCCTATCAATAGATAAGTTTATGTATCAGTGTGGGTTCTCTTAGATCTGTCAGCAGACTCTGGGTATGTCTACACAGCAAAGTTATTTTGAAATAACAGCCATTATTTCGAAATAACTTTAACAGCGTCTACACTGAAATTAAATCGAAATAGCGGAGGGCTTATTTCGAAATCGGTAAACCTCATTCCATGAGAAATAGTACCAATTTCAAAATTGCTATTTCGAAATAAGCGCTGTGTAGATGCTTATTTCAAAATAGGGCTCCCCCATCCTTTCCCCCCCCCCGGAGCCCTTACAGGGGTAGACTCTGGCCACCTGACCCACTGGCCCCAGCATGAGCCAGGCAGCCAGTGCCAGCCAGCCCTCCACTGCTCCCCAGGACCTGTCTGCCAACTCCCAGGAGCCTGCCAGGGGCTGGAAAAGGCAGGCACCTGCCTGGTCCAGTGCGGAGATCATGGACCTAATTCAGGTTTGGGGGGATGCCTCCAATGTCCATGATCTCCGCACTAAACGGAGGAACGCAACCATATACAGGTGGATGGCTGCCAGCCTGGCCACCAAAAGCCACATGCAAACCCAGGAGCAGGTTCGCATGAAAATAAAGGAGCTGCGGCAGGCCTATGCAAGGGCCATAGGGGACAGCTCCCCACCAGGGGCAGACCCAGACTCCTGCCCCTATTTTGATGCCGTGGACCGCATCCTGGGGAGGGTGGGATGGTCCGTGCCCCCCAGGTGGTTATCGACCCTGGGGCAGAACTTGCTGCCTCCTGCTGCTCCAGCCCCTGCTTCCTCCCCAGTTACCGCTCTTCCTCCCACTCCTTCTCCCCCTCCCGTTTCTTCCTCCACACCCTCCCCACACCCCAGGGATGCCGAGGCCCCCGCACCCGCAGTGCTGGGAGACAGTTGGGCCGGTGAGACCCCCAACCCTTCTCCTCCCCTTGCCTCCCCATGCCAGCTCCCTCCTCCCAGGTTTTCCCCTCCCCTCTTCCACCTTCTTTTCCCAGTCTCACTTCAGTTTCATTCCCCCCACCCCAGTTTTGCTCAATAAAGAGGCTTTGTTGTAATGAACACGTGTCTTTTATTGTACAGCAGGAAGGGGGGTTAGGGAGGGGTAAGTGGAAGGACGTGAGGGAGGAATGAGGCACAAGCTCCCAGTGGGGCACACCAGGGAGACTGTTACTGCCTGCAGGACGTGCTGCCAGGCTTGCAGCAACACGTCCAGGAGAAGTACCAGAGTGCCCAGGGGCGGCTCTAGCTCCATGCTGCAGAGTGCTGTGGTGTCTCGAGCGAGGGCAACCAGAGCGCACACAGAAAAAAATGCTTTGCTGTCCCTCAGCGAGGTAGGCAAGCAAGCAGGGAAGCCTGAGAACCAGCTGTCGGGGGGAGGAGGGTCCCTTTAAGCACAGGCCTCAGATAACTTTGTGTGGCTGCTGCCTGAGGCAACTCCTGACCTGATGCAATTCAGCATCCTATCAGTGTGGATGTGCTATTTTGAATTGCATTTTGTGTCTAGACGTGTTATTTCGAAATAACGCTGTAGTTAGACATACCCTCTGAGAGCAGCTACTCACATGCAGATCTTAGCTTATTCAGACAGTCCCAGTCCTTTCCCCTTTGAGAAATCCCAAAGATTGGCTTTAGACGGTGCTTATCTGTCCTGAGAACTATGTTGTGCAGGAACCTGCAAGACTCTAGTTCAGCAAAGGGCAACCTAGGCTAATAAGTGGGCTGCATAACTGGCCCCTCATGTCAGTGGGCCGCAAGATTGTCATAACCACGATGGTCTCCTGGAATAGGGTAATTTTGCTACCTGCTTGTGTATCTAAAATTTGCAGGGTTGTGCCAAGTGAACCATAGCAGCACTTTGATTGGATGCAGAGGGAGTGCATGGCTCTCCCAGTCAATGTGGTGTGCAATCAGCATGCACCTCTCTTCGCGTGCCCTTGCCTAAGGTCAGGGATGGGCAAGAGCCTGTCAGCAGGCTGCATCTGGCCCACCTAGCTCTTTTAGCTGGCCCATGCAGCAGTTTCTCACCCCGTTCCCTAATACATTGAATGGGAGTTGGGATGCATGAGCCCTTTCAACTGCTTCTATTTAAAGGGCTCATGCCGTCTCCTCGGCTGTTGCCTGACAGCCGCAGGGAAGGCGTGAGCCCTTTAAATAGAAGCAATTGAAAGGGCTCATGCAACCCCGATTCACAGGCATCCTACTAGCAGCGGGGTCGGGAACTGCGAGCCCTTTCAACTGCTTCTATATAAAGGGCTCAGACCTTCCCTGTGGCTGTCAGGCAACGTGCTAGCAGCAAAGCCAGGAGTAGCAAGCCCTTTAAATAGCAGGAGTTGAAGGGTCTCACCACTCCCACCTCCCCCTCACGTGATACCTGGGAGCCAGAGGGGAGGCGCGAGCCCTTTCAACTCCTGTTATTTAAAGGTCCCTGCCCCTTCGAGGACAGCCTGTGACCATTTCAAAAAATTTTTAAGTAGCCCCCCTTCAAAAATTATTGCCCACCCCTGGCTTTAGGTGCACGTCACTTTAGTAATACGGCGGGGGGGAAAAACTACATGAATGCAAACAAGCAGAATCTGGCAACCCTGCTTATAGGCAATGGTAAACAAAATGTCTTGTGGGCCACACAGAGAACCCTGATGGGCAGGTTAGGTTGCCCACCACTATTGTAGTTTGACATCTCTCTAGCTGAACATGACTGTGAATCTAGTGAGGGAGACTCTCATATAATGTGAATGGCTGAAAACAAACACGGTATTTAAAATTATATTGGCTGGTAGAAACAAATGGAAGGAAAGCTCCATTAAAATGGTTTAAGTGTAAAACAAGAACCTTGTGATGATAAAGGTTGAGTCACAAGAGACACAGGAAGCCAGTCCTAAATGCAGCCACTCATTTGCCCTGATAAGCAGAGAGGAACAAGCTTTAAATACTGACAGTAAAATAAGAAAGGAGTTAAGATGATGCTTTAAGGGAAAACCCAAAGGACCTCAGCAAAGCGCACCTTTTAGCCAGGTTCCAACAGCCCAGAGAGAAGGAGGCAGCTTAACAGAAAGGTTATAAAACCTCAATGGGAGGAAAATGAGTGAGTTGAGAGGCCAATAGTGTTGTTTTTCAAAATCTTGATTTAGCTTTATTTTTTTGTTCAGTAATTGCCCTTAAATGTTGAGAATTTCAGCCCGCTGTTTTAAATAGGGAAAGCTGGTTTTAAGCCTGTTTGTCTTATAATTGTAGAGTAGTTGCCTCATGTTGCTGATCATTTTTGGTTCCAAAATTTCTCTTCTTCCAGTCTAATAGTTTCCACTAGACAATAACATTAGTTTAAAGTACTTTATATGGATTTGCTCCTTGCTGGGCTTTTAATCATTTTAAAGTTTTTGTTAGTATTGACCAGATGCTGGTTTACAGAACTTTATATATATATATATAGTGGGGAAGGGAAAACCTACTTGCACATCTGGTGGCTGTGTTGAGGAAATTATTAAAAAGATATGACAAAATTCCAGCTTCTTAGAGATCTCCTGAACAACTTATTTAATGCTCCCGTAAAGGCTCTATATTATAAACAGATTGGCAATGTAATTCCCTTTGTTTCATTGTTGGTAGCAGCAAGACTTGGTGTTGCACATAAAAGTCTGACTACTGCTATGGAATTATGGTATAGTAAAATATGGACTGTCTTTCTAATTACTCCTGGGGGACTTGTGCCAAAAATTAAAAATTCTGCACACAATATTTTAGAATTCTGCATATTTTATTTGTCAAAATAATGTTTAATCATGCCAGTTTTTATTTTGGGTAATTTCAACATATCTGTCAACAAATACGGCTGTAACAATACAGGCAACAAAAAAAAGATTCAGGAAATATGTTTTGATAAAGAGATTCCTTACTAGAAATACAGAATGGAGTAATAATACATTTAAACTTCAACAGAGAAATGTATTTTACACACCCCTCAGAAGCAGTGCAAAGGGTTGGAGAAGGGTAATGGAGGAAATGAGGGAGACAGAAGTAACTGCTGTGCATATATAGGTGCCAACTTCCCATCTAGTCAAGGGGTGCTCAATCCATCCTTCCCCCCAAACTCCTGCCCCTCTTCTTCCTCCAAGCACTGCCCATTCGCACTTCTCCCCATCCTTTTCAGAAAACTCCCGAATGCCACAAAAGAGCTGTTCACAATGGAAGGGAGCAGGGGTGGGGGGTGAAGTTTGCCAGTGGGGCTGCTGGCAGGTGAGAGGCACTGGCACCTGCTAGTTTTACCCTGTGGCTTCTCCACCCTCTGAGCAGTCCTGGAGTCAGCAGCTATGGCTAAGGAGACGTCTGAGTGTGAACGTGGAGGGTAGCTGGATGTAGGTGGGTGAAGTATGGAACTGGATGTTGTTTTTTTGTTTTTCTGTTTTGCTTTGGGTTTTTTTGTTTTTGTTTTTTTTTTGTTTGTTTGTTTGTTTTTTGCACAAAGTGGATTTGAGGAGGGGAGAGATTGTTAGGGTGTTGAGGTGCCTCCCCTGCCCCCAGGGCCACACTGGCTGACTCCTAGCCTTTTCCCATTCAGTCAAACACATCTACATATCGCTCCCCCCCACTCTCTGCCATCCAGTCCCCATGTGGCCCTGCCATCTCCCTCTCCCTCTCCCTCTCTCATCCAGTCAGCCCTCACTCCAGTCTGTCCCACCACTAGCCTTTCTGGATTATGTGCCCCCCAGCAGCATGAGTGCCCCCCATGGTCTGTTCTCCCCCATATCCCATGTTCTCTCACCTGGCCCCTCCTCTACCTCCCTATCAGCTGCTGACTTCTGCATCCAGTGAGCAGTGAATCAGCTGCCTCTGCTCAGGCACCATAGCAGCCTCTGGTGGGTGAGAGGTGCAACCACAGAGTCTCTCTCAATGCATTTTCTGAGGAGGAAAAAAAAAAAGGCTGCAGGGCACATGAATTCCCCCAGAGAGCATGGTCATGGAAAAGTTTAAACACCAATTATATAGAGACCTACCAAAAAGAAGATGAGTGCTTAGAAATTTGGTCACCAGTTTATGTACTCAGTGGAGCAAGCCAGAATTTTTTGCCTGAATATTAAACTGGTCCTAAACAAGTGATGTACAATGAAGTATGTTAACATTTCATTGTGACTTTGCCTCAATGAAAAGTTTCAAAAGAAAAAAATGTATGTGGATTTCTGAGCTCCTGCCTAGTATCATTCGATATAAGACCTAAGCTTTTTAAGGTTTCTTACAGAAACCGTTTCTCAGGAGAGCTATTATTTTTTTCTGCCCAATTAAATAATGACTACATATAAAGATCTTGTTCTTTCTTTGTTGCCCTATTCATGCTTATCCCCACTAGGGATCTGAAAATATAACCATTTACACAGTTAACTGATGAGCCTGGGTTCATCAGTTAACGTGCATGGTTTCATGCAGCTGTCTCCCCCACCCACTGTGCTGCTGCCTCTGTATCAAAAGCAGCAGGGGGGGAAGGGCAGGTGGGAGCCGGGGCAGGCAGAAGCCAGTGCATGCAGGAAGCCAGGTGGCAGCAGGTTGGGGCACGCGGCTCCGCAGAAGCCAGCTGCAATGTTTTGGAAGACGAACACTTTTTTTTTATTGGATTTTTTTTAAAACAGGCTACTCCTCCAGTGAACATTCCAGGGTCAACAAAGTTCACTCCCAATGGCCGTAGCTTTAGCATCTCTTGGCAGTCACCTTCAGTTACCTTCACAGGCACTCCGGTAAGTGGAAGATGAACAAAGAAGGTACCTAAGCAATGGAAAATGTTAAAACTTACCAATAATGTGCTTATGATTGACATTAAATGAGAAAGATATACAGATAAAATCCTCCAGGTCCCGATTGTCCTCTTACACCAATGCTACACTGACAAGCCCGTTGATTTACATGCAGTTATTCTGTAGTATATTTTTTAAACTATCTGCTTACAAAGGAATGAAATGGGTAGCTTCATCAGTCTATAAAATCTTCTGCATTTGCCAGTGCATGTCTCTGTTGTTTCTATTTCTAAAGGAGTATTTATAAAACTAGAGGAAACCAGCAATTTGATCATTCTGTTAGAAGGCTATAAAATATTTTTTCTTGTGATTCATTTGAAGAAAATTATTGATGCCTATGATCCAACATAATTATATATTTTGACTAGAGGGTGGGCTCCAGGGTGTGGCCAGGGATGAGGTGTTTAGGGTACAGAAGTTGTTCCAGGCCGGGAGGTGGGGAAGATGAGCAGTTAGGGCAGGGAGGGAGCTCTGGGGTGGGGCTCTGAGTCTGGGGGTCATGCAGGGCTGGGGCAGTGAGTTAGTGCTCAGGGTCTGGGCATGGACTTACTTCTGGTGGTTCCTGGTCTACGGAGCAGTGAAGGGGATACTAAGGCAATGCAGACCAAACTGCACCCCGGAAATGGCCAGCAGCAGGTCTGGCTCCTAGTTGGCAACATGGCCACATGGTCTGCCTCTGCATTCTGCTCTCACCTGTAGGCACCAGGATGGGGGCAGCACACATAGCCCTGTCATCCCCTCCCATCCCCCACCTAGGAACTTGACCTGCTGCTGTACGCTTCTGGGTACAACATGATTCGCAGTGCCAAAACAGGCAGGAAGCCTGTCTTAGCACTCCTGCGACTCACCTGGTCACCCTACAACTAAGCGACACAGTGCCTCCCATTCCATGACCCAGTACAGGGTTGCAACCCGTAGTTTGAAAATCAGTAGTTAAAGAGTCTAGCAGAGGTGATGTCCAATAGAACACTGCAAATCATGTACAAATGAAAGAAAAAAATTTGCCTAACAAAATTGAATGAGGAATTCTTAAGCCCTGGTTCTAGCCCCAGATACATGCATGCAATTTCTGTTGATTTCACAAAGGTAAGTTTTGTCTTTACATGAAGCACATAAACTTGGTATGTATTGAAATTACTTGTTAATGATGCAGTATTAGATGAAGCTCAACTTTGACAAGGATTGTAAAATACTCACAGGGACTTGTGGTAAGTTGATGAAAGTAAATGGAAATTTTGCATTAATAAGGACTGTTGAATCAGGCTTTTAGCTTAATTATAGAGAAACTTTTCTCAATCCCATTGAAAGAAAATAAAATCAAATAAGGATCTGGAGAGGTAACTAGATAATACTAGGTGACAGGTACATAATGTGCATCAAAAAATTAAATCAAAATCACTAAGTTTAAGCTGCAGGAAATCTACTAGTGAATAAATAGAGGGCAGTGTATTCTCATTTTAATTATTAAAAAATGTTAAAGAGGTTTCTGATCAGATAGTCATTTATATGTTGGATAGCAAAACATTTCATTTTAAATTACAAATTCAAAATTGTCACAGTTTATCACATAATGCACACTAGTTATCCAGAGAACCACATAGGGTTGTTTTTCTTTGACAATGTATATTAGACTCAGTGATAACAGATACGGCCTCCCTCTCCTCTCTTCACTAAGTGACACAAAAGCCTCTTACTCTCAACCTCTGGCAAATCTTGGAGATTTTCTCCAGAGGCTGTGGTCTCGTGCAGAGCTGATAAAAATGAAAGTGGCTGAATCAATTACACTGCACTCTGCCAATGAATATTTATTAAATTCCATCAAGGAACAGCTAACAGTGAAAGACATCACGCTGGCAGCAATTTGAATAAGAGTGCCTCGACAGCAGAGCATGCCATGGGTAAAGTATTCTTGGAATTTGATTTCACAACAGTTCAGTTGATAGAGTAATTATTAAACTAGCTCCTTTTGTGGAGTAGCAGAAATTGGCACCAGTAGTATTGGGAATCCAAGAAAGCAATTAGCAACATGGTAAATCAGACGCTGAAAGGGAAGGGATTAAATATGCAGGTATTTAGTTGACTTCAAGCAATAGCATTGATATTTCAGCTATAGTGAGTGAGAGTTCCCAACAGAATTTAAGAAACAAACAGCTTTCTGGGAGATTATAAGATGATGCTAGTGATTTACAGTTTAATTTAAAACTATCTCATGTGAAAACCTAGTACAACAGTGTTGATAGTACAATGATAGGTCATTCAGGGCGCCATGAAGTCTTTTTATCCCTTTCTCCCGGAAATCTTTCAAGTGGGGGGAGGGAGGAGCCCACCAAATCAACCACACATCATCCCTGCTTGGACATATTTCTCTGTTTTATCACTCTCTATAGGCATAAACGTATAGTTAGGTGAAGTGGGCACTAATATTTTAAAGATGTACATGGAGGCTGTTTCTTCCTCTTTTTCCATCTGAGGGAAACAAGCTACTGCTTTTAAAAAAGGGTACTCCAAGCAGTGTTCAGTATAGACCATCATTCTTTGTTGTATTGTTAATAATTACTAACATTTAGCAGAGTATAGTTCACATCCTCAGAGGACTTTGCACACAGTGTTTTGGCCAGGTCTTGACTAATGGATATTGGAGAGTTCAGCCCAGATCCTGAAACACCTATCTGGCTCTTCAGCAGGGCAACCCCGCACCCTGCTCCAACTGCTGCTTCTGTGACTACTGGTGGTCAGTATATGCAGAGTTGACTGAACCTTAATGCTGCCTCCATAGCTTGTGCTAAAGCTCCATGGATGGGATTCTTGGCGGGGGACCCCTATCTCACCAATCCTGTTGACAAGCTTAGTGCACACCAAGAGCTGATGGCTTTCAGATCCTGCTGGGACAGACCAGCCATAGGTGGTAGGACAGAACAGTGCCCACACAGGAGCACAGGGCAAGGTAAGATGAACGTGAAAGGGGTATTGCATGTTGCCTACGTGTCTGAGCTGGCTTTAGGTGGCTAGCTGCAAGAGAGGGTTTGTGGCTGAGGATCCTGAGTGCAGGAAGGCTCTTGCCTCTAGCCTATCAGCCAGGCACACCAGGCACCCCTCAGCATTTCACTCCTGGCTAGCTTAGGCAGCTCTGTGGCTTCTGAAAGTAATTTCTAGGTTGCCAGGCTCCCCATACACTGTATGGCAAAGTTAGGCACCTACCTCAGGGCTGAGAATTCCATTGGGTGATAGGCTGCTTCAGGGTTAGGATGCTCCCTTACTGAGCTGAGCAACACCTATGTATGTTTATGGACCTTCCTCCTGTCACAACACCCTGCATTCCTCCTAATCCACCTCTTGAAGTAGGGCAGGACATCTTACATAAGAACATAAGAATGGCCGTACTGGGTCAGACCAAAGGTCCATCTAGCCCAGTATCCTGTCTGCCGACAGTGGCCAGCACCAGGTGCCCAGAGAGGGTGGACCGAAGACAATGATCAAGCGATTTGTCTCCTGCCATCCCTCTCCAGCCTCTGACAGACAGAGGCCAAGGACACCATTTTATCCCCTGGCTAATAGCCTTTTATGGACCTAACCTCCATGAAATTATCTAGCTTCTCTTTAAACTCTATTATAGTCCTAGCCTTCACAGCCTCCTCTGGCAAGGAGTTCCACAGGCTGACTACACGCTGTGTGAAGAAGAACTTTCTTTTGTTAGTTTTAAACCTGCTGCTACACATTAATTGCATTTGGTGTCCTCTAGTTCTTCTATTATGGGAACTAATAAATAACTTTTCTTTATCGGCCCTCTCCACACCACTCATGATTTTATATACCTCTATCATATCCCCCCTCAGTCTCCTCTTTTCTAAACTGAAAAGCCCCAGTCGCTTTAACCTCTCCTCATATGGGACCCGTTCCAAACCCCTAATCATTTTAGTTGCCCTTTTCTGAACCCTTTCCAAGGCCAAAATATCTTTTTTGAGGTGAGGAGACCACATCTGTACACAGTATTCAAGATGTGGGCGTACCATAGTTTTATACAGGGGCAGTAAGATATTCTGTGTCTTATTTTCTATCCCTTTCTTAATAATTCCTAGCATCCTATTTGCCTTTTTGACCGCCGCTGCACACTGTGTGGAAGTTTTCAGAGAACTGTCCACTATAACTCCAAGATCTCTTTCCTGATTTATCGTAGCCAAATTAGCCCCCATCATACTGTACATATAGTTGGGGTTATTTTTCCCGATGTGCATTACTTTACACTTATCCACATTAAATTTCATTTGCCATTTTGTTGCCCAGTCACTCAGTTTGGTGAGATCTTCTTGGAGTCCCTCACAGTCTGCTTCTGTCTTGACTATCCTAAACAGTTTGGTATCATCTGCAAACTTTACCACCTCACTGCTTACCCCTTTCTCCAGATCATTTATGAATAAGTTGAACAGGATTGGTCCTAGGACCGACCCTTGGGGGACACCACTAGTTACCCCTCTCCATTCTGAAAATGTACCATTTATTCCTACCCTTTGTTTCCTGTCTTTTAACCAGTTCTCAATCCAAGAAAGGCCCTTCCCTCTTATCCCATGGCCATGTAATTTACACAAGAGCCTTTGGTGAGGGACCTTGTCAAAGGCTTTCTGAAAATCTAAGTATACTATATCTACTGGATCCCCCTTGTCCGCATGTTTGTTAACCCCTTCAAAGAACTCTAATAGATT
This sequence comes from Pelochelys cantorii, assembly GCA_032595735.1. Lineage (NCBI taxonomy): Eukaryota > Metazoa > Chordata > Testudines > Trionychidae > Pelochelys > Pelochelys cantorii. The sequence continues at coordinate 51,098,966 of CM064327.1, forward strand.
AGTAAGACAGGATTTCCCTTTACAGAAACCATGTTGACTTTTGTCCAACAAATTATGTTTTTCTACATGCTTCACAATTTTATTCTTTACTATTGTTTCGACTAATTTGCCCGGTACTGAAGTTAGACTTACCGGCCTGTAATTGCCCGGATCGCCTCTAGAGCCCTCCATCTTACAGAGAGCTGATCAACATGGGCAACACGACGCTCACATGTCAGTTCTACACATACATGCCACCTTCTGCTCTAGCCAGCGGATGTTCAATTCCCCCCCGCCTCCAGACCTTATCCCACCTCTTCCCAAATGAAGACCCAAAGCAGAGTGAACAGACACACATTCTTTTTCATCACCTGAGTCAAATATCACCAGCAAAATATTCATTTTCTTTTTGGGTAGTTCAGATTCTATAGTTTTTGATCAGGGTTTTGCTCTTTTAAAACTTCTGAAAGCATCCTACACATCTTGTCCCTTACAGATTGTGAAAGGCACTTTGATTCTTGAACCTTGGGTTGAGTATTGTAGCTACCTTTAGAAATCTCACATTGATACCATCAGGGCTGTTCCCCACTCTGGCACTCCCAGTGCAGAAGGTAGGGCCCCACAGGAGACCTTATATGCCTTGCCTCTTCACCACTCAAATTTCAGCACTGTATTCCATTGGTTCTTCTTCGAGTGATTACTCATGTCCATTCGAAGTAGGTGCATGCGCACCGCGTGCACGGTTCCCCGGAGCATTTTATCCCCAGCGGTACCCGTCGGGCCGGCAGGTCGCCCCCTGGAGTGGCGCCACTATAGCGGAGCATAAGTACCCTGCCAGCCCTCCCCCTCCTCAGTTCCTTGTTACCGCCCGTGGCGGTCGTTGGAGCTGCTCTCTTCTGCTGATCCCAGTGTGTTTTTCTTCACCTGTTGGCTGTTCTTTAGTGTAGTTAACTTCAGTAGTTGTTAAGTAGTTAAGTAGTTGTTAAGTGGTGTGTCAGCCGGTGGTCAGGGCAGTGAGTGGTGTGTGTGTATTATACACCCGAGACTTCAACTGCTAGGACTGGGGTCCTTTAGCAGCGGGCAACCTGGAGGAGGTTGACGGGCGCCCCAAAGAGTTACAGGGAGAGCTTATTACACCTCAGATTTTGACTGCTAGGATACACGATCCCTTCGCAGCGGGCAGCCTGGGGAGGCTGAGAGATGCCCCAATGGATCTGTCCCCTGGAAGCGACACAATCCAATGCTCAAGCTCTCCCTATATCTGTCCCTTATGACCGGCTGGAGTTCTTTTAAAATTGTGCTTGGTTCTGTTACAGCAACTGAAGGAGTCAGGTCACAGCTTAAACAGTTACTATTTTATTGTTACAGGGTAAACTTAGCTGTTAAATGCTACTACTGTGTTACAGATAACACAGCCACTACAAAGGACAGGACAGAAATTACACTAATAAGTCACTTACAGGTACCATGAAACCCTTTTGGTTCTCTGAGCTCTTATTAAATGCATGCAAAATAGACACCTAGCAGGTATATAGTCTCACCCCTGCGTTCCAGACTTGGCGTGGCCAGCGTCTTTCTCTCAATCCCTCGGGAAGAAGTAGGGCGAGGTTGGGCGTCCCACAGACCTCGGGAGACAACCAATACCTGCCAGCAGGTGTAGATGATTGGAGCTCAAATGGGGTGGGCTACTAAACCCCTCTTTATGCCCCTTGGGTCACGTAGGCTTCTTCCTGGTCTCAAGTGGCCAATTAGGGAAAATGGCTTTGAATGCCAAGTTTTCCACGAAGGGTGCAAAGCATAATTCTCACCTGGGAAAATGCAGACAATGGGCACTTCTGGTATGTGATGGGCGAAGATTCCTCTCCTGGGACAGTGTAGGCGTGTCAGTTACTGGTGCTAGCCATCAGGGCGGCAGGAGGTCCCCTGGTTGTCAGCTAGCCCATTTACTGTCTGGTTTCTGTTTATTAGAGTCAGGGACAAGCAGCACCCCTGCGTTCCCAGGGCATCAAAGGCTGACTGCCTTTCTCTTGCTCTCTGGGGGAGAGGGGGAAACAAGATGGGGTTTATGTCTGGCTACAGTGGTGTTAGTGTGTTGGTGCTTGAACCCCGCAGGGAGTCGGTGATGTCAGGCCCACAGAGCTTCAAACCTTGCGTGGAGTGTGCTAAACCCATGCCCAAGGGTGACCCCCATGAACAGTGTCTGAAGTGTCTGGGGGAAGCTCATCTGACCGCTGCCTGCAAGATTTGCAAGGGGTTCAAGCCACGAACCAAGCGGGAAAGAGACTCTCGCCTTAAGTTGCTCCTGATGGAGTCGGTGCTGCAGCCCGTGTCTTCCGGAGAGGCTTCGGTGCGCAGCGCACCGGCGTCGGTGCGGGACTCGCGCTTAGACCTTCCTCGTACCGAAGCGCGGAAGAAGACGGCACCGCGGCACCGGTCCCAATCCCCGGTGCCGAAGCAGGTGAAGGACTCCAGGGGAGATTGCCCGGGTGCCAGCCCCACCGGGAAGGCTGCCATCGGAGCCGTATCCTGGTACTAGGCTCGCCGGTTAGGCAAAAGAAGAGGCAGGCCATGCGCCGAAAGGCGAGCCTTGGGCCCGCCATATCACGACGTCCATCTATGCTGGAGGTTTTCGAGGCCGCTCAGGACCTTATTGAACTTACGGCCTCACCTCCTTCCCCCCCCTCCTCGGAGGGGTCGTCGACGTCGGCTCCAGAAGCCTTGGGGGTACCTGTGGTCTCCCGGGCCCCGGAGCCCCGGCGGGCACCGGTAGAGTCAAGGGACCGTCCGTCGTTGCCGGCCGCGGTGGTGCGTGGACAGACTGCTCCGGTACCGGTGCAAGTGGTACCACGGGCTCCATCTCCTGCCCAGCCACTCCAGGAGGTCAGGGCCTTGGTGCCGTGGTCGTCACAACCGGCCTCAGTGACCCAGCAGTCCTTGCCCGCACCGGTGCCGGCCGCCCTCCCGCCGATGCAGGCACCACCGGTACCGTACTTACCAGCACCGCAGATGCCGATTCCTGCGGCACCACAGGCACCAGCCCTGCCAGCACCGCAGATGGCACCGCGCAATCTGGTGCCACAGCCTCCAGGCCCGCAACCCTACCGGCATGCCAGGAAGCCGGAGTCGATGGAGCGATCAACCCTCAGGCAGTGCAGGGTCAGCCCTCTTCGGCGCCTCCGTGGTCGGCTTCTGAACTGTCCTCGGAGTCAGAGGCAGAGTTGCTGAGATCCAGGGGGTCCTCGCAGTTGTCGTCTCGGTACCGTTCTCGTTCCCGGCACCGGTGGGGTTCAAACAGACGTGGCCACCGCAGGCCCTGCAACCCTGGCCTTTTTGGACACCCTGGGCCTACCACCAATGGCAGGGGTCACTCCCACCTGTCGGGTCGGTGAGTGGCTCGCGGCGGAGGTCCACCCTCTCGGCCTCCCTATCCAGAGCCCCTCCTTTGCCTAGGGGAGCTAGCCCCAAAGGCCAATTGGACCTGGGGGCCCGGGCAACGGCGGCCCAGCAGCAGCAGCAACCTGCGGGACCGCAGCAAACCGCTCCTGCTCAGGAGGTGGCGGAACAACCGGTCCTGAGCCGTGAGTTGACATCCTCTTCGTCCCTATGGACGCCAGGTCTCACCAGGAACTGCTGCGCCGGCTGGCCACTAATCTGGGGGTGCCGGTGGAGCCGGTGTCTGAAGAATCAGACCCACTGGTGGACATTCTTACGGAGGATGTCCTAGCAAAGTTGGCTCTGCCACTAAATAAGACAGTGGCCAAAATCACCAACGCACTGTGGCAAACACCGGCCTCCATCTCCCCAACCTTCAAGGGGATGGAGAGGAGGTACTATATCCCACAGACGGGTCATGAGCATCTTTACTCGCACCCCGTACCGGGGTCTATGGTGGTCCAGGCGGCCGCACAAAAAGAGGGGCAGGGGCAACTGGGCCCATCCCCTAAAGCAAAAGACCCTAAGCGGATGGACCTGATGGGGCGTAAGGTCTATGCGACGGGGGGGGTACAGCTGCGGATCGCCAACCAACAGGCCATGCTCAGCCGCTATGCCTACAACACCTGGCAGGCGATGGACTGTTTCCGCAACAGGTTGCCCCCGGAGGACAGGCAGGAGTTCTCTGCACTGGCCACGGAGAGCAAGATGATCGCACGCACCACCCTGCAGGCGTCCCTGGACGCGGTGGACTCTGCGGCCTGGACAATGGCGTCGGGCGTGGTGATGTGACGTAACACATGGCTCCAGGTCACGGGGATCCCGTTAGACCTACAGGCCACAATCCAGGACCTGCCATTTGATGGGAAGGCCCTGTTTGCGGAGAATACCGACTCCAGACTCCTCAGCCTGAAGGACACCCGTTCAACCCTGAGGTCGCTGGGGATCCACACGCCGGCCCCGCAACGCAGGCAGTTGCCAAATAGGCAGCCCTACAGGAGCCAACCGCAGGCTGCTCGCCCTGACTATTGGCGGCGAAGGCCGTGTGGTCCGTCTGGGGCCCTCTCCCATGGGCAGGGCCTGGGGTCCCTCAATAGGCGTCGCCGACCACGGCAGGACGTGGGCAGGGGCTCCGCTCAGCCGCCTCCACCCCTGTCCAAGCAGCAATTTTGAAGGTGCGCTCGGGGACCGCATACCGTTGCCTATCATCTCCCCCCCCGTTTGGAGACAGACTGTCTCACTTTGCCCAGGCCTGGTCGCACATCACCTCAGACAAATGGGTGCTGGACATAGTGTCCAGGTGCTATTCTGTCCCCTTCCTGGGGCCCTTCCCGTCCCTTCCCCCTTTCCTGTCCCTTTTCAGGGACCCCTCTCACGAGGCCCTCCTTGAACAGGAGGTCCTCGCCCTCCTAGAAAAGGGGGCAGTGGAAGTGGTTCCTCCTCGTCGGGAGGGCAAGGGTTTCTACTCCCGCTACTTTATTATCCCAAAACCGAAGGGGGGCCTGCGGCCCATTTCAGATCTCAGGGCCTTGAACAGGCATGTGAAAAGGGAAAAGTTTTGGATGGTAACGCTGGCCTCAATCAGCCCAGTTCTGGACAAGGGCGATAGGCGTCCTTCAAATCGAGGGCCGCATACCAATTTTCACGTGGCGATCCGGAAGAACCACAGACGGTTTCTCCGGTTTGTTGTATCCCACCGCCACTTCCAGTTTACGGTCCTCCCCTTTGGGCTGTCCTCGGCACCCAGGGTGTTTACGAAGTGTATGGCGGTGGTAGCGGCCTACCTCAGGCCTATGGGGATCCAAGTCTTCCCATATTTGGACGACTGGCTGGTCAAAGGTCGCTCGAGAGACCAGGTGCTTGTGCACATAGGGATGGCACAGTCCCTGTTCAATATGCTGGGCCTCATGATCAACGAGGAAAAGTCAACCCTTACCCCCACTCAGAACATAGAGTTTGTGGGGGGTGACCCTGTGTGCCAGGACGGGTGCATGAAAATTGCTGGGACATATGGCAGCCTGCACATACGTGGTCAAACACGCCAGGCTCAGGCCACTACAGGCGTGGCTAGCGGGGGCATTCAACCAAGCCAGGGACAGCTGGGACTGGGTCCTTACTGTGCCACAGGGAGTCCTCGCCTTGCTCCACTGGTGGACATTGGAGCACGAGGTGTGCTCAGGAGTCCCCTATCGTACGGAACTGCTGTCGGTGCAGCTCATCACAGATGCCTCTGACGATGGTTGGGGGGGGGGGCGCACCTGCAGGACGCAGGGGCTATGGACCCCGCAGGAACGGGGGTTGCATATAAATGTTCAAGAACTAAGGGCAGTCAGGAAGGCCTGTGAAGTCTTCCTGGCCATGCTCGAGGGGACCATAGTGTCAGTGCTGCTGGACAACAGCACAGCAGTCTTTTACATAAACAAGCAGGGTGGGGCACAGTCGTCACTGCTGTGTCAGGAGGCGACTCTCCTGTGGGAGTTCTGTATAGCCCACCGCATACAATTACAGGCAGCATACTTGCCGGGGTGCATGAATACGTTAGCGGACTCACTGAGCAGGTCATTCAGAGTCCATGAGTGGTGCCTGAAGGGGGAGGTGGTGGAACAACTCTTCTGGATGTGGGGTCATCCCCTACTGGACCTCTTTGCCACACGGGGAAACAAGCAATGTCCCCAGTACTTCTCCCTATTGGGTCTGGGTGTGGACTCGAGAGGGGACACCCTGCCCTCAGCATGGCCTCAAGGCTTGCTCTATGCTTTTCCCCCATTCCCATGGTGCTAACCAGGACTAGGCTGTTCAGGTCACAGGTTCTCCTAATAGCCCCGGATTGGCCAAGGCAGTTTTGGTACCCCATTTGTGGGAAATGCTGGTGGCCCACCCCTATTGCCTGCTGCTGACCCCGGACCTAGTCACCCAGGACAGGGGCAGGGACATCCTGTATCATCCGGATGTACAGTCCCTCCACCTGACGGCATGGCTTATCCATGGCTGAAGCCCTCAGCGAGGGCTTGCTCCATAGGGATACAGGAGATTCTCCTGGGCAGCCGCAAGCCGGCCACCAGGCAGTCATATGCCAATGAATGGAAGTGTTTCTCTGTATGGGCTCAGAATAGGGGTGTGTGCCCCTCCCAGGCTTCTGTCCCGTGGTATTGGATTACCTGCTGGGGTTGTGACAGACAGGCCTGTCCACTCCATCGTTACGGGTGCACCTGGCATCCCTGACAGCATTTCATGAGGGTTTGGGGGGCAGATCTTTATTCTCAGACCCCCTGGTGAAGAGGTTCCTGAATGGCCTAGATAAACTGTTTCCACATGTAAGGGACCCGGTGCCACACTGGGACCTTAACCTGGTGCTGAATAAGCTCTTGGGTCCGCCCTTCGAGCTGCTAGCATCCTGTCCTCTGAAATTCCTGTCCCTTAAGTGGCCTTTATAGTCGCCATTACATCAGCACATCGACTGTCTGAACTATGTGCCCTAACAGTGGAGCCCCCGTACTTAGAGTTCTCAGCCGACAGGGTGTGTCTGCGTCCGCACCCTGCGTTCCTCCCGAAGGTTGTGTCTACTTTCCCTATGTCGCAGAACATATACCTGCTGGTTTTCTTTCATAAGCCACACAGCTCCCCTAAGGAGTGAGCTCTGCCCTCCCTCGATGCGAAAAGGGTGCTAGCGTTTTATGTGGATAGAACCAAGCCTTTTCGCAAGACTTCTCAACTGTTTATTGCGTATGCGGACCAGATGAAAGGGATGCTAGTTTCAGCCCAGAGGCTGTCGGGGTGGATATCCTCATCCGGGAGTGCTATGCTCTCACACATAGGGAGCCCCCCCGTGTTGGCTCATTCCAGCAGGGCCCACGCTTCATCCGTTGCCTTTGGGGCCCACCTCCCGCTACTTGAGATCTGTCGGACAGCCACATAGTCCTCCACCCCTATGTTTACAGAGCATTATGCTCTCACCCAGCAGGCACGGGAGGATGCTGCTGTGGGGGAGGCCATGCTGCGTTCCTTCCTGTAAACACATAAGGGGAAATGGTCAAGTGACATGCAGTATGTCTTGCCTGTGGTGTGTATATGTAAATTGTTCTGGGTGGTTCTGCTTCAGTTATGCATTAAAGTTCTTGTTGTGCTTAATTTTGGTGTGAGGTTCTGTTGGTTGACTCCGACGCCACCTCCGGGGTGGGGGTAGCTAGGTAGTCACCTACTTCGAATGGACATGAGCAATCACTCGAAAAAAGAAAAACAGGGTTACTTACCTGTAACTGTTGTTCTTCAAGATGTGTTGCTCATGTCCATTCGATTCCCCCCCTACCTCCCCTGCATCGGCGTTCCGGCAAGAAGGAACAGAGGAGGGGGAGGGCCGGCAGGGTACTGATGCTCTGCTATAGCGGCGCCACTCCAGGGAGCGACCTGCTGGCCGGCCGGGTACCGCTGGGGAAAAAATGCTCCGGGGAACCGTGCACGTGGCGTGCATGCACCTACTTCGAATGGACATGAGCAACACATCTCGAAGAACAAGAGTTACAGGTAAGTAACCCTGTTTTCTTCTGGCTCCCTGCCAACAGCCCCTACCTACCTGAGTATAACCCTTTAGTCACTAGGTGCTGGCCAGCACTCCTCCTATGCATCACAGATAACTTCTGTGCATTTTGTCAAATCTACATTGACAGTGTTCTTAAATCAAACATGTGTTGGGTCCTCATCCAAGACTGTTGTAACATGAAATATAGGGGAGAGTGCAGGCAAAACAGCATGAGAGACACAAATCTCTCCTAAGAAGTTCAGGCACAAATTTAATTAATGCATTATTTTTATGAGTGTCATCATCAAGGAAATATGTCCTCTGAAATAATGGCCAAAGCATGAAGGGGCTTACAAATGCTTGGCATACCTGGTATGTAAATGCCTTGCAATGCTAGCTATATAAGTGCCATGGCAACGCTAGTTCTCACTTTTCAATTGACACTATAAATAAGAAGTGGGAAGCATTATCTCCCATAAATGTAAATAAATTTGTTTCTCTTAGCAATTGGCTGAACAAGAAGTAAGATTGAGTGGACTTGCATAATAAACTCAAACAAAACAGTGTAACACTTTAGAGCTTGCAACAACAAAAAAAACACCTATATTTGTAAGGTTTGGTTTCATAATACAGAGATCACACTACAGTGTTTGTATAGTTGAATTGAAAAATACTATTTCTTTCTATTTTTTTTACAGTGCAAATATTTGTAAAAAAATATAAATTGAACTCTGTACACTTTACTCTGTGTTGTAACTGAAATCAATCTATTTGCAAATATAGAAAAACATCCAAAATATTTAGTAAATTTCAATTTTTATCATTTAACAGTATGATTAAAACTGCAATCAATCATGATTAATTTTTTAATCACTTTAATCACGAGTTAACTACAATTAATTGACAGCCCTAAAATTTCACCAACCGAACTCCTGACTTAAAGCATGATAACAACCTTACCATATACTCACAGACAGTCTCTTTGGACATTCTGATCTCTCTTGCAAACCAGGCAAGCCTGCTTTTGTGACAGATGATCCCTTACACTACAAATCACAATAATATTTTTCTTATTCCCAGTCCCAAAGGACTAGTCACTTACCCCAGATCAAACCAAAGACAATGCTTGTAGCCTACAGTTCAAACTAAAAATGTATTTGCTACTTCCTAGGTTAAAGCCACACACACACACAAGACAGACACAATCTTTGTTTCCAAAAGGTAACAGAAGTAACTATAATATGCAACTTCTCGAGTTTCTTTAGGACCAACCTAAAATAAGCAACTTAGGGATCCTTGCTAATATTTGGGATTCAGCAGGCAATATTTCTGAACAGCACAATGACAATATTTCTTCCTTGACAGTTTTTTATGCCCTTCCCCTAGGGTTCAAGCTGTCATTGGATGAAGGCTCGTGCACATACTCACTTCCATCCATACCCATGAAGAATTTTGTTGGCTGAAGTGCCAAAAAACAAGGTTTACGCTGTCAGTTTTTTAGCAACCTGGCCATGTCAACACAGCCATGTTGCTAAAAGCTGCGGTTGTATAGATATAAACACTCCTATCGGAATAGAGCAAACATGTTGGGTATGTCTAGACTACATGCCTCTGCCGACAGGGGCATGTAAATTAGACATACCGACACAGTCAATGAAGCAGGGATTTAAATATCCCCTGCTTCATTAGAATAAAAATGGCCGCCACGTTGTGCCAGCTCAGCTGTTTGTTGGCACAAAGCAGCAGTCAAGACAGGGATCGGTCAGCAAGGAAAGCCTTTGCCGACCGATGCCTGTCTTGACTGCCGCTTTGTGCCGACAAACAGCTGAGCCCGCACAACGCAGTGGCCATTTTTATTCTAATGAAGCGGGGGATATTTAAATCCCCGCTTCATTGACTGTGTCGGTATGTCTAATTTACATGCCTCTGTTGGCAGAGGCATGTAGTCTAGACATACCCGTAAACTTTACCTTATAACATGATACAGCTACTATGTCAGATTAATACTTGCAGCATTTCATAATGTCTAAATATTTTTATAACACTAATATCTATTCTGACAATACGAATAAGCCAGTGATCTAGACTGGTTTCCAGCTTTGCATTTGCAAGTGTTCAGTGAGGCCCAGGGGCATTGGCATGAGCTGGCATCTGGTCTACCAGGGTCATGTCTGCATCTCGCCATAGAATCCTAGAACTGGAAGGGAGCTCAAGAGATCAAGTCCAGTCCCCTGCCCTCATGGCAGGACCAAGCACTGTCTAGATCCGTAGTCACCAACCTGCCGATCGCGATCGACTGGTGGATCACGAGGGCTCGACCAGTTGACTAAGACGTTCGGGGGGGGCCCCCCCCCGATTTTCCCCCACCCCCAAGAAGCCCCACTACCTACCTCCAGCGACAGTGGAGGTAGCACCGGCTTCCTGCAGGGTGGACGGAAGTCTGGCAGCTGAGTGCCACTTCCGGGGGTTCCAGAAGTGCGATGGCTGCTCCCCCGCGTCTGTGGTGTGCCAGGAACTTGCTGGGTAAGTGGGTTGGGAGAGAGTCCCTAGAGGAGGTGCGCGCCAGGACTTTCCCTCCTCTGCGGGGGGGGGGGGGGGGGGGGGGAGGGGGAGTCATCCCTGGAGGAGGCACTTGCCAGGGCTTTCCCTCCTCTGTGGGGGGGGTTGGGGGGAAGAGAGGGGAGTCGTCCCCAGGAGTCGTCCCAGCAGGAGGCAGGTGCGGGGGACTCTCTGCCCCCAGCAACACCCTGTCCCCTGATGCAGAACCTTGTCCCCACTGGCACCCTGTCTGCTGCCCCCGCACCCCCTAGGACCCTTCCCCAGTACCATGTCCCCTGCTCCCACCAGCACAGTTGGGGCCACATTAGTGAGGCTTGGGGGATTTTTGGAGGAGTTCTTGCATCTCACTTGTGTGGCCCCAACTAACTTTTCTGTGGGTCAGTGACCCAGCTTCAAAACAGGTTCCCTGCCCTTCTCATAAATAAAGACAATGCAGAAACTTTTTGTATTTCACATAGTATTTTATTTAAAAATAAAGCCTGGCCAACAAGCCCCCATCTGGCTGCAACATCATAACACTCCTGAACCCCCCGCCCTGAGCCCCCGACATACCCCAACCCAAATTCCTGCACCCTCACATCCACAAGCCTGTGGCTTACTTAGTACTCCAACCCTCCATCTGACCCCAGTACTCCCCAGCCTGGAGCCCCCTCCCCAAGCCAGTGTCCCCTTCTCCATCTCCTCCTGCATCCAAATGTCCTCCCAGAGCTTACATCACTCACCCCTTCCCACACCCAAATCCCTCATTCCCACCCCAGAGCCCACATATCCTGTCTCAACCCAGTGAGGGTACGGCTAGACTGCAGGAGTTTTTCCAGGATTCCAGAGATATCCCGGAAAAAATCTTCCGCATCCAGGGACGCATTTGTTCTTCCACTTTTTTTAGTGGAAGAACAAACATGCTCTTTTGGTAACTCCTGTATTCTTCATTCCACAAAGAATAAGAGGGTTCCGAAAGAAGGGGTTTTTCTGACATTTGGTCCAGTCTAGACAGGCCAAATGTTGGAAAAACATCTTCCTACAGAAGAATCGGGGAAAAAAAAAGCAGCAGCGTAGAGTGTATAAGGGCTGGGGATAGCAAGTGATGGAGAGGAGGAGAATAGAGAGGGCGGGGCTTCAAGGAAGGGGTGGGGTCTTGGGGGAAGGATGCAGCAGTAGATCTTGGCTTGTTCTGACATTTAAAAAGTGATCTTGGGTGTAAAAAGGTTGGAGACCACTGGTCTAGATCATCCCAATATATTTAAGAGCAGGTTGGATAGACATCTCTCTACACATTGAGATTCCACAACCTCCCTAGTCAATTTATTCCAGTGTTTAACAACCCTGACAGTTAGGAAGTTTTTCCTAATGTCCAACTTAATCCTTCCTTGCTGCAATTTTTCCACATCTTTCTTGAAATGTGGTGCCCACCACTGGACACAATACTCCACTTGAGGCCTAATCAGTGCAGAGTAGAGCAGAAGAATGACTTCTCCTGTCTTACTCACAACACTCCTGTTAATGCATTACAGAATCACGTTTGCTTTTTGTGCGACAGCATCACACTGTTGACTCATATTTAGCTTGCAGTCCACTATGACCCCTAGATTCCTTTCTGCAGAACTCCTTCCTAGATAGTCACTTTCCATTCTGTATGTGTGAAACTGATTGTTCCTTCCTAAGTGGAGCATTTGTCTTTATTAAACTTCATCCTATTTACCTCAGACCATCTTTCTAGTTTATCCAGATCATTTTGAATTATGACCCTATCCTCCAAAGCACTTGCAACCCCTCCCAGCTTGGCACCATCCGCAAACTTAATTATCGTACTCTCTATGCCATCATCTAAATCGTTGCTGAAGATCAATCTCTGTGTGTCAAGGAGACAAATCAGGGCATCCCTTAAGAGACTCAGAAGGATGAGACTAGAGATCTGTGAGTATGGGATTTCAGACTTAGATTCAGCTCCTGATTCTACTGGGAATTGTATTTACAGAAAATCAGTGTGAAGTTCTCAGTCCAAATACACAAAGAAAGGATACAGCATCCCCAACAGGAACCAGTCCTGATGCCTCCCTCTGTCCAGCTGTCAGCATAGGACACATTTTGGGGAAGTGGCTGGAATGCTCAGTGCTCTGATAGTCCCCAGCTGGAGGATCAGGGACAGCTGGTGGTGGTTAGCACAACTGCCACACTGCGTAGAGTCTGGGACAAAGAAGCAGGGAGCTATAATCATCTCCCTGGCAGCTGCATCACTGCTGCACCCAGCGTAAGCTGGACACAGCAGAATATCTAGACTTCAGTACATGCTATGATTCAACAGAAGCGTGCTGGAACATTTCAGCATGGTGACAACAATTTCCCAAACCATTGCACAAGAATGGGCTACAGACTTCAGCTGAGGACTTGGCCACACAAGTAAAGAAGTGTTTGTGATTCCAAACAGTCTCCTCTGATCCATTTATAACACCACAATTGAGTTCTGCTGACACAATTGCTTCCCTCGTTCTCCCCCAATTGCTTCCCTCTTTCTCCCCTAACACACCCACTGTGAACTGAGACTGTATCTCTAGCTTCTAGCCTGCCTGTTTGTATCAGACCATGCTGGTAAAAGTCTGACCCAATACCTTGGGTTTTTTTACATTTTCTGCCAAAGTACTAATCACCAGCAGGACATGGGCAAAGCACTCTGGGATGTCCCACCACACAGGAAGCTGCATGGACCAAGCCAGTTGCACAAGCAATGTTAATTGATCCCATCCACATGGCAATAATAAACTGGTTACAAAATGGCAGCCATGTGCCAGTGTAGGACTCCAGAAAGGACAAACACAGTTACAAGGCATAGTTACCAATCAAGTATTTACCATTCTGCACATACCACTAACTGGTTAGAGCAATTCCTGATTTGTATCAGAGTAACTGAGATCAGAATCTCATTAGAAGTACTTAAACGATTAGTTGTAATATTACCATAAACCACAGTTTTCCTTGACTAGACTGTTCTCTGCTGCACCTACAGTTAGATAAGAAAAAACTTTCCAAGGTGCAGTAAGACTATTAATTGTTTATAGACTAACAAAAAAATGTAGATGGTATCATGAGCTTTTGTGGGCACAACCCACTTGTTCAGACGGGGTTGTGCCCACGAAAGCTCATACCACCATCTACATTTTTTGTTAGTCTCTAAGGTGCTGCAGGACTATTTGTTGTTTTAAAAGTTTTTTCCAATTACAGACTAACATGGCTACCCCTCTGAAATAGTTAAGAATTTTCTGTTCAACAAATGAGAAGAAATGTAGAAGCTATGTCAATCATCTGCCAGCAGCATTACAAAAATTCTCTGTGTTTATAGCAGTGGCATTGCTAGAAAGCAGTTAGCAAGGCTGAAATGAAGGATATGCAGTTTTCCTGTCCTGGTCCAGTCAGTTCTGATTCTTCAAAATGGATGGCATGTGAGTTTAAAAAGGCAGTACTGAACAATGGTAATTTAGAGGAGACTGTTAGTTGCACAATCTGCAATGATTTGTTGGCATCTAAACTCCAGGGCACAGCAATCTCCATATTCAGAAACATCTTCAGGAAAACCACATTTTTCTGTGTAGACCAAAATGTGCATTCAAATCAGAGATTTAACTCCTCTTCCTAGGGTTCTTGTAGATGGCTTTTGTCTTCATCTTCTTCACACCGGAGGAGAATCACTTTCTGAGAAGTCGGAGTTTACAGAAAAGGTTTAGGGCCCCCAAAGTTGGTATTAAATTGAATCAATGTAATTGAGTTGACCATGCCCAGGCCCTTGTAGTGAGTTTACTCAAAAGGGCAAAAGCCATCCAGCACCTTAGTCTGCTGGGGCCCAGAGCCACTCAAAGAAGGAAAAAGACTGCTAAGGAGGTTTCCAGGGCATGGGAACTATGATGAGTCAATGTAACTCCTTGGCAGCCTCTCCCAGCAGGGACCTGAGGGAGCCATAAACTAGAACCGTCTTCCCCAGCAGAATAGCCAGGGGAGAGCTCTGGTCACATGGGCTCCCTCCATGCGGACTCTCCCTCTGATGCAACTGCTCCAGGGGTGCAAGTGTATAAGCCACACCCTACAAGTAATAAATGAAACTCCTTGATAGCACGGGGTTATTGGTTTTTAATCTTAACCAGGTTACATCCCCTCCCCTCCATTAATTGCACTTTTCCCTGATCAAATGAGAAGTCATTAACTATTCATCACAACCATTCACTATTGTGGCAAGGGCCCCTCTTCCCCAAGCCACCACTGGGTAGGCCTCCTCCCCTAAGCCCCCGAGTTAGGGGTTTTGCAGCAGATCTCAATGGTAGGGAGCCCGGGACAGGTGCCCACAGGCTCCCTCCTTAGGTGCCTTTACCTAATGCTGGTCAAAATTGTTCTCTCCTGTTTCTTCCTCTTTGCCTCTCCAACACCTTCCTTTCGTTCTCTCCTCCAGCCTCCAACTGCTGAGGCTTTTAAAGGCCCTCAGACAGACAGCAGAGAAGTCAGCTGGCCCCAATTTGCCTGAGCCAGCTCCCTCCCAGCTGCATCTAATTGGGCTGCAGTTCTCTGCTTCTCTCACAGGGGTTTTTCCCTTTTGGGCTGCCTTTTCCCCTCTCTGCAGCAGCTCCCTGGCCTGACCCCGTCACACAATTCATTAACTATCTTAAAAAAGAGTGAGAACTATTTAGGGCTCTTTAAAAGAAAAACTCTGAATTATCCATTTTATTTCCCAAAGATACACAACTTTGTTGTTCTTTGTTTTAGTTTGTTCTGTTTATGCTACTGGAGGGTCGCAGGAAATGGGAAGTTCCTCACATGCAGCTAAAACTGTGGCACACTTTCAGAACATCTCCCTTAACTTTTGGAGAGTTATATGTCACATACTCACTTTATTTGACCATTTTCTCACCACAGACCAGGAACTGGGATTTCCTAGGAAACAGCCAATAATGGACATGCCAGCTGTGGTATCAAAGAATGTGTTTATATTGCATGTACATACACATGTGCTTTTATAAGCTTCATTTTTCCTGTGTTTTGCCAGGTCTCACCAACCCATAATCGTCCTGCAGGGACAGGAGAACTGAAACAACAGACCCACACAGTTCTCTCATCGCCACCCAGAGCATCATTTGGCTTAAGGTATGAGACGCTTAACTCCCATTGATAGAGCAGTAGACAGCTGGCATACAGAAGAGTCAAATGCCCAAAATCAGAATTGGCACTGTCTGTGCACTTCCTTTCAATAAAACAAACAGCAATGGACATATATTTTTCTCTCTCTTACCTAAATTAAAGGTTTTGGGGGGATTGAAACACTGAGGGTTTCAAAAGACATGCGGAATTGTCTAATAGATGAATCTGAGCCATGACATTCCAATTCAAATGTGAATTTCACTAATATTCGAAGGTGTTTGATATAATGTTCTAGTTTGGAACATCTCTTAGCTTCACTACATAATTGTCTTGCATTTTCCCTTGGATTCAGGGATATCTTCACGCTTATCACCATTTTTACTTAATTTGGGTAACCATGGAAAATGTATCTTTTCCACAGATAATTTAGGTCAAGTTATTTTTGGTTTCAATTTAAAAAACCCCACAATCTCTTTACTGTGGGCTAGATTCACCTCCTCAGAAGTCAATGGATGATGAATCATGCATCACATAAATTCAAGACACTATTTTGCTTTTCATGTTCAAAATCCTATGTTGGATCTAAATTTCGAACACTATAGGAGAGAAGATAATTCCTAATAATTCTATATTTTAATTGTACTCTGAAAAAAATTAAAATTACATTAAAGGAAATGCTATGTTTATCATTTGTTCAGGTCTTCCAAATCAAATCTGTTCTGTTTACCAGACAAAAAATATTTTTGCTAATTACACAGGCTATAAACTCAGACTAGGATCTGGCAGTCAAGTTGCATTCTTTCTGGTTTGTGTGCTATTCCCAGTAGTGAACCTTCAGTGATCAAAATGTTGTTGCCAACATTACCGGAGCATTTCAGTTTGGGACTTTATGGGATGATGACTCCTCCCATTCTGTGATGCTGGAGCAACTTGCCAGAAGAGGCAGGCTCCACCCCGCCTTCCCCATCATCACTTTTCAAAGGGCTAGTCAAAGATGCAGATAGGCCAGCCAGCCTTATGCTGTGTGTATGCGCTGCAGGGTGGGCTGAATCATTTGTGGCAGCAGGTACCCTGTGCTGGCCTGTTAAGTGGGACTGGGCAGAACAATAAATGGCCAGGAGGAATGGATCCCCCTTCACCTGGGCCAGAGGGGCCCTTCAGAGCTTTCCCACAGGTAAACAGTGGCCTGAGCTTGGGCAATTTGTTTTTGGTTGTTTTTTTTTTTAACTTGTTTAAATTCTGTGATGGGCAGGGGGGCACTTGGTTGGGGGAGGGCAGTAATCTTGAGTAGTGGGAGCCAGAGGAGAAAGGGTCCATCTACACAGGGCCAAATGTCAGAAAAATACCCCTCTTTCGGAACATCCCTTCTTCCTCATAGAACGACGTTTACAGGGATACTGAAAAAACACGTCTGCTTTCTGAAATTTTTTTTGAAAAGGCAGACGTGTCCCATTGATGCATCTGTAGTCTAGATGTACCCTATCACAAAGAGGCAGAATTGGGGAGGAGGTGCTGGGGGGGGGGAGCCAGCTTAAAAGCTCCAGCTCTGTGGGAAGGAACAGTGGATTAGTTAACTACTCGAATAGTTGATGGGATTTCAATCAACTTCAGTTAGTCGATAAGGACTAGCATGGCTTTCCACCTTTGAAATGTACAAGAGCCCCAGCGGGGACTCTTGTATATTTTAAAGTTGGAACACCACATGAAGCCCAGGGCCAGCAGCAAGTCACCCACTGACTCCTGACTCCACTCAGCTTTTCAATCTTTGAAATATACAAGAGCCCCTACTGGAGCTCTTGTGCATTTCAAAGGTAGAAAGCCATGCTAGTCCTTATCGACTAATCAAAGTCGATTGAAATCCCATCGACTATTCGATTAGTTAACTAATCAAAATTCAACATCCTTAGTTACACCTGTTTATACATAAGGCTGAATTTGGTCCACAAGAACAGAAAGGTGCCATTTTAACAGTTACTTTAAGATTACCCTAACATTTACTTATTCCACATTGTAATTTCTGCTTTAGGGTCTATAATCACATATCTCAAACAATGAATCCTTGTGCTGTGCTAGCTTTGGAATATCAAGTGACTTAGAGAGCTACAATTAAAACAAAACCAACATTCACTACCTACTATCATGTAGAATATTGTATCAATCTGTTTACAATATGAGCCAAAGTAAATCCAGGCTAGATACAAGCATATATGTTGTCTTCTGAATTTAGTGGCTTTTCCCACAATTATCACATAATTCCAAGGCTTGCCTACAGCTGTACAAATTTTTTTATCCTGAAAACCTAAACTATGCAAACCCTCTTGTCTGCTGCACACCAGAGAGTACTGCAGTAATAGTTGTGATTTTCTACTACTGCATGGCACTTTAGTATACCTGAATCTACAGCTATATGTATTATAGGGACTAGTCTTGGCAGAGATGAACAACAGGACATAAGTCTTTTTGGTTGCTAATTTCTAGGAGTCTGAAAGATACATTAGTGGAAACAGGAGCATTTTCTAATCCAATTTATTACAATGGGAAAGGAGAAGAGGGCAGATTGTAAAATAGTGAAGGGCAACATAGGCTAATGAGTGGGCTGCATGAGTAACTCTCCTTTATTTCAGTGGGCTGCAAGATTGTTGTAACCCAGACAGTCTTCCGGGATAGAGTGGTTTTACTAACTGCACTTGCGTGCCTAGAATTTACCGAGCATACCAATGGAACCATAGCAGCACTTTGATTGGATACAGAGGAAGTGCATGGCTCTCTCAGTCAACGTTGTGTGCAATCAGCCAACACCTCACACCACATGCCCTTGCTTTATGTGCATGTCACTTTAGTAATACTGGTGAAAAAAATCCTATGCAGATGGAGACAAGGAGAATCTGGCAGCCCCGCACGTGAGCAATGGTAAAGAAAATGTCTCACAGGCGACACCGAGAACCACAATGGGCAAGAGGTTGCCCACCACTGTTGTATGATGTGAGAGAGGAGCAGGCAAAGAAATGCATGGGCCCTTGAAACAACAGAGAAGCAAGCCCATAAGCTACTCTCTAAAGACTACAGCAGAGGGGAAGAGGTTGGGTGGATAACTCAATGGTGGGTTTCACCCCTCTCCAAGTCTGACTACTTCAGCAGAATCCTGGCAACTTGAAAACAGTAAGAGACCCATTGAAAATATCAGGCTCTTTCAGTAGTGTCATGCTGCAGTTAGATTATTTTGTCCCTGTCAAAAAGTATGTTTGATGATGGATAATTAAAAACCTCCTGTTAACTAGGTGTCCCTTTTTCCCCGGACAGGAAACCTAGAGGGGAGGGGAAAAAATGCCGGAAAGTGTATGGGATGGAGAACCGAGATATGTGGTGTACTGCCTGTCGTTGGAAGAAAGCCTGCCAAAGGTTCATTGACTGAAGACTAGAAGCACAGAGGATCCAGGAATGGGAGTACAATAGTACAATCCTGTTGCTTCAGCTGCTCCTGCCTACCCTTTACTGCTGCCTTTTAAACAGACTTGTATTCAAAACAACGCACTTGTAGCCAAGGAGAAGCATTTAGCAAAACCTACGTGGAGCAATGGAGCAAAAAAAAAAAAAAAGAAAAAAAGAAAAAAAAAAGGTCTTCTCAAGTATTGAACCCAGAGCAGCTATTAATGTTTTTCTAAAAACAAATAATTTGTTGCTAACTCTGAACTATTTGCTCCCCCTGACTATTCTTTAACCATGTCAATGTCTATGCTGTGAACCTTTGTGTCAGTTGAACCAAGTACTGTGTGTTGCCCTGAAATGAAGATTTCTTTTTTAAAATTTTAAACATTTAATTAACACTTTTAGACTATAAACTACGGTTCACTCAACAGCAGCCATACCAAGAGTGGAGTCTTCTAAATAATTCTGCTTATGTGAATGATCATGGTTAGGTTTCTCATTTGGGGTGTTTTTTAAGGAATTAAAATCTTGATAAATCAGACGGATAAGCAACAGCACTCCTGGATTTTTTTTAAAGTGGTGACAAACCAGAAAGAAGAGAGGAGCTAAGATTTAGATTGCAATACTCCAGAGAAGGAAAAATGATGGGAAATTACCAGCAAATCTCAGCCACAAGTAAGTCCAAGATTTCAGGGAAA
The DNA here is from genome assembly GCA_032595735.1 of Pelochelys cantorii. Taxonomy (NCBI): domain Eukaryota; kingdom Metazoa; phylum Chordata; order Testudines; family Trionychidae; genus Pelochelys; species Pelochelys cantorii. Next base: position 51,118,691 of record CM064327.1, read on the forward strand.
GAGCTTCAACTGTTATTGAAACATACAGGAATATAATTTGGGTTCCAATATCTCTTCTGTTGCTGAAGCCTTATCACGATCCAGTAAATGCAGCTCTTTGAATTATACGTAACATCTATTCAGGGAGGTAAGCCAACCCAGCAATTCAGCTCTTGCTTCCTGTTCTCTTGTATATAAGATGATTAATGGTTTTAATGGTTCATTCATTCTTCCCATTAGTAATGCCAAATATTATTTGCGCAAACAATGTATAGAAAACAAAAACTCCTGAGAAGTGCTCCCGCCGTATCATCCCAGCAATTGAAATACAACAGCAGAGCAACAAATTATATATGTATGTAAGTCTTTTTATTTTAAAATATAGTCACTGAGGTCAGAAATAGCCAACTTCAATGAAGAGGACATGATGATGGGTTTGTGTGCTTTCATGTATTTCAGTCTGTTTGAGGGTATACATTTAGAAAGCTGATGTTTTATTCCTAAATAAATGGAGTTGTACATCAATAGTTATTTTAATAGGAAAATGAAGTAAGGAAGAAATGTCATGTGAATGTGCATCAACTCCTGCCTGCTTCAAAGCAAAAGAAAACATAGGTATAGGCACTTGTCATATGAATAGAGCTATTCAGGCCCATTACAAGCTGGGCTTGTTTTTCAGAGTCTGATAAATGGATATCATAGCTCTTCTGAACACATTACTTAACTTGCATAGCTGCCTATGCTTATTTAAAGAACAAAGGTGCACAATTTTGAATCTAGCATAGTGTTGGAATGGAAAATACAAAAGGATAGGAAGAGCCTGATTTTTTTAAACAAATTATTTGCTTGGTTGCATGCATAATTTGAGCATGTTATTTCTGTGACTTGTTTACAAATCATGCAGTTTTCATGCACAAGTAGCTAGTGAAGGTCACTTGCACGCATATAAGTTACCTGATTTTTATACACAACTGTGCGCCTAACTTGTTTAGAAAAATCAGACCCTGAAATCCAACCAGGGTAATTTATTTCATGTTTTGTTTTATTAACATAACAGAAGGAAAAAATTGGCAGATATACAGCGCCAACTGCACTCTAGTGTTTGCACTTCCTTATCTTTTTGGTGAAGTCATACGTTATGGGATTTTTTAAGAGAGATTTCTTTAGGGAAAGACCTCTCAGCAATTTTAACTGTTTTCTAGTTACTTCGTTCTAAAATGCTGACTTTGTTGTCAGTGCCTTTTCTATTGTGGGACACAAAGTGGATTTTGCTCCACTGCTATCCCTCACTTCTAAAAGCCTCCCAAGATGCTTATAAAACAGCAACGATGACCACCGTTGGCCCCATATTCGTTACTTATGCCCATCACTGTTCCCTTCTCTTTGTATTTCCCTTCTCCCTTATTTGCTCTGATCACTTGAGATTTTAAGAGGATTTTTAAATGTATATATTAATATAATTTGTTTCTAAAATGTTGTACAGCATCATGAGCACCTTACCAAGGTGCTACTTTATAAATTAACATATTAATAAGATCATTAAATTTCCACAACATGGAGCAAATTCTGGTTGATGCCAGGAACCAGCTGAAATACTAGAGGAAAATGAGTGGGAGAGAAGGCACAAGCCTTATTAATTGCATGTATTCTCAGTTCACTCGGCTCTTGAATGTGGAAAGATCTACTGGGCATGCTCAGAGGTTTAGCATAAACATTAGCAAAGCTACTCCCATATCTATTTTTAGAAAGATAGGCATGCAAATAGATTGCCAAAGCTGTGTTATTGTTCATTTCTGGCCAGAGTTATACATACTTTCTTTCTGTTCCTGATAAGAGTAAGATTATTTACAAGAAGCTGCATGAATGGGCCACTGCCTGGCCAAAGTTTTTGGCTCATACATCTGTAGGGACCATATCCTTACACTCCTTAGCCACATCAAGTCACACTTTTCTGAAGGGTATGTCAGGAGTCCCTTAATTTTTCAGAACAGTCAAAATCTGGTCATCAGTTTCCATCATGCATTTTTTCCACAGCTCCCATTGGCTGGGAACAGCAAACTGTGGCCAATGGGAGGTGCAGCTGGCTGTATCTGTGGACACACAGGTAAATAAAGCATTTGGTGGCCCACCATCGGCTAACTCTGGAGAACCACATCCAGCACATGGACCGCTTATTGCCCGCCCGTGACCTAACAAGACCTTGCCTGGAGTTATAGCATATTAAATGGACAGATGTAACCTAGAAGGTGTCACTGCAGGTCCTTTACTCTCCTATAAGTATATTAACAAAGTTGCTTAGGAGCCTGGAAGAGGGATGTCAAATGAGGAGTCCCCTGGCCAGTTGGGAAGGCTTAACACGTTATGAGGGCTTGTCTCCATCCGTGAATGGACCAAACTCCACAGAGATTATCACTAGGACAAATTATACTTCTCTTCAGTTAGAAGAGGCTGGAAAAGATACTAAAACGCAATCTTGTTTTCTATTTACCCTTCACTGAACTCACCTGGAGGTAGCACTGCTGGAACTGAAATCTGAGGAGACTAATGTAATTAATCCAAGACTTCCAGGGCATATCTTGTACATACTTATATCTGTTCTAAACGCAGTTATAAAACATTCTAGTGGAAATTTTGTTGTTGTGGGATTCCAGAAGGGCTCAACACCACCTTCAGCAAAATAATGAAAAACTAGCCAAGCTGATAGCTTAGATGCAGAAGGTATATGCTAAATTAAGCAGCAGGATCCTTGTGCTTCAAAAATCTTTTTACAGGCTATGAAAAGTGGTGTCTTGATTGGTGACTGATAGCATCTTGCCTCCAGAATTTCCTACCTGGTACTACTGTGCTGTTCACATAGACTTCTTAATCAAATTTCCATCATATACAATTAAAGGATTTTTCTGTGACTCATCAGGACAGTTTCTTTCACTAGCTGAAAATCAAGCGGTGTTCTGTCTGCTTCATAGAGCATATCATCTCTAAAGATGATAGATTTTACAGTTTGCAAGTACCTGGCACTATTGTTGATGATGTACAAGCAGAAAAAATACAGCTTACTCATCCATACTCTTCGTTATTCCACATTGCTGACTGTAGGAAGAACTTGTTTTTGTGAATAAGCTTGTCAGATAATACATTAGGGAACAGACAAATGCAGTAACAAGCAGTTCAATGGGACTGTTTTTTTTAACTAACCAATTTTAAGAAAAAAGCTGATACAACCTTTGCATCCAAGTTGGAGATTGCTATAGTATGTTTCCCTGAGAGAAATAAAGAAATAATTATAATATGAAAAATAAATTAGCAATAGAAATCTAATAGGAAAGCTAAATGTATGTGGTACTATTCACATCAATCAAGATTATGTCCAAATTCTTAAAACCTAACCCAAAGCTCAAATGAGCTCCTAATATTTATATATTACATATATAAATTCTCAATTTTCATCTTGCCCCTCTAAGAAATTTAAGAATTTTATCTTTCATTTTACACTACTGTAGAAGATATAGATATCCCTGGCTTCTGAATATGTAAGGAAGAGATGATTCCTCACCAATTAGTTATTTCAATAGCAAATAGTAGTGCAGCATTTGATATATAATGTTCAGATAAGCAGAAGTTCCTAAAAGTGTACATAGAGAAATATCTTTAAAATAACAAAATTATGTAAATAATATGGATTTCCTCAGGGAAAATAAAAGGGCAGTAAATGCAAAAAATAGGTCTGTTTGAACCTACAATTATTAAGAATTTTAATATGTACTTTATTTTTCTGGACAGAATTATTTAATGAAATAAGAACTACATTAGTTTGAATTATTAAAATTAGAAATGAGTGCTAATTTGTGACCATGAGCTTTCTTTGCTAACACAAAGTAGTGAAATCTGTGTATGCTTCAAATAGTAAAAGGAAAGGGGTTTTAGCTGATACGAAGTTATGGGAACTAAGTCTGAACCTACAACCTAATACAAAAGGTGGACTATATCTGTGTATATAGCTTTCTAGAATGTACTGTAAATATGAAGTCTTGTTGCTATACAATCACCCAGTTAAATATGTTATCTGTAACTGGATTATTGTTCATTTAAGTGGCTCAACAAAAACTTGTACTTTGTAGCATGCTATCCTGCAACTACTAAGTACTCTGGTTTGCAAGGTGCTAATTTCCTTATGGTGCACTAGATATTTTTAACGTAACTTTCATAGAGGGTACCAGCTTGAATGAAACTCAAGATCATGCATTGAAATAAGAAAATGCACACAATTTTCAAACTTCTCCAGCTGTACATGAAGAAATGACCCTTTTTAAAAAAGTTCCATTGTATTATGTCCTTATCAGATATCTTTACAGAATCTAATAACATCATGACCAGGGACCAAAGCGGGCTGACACACTCAAGTGAGTAAAATCATGCATGTACATAAATATCTGAATATTTTAATAAAGTTTTAGCTTTAAGTAATTCTCATGCTAACACTCTTAATGATAGTGACTGACTGAATAGGTACTGTAAATCTGCAAAGCAAGGTTCACTGAATGTTAGAGGTTGAAGAGATGTATTTCAGTAGCAGAAAAGCACTTATGCAGAGCACATGAGAGTCTCATTAATGGGACTACTCTGCTTAGAGTCAAAATTTGCTTGCAAGCACTGTTGACTCAGGACCAGAGAGAGAACTTTTCCTTATAGTCTTGTTTTGAAATACGTTGCAAGACAACATGGCCATTTGTCATTTTGTGCTATTTGTCTTGCACTAAGAAAGGTCTCATTCAGAAAACTGGCTTTTTTTTTTAAGACATGGTTTAGAATTCCATAGTTGCCTTTTCCTTGTCAGATTCAAAGACACTTGTCAGAACAAAGACATGACACGTACAGGTCACTTACTTTATGACATACAGCTTGAAGTTTGCATTGCTTTTATGCTCAACGAAGCCATTGACTTGAACAGGAATTCTGGGTGTGCAGGAAAAAGAAATTATGGACTAGGGGCCCGATCGTCAGCTCATATACAGACTTTCAAAATGCAAATATTTTGTATCATCATGATTGGTGTCATTTTGTGTAGGTTTTAGTGTTTCTAAAAAGATGTCGTATTTTCAGAGCTGTCCCTTGGGCACGGCAAATCAGTGTGACTGTTCAGGGTCCCATGAGTTAGAGGGCAAGGGCCAGTGCAGTCAGCCCCGGAAGACAAAGGGGAAAGGACTACTGGTGCAGGGAGTGCTGCAGGCTGCCAGCCTCACAGCCCCAGGGATTTGCTGCAGAACAGGGGCCCACAAGACAGCTGTAGCTAAATTGCCCCAGGTCTCGCACCCCTCTAGGAACACCCTGCATATTTATAGTGGTAAGGAAACAGCAGCTTCTTTATACGATGCAATACTTGCTTACTAAACAAAGGGCTAAACTCTACAAACAAGTACTACAAAGCATGCTCTTTAAAGCTGACTTACCATCAATATGATTGGTTGCTATAGGCAAAACTTCAGCATTGTAGCAATGCTGGCATTATTTTATACCAGAGTACTAAAAACTGAAACAAAACTCAGATTTCATTTATGAACCAAAAGGTTTGTTGCTTTATGGAACAACAGTACATGCATTCTAATAGAGCAGACAAAATAACCAAGAACACTTGGGAGTAGTTTAACTATCAAGTCCTGAAAGTAAAAGTGTTGCCCTTGATAGCAGAGAGATAAGTAGGTCTGAAATTAACATTTCAATGTCATGACAACCAGCCCAGTCCATGGTTATCAATTCCATGTTATGAAAAGAGGTTTTGCTTGGTCTCTTGGGTGATTTAATATATTTATAGTCCCAGTTGTAAAATTTCTAAAACTGTAAACTGTTTAGCATGAAGGCATTGTGACAACGATTTCTGAAATGATTTCTTCTTTCAGATGAAACATTGTCTCATACCAAGTTTGAGCCTGATCCTACAAGGCAATCTGCTCAAACTTCAGAGGAGTCTGTGCTAGCATAAAGATCTTCACAGGAAGATCACTTGCAAGAATATTGCTCACTGGTAAAAAGCTTTTCTTAGTTCGGGCAAACAAACTACAAGCCTTACAGATGTTCTGGTGTTGTCATACACAGCTTTCACCAAGTTTGTTAAAGGAACTTTGTCATTTGGGTTAGGATCCATAATTTAGGGATTCAGGGGGCCGGATTTAAGCCAAACAAAACTTTTTATCATTTTGAATATCAGGTTAAATTATTTATTTTAATTGGATTTAAGCATTTCCTGCAGAGCTGGCCACTCAGACGTTGTAGCACTGAATGCCAGAAAGTCAAATGGATTCTGTATTTCACTGTTTAAATAATGAAATATACTACAGTAAAAAAACCTGAACTTCTAAAAATCTAATTTTACTGATTTAATATTCTGAGGTAGCAGTTACAGAGGCAACATTAAAAAAAAAAAAAACCACAGCTCTGGGGCCACATGTTGAGCACTGCTCTCGCAACCATAAAGCCAGTGGACCAGTATCTCTGAATCCTCTCTAGCTAGAGAATCTTGAGTCCCATCAGAGAGCCACCACTGCAGTTCCTGTGCCAACCCCCATGCTATTTGTTTCGTTGTATAGATGGGATGCAACCTGGGGAAGGATGTGATGACTCGGTATTCCTAACCACTGCCCCCCCCCCAAAAAACAAAACAAAACCTGGCTCCCAGACTCCTCCCAAGATGTAGCACCACTGGCTTCTAAGACTAACTTCATGAGTTCACTGAGCAGGAGCTGCATGAAGATTTTGTGCTATATGCTGAGGACCAAAAATGGATGCACCTGAAAATATCTGGCCTGAAAACTAATGAAATCCAACCAGGCTGAAGACGTGTTCTCCCAGCCTAGGACTGCCACTTCACCAAAAACTGTGCAACCCTTCATTTTGACTGGGGTAATCTTCATAAGCTCCTTCCAGAGAAAAACCAAAAACCCTGTGACAGCCTCAAGCATTTGATATAACCTAGTGAGTCCAAATGATATTATCAATTCTGCTAACACCATACAATTATCTATCCACTTACCAAATAGCATTCTTCCAGCTTTTCCCCATTATGCCAAAAACAATTTAACTAGGGTGTGTCTAGACTACATCCCTCTTTCGACAGAGGGATGTAAATTAGGCACTTTGAAATTGCAAATGAAGCCGGGATTTGAATTTCCCACACTTATTTGCATAATTGCACCATGGCACTCTTTCAAAAAAGCGCTATTTCAAAAGTAAAACCGCAGTCTAGACGCAGTTCTTTCAAAAAGGGAAGCCTTTTTCGAAAGATCCTGTAAACCTGAGGATCCTGTATACTCCACAACCCAGCTATGCCACAACTGTTTTTTCAGCAAATAAAAGCCAGAGACAGTGTTAGGGGAAGCCAATAGTGTAACTGGGGCCCCCATGAAGAAGCTAAGTTGCTCAGGCTTCAGCCCTGTGCAATAGGACTTCGGCTTTCTGCCCTGGGTCCCAATGAAGGTAAGGCCAACCCAGAGGGTTGCCAGACAGACTCCTACTACAGTAGATCTTATGCACTTTGTACCTTACGGAATGCAGCATGACAATCTAGCCTGATTAAATGTGGATAACACTTCTCTATCCAGATACTTATGGCCTCCTCATTGTAACGGACTACAGGTTCTATTCTCCTGCCAAAATGTTGTACTATCCTCAAATCGCTTTTAAGTTGAAGACTCTGTCAGCAATCAACACCATTTTATTTACTGTTTTTATAATAGAATAGTCAAGAAACTTGCCAGAAAATATTATTCATTAGCTTAGGTCACGTTCCCCATAAAGTACCTTAAAGCAAATATGATTTGCATATTTACTAAAATGCATTACTTATCTGGAAATATGTACATTTCTAGGTAACTGTTGTAAATTAATTCATGAAAATAAGACTTTCATGCACAAACAACATCAACATGATACCCTTTAAGATTATTCTTTCTACAGAGTATGTCAGTCAAAACAGATACTACTAGTTATTTTAAAATACAATTAATATAGCAATAATTAGTGCTAATATTTCTTGGGGATTAAGGGAGAGCAGCACATACTATGCAGTCTCAAGTCCACATTAATCTACAAGGGATTGTCTCTAGAGCCAAGAGATCTGAACCTACTGTCCATCTTCAGTACACGATTGCAGCATATTCTGTTTGTCAACTGCACAATTAATATTTTTACAAAACAATTATATTACATCACAAGGCTCTACATGACTGAATTGCATAGCAACTGGCTTAGGGCTAATCATGCAGTCTCTTCTCAAGAGAGTTGGTCCTATTCATGTGAACTGTTCTACTCAACACATCCAAGTAAGGACTGTTAGAGTAAGGGTTGCAAAATTAGGGTGCTTAGATTTCAGATGACCCCACACATTCCTCCAGAGTCTTAAAAAACAAAGCAAAAAATTCTGCCAAAAAGCTGGCTAAGTAGAACTGTGGAGTCTCTCTTTCCCATTACTCTAGAAAACAGAATTTTGCTATCAGTATTTACCAGCAGAAGGATGATATGGATTGGAGATTTAGGAGATCTTGGCTCAACTTTGATTTATTGTATGACTCTGGGCAAGTTACTCAATTTCTTTTTGCTTTAGGTGGAGATGACAGTATAGCCTTTGTCTGAGCTATTTAGACTAAACTCTTTGGGACAGGTCCTCTTATTTGCATTTGTACAATGTTTAGCACAATGCAGCCTAATTTTTAACCCTCCTTATGGGTAATATTTATTTTTATTTGGGGGAGGGGCACATGTGAGGCGAAAGAAGTGGGGACAGAACAGTGGTTAGCCAAATAATCTTATGTAAAATGAGACCTAGGACCAAGCCTCAGCTATGCCAGGCTCCATTTGTCACAGCTTTGAATGAGCATCTAGGATAGCTTTGAACTACCTTTGTACTCCCCTGATTGCAGGGGCTGCCACTAGCCAGTTGAGCCCATGGTACAATGCAAGGTGGTCTGAGTTCCTCTAAATGTTGCCAGTTTACAACAGTCCTGAGTCCATTTATGTTGGCCCATGATTACATGAATGGAGCCAGCTCTGGCCACCTTGGCTCATGGAGGTGGCACAGAGCTAGCTACAGTGGCTCTATACCCATCAGGGATTTCCTGCACTGAGGGGAATCCTCAGCTAGCTTGTTTGTTCAAAGGAGATAGTTTGCTGCGCTATTAGCATGGCATAAAAGAGGGCAAAATGGTATCTAGGAACTAGGTCCATAATATCACTAAGAGACTAATCTGTCCGAACCAATGTCAAATTGCACTACGTTTCATAGCATCCCACAAATATGAAGACGCACTTAAATACAATATTCTGCTGTTTTTGTAATAAAGGGGACATATTTTAATGCACAGAAAGAGAATATTGTATAGATTCTGTATGACTTTAGTGTAAGCCAAAAAGCCAAATATTAGTGAGTACTGGCCCAATCCTGCCACCCATATGTAAACAAAATGCCTAATAAAAAACAAGTCAATATTTTGCTTGCATTGGGACTGCAGGAATCAGGTCCATGTGTCTTATGACTGTTTTCCTACTACAAGGAAATTCAGTCTCTGTTCAGTGTTTCTCATCCGTTTTCTGCCAAATGTTGCTTTGGAAACTATAACGAAATTTTGAAATTTTAAAAACACATTTCAAGAAGCAATTCAGTTTTTTAAAAAGTATTTTCCTCTTTCACCCTGTGCAAAATAAATTATCTTTAGAGCTGCTTAGCATAGCGCTTCCTCATATGTATTTTCCCTACTTGTTGGGACATGTATTTTTTGATATATTAAAAAAAAAAAAACAATGGAGAACTAGATTTTTTTAAAATCTTTATCACTACCAGCATCTCTCACAGCTTTGGCCTATAATTTTTAAAATTTTATCCTAAAATATGGAGAAATCTGGCACTACACAAATTTGATTAAATTAATAAATGTATACTCTTTGGCTCAGAAGTTGCTTTCTAATAGTATACACATAAATACTGTAGCTCCTGAAATGAACTGGCACTTAGTAAATTCAATATACAAATGGGATACTACAGCTTTAAAAAGGAAAACCTCGTACCTGGTGACACAGATGTAGTCCTGGAACCTGTACATACACATAGAGAACATGTGCTGGCTAAGTAAACTGCATTTTTAATTGGTTTAGTTGAACTGATCCAAACTCTTTTGTGATCAGTCTTTACAAACCAGTTTTAAATTGTTTGAAAACCGTCCACTCCCAACCATACTCTTATTGTAACTCTTTTCAATGCCTGGACTCTGGTTATTGAAGAGAACTTGCAAATCTTTACTCAAAGGAGTATGAGTAAAGTCACAGAAGCCACAGACTACTCACATAAGTAAATGTCTGCAGGATCAGCCTGTAAAAGCTATATCCTCCATCATGCCTCACCTGGAACTCTCCTTTCATTAAAAAATATCTGGCCCTAAAGCTACATCCAAAGGGATTTAAGAGGTTTCTTTTTTTCTCTTTCAAGATGAGCACCTATTGCTTTAAAAAACAAGCAAGTACCATCAATGCCCTCTCTAGATATTGTAGAGCACACTAAAAATAAACACTATGTCTAAATTGCTTATGTCACCCAAATTGTACTTATTCCAGTTTCCAGATCATACCTTGAACTTCAGAGCACTAGGATTTAAAGCAGGACTGGGCAAAATGCGGCCCGAGGGCCAGATCCAGCCCACCTAACAGTTTGATTCGGCCCACGGACTGCATCTGGCCACTTTCTATTTATAACCTGAGGCCCATGCCACTGCATTTCCAGGTCATGGCTCAGGCAGCAGGATCATATTTAAACGGTACACGGTTACAATGCTACCCTAGCAGGGTCCAAGAGCTGAGAGCCGTGTAAATAGCCGCAACAACCTGGGTGGCTCCCAGACAATGCAGTAGTGGCAGAGCCAGGAGCCCTTTGAGGTATTAATTCAAAGCCTCCAACCCCAGACAACTCTGAAGGGAGGCTAGTCCCCAGACCCTTCCCTTCTGCCACAGACTCTACCCCTTCTGGTGGTGGGGTGGAGTAGAATGGCCCATGATCACGTAACAAAATCCATTAAGTGGCTGTAAAAATTATTGCCCCCCCCCCCGTAAAAATTATTGCCCGGCCCTGATCTAAAGTTTTTAGAAGCCAGAGCAAACTAGCTAAGAAAGCAGATCTTATTTTGCCTCCTGTTTCCTCCCAAGGGCAGATCTTTTTCTAAGTTTCCTTCCCACAACAGAAACATAACTAGTTGAAGGAACTCTAGGATCATAGAATTCTTTGAAGGTCTTGAAATTACAGCATGAAAACAAAAGGAATCTGAACCCTAATTCCTTCCAAAAGGCACACCCATGTGCCTTCCTCACCAGAATCATATGCATAGGTAGATAAAGGTACAACACCTACTTTCCACTGAAGCTGATACTATGCTAACTCACCAGTATTTGTAAACCGCACAATTCTCAGAGGTTACTCTGACAAACTCTCTTGAAACCTCTGTTTTGAGAGTTTTGCCTGAGTAGTAAAAGCAGGATCGGTCCCTACCTTGTGTGAGACTGCTGGCTTCTCTCTCCCTGCAAAAGTGAACCCAACTGCCACTTTCCACAGGTAGTCAAACTTACTCTGAACTACAGCCCCTGTATGGTGGCACACAGAACAGCTTTGCCACTTACTAGTTTCTGCTTTTTCATTTGTTTATACAAAAACTGAAGAAAGAAAAAAGACTCAGTATAGCTTATCAGTAAGAGCATGCAGACAAATTACTCCCATGCTAAAGGGAAAGTCTTCAATGCTGTGTGCACAGGATTTAGATGTGCAACTCCTGTTGGAAGCAAGGGCTAATTCTGTTACTAATCTTCCACACACACTGGTAACACATTTCTTTAACATGTTACTGAAATTTGGGAGGAGGAGGGATAGGGGAGAAAAATCTGTTTGGAGTCACAATCCACACCCTTCTCACAATTTCAGTCACCAACCTTGTTTAGACAGCATGCGCTAAGCAACAAATATATATATTTGAGACACACAAGGTGGTTGAGGCACTATTGTTTATTGGCTCAACTTCTCTTGGTGAAAGAGATATGCTTTTGAGTGTCACAAAAATGAAAAGCTCATCAATTTAATCAATACAAATTGATCCATTAAAATATATTACCACCTTGTCTGTCTTATATACTGGAATCAATACTGTTATAACAATACTGCAGACAATACTATTTATAGTCAGTCTACCTTCCTGGAACACTGGGTGCACCTCCAAATTTTCTATTCAGGCAAAAGTCCCATGACTTAGGGGACTCTTCGGACCTGTATACACTGCAACTAAGTTCAAGGACCCATTTACAACTGAGTTTAATGTAGACATAACTCTGAAATGCATCTGCTACACCACTTCTGTATCCATGCAACATCCACAGCACACTACACTTCAGGGCACTCTGCAATTTGCAGGCTCAAGCCTATAATTATTAGAAAGGCCTCTGTGCATTCCACTGCCCAAATGGAAAGGTTTTAGGGCTAGGCCAAGAATGTTGAGATTGGGGCTACACGAAATTCTTTTGTGAACTCTGCCATTGCTTTGTATGAATGTTTTCAATGCTTACGATTCTTTGTGCCCATATGTGCATATATTTGCATACTAAAGACAGATCTTTCAATACGTTTTCCAGGAGTCTTATAATGCATGAGGTAACACATGCATGATGGTGCAAGTGTTGGAATATTAACTCTTCAGACAGTGCTAGTGAAGGCTCTGAGTTGCTCAGGATGATAAATAGTCTTAACAGGAGAAGGCTAGATTCCAAAGGGTTAATGAAATGTAAGTAGTAAGCACACTTGGTAGCATTTTCAAATACTCAGCCATTGCCAAAAACAAAACACTATACTATGCTGAGAACTAAAATTTCAGTGTTTGAAATCAAGCCAGTTTTTAGCTAGCTCATAACACCATATTTAAGACCAAGTTTTTCTAAAGCTTATATCTCCCTTAAATTAATAAGAGCAGCACAGGTCTAACCTCCAGACAAACCAGATAAATGTTGGCATATTCAGCAAGCATCTGCTATAATGGGTTTGGAGAGTCTATGTCCTAGTTTATCTAGTAGCCTATAAGGGATACAATGCTTAAAGTATCTCACAGAGACAGTGAAGGGAGAAAAGTAGCCAACCCTTACTCCAGTAACACTATTCAGTGACTTTTAATATGAAAGATACATGTTGGTCACTGATCTCATGTCAGTTTGTCAAAATGCAATTTTGTTGCAAATAAATTATGATGAACTTGCCTAGCAAGAAGCTTAGTTTGATCACAGTGAATGAATGTATGCAACTACAAACTATGCATTTCCATAGTCGTTTATTGTATCTTGTATTGATTCAAAGCCAAAAAGTTCTCTCTAAATATCTATCTTATTGCTTATGTAAGGCCCCAGCCTACATTCATAAACACACACACACAGAATTTTCCTTGACTTCAAAGGGAGTTCTGAGAGTGCAAGGAAAGAAGGATAGGGCCCTACCTACTGGTTTTCAATGCATGTTTCATTGGAGAAGTGGTTAGAAAGTGGCAGGAAGACAAGGGAAATTTTTTTTTAAAAGGTAATGCATTGAACGTTAGAGAACAGACAATTGCTTCTTCTGTAATATGTGTCAAACCATTCTGGTCAATAAGTAATGTATATTTCTTATATTTTACCTTGAAAGAATAAACATGAAATGTCAGACATGCTAAGAACATTGTTGGTTTGAAATATACAGTACAGTTACCCTGAACTACAAGTCTAAGATGGTTTTTGCTGATAGAGCATACACTCAAACACAGGTTACCCATAAAGAGACAGCAATGGCAATTTTTTTTTTTTTTTATCCAAAAACATAAATGCTTCTAGGGCTTATTCAGTTACAATTTCCAAAATAAAGTATAGTAACAGTTTTATTTTATGGACCAGCTCACTTATTTTTTTTTTAAAAGGTAAGCATGAAAACTGTATTTTCCCACATTTTTCAAGTTACATTTTATATTTCATAATTTACTGTGTTGCATGTGTAATATTCCCATCCCTTCTAAACCACCTCTGTAACATTAGCTATTATAGTTTTGTTTTATAGCAAAGCTTGTGTCTGTTATCCGGTTAGGAAATAATTTTTCCTAGCACTCCTTTGGCACTCATCATGCAGCGTGATGAACGCCAACACTCACTTAACTAAGGATCTGGGTGAACATTTTCAGTGGGGGCTCATCTAGACTACACGGAAGAATTGAAAGGGAATATGCAAATTCCCACCAAATTTGCATATCTTCTTCTGATCGCACTTTCAAGAGCGGAGCTTCGAAAGTGAAAGTAATCAAGATGCTTTTTTTCATCAAACCCCCCCCCTTTTTTCAAAAAGCTGCTTTTCCTCAAAAAATGCGGTTACATAGCTTTTCAAAAAAGGGGAGGTTGCCGAAAAAAAGCGTCTTGATTACTTTCACTTTCGAAGCTCCACTTTCGGAAGTGAGATCAGAAGAAGATATGCAAATTCTGTGCGAATTTGCATATCCTCTTTCTAATCTTTCACGTAGTCTAGAAGAGCCCTGGGTGTAAATTGTCACAGCTGCTGAAAGTATGATAATTTGTCTCTAGTTCAGCACCCTCAGGACCTGACCGGTGCTAAACCAAAGAATTTGCCGGCCCCAGTCAATATTGTTTAGAAGCATTACCAACACTTCCATTGCTTACTGGGCTTTTAGAAGGCATTTAGGGGTAAATTAAAGCTAAACAACAGCTCAAAACACAGAGAGCCACTAGTGGCTGTAAACAGACTTTATGGGACTGCAAGAAACTTGGCCTCACCCATGTTAAGTGGACATCTGACTAACTAAAATAATGCTGGACCATGGATATTGCCGGACCAGAGAGTGCCAGACTAGAGAGGTTCAACTTGTACCAGCTGACAATCTACCCCTCCCTCCACCCCCGGCAAAGGCACATAACTCCATTTGCATACCCTTGGTGCAGTCCAAAGGGGGATCTGTGGAAATCTAAAGGTCTAACTACACATATCACTGCCAGAGGTGGGCCTATGGCAAAAATAGAGAGGCACTATTACATTTCTCTGCAATCTTTGATTGCTCTTTGGGGCGGACCCAGGTCTCACTGCAGTCAACGTAAGCCCTTCCAATGATTGTAGTGGGAGCCTTTTGTCACTAGTTAACATCACAATTTCACTTTTTAAATATGAGAAAAAGAGCTTCCAACTTTGGCACTAATGGAAATATTGGAAACTTTTAATGTATATTTGGAAAGTATTTGAAAATGTCTGTCTTTTTTATATAACTTTTAGCCAAATACAAAAATTCTGATTACTGCTTATGTGGGTATCAGTTTGACTGTAAATAATCTTATAATGTTCAGGTACATAAACCTGGAGGAAAAAAATGACTGTTCATCAGCTATGCGTTTTGCTAGCTATTGGTTATATTGTGTATATATATCTATAGAGAAGATAATGTGTTTAAATGTTGGGTGTTTTGTATTGCTGTTCTGCTAAGAAAAAGAATTTTAAAAAGTTGTATTTCGTGTTATTTTTTATGAGTTAGATGGGAAAAAAGTTTTAACTTTTTGCACCAGAAATGAATAAACCTCACTATATGTATCAGGACATTAATTTCTGATTGAAAAATTTGAAATGTAAACTGGCTGTAATGGGCACACCAGTTAAAATGCACTTTTCCTGTGACTCTCAGTGTATTCTCTCTCATTGGGATTTCAAAAGATCATCAAATGTTTACATTTTTGTTGCCCACTGTAACTTCAAACATTTAAATTACTTCCCTGAAGCTAACAAAGGTCTGATGCATTACTGAGATACCAGGATCCAAGAAAGGATCATTACAGCTAGATAAAATAAGGAATTTGTACAAATACCATGTTAGTGATAGTTTTCTAACATTTTGGGCTTTCATACTTTGTGATGCTTTGATGTGTCAAAGAATGCTCTTGCTTAGCTAGCCTAACATCATTGTAGACCTGTAATTTACTGTTTATGGTAATGCCATGATTTGCACTGTCTTGAATTCAGTCAGAATGCCGGCCTTCCAGTCAAAATATTCAGACTGTTATGATGTCCAAACATTACTTAAATGCACTTGTAACTAACTACTATGGAGTACGTTAAACTATTTCATGTAATAAAAAGGCTTTGTGTATAATTTCTATTTAGTAGGTTGGTTGTTTGTGAAAAGTGTAATTCTTTTACAGCACATGACTAGTGTAAGCATGCCGAGCCCTATCCAGCTCCCACTGAAGTCAACAGAAGTGAGATTGGGCCCATCATCAGACTGGTCACAAATCAAATATTTACATCTTGTGGTCTCCAGGAAAAACTTTGGACTAGAAATTTGGACCCAGAGTATTAATTCTGGCTCCAGCAGTCACTTAAACCAGTGTTTCTCAAACTTTTTTTTTTTTTTATAAAGTACCCCCTTTTTTAAAAAAAAAAAAGTACCCCCAGTACCTACAGTTTTCAGACACACACAGTTTTTTTTCCCCCTACCATTGCAATACTTTTGTTTAAACAATTTAATCATAGCTGAGTGGGCAATGACATTTTTGGGTATAAAAAGTACAAACATAATAAAGCGCTGTAAAACTTAAAACAAAAATTCAGTTTTCTCCAAATTACAGTTGTGTTGATGTACCCCCCCAGACTTCTCCTGAGTACCCCAAGGGTACTCATACCACTGGTTGAGAAACACTGACTTAAACTCTCTTCTTCTATTTCCCCATTTCAGATTTGTGCCCTCAAAATCAAGACTTCTACCTGCTGAGAGAAGCAGACACTCCTCCCTCTCAGACTATGAGCTGCTGTATACACATAGTGCCTGTATTCCAATGAAAGTTTCCAAATTGCAAAATTAACCTGCTAAATTAAAGGAGCAGCTTCATTAGCTTTGGCAAGAAAGAGGACTGTTATACATCAGAAAAGATCTAAGCTTCATTCCAGCAGATGACCCATAAAATGTAGATGTAAAAGCAGCGGCATTAGATTCCGCTTTTCCACTATTAGTAACATGCGGCCCAAAACCCATGAAGTCTTACCTGAACGCTCAGTCATTCACATACCTCAGTGAGAACACAATCCCAGGATAAACTGTAGGCTGGCAGCCAAGCCACCAACTTCTGTCAAAATGGGGGGGAAAAATGTGAGTCGTTTTCCAGCCAGATCTAAGGAATGTCTTGAACCTCAGCTCTTTTTCTGAACAAGACTCCAGAAAGATTTAGATGAAGACGATCCACTCTTCCTACTGCTACAACCATCCAATATTTTGCTGGCTTCCAGCAACATACAACTTGACAAAATTTCTTTTCATTTTCCAGCCAGATCCCATACCTCTAAGTACTGATTTGCTCCTCTTTAATAATGTATTTTGAAACCAGCTACCTATGAAAGATGGCTATATGATGGCCTATGATAGAGGAAAAATCCCACTCCTGCAGGAGCATTATCTTGTAGCGGGCAGGCTCAGTAGGGAAGTCCAGGACTGAATGGCATAGATGCCAATAGAGGGCGAACTACCCATCACTCCTAGAGATGGTCCCTCCAGAGCAAAGATGAGGTACAGCAACTGTGCAAGGAGGGAGTAATTCTTTGCAATAATGTAACTTGTGACTACAAATGCTTCCAATTAAATTCAACTACAATATACTCTTAAAATACAGTATTTTAAAATGTAGCATGCTTCACTGTGTGAAACTGTACTTCAATAGTTAGATCAGCCTCTATTGTTGTGATGCTGGGGGCTTTCTTAATCCTTCCTATCTGTGTGCTCTGTCGTACATTTTTATGTTCTCTCATCAAGAGAGTCAGGATTCAGCTCTGAGACTTTATACCCCATTTAGCGGATAAACTCAACGGGTGACATTCTTTAGCTATATGGTACACATTTGCTTAGTAGCAAAGCTAAGGCCACCTAGCCACTTCACAGTTGTCACTATGGTCATAAGGATAATTTGCAGCATCACCAAGATAGAACTCTGGTCCTTCTGCTTCCAAAAGAAATACAACTTTGCACTCACAACTTACACTAAAAAAGAACTCCACTAATTCTAGCAGTACCAAAGATGTATGGCCAGATCAGCCAATGAGGTCAGTGATTGTAAAGAGTTAGCAATACATTAAAATGCAGTATATTAATAGTCTTTGCTCCAAGAAGAATGTTAATGTTATTGTAATACAATCATATTTTCCAGTAAATTTTATAGTAGAAACATGCTGCCCCACAAATAATAAGTTAAATAATTGTACTTAATAGTAACTTATTTGAAGCCCCCTAACATGGATAGAATTTGTTTTAGTTCATTAACAGACAACCATCTGCCAAAATTTCTAGCCATGTTCAGTCTGGATAGTTTGGAACCAAATTAAGATGTTTGTGGTTATAAAATTGCAGTGTTAGTTTGAAGCTTGGTAGCAATGCAAAGAAATATAGTCAAACTGGAAAACATTCTAAAGTTTTAAATTTCACTTTAGAGATGAATGAAAGCATTTGCCCCTTCCTGCAGTTTCATCTCATTCCTCATTCTGATCCTATCCGTGATACACAGATTTCTATATTTGTTGGGAAGGGAACAGAGGGAGATTTTACCCTCATTATATATAACAGTAGATAGGTGCTGTACAAGTTTCCCCCTTATACAGTATTTCTACATCTCAGCCCTATCCTGCTTACTAGCCTCCTAGCTCAGTCTGCTGTACTGTAGTTACTTGCTATAATAGCCTGTTCTGACCTAAGGCTTGGCCATGCTGAACTTGGTCAGGTTATGTATTTTAGGGATATGGGAAAATTTATATCAATCAAATTGATAGCATGATTCTGAAGATCCAGAGCACTAATCCACTGAATGTTAATGCCTTTGATTCATTCACAAAGATGTAAACCACATTTTCTCTGTTAAAACCAATATATGCCTTGTGCTCCCAGACATAAAGCTTTGTGGCTTTGTTCCAAAGTGCTCTGAGCACCATCACATTTATTCTTGTTTTTAAATTATTTTGGCTTCTACATGTGGAATTTTAAAGATGACAAAAGAGCAGAAAATGTGAGAAAAACTAAGAACTGAGGGGAAAACGATTCGTAGTCTTCATGTATTTGTGAGGTATCCCTGCTATGCACACATGGCTTGATTTTTAGAAGTATAAAGCACCCACCAACCCACTGATATCAATGGGAATTCAAGGTGCTTAGCATTTGTGAAAGTCAGGCAGCCAGTTTGTTAGGGCAAACCTTTATCACATGCTGACATCTTGTGGTATGTTGTGAATTTACAGTCTCTACAAATTAAAGGTGTGCAAGTAGATATAAAAGTAAATGTTTATGAAGAGATGTGTACAAAAGCATACATCACCAGGCCTTCAACAACTACAGTTATATAAATTGGGACTGTTCCAGTATTTATGGAAGGTTAATAAAACACTCCTTGTGACGGAAGCTAACAATTGATGCTTTTCATCAGACTTGCTCTCCTTATCTAGAGAAGGCAGCAACTCAAGTAGCAAAAAACCACAATAGTGATTGTAATCACCCAGCTGTGGCCAACCAAAAAGCATAATGTCCACTATTAATGAAAATGCTGATACCAATTCCAGTTTAGTCCTTCAACCAGACAAACTAGTACTCAACTGCTCTATCCCATGTCTGCCAGGAATTCACTTGCTTCTTAGAGACACTGAAAGTTTCCAGTGAGAAATTCTGTCTCCTCAGCTTTTTAGAAGCAGCTGCCAATCCTCATCAGGGAATAATGGACCCCTGGACCATCATGGTTAGAATGGGATTGCTAGTGCTGTCATTTAAGACTGAATCCCATTCCAACAGACACAATCTTTAGGTGCTTACTGAATACCAGTTCTGCCTCTTTGGTTTTCCCTTTGATATTTTCATACCCTCTGCTCCTTATTTCCTGCCCCCTTCCACTTTTTTTCCTTCCCTTCTCCCCTATTTATTTTGGGTCTGCACATCCTAAACACAAAACTCCGGTCATCTGAAGAAGTGGGCTGTGCCCACAAAAGCTCATGATCCCATCTACATGTTTTGTTAGTCTTATAAAGTGCTACCAGACCATTTGTTGTTTTTTCAGTTTATCCTGTACAGACTAACTCAGCTACCCCCTGAAGCATTAAATCATTGATTTTATATCAACCAAACAGAGATGATGTTTATAGAACAGTCATTTCAGAAGAAGAGCATTCCCCTGTAGAACAGGGATGTAAAAATGTGTTTAAAAATGTAACTATGTCACCGCTAAAAATCCTAGTGGCTACACATGCTACAGGCTCCGCTTAAAGAAGTTTTATACTGCAGAGCCTGCAGCAAAGCCTCCCCAGGAGCTGCTGGCCCCCCTCCCAGGGAGATGGATTCGCTTTAGCAGAGAAGCTACCTTCCCAGGACTGGGGCCAACAAGAGCTGCCACTCCCAGGGAGGCTTCGCTGAAGGCTCTGCAGCCTGCTCCCAGGGAGCCTGGGGGGGGGGGGCAGAACTGGCGGAGCCTGCCACAGACAGAGGCTACTATAGTGGGCCCCGCAGAGCTGAAGTAGCCCCTTGCACGGGGCAGGCAAGGAATTTCTCTAGCCCTTACCAGTTAACCAGAACTGGTAAACCTGCATTGTTAAATGTGAGGCTTACTGGTTAACCTTTTACAACCCTACTGCAGAGAGAAAAATCATGGTCCCAGATACACTCCATGATAGATTTTCTATGTGCTCTCTACGCACTCCATGCAACTGGAAACATCATAATAAACCAAGTTAAGGAACTCCACTCCTTCACATAGATAAAGCAGATCAAGACTTTCCTAATAATCATTTCCAGCCAAACAACATAAAAAAGACCATGAACACATCTGGTCCTTTCTGGACTTTGGTTCAGAGAATATCTTCAATCTGATTTAGTTGGGAAATTTAATAATAGGAGAAAAATTATCTGAGAAGGGGAAATCTCTGGCCAGACTTGATATCCAGCCCTCCACCAGAAACTGGCCCTATTTAGAAACCTGTAAGAAAATTATGGACCACAATTGTGTTGCAGAAGCACAACTTTCACACTGCTCACTATGGCATTTTTCACAATGCCACTCACTGAAGTTTAGCCTGGCTGCCCCAGGAGTTTGAGTTGGGGCTGGCTGTAGGGCACAGGGACTAGTCTCCACTTCCTCCTCTCCTCCCCCCAACCACCCCAGCCTCCACTAGAGGTAAAGGACCCTGCTGCCAATTCAGCATCTAGTCAGTTATAAAGCAAGAGTTTAGATCCTGCATGCACCTTGTCACCCAGCCATGTGCATGCACCTAACAACCCAAACTATAAATGGGCCACAACTTCCGGACCAAAAAAAGCCATCACAACTTTGACAGACTTGCCTAATTTGCTACCTGTTCAGCACACAGCCTCTGAGAGCAGAGAATGAATCTCAGCTTTTGATTGCCTCCTCATGCCCCTCATCTTGCACTATCTTGTCAGCAAGAGGTAATATCAGCAATGCAGCAGCAGAACCTGACAAAACTATGGCTTAATACTCCATCAGAGCAGTGGGCACAGGCCTAGCACACACACCAGGGCAGAAGGCGCTCTTAAGATGACAGACTGTAAAAGTGTCCTTTTTCCAAGAAATTCTACCTAAAACTTATAGTAGACTTAACCCCAGCCTCGCTGAACCTGAGTGTCCAACTAGCATCTAGGCTTGCCAGATGGTTTCAACAAAAATACCAGACACACTTGACACTACATCACAATCTACATTATATCTTATTTAGAAAATATCGGACATTTATATTTTCTCAATTTGTTTCCCAAACAGAAAGCTCAAATACTGGACTGTCCGGTTCAAAACTGGACATCTGGCAGTGCTACTAACATCACACCAGACCACCACCTCTGGAGTGACATTGTGATTTTACTAGATGATTCAAAGGGTACGAACAGATTTTACTGAGGTTCATGAGGCAATGTATTACATCCCTTCCCCATTGTGTAATCTATGTCATCCTTACTTTCATCGGTCAAATGGTCTTGGACCAGAAATGAGGACTCCAGAACAGAGGCCAGGAAAATGGTGTTGGCATGTGCCACACTCACATTACTGGAAAAACAAGTGGTGGGTTGAAGAGGGAGCAAACATCACTGATTCCTCCTCCTCCTCAGTCTCTCAAACACATTGATCACAACCATGCACATACAACAAATCCTGAGTTGGATGTAACCAATAAGGCATTTCACAGTTGCAGCAAAAAGGAGATTTAGTTTAAAGGCAAGGCCAGTTATATAGACTGGATCAGAGGACTGGAAGAAATGGGATGGCAGGAAGAAAGAAACACACTATTTAATCATGATAAAATTTAAACCCTCTTTTGCTGCTGATGTGGAAACAGTGAAAGGTGACAAGCATGTTAACAACTTGTCTCTGAGTCCTTAATGAACTCCCAAATTTTCCTTTAAGTCCTCCAGGAAAATCAGAATTCTCCAAACATTCCCTGAGAGGCCTTTATACCAGAGTCTATTCTTAGACTGCTTAGCTTTAAATATTTACATTTTCAGTCAAAGATCAGGTTGGGCTCTCTCGGGCCAGATTCAATGCTTGTAGCTGGGTACGTGATTTGCAATGCCCTTCCCTTCACCAACTCTTTGCCTCCCAAAGTCAAAGTCTAATCTCACAGTTAAGATGGTTCATATTTAGAAGCTACACTTGATGAAGATATATCACTGTATTGTGTTTATACAAGGTGCATGTGAGGTGGGGAACCTGGTATAGTTTCTGGGTAGAGAGATTGGGAAACCATCAGAGGAGAAAGAGATGAAAGGAGAGGGGAACTGGAGTAAGTGGGTGATAAAATCATTGTTACATATGGAGAGAGCCAGAGAGATCAAAGGATATTTTCTATTTCCATTTTACCCCCATTTCTGTTCTTTGCTGTTTCCTTCCTCTGCTATATATTATCTCCTCTATTATAAAACTCTGCCTGCCTGCAGTTATCACCCTCTTAATCTAATGCTAAGCTTTTGCCCTGTGATCCAGTGCTGTACATGTCTTCTCAACCATAAGATGGCTTGTGCTACCACTGCAAATACAGAAAAGATATTCTTCTACCTAATTCTTCTCATCCTGTGTCCATTCTCTCCAATTTAGGTTTCTCATTTATAAAGCCTACCCAGTTTCTACGTCCTTCAGACAAACTATTTTTTTCTTACCTTAATTGGGCTGATCCAACTCCCACTGAAGGAAAAGGATAATTCCCACTGACTTCAGTGAAGTTAGACTAGGCTCAAATTAGGCTCCAAAACCAAAATGCCAGGCCTATTTTTAGAACAAACATCATAATAATGATTTAATATGATATGATGAGCATAAACTATAGAGATGTAGATTCAGTCATGACTTTTGTTTGGGATTCAATCCTGCTCCCAGTGAAGCCAATGGAAGTTCTACAAAACATACAAAGAATTCTTATCTTGATTATTCTTCTGAAAATAGCAAGAAGTCATGTTTCCTCCCTATCTTCAGAGGGTATATTGCAAAGATAATGTTTGTGTTGTTTTTAATACAGTCCAGCAACATGTTCCTCTGGATTACACAAATTCTCAGATTAAAACTGAAGCCAAATGCAAGTTGTTTTAAAGAGTCTCCTTTAAGGCTGCAGGGGAAGAGCCTGACAGAAAATGAATAAATTCTTTAAATTAATTTTTACTATATTCCTATAAATCTGCAAGTTGCTAAGTTAGAAAAATATTAAACAGAAATGTATATTTCCCCTTTGACATCTGAAATCAGAAGGGATGACTTGTTAACAGTATTCAAATTTAAATGCTGGTCCTAGTCTCCATAAATCTTGCATAATGCTTATGCTTTTCCTTTTTCTTGGCTCCACAGTACCTGTCCATGCCCCAAGCATATCTTCTGCCAGTCTTGCCCACATTATCCTACAACAGCTTCAAAAAGCAGGCTCCCCAGTCTCCTAATTAATCACAGATTAATTTTAATCAGATTTTCCCAAAACATTCCTCAGCTAGATACCATGGATTCTAGTTATTTTAGAAGGAAGTGTCCACTCTTCCCACACCACAGTTACTCACTCACAAAATCATGGCACTCTCTCAGCTGGTGAATGGACCCAAGGGGATTGCTGCCAGCTGGCACAGTTCAGAGTAGCTCCTAGGCTGTTCTAACCCGCTTTCAAGGTGATAGCCACATACAGAATCAGTTGTATTCAGCTTTATGTTAGTTCCCCTGGCCACCACACAGAATCTGACCCTGGGTCTCTGAACATCAGATATTTCCAGAGGCTGTTCTCCCACTTCCTGTAGCCTCCAAAGGCTAAATTCTTAGCTAAGTCAAGGCACTTGGTAATAAACGTCTGTTTGATGTTTCTAAACTACATCATCTAATTCCCCATGTAGATTCTCTACAATACTCACATGGGGTAAAACACTTGGACCATACCCTCTAAGACAGCAACAGGATCAAAAGGCCAAACAAATATCAGTCCTGCTCCAAACATGCCATGGAAACCTACACACTTAAGGGATAACTCTGAAAAGATATGAAGATGGGGATTTTCAAAAGAGCATAAGGTAGTTTGAGAGAGACACCCAAATCCCACAGAAATTTGTGTACCTAACTTCCATAAGCACCTTTGAAAATCCCAAACAAAAAACAAATCAAGCCATTAAATCAATTCATATCTGTGCAGTCTATAAACTTCTGGACTAGCACCATGCCATAGCAGTTAATTACAATATACAACTGAAAACTGGGTGCAGAAAATTTCTTCCTGTAGTAAATACAATTCCTTGTTTCTTTACATAAGAACTGTCTAATCCAGTATGGCCAAAGGTCCATCTTGCCCAGTATCCAGTCTGCTGACAGTGGCCAATGCCAGATGCCCCAGAGGGAGTGAACAGAATAGGGAATCTTCAAGCAATCTCTCTCCCGTCATCCATTCCCAGCCTGACAGGCTAGGGACACCATCCTACCCATCCTGGCTAATAGCCACTGATGGACTTAATCTCCATGAATGTATCTAGCACTTTCTTGAACCCTGTTAAAGTCCTGGTCTTCACAACCTCCTCTGGCAAGGAGTTCCATAGGCTGACCATACGCTGTGTGAAGAAAAACTTCCTTTTGTTTGTTTTAAACCTGCTACCTATTAACTTTTCATTTACTATCTATCTTTCTGAATTAAAATAAATAAATTATGCTACATAACAGATATATTTTAATGCAGGGGTGGGGAACCTTTTTTGAATTGGGGACTGCTGACTCACAGAAAAATCAGTCAGGCGCTGCAGCAAGGCAACGGGGGTGGGGTGGGTGGAGAAGGAATGCCAGTGTTAG
The DNA here is from genome assembly GCA_032595735.1 of Pelochelys cantorii. Lineage (NCBI taxonomy): Eukaryota > Metazoa > Chordata > Testudines > Trionychidae > Pelochelys > Pelochelys cantorii. The sequence continues at coordinate 51,144,005 of CM064327.1, forward strand.
CTCTCCAATGCTGGGGGAGACCTTAAGACAGGGGTTGGCAACCTATGACTCACAAAGCCAAATATGAGGAGGAGTCCCGTGGCACCTTATAAACTAACAGATTTATTGGAGCATAAGCTTTTGTGGACAAAGACCCACTTCGTCAGATGCACGTAGATTCAAACTAACACGGCTACCTCTCTGATACCTAAGGCCAAATATAGCTCTTTTGGGGCTCCAGCTCAGCTCCCCCCACCCCCAGCAGGGAGCTTGCACTGGTGCTACAGCCTTACGGCTCCCCGCAAGATGGAGCACCAGGGCTGACTTCCTGCATGGAGAAGCAGGGGAAGAAGGCCCCAAGCCTCCCCGCCAGATCCGGCGTGCGGGGAACAAGCGGAGCCAAAAATAGCTCCACTTGCTGCTGCTTTCCTTCCCCCGGGGGGCAGGACAGCCTCACAGGGACACACTTCCTGGAGACTTCCCCTTTGCTCCCATTGGCCAGAATCCAGTTAATGAGCATAGTGGGAGGCCATGTTAAATGGTGCCTGCGATGCAGCATGAAGACCTTCCCTGAAGACATTACGTTAGGGCCAAAACCTATTTCATTATGACAGAATATTTCTTAGTAAATAAACTGAAAAATACAGGTAATATATGGAATATTTGAGAAGAGTATCAAGTTGGACGACGAAAGCTATTTAGTGGTCTTCATGAGTCCCATTTTCTGAGAATGAAGAAAAATGGGACCACAGAAATAAGAAATTGGTTGATTTTTTTTGGAAACCACCAAGGCAGTCTACTGTTATGTTTGCAAATTATTCCCTGACCATAGTAAAGGAAAACAAACATTTGTCAACGGGTACTCTAATTGGAGAAAAGTTGCAAGAGACATTGCTGATCATGAAACTATCAAAGCACATATTAATGCTTTGTGTAAGTTTGCTCAAAGATGTAAATTGTCTGGAAGAATTGATTCTCTGTTATCACCTCAATTTGAAGGATATTCTTATTGGAGGAAAGCGCTGAGACGTGTTGTTGCTACGGTGAAACTGCTGTCGTCTTTGGGACTACCTCTAAGAGGACATGATGAATCAGTGTCAAATCAAAAAGGTAATTTTTTTAACTGGCTTTGAACATTAGTGAATTTGACAATGTTCTTAACGAAGATTTGAAAAATTATCAGTAGCGTGTCTCAGGAAAGACAATGAATGAATTACTGGAATAGCAGAGCAGCTCACAAACCAATTCACTGATGAAGTAAAGGATAGCAAAGTACTATTCCATAATAATTGATTCAACACCAGATGTAAGTCATGTAGACCAATTCACATATCTTAAAAATTGTTATCAGCAATGGTGACGCTATAGAGCAATTTATTTATTTTGTCCCATAAAAATCCCACGCTTCTGAATGTCTAGAGACAACAGTTTTGGAAGTCATTGCAAATTCAGGTTTGGACATCAAAAACTGTCACGGGCAGAGCTTTGATAATTCCACATATATGGCAGGAAAATATTCAGGTCTACAAGCAAGTCTGAACAATGCAAATCCCTCTGTTTTATTCATACCGTGTTCCAGTCATTCCTTAAATTTACTCTGCAATGCTGCAACTGCATCTTGTGAGGGAGCAACATATTTTTTTGACTTTGTTCAAAACACATATGCTTTTTTTCCATTTCCATACATCGGTGAGTAAACTACAATCATGCTTGGAGCCGGCAAATGTAAAAAGTTTGACACGAGGTGGTCTGCGCATGCAGATGTTGTTTTGGCTTTGAAAATGAGCTAAGAGAACTTTATTAGACACAACCACATCAAATTCTGAAAAATGATGTGCAAAAACTGAAGGCAAAAGCCTTAGCAGAAAAGTTTCAAACGTTTTGCCATTTTTATTTTATGGAACCGTTTACTTCAAAGAATTAATGATACCAGCAAATCACTGCATAAAGCTGATAAAAATTTATTGAATGCTGGACAATTGTTAGCTTCAGTTACAAGTTTTGTCATGGAAGTTTGCAATGACTGTAGGTCCGTGGAAGCAGGAACATTTGACAAGTTCAGCAATACTGACAACTGAAAGTGCCTGTTAATAAAATATTACTTACAATGACTTAGTTAATGATTGGTAATAAAAAAGTGAAGAAAGAAAGCTATTGAATAAGTTTCTTCAGATGAAGTTAACTATTATTTTTCCATTCATACGTCATCTATATATTTTATTTGTGCACATTTTTCACGTTACCTTACTGCAAATACAAGCTTTCATCTAGACCAGAAGTTCTCAAAGGCTATGTCTACACTACCAGGTTATTTTGAAATAATAACCCTTGAAATAACTATTTCAAAATAAGCTTATTCTTCACAAACAGGAGTTATTATTTTGAAACAACAAGCCCATTATTTTGAAACAGGCTTGGTAGTGTGGACGCTTGCCTTGTTATTTTGAAATGCCCAAACTGTGCTCTGAGAACTGCATTCAGGTGGACTGAGGAAAGATTATGATTTTTTTTTTTTTTATAAAGCACTTTACTTTTAGATAGTTAGCTAATGGTACAAACAAGAAAGATCATTCAGTGGCCCATCAAGGCTCTCAGCAATTTTCAAGTGATCTGTGGGGAAAAAAAAGTTAGAGTACAAAAACAATCAAGGTACCTCACTTTATTTTCATTTACTTATTACTTATAGGAGGAGGATGAAGAAAAAATAATGAAAAATGGGAGGAGCAGGAAGAGTGAATGTTCTTTTTCTTGACTGGTCCCCCAAAAATGAAACTGAGCACAGGGCCCGCACTAGCCCTAAATCCGCCACTGGATTAGGCCTTGAATCAGCAAGATCCTTAGGCACTTCTCAAAATCCCTGGACTAAGTGATTTAGGAATTTAAGTAAAGTGATGTAGGGGCTTAAATGCAAATGAAAGTCAACAGAACTTGTGACACTAAGGCTACATCTACATTGCATCCCTCTTGCGCAAAAGCCTATGCAAATGAAACACAGATTAGCATATTGAGCATAATGAGGAAGAATGGATCTTGCTCAAGAGGGGAGTTTTGTGCAAAAAGGAGCTGTGTAGACAGCTCCTTTTTGCGCAAAAGCCTCTTGCACAAAAACGGCCCCTAATTATGCAAATGAAGTGTGGCAATATGCTAATCTGTGCTTCATTTGCACAGGCTTTACGCAAGAGGGATGCAATGTAGATGTCGCCTAAGTCACTCAGGCAGTTTTGAAAAGCCCATCTTTAGCACATGCCTGTATTTAAGCATCGGAGTCAGTGGGACTGCTCAAGTGTTTCAACTGAGGCATATGTTTAAGTAACTTGCTGAATCAGGACTATAAAATGCTTCAGTTGCATTAATTTTCTTGTTTTTCAGACATGGCATTTTAAGGCGTTGAATCAAAAACATTCTTTTTCCCTGTGTTTCATTTGAAGCAGACAAACTGACAGTGCTTGGAAGTATTACCCTAGTTGACAACCCTTTTATCAATTCCTGCTCGTGGCTGAGCAAATTTAACCTAGCCCTAACCTCAACCTTACCCCTGTGAAACTGTCAATAATTGCTTTCAGCCTTTTCTCCTAAAATAGTTCAGGATGAAGTACTGTGAGGAGTCTTTCAAAAATATAACTCCTATTTGGGGTATTTCATAAAAAGGACTCTGCCTTCCTCTGGACTTGTCCCCCTATCACCACTCATGTTATCCCAAGCATACTTTTTCCCCCCCAGAGGTGTTCCACCCTTACTCTGCCTTGAGGCCACACTACTACTCCGCCCTCTCTCTGCCTTTTCCCACCCCTGCTCCAACCGGAGACCCCTATCTACTCACCACTTGCTGCTCTGCCCCCTTCCCCAAATGCCAAACAGTAGTTTGGTTGCATCACCAAACAACTGTGGCTGATGGGTGCTGAGCATCTACTGTTTTTCCCCCATGGGTGCTTGAAGTTGGCACCTATGATGCAAAAGCCAAACTATGTAATTTTCTAGTGGAAGACATTTGTTACTACAAAATAGCTATGGTAAGTGGAAAAACTGACCTACAGATATACTTTAAAATAGATGATCACAGATATTACAGAGGGAAGACATTGCACTAAGAAACATTTTTAAACTGCATCTGTTCTACAAAGCTAGCAGTTACAATAATCAAAGTATATTAATGCAACACCTTATAGATATGGCATTAATGCCTGGAAGATTTAATATCCATATCATTCTAGTCACACCCTTGAAGGAGAAAACTTGATTTTAGACAGTGAGTGCAAATACTTAGTCTTGTAAAAACCTTCAAATTAGAAAATTAGTTTTGTAAAAATCACACAACCACTGAGTACAACATGGTGGAAGCTAGATGGCCAAAGAGATTGCATCATAGTGGCATTTCAAGTGAGATTTCAAAGTAGGCCTCTAGTTCCAGTTTGTCTCAGGTCACTAGTAACTGAAAGACACAGGTCTTTGCAGGCAAATTGGTGGTGGGTCTCAATCCAGAAGAAAAACTAAAAAGTCAAGTTTCTATATCAATAATCCCCGCTAGCTCAGCGGGAAAGCCCAGGATTACCTGTACATGAAATCGAAACTACCCTTTCACACTCTGGCTCAGGGCAAAAGAATAATGAAGGGAATATGGGGGCAAGTGACATACTGCCACTGCCAGTCCTGTATGTGTCCCACTGGCAGACTGAAGATTTCACTTTCCATTGCACCTTTCACAATCTGCCATTATGCACAAACCCTGCTAATTTCACTTCTGAAAAAAAAATCTAAAGTAAAAGAAAAGTGCTCAAATATACTTGGTTTACCTGAACTTGTGATTCAAATCTGTTTTGTGTTTCTAGAGTGAACATAAACCTACAAAGTGCCACGGCCAACCCAGCAAAAGTATATACTTACACATAGTCCCACAGCCTTCAATAGGGGTTCTTTCACACGGTTCTCTTTGCAGGATATGGCCATGATTATGAATGATAGAGGGAAGCACAGAACAGAATCCTGATGTGTCAAACTCTGGGGTAGTTGGGGATGAAGCACCACAGTTTGGGATATGGGCAACACTTCCAAAGTTTGTTTGGTCATCTCAAAATAATATGCTGACAGGGCTAACTGAAACAGGCACCAAACCTGCAGTATTACAGCATATAGTGGTCTAGTGGATGGACTACAGCAATGAGACTGAGAAAACATGTATAGGTTTTATTCCTGGCTCTGTTGGTGACTGCAAGCAAGCCAGCAAGTGTGTTTGTGTGTGGGGGAGTTATTTGCTGTGTGCTGAGCTTGTGTTTGTGTGTTTGGTTGGTTGGTTTGTTTGTTTGCAGGAGCTTCTAAAAGGTTTGAAATCTAGAAGCCTCTGTTAATTGGCTGAGCCTCAGTCAGGGGGAGGGGCTACCAGAGCTATATAAGCCTGTGACTCAGCAACCAGGGAGCTTGTGAACAGGAACACCTAACAGGGAGTTTAGAGGGGGAGGTTAGAGGGCACTAGGGACTTCTGACCTTCTTTAAAACATAACTCTTATAATAATCTATATTCCAGAGGCTTAAAAAAATCCCAGTTTCTGCTTAAACTTATTCATTAGAAAAATGGAGACAGAAGCCCAGCAGCAGAGTGGGGGCTATCCTGTTTATTGCGTCGAGTGCAACATGTATGATTACCTGCCCTGTGGGCGGGTGGCGTACGTGTGCACCCGTTGCAAGGAGCTCCTGACCCTCAGAGACCGGGTTCGGGCTTTGGAGGCCAGGGTGGCTGTACTGGAGGAGCTAAGGGAGGTAGAGAGATATGTTGATGAGACTTTCCGGGACATTGTAGTACTGTCCCACCTCCAGTCTGAGAGCCCCAGTGCTCTGAAGGAGGATGAAAGTCTCAAGGGAACAGAGCATTCAATGGGAGCAGAGGGAAACCATCCCGTAGTTGAGACCCTCCTCCCAGAGGATGTTGCGGTATCCTCTCGCACTGAGGATACCTCTGAGGGGGAGGGAATGCCAGTTAGGAAGAGGCAGGTGTTAGTAGTGGTTGATTCGATTGTTAGAAACATAGATAGTTGGGTTTGTGATGACCGGGAGAACCATATGGTCACTTGCCTGCCTGGTGCGAAGGTTGCGGATCTCTCGAGGCATCTAGATAGACTTATGCGTAGTGGTGGGGAGGAGCCGGTGGTCGTGGTACATGTAGGTACCAATGACGTAGGGAAGGGTAGGAGTGATGTCCTGGAGGCCAAATTTAGGCTGCTAGGAAAGAGACTGAAATCCAGGACCTCTATGGTGGCATTCTCGGAAATGCTTCCAGTTCCACGTGCAGGGCCGGGTAGGCAGGCAGAGCTTCAGAGTCTCAATGCGTGGATGAGACGATGGTGTAGGGAAGAGGGGTTTGGATTTATTAGGAACTGGGGACACTTTTGGGACAGGGGGAGCCTATACAGGAAGGATGGGCTCCACCTAAACCAGGGTGGAACCAGACAGCTGGCACTAAACATTAAAAAGGCTGTAGAGCAGTTTTTAAACTAAGAGATGGGGGAAAGCCGATTGGTGCGGAGATGCACGTAAATCGGAGGGAGACTTCTCTTAGAGGAGAATCCATTGATAGAGAGTCTCTAAGCTGTAGTCAGAAAGAGAGGAGGGGAGAGGGCAAACCATGGGCCAGAGCAGACAAACAACCGCACACAAAGGAATCCAATGCACCAGGGAAGGGCAGACAAATAAGCAGTGGCAAATTTTTAAAGTGCTTCTACACAAATGCTAGGAGTCTGACTAATAAGATGGGTGAACTAGAGTACCTAGTATTAAATGAGGAGACTGACATAATAGGCATCACTGAAACCTGGGGGAATGAGGAAAATCTGTGGGACACAATCATACCGGGATATAAAATATATTGAAAGGATAGAGCAGGCCGGGTGGGTGGTGGAGTGGCACTGTATGTGAAAGATAATGTAGAATCAAATGAAATAAAAATATTAAGTGAATCAACATGCTCAATAGAATCGCTATGGATAGTAATTACATGCTCCAATAATAAGAAATTAGCAGTAGGGATATATTACCGACCACCTGACCAGGACAGTGATACTGACATTGAAATGCTGAGGGAGATTAGAGAGGCTACCAAAATAAAGAACTCTATAATAATGGGGGATTTTAATTATCCCCATATTGACTGGGTACATGTCACCTCAGGAAGAGAAGTGGAGATAAAATTTCTCAATGGCCTAAATGACTGCTTCTTGGAGCAGCTGGTGCAGGAACCCACAAGGGGAGAGGCAATTCTCGATTTAGTCCTGAGTGGAGTGCAGGATCAGGTCCAGGAAATAACCATTACAGGACCGCTTGGGAATAGTGACCATAATATAATAACATTCAACATTCCTGTGGTGGGTAGAACCCCTCAGCAGTCCAGCACCCTGGCATTTAATTTCAAAAAGGGGAATTACACAAAAATGAGGAGGCTAGTTAAACAGAAATTAAAAGGCACAGTGACTAGAGCCAAATCCCTGCAAGCTGCATGGAAACTTTTTAAAGACACCATAATAGAGGCCCAACTTAAATGTATACCCCAAATTAAAAAACATAGCAAGAGACCTAAAAAAGTGTCACCGTGGCTTAACCACCATGTAAAAGAAGCAGTGAGGGACAAAAGGCATCCTTTAAGAAGTGGAAGTCCAATCCTAGTGAGATAAATAGAAAGGAACACAAACACTGTCAAATCAAGTGTAAAAATGTAATAAGAAAAGCAAAAAAAGATTTTGAGGAACGGCTAGCCAAAAACTCAAAAAGAAATAACAAAATGTTTTTTAAGTACATTAGAAGCAGGAAGCCTGCTAAAAAAGCCTGTGGGTCCCCTAGACGATCGAACTATAAAAGGTGCAATCAAGGACGATGAAGCCATTGCAGAGAAACTAAATGATTTCTTTGCTTCAGTCTTCACGGCTGAGGACGTTGGGGAGATTCCCAAATCTGCACCGTCCTTTGTGGGTGACGAATCTGAGGAACTGTCCCGGATTGAAGTGTCATTAGAGGAGGTTTTGGAACAAATAGAAAAACTTAATGTTAACAAATCTCCGGGACTGGATGGCATTCATCCAAGGGTTCTAAAAGAACTCAAATGGGAAATTGCTGAACTATCATCTGTGGTTTGTAACCTATCCCTTAAATCGGCTTCCGTACCTAATGACTGGAAGGTAGCTAACGTGACACCAATATTTAAAAAGGGCTCCAGAGGCGATCCGGGCAATTACAGACCGGTAAGTCTAACTTCAGTACCGGGCAAATTAGTCGAAACAATAGTAAAGAATAAAATTGTGAAGCATGTAGAAGAACATAATTTGTTGGACAAAAGTCAACATGGTTTCTGTAAAGGGAAATCCTGTCTTACTAATCTATTAGAGTTCTTCGCATGTTTGTTAACCCCTTCAGACAAGGGGGATCCAGTAGATATAGTATACTTAGATTTTCAGAAAGCCTTTGACAAGGTCCCTCACCAAAGGCTCTTGTGTAAATTACATGGCCATGGGATAAGAGGGAAGGGCCTTTCTTGGATTGAGAACTGGTTAAAAGACAGGAAACAAAGGGTAGGAATAAATGGTAAATTTTCAGAATGGAGAGGGGTAACTAGTGGTGTCCCCCAAGGGTCGGTTCTAGGACCAATCCTGTTCAACTTATTCATAAATGATCTGGAGAAAGGGGTAAGCAGTGAGGTGGTAAAGTTTGCAGATGATACCAAACTGTTTAGGATAGTCAAGACAGAAGCAGACTGTGAGGGACTCCAAGAAGATCTCACCAAACTGAGTGATTGGGCAACAAAATGGCAAATGAAATTTAATGTGGATAAGTGTAAAGTAATGCACATCGGGAAAAATAACCCCAACTATACGTACAGTATGATGGGGGCTAATTTGGCTACGACAAATCAGGAAAGAGATCTTGGGGTTATCGTGCATAGTTCTCTGAAAACTTCCACACAGTGGAAGGCAAATAGGATGCTAGGAATTATTAAGAAAGGGATGGAAAATAAGACCCAGAATATCTTACTGCCCCTGTATAAAACTATGGTACGCCCACATCTTGAATACTGTGTACAGATGTGGTCTCCTCACCTCAAAAAAGATATTTTGGCCTTGGAAAGGGTTCAGAAAAGGGCAACTAAAATGATTAGGGGTTTGGAACGGGTCCCATATGAGGAGAGGTTAAAGCGACTGGGGCTTTTCAGTTTAGAAAAGAGGAGACTGAGGGAGGATATGATAGAAGTATATAAAATCATGAGTGGTGTGGAGAGGGCCAACAAAGAAAAGTTATTTATTAGTTCCCTAAATAGAAGAACTAGAGGACACCAAATGCAATTAATGTGTAGCAGCAGGTTTAAAACTAATAAAAGAAAGTTCTTCTTCACACAGCATGTAGTCAGCCTGTGGAACTCCTTGCCAGAGGAGGCTGTGAAGGCTAGGACTATAATAGAGTTTAAAGAGAAGCTAGATAATTTCATGGAGGTTAGGTCCATAAAAGGCTATTAGCCAGGGGATAAAATGGTGTCCTTGGCCTCTGTCTGTCAGAGGCTGGAGAGGGATGGCAGGAGACAAATCGCTTGATCATTGTCTTCGGTCCACCCTCTCTGGGGCACCTGGTGCTGGCCACTGTCGGCAGACAGGATACTGGGCTAGATGGACCTTTGGTCTGATCCAGTACGGCCATTCTTATGTTCATTTCACCTTTGTGTGTCTCAGTTTCCCCAACTGTAAAATGGACAAAATGACATTGAGGTCCTTTACAAAGCATTTTGAGATCTGTAAATGAAGAGCTATATACTTATTGTTATTAGATTTAAAGGGGGGTTGCCTTTTTTCCTTCCTTATGAAGTATAAAGAAGTTGAAAGGTGATTCTTTTCAAATGCAAATTCATAAAAAGAGAAAAATGAAAATAGGCAAAGGGGGGGACGCAAGAAATAAAGGTGTAGAATCCATGGTTTCCCACTATATCAAACTTTGGAATATCAAGTACAATGTCCTCCCTTTTAGAAAATTGTGGACCACGATGCTAGACCATAACAATCAGAACCAAAACCCCACACTCTATTTCCTATTTACTAGTGATGTGACAAACCCTAGCTAACACCTCCTCCAATTTCTATAACTGGTTTACTTCCTAGTGTTACAAATAAACTGTAAGACATTAGAGGGCACATTAAAGTTCCCTTTCAGTTTTGCTTTGTATATTTGAGAGCCTTTTGCATGCAGCTGCCCATCATTTTCGTGCCTCTTCCACGTAACAGAGAAGTGCGATTGGTGAACCATGAAAAGTAAAACCATGGAAAACCACGAAAACCCACTAAAGCTCATGGTACCCTCTACATGTTTTGTTAGTCTATAAAGTGCTACCAGACCAGTTTTTGTTTTTTAAGTTTATCCTGTACAGACTAACTCGGCTACCCCCTGAAGCAGCATGAAAAGTAGCCAGGGATACACCAGCCCCTGAAACTGCCCAGACTCCCAAATGAAAGCGACCCAGCCAGCCCGCAAGGAAACGCTCCCGCCCGCATCCACACTGTTTGCCCTGCATACACAAACAGCGAAGCATTCTCCAGAGGTGTCACCACTAGGCAGGCGGTCGTTTAATCCTTTGTCCCCTCTTCCCCCCTCCCCAACGAGCCACGTGAACTGATGCTCCCCGCCCCCGCGCAGAAAACAGCTTGTGCCTCCCCTCCCCGCCCACCAAACTCGCTCTGGGTCTCCACGCCCCGGAACAAGCATAGCCCAGGCTCCCTGCTACTCACCTGGAGGCGTCCCTGGAGGAGAACTCCGGCCAAGGCTTCCTGCAGGGCTGCTGTGCAGGGCGAGAGGACTGCCTGGGCCTGGCAAGGCCAGCGGTATCCCGCTCGCTGTGGCCCGCCCAGAGCGGCTCCTTGCCCGTGGCCATCGCACTGCGCTACAGCAGATAGGGCTGCTGGCTCCCGCTGCTCCCCAGAGCCACCCTGCGAAGAGGGGAGGGGCGCGGCAAGACATAGCGGGAGAGCTTCATTTCAATCAAAATACCCGCGCTGGCTCCAAGGCGCTGTGGTGGAAACAAAGTGGCGGGTGCAGAAGCGAGCACAGCGAGGCGATGCCGGAGTGACCGTGCCGGGGCCACTTTAACTCAACTACCCGTGCAGCGTGAGACTCTTCAGTTACACGAGCACGACTGGTTTTTCCGTAGCAGCCCCCGCCCTTGCCCTTCCGGCACACTTAGCAGCAGCCAGCAGTTGCTCGTGGCCATGCCTCCTTATTCACTGCACACCCCGGGCAGCGGGGGAAGCCGCTTGGGGAGACTAGTCCCCCAGCCCTGCCTCTTCTGCACCCAGAGCCCCACCCCGTGGCCGCTGGCCCCTGCCCCATGCTAACGACCTCCTACCCCCGAGCCTGACCGCCAGAGGCCCTGGCAGCGCAGCCCCAGTCCTGCACCCCAAAGTGCCGGGCCGCGCAGCCCCAGCTTCCCCAGGCACTTAGCAAGAGACTGAGCTTCCCCGGCAAGGGCGTCCGTGGCTTAGGCGGGGGAAAGCGCCAGTCTGGCTCCGCCCACGGAGCGCCTGCTGTAGGCGAATTGGCGGCGTTGTGTTGCTGCCCGCAGCGCCCACCCTCCCTGTGCCATGGGGGGCTCGGGTCACGCCGCCGCCGCGCTCCCCGGTGCTCTGGAGATGCTAGGGCGCGTGCCTGCTTTTCCCCTCCCTGGGGTGGGGGCGGGGCTGCCTCCCGCAGCCGCACCGACCCCTGGGCTCCCCAGGCTGTGCTGCCCAGCGTGGCTACCAGCAAGCAGCCCCTCCAAGCCTCCAGCGCTGGGCAGCTGGCACAGCCAAACTGGCGCCAGGGCAGGGGGTGGCACAAAGGGAGTGGCCACTGCATCAGGCAGCAGAGTGTGGCCCTGGAGGTGCACCACAGCCCCCATCTCCGCACCTCCGGCACCAAAACAGACAGGAGGGGCCTGGAGCATAAGCAGGGCCTGGGCCCAGGGGGGCATGTAGCAGGTCATCCCCTGTGAGCTCCTCACCAGTCACCTTTGCTTTTCAGTGTGCAACTTCAGAGACCTTCAACCTGATTTATAAGAGCACTTAGCATTTATATAACACTTATATGTTCAAAGCTCCCATTGACTACAGTTGCAGCTGTGAGTGCTCAGGGCTTCTAAAAATCCGCCCCTAGTTGTCTCAATTTGAGCACTCAGAAAGTGAGGAACACCCAATTAGTGACCAGCTGTGAAAAGTTTGGTGTTCCTGACTTGCCTAGGGGAACGTGCAGGGATAAACATTACACTGTTTTTAGAGGGGCAAATCCTATTCTCCTGCTACAGCCCAAGAACTGTCAGCTTTTCCTCCCCAAGCCCCAAAGGAGTTATATACCCCTGATTATTGTAGGGGCCCATGCCCCAGCCCAGCAGAATGGGCAGTGGGTATAATAAGCCAGGGAAGGTGGTGGGTTGAAGGAGGGCTAGCAATGACTCAGCCCAATGTGGGCAGGCAGGGGCTCTTCCTGTCTGAAGGGCCAATCAAGGCTTCTCCTTTTACGGGGGGGGGGGGGGTCTTCAGGGCTCCAGCATACAGGAGCAGGTCCTTGGGCAGAAGGGGCAGGGGCCTGCTAATGTGTGGAGCATGCCATGCTCATCACAAATACCATTTTTAAGCAGAACACATTTAAGATCACCTGCAAAAATCCTCAGTCCAAACACTGGCACCTTCTTGACTATTTTATAGTCAGAGATTGGAACTATGCTAGCATCCATATAACACAACTGAGAGAGAGATTGATCACTGTTTGACAGACCATCGATGAATAAAATCAATCACGTACCTGCAGTTTGCTCCAAACGGTCTGAGAAATTCTCTAAAATGCCTGATAATATCAGTGACATTCAAGAGCACTGGGCTCAATTTAAAAATACCATTCACAACGCATGTGCTGAAACCATAGGATATCCCACTCATCAGCATCAAAATTTGTTTGATGAAAATCCTAGTATTAATTCATCAGAAAAGAAATGCATTTTGTAACTAGCAAAATGATTCCTCTAAGATAGTGGTGCTCAAACTTTTTTCATTCGTGACCCCCACCCCCCAAAAAAAACATGCCAGGAACATTGTGTTGCAGCCCCTTTAATTTGAAATTCCAGTCTGTTCCCCTGCCACTCCCCCTGCCTCCGCCACGTGTACGCTGAGCCGGGAAAAGAAAATGTTGGCCGGCTGTTGCGACCCCACAGGAGGACAGCCCTTGGGGCCTGCGACCTATGGATTGTGCACCACTGCTCTAAGAAATAAACATGAGGCCTATCACCTGCTTAAAGCCAAAATTCAAAGGAAGCTGCATGACTTCAAAAACAAGTGGAAGGTCTTTGAGATCCAGGGTTTAATAGACCAGGATGATGACAAACTTCCTTCAAGCAACCAACGCTACATATGGGCCAAGTTCCAAAGGCCCAACTCCCTTACATTCCCAGGATAGCTCCAACCTGCTCAAGGACAATGTAACCATTAAAAACACTGGAAGGAACACTTTGAGTGCCTGCTAAAGGACAAATCCACGATCTCTGAAGACACCATTGAGTTTATTCCACAATTATTTCCTAGGAACCAGCAGAGGGAAAATTGAGAATACAGGAGACAGTTGCCAGGCTCTCAGTTCCTGTGTCTTGTGCCCCAACATCCAGGGGAAGCACCTGAAGGGAGAATCCTGCTTAGCCCTACAGCTCTGCAATGGAGCATGGTCAGTGCAGATGGAATCTTCAGAGAATTTATCTGTCAAATTCTATAACAAGTCTTTGCTGAGCATGTGAAAACTGAGATTTTTCAGAAATTTATAAATTGGCCAAATTTGATTAGTTTTTCCTGGGACCAGCAAAAGGTACATCGTAGGTACAAATGCTACCCCATCTCAAGCCCACACCAAACCATGAGGGCACCAGAGCTCCCCTATGAAATGGCTGTATAACTTATTTTAACAGGAAGAAGAAAAAATGTATTTTTCCCTAAATCTCATGCTATGAAAGAGCACAACCATTTTTGCCGAAACTTTCCCCAAAAATCTGGGCACATGTACAGGAAATTTCAGCCTCAATAGTTACATTTGGCAAAGGAAAGAGGGTCTTATCATGGGAAGTGATGGACAACCTTATGACCAGGCAACACTGTCCACTTTGCCCATAATACAGTAGGAGAGCTAAATAAACATGACACTGTCAATAGCTATGTTGCCAGCTCTTGTGATTTTTATCACAAGTCTTGCAACATTCTGTGGGTTTTTTTTTCTTAAAATACTAGACCCTGAAGTCCTGTGATTGCAGGAGAATTTCAGCTTTCATTTACAACTTTTCTAGCCCTTATGGCTGCAGACAACCCTAAATACTCTAAAACCACTAGGCAAATGAAAAGACCCCCAACATCTTTTTAAAATGTCATGATTTTTAATCCAAATCTATGAGCACAAGCTGGTTTACAATTTACCTCCCATCCTCAAAGACAGTCATAGATGGAAAAGCCTCAAATCATACAATGTAGAATTATTGATGCTCCTTTGGCAGTTGATTTTCTCTATAATCTTCCTATTTTTAATATTTTTACTAATGCTGTCTTACAGTGCCAGCTGATCAATATCATCCACAGTTAAAGGGAAACAATAACATTTTCCCCCCCAATCTATCACAGCAGCCACCTACAGCCTTCGGAAATCCTACAGCTCTTAGATCTGGTGAAGCAAGCCCCCAGTGGCCAGTCTAGTGCAGCACCACCGGCCCTAAGGCAGCTGTCCCACCTCCACTGCAGAAATGAATCTGCGCCAGTAAACTGTTTCTATAGCAGCAGCAAAGCTGGCAAACAGGGCTGGGCAGAGATAGCACGAGTTTCCAACCTGCCAAGGCTTCTAGGCTGATATTCTTCTGCTCTGCTCCTTCTGAATGATACATGTAGGAGATGCAGCCTGGTAAGTCCCAAAGCCCAGCAATGCTGCCTATGAATAACCAGTGTGTCATCAGTGCTGGGGAGGGGGGGGGGTCTGGGGGAGGACTGCCCTTGAGACTAGGCTATAATGAAAATACTGCTCTGATAGAGGCAAGTTACAAAGGAGAGCAGTTGGCCATTTTACTTTATTTTCAGACAAAAATGGGCTGTGGCATAGAATAAAAATGCCTCCCCCTCCACCCCCACTGTAATCAAACTAGGGATGTTAAATTATGTGTAATCAGCTAATCGAGTAGATGATGGAATTTCCATCAACTACTCGATTATTCAATAAGGAGGGAAACTGCAGAGGCGCCGCAGGGTTAGCTCCTGGCCCTGGGAACTAACCCTGCTGTGGCTCTGTCTTTTAAATGTATTAAGAGCAGTCAGGCTCTTAATATATTTAAAAAGCAGAGGCACACTGTCTGGGACCAGGCGCAAGCTGGAAATCAGTTGATTCCCGGCTCATGCCCGGTCCCCCACTACACATCTGCCTCCCCTGCTCTCCCAGACGGTGCTGGGAAGAACCTGCTTTTAAGCCGACTCCCGCTCCCTCCCTTGCTGCCTCTCTCTCAGAGGCAGCAAGGGAGGGGGGAGTAAGCAACTAGTCGAGTCACTACCTGACTACCCGATAAGCATGCCTACTTAATGTTTCACTTTACTATGTATGTGAATTGGAGCAGGGCCGGCCCAAGGTATTCTGGCACCCCGGGCACAGGCGCACGGTGCCGCCCCGGGTGCATGGCACATGCGCGGGCCTGCCCATGGGGAGCGGGCCCGCCCCCGGGGCGCACGGCGCAAGCGCAGCCCAATCCAGCCCGGCCGTCGCTGCTGGCGCGTGCGTCGGGCTGCGTAGGGCCCCGCGGCCGTAGGGGGAAGGGCGTTGCTGACTGGCGCCGCAGGGATGCGGGCGGGCCGGCGCTGCGGGAGCCGGGCGCGCAGCGCCTGATGGCAGCTGTAAGGGATGCCGCGCGCCCCTTACAGCTGCCATCAGGCGCCCCCTATCGGTTGGCGCCCTGGGCAGCTGCCCGGCTCACCCATGCCTCTGTCCAGCCCTGAATTGGAGTGTGCATTAGCAATATTTAGGCTGCTTGAGTTTTAAGAAATTTTCTTCTCTAAATACAAATTCTTACTCAAAGCCACCCCAAACTGTCTCTTTTTAAAATAAAATATGTGAATTTCAGTGAAACAAGTGCTTGGTATTAATCACAATTAAAGATAATCTTATTTCTGAACATTTGTGACAGAAAACAGAGTGAATCAAAACTGTCAACAAGGTTAAAAAAACCCAGAGTTTAGAAATCTAGAAGGTGTATATTATTGTAATAACACAGCATAGTCAAACATAAGACCAAAAAACCCCCACAGGGCGAGAAGTAAGAATGTCAGCCCAATTCTGCCAACCTTGTTCATGTGCATAATACTATCACAGTATTGCAATCAGTAGGATTAGATCCATGGACAAGGTGATCAGAATTTAACACTTCAGGATGTATCTAATCATAAGGAAAATTGATTCCATGCATCAAACCTTTGAATTTTAAAGATTATGTCAAATATCTGTATCAATGATATAGTCTAGTGTGTATAACTGAGTGTACTGCATCATCTTTAATTCCAGAAAAGTCAAAGGAATTCGCTACTTCAAAAATGACTCACACACGCAACTTGGCACCTAGTTTCAAGTGAGTAGAACAGCATAACATCCCTTAGGGATTTTCTGTGAACTCTGTTTCAAAAAGGTACTTAGTGAATACTTGGATGGACAGCATTGAATTATAGTCTGACTATATGTGCACATTACCTATTGCTGGAGCCCAACTGGTTCTTTACTTGTATAGATCTCTCTGACTTTTTGTACACAATAAAGCTACTAACAACTCTTCCCCAAATTAAACTACCTTTTAAAATTGCTTTCCTGGCATATGAGAAGTTTAGAATCCCTTAGTGTCTCTTGTTTAACAGATTATTATTTAGATCATCTCAAAAGTGTGTTAAATGGCTTGTTAGTGTAGACAAATGTCACAGAGTCCGTGTCCCAAAGAATTTACAGTCAGACAATGTGTAAAAGGAGAAGGAGACAGTATAGAAGTTAGGAAACAAGCTACAGACTAACAGTTGGATTTTGCAGCACTCTGGCCCTGATCTAACAAGGCACTTAATTTTAAATACGATTAATTCCATTTGACTCAGTAGGACTATTCACTTAAGTGCTTTGCTGGGTTGAAGCCAGAGCAAAGATGTTAAGCTTTCCCCTTTCCCCCCCAATTTTCTAAGGTCAGGTCTCTCATAAACCCCCCTCTGAGAGGGTAATAATATATCTATGATTAGATTACCATGTCTTACTAAATAAAGTGCATTGTCCATCATTGCAGGGTTTTTCCTCACATACACCCTGATGAGAACTTGTGTGCCATTAGGGGTATGTGTACTGCAGTTTGAAAACCACTGCCATAAAAGATATGCCCTCACTCACTTGGTCACTGCAATATCCAGCCAGAAGGAAGGCAGTAGAAGAAAGTGTAAGAGAGGAAGACATACCTCATGCAGCAGAGTCATTAGGAAAATGGTATTGCATTGTGAGCACTGATGTTGTGTTTGCAAGAGAATCCCCAGAGGACCCAAGGTAGTGAGGCATTTATGTTTTTTTAAATGTATCACTTCTCCACATAGCCTATAACAAAACTAGATTTTTTTTCTTTTTAAGGAAGCTTGAAATTCCCTGTTTCTGGGCAAACTAGATTATTATAGTTAACACTGCTAACTCATTGCCGCTCATTAAAAGAGGGATAAAAAAAGAACAGCTTAATTTAATGGCCTCAGATTTCACTTTTGTATCATTTTACAATACTTCAGACCAGTAGAAATGTTTCCATGATTTAAATTCCAGTGGAAATAGTGTTTCTTTAAGCTAACCCAGTCACAGGTGATTTGTGGTAGCACATGGGAGGTCCCTACGCTCCTGCCAAAATCCCTTAATTGCTAAATAGGGTGCCTCCTTATGCCCTCTCTCTCTTCCTCTATGTGGCCCTCTCTGCACCCCCGCCCTTCACAGGCACAAGTTGCCTATGCTCATAGTGCTTGCAGCCCAGTCATCAGAGTACTGTGATAATGTATGAATACTAAAACTGGCTAGAAATACCACTGAGACGGATTTGTTCCTCTATGTGTCTAACAAGCATAATGCTTAAATATATATTTTTAATATTAAAAATGAAAGAACATACAGTGGAGTTAACAAAATGAGCCAGGAGTTGGACTATTTCACTCTTTTCATCAGAGAAGCATGCAAAGGGTGCCTTGAGAAACTGTGGGAGAACTTCCTTGAATATCCCCTCCCAGGAAAGGAGTTAAGGCCCTGTGAAGTTTGGTGGAGCCATGTATCCACTGCTCTGATACTAGTCTCTCCTACCCTCTTGCTAACCCAGCTCTGCTAAGAACATTTATACCCTTCCACACCCACACATTTATATCCCCTTCACTCATAGGGCTGGAGCTTAGGGCCTCAGCTATTTAGCAAATAAAAGTTTTAGGGCTAGATTATGGCAACTTCAGGGCCATAAAGGAGCCATAACTGTCCTGGGGAGAATTTCCCTATGTCAGCAGCGATGCAGGACTGTCATAAATGCCCCCCCCCCCCCCATGGCAATGTAGGGAGTACTGAGATACAGAGACAAAAAGAGAGAGAGAGAGAGAGACTGACTATCTGACAGGAATTTCTGGGCTGCTTCACAGCCATACTGTAAATTAGAGCAGCTTAGAAGCTGCTAAAACATATGTTTATGCCTATAGTGGCCCCCACAGCAGGCCTGTATCCAAGGAGAAGGAAGGTGCAAAAGATACATGAAGTCACCTTCACCCAGCCCTACTCCCTGAGTCCCAGGCTGCACCTGCAGAGCTATGGCACAGCTGCAAAGCAGTGTCTCATTGTTTAAGCTGCAGCTGTGGTGACTGGATAGCCACAGAGGCCATCAATAGTGTGAAATGGGAGGTGGAGAAGTCCCAAGAGGTAGAGAGACAACTGCCAGAACAACCCTCGTGGGCAGGGGTAAAGGGCAAGGAGATGAGAAAATGTCTGAAGGGATTCAGAAGATTGAGCACAGCTGAGAGAACACCCTGTCCTGGAGATCACAACTTGCAGATAGCAGCCAAGGCTCAGCACAGCATTCAAACTAGGGATGTCAGCATATAGACAACTACGCAATTAACCAATAAGCCTGGGCTTAATCAGTTAATTCTGTCAACTACATGCTCCCCATTCTTGCTGCCTCTGTATCAGAGGCAGCAAGGAGAGGACAGGGAAGGTGGGAGTCAGCTGTTAAGCCGGTTCCCCATGACCACCAGATCCCAAGGAGCCGCTTGCCTCCCCCCACCCCCCAGGGCAGGGCAGGTGGAGTTGGTACACGCAGAAAGCTGGCTGCCTGCACATATTAGCTCTTATCAGCCACTTGCTCCCCACACACACACATGCTGCTGCCTGTCAGACACCAGCACAATGGGGGAAGGGGGACAGGCAGGCACCAATACACGTGGGGAGCCGGCTCCTACCTGCCACCCCACACTGCTGCCTCTGATGCAGGAGCTGGGCCAGGAGTGCACTGACTGCCGGCCCGCCCCGAGGACTATCGAATAATTGATTGATTGAGCTTCCGCAGTTAGCAAACCGCCACTGGGGAAGTGTGGGAACTCCAAGTTGCTGTAGGATTGGCCCGTATGTCTACACTGCAATTAAACGTCCTTGACTAGCCTACGCCAGCTGACTTGGTCTCACTGGGCTCAGGCTCTTGGAGCTGTTTAACTGTGGTGTAGATGCTCAGACTCAAGTTGGAGCCCAGGCTCTAGGTCCCTTGAGGAGGGAGCCCAACCAGCTGGCAAGGATCAGTTAGTTATTTGTTTTTAATTACGGAATAGACATATCCTCAGAGAAACTGGCTTGAATGCTGGTTCCAATCACCTTTTGAATTTGGATAATGGAGGGGGGGAGGTCATTAATTTGGTTTTTCATCTAAGATAGGAAAATGCTTATTTGAAAATAAATCAGTGAGGATACATGGTCTATTTATGCTATAAATATTGAAGTGTCTTAAAGTCAAAAAGTTAACTTAGACTGGAAGTTACAGTCAGTGTAGAATCTGAAGCTCTTATCTGTTGAAGTCAGAACTAAAGGCAAAAAATA
Organism: Pelochelys cantorii; assembly: GCA_032595735.1. NCBI lineage: Eukaryota > Metazoa > Chordata > Testudines > Trionychidae > Pelochelys > Pelochelys cantorii. The sequence goes on from CM064327.1 coordinate 51,164,084, forward strand.
TGGACTTGCATATAGAGCAAGTGTTTTTCTGTCCCGGCCACTGAAAACTTGTGTATCAAGGAGAAGATAAAATAAACTAAGGCTTTGCTGAAAAAAAGATCTGTTCCAGCTGTAGCTCAAGGCTTACTAAAAATAAAAACAACTAAACCAGAACAAAACATAGGCATGTAGCCATCTTTGACTTTGATTATATTGCCATCCAAAGGCCCATTACTTGGTAACAGGAGCCAGTAAGATGAAAGCAGAAGATGAGATTCCACACTTACCTCTTGGTTTTTATAACAGGCTTATTTGCCACTGCTTTCATAAATGTAACAGACACTTTAAGAGGGGCTCAGGTTGATTTTCAAGGGAGCAGCAAGTACAATTGCCACTGTGGGTTTAGTATCTGGAGTATGTTGGAGTATGCTCTGTGGGGGGGGGGGGGAAAGATATCCCTCGCTTTTGTTTTTCTTTCTCTCTGTGCAGACAAATAGACACACTGAGTTCAATTGAGGCAGAGTACATAAAGAACCTACAGAAAGAAGTCTACCTACTGGAACTCGAGACATCATTTTTATATCCTTTAAATAATATAAGTTTGGGTGTTGTTAAACAGCTGTTGATTCCCTGACAGAATACCATATTGCATCTGATAGATAATTACAAAAAGTTGCATGTGTTTGGGAAACTGTACTTAATTCTCCTGCTAGAAAAAAAACCCAACATAGTTGAATCATTTCATTTATTGTAGGACACAAAAACAATTCCTTTTGTGTGGTGGTTGTCTGGAACATGTACATGAATTCCCTTATTTGGGAGAATACAGGCCTCATGGGCATGCTGGTATCTTAGTTTGAGAGAAAATTGAATTCTACAGAGAAAGGACTCTCACCACTGGGGATGGAGTATAGCAGAGACTGTGACAGCCCCTCTCTCAGACTGAACTTTTGTCTAGGATACAAAGTTTACTTGCCTGTTTAGAGACTATGGTCTATACTACAAAGTTAGATTGATGCAAGGCAGTTTATGTCAACCTAGCTGTGCCTGTGTTTACACTTAAATTGATCACCCACTATTGTAAGCTCCCCGTTATACTGACATCCAGGGCTGGACTAAGGGGTGGGCTAGCCGGGCAGCTGCCCAGGGCACCAACCTACGGGGGGCGCCCGGCTCCCGGCGGACTGCAGCGGCTGCCCGGGACGGGGGACATGTTAACCCCCGCAGCACCGGCCAGCAGTGCCCTTCCCCCCGCAGCCACAGGGCCCTGCACAGCCAGGCGCAGCCCGCCCCAGGGGCAAGCCCACACATGCATCGTGCGCCTGAAGGCGGGGCTGCATGTCCCAGGGGCGGTGCCACGCGCCTGGGGCCCGGGGCACCAAAATGGCTCGGGCCGGCCCTGCTGACATCATAACACCATCACCCCAAGCAGCACAGTGTCATGGTTGATGTACTTAGGTGTATAACTTGCCCGTGCAGACACTGTGTTAGTTAGGGTTGACATAATTGTCCTCCAGCAGCTATCCCACAATGCCCCACCCTGGCTGCTTTGGTCCCTACAGTGATCTCCAGTGCCTAGGAGGGGGTCACAGAGAGTAGATGCCCTCCTCCTCCTCACCTTTAAAGTCCTGCAAATTATGTAAATTCTTTTTTCTGGGTGTCTGGCTTCGTGAGCATATCTCACAGCTCTCTGTTGTTGAGTGCAACTGGCCAGCTGATCCACGTCAGCAACATACTCCAGATGCACTCTTGCATGAAGTAGACAGGAGATACTGGATCTCCTGTGCCTATGGGGAAAAGAGGACACCGCTATGAAGCAGATGTAGAAATGCAGACATCTACAAGCAGGTTGCTCAGGGGAAAGGGTATGACAGGGACTGGCAGCAATTCCACATGAAAGCGAGGACCTGTGGCTGACATACTTGAAGATCAGACACACCAAAAATTGATCCACTGCTGAGGTCACAGACGAGCTGCTTTTACATGCCAGGTAGTCTGCAATTGTCGGCTGAAAGTTTCTAAGGATGGCTGCCTGATTTCTTCTTCTGTGGTCAGGCACTTTCCCATGACACTCAGCAGTTACTTCAGCAGGCAGCATTGCAGTACCCAGATGAGCAGCAAACGGGCAGTTGGTGCACAGCTTCATGAGCAAGGGGTCAGCCAGGTCCCCCAGGATTACTCTGAGCATTTCAGTGACCAGCCCACACTGATGGTGGCAAAGTGTCCCCACTAATCCACCAGTACTTGCATAACCATAGAGAAGCAGTCTTTCTTCGGATAGGCTGGTGGTCTGGGGAAGCCCACTGTTGCAAAACCATCACAGTTTGGGAAGCCCATTGCTGCAAAACCATCCACTCTGTCCTTCATGTTGCCAAAAGTCACAGTTTTGCATACCAGGAGGTGATTAATGGCCCTGCACACTTGCATCACAACACCAGGTGGATTTCCCAATTCCAAGCTGATGCCTGACCGATCAGGAACAATCTAGCATTGCAAGTTTCCACAGCCTGATCACCATTTGCTTCTCCACTGGCAGGGCAGCTCTCATTTTGGTGTCACTGCACTGACGAGCTGGGGCAAGCTCAGCCCACGTATCCAGGAACAAGGTCTTGTACAGCTAAAAGTTCTGCCACCACTTCTTGTCCCAAAGCTCCATTATGATGTGATCCCACTAGTCAGTGCTTGTTTCTTGGCCTAGAAGAGCAGCATCCACAGCTGCTTCATGAATAGGGCAAAGATTAGTCACAGGTATTTTACAAGTCATGGACAGGGCATGGGTGGTAAACAAAATTCACAGCCTAGACCGGTCCCTGCTCTGAGGAGGGGACTCTAGGCGTGTTGCAGGTGTCCCAGGGAAGGGGGTGGCTCAGGCACTGCTGGTGATTTGGGTCGGCAGTGTGCAGCGCAGGATTGCCACTAGTGCTCTGGGACCCAAGACCACCATCACTGCTGCTCTGGAATGAGTGGGGATGTGGTAGCCTGCTACCGTCATTGGAGCTCTGGGTGGAGGTGAGGCATGCAGTGGCCCTAGTCTGCCCCCAATAGTACTGGCTGCTGCAGAAGTCACAGAGGTCCCCACCAGTCATGGAATCCGAGACCAAGTCACAGCCTCATCTTTGAACACCACCAACAACGTGGAACCGGTTCTCGCCATGTCCCACATCAATCTGTCCTCTAGAGAACTGGAACATTCCCCACTCATTCAGTTCCTTCTGTGGCTCTACAAATATTCCAGTGCATACCTCCTGTGCTTGCAATGCTCCTCACAACAACAGTGCAGAACTGGGCAGGCTCCATACTTCTGTCAGAGATGGAGGAGAGCAAAGTGCACCACCCGAGTTTGTGAGCTTTTGGGGAAAAGGCATAAAAATGATAGGATACAGTTCATATTATGGATGGAGACAGTTGCAAACTGCCAAGTAGACCCTATGCTCCTTGTCATCCCTGCATAACTAGTGTCAGCCCTGTCATGTATTGCCAAAGCCTCCCAAAGACAGTGCCCTGGGAACAGTGCCAAGTCGCACAGTGGATGCCTACGCATGGTTCACCATGCTCTGCAGCAAGCCAAGCACACCTGATGACTACACACATCATCAACACAAGGAGCCATGTACAAATGCACACAAGCAATATGCTAACTGAAATGGCTGCATGCCGATGTAACTTGAGGTGACGTACACTTGTAGTGTAGACACAGCCTATGAAATGAATGATTATGTCACTTCTCCCCACTCCCTACCAGGATTCTGAAATCAAATCAACCAGGATTCTAAAAAAAAAAAAAAAATATCTTAAACACGAGGGGCTGGTCTACACTGAAGGTTACATCTGCATAAAGCCAATGTTATACTGGTGTTGACAGTGCTATATTAACAGAAGAATTCTTCTGTTGACCTACCTACCTAACACCTCTTCAGGGGGATGAATTACCTTATGATGAGAGAACCCTCCCTGGTAAAGTGTCAGTAGTAGTTCTTCATTGCAAACACAGCAGTGCCATTGTAGAGTTTTAAGTTTAGACATAGCCAAAGTGTGATTGGGCAAGATAACACAGACCCACAACTATAAAATCATTAATCTGGTTTAAATCAAGAGCATGGCTCTGATCCTGTATTCTACATTTACCCAACTGATTTCAATGGGTGTTTTAGATGGTTACTGGGATCAGTCCTTCCCTAATCATCTAGATGAAGGACTAAGGTTTTTACATATATAACCAAACAGAAATTATCAACAACTGTCTGAAAAATAAATTTATTTATTGGAATTTGTTTTTTTAGCAAAACATTTAATTAGACTTGCAGAAGAAATAGCAGTCAGCTTAGACACAAAATCCGTATTGTAAGAAGGGTATTAGGGTTGTGGTACACTTGTTAAGATCCTTGTTTTTAAAATAAAAATGCTCTCTGGGCTGAAATTTATTGAATTGGAATCTTCCAAGAAAAATAATTTCTGGAGGCTCATTTGCTCCCTTTTGCTGCATATTGAGAGGGGAGGAAAAAAATCAGAGAGAAAATGGGTATGAGCATGGGCAGGGGTATGAGCATCACAGCAAGGGCAAAAAACGAACACGTCTGCCCCCACTACTTTCAGCTTTCTGTGAGCTGCTCCCTCCCCATTCACCCCTAAGTCCCACCCCATGCTCCCCTTTCCCCTACAGCCCCACTCTGCCTCTTTCCTTCCTCACCCTATCACCTCCCTCAAAGCTTTGCCTGCACCGCTGCCTCTGTCTGCCCCCCATTCCGGCCCCTCCTCAGAGCATGCCCCACCATCACTCCACCTTTTCCCATCCTCCTCTTCCCCCTAGCACTTCCCACCCACTGCACAGCTGGGTGGGCAGGTGGTGCTGGCAGGGAGGGAAGGATCTGGATCAGTAGAGCCCAGTCAACAGCTGCTTGGTGGGTGGCTTCCCGCCTCCCTCCCTGTTTTTGTTTCCGTAAATGATCCAGCCCTGAAGCACCCACACAGTTGGTGACTATGGTCCCCACTGCTACACAGACACTTGCAACCTCTCATCCACCACAACACAAGAGCTCAGCTGCACCTGACTGCTCACATGAGAGGGTGGAGAAGTCAGGAAACAGCTGTTCTACTTGGCACACTTCCCTTGAAAACTAGCCTGTTATTTGCTCTGGGCATCAGAAGCTTCCCTTTTTTGGGGAGTTTGCTACACCCTTGAGGGGATCTGCAAACCCAAGAGGCCAGCCAGTGGGAGGAGGTAGAGGTGGGGGTGGGCACAGACTGCTTCAGGGTTTTCCCCTGCTTATGCAAGAATCCCCAACCACACTCCCCTCAGATGTGCAGAGTGGATGTGGCAGAACAAAAGCCACACAGCTGTTTTAGCATGTCCTTCCTCCAGCAACATTTTACCTACACAAAGGAGGCCATTCACATTCTGAATCAGTGGAGCCTGTATTTGTTAGAGGGGAGACTATACGCAAAAAGTGCAGATGCACTTAGAAGGGCTCTCATTAAAACACATTATTTAAGATCACATGAAGGGTGGAAATTCACCCTTATATGCCAAAGGCTGATGCAGCTCCTGGGTGCCACTTAAGGCTTCAAAATACAGCCTCGGAAGGACTCAGGAGGTATCCAGACCTTAGGGGTGAATTTCCTCCTTGCTTGCATCCTTATCGCAGGTGCACACTTTGCTTTGCATGTAACCGGTTAACCAATACGCTATATTGGTTAAACTCCTGGCAGTTGCAAGCAGCCCACAGGCCTGGCCTCCGGTGGAGTGTTTAACCGTGAATTTCAATTGATTCCACAATTAGAATTTTTTTTTTAATTTTTACTTCCCTTGTCTGAAAGTTCAAAAACAGGGTACTGCCCTCTGTGCTTCACTGTACAGCATTAGTTCTTAGCAATGACTTATGGGAAACTAGGACTCTCAATTGGGGTGTGACTTTTTTTTTTTAAATGTATTTTCCCTCCGATTCCTTTTCGACCTGGACATTTTCCACACATTACACCTGAGGGCATTCTGTGCCAAAAATTAATTTTCTATGCACAATATTTTAAAATTCTGCAAATTTTATTTGTCAATAAATAAATGCTAACGCTCCAACATGGCAGTGAGGATCATGGGCCACTGGCTGCATGAAGGTAAGATCACCCTGCAGCCTCCCACCCCCCAGGTTATGAACTCAGTGGTGAGGCTGCACCTGGCCCTGACAGCACAAGGCGTAGGTAACACCCTGGGGCCATGTGCTCTTCACTAGGTGCGGGGCAGGTCCCAGTGCAGAGGGACTCAGCACTGGGGGGATCCAGGTGCACAGTGAGAGGATTGTGTGTGGGTCAGTCTGGGTGCAGGCAGCTCACTGGGGGTTCTAGGTGGGGAGATTTGGATGCACAGAGGCTTGTTGGGTGGGTTCCAGGAGCAGGAAGTAAGGAGACTCTGCAGCAGCTTCCAGGTGAAGTTTGTTGGGAATAAGCAGAGAGGACTGGGTGTGGAGGTCTCAGTGAGAGAGGCCTGGGTTATGGGTGCAGCCAGTTGACTGTCAATGGTGTGAGGGTCTGGATGTGGTGACTCAGGGTGGGGCAGATGAGTGGAGGTTTGAATGCAGGGAACTCAGTGGAGTGTGGTCTGCGTCCATGGGGTGAGGGTCCTTAGGCAGGGGGTCTGGGCACAGAGAGGCTCCAGCTGTAATGACTGAGGTTCAATGGAGTGGGTTTGGGATGGAGGGCTAGGAGAGCTCTGGATGCACCAGATGAGGTTTGGCAGAGGCATACTGATATGGTAGGCCTAGATGTACAGGGTTGGGTGGATAGGGGTGGGGATTAGGGTTACAGCAGAGAAGTGATGGAGGCAGGAAGCTAGGGAGGATGCTGAGCTTCATCCAGCTGGTGGATGGTCTAACATAGCTCTAGCCACTCCTTTCAGGGGAAGAGAAAGTCCCATCCTCTCCTGCCTCCTAGCAGCTGATCCTGGCTGAGGGTAGAAGCTACTGGTTGGATGTGTTCCCAGATCTGTTGTGATATACCCCTCTGCCAGCTACTCTGGTTGCCTACAACATTGTACTTGCAATGCTAAGGAGTGGTGTGTGACTTCTCTTGCAGCTTCCCTTTGCTTTCCTATCAGAAAATTAATTTTCTGCTGGGAAGCAAAGAAATCTGCAGGAGACATTAATTCTGTGTATGCATAGTGGTGCACAATTTCCCCAGGAGTAACAAGTGTGAAAGACATACGGCTGCAGAGGGTCTGTCCAGGCCTCCTATACACCCTCATTTCCCTTTGCGGGACATGGGGGAATTGGTGGTGTTGCTGAATTTGTCACATGCATGCCACAGAAACGGGCACCAGTGCTCAATAGGTGGCTCAGAGTGAACCATTATGAATAGGCATACCGCTAATGGCTAAAACTGGGCTTAAAGTAAGAGGACGCCAGTTTAACTCAGGAAATATGAACTCCTCAACTGCAACAGATTTAGCTGACCGATGTTGCCATCTCTCAATATGCTTGATATTTTACTTGAAGTCTCCATTCCAGGAGAGAAGTGATTACATCAGAATCTCAACTTTCAAAGGCAATTTTCTAGCCTCGTGATTGTGGAGGTGAGACTGAAAAATCTGACGTAAGTGCACCATAAAGGCTCGAAACCCAAACATCATATAACAGTCCCCCACATTTTAAAAGAATCTCATGATGAAGCCACTCTCAGAACTTTAAAATACTGGGTTTCACAGTACTGGTGCCTAATTAGTAGAGATCATTTAGTAGAGGTCAAACAGTTTTCTAGTCCTTGCTTGGATTCTAAATTCAGATTTACTATCAACACTATTTAGAGGTTCTGTCTATCTTTGTCAAGATTGCTCAATCAAAAAATAAACCTACTGTCTCATGCAGCAGCTCCTACCTTAAATTCCAGCAACTTAAAAAAAATTCTTTCCCGGCGGGGAATCAACAACCTTCTGCAGGACCTAGCAGCCCAGCATGGGCCTGGGAGCAGCCCCTATCTGCAGTGGGCCTGGAATTTTACATCCCGAATGGGAGCATCATTGCTTAAGTGCTACAGCTACAGCATTTTAAGTGTAGACCTACCTTTAGTGTAATTTCAGATACATCCCCACATCAGTCACTTTTTTAGGCCCCACTCTTGCCAAACCTTACGTAAAGCTATGTGTGTACTTAATTGATTTAAATGTGTGTTAAGGATGTGAATGACTAGTTGACCAGTCACTTCCCTCCCCCCGCCCTGGCCCTTGCTGCCTCTACCAGAAAGATAGAGCTGAGCCAGGCTGCATGCAGTGTTTCAAAGTGGCAGCTGTGTGTGGAGCCCGGAGTCAGCTGGGGACTCCCCCACTGACCATGGGCTCCATGTGGTGCTGCTGCTTTGAAACGCCACATGGAGCTGGACACCAGGCTCCCCGTGGCATTTCAAAGTGGCAGCGCCGCTCAAAGCCTGTAGGTCAGCTGGGGACCCTGGGCTCCATGCAGCGCTGCTGCTGCTTTGAAATGCCACGGAGAGCAGGGGGGCAGTGGGGACTGCTGAGTCCCCTGCTGACCCAATGCTCCCCGCAGCGCTTTTGCCTTTGAAGTGTAGCAACAGCCCTGGGGCTGTTACACTACAAAGGGGGAGGCGCCCTTATCGTTTAATCGAATAGTCGATGCAAATTACATCAACTATTCAATTAGCCAAATAATCAAAATTTTACATCCCTAATGTGTATACAGTTATGTATGTCCTTAAGGGCGAATAGAAGCAGGTCAATAAATTAGATATCTGTTTAACGCTTTTCTCAGTTGTGCAATAATGTGTGATCTAGCTTACTATTGTGAATTTGAAATGTTATACATAATGCTAAAGTAAGAAATACATACAAGATAATACTGTGACATTTCATAGAGTTTATCAAAACTAGCTGCTTTAAAATTTGCTTAAGATGATGAAAAATATTTAGGATATAAGAATTTACTAGTGTTAGCAACTCAGTTTTATCACAAGGCTATTTCGATATTTGGTTTTGGTTTTTATATTTCTCCTTATAGCCCCAGTTCCTGGAATCATGATTATCTGAGATTCTCACATGGGTTCTGTTTGTTTGCTTTAAAGGAAGTTTCTAGTGTTCATGGCTGTTAGAGGAAAGTCATAAAGTCTCAATAAATCTGAGTTAAATCATGAGATTTTCAAAAAATATTCTCATAATTTTGGGGGGCCTGACTCATTTTTAATGCTTCAGGTTGGCAATGCTGAATGGTCCTGAGTAGTAAAATGCCAGAAGACATGTAAGACACAAGTTACACAAAAAAGGAAAAGAAATTTGAAAGTATAACTTTAAAACAATCTTCAGTTTTTATATTTTTAGGTTCAAGAATGGCAAAGAAGCTAATGCCAAATCTTGGATGAAATGTTGGAATAAACATTCTCAAACAAGAGCTCCGGTAACAATGCAAAATAATGCTTTCCAGTCACTCATCTGGCACTAGTCAAACAAGCAACCACCTGTGACCAACATCACTATGACTACCACTTTATATAAACAACCTGTCTCTACATTAGCTTGTCCTCCCCAAGACTCTCTCCCTCCCCCATTTGTTTATTCACTTGTTACAGAATTTCCAACCCCAAACAGGGTTAAAAAGAACCCACTACTATGACCTAAGAACCATGACACTGTTTTATTTGCCTTGTATTCTGATCCTTCAGGATGTCCCCGGGGTCTTATTTTCAAGCTCTATGCACCATTGTAAGAGCTAGATTTTTTTTTTTTTTTGCTTTTGTTTTTTAATGAAAAGGTAAACGTCTCATGAAATCGGTTGATAGCAGCTGCAGCTTTAAAGAAAAAAACACCAGCTATAATGAGACCTGCAATAAAACTCAGGGGAGTTGGCAAGACTTTTGTTGCATATTATCTAAAATCTAGCTTGTGAGCTCTCCGGGACCAGGACTATCTGTTTGTGTCTTTGTTTGTGTAGTGTTAGGCCAGTGGCTGGCATGCTAGAATTATGATATACATATTCTGAATGAAGTAAAGTTTAGCATAAAATGAGAAACCCACTACTAAGCTTCTAGTTATTAAATTAATGTTGCAAATATTAGAAGTGTAATACTATGTGATCTTTAGCCCTTTTGAGAAAATTGTTCCTTAACTGTACATTGTAAACAAGAGAGCAGGCAAAGAAGGCTGCTAGTATTCAACCAAAACTCACCACTCAAGCAGAAAAAGTGTTGCAGAAGATGAAGGTAGTTTTCCAATGTCTACATTAATACAACTCAAAAGCAGCGCGCTAATCTGCTTCTTCATTCCTACCAGAATCTTGTTCTCTGAAACTCTCCCACCCCCCTTTTCTTTTAGATGCATATTCTAAGGTAGCGTCTCTCTACACCCCCTCACGCACAAACAGTTTGAGCAGCTGTCTTTACCTCCAGTGAGGCATCTTAAGTCTCTCTGGCTTATCCAGCCTTATTTACTCTGGAACTGTTAGTAGTTACTGCACCTACAGTTCTAGTTACAAAGGTTCTAGTCTATAAAGAATTTGAAAATAAAGATACTCACCTGTGTGCACATTCTGAACATCCTCTCCCATAGACAAATACTAAGAAAATTCACTCCCCTCCCCCCTTTTGAAGTTCAAAGTGCAAAAAATCGGCAGCTGTCCAATAAATTACATACTACATTTTTTGATGATTTGTCATTACCCCTTGTAACACTGAAAAAAAAATGGAGAATTAAAATCTCACCTCTGTCCTAACACGTTCCATAATTTGTGGACTGCCTCATAGTAATTCACTCCATTCAGGAACCTTGTTGCAGCACGGTTCCATTTTGCAGTGCAAATGAACCTCTAACTATGTTTTAACAATGACTCAGCCTTGTGCAATGTCCTGGCATGATTCAGGAATAGAATGGAAAGGTCTTGTTTATACTACAAAATGAAAGCCTGTTACCACCAGTTGGGGACAAACTTCTGTATTAGCTCTGCTTAGCAAATCTGTACTATTCAAGAGGCACTATATAGGATAGGAGTACAGGGTGGAGGGAGGGAAATCAGGAACCCAAGTAATGATGAGCATGGCCTTGCATGTGTTCCTCTCACAAGAGCTGGATCAACAATAACTAAAAAACCTAATATACTAACCTAATATACTCCACGAGGAGTAACGGTAGTTCGAATTAGAGAACCTAATTCGAACTACCTACTCCGTGCCGCGTGTAGCCGCGGGCACGGAGTTCGGACTAGGGGACATTTAAAAATGGCGGCGCCCGGGAAGATGCAAATGAAGCCCGAGATATCTAAATCCAGGGCTTCATTTGCAACTTCGAATGCCTACATTAGCCTCCCTAGTTCGAACTAGGGGGCTAGTGTAGACATACCATTACATTTTTTGTTACTCTCTAAGGGTATCATGAGCTTTCATGGGCACAACCCACTTCATCTGAAAAATTCATCTGAAGAAGTGGGCCGTGCCCACGAAAGCTCATGATACCATCTACATTTTGTGTTAGTCTCTAAGGTGCTGCAAGACTATTCGTTATTATTTTTTAAAGTTAGTTCTGGCCAGATAGCCCATACAGCAGCCTTTGATGGAACTGCCCCAGAAGACCACAGAATCAGTTTGGGTGAAGGCACATGGCCAGGTTTATCCCCAACAAAGCACAGTATTACACTCCATACATGTATGCCTTTAAGAACGGACTTTCTGCTCCCCCCTCAGCCAAAGACACCCCCTCTGTGACTCCTCTTTTATACACTGATACAAACAAGTTACATATTTAACCAGATCACAGGGGCATTATTACCCTTTACCCTGTACACATCAGTTTGCTCAAAACATCTCTATCCATCACCCTGTCATCCTGCAAGCAGGTTCTGCTTCATGGGGGAAGAGACAAAGGACAGGAGAAGCTTGGCCTCAGGGTGGAGCCTTGGGGAAAGGGACTTGGGGCAGAGCATGAGTGGCCTAGGGAGCAGAGGCCTGGTCTGGGCTTTGGGGCCCACACAAGCTTAAGCCAATCCTGTCTTCCTTTGCCTAGATCCCTGCCTAGTGTGCTAGCTGTTGTTGATCTCATTCCAAAGTGCTTCTCTCTCCTCCCATTCATTGAATGGGGAACTGAGATACCTAGCCCAGTTTTGTGGATCACGGTATATTCCTGTGATTTTCTAGGCACCTAAAAGTTAGGCATTGAAATGCTGAGTGTGGTAGCGCCTCAGTCCTTTTGTGAAGCTGAGCGTTAGGGACTGCTTCCAGAGGGACACAGATCTACCCTGTTATCTCTTTGTTTTGTTCAAATGCTACATCGTTTATTTTTATAATATGCACAGTGCTTCAAAAATCATTTAAATCTATTTTGAAATGCAACCGTTTCGTTTCATGAACACTGACATTTTTGTTTCAGGCTGGGGAAGGACATGCAGCAGGAAATACCAATGATATGTACTCTAAAAACATCAATGCAGTAGATTTAGCTTACCCCATTTAATTACAACAAAAACTGGAACTGAAACTCAAACTGTCATTATCTTAGAGCACAGTACTATGGACATACCAACCCTTTCCCATAAGAAAAATACACTTTTGCTGCATGTTGCTGCTCAACTTTATGCATGGATTAATCAATAGAACTGCATATTCATAAGCATTTGCAGGATGAAGGCCTTAGCCTGAATTGAATAACATTGGTGACCTTTGTCTTTATTGATAAACATGCTTCTTTATAATCTGAACAGGAAAAGGGGGATAGTGATATTTAAGTTTATACTGCACTTTGTAGTACCAAAGCCAGAATTTGCCAAGTGCCCCAATTAGCTGAATCAAAGTGATTTTCTCCAAAAACAAATACAGTGTTAATATTAAGAAAACAGCCACTGTTTTTCCTGTGTAAGAGCACGACAGCTCATAAATAAAGCATGAGAAAAACAAAGGGAGTAAAACTGTGCCAGCCCCCAAAGTACCTTAAGGTTCATTTACCTGTCAGAAGGATTTTCCCAGTGAAGGAAACTGCTTGCTCACATGAAACAAGAAGTGAAGCAATTCACATGTGCATCATTCATTCTTTCTTTCCCATGTAATTTTTCCATTGGGCTATAATTTACTATGTCACGGGACTTGAGAAGGTCACAGCTACATGCTGAGTAGGTTCTGATTGCAACAAAAACTGCGAACCAGCCTTTGACAATTCTTGGTTCTTTACTACTAGAAAATAAGATATGGTGGATAATTAAACTCTTGGAATTAAAGATTTGTCACTTAGTACACTTAGAAGGGAAGGTCTGGGTGTTCTAGGAGTCTGAAACCAGGTCTACACTACAAAAGTGTATCAGTATAACTATGTCGCTCACTGGCATGAAAAACCCACACCCCAGAGCTCCACAGTTATATCAACCTAACCCTCTGTGTAGGCAATGTCGCATTGATGGCAGGACTTTTCCTGTTGACACAATACTGCCTCTTGAGGAGTGGATTATTACTCCAACCGTAGAACCTCTCCCCTTGGCACAGTAGCATTTTCACTGAAGCACTACAGTGGCACATCCGTACCACTGCAAGTGCGCTGCTGCCACTTATTAAACATAAACCTTCCCTAATCAACTTGCTACTGCTGTATTAAAAACCATACAGCTTGAAAATAACATGAATGCTTTCATGCTTCTGGCTATGTATACAAAATATCATTCAGGTATGTCTGTTTAACCAGCAGCGATACCTTTGTGGTTCATCCAGAAGAAAAAAAAATTCTACAAACACCACATGGATCTTTCTATTTAGTTCCTTGGCTATTAGGGAGATAAACAATTTGCAGAAGCCTCTCACTGCTATCCCTCTCCCCTGTCTATCATCCACTTACAATTTGATTCTACAAGATGCTGGCAACCTATGAGAACTCCAACTGCCACAGAAACTGATGAGCGAGAAAAGGATCAGGGTTCAGGGCACTGGGCCCTTAAACCAAGTGTAAAAAGATTTTAGTGGTTTAATATGAGTATTTATAGAGGGCTCATCTTGACCCTTGTTTCCCTACAATAACAAAAGTGGGAACGTATCTAAGAAACCAAGTTCTGTCTTCAGTTATCCCCATGCAATTCCATTGATTTCCAAGTGCAGCTGAGGACAGACCTAAAAGTCTATGTGATATGCCCTTGTGTTCCAGGTTCCACCAGGCTGTAAACCATTTAAAACATGGCCTGGCTCATCAATAGCTTTGCCTTTTGGTTTGTCATTAGACATTGATCTGTCATGTACAATGTGTTTAACACCAAATCCAAAAGAAAGACAAATAACACTTACAGATTTACTATATGAAAACCAAGGAACATTGCCTTCAGTTTCCCTTATCAATCCCAAAGCAATATTATCTGACAATGTAACAGATCAACTTCCTGGAGAAATTTGAACAAAGCACACCAGTGACCATCAGTTTCAAGGCCTACTCTAGCGAAGAGCCATGCCTCTAATGCCCTAGCACTGTCTCAGTGAAGTCCATAGGACTTCAGCAAGGCAGGGAGGGTTAACAAGGCCTCAGAAGAAAAGGGCAGGGTCAGCCCCAGAGCTTCCTACAGCATGCCAATTTAAAGGGCCTTGGGCTCCAGCTGCTGCAGGTAGGCGTAAGTGTCTGGTTGCATCAGTCCTTTGAGAAACTGAAGCTCTAATGACTGCAATTGTAGCGTGCAGAAGTTATGCACCATGGAAATCACAAAATGTTAATGTTTGGAAAGAGTAACGTTGGACTGGTACAACAAAATCATCATTGAAGGAGTTCACTGTTAGTATCTATCCCAGTTTCTGGAAGAAGCTTACTGAAGGACTCTTATGTACTGGTGAATTTTTCTTTATTAAGCATTTTATAGGCAGAAGTAACACCAGTGATTTAACAAGAGAACAGTAGGTATACGGACTCCTGCAGCTACATATATATAGCAGAGGAGGTATTTATACAGTTTCTTGAAAGTAAGTTGACATTTGTACAGACATGTTTTCATTACTGCCTCTTAATTACAAAACAGGAAGGCTGATTGGTGTTGGGGCCATCTGCTGATTTTGGGCATGCTTAAATGATTTAAGTGTCATCTTAACTTCAATATTGTTGACTTTGTGATCAATGAAATGGGATTCTGTTTTTGTATTATACAATATAAAGCCAACAACAATGGATACACATGCTTCCCTCAAACATAAAACGGGTACCGTGATGAATGTGCACAGATTAAGAACTTAGTTATAAGGGAAGTACCTACATAAATCTGAAGGAATCCTACTTGAAGGCCACCATAAACTGAGCATTTCCTGGGAAACAAGAGTATTGCCAAACCCGTAGTGGCCCTGCCAGCTCATAGGGGCTGGAGCACTTTGTATTTGAAAATCTCACTACGGAGCTGTTTGTGGGTGTGGGAGTAAAGAAGGAATCCAATAAGAGTGGAGTCTTTGTTTTTATTTTTAATTATTTAACACTTACCTATTTTTCCTCAGATTATGTTCTTTTTCCCTGTTTTTCCCCTTGTTTTTTAACCTTTGACTATTTTTCTTAGTGTAAGTATGGAACCTCTTCAGCACCCTCAAGATTAGTAAATTCATATCACCCTGAAACATGAGTGCATAAAAATTCTTATTCTGAGTTATTTATATTTATAGGAATTACAATCAGAAATAAATACTGCTCAGCTGGAACTTGGAAAGAAAGAGAACACCACCAAGTTTTTCAAGGCAGAAAATCAAGCCACGCATAAACATCTGCAAACTCTGTCAGGTAGTAAAGGATCATTCCCATGTGTGGTACTTATGCAATAGTTCACCCTTAAGATAAATTCACACCTAACCTGAACAAATTTGTATGTGAACGTGTTACATAAAGTAAAGTAGAATACAGTGGAAATAAGAGGGGAGGTATTATTTTGGAATATTTGAAAATAGTCTGTTTTAGATAAAAGCTCACAAAGAAACCAAAGTTGTGCTAGATGATGTACAGAAGAGAAAAGGCAAGGCATCTATCTGATCAAATACATGACAGCTAGTGAATGTAACAAACAATGTTGCCTTGTTGCGGGTAACAGGTGCAGCTGAACTAGTGAGGAATATGTTGTAACCACAGAGGCAGACAATTAACCCACATTAGCACCATTTTCAAAGACCACAGTTAAGAGCAGTAGCTATTTCTATTTTATCATGCTAATTACGTTTATTTAGTAATTGGAAGTTTTAATTGCACAATAGTCCTTGTTTAAGCCATGTTGAGCACCAGCTGAGATCCATCCATTGATGACACGTGTTGTCTGCAATGGGCACATGTTCTTATTGCTGAATAGCCCCTTGGGGTAAGGAATAGAATCTCATGGTTCTTTTGTTTTGACATATGCACATCTTACCAGTTCCATATACATTATTTGCCAGCCTGACTAAATTAGCGCTCTTCTTTTAGGTAAAATGAAAGAGATTTTTAAGAGGGATTTGCATAAGAAGAGTGGTAGTTTGAGAGTTCATTTCATGCATAAGAGAAATTATTCATTACAACTTATTACAGTATTAATAGTGAGCTTTTAAATCAACAATGGTATTTGTAGTTACATTGTATTTAACCGTCTAAAACAGAGGTTCTCCACCAGTGATCTAGGTCCTCGGGTGGTGCGGAGTGATAAGGAAGGCAGAGGGCTGCAAGCAGATTTCAGGGGGGTGCCCAGCAGGGCCAATGTTAGACTTGCTAGGGCCCAGGGCAGAAAGCTAAGCCTTACTTTGTGGAGCTGTTGCCCAGAGCTCCTAGCCCTGCCGGCTGGGGCTGAAGCAGAAGCTTGAGCAACTTAGTTTTATGGGAACCCCTGTGACATGAGGCCTCACAGCTTGCTACCCCTAGCTTTTATGTGCAAAAAGCCACTTGTGTCACTGATGGGTTGTGGAGCTTTTATAGCATGTTGGGAAGGCTTCACAGAAAAAGGTTGAGAATTCCTTTTAAATTTAGATTAACTGGGTAATCGAATAGTCAATGCAATTGGGTAATGGATTAGTCCAAAGGCGGAGGACCCCCTTGTCATGTGTAGCAACAGTCCCAGGGCTGCTGTTACACTTCAAAGGTGAAAGCGTTGTGGGGAGCACAGGTCCAGAGGAGGATTCAAGCAGTCCCCCACCGGCCCTGTACTCCCTACAGCATTTAAGCTGCAGCACTGCATGGAGCCCAGGGTCGGTGGGGTAATCCCCAGCTGACCCCGGGCTCCACATGGCACTGCCACTTTGAAATGCCACCTGCAGCCCAGGGCCAGCTACGGACTCTCCAGTTGGCCCTGGGCTGCATGCAGCGTTTCAAAGCAGCAGCGCCGCGTGGAGTCCAGGGTCTGGACCCGGGCTCCACATGGTGCTGCCGCTTTGAACATAAGAACATAAGAACATAAGAATGGCCATACTAGGTCAGACCAAAGGTCCATCGAGCCCAGCATCCCATCTGCCGACGGTGGCCAATGCCAGGTGCCCCAGAGAAGGAGAACAGAAGACAATGATCAAGTGATTTATCTCCTGCCATCCATCTCCTGCCCTTGTTATGAAGGCTAGGGCACCATACTTTATCCCTGGCTAATAGCCATTTATGGACCTAACCTGCAAAAATTTATCAAGCTCTTTTTTAAACCCTAATAGAGTCCTGGCCTTCACAGCCTCCTCGGGCAAGGAGTTCCACAGGTTGACTGTGCGCTGTGTGAAGAAAAATTTCCTTTTATTAGTTTTGAACCTACTACCCATCAATTTCATTTGGTGTCCCCTAGTTCTTGTATTATGGGAAAGGGTAAATAGTTTTTCTATAATCACTTTCTCCACACCATTCATGATTTTATATACCTCTATCATATTTTATATACCTCTATCATATCGCCCCTCAATCGCCTTTGAAGCGCTCCCTTCACTCCCCCCGCCCCCGCTGCCACTTTCTGACAGAAACAATAAGGGGGAGGGGAAGGAGTGACTAGTCGACTAGTGTGTTGATTATCTGATAAGCATTTGCTTATTGGATAGTCAACTAGTTGTTCGCATCCCTATTCTAGATCAGATTGTTAGGGAATCATCTTTTTAAACACTAGTCACTTGAGCAAACTACTACACAGTTTCAGAAAGATGGAAGGGTAAAGTGTAAAGATGGAAAGGGTACAGATTTCAGTTTATGAAACTACCATCTGAAAGACTGGTTATTTCACACAGATGCCAATACTCGAGAAAAGCTCTTATTAATGGAGGATGTCACAAAGCTGAAGAAACTGGCTGAGATTGTCAATCAGGACATTTCACACAAAGAAGCAGAGCTACTAAGAGTCCAACAAGAACTACAGAGGGCCATGAATTCTGTTAAAGAAAAAGAGCATGATATCCATCATTGGGAAAACCAAGTAAGTAATCCTAGCTAAATACTTCTTTTCATGGATTAAATTTACACAGCAAACTCTCATATGCTTAGATGTTAGAAATGGGGCATATGTGATAGTCATCCAATCCACTTCTGCCCTATTTAGCCTAATTTGAAAAGTACTTGTACCAGAGAAAGCTTTCATATTTCCTTTGGAAGACATCCACACAGTGTAATTAGATCTCATTTCTCTTGATCAGAATCTCTCCCCCATATAGCAAAGTCTTTGTGGACACCTGAAAGTGTCAATGAACTCCCAAAACTTTGACAACCTGGAGTGGAGTTTCTCATGAGCATTAGCTTAGCAGGACTTCAAATCCTGCTGGACAGTTCTCCAGATTAGACACAAAAGGAACTTCGGTATCTAAATCTTAGTACACTAAGTCCTACTGAACTGGTCAACAGTTTAGCATAATCCAGGATGTGCAGACTGGATCTGTGTGCTCCCTCTATTAGCCACTTTAGCTTTATAACCATAATTCAGCAAAGCCCTTAAACCACATGCTTAATTTTAGACATACATATACAGGCTTTGTCTTCAACATAGTTCAGCACCATGATTCAACAAAGTTCACAGGACAAGTCTGCTTTTGGTTAATCAGAATTTAGGTCAGAAAGACTGGATTTTATTCAAAAGTTCTAAAAATTAGGGTGAAGAACCTGGAATGAAAGATGGTTTCCTTTATTTAGCGGTTATTTAGGAATCTTTGGCTGCAAAGAGTAACATGTGAGAGCAGTGACTCAGTACTAGTACCACAAACAAAATAAAGAAAAGTTTGGCCACATAAAACATGATAGTTGAAGAGCTACATTAGAAATGGATTAGTCACTTAAATAATCAAGGTAGTCTAGAAACAACTGGGGCTAATTCATGTGGGAGTTTTAAATGGTCATTGTGAGGCTTAAATATTAGCATCACATTAAACACAAGAGCACCAGTCCACAATTGAAAGCTACTGTCTTATGCTGCCTGTTTGCAGATTGCAGTGGTAGTTCATGTTGTCAAAGATAAGTTTTAGATTTTTTTTTATAAAGTTTATATTTTGAAGCATACTTCTGCATCAGATTCCACAGCTGTAGGAAATGAATCCCCACTGTACCCCAAGCTATACAGAGCTGTCAATATAAAAGTCAGGACATGGGCTGGAACAACAAACAAGAATGCTTATTGACAATCCCCTGAAAAAGACATTTTTCTCAACTCTTTGAAACTGGGTCAGTTGATTTTTAAAAATATTATTTACACAGCAAGTGCAGTAATGAGAAATTTAAAACCTTTATATCAACACTTAAAATAATAGATTTTCAAGTCAGATTCTAGTCTGACTCAAGATAGCCATAGAATTTCACCAAGGGCTTCCTATATCATGTTTTCTGTTTGAGCTAGACCATACCTTTTAGAAAGATATTCAGCCTCGATTTAGGTCTTCATGCACTGCAGAATGCACTACATCCCTCGGTAAGTTGTTCCAATGGTTAGTTACCATCACTGTGAAAGATTGTGCCTTGTTTTGAAGTTGAATTTGCGCTTTAGCTTCGAGCCATTGAATCTTATGCCTTTGTCTGCCTAATTAAAAAATCCCTGTTCTCGCTGAACTGCAGGTCCATCACTGATAGTCCCAAACACAAACTCACATGACTTGCTGCTGTCACTTATAAATCCTGATTTAGTTATTTACCAAAATCTAAAAAGTCACCTTTAAGCTGCTGCTAATACCAACCATAAGGGATAGAGATAGCTGGGGAATGTGAGGAGAAATAGGGAAAAAAGTATTTGCAGAAGGATTATTCTAATTTTTATTCAAAAGATTTTCTGGCATTTTTGTATTGCAAACATAAGTGTCCTGCCACACTTTTTTTTTTCCAACCATTACTTATCAGTGAATTGAAAGCACTTTAGAACACATCATTTGTGGCCGTCCCATGTAAGATGGCTGTTGCCTTCACTTCACCACAGTTCACTTATGGATTGAAATAGCACAACATTCCATTTCACTTCATAGAACATGGCACAAAATGCAAGGAATGTAAAGAATTACATGACACTATGAGCCAGTACATTTTTAGGCAATATTTTATGGGAAAACTCCATTGTGGAGCAGTTCCCTATATCACCCATTATCTTGGTTTTCTGCTGCAAAAAAGTTTTATATAGGTAGACAAGAGCTGAGAGAAAAACAAAACATTAAATTTTATTTCATTATTTATTTTTTAACCTATCAAGAACTTTAATCAGCATTAGTGTGAGAGGAAATTAATTTCTGGTTTCTCACTGGCAGAGATACACAAAAGTGTAACAATCCACCCCCATACATACAGACAGGTCCAGTTGTTGTCTGAATATATAGGGAGATGTATGGATCTGGGAACATAATCCTCTCAGCACCAAATCCCAGCAAGCAGATGAAAACAGGAAATGGAAGATTAAAAATGAGCTCTTTCACCAAATTTAGTTTTGCTGTAAGTACATGCAGCCTTACCAAAGTCCACTGATACCTACCTATATAAATTAAATTCTGGTGTAATTTTGTTTCTACCATATAAAGAGCACAGAACTCCATCAGTGCTTTTCAGTTTCGCCTTTATGAGATACAAAGAAGTCGATGGGGAGGGAGGAGCAATTACTTGAACAGTGCTCTAGACAAAGAATGAAAACAGTGCTTGGAGGGCATTGGAGGAGAGGGGGTGTTGATTGGCTGAACCACAGGCTCCACTGCTTTTTCCTATGGGATCTCTTGCTTTCTGGGGTAGTTGCATTGCTTGAGACGAGGGAAAGGCTGGCAAAATGTAATACTTGTGCTTGATGCTGGTGTGGCCCCACCACACAGTAGCCCTGAAGCCTGAAGGACTGCAGCGTCTTGTCAGTTTTGTCCAAGAACAGCATTTGACCATTGATGGCTTGCTGGACACCAGGGGCAATACCCTAATTCTGAAGCTAAGAGGCCTTCCTCATGGTGACTATTACCCTGGTCAAGGTGTCTGCAACATCAAGCATAGACTGCAAGGACATCTTAGCTACCAAGCAGACCTCAGTGACAGATGCCTGAAATCCCTTCTGCCAGGCCCTGGGCAGCTGGGCTGCAAACTCCAATATAGTTGTCCAATAGCTGTTAAATAGACAGCTAAGGCTTTCTAGTTAGTAATTAACATCTGTAAGAAAGAGAAGGTGGAAATCTTCCAGCCATTAGGGCCAATTGTTTAGAGTGTCTATCATTGCAGGCGGATTTAAATCTGTCCTGACAAGCTCTGTCGTTTGCTGCAGTTAGAGCTACAGATTTTGGGATGACATGGAGTAAAAACCCCTTGAATAGAATTGAACAGTGCTTTTCTATGTGTATCCCACACACTTACTGAGTGTGGTTCACTGTCCCATGTAGTGGCACTTAGCCCACTTATAGAGAAAGGTAAGAATGAGTGAGCTCTACAGCTCTAACTGACAGCCAGCGGGCTTTATAGCTCAAGCTGTAGAGGCTGATGACCTAAGCTCCAGAGTCCCCAAGTTCAGTACCGCCTGTTGATAGGCAGTGCTGAAGATACTATGCTCCAGGGGGCCTTAGCCAGTTTAAGGAGAACATTTTTGATAGGGAGGGTAATCTACTAGGGAAAATGGCGGTAAAACATCCCCTAATTTGTGGGCGTTATCGTGCAAGAGTTCTGCCTGCATGCTACAGGAAGCAGCTACATGCCATGAAACATCTTTGTGCACCTTAGAATCCTCCAGGACCAAAGAGAATGAGCCTGGCAGTACAGCATCACCTGGAGACAAAGATGAGTCCCTGAACTGAGCCGAAGCTGGATCTTGTTCCAGGCCTGATGGACACAGGAGGCTGTGCAGAGAGAAGAACTGCTGCTACCTGGGAAGATGGTTTATCAACTGTCACTCCTTCAGACATGGCCAACTCTCTCACTTAAGAATGAGATGAAGAGCAGACACTGACTAAGGAAAGTCCCATGGAGGCCACTGACACAGATAAGGCATTGGTGGCCAGTGACAGCCAGGTCAGGGACCTCTGTCCCAACCTCACCATGTGCACCAATAGTGCTCTTAACAGTCCCTTGGAAGCCCTTCCTGCTGGCTGGGTTATGGAGAGCCAGAGGATGATGATCCCAATTAGACCCAGAGGAGGCTTGGAATCCAGGAGACAAGGGTGAAGCAAGACCAGAAGGAGGAGTGAGCAGACAATCCGACTCATTCGTTGACCAGAACGAGGCAGGAAGTGACACTGCTGATGGAAGCAGTCCCCTTCATACTGAGCACGCCAGTGCTGGAAGTGGCATCAGTCCCAAAGTATAGAGATGGTACTGGAGTGTCCAACAGTATCAACATCGAGGGTGGGGAAGCTGCCACAGACACATTTGTGGCATTGAATGCAGCAGTGCTAAGGTTCTTGGTACCAAGGTCCTCCCCACACTGATCCCATTACTGGCCTTCCTTCCACAGCCTCTAGAAGGGTAACACTGAGGTGTGGTGCCAGTCCATGCTTTTGCTGGGAGAGGCAAAAGAGTCGCCACAGGACCTGGAGCAGTCTTGATTGGTCTTATGCGACCTTTTCCATGGCACAATCAATTGGAAATGGCTCTTCCATTTCTTCAGAAAGGCACCTGCTCCAGAACATGAAGTGGCAGTACTCAGAGCCTGAGGATAACCTCTGACCTGATTAGCGCCTTGATACCAAAGCAGGATGCAAGGCCTGTTCAAGTAAATGCTGTTTCAGGCAAAGATCCCAAACCATGAGTCCATTTCTGGATCTACACATCATGCAACACACCTTGACATAGGCCCCACTAGACAAAGCAAGCACCACACAGAGAGGACTCCTGGTAGGGATCGCTCCCCCACACAAAGGACAGTATTTCAACTCCAGTGCGGGCATCACCAAGTGAAATGGACTACTACAAGGTTCAGAAAAAGGCAACAAAAATGATTAGGGGTATGGAACTGGGACTTTTCAGTTTGGACGAGAGACCACTGGGGTGGGGGTGGGAGTGGGGGTGGGGGCGGGAGAGATATGATTGAGGTCTATAAAAGTAGGATTGCTGTAGAGAAAGTAGATAAGGAAATGTTATTTACTCTTCCCCATAACACAAGAACTAGGGTGTTACCAAATAAAATAGGCAGCAGATTTAAAGCCAACAATGGTGTCCTGGCCTAGCTTCTGTATGCCAGAGCAACACCCCTTTCCCCCCATAGAGATAGGGATAGACAAATTTCTTCAGTTCTGATACACTGGGCATGCACACACCTAAGTTGAGTACATGGCTGCATCTACTTGAACTGAAAACAATTTAAATTGCTGAATTGAAAATGTTTGGCTTTGAATCAACCAGACATTTCAGGTCAACTTTAAGTGAATCCCTCTTGCTTCCCAATTTGGCCATTTTTTAATATGTTTTGTTTTAATGGCTAAATATTTTGACTTTCAATGTTTTCCATTTTTTGCTGTTAAATCTCAAATTATTCACAAAATTTGAGGGACCTGAAAAACATTTTTGTCCAACTCTACCTAAGACTTAGTAGACGGCTTCTTTTCCCACATCTCCCAAAGAGCTCTTTTGTACAAACAAGGGTTCTGTTGTAAAGAAACGCAATGGCCACTAGGAAATGTCAAAAATTAGCCCACGTAGTCTGAGGAGGAGCCCAGGATTTTGAAAGGATACGAGAAAGCTAGGTACCCAACTCCCATTGATAGTGGGATTTGGATGCCCAGATTCCTTAGACCTCTTAAAATGTCCACTGGAGTCTTCTGTAGAACAGAAGGAAAAGAAAAAATGAGAAATCTAATCTGTGCTGTATCCCAATACTAAGATAAAGAGGGTTCTCCAAGCTGCTCAGCTATAAGAGAGAGCTCTTGGTCAGCACACAGCAAAGGAGAATAAACATTCACAATCAGCATCACAATCCCTGCTAGGCTGAGCCCTTTCTGACCAGAGGCTCCACTACTGTAGGGCATTTGGAACCCTATCTTTATCATTTCTCACATAGGCAGTAACACATTTGGACTTAGCATGCTTTCCATGGAAATCACAAAGTACTTCGATAAACACAAACCTTACAATACCTTATGAAGTATTATCCCCACTGAAGAAATGAAAATTGTCTATAGAATTCTAGAGCAGTGGTCCTCAGCCTTTACCATATCATGACCCCCATGTTAGTGTGCAAGTGTTTGTGACCCTCTTCCATTTAATGATTAAGAGAAAAGGGCGACTCACCACCAGACCTGTCTGAGACCCAAAGATAAGAACCTGTGGCCTACAGAATACTTACAACAGGTGCTAACAGAACTATTCAGAGCACCCTTTGTTTCCCAGAAATAGCACCTGTGCTTCCAATATTAGATTGAAAAATTAGGAAAAAATTTTAAAAATGGGAAAAGGCATTTTTATATGCTCACTATGTCTTTAAACTCTGCATTGTTGTGTTCAGCTCCTCCAACAGATGCAGCAACACCAGGATATGGAAGCAAAGCTTGTGGAAAATAGATCAGAATGTGTAAGAGTGCAGGCGTTGCTTCACCAGCTGGAGGAGAAATACCTTACTAGCTCCCAGGCCGTACAGCAGCATATTGCTAAAGAACTTGGGTAAGAACATATGCAGAGCTGGCAATTTACTTATTTCAATAGCTAGTGAAGGGGGAGGAGAGAGAGAGAGAGAGAGAGCGCATTGTTTGGAAGCGCTGAGCATCTGCAATTTCCAGTGGCAACAGGATCCTTGATAGCAGAACTGACATCATGGCACATGCAGAGAGCCTGTTACATTTATTTGGGGAATTTAAAAAGTGAATTTGGTGTTCAAGAAATGTTTGTCCAGGTATAGCATCAGACAAAACAATTTAAGCGTCTCCACGCTGACTTCATAGGAGTATGAGGAAAGTTCATAGTTTTGCCTATTCTTTACATTGAGGAGTTGCAAATTGTAGTGCTAAGAGCTAAGCTTTCATCATGTAGAGCAGTGATCACCAATCAGTAGACCAGGATCTACTGGTAGATCTTGGAACCTTTGACGGGTGATCCTGACAGGTTCGGCCAGGAGGCTATCAACTGCTGGCACTTCATCTGCCCCATTCAGCTCTGCCCTCTGCCTTGGAAGTGACCCTCACCCCTGGGAGCCTCCTGCTTGCTGTGAAGGGCACAGGAGGAAGAGGAGGGGGTGCTAATGTCAGGGTGCCCCTCCCTCCACCCTGTATCACATCTCCCCAGAGCACAGGGGGTAAGGGATGGCGAGAGTTTTCTGGCTGCTTTTGGGAGTGGTGCAGGGCCAGGGTAGGGGTGAGCCTGCCTTAGCTCCACTACACCACCATCCAGAAGTCACCTGTGGCAAGCAGTGCCCAGCTGGAGCCCGCATTCCGAACCCCAGCCCTAGTCCTGAGCCCCTTCTACACCCCAAATCCCTGCCCCCAGCCTCATTAAAGTGAGTGGGGATGGAGGAGGGAGTGAGCCGGGTAGGGCCTCAGAAGGGATGGGAAGGAGGGGGGGCAACAGTGTTTGGGTTTGAGGTAAATCCTGGATTGCACTTAAATTCAAAAAGTGATCTCTCACTTAAAAAGGTTGGGGACCACTGATGTAGAGGATAACTATCAAATTTATGGGGCTGAGGTTATGCCAGGTCTACAGTGGCCAGTTCCAGAGAACTGAGGCCCTCTATATTGTCCTTAATCCTGGGAAGATTGAGGGATTATACAGAGGGAGGTAGGAGGCTCACTCTTCTCTACTGTGTCCTCATGTGTTGGATTTTTTGGAGTGAGTGAATCAGATTAAGAATGTGTTGGTGTCACTTATTATTCTGGAATACAGCACCAAGATGCTTTGGTGACAGGAAATTAAGACTGGTTCAAATTGAGAAAGTAAAAGGTTCTTCCTACCTAATCTTGTGAGCCATTCAAGCTCAGAATTGGATTGTGTATACCTGAGAACAGCAGCACAAGAGAGACTGGATAGTGCAGTAATCAGTATAAATGGATTAGAGAAACAAGCTGGTCTTCTTACAAACTTTACCAAAACATCAAGCCAACTCAAGAGGCACAAGTTAGTTTTTCTGGACTTGTAGGACTACAACTTTTGTAAAAGACTTTGAACTGCATATACTTTCCCACAGAAGAGGAGATAACTGTAGTTTAGATCAGACTTTGAAGTCAGTAAAACTAGTAAAGTAACATTGCTTCTTATAAAACATCAGCAATATTGAATTTAGTGCTAACACTGGAAGTATTTTTGTTTAGTGAGGAAACTGAAAAACTAAAACAGCAGCTCAAAGAAAAAGAACTTTCTGCTGATGAGGATAAATATCTCCGCTACAAGATGGCAGAAGACTGTGGATATCTGACAAAAGAAAATGGTCTCTTACAGTCTCAAGTTCTGGAAGCCACCAGACACCTAGATAGAGTAAGTTGGGTTTTTAAGGTTTGTTTTAAATCAGGCTATGGGGGCATACATCATAGTTCACATTGCCCTTCCTATCAGGACCCAGCTCAAGCCAGGGAAGCTAATGATCCAACCAGTGAACCAAATTCATGATCCATTTCCACCTGAGGCACACTGCACATATGCTAAAAAGAATAAGGCCATTGAACAGCAAGTAGCAAAAAATGGCTAACCTGAGAGGGTAAAAACTGTTTTTTAAAAAGTGTGGGTTTTTTAAAATCTCTTTAAAAACCACAAAATGTATAATCAGCTGGAACCAGTAAATCTAACACTCATCTCTGGAGTGGCTATGCTGTACTATGCTCAGTAATAGTAAAGTTTGCATAGCAGCCTCATTTGGAACTGGTGTGTTGAGATTCCCTCCAAGACCACTTTCTACTAGGATTCCCAAAACTCAGTTCAAGTCCAGATTCCCTTATTCTAGTATCTTTATGTGGCACAGAGCAAAGCTACACAGAGTTTATCAGACTCAAGAGCAGGGCCTGGGTATGTAGCATACCACAAAACAAAAGTTACTCAGAAAACCTCTTGCTTTACTGACATTTACACATTAAACTGCATCACGTTTTGGGATTGGTTTGGTTACTTTGTAGGAACCAATCTATGCATAGCATGCTCAATTGTGCACTGTTCGTGTATAAGCTGGTCTTCACATTTCAAGGTTTTGCTTGTCCATTGTCCCTAGCACCAGGGTGGTTCTTCCTTATCTTGACTAGCACAGACATCCTGACTCCAGCACACGCCTTGTTATAAGTTCCTATTTATTATGTAACCTTCCATTCACCTTCCCAGTCAAGCCAACTGCTTTTTTTTTGCGGAAGTGCAAACGTGCTATTTCGGAAGCCCTGTCTTCCTCACTCCATGAAAAAGAAGGGATCTTCCAAAAGAGGGGGATTTTCCAAAATTTGGCCCAGTGTAGATGGGCTAAATTTCAGAAAAGCCTCTTCCAAAACAAACAAACAAACAAAAAAAAAACCGGAAAAAGCTGTAGTGTAGACCTATCGCTAGTGTGACATTTCTCAGCAGACTTCTCTTCACAGCTCTCTCATCTATGTGCTTTTTACACTCACTCTTTACCTGCAATTACTGCTCTCCCTTGTCAACGATAGGTCTTAGTCTTTAAAATTTCAGTGGCACCCAGACCTTTTCTGTGCTCTAGTAAGCATTCTGTTATATAGGTATTCCCAGTACTCCCTCTATTCCAGTGGTTCTCAAATGTGGTCTGACTGTCTTGCAGTTGGGCTGTGGGTGCCAGCACTCCAGTCTCGCACCCTCCTCCCTCCTTGAGTTTTGAGTGCCAGTGCGGTCTTCCCACTGTTGAGGAGCGGGGGAGCCCTGAGCCTCATGGGCTAGCTCCAGCTTGTGGGGGCAGGAAGTGGCTCCACTCACTTCTACTTCCCCTACCCCCAGCTGCGGGAATTGCAGCACAGGAAACCACTCACCTGGAGGCTCTTCCCACTGCTCCTATTGGCTGGAATCCCAGCCAATGGTAGCAATGGAGAACAGTGCCTGGTAGTGGCGAGCAGGGACATGGAGCCAGGTACGCATACCCCCATCCCCATCATGCCTAGACCTCTACACCATCCCCTTCACACACTCCCATCCCACCCAACCCCCCACACCCAACCCACTCCTGCACCCTCCCTCCTGCCCAGACCCTCAGCCTGTATCCTCCCTCCACACCTCACATCCCCACCCTCTCTTGTACCCATTTTGTCATCTTAGGTGGTTGGCTGGTGGTCCACAAACCTTTCAAAAGTTTAAGAACCACTGCTCTATTCCCTTGAATTTCTGTTTAGTTGAAAGTATGATTTTTAGGTGTTATTCTTGCATTCTTTGTCTAATACTATTTGCTAGAGTTCCTTTTCCATCCAGTTCTAGACTCCCACTATTACGTCCCTACAGAAGTCCATAGGAACCTCCTTCTTTAGATCTAATCCGCTCCTCCAGTGCCCTGGAAACCTCCTCGAAATTTATACCCACCCAAACACCATTGCTCATGATAAAACTACCTATGCATATAATCAATTATACGTTACCTGCTCCAGACAGATGAATCTTAGTCATGGCACCTACTATGTTGATATTGCCTCCAAGACCTCTTCACTTGGCTTCCCAAAAACTCCCTATTTCCTCACTCAGCTACTGTAATTTGGTGTACAGCAAATTGGCTTGGTTACTTTGTACGAACCAATCCCTCTATAGCATGCTCTGTTTATGGTAACTCTGATCTTTACATTGCAGGTTTATCTTATCCATTGTCCCAAGCATTGGCTTATCTTAGCTAGCACAGACATCCTGACTCCAGCATACTGCTTGTCAAGTCCCTATTTACAACATAAATCTTCCATTCATCTTCCCAATCATGCTCGTTAAGAAATAAGGCCAGTTACTTATGTCAGGCCTACATTTGGCCCCTTTCAAGATTCAGCTGTGCCTCAAAATGTGATTAACATTAACATTTGTTAATGTTACTCTTACCATCTTCAATGTAAAAAGCTCATCCTCTCCACAGGTGTCCTCCATTGGTGTACATGCAAAACATTTTCATGAAGTTCTCAAGCATTATCTACAAGCACATCTGTAAGAGGGGATTTTGTGAGAGTAAGTTCTAACTTCTGCTCAAGTCAGAGTTAAACTAGGCATAAGACTTTAATGAATGATTTACTACAGGAGAGGCAGCTGAGAGAGAAGGAAAGCACCTGCCATACAAGGAGGATTTCTGAGCTAGCCTGTGAAAAGGAGGAAGAACGACAACTTGAGATGGAACTCACTTACCTGAAGAGACTACTGCAGGATGAAAGACAGAAAGCTCTTGCTGCACAAGAACAGGTATTGCATATTGGTTTGAGTTTCTTAAATTCATCACACTAAATACAATATTCATCCCATGGCATCTGAACACCTTTAAAAAGCTGAAGTTCAAGTGAAAGATTAAATTTTCTCCATTGTTAGATTTCTGGTTAATATTTTCAATAAAATTTCTGAGCTCAAAAAGGAGCTTAAAAATCAAAACCTGACCTATGTGATTGGTAACAGGTTGACAGTTTAGGTTTATATTGCATTAAGATAGCTCTTGTATAATATTGGAATGGATGCTGGAGTTGTATAGAGCTCACATTTGAAATATCTAGACTCCCGTGCACAAAAGTTCCAATTCCAACAAGGTGACAATCCCTTAGCCTTCCAAAAATCGATAAACTACAGGCACATTCTGTAAATACGTAGAGATCCTTTGGTATGAAAGGAAATTATTCAAGTTAAAAAAATACAAAATTCCATTTGCCATTATAGCATATGAAGATAGTGGAATTATACTACAAAAATGTATTTTTCGTAGTACATACATTCATATTATAGCCTGACTTCTTGAAAGAGCTGTTCCAAAACAGCATACAAATCAATAATTTCATCAAGGGGATTTTTTTGGTTTGCAAATAATTCACTAACCATTCTGACCTCTGAATTAATTTAGCACTCAAAAGTATTCAGTGAATAGTTTATGAACAACTTGCACCTTGTCCTCTGAAAGGTGAGTCCAAACTGTCACACGAGCTACTCACTAGCATTTGCTGTAAGTGATGGTAACAGTCTTAATACAAATGAGGAACTAAAATATTTTCATGAATATCATCAGTGATGTCTAAGTTAAGAGCAGTATAGGTTAAAAATATGTACAAATCTTCAGTTATTTGACTAGTTTTAGATTATGCAAATACAATTGCACTACTCATTAGTATAAGTTTTGTTACTATCGACTCAGTCTGAGTATCATGGAGCTGATTTTCAGAACTGTGCCTGCACAAATATACTTGCAATTGTCTTCAATTACTGCATTTGGATACAAATCAGAACTCACTGTGCATGCAAACATCTTTATTTACACATGTAATCATATTAGTGTATGAATTGGTTAAGACGCTTGTGCACAATTCTGGAATGGTCATTCTGAAAACCTTTTTGAATTTCAGGTAAAGTAAAATGTATAAGTTCTCCCCGGGGGGAAAAAAAGGTACTCACATAAACAGCGCACACACTAGCAACATCATACAAAACTGAATTTTTGTGGGTAAGTTATTTAATAAGGCTTGCACTATGTCTCACTTCTGACAAGTCTGTTGTCTATCCATCACCTTTAAATAGCTGAATTTATCATTTTTTTTTAAACCTAAATAATGCAATGATGACTGGGCAATGCAAGATAGAGGGATGAGAAATGGGAGTACTAACAAAAGAAGCTTATTTGTTGAGTATAGACAATATCTTTAAGGCTTGTAAAAACAAATCAATGTTAACCCATGACATTTACACTCCAAGACAGAAACAAAATTCCCTGGGACACCTAGAAAAATTATTTTTGGGGGGAAATTTTTGGTAGGAGTATAGCAAAAAATGAAGGGGAACAGCCTGGACATTCAGGAACGGATTTGAAAGTAGCCATCCTTTTATTAAAAAAAAAATCAAACCCAATTACAAAGGGAGAAAGCTGAACTGAAGTTCATTTGCAAATTCAATATAATCAATTTAGAATTGAATAAAGATCTTAACTCAGTAATGCACTATGAAGGCAATTTCTCCTCTTGATATTCACATCACCACTCCAAATGCTGAGAATGAGCCACTTCTACCCTGACTTGATTAGCCTCATTTACACTATATAGAATACTGTTCTGTAACTTCCACTCCAATTCATCTGATGAAGTGGGTTTTACCCATGAAAATTTATGCCCTAATAAATCTGTTAGTATTGCAGTGTAGACGCCCCTTTAGAGACTATTTTGAAAGAACTAGCGCTATTCTGAAATAACTTAGTCCGCATCTACACAGCAGGAAGTTATTTCGAAATATAGAGTCAAAATACTGTCAAGCTGGACGACTTCTTACTCCGACTCCTGTAACCCTCATTGTATGAGGAATAAAGGCGGTTGGAGGAAGAGTGCTCTATTTTGAAATAAGTGCTGTGTAGATGCTCCCTATTTCAAAATAAGATACGCAATTGACATAGTTCAATTTGTGTAGCTTGTTTTGAATTAAGCCCTGCACTGTAGGCACACCCTACGGTGCCACGGGACTTCTCATTTTTGCAGATACTAACACAGCTATCCCTCGGAAAAATGGGTGGGTTTTGCATTTTCACTGGCTGTTGACTTTCTACCATATGCGTTTTAAATTCTTGAATTATAGTCAACCATTACATTATTCTGAATACAAAATATTAGGATTACCTACCTACAGAAATTAGATTGCTGAGCAACCTGAAGCCACAGGAAGGACATATCAGTCTGTCAAATTTTCCTTTGGAAATTTAAATGCCAACTGTCCATTCATTGTATCAATAGGTGCTACATCTCCAGCAAGTAAGGAAATCTGTAGATCTGAACGGGCAGTCACTTCAGAGCCAGCTACAAGATTTAGAAAGAAGATGGTCAAGAGCTCAACTGGAAAATTCAAAGCTGCAAACAGAAAAAACTCATTTGGTAGAACACATTTCTCAGTTACATCAACAGGTACATGTATTCACTGCTTCTTAAAAAACAAGTTGATAGAATTTTTACCTTACAGTTGAGTCATCCTCCTTTATAATGACAATACTATAGAATAATATGAAGAGATAATTTAAAACCACACCTAGTGACAGACAGCTACAATTCTCTTTTCCATGCTTACATTAATGCAAGTGGCATCACTCCCTACATTTCTTATTTACCCTGATGTAAATTTGGAGTATTTAGAACATGGCTTCAGATAAGTAATGCAGGTAGCAACACTTGTAGTTACAAGATAGACTGGGGCTTTCTAGAAGACCCACTTTTCAATCACTTATAATTTTGCCAGATTAATGTTGTGGGCTGAACTTCTCCTGATATCATTTAAGCTAAACTTGTGGGGGAAATTTTCAGCAAAAACAGCCTAAATACTTTTCATAATGAGGTTGGGGAAACACTACTGTAAAAAAATTAATGCGGGCAAAACCATTATTAGGTTAAGATGCTCTAGTACCCCCCATGCTTTGCAGTAGGGACATTCAACTTGGCAAGGGTGATGGGTCAGGGATGTACCTGAAATGTTTTGAAGACTGTTCATAAAAATGTAAATAAGGTTAGTTGTTCCTTGTGATAACAGGACACCTGCTTTGTTTGAACAAAGCCATTAACCAAAGCCAAAAATCAGATTTATAAAATGGAACAACAGCCCTTATTGTTGCAGAGTTGTTAGTGGTGCATGTTGTGATAGACTATGTGGTATATTAACAGTAACTGCCATTACCAGACGAGTATTCTTTCTCCAACTTTGAGATGCTTAGGAAAGTGCAAGAAATCCAAGAAAGAAACTCCGCTTTAATGAGATGTACAGTTCAGACACACAAAGCTCTTGGATTCACATTTTGTATTCATTTCTTGCCCTTTCATCTCATTCAAAATTAAGAAAAATTTAGGAAGAATCTGGGCAAATGGATACCTTTCATTGTGTAGTTCTAAGAGTGATCATCTTCACCCAGAACAGTTTAGAGAAACTTGTTTTACACCAGGGGTTGGCGGCAATTTTTTTGATGGGGGGGACACACCAAGAATTTGGTAAGGGGTCAAGAGCTGCACTCTTCCGTATCAATGGAGGGAGTGCAGGGTCTGGGATGGAGGCTGTATGCAGAAGGGATCTTGCAGTAAGGGATTGGGATGCAGGAGAAGGTGTGGGATTTGGGTGAAGAAGGTAGTTGTGACCTGCGTTAGGGGACTAGGGTGCTGAGGTTTGGGTTGTGACCCTGAGCAAGAGGGGGTTGTGACTTGGTGCAGGAGGAAGCAGTGAGTTTGGGTTGTGATTGGGACAGGGGATTGGGGTGCAGGATCTGGGAGGAGATATAGGGGCGGGGGGGCAGAGGGTTGGTATTATGTGGGGTAGGGAGACAAAAGGTTGGGGTGCCAGAGGCAGGCTCTGGCTAGGAGACTTATCTGCTTGACTCCCAGCCAGCAGCCTTCTCAAACCAACTGCCTGCCTGCCCTGCCCTGGCTACAGGGACCATGTGGTTTTTGAATAGCTACAAGTGTGGGGGTAGGAGCAAGTGCTTTGCAAGCTGCCTGTTGACTACAGGCAGCTCCCATTGGCCAGAAACAGGCCAATGGGACTGTGCTGGGGGTGGGAGCAGCACGTGAAGGCTCATAGCTGTTCAAACAGAACCTAGCATCAGCTTCCCTCAGCAGCATGCGGGGGAGGAGATGGGAAATCAGGCAGTCTGCCTGAAGTTCCCCACTGCATCCGCTGGCCAGAGCAAGCCAATGGAAGGTATTTTGCCCAGGCCTGTTTTACACTATATCCTCTTTATATAAAGATGTAAAACAGAAGTAAGGGATCCATTATAGTTATGTGCTTTGCAGTAGCTTGAAAGAAAAGATTATTGCTAATTTGACACAAGTAGGGTTAATAGTTATGGATTACTTCGTTGATGTTTAGGAACCGGTAACATTTACACCAGTTCAGTTTGTGTACTGTTGCAAACCAAATTTCATCCACACTAGAATAAAGTTTTAGGACAAGATCTCTATCTAGGCCCAAAACTATATTATACAGAATAAATACTAATTTTTTTTCCTTTCAATTATCTAGCTTTCTGAGAAAGAAGATGAAATCCGTCACATGCATGCACATGTTAATACTATGTCCTATGACCTCAACAGTCTGAAATCTCAAGTGGAAATAGAACATACCTTGCACAGAGAAAGATGGAAAGAGTTCTCCAATATTCTAACATCATACAAATCACCTACAAAATGAGCTCTATTTAGGGAAATACTTACTGAAAAAGTGAGCTAACCCAATAATTTAAAAATGAAACTAACCCTAAATTAGTTTATTAAATTCCCATTGTAAAAAAAGTGTGTCTTGAGGAACCTATATAAAGCATACTGCTCTTCAAGAATAGTGTTCTGTATTTCTGCACAGTAAATGAAACCAGATCTTATCAGAATCATTTGGAGCCTGGGGAGATAAGCTAAGAACACTGAATGGAGTCTGCATGATCAGCTCTTGTGACACTGGCCTTCAACTAAAAAAAAAAACAACTCATTTAGCCACTTTAATTGCAAGGATAGTCTCACATAGTCATCACTCCAAGGTGGCAGGCTCTGCCATGCAGAAACATGCTTCCTGAATTTAACACTACAAATTAAATAGAAAATCCATTAGTTACTTTTTAAAATTGTCTTCATACAATGAATTGTTTAAATGAATGTCCTTGCCACACCAGCTCTAGCATCCTCTACCAAAAGCAAATGTCTCAATAACTATATACTACATTCTAAAGTTGTAGCAACCTTGAAAGCCTGAGAAAGTTAATGAGCTTTTGACGTTCAGGATTAACAGGAAAAATTAAATTCATAGTATTATATTGTCTATATATCAACTCTGAAATTAAGGAAGAAATATCAAGTTCATTCTCAGCTTTCACAAACATTCCTTTTGGCTCAAATTAAGTTATGTCTCAAAACAAAGATGACAATTTTGGAAGTTTTGAACCAAATCCATTTACTTCTTTTCAGATGAGCAGACAGACAAAAAAGAGGTTTCTATAGCAATGTTAGTTTTGCCAAACAGCATATAAGGTTTTACATCTCTAGCCTCAGATACAATCTTGCTCTGCATACTGCCATTGAAAATGCTGCTGCTAAGATCAATTTCCTAGCCTTTCACTTTGACCTCCATCGTGAATCTGCATTACTCCTCCGCCCCCCTTCTCTAACATATCAAACATAAGTCTTCACTTTCATGGCCCTTCAGAGCGTATCCCCTCTCTACCCATCATCATCTCATTAATAATCAAGATGTCAGCTTCTGCTTTGGTTGAGTACATGCTACTGGTCTCCTTTGCTCACGTGTTAAATTCTCAGACAAATTGTTTTCTCTCCCATACTGCTCCACACATTAGGGAGGAGCTGCAGTCATCTTCAAAACTCACTCACTAGTCTTCTTCAAATCCCTCAAAAGTAACTCCTTTTCCATAATTAAAAAAAAGCCCTCAACATTCATTAGACAACTGGTGAGCTGAGACCAATCAGGCTAACCTCTGCTGTCTAATCGTTTCCTTGTACCCCCCAAATGCTTGGCTCTCATCTTTTATTTTCAGCCATAATTTGCTTGGCAATAGCTAGCAATCTTAGGACTGTGTGTACTTTGGGGTAGGGTAAATCTGTTCTGTGTTTTACAGCACCTGGGGTCCTGGTCCATTAGTGGTGCTCCTAACAGTGTTACAGAGATACAAATAATTAACATTTAACAGCATAAATACTACATGGTATTTAGCTCACATTTAAAGCATGGTGAAAACCTTAAAAAACCTCTCTCAAAATCAACTATTAGATGTCCTGTGCATCTAAATTCCTACCTTAATGCTGCACTAATATACAAGTCTGCATTTAGTATTTGAGACTCTCTTTAAAGTAAAAATTCTGGACAGGTAGCCATGTTAGTGTGTAACTTTAAAAATTAGTAGTCATGTGGCACCTTAGCAATTAACAAATGTATGGCATCAAGAGCTTTTGTGGGTAAAACCCACTTCATCAGATGAGCTGGAGTGGAAATTACAGAAATCAAGTTACTTATAAACAGAAAAGAGGAGGGGAAAATGTACCTATCAGTCCTATAATTGACAGGTACCGTTTTTCCCTCACTCCTTTTTCTGTTATAAGTAACTTGGTTTCTGTAATTTCCACTCCAGCTCATCACCTGAACAGTACCCGTAAAGGGCCAGGGTCCTCAGTGCCCCCTGGAGCAGTGCATGCACACCGTGCTATATAGAGCGCCCACAGCCCCGCCTTCCTCAGTTCCTTCTTGCTGGGACTCCGCAGAGGAGAGGAGGGTGGGAGTTGAATGGACTTGAAGAGCAACACATCTCAAAGATGTAACAGAACAGGTAACGCTTTTCTTTGAGTGCTTGCTCATGTCCATTCAACATAGGTGACTGTAAGCAGTGTCTGCAGAGGTAGGGTAGGAGTTATGTACATGCAGACTGCAAAACAGCCCTGCTGAACGCAGCATCCTCTCTAGCCTGCTGCATGATGACATGAGACATGAAGGTATATACCGACAACCATGTCGCCACACCCTACAGATATCCTGGATCAGGACACGCGCAAGGTAAACTTGCGAGGAAGCTTGAGCTCTAGTGGAGTGGGCCCATATCAACTCTGGTGGCTGGGCCCCCACTAACTCATAACACATGCAGGTGCAGGAAGCAATCCATTTAGACGAGGGATGGCCAACCTAAACCTGAGAAGGAGCCAGAATTTACCAATGATCATTGCCAAAGAACAATAGTTCTATCTCCCCACCACCACTCTCAGCACGTCCAACCCACTGGCAGCCCCACCAGTCAGTGCTGCCTCCTCCTTTTCCTCCTGCTCTCTGTGATCAGCTCTCAGTAGGAGACACTGGAAGGGGGAAGCACGGGTGTGACAGGCTCAGTGGAGAGGGTAGGAAGTGGCAGGAACCTAGGGGGAAAGGGTGGAGGAGGACAGCGCCTAGGGCAGAGCTGGGGGTTGAACAGTGAGCACCCTCCGGCCCAGTGGAAAGTTGGCACCTTTAGCTGCAGCCCGGGATTTGGTACCTATGTAAGGAGCCACATATTAACTTTTGAAGAGCCACAGGTTGGCCACCCCTGATTTAGACAGTCATTGGGAGGAGATAGGGAAACCCCTTCAGTGCTCTGCATAGGTCACAAAGAGCTGCATAGAACTGAGAAAGGCCTGTGTCCTCTCCAGGTAGAAGGCCAGCGCCTGACACATCCAGCACAAGGAGGCGCTTCTCCCCATTGTTTGCATAAAGCTTGGGGTAGAAGACTGGCAGAAAAAATGTCATGGCCTATGGGGAAGGTGGAGACCACCTTGGGGAGAAAGGCCAGTGTGGCCAAAGCTGGAACTTGTCTGTGAAGAATGGGGTATACAGAGGTTCCAACGTTAGTGCTCGGAGCTCCAACACCCTTCTGGCTGAGGTAACAGCAATCAGGAAAGCTACCTTGAAGGAGAGCAGTGACAGGGTGCACATGGGTAGTGACTCAAAGGGTGAACCCAGGAGCGTTGTCAGCACCAGGTTCAGGTCCCACTGTAGGAGAGGGTCCCTAACTTAGGGTTAGAGTCTCTGCAGACCCCTTAGGGAACTGAGAGGTGACCCCATGGAAGAAAACTGATTGACCTTGCAGCAGCGGGTGAAAAGTAGATATAGCTGCCAAGTGGACCTGGATGGTGGCCATGGCCAGGCCCTGCTGCTTCAGGGGCAGTAGGTAGTCCAGGATTGGCTAAAGGGAGGCCTCAGCCGGAACCACCCACCTTGCCGCACCTACAGGGAGAAACGGGTCCATTTAGCCGTGCATGTGTAGTGCATTGAGGATTTATGCCTCTCAAGGAAGACCTGCTGTACATCACCCAAACATGCCAGCTCCTGCAGGTTCAGCCACAGATGAACCACACTGTCAGGTGGAGCGAGCTAAGGCGCAGGTGAAGCAGGCAACCTTGGTTATGAGATAGCAGGGGCCTCAGCAGCAGCCTTCTGAATGCATGAGACACCAGGTTCTTTAGTGCCACAAACACGTGCTGGCCAGGCCAGGCTGGTGTGATGAGGATGACCATCGCCTTATCCCTCTTGACCTTTCGAAGGACCTTGCCTATGAGTGGAAATAGAAAGGTGGTGTACAGGGAGCCTTCCAACCATCTGAACAGCAATGCATCTGGCAGAGAGCCCTGCTCGAGGCCAAACCTGGAACTGAACCGACTGCACTTTGCATTGTGTTGTGTCGCGAAGAGATCCACTAGGAGATATCTCCAGTCTCAGAAGAGGGAGGCAGTCACCTTGGGGTGGAGTGCAAACTCGTGCTGAGAGAACTCTCTGCTGAGAGTGGTGGGCTTCCACGGTGACGCATGCAGGACACAAAACTCCCAGAGCCACATCGCCTCTACGCAGAGTTCCAGAGATCGAGCCCCACCTTGTCTGTTTATGTAATACATGATGGCTGTGCTGTCCGTAAGTAGTGCACCACCCTGCCTTCTTGGTGCGGTAGGAACACCTCACACGCGTTCCGTATCACCCAGGACTCTTTCATGTTTATGTGGCACACCCTTTCTTGAGGGGACCACATGCTTTGGGTGTGAAGGGTGCCCATGTGGACTCCCCAACTGCAGTCTGATACGTCAGCTCCCTGGAATGCAGTCGAAGATGGTATGGCATGCCCAACACGACCTGTGTTTGGGCCATCCACCAGGCCAGGGTTGACAGGACCCTGGGCGCCACCATCACTATCTGTTCAAGGTGCCTTGCTGGGCTATAAACTGAGGCCCGCCACAGCTAGAGGGGCCTTGTTCTGAGCCTGGCCAGGGGTACCACATATGTTCAAGCGGGCATATGGCCCAGGATCTGTAAATACACTCGTGCTGTAGACATGAGGGCAAACGTGAGCTGATCAATTAGGACAGAGAGCACTTTGAATCTCTCTTGGGGGAGTGATGCTCTGGCTGTAGTGCAGTTCAGGACTGCTCTTATAAACTCTATCCTCTGGCTGGGCACCAAGAGGGATTTCTTTTCATTTATTAGGAGGCCAAACCAACAGCACATTCAGGAGGCGGCGGACATCCCACTGAATCTTCCTGTTGGATGGCCCCTGGATTAGCCAGTCGTCCAAGTAAGGGTACACCTGGACCCCCGCAAGGCCTTAGGTATGCCGCCACCATCAAACACACTTGGTAGAGACCCTGGGGGCCATAGACAAACCAAAGGGGAGGACTGCAAATTGGAAGTGTTTCCTTGCAACTACAAATCTCAGGAATCGCTTGTGGCCCTCAAAGATGACAATGTGGAAATACGCTGCACTCTACCTCAAAGATGCCTATCAGCCCCCAGCATCCATATGGGGGATAATGGTGGCCAGGGAGACCATACAGAACCTGAAGTGGGCCAGATATTTGTTGAGGCCCCGGAAGCCCCTGTTGGCCTTGGGAATAAGGAAGTATCGAGAGTAGAAACCCTTGTTCTTGAACTCAGGTGGCACCCCCTCCACTGCTCCCACATGGAGCAAATGGGACAGCTTCTGTTCAAGGAGTTGCTTGCAAGAGGGGTCCCTGAAGAGGGATGGGAGCAGGGGGGAGGGGAAGGGACAAGAGAGCTGGAGGGTGTAGCTATGTCAGACAGTGGCCAGGACCCAATGGTCCAATGTAATTTCCGTCCATGCCAGGGGGAAGGGATGGAGCCTGGCTGAGAACAGGCAGGCAGGATGCCGGGAGTCCAGTATGTCATCCTCAGGTGCACCCTCAGAAAGGAGCACTTGCCCTGGGACTTGGGCTGGCTGATCGACTACAGGCCAGATAAAGGACAGCAGCCTTGCTTGCATTTTAGAGGCTTAGGGAGTGAAGGGGGCCTTTCTGGGTGAGCGTAGTGGCCCCTTTTTGGGGGGACGTGTGGCTTAAACCATTTCCTCTCAGACCCAGGAACGCAGAGGCCCAAAAGATTTTCAAGGTAATGCAGTAGTCCTTAAGCCTGTGCAACCTTGTGTCCATCTGTTCTGTGAACAGGGCCCCTGTGCCAAATGGCAGGTCTTGAATAGAGTTCTGTGCCTCCAGGGACAGACCCAACAGGAGCAGCCAGGCCACCTACCTCATACAAATGGTGGAGGCCATGGATCGAGCCACCAAGTCTGCAGCATTGATGCCATTTGTAGAGCTGCCAGCACCGCTGCCTAACCTTCTTCAACAAGGGCCTTAAAACTCCTTTGAGACACTTTGAGCAAGGAGGCCCCAAATTTTGCCAGTCCCCCCCGGTGTTCATACCATGTCGTGCAAACAGGGCCTAGTGGTTCACCACCTTCAGCTAGAGGCTGGCTGAAGAGTGGACCTTCCTTCCAAACAAAGTCTTTATTCTTAGGGGTGAGTGCTAGCTGGCCCTTGCACTGCCTGTGATTCAGACTCCACCATGAGGGATCTTGGTGGTGGGTTGGTATAAAGATAGTGGTGGTCCACCACTGGGACAAAGTACTTCTGCTCTGCCCTCTTAGCTATTGGCGGAATGGAGCAGAGTGTCTGCCAGAGCACCATGGCAATTTTGGCAACCACCTCATGTAGGGGCAACGCTACCCTGCCTGGGTCCACTTGACCCAGGACTTTGAAGAGTGAGTCGGAGGATTCCTTCACCTCCTCAACTTGGAGGCCCTGACCATTGGCTACGCTCCTGAGTAGGTCCTGATGGGCATTCAAGTCCTCCTGAGGAACCGCCAGGGAAAACAACATGATCACCTCATCTGGCAATGAGGTGGCAGGGGCTAGGGCCATCTGGGCTTCCTCGTCTTGGTGAGGCTGGTCCCCTACACCCACCTCCTGTTGTGGGGCGGAGAGCAGGGGGAGAGGGTGTGCCCATATCTCCTTAGGGTCCCCTAGGCCCTGCCAGCACTGATGAGGGCTGGGATGGATCAACAACTGAACAAGTAACCTGGGGCTGAACTGGGAAGCCCCAGGGAGTCAACGGGTACCTCTGAGCCCGCCACTGAGACAGTGGCCATGGTGTGCTCTGAGACAGTACTGAAGTCAATGGTGCAGTCTGTTGGGCAGTCTGCTCTGCCGGGAGGATGGAGGCCGCAGTCAACACCACACTGCCAGCGTGGATGCTTGCCGATACTCAAAGAGGACAAGTGGGAGCAGCAGCCTTTCCCGTGCCAGATCTCCATCAGCGACAAGACTGCAGCCACCTGGAGTGTCAGTGGGAACTTCTGCGCCCCAACAACGCTCCTCA
This sequence comes from Pelochelys cantorii, assembly GCA_032595735.1. NCBI lineage: Eukaryota > Metazoa > Chordata > Testudines > Trionychidae > Pelochelys > Pelochelys cantorii. Next base: position 51,205,554 of record CM064327.1, read on the forward strand.
AGTCCGGTGAATGGTGCTAGACCAAGGTTTCACCATGCCAAGATGGAGGCCAAGAGAACGACTGGCTAATCCTGGGTCTGATGGGCCTAGAACAGATTCTATCAGGAGCACTTTAAGCCCAATACTGTGCTCTTTAATAGTACTAGGCACAAGGACCTACAAATGTGACACTTGTCCAACATGCGTCCTTCCCCCAGGCAACATAAACAGTCAGTATGTGGTCACTAACTGACATGGGCCTGAAAGACAGGCTTTGAAGCCAGGGGAGCAAGGCATACCTTGTCCCCCAGGCAGATTCTTTTCACAGAAATTAACTGTTAACGGTTCACAAGTACTTTGCAGTTCATTAAGGAGAACCTGAATGCAAACAAAATGCTTGCCACAGCCAAAGCTGGAGTACACTGTTCCAAGCACCATCACTGGCTGTAAGAAGGAACTGAGGGAGGGAGGAGGGGAGATGTCACCCTATATAGTATGGCATAGATGCACCACTCCAGGGGGCACTGCAGAGCCCAGCCCCTATGGGTACTGCTTAGGGTGAAATTTCTGGCACCAGCCAATGTGGCACGCACACACACCTATGTTGAATGGACATGAGCAATCACTCAAAGTATAATTCCAACTTCATTTATAACCTAGTAAATTCCTATTAAATCATAGCATAGAAATCCAGATTACTTTTTAAAAATAAAATTATCTACTAGAGAATGAGAATATACCACTTTATGTATATCTTAGGTGGTCTTATACACTTTCGGGAAGCAAGGAGAAAGAGCCTGTGAAAAAGATATGAAGGCCTCTACCACTGTTATGAACCTTTAAATTTTATATTTTTATATTACAAGCGTGAGAGTGATTGCATCTTGAATTTTGACAAATACAAGTCAAATGCATAACAGTAAAAAGGTTTTACATTGCTTTCATTAAGATTTCCAGCTAGAGCCAAACAAATATTTGGTTCAAACTGCAATAAATTAAAAACAATGTACATAAAAATCAAGTCAATTATTCACTAGTGTACATTTTATTCTCCAACTTGCATGCAACTTCTTGCTTGATGTCAGTAAAAAGTCAATTGGAAGAATTTGTTATACTACTTCCCTACATATAAAACTAAGCTTTTATTCTGCTGGGTCTTATCTAAGGGTGTAGCTTTGGTCTTCAGAACTACCCCTCTTCTTCATGTGGATGCAAAGTTTTTTTCTAGCTTGGCGTTATCAGGGTCCCCAGACTGCTGTTGAACTCCTATTGCTCTTATGGCAAAGGCACATGCTGACAACAGGGAAGAGCAGTTATCCCTTAATAATAAGGTAAGCCTAACTACTATATAAGTTTTTTGGTTAAAAGGCTTATTAAAACTTCAACTATGCAATGTCTTTGTAACTAAACCACTGGAATCCTGAGGCACCTTAAAGACTTACAGATATATTTGGGCATAAGCTTTCATGGGAAAAAACCCACTTCATCAGATGCACAGGACTCTTCATTGATTTTGCAGACAGACTAACACAGCTACACCTCTGATAATTGTTACTAAGCCACTGTCAAGAGTAGTGCTGAAGCCATCTCTACTCTACAAACCATGATCAATGCAAATTACACTGGCATACAGCAGTCAAATTCTGCATATCACTTGGACATGTATATACCTAGCTGCTTCCACTGGTGCTGCACATGCTCAGCAAGAGCACTTGTGTCAATGGAGAAGTGCATAAAGGAAAGATATCTAGTGTGCCACATGCCATTATCTGGTGCAATTCTTTTGGGGACATCTGTACTGAATAAAAATTATCCACCCAGTGATTTCTAGGAGCTGGGCATCAAGTTCCCAGCATGCAACTTTCTCAGTGCCATTAAACCATCCATATCAGATAATTTTCATGTTTAAAAAAAATGCATACAAATCCATTCACTTTTCCATGTCCACCATCTCTGACAGAAGCATGGAAGCTGCAAAACTTTTGCACTATGTGACAAATACAGAACACACAGCACTCCTTGACTTGCAAACCTGCAGGAAATACTGCAACCATAGGAGGACCTTACAATTTCTTCACAGGCTGTCTGCTGAGGGACATAGCAAAAAAAGATTGTTGGAAGCACTCTCAAAGGAGCTGCAGAGAGAGGGTAGAGCACTGATGAGTGGGCTCACATTGTAATGCAGGTTTGGGAAATGTAGTGACTGCAAAAAGTTTAGATTTGAAAAGACACATTTTGATCTGTGCACCCCGGTTGCCCCAGCTTTCCAGCACAGGGACAGCAAAATGAGAGCTGTATTGACTGAAGTTTGTAGTGATTGCACCGTGGAAGCTTGTAACATCAAATTGTTACTGGTTAGTAGGAAATCATTTTGCAGCAAAAAAAGTGTGAAAGTGAGGGCAGATGTCCTACAAGTATGTATGGCTTCAAAAAGATCTCACCAAACTAAGTAATTGGGCAACAAAATGGCAAATGAAATTTAATGTTGAAAAATGTTAAGTAATGCACATTGGAAAAAAATAATCCCAACTATACAACTACTTGAACAAGATCTTGGAGTCATTGTGGATAGTTCTCTGGAAACATCCACGCACTGTGAAGTGGCAGTCAAAAACGCAGACAACACTAGGCATCATTAAAAAAAGGAATAGTGAATAAGACCGAGAATATCTTATTGTCTCTATATAAAACCATGGTATGCCCACATCTTGAATACTGCATATAGATGTGGTCACATCACCTCAAAAGGTATATTGGCATTGGAAAAGGTTCAGAAAAGGGTAACAAGAATTATTAGGGGTTTGGAACGGATCCCATATGAAGAGAGATTAAAAAAGACTTGGACTTTTCAGCTTAGAAAAGAGGAGATTAAGGGGGGATATGATAGAGGTCTATAAAAGCATGACTGGTGTGGAAAAAGTGAATAAGGAGAAGTTATTTACTTATTCCCACAATATAAGAACGAGGGGTCACCAAATGAAATTAATAGGCAGCAGGTTCAAAACAAACAAAAAAGTTTTTCTTCACTCAGCGCAGAGTCAACATCTGGAACTCCTTGCCAGAGGATGTGGTGAAGACTAGGACTTTAACAGGGTTCAGAAAAGAGTTAGATAGATTCATGGAGGTTAGGTCCATCAATGGCTATTAGCCAGGATGGGTAGGAATGGTGCCCCTAGCCTGTCTGGAAATGAATGACAGGAGACAGATCATAAGCTGATTACCTGTTGTGTTCCCTCCCTTTAGGGCATCTGGTATTAGCCACTCTTGGCATAATGGATACTGGGCTAGACAGACCTTCGGTCTGACCCAATATGGCTGTTCTTATGTTCTTAAGGCCATTAACCCATCTCCTGCTATGCAGGACTAACTCAGCAATGTGTAGGAATAAGGGATGATTTGCAGTAATGGGGTTCTTGAGCAGCCATGGGGCAATAGGTAAGCATGTACACATCCTTCTTTTGGAACCAATTCATCCTGTCACACACTACATAAACAGAAAGGGTGACTTTGCCATGCTTATGCAAGCATTGGATCACTGGATCTTTTTTCTGTGCTTTCTTAATCCATGTATTCTGCAGTATTTGTTCTGAACTAATAAAGATGATCTGATTCTCCAAAAAAATGCAACTTGAACTGGCAAAAAAGTGCACTAAAACAGCATGCAAAATAACCATCGCAATATTATTCAAGTTTAATACATTCAGAGTGCAACTTCAACCTTAATACATGCACCAACTGTGGTGCACACAAGCCAGTGTATGTGAAACTGGTTTTCCTTTGTCTCCCAGGATGGAGTGCTCAAGGTAAAAATGCAGCCCATGATGCTGCTAAGACGACTGTGGGGGTGGGAATGGGGGATGAGTAAACAGCAACCATGAAGTTCTCCAAGGATTGCAAAGGGTCAGGCATTTTTGGGGGAGGAGGGGGTAGACCCAAAATTTGCTGCCTGAAGTGGTGGTGCATTTCCCCTCTTCTTCCCTCACTTTTCCTACTTTTTCCTTATCCATGCTATTGTCATGTAAGGCCTTCAAGACTTGTTCACAGTCCAGTGTATAACTGGCACTAGGATCTCACAGAACGTCCTGCCTAGTGCTCTTTTTCCTCCTCATCAAGGTTGACCATTGCAGGAGGTGGGGAGTACAAGATGATCACATCTGAGGTGGGATAAAAACAAACAAAATGTGCTAGTGGATTTACAGTTAGTGTGGAAAAGGTAAGGTATTTCAAGACTCTCTTCCCTTATTCCCATAAGTACTTTCTATGGCTCAGCACTGCCCACCAACTCCAACCACATTGAATGTGGCCCACTAGTGTCAAGGGTAGGAGGATTTTGGGTGAACAAAGTTATAGAATTTTGGTTCTTGTTCCATGGCACCAGTATTAAATACTGGCACTATTTTCCACAGGCAGGGATGACATCAGCTGACCTCTCTTCTCTGAGAATCATAAAGGCAGTGAATACAGATGCTACCAAAAATCCAAAACCATCTGAGTTTGCATATCACTAGCTTGTCTACAGCAATGGTGCCAGCTCAATTCACCATATAATGGCATAGAACGATATTCTGCTGTGGAGGAAGAAATAAAGCAGTCATCTCTAGAAATTCTTGAGAGAGGATTTAAGACTAGGCGAATTCTACCTTCACTGAGCTTGTGCTGAATTTGTGTGACCTGCAGATGGGATGTGTGCATGGCAGCTGAGTGGGGTTGCAGGGACACATGGGGGGGGGGGGGCAAATGTCCCCAACTTACTGGTCAGCTAGTGTCTGCATATGGGAGGCTCCCAAATCCCTCCCTCTTTTAGCCAGAATGGGCAGGGCTGGTGTCCTTAGCCTGTTTGCCAAAAGCTGAGACTGGGCAACACAGGATCAATCACTTGATTACCTGTTCTGTTCACTCCCCCTGGAGCACTTGCTATTGGTTGCCTCCACAAAACAGGATACTGTGCTAGATGGACCTTTGGTTTGACCCAGTATGGCCGTTCTTATGTTCCCTCCACCTTCCACTCCCCCATCTGCTCCAATGCTTTCCCTACCCACACCCAACAATCCTTCAGGTTCACTCGCTGTCTCCTTCCAAGCAGTTACATCCCTCTCCCTTAGCTTCTCTATTACCCCTAACGCCTCTACACCTTTGCACGGCTTCTGAGAGGTGCAAGAAATAGGTTTCTGTAATGTAGTTTTTAAAAAGTTCTGTATTAATATGCCTAATAAGAAATCTATTTGTCAAAAATATTTCCTGAATCTTTTTTGCTCTCTCTGTTCCAGACATTTACTAACAGGTATCATGAAATAAAATTACCAAAATAATTGAAACTGGCATGATTAGTGTGCTATTCTGAAAAATCTGCAGAATTTTAAATAACTGTACACAGAATTTTAAATATTTTAAACACAAGACTCCCCAGGCATAGGGATTGCAGAGTATCTCAATGTACTCTAACAAAGTGCTCCACATTCCCTCTCCCCACAACCCAAGAGGGGAAGAAATGCAGATGCCAAGTCTACCTCTTCTTATGAGTAAATCATGAAATGTTTATATATCTGTCCTGTTAATTTGGGAATGGGATGGGCATCATCTTTAAGTTTAAAGATTGTAAGAAAAAAATGCACACACCAACTTACCCAAGTTCCCTTCCCCTTTATTGGGTTCATCTGCACTTGTTTGGTGGAACTGGTAACAGAATTCCCAGTTACATCCCATTTGCCCCTTTTCACATCAGGAGTGGTCTTGGGCTCCTCAGTTTTTCTGCTGGACACTGGTGGGGTCTCTACCACATATGGCATAAAGTTAGTTGCAAAAGAGATCTGCGGGGAAGCACTAGGTCTGTTGTTGGTCTTCCTGACCTTCTAGGCTACCCAGGTAAGTTCCTTTGCTTTCAGGCAGCACTACTGCTGATCCCATCATACTTCTTTGCCTGCTTCTTCTGTGCACTCTGCTTGTGAATGGTATATTTATGGAGGATCAAGTGGATCAGTCTCCAGAATTTAGACCAAGCACTAAATTTACTTCGGAAAAAGTGACAGATTAACTCTCATAAGATTCCTAGCTGAATTTCATCTGTTATGGAAAAAGAGTCCATCTTTCCATTTTAAACCTTTAATATTACAATGGGAAGATGCTCCCATTGTACTTTTACTATATGCTGTTAATGTTTGAACAATTTATGACAAGTGTAAATTTATTTTAGCTGTAGCATATTTAGTTTGATAAAGAGAATTAAATTACTAATAAAAATTGTGTCTGCATCCTATGAATGTTATCCTGCCTCACGAACAAATGGCTAAAGAAATGTTCAAGTTTCTAAAGAGTAGTTATCACGGCTTTGAAAAATAAACCTTTTCTGCACTATAGGCAGCTTGCAAAAATAAAGGTTATGGGGAGGGTGGGTTTGCCCTTCTTTACGCTGTATAAAGGTGGCTAAACAAATCCACCTTTTCACTATTTTACTAAATTGCAGCCTCCCATTACTTTATCGTTTATTTAAAATGAAAAATATTGAGCAATCAGCTGAGAGAATCCAGGTTTTTAACTGTGTTCCAAAGAAGCTCCTTCACTTCTCAGCTGTAAGAACAAATGCATCTCCTGTACTTACCCATTTCACATCAGATGACTGAAGAGCATCTCATGTTATATTAAGAAAACCATTTCTGACAAACAGTTAAAGATCATCACAACAGAAGAGTCTAAGACCAATCAATTATAAGAATGTTTGAATATTTATAAGTTACACTCAAATCTCTATTAAACCCTGTTTTCAAAATATAACCAGAACAAAAGCACAACAATTCTGTAGTGTACCAAGTGTATATTTCAATTTACTGTATGCAATCTAACAACAAATTTGGTCATAATTTACCAGATATACATAAATGATTTAAGTAGTAAAAGAAGATTCAGTTTCAAGAGAATAAGTTCATACCTTGAGAAAAAAGTTAATACATTAAGAATGTAAAGCCAGGTCCAGTTTAAGCACTAAGTGAGCTGTATTCTAATAAAGCAGATTTAGGTGAATTTTTATAGTGTGTGTGTGTATTTTTTATATGAGAGAGATATAGAGACAGACCTACCAATTGTAAACTATGGCTTTAAAGGGGATGGAAAAAATCTTTGCGCTATACTTACATATTCACAAAGCAGAACATTACTTTAAACGTTTAAAATACTTTTTCATATGATCTTTGCCCAGCTAATTTCTACTTTGGACCCCACCAGAATTACACATTTCAGTCTAGAACAAAATGAGAAGATGTATTCTTCCATAATTAAAAAAAAAAAAAAAAAAAAAAAAGCGCAAAAACAAAAACTAGTTCTGTCAGGTTTATAGTGCCGTGGAAACTACCAATGAAATAACTGGATGATAAAAAGATGCATTTTAATACCCATATAACTGTAGTTCAACTTCTCAGTCTCATCCAGCAGAAGCAATGTCTAACATTAAATCACTGTTCTACTGAAATAAAAGAAAAACAGTAAAGCTTGTCTCTTTAAATACATACCAACTTTGATCAGATGGAGCACCATTAAGATTCTGTCCGTCAAAGCATAGTTCAAAGTTTTCCACACAACTAGCATAATTTAGTTACCTGATATAAAATAGGAAAATATACTCATTTTAAAATTAAAAACAAAAGCTGAAAATATGGGGACCCTCAATTTTTTTATACAGTACAGTCACACTGGCCTAGCTATGTGTTATGATAAATGCTGTGCATATTTTATTCATTGTGACATAATATTACATCAAATGCACTGTCCAATGATCAGCTAATTTATTCGGCTATGAAGTGAAGGAGTTTAACCTAAAGGTGCAATATCCTCCCCTCCCTCAGAAAGAGGCCTGAAATCATTGGTACAGTATCACAAGTTTAGAAAAAAAGTCCATGGCTACAAAAATTCAAGTTTCAATGCCTCCTCAAAAACTGAAGTAAAGAGTGCTGGGAGTGGAGAATTCTAAAGGGTGAACTCAAATGAATATCATTTTGCTTTTGGTTTGGTTTTGTTTTTTAAAAACGTTATAGCAAATTAATCCATTAAACATACATAATTTAACATTAAACACTAGAAACACCCCAGAAAATACAAAAGAATTAAAAAATTAGATCATTTGTGTTCATTTTAATGAGTAACAATGAGCACAACAGCCTAGTGTCTAATTCATACTTCATAACAAAAACTAGCCAAAAGCAGACATTTATTGTAAATTAACAACCAAAAATTCAGATGTCATATAATATTTCTATGACACTTTCTCCATTTTGGGGACTCTAAGCTGTGTGTTGGACTGAGGTATACACTGGAGGGGGGGGGGGGGGGAAAAAAAAAAAGAGATGGTCAACAGGGAATAATGCCAACAAAGATACTTAAAACAGGCAGCAATGCCAGAAAGTGTTTAATATAGTAAAATCTGCTATGTTACTCATACTCAAATCACAATCCTCCTAGCATTAATTTTTCCTTGTGTGATTATTTCTCATTTGGTGAAGAAATAGCTCTCTTGTAAATTCAAAATTGTCAAGAAATAAAGTCAGTAAATTAATACCAATAATATCTACTCCAGTGCTTGTCACCTAGACCACAGGCAGGCTTAAAGCCAACTGATGAGTCAATTTAATTAGCATGTTCATATGATCTATACTGCATATTTACATTACTGAGGCGTTTAGACCATTATGGGTAAGGGGGAGGCAAGAGTGGTATGGCAAAGCCCTATTCTTGGAAATAAGAGCCACTAGCCCAAATTAGCCTCACCAGTTCACTGAAACTATGATTGAATTTGGGGAAGCTGTCATGTATTTCCATTACAAGATTGTAATATTCTTCATTCATGTTGAAGGATACATGAACATGTAACATAATAAGTACAGTTACCATGTCTGAATAGGACCCAAGTAGCTATATCCTATAAATAATAAAAAATACATTTTCTTTTGATAACTGACTAGATGTGAGGACTCTGTATAATTCAACCAAATGGTTGTATGCTTTACAGTCCTGTGCAAATATCATAAAAAATTTAATAATCCTTTTTTGCTATAAGGCTTTGACCCTACAAATTTCACAGCAACACAACTACCATCCAGCCTGTACCATATTTTGCAAGCCTTCAGTCAAAGAACTCAAATTGTTAATCCATAGCGTCCAACTGCAGCATCCTTAATAAGTATGCCTTCAGTCATCTAAAGGCACACAGACTTCCCCAGATTCATCCCATCGAGACTGGTCATTCTGTTCTTCCACATCATCAACTAATTCTTCATCAGCTTCTCCAACTTCATTTTCCTCATATTCTTCATCTCTAGGGAAGTCTGCGTCCTGCACCTGGTCTACTCCCTCTTGCCCTCCTGGTTGAGATTTATCTGCACAGTCTACACAAACTCCATAGCGTCGAGATCCATGTCTTATTCCAACACTGGCTGCTAGCATGAAGATCTTCTTACACACCATACACTTGTACTTTTTATCCTTTTTATGCACCTGAACAGGAAGAGAAAGGTTACTTAGAAAGAACTTACATTTGCAACATTTGGAGAAGCCTGCTGAATTCGCAAGACTTATTTGAGATAGGTTCATGCTTTCTGGTTCTCAAGAGTTTTTGATGCAAACTTTTGCTAGCCAAATGACGACAAGTGAGATAAAAAGGCCTCAAAATTGAGAAGCAATATTTTCATTGCCTTAGCTGTTGCCCCCTACAGATTAAGCACCTGGTTGGGATAAGACTGGCATGATTGTCAGTTTCACTGTTGTACAGTTTTATATAGATACTTGAAATAAAATTTAATATGAAGGATGTTAACTAATGAGTAATTTATTTGTCGAGTAGTTGATGGAAATGCCATCAACTAGTCAATAGGCACTTCAGTGTTCCTCTTTTGAAATGTACAAGAGCTCCCGCTGGGAACTCTTATACATTTCAAAGCTGGCAGGACAAACTCCGCATGCAGCCAGCAGCAAGTCCCACTGACTCCGGGCTCCATGAGGGCGCTTAACCCCTCTTGTGCATTTCAAAGGGTCAGCCAGCATTTCAAAGCAGAAGCACCTTCATGGAGCCTAGGATCAGCTGGGCACTTACCAGCTGACCCAGGGCTCTGCACGCTTTGAAATGCCGCGCTGGAGCCAGGTATCAGCTGGGGAGTCCCCAGGTGATCCCTGGCTCTGCTTGGCATTTCAAAGCAGCAGTGCCTCATGGAGCCCAGGATTAGCCATACAGTGCTGCCCCTTTGAAATCCCACCGTGGCCTTTCAAAGCAGCAGCGCTGCGTGGCCCCCGGGGTCAGCTGGGAACTCCACTAGAGTCATTAAACAAGTCACTAATACCCACAATTTAAAGCCAGATGGAAATTCGTTGGAGGGGAGGTATTTTCCCCATATAACACTTAGACCTTGATAATATGGGAACGTTAACAGATAGTGCTATAACTACACAAGCTGTATATTTATAATAAGAATGGCTTTTTGTTTAGTTTAAACACCTTTCCATGCAACACAATTTGAACAGAAAGAAACCAATCTTATAATGGAATACCAGAGTGCCCACAGGAAGTTATAGTGATAACTGTTTAAATTCTTAGATTATACTGAAAAAGTTTACCAATTTCATTCTTGTGTCGACAGAGGACTAAAGTCTAAAGCAATGAGGGTGAAAAAATAAAATTCTACACAGATGATACAATTTCAATCCATGCGTAGAATCAGCAGAGTTATCAGATTTTTTTTCATATCTTACGCTCGCTTGGACAGGGTGGGCAAAATCTCCCACCAAACCACCAGATCCAGCCCACAGGAGCTTCAGCCACGACCCTGCACACTGCTCAGAGAAGCAGCTCTGACAGCCATATGTTTCTCTGAATGCTACGAACATGGGGACATGAGGGGGTAGAGACTTTGCGCACTGCCCCTGCCCCCAGCACAATCTTGCAGCTCCCATTGGCAGAAACTGGCATATGATCCCCGCAGCTGGTTGCTCTGCACAGCATGCAGGACCTTAGAAGGCAGGGAGCCTGGCTGAAGGAACCTGCTGGGCTGCTGGCCAGGAGTTGCCCAGGTAAAGTACCTACCAACCACAGCCTACCTCTGGCCCTCAGTCCCTCCCTCCCGCAACCCTCTGCTCCCCCTCCTGTACCTCTACACCATGTAATCCAGACCCTTTGAACCCCTGCTCCTGCATCCATATCCACTCCCTGAGCTTGCACCCCAATCCCATCTCCTGCCCCCCTCTCCCTCCCAGTTACATCCCAAATCCCTGGAAACAGGTTACAACCCTCTTCCAGACCTTGCACCTCCTCCAGCTCACAACTCCCCTCCAGACCCTGCATTTCCCCACGAGGTCAGAATCCTTTCCTGCACCCATACTTCCTTCCAGATCCTACGCCCCAATCCCCTGCCCTAGCTCACAACCCAAACTGCTTCTCTACCTTCTGCACCACTTTCCCATGTCTCAACCACCTGCCACACCCTGCAACCCCTTTCTTGCACCTCTCTTCTAGGTCAGAATCCTCTCCTGCATCTATATCCCCTTCTGGACCCTGCACCATCCCCCCCTTCCTACAACCCAGCCCTCTGCCCAAAGGTCACCACTCCTTCCCGTCACTCAAACTCCCTCCTGGATCTGGCCCACCCCTTCCTGCACCCCAATCCCTCACCCCAAGCTACCTTCTGCATCTGAACTCTATCCCACACCTCCTCCATTAATATGGAAAAGCATGGCTCATGACCACTTAAGTTCTTGGGAGTGGCCCCCATAAAAAATTATTGCCCATCCTTGCACTAGAATATTGACCAATACTTAGGGCAATTAAACCCATTCCTCAAATGAAATTTTCCTAACTAAGGATGTTAGAACTAAGTAATTCACTAATTGAATAGTTGATGCATTCGTACGGAGCCTGGGATCAGCTGAGGACTCCCAAGCAGACCCCGGGCTCCACGTGGCACTCCTGCTTTGAAACGCCACGGCGATGTTTCAAAGGAACAGCACAGCACAGCTGATCCTAGGGTCTGTGTGTCACTGCCCTTCTGAAACACTGCTGTGATGTTTCAAAGCGGCAGCGCTGCACGAACCCAGGATCCGTGGCTCCGTGTGGTGCTGCCACTTTGAAGTACCCTCCTTTTCCCCCTTCCTTGCTGCCTCCATCAGATAGAGGTGGGGGGCGAGGGGGGAAGCAACTAGTCCTTAACATCCCTAAATAAAACCAGCTGTTCACTGCAGTTGAAGTCTCACATGGTGCTGAGAACATCACAATGGAAAAGAATTTGGTATGACTAATACAATGTTCTTTTACTCTGAGCTCAGACTGAGCCACTAGGCAAGCAGCGCCATATACGAGAAAACAATGGGAAAGAGGTGTCTTATTTCCCAGAATTTATGCTTTAATTTAAAAAAAAAAAAGTTAGGGCTCTAGATAAGATGGTTACTTGCCTCGTAACTGTTGTTCTTTGAGATGTGTTGCTTATCTCCATTTCACTTGGGTGTGTGCGCACCGCGTGCACAATTCCTGGAAGCTTTTTACCCTTAGCAGTACCTGTCAGGCCAGCCAGGCAGCTCCCTAGAGTGGTGCCGATATGGCCGCGCATATATTCACCTGCTAGCCCCCAACCTCGTCAGTGCCTTCTTGCTGGACATTCCGACAAAGAGGAGGTGGGCAGGATTGGAATGCACATAAGCAACATCTCGAAGAACCACCGTTATGAAGGAACAATCTTTTCTTCAAGTGCTTGCTTATATCCATTCCATTTAGGTGATTCCCAAGCATCCCCACGGAAGCAGGGTTGGAATCCTACACTGAAACAGACTGCAGCACTGCTTTACCTGACAGATGAGGTAGACAACCCCCTGTCGCCCGAGGCCGAGGAGATAGTCCAAAAATCAGGGGGATGGGCACCGACACAGGGTCCCCCCTTTCCTTTGCAACCCATATTGAGAACCTCCTCCACTTGGCCGGATAGGTCGCCCTAGTGGAAGGCTTCCTGCTTTCCAACAGTACTTGCCTCACCGAGTCTGAAAAGAGGAGCTCCCCTTCATGCAGTCATGGATCTTCCAAGCCATGAGATGGAGGGACTGCAGGTTCGAGTGACACAGAAAGCCCTCACCAACCTCCTGTGTCAACAGGTCCAGGACCAGAGGATGGGCAATGAGCTCCTCCATTGGTAAGTACTGCAATGTGGTGTACTGTGCCAGGGCAATGAGAATCAGCATTTGCTTTGTACCTTTTGAGCCTCAGGAGCACCTTGTGAACCAAGACGAAGGGAAGAAAAGCATATAGGAGACCCTCTGGCCACTGCATCACCAAGGCATCCCCTACAGACCCCAGGTACTGTCCCCGGTACGAGCAAAATCTGGGACACTTCCTGTTGAATCGAAGCAAAGAGGTCTAGGAGAGGAGATCCCCACCTGCATAAGAGAGCTGACCACCTCTTCCTTGAGATCCCACTCGTGCCCTGAGAATGCTCTGCTGAGTTCATCTGCCAGGGTGTTCCAGGCCCCCAGGAGATATCTTCTGCGCAATGCAGAGGTCCTACAGGGCTAGTGCCTCTTGGCAGAAGGGAGAAGAGCGAGCACCACCTTGTCGGTTGATATAATACATTGCTGCCGTGTTGTCCGTCAGAACAGAAACAGTTGCCTCTCAAATGAGGGAGGAACACCTGGCAGGCCAGCTGACATTGAGATGTAACCCCTTCTCTGCCTCAGACTACATACCTTGCATCTGTAGCTCCACCAGGTGGGCTCCCCATCCAGCATCTGAGATATCCGTCCCCAGTTGCGCTGGGCGGGGGGAGGAGAAGGGCGCTGGGCAAACAGAACCCCATCGCACACTTCACTCTCCCTCAGCCACCAATCCAACACTGATAGGACCTCCGGAGGAATGGTGACCACAGCATCTATGTGGTTGCAGGCTGGCCTTTGCCAACTAGGCCTGGAAGGGTCAGAGGCGCAGTCTGGCATACTGCACCATGTAAGGGCATGCTGCCATGTGACCCAACACTCTCAAGCATTGTCTCACCATGGTCACAGGGGTGGCCTGAAGGCACTGGATAATTTCCTTCATGGCTTCAAAGCTGGGGCTTAGAAGGTACGCCCACCCTCTTGCGGTGTCTAATCTTACAAATTTTATCACCTGAGTGGGTACGAGGGTCGACTTTGCTTCATTCAACAAAAGACCCAGCTGCAAAAAGGTTCGCTTGGTTATTGCAATATAAGTCTGCCCCTGGTCCCTGGAACAACTCAATGAGCCAATCATCTAAATAGGGATAGATGTGTAGCTCCCTTCTTCCTTAGGAAGGCCGCTACCACTGCCATGCACTTGGTAAACACAGTGGGCAGGCCAAACGGCAGCACTGCAAATTGACAGTGGTCCCTCCCCACCACAAGCGTAGGAACTTCCTGTGATGAGGGACGATAGAAATGTAAAAGTACACGTCCTTCAAATCGAGGGCAGCATACCAGTCCCCTAGATCGAGTGATGGGATGAGGGAAGCTAACATCACCATTCTGAACCGTGCTTTCCTTATGTAGGCGTTGAGCCCTCTAGGTCCAGGATGGGGCGCAGATGAAGAAGTAGTGGGAATAAAAACCCTTTTTTCCCCCTGAAATTGACCGGGACCTCCTCTACTGCCCCCAGACATAGGAGCGAGGAAACCTGCTGACGAAGGAGGTACTCGTGAGAGGAGTCCCTGAAGAGGGACAGGGAAGGGGGAGATGAGAGAAATGGGATAGAATATCCCCCCGCCACAGTATCGAGGACCTACTGGTCCAAAGTGATAGTGCTCCAAGAGCAGTGAAAAGGGGTGATCTAGTGTTGGGGCTGGTATGTTGTCCTTGGGCACACCTTCAAAATCCTGACCTCTGGCCCTGGAACTTATTGGGGAGGTCCTTGGTTCTGGTCAGAGGCCGAATGGGAGTGTCTCCAGGGACCCCTAGTGTTATTCCCCCTATTCCTGCATCTACTGTCAAACCCGGCTCTCTGATGGTATCCCCTCTGTGGCCTCAGGTTCAGCGAGCAATGCTGAAGGGCAGGGGTGTGAATCCCTAGGGACTTCAATGTTGCCCTAGAATCTTTGAGGCTGTGGAGCCTACTATCCATCTACTCCGAGAATAGCCCCGACCCTTTGAAGGGCAAGTCCTGGAGCGTTGTCGGAACCTCTGGGGAAATGCCGGAGACCTGAAGCCACAAGCTCCTGCTCATAACTATGCCTGTGGCCATAGAATGTGTCACAGAATCTGCCACATCAAGAGCAGCCTGAAGAGCTGACCTGGAGACCACCTTTCCTTCCGCTGAGCGCTGCAAATTCCTGTTGAGAGTCCTGCGGAAGCTGGGCTTTGAACTTACTGATGGCCACCCAAGAGTTACACACGTACCTGCTGAGCATAACTTGCTGGTTCGCAATCCTCAGCTGGAGCCCAGCCACTGCACAGGCCTCTCCCCCCAAGAGGTCGAGTTTCTTAGGCTCTTTACTCTGAGGGGTAGGACACATTTGCCCTCGCCTCTCCCTTTGGCAGGAGGCTTGTCCCACTGCTGAGCCAGGTGGTGGATAGGTAAACAGATGTTTGTAGCCT
The DNA here is from genome assembly GCA_032595735.1 of Pelochelys cantorii. Classification (NCBI taxonomy): domain Eukaryota; kingdom Metazoa; phylum Chordata; order Testudines; family Trionychidae; genus Pelochelys; species Pelochelys cantorii. Next base: position 51,221,085 of record CM064327.1, read on the forward strand.
GCTTGTAGCACACAATATCACCTCTTAACTCCTTTCTGAATCGGTGGTATGGAGGCTGGGGTCTGCCAGAGACTCTTGGTGATTTTAGCCACGGTTTTATTGAGAGGGAGGGCTATCCCTTCTGGGGCGTCAGATGTAATTATGTCCACCATTGGGTCCACATCCTCTGACCTCTTTGGCCTGCACCCCCAGGTTTTGGGCCAGGCGCCTAAGGAGGTCTTGGTGTGCCTGCAGGTCCATGATTGGCATAGCCAGGGCTTGATGTGGTAACAAAGATGAAGACTCCCTCAGTGAAGGTGGCCCTTCTGCAGGCACATCCACTCTGGTTGGGAAGGCCCAACGCAGGCGGCTGCTGCTGCGGGCGAACCGAAGTCCCCACCGACCCCGAAGGGCTGGCTCTACTCTCTGACCTGGGGTCCCTCAAGAGTGGGGTAGCTGAGGGGGCAGCTCCATGTTGCAAGTATAATGAAGCCACCACTGACCCTGACCTTGATGAGCCCTGGTGGTATGCCCATGGGGTCCAGAATGGCCACTGAGGGAATAGTTACTATTGAGGTGGCCATGATTGCACTGCAGGTGGGCTGGACCTCCTTGACCAGTGCCAAGAGCTGGATCGGTACCAGGAGGTAGATTTATGTGGGGACCTTGACCTCCACAGTGCTCTGGCAGTTTGCGCTGTGGCTCTGGACTATAGGGATTCTGCCTCTGACTCAGAGGAGTAGTCCAATGAAGACCACAGTGGTGCCGCAGCTGACACTTGGCCCCTTTGCTGGCTGTGCTGAGCCATTGCCGATGGCCTCCCTCGGTGCTGTGCCAGTGGGGGGCATGGCCGTGGACTCCAGTGCCAAAGGATACAGTGCCGGCGTCCCTGATGGATGGCCATCCTGTGCCACAGGGGTCAGTGCTAGCAGCATAGCCAGTGCCGGACCCGAATCTCCTCCCAGCATCTGGGGAAGCGGTGTGAATTCAATCAGCTCTTGAGCTGCTCCGGAGTCAACGGCTGTGGGACCTCCTCCACAGACAGGTCCCTAGGTTTCTAGGCTACTCACCCCGCTACTTGGTCCACGTCGATGTTGCTCCTGAGATGGGGCCTTAGGTCATCCTTCTCGCGGACGTACCCCCATGTCCCTCGTGGAAGGTGATCTCCCTCTCCGCGCCTTCTTGCGGACATCCAGTGCTGGGGACTGGGAGTGGTGCTTCAGTGCCGACCGATGCTCCGACGTCGTGGAGCACCTCAATGAGTGCCCAACCTCCCGCACCGACTCTGGTGCACTCACCACCACCAGTGTCATCTCCGGTGCCTGGGGTTGTAACACCGATTCCATTAAGAGAAGCTTAAGTCTCAAGTTGTGTTCTCTTTTGGTTCTCGGCTTGAAGGACTTGAAAATTTTGCAGGAGTCTGAGATGTCTTTCCCCGCAAGCACTTCAGGCACTTCTTATGCGGGTCCCCACGGGGCATAGGTTTCAAGCAGCGCCGACAAGGTTTGAAGCCCTGGGGCCCCGGCATATCCCCCACAAGGGAATGCGTGGGGGGGGGGGGGGGGGAGAGAAGAAATGAAGACAAACTCTTTCCTAACTATTCTACAACAAATATTCCGAACAATGAGTAACTATTTACACTAGATAAGCTAAGGGCAGGCTTGCTATAGCAAGACAAGCATTCCAGCGATCATCACGGGTGGTAAGAAGGAACTGACAGGGTTGGGGGCCAGCAGGGGAATATATGCGTGGCCATATCGACACCATTCTAGAGGGCTCCCTGGCTGGCCTGACAGGTACTGCTAAGGGTAAAAAGCTTCCAGGAATTGTGCACGCGGCACGTACACACCTAAGAGGAATGGACATAAGTAAGCACTCGAAGCAGCAGCAATGGTTACTTCAACACCACACAAAAAAGCCAACTAAGTTTAACAGATGCAGTGATGTTGGCAAAACCTGGAACTCCTCCTCAGAGGTACCAACATCCACTTAAACGAATGGGGCAACTGAACTCAGATGCTCAATGACAATATTTTAAATAATCAATATTGTTAAACAGCTTCATTGAAGCAAACTTAAGAAAGGAGAGGGAGGTGAATATTAGGAAGAGGTTTACACAGGGCACCAAAAGACCCCTTTTTTAAAAACAGTGAATGAATAAATTCTGGAGTATACTGCCATTTTCCTTTCCCACAATCAAGCAGCAGCCAAGCTCAAGGAACCTAGCAAAATTTAGCAGAACATGTTACCTCTTCTCTTCCAAAGGGGAGAAAAGCGCAGGAAGCCCAATAGGGCTTATAAGCTCAAACATCTCCTCAATGCGGCTCTAACCACCCAGTGGAGCTTATGTATGTATTCAGGTCATTCTCAGAGGAAGACAAGCCCTAGTCTTGTCTTGCAGAGGGAAGTTGCAGAGTTCAAAATGCAATCACATCTTCTGCAAGTGGTATCTCATGAGGATAGTACTTTCAAAAATACCATGATCTTTCTTACTACTGCTTTTGCTGCTTCCCTAAAGCTGAAATATTCATGCACCTAGGATTTATACAACCCAGCAATTAAAATGAAACTTGATCGGTCAAACCCTTTTAATCTACACAGAAAAAAAAAAATGATCAAAATGCCTAGAATATAAACACATCTCTGGCTTTTCATCTAATCACAGCATTTCAAGATGAGTTCTTATGGCCAGTTAATTATACATGCATCCATAAAGCATGTTAGTGAGTGAGCAAACTATTCAATCCCAATTTACATGGAACGTGTCAAAGACAAGTTTTCATTTTCAGCATTAAGTTGGAAACACAGGTTGGCTCACTTTAGATTTTTGAAGTGCATAATACATCATCCCATCAAATGGGCTTTGGATGAACATATCTGCAACTTCAAGGCACTTGGGAGAAACTGACTAGTGGATTGTCTGTTTGAGTGAAAATGTGTTATATTCAACTGCTACCTTAGTAAGTGAAGGTTTCTTTTGGTCTAATAACCATATAAAACCATGCATTTCTGCTCTTTTGTCACTCTCTCAATCCTCCTGAAACATCTGTCCCAAAATGTACATGCCACCTCCAGGGAAGTTTTTTGGAAACAAATTTCACAAACTATAGTGAGCTTCCAAGATGGGGATTTAAAGATAGATAGAGCTGTCCTGGCACTATGTAGAATCAAACTTGGTTACTTTACTGTAAAACAGATACTATTCACATGTCAAATCTCATATGAAACCATTTCTACCAAAAGATTAAGAAACATTTGAGAGCTTTAAAAACAAACACACAGAAAATGTCACCTACCAAGGAATGTCTTTTTACATGCTCTCTTCGAGTAAACAGCTTCCCACAGATGTCACAGCTAAAAGATCTAACTCCTGTGTGAATGAGCAAATGTCTCTTTAGTGTTCTTCTGTATTTGGCTACATAATTACAGTGTGGACACTTCAGTTTGTTCATGATCAGAGCAGATGAATCACCTAAAAAAAAAAAAAGGCTCAGTGTTTAGTAACAGTAGAAAATGAAACAGGACTATTTTCTGATACAGTTGAGTATAACAGCAAAAGGCTTTTGCACTAAACAGATGTCAAAACTACCTAGGTCAGAAAGGTGTTGCTCCAGGATCCATTGACACTAGAGATATAAATGGTTTATCGATAAGCATCCCCCCTTACCGGCTGATACATATCGGTTGTGATTAACTGGAGAGGGCTGGAGCAGCAATCCGCTCAATGTGGGCAAAGGGCTGTTCCAGTCTGGTGGGGCCCACTGCAAGCAGGTGATGCTCCACCCCAGCCAGAGCAGCCCCCATGGGCAGCAAGCCTGGCCCAGTTAACTGATTAAATCAGATTTTACACCCTTAATTGACATTGACCAAGTAAGCAGATTTTGACTTAAGTGCCCATTTAATAAATATTGGCTCCCGATGAAGTCTGATTGTCATTAGGGATGTTAAATTTCAATTAATCAGCTAATCAAGTAGTTGATGGAATTAGATTAGTCAATAAGGGAGAAGGGGTGCTCATTATCCCACTGTGCTTCTCTCTTTGAAATGTATAAGAACCAGCCACGGCTCCTGTACATTTTAAAAAGAGAGAGATGCAGCAGGTTCCCGCTGCCTCTACCCCTTTGAAATGCACGAGAGCCACAGGCGGTTCCTGTATATTTGAAAGGGAGACACACACACTGGGAACTCAGGCCAGCAGGGACAAGAGCAGTTCCCCTGAGCCTCTTCTTCGAAATCTACAAGAGCCGCAGGCAGCTCTTGCGCATTTCAAAAGGATAGAGGCAGTGGGACCTGCTGCATCTCTCCCTTTGAAATGTACAGGAACCAAGGCTGGTTCTTGTACATGTCAAAGGAAGAGGAGCAGCAGTCAGACCAGAGTGAGCGATTGTTTCAATCTCCATTCTTGCTGTTTCCCCACTGCCCTCTGCCTCCCCTGCACTCCACAGAGACGGTGCTGGGGGAACTAGCTTTTAAGCTGGCTCCCCCCAGCACCAGCTCATGCTCCCCCCCCACCTCTCTCTGATAGAGGCAGCAGGCGAGCAACTAGTTGAGTTCCTATTCAGCTAGCCGATAACCATTTGCTTATCAGCTAGCTGACTAGTTGCTTACATCCCTAATTGTCATGAGAAAAGATTTCAGAACTGAAGGACAGATCAATTCTTTGAAGCTGAGGGAGGAATTTTTTTTTTTTTGAGTTTAACACATTTTTATACAAATGTATGGAAAGTATTTTGATAGTGATATATTCGTAGTGAATTGTATTATGATTTTAGAATCAAAGTTACTTGAATTAATGAAGGTATTTCTTCAGATAATTGCCTCCACAGAACTTCATTTATGCTCCCTTCTTCCCCTCTAATTCAGAGGTTAGAGAGGCAATTATATTATTGGGCCAGTGATGGTAGAACTCAACAGTCACACAAACCCACATTACAAGAAATGTTAAGATGCTATAGTACTACATGACAGAAGGAAAGGAATGGGTCTTAGGTCTCCACAGTTAGACTGAACTCAGGAACCATTATGGGGGCTGGCTATTCATTTGTTCACCCAGTGAAGACATGAACACAAGATACACACAGGACCTAACTGCGACCAAAGCTTCTAAAACACTTTTTCTAAGGGCATGTGGCTATGCAGCAGATGGACTCCATGGAGTCCGTATCAGGGAAGATATAGCAAATACCTCTATGTGTCTAAACAGAAGGTACTGCTTGTTGGTACAAAGATTTAATTAATCTATAAATGGATTTTAATTGTTTGTAGTCTTCAAAAAAAATTGTATTTCAATAGCCAAGCACTCACTTTGCAGCATATAACAGATCCATAACAATTATATGAATTTGTGTCACCTTTAGAAATCCTATCGCAGAACTGACTAAACTTGTACTCTTCTACATTAGGCATGTTAGTAAATGTTTATTTTTGTAAACATGTAACCACTGAAATTCAGCGGCTACACGTTTACACATGCGGGAAGACGGTGCTCATAGGGCTCCCCGTGAGCACCAGTTCCTGCCTGCCCCCTCCCCGCTGCCTCTCAGAGGCAGCAGTGCAAGGGGGGGGGGGGGGGGGAGACTCTGCAGAGCCAGTACATGCAGGGAGCCAACTTCAAAGTGGGCTTCCCACACATGCTGCCTGCCCCCGACCACCATCCGCGCTGCTGCCTCTTTGGAAGGCAGCAGAGAAGGGGGAGGCAGGCAGCTCTGTAGGAGTAGGCTCCCACCTCCCCCTCCTTATTGCCTCTAATACAGAAGCAGCACAGGGGTGGGGTATGTGTAGTCTTTAGGATTAACCAATAAGCCCAAGCTTACTGGTTAATTGTGTAAACAACTACACACTAACATCCCTAATTCTACATTCAGACAGACAGTCAATAGGCAGACTGCAGACTAAATTTGGAGTACTAGACGCTTTTAAATGGACCACAAAAAAAGCCTTATTTACTTATTACCACCATTACTGTTACTGAAGTGTGAAAAATGCTGTGTCCAGAGTCTGGACCTGACTATATTATGACCAAGGAATACGAATATTGACAAAAGTCAGAAAAATATCCTTCATAAAGCATTCTGAGTTCTAATAAGGGATAAAAAGGACTAAATATGACTACCCAATCTGTATGTTTCTAGAACAGCTGCTTTGAGACGGTGCATGTTTCATTATTATTCTATACTAGCCAATAGCCCGTTATAGAACGGGATTTTTCGGGTCTCTCCTTCATCCCCCTCCCTCCCTCTCCCCCCTTTTCTCCCCCCCCCCCAGCTCTCCTCCACCTCCTGCCTCTCTCCTTCTCTCTTTTTCTTCTCCCCTTCCTGCCTCTCACTCTCTCTCTCTTCACTCCCCCCCAACCATGTACATCACCACCCCATCCCCTTCCCCTCCCATCATGGTGCTCAGCTGAGTGCTGCGCACTCAGCCAGGCCACCGTGGGGGAGCCCAAACGGCCGCTTGCTCCCTCGCGGTGGCCCTGCTCAGCGGCGCAGCACTCAGCCGAGCGCCACAGCGGGAGGGGGAGAGGGAGAGGGGGGGGGCGGGGCAGTGCGGTGACATACAGGGCCCCGCCCCCTTCCCCTCCCGCTGTGGCCCTCAGCTGACTGCTGCGCCGCTCAGCTGGGCCGTGGCGGGGGAGCAAGCGGCGGCAAGCGGCCATTTGGGGTCGGCGCTCCCCATGCTGCATGGGGAGCGCTGACGCCAAACGGCCGCTTGCCACCGCTTGCTCCCCCACTGCGGCCCAGCTGAGCAACGCAGCAGTCAGCCGAGCGCCACAGCGGGATGCAACAGTGCCCCCCAGAGGCGAGCCTGTAATGCTACAGCGTTACAGACTCTCAGACATTGGGCTACTATATATATAGGATTCTCAAAATCTTCAGAAAGTTTGCCTACAGCTAACCCCTAACTAGTTCTATGCAGTGGGGAAAGAATGGGGGCGAGGAGAGAGGAATGTTGCCCCCAGAAGGGAAAGACCACCCAACATAGGTCTCAAGAGAAGATGCTTTTAGCCATGTTGAAAGGCAATACAGATTGCACCAACCAAAACTTAACATGTTAAGTGACACTATATTTTATCTGCATGCTAATCCATATATCCTAATTGATACTAAGAGCCTAATGTTTTTACAAAAGCTAACCGGCTAGTTTGCTGTGAGCAAAGCTACTGTGACAACGCCAGAGGGAAGATTACAAGTATCTACTTGTGAGTGAGTGAGTATTAATGAGTTTCCTATAACCGAGGATTTTTAAAAATAAAACTCAAGAAGTCTGCTGGCCAGTTCTATGCAGAGGTCAGACTAGATGATTTCAACGGTCCCTTCTGGGCTCACTCTCTATCATAACATAGTAGAAGAAACAAGACCTAAAACGGGCTTTGAAGGGAAAAAATTACTTGCCATTTTCCCAAGCTTCTTTTGGCCAAGATTCCGGCAACAGTCCATACTTGAAGTCATTTGAAGCACCCGGCAACAATCCATACTTGAAGTCATTTGAAGTACCAGGCAACAATCCATACTTGAAGTCATTTGAAGTACCTGTTACAAGTAATGTTAACTTGATTTATACAGAATTCTACAGAAGAGAATTCTTGAAAAGTTTGTTTTAAAATATAACTTTTCAGAGAAGCTTTATAACTAAGGTTCTGCTTAACTTGTAATATTGCAGAAATTGCAGATTCCAAAGTATGAGGCATCCACTGCAATTCTGACATCTGATGCTCCCTCTAAAGCCCTGGGTGGCTGATGGGGGGGGGGGGGGGAGGAGGGAGGAGGAAGGGAGGAGAGGGGGAGAATATCCTTGAAAATAATGGACTTTATTAGCACAAATAGGGTCCATTATTACCTAGGGTCTCCACAATTTTCCATAGCTTGTTTGCAACCATCAGCCCCAATTTTTTGACAATCATCTTGCAAGTCAAGAAGGGAGTTATTTATGAACTGATGATCAGAGTAAACTAATTTCACCAAACTCTGGGATTTTTAGATTACCGCCCTGGATAATTTTATCCTCCCCATGCTGGGAGATTCTGCAAAAATGAATGCATTTTCATGCAGCACAATCCTTAAGGGTCAGTTCCACTAAGTCTTCATTCCCCACACACTCTTCTCCCCCCTCCCCCCCCCCCCCACACACACACTTTTTTCCATTTATGTACACCAGAAAAATCCTCAGTGTAAACTTCCAGCCACTGACAGAGCTACACTATCTCTCTCAATGACATTAGCTATATTGACAGTGTTCCATCAGTACAGCAGTGTCTACATCAGGAGGGGGAAGACAGCCTCCGTGGGCCGGATTTGGCCCGCCAAGTCGGTTGATTCAGCCCATGGTCTGGGGATGGGAAAGCACGCAAAGTCTCTTCCCGGCACCAGGGGCGCGCAGCACCTAGAGTGAACCGCCAGCTGTTTTGAACAGCTGGAGGTTCTTCTAAGTGCCACATGCCCCTGGCAGGGTAGAGGGCAAAGACTTGATGCACTCCCACTCCGAGACCCTGACTGACCTGGGGGTGGGGGAAGCGCATGAAGTCTCCTCCTGACACCAAGGGTGTGAGCAGGGGGCAAAGACTTCACATGCTCCCGCACCCCCAGACCAATCAGGGTCGGTCGACAGGGCAACACAGGAAGCATCCTGGCCTAGTCCCTTCTGCTCAAGGCCCCACCCCTTCCAGGGCAGCCTGCAACTTCAAATTTCTGAAGTGGACCCCCTTCAAAAATTATTGCCCACCTCTGGTCTATATGATCAATTTTGCTAACATACTTGCATTGAGCAGACAGTAAAATTCTTCCTCGTTTCCAGCCAACATAGCCATGTTGGCAAAATTTATGTAATTCAGACCATGCAATATACCTGGTGCCTTACAACAGATGTAACAAAGTACCTTTACCTGCACTGTTATTACATGCATACTGGGGGTTGTACTGCCTTAACTATACCAGTTTCAAACTAACATCCTGCAGGACAAAATTTGATCAGCTCTTTGTGCCTCAACTCTGTCAAATTGTATATTTGTAGAAGTCAAATTTAAACCAACACATGTATTTGAATTTCATCCTACTCAAACAGTTCCCTCTCCACCCCTTTTTTGTGGGTCAGTATTCTGTGTGTAGTTAGTGCCATGGTATCCCTAGCCATTGAATTTCCACTTTTTCTTACGTCTATCAAGCAGCAACAGAATTTTTTTTTTTAAAAAAAGCTGATTAAATCCACCCACCCACCCACCCACCCACACACCCACACACCCGGATATTCAGAAATGTAGAACCTCAAGATAATTTTAACCATTCTTAATGGCTACGTTTAAAGTTGTCTCTCCCTTTTAAAAAAAAAAAAAAACTATAAAAAAAGAGCAAGACCTGTTGAACTGCAATAAGAACTGCAATTCTGCATCAAGAGAACAAATCTTTTACCAAGGGCATATAATGTTGGCATTTACAGCATTGCAAGCCATTCTAATACACAAAACTAGATATGCAAGCCTGAACTCTGATGGGCAGTCACATCATTTCTACCCTTATCCCATAACTGTTCTTCACTGGTGATGGGGGTTTTAAGTTTGGATGTTTGCAATTCTGTCCTACCCTCTTGTTTGGCAATTAGTTTAAGTCCTGAACATGATGGGAGTAATTACAAATCCATTTACAGGTAGGGGGTGCAAAGTAAGTTGTTGTGCCTCGACAGTACTACAGCAGCAGAGGACTGACAGTATACTTCCTTTCTGCTGGGCAAGGTATATACAGATGCATCCATCATTAATTTTTCACTACCATGGTGTAGTAAAAATCTAATCAACATCAGATTATATGCATCAGTTTTCTTCTGTTGCTTAAGCAGCATTATGTTTTGCAGTGGTGTGACTACACCACACACAGGAGCCCAAATGAAGCTAGCAGGTGTCTGAAAATTGTGTGTCATGCAGCTGGCTAGCCAGCTACCAGCCAGTCCATGTGGGATCCTTCATGCAACCGACTTCAGCAACTCAGTCTTAGTAAACACAAAGCCTCAGCTCCCAGTGAGTAAACAGGAAGTTATTCTGCTGCCAACAGGCTTGTCCCAAGGATTTGGTTTGGGGTTTTGGGGGACGGTGGGAGGAGAGGAAATGAAAGGAGAGAAGCAGAGAACTCCAACCATTTTAGTTCTCATGCCTGGCTGTGAAGGGAAGGAAGTGGCAATGTAATTTTCCTTTGATTCTTGGGAATCAGAATGAAACTCTGCAAAAGTTGTTTTTTCAAATTTTAGATCATACCAGATCATTCCTATGTCCATGCTCCTGCACACAAGCAGTAGTAGTAGTAGTAGTAAGAATTCCCTCATCTTGAAGATTATATTGTTGATTACAGTATAGGCATCTCACAATAGCTCATTTAATGAAACAAGAGACACACACAGGTTAAATTCCTATTTCTTTTGAATAGGTCAAAATTCTCATACACAAACAAAATCCTCCCTTTGAGGTGAAAAGTATGGAGGAATGGTGATCCATTATACCCCACGCTGGGTAACTAAAAATCTCCAGGTCTGTATTAAACCACCACCACCACCACCGGAAAGTGACGATAGGTAATCACTTCAAAACATAACGGATAATTGTTATAATGCTCTTGGTCTTAAAGTGTAAAAGCCATTAGGTGCCATCCAAAAAGGAAAGGAAGATAAAGCTTTTTTGGGAGGGACTATGTGATCAAAGTTTTTAGCAACTCTAAACTAAAAACCTCACATCTGCAATACTTATAATCAAACCCTGTCTCTTGAGATTGTTTACACTACAAGCGTATGTAGAGAATATCACACAATTACCTTGAAAGAGCAGACTAAACTAAAGGTTTATGGCAATGGTTAAGGATATGATTGTCATAAAATCATGCAGTAGATAGGGTAACTTGAAATCAGACTTAGCAATTTTCATTTTCTATATGAGACATTCTCAGTTATAGTTTTCCTGGTTCTCAGTTATAGTTTGCCTGGTTCTCTGTCAGAGAGACCTATATAAAGATAAGGAAACTTATGGTAGATATAGTGGACAACCAGAACACTGAAAAGGGGAGAGAACCATATTTGGCTCAATTAATAAGCAGCAATTAGGAGTCTTACTGCTACTAACAGTAGTGCCCAGGCCCCTTACACAATAAGAAACAGGGTCACCTGGTGCACAGTGTGTCACAAGGCATTTAGTAGGAGAATCACTGCCCAAACATTTTACAATTGTGTTTTAGCACAAGAGAAGTGAGCAGAAAACAGGAGACAGGCAATATTCTGCACCCAGAGCAGCCATTATGCAGTTTAACTCATTAGCTGGGTTCAATTTAAAATAGAGGCAACTTACCTAACAGCTATCAGTTACATTTTATTGCAGACATAGTGGAGACAGCTTTTTAAAAAAGTGACTTGGAAGTGGTTTAAATGAGCATTAGTAAGAAAATTATAGGCATTAAAGCCATTTGGAGAGGGTGACAAGAGACTGCGCTGTTAATGGAACAATACAGATACAAGAAAGGATAGTTAGCAGCTAATTTGAAAAACAGCATAAGGATCAGAAGTTTAATCAAGAGGAGAAGGGAAGAGTTAGAGATACTAGAAAGAGAAGGGAGACATGGTCAAAGGCAAAAGGCCAAGAAAGCTATTTTTAATTAATACCTTTTTGAATAGATTTAAGAGGAAAGAGGTGGACATCAGTGATCACGTTTTACTGGCCAATAAAGTGAATACGTAAAATACTGCCTAGTCTCAAGACTTCCTGGCACAGTTTATATAGAAGACTGACCTTGACATCCACCTGAATCAGGTCCACCTTGCAATTACCTTAAGCTCCTTAATGCATTCAATACCATGCAGTGCTTTTACAGACGTTCTAGGCAACAATCAAATGCTTAAGCCATGTTTTAAACCATATAAGATTCCATTGATCCATAACTCTAGGCAATGTAGCTTTTGACAGAAGGGATCTTTTAAGCATATAAACCTGAGAAGTGAAGAACTTCAAGGGGGGGCTCTAAAGTGCCATCTTGGAAGCAATTCAAGAGAATATCTATGAAGTGAAGATTCCATATTTCAGCAGCACAGAGCCTTTTGATGTACAAGTCTCTTAATATCCCTGTAACAGATAGGTCCTTTAAAGGCAAGCACCACAGACTCGCTAGTCTTTCTGAAACCTTTCAAAGACGAAGAAGCTTTTGCTGTTAATATTCAAGAGGTTTGCATACCTTCACCTTTGTGAGACAAGAAAGGCCAAACATCCTGAGTGTGGATGTTTTAGGTATTAATTTAACATCTTTGGTCAAAGACAGTTAAACAAACAAACCACAGGTAATAAAGATGGCTTACTCTTTCGTCACCTTTGAGGGAAGCCAACCTTTTTCCTTTTGGAGAAAAAAAAAATGGTGACTCTTACAGCATGGCAGATCACTATGCTTTTATTGAGCTCCTATGAAGGTCTGAAACTTCAGTCACTTTCAGCACCAGACCCACAGAGTAGCTGCTGTTGCTACCATTTACCACCATAAATACATACATATGGCCAGTGTCTGGCAACCTCAATACCTTCATGTTACTTTGCAGAATTAACCTTGGTACACTATAGAAGTGATCAACCACATAAGAGTTCTTCTGTAGTTTAAATCAGTATTTGCTCACACATAAGTACACGTAACAGATAAAGACCAGTGTACCCATTTGGTCCACAGTATCAGGGTGCATTGATTTAAATTAAAGTGATTTAAAGTAATTGCTTTAAATCCAGTTTCCCCACTGATACTTCACACATTTCTCAAATAATGGTGCAAATATGATCACTAGAACATGTTAATTTACAACTCCATACATCTAGGAGGGTATATTGTATAATTATTAATTTAGGAAATAGTACATAATATTCATTATCTGTGTCAAGCTGCAGATGCTGCAGCAGTACATTAGGAATCGTAAGAACTAAATCACACAAACAATAGCACTTATTTTATCAAGCTAAATCTTAAATGAAGGCAATTCAATTGCAGCAATTTCCTGAGTTGCTGGCTGACAGCTGTCCTTAACTCTTCTTAAATTTTCAAATTTAAGAAGTCATCAAAACACTAAATGTACTATGTCCTTAAAACTTCTGCAACTAGCTTTCGTCTTCTCCATTCCCAATGTCATTTTCATTCACAGATTGAAACAAATGAGTTTTCCTGCGTTTTCGTCTCCCAAACACTTTCTTAGCTTTGAGTGAATACCAAAACGTTAAAAATACTCTCTTTATGCCTGCAGAGGAAGCTACTGCTGTGGAAAGTTAGCTTAGCAACTGAAGGAACTTTGTTTCAAGGTGCCTGGTTAATGATTTCCACCAATTCAGGGGAGTGACTTTGCTAACATCAGAAAACATTTACTGATTAATAGGTTTTGCTCCTGCCCTAAAAATTATTATGACTGGAATAATTGAGTCATTTTGAGATGTCCATACCATGGCAGCAGCACCATCTTCAGAAATTAAGCATCTACCTTTATATCTGGGGTTAAAAATGTTCAAGAAAATTAGCTGGAGTTAGTGCTCGATCCATTTGCTTCTTTACTGCATGCAGTTTATCTTTCTGGTGAGGTATTTCTTTCATCAATATCCTTCAAAGTGCCTTCCAAATTTTGGGAGCATCAGCAGTCTCTCTGAAGCTTAAGGCTATGGATATATAGGCTTCACCATACTGAGCATATCTTCTACATTCCTCTTTAAACCAACGTTAGATACTTTGTGAAAAAGAAACGGTGATTAAATAGATGGAAGCATCTCACTCAGAGTTCTAGAAGAACAGAACAGTTCTTAATGAAGTGTTCAAAACAATCAACCACAGAATTCCACTGAATATCTTGAGGAGAATTAGTTTGGATCCTCCTGCTCTCTTCAGTGAAGCTAAAGCAAAATGGTTATTATGAAAGTAATTTGCGTTTTATTTTGTTCCTGGAGAAGAAGATGTACTTAAGACTTAGGCTAAAAGAGGCATCAAGTGGACACTGCAGCCATATATTAAGGATCAGTCATCCATTTCTTCTAAGTAACTTCTCATCTTTGCCATATTTGCAGCATTGCCCATGAAAAAAACTGCACATGCAATAGCTGAATTATTGTTCAGTTTATTACAGCTTGCACTGCCACTTACAAATACTCTGTTCTGGGGCATTTCCTGATGCATCTATTCTTTCTGAAAGATATGCAACCTCATCTTCAATTGTCAGACAGACACATATTACCAGATCATTGGGTACATGGCTCCACCCATCAAGGCTTAAACTGACAAATTTCTCAATATTTCTTACATACTGTTCTAGCCGCCTCCCCCCACCATTTAGTCACCTTCCACCAATGTCTGCTCTACCAGGTGGAGCGGTAATTAGGACTCAATGTCAATGAACTGTTTGTTAATGCAAAAAGGAGAATTTATGGCATAAATGAACTAGAGTAATCTTTTCATCTGCAGTGTCTTGTTGGTATTTACTGGTCCTTACTGCAGACCTATCTATAGCGGTGGGTTTTTTTTACTGGAGGACTCAATTCTTTTGCTTGCTACTGATGCTTTGTTATCCAAAACACATTAAGTTGCAGCACTGCTGCTAAAAGTACCAATAGAGGACTCTGAAGTTGTTGCAGATAGACAAAGTCGCTTATGCTTAAATGTGATCCTGAAACAAAGTTCAAATAGGATTTTGAATAGTCTGTCTTCTCAGTTCTTCTCGCTATTAGTCATTTGATAGTTTCACATTGTTTTCTGCGAGGACATAGGTCCAATTCCAAATTACCAAAAAAGCTAAGACTGACTATGCTTACAGTGCACTAATTTTGGAATAAGCCCCACTGAACTCACTGGCACTTCTGAGTGTTTTTTTTGAGAAACCAAATATAGGATGGGGTTCCCTTAGGAAAGCTGAGCTATGTTTAAGTAAAAGACTTACGGCATCACCATCTTTATCTGTGGCCATGGATGTTTCAAAGCAGTGTTTCTTAACCAGTGGTACAATTACCCTTAGGGGTACTCGAGAGAAGTCTGGGGGGGGGGGGGGAAATGTCAACCACAGAAATTTGGAGAAAACTGAATGTGTTTTAAGTTTTACAGAGCTTTATTATTTTTGTACCTGACACCCAAAAATTTCACCACCCACCCGGCTACAATTAAGTTATTTAAACAAATGTGTTGCAATGGTAGAAAAAAATTGTGTCTGAAAACTGTAGGTACTTTTTTTTTTAAGGGGGTAACTTTATTAAAAAAAAGGTTGGAAAAAAAAAAAAAAAACCTGTTCCAAAGTAAGGAGCATGTATTTGTAATACAAAGTAAGAAAATGACACCCAGTTACAACTAGCAACTCTAGATTTCTCTTACTCAGCTTTTTATACCATGTACTTAGGTGGCATATTCTAAACTAGTTAAGTAATTAAACAAGACGTAAGAATTAGTAAAGCTAAACTTTTCCCCTCTAGCAACATCCTACAAAGCAAACAGCTTGGGAATTTACTTAAGTCACACATACTAAAAGATAGTGTCTTGAAAAATGACACATTGTGAAGTGAATTATTGAAGTTACTAACCAGTTGATCCACACTGTTCTTCAGACATGTCCACAGCTTCACCTATATAATTTTCTTCCAATAAACAGCTTTCCTGATGTTTCTTGCAACTGGGCCATGCATCATCTTCTTGCACTGTTTACACTTAATATATTTTCCCTTTTAACCGAAGAAATTAATTTCTTCAAAATATTCCCAGATAGGGTGTCTCATGCCCAGAAGCCATGACAGTTTTTCTATGGCAAAAGTATGGGTGAATATAGGAAGCTGTGTCTATAATAAATCATGTCCTTCTTTCCTTCCCCTCCCCTGTTCCTTTCTACTCTGCCTCTGTCCTTTCCTATATATAGTCTGTCTTAAAGACAGTATCTTAATTAACTCCTCTGTCTATCTTGGCCCAGCTCCTCCACCACATAAGCACAGAACAACAATCCTACCCAGACTGTCTCTCTTTGCACATGTGACTTTAGCGTGCTGAGAAACCAAAAGCCAAAAGAACTTTCAAGAAGCAAGAGCTGATAGTTAGGCTGGATAGACTAGAACCATTAATTCATTTTTATGAGACTATGGGTAGGTTTAGCATGTTTGAGAAGATTTAACTAACTTATTTTTAAACAAAAGAAATGTACCATTTTATTGATAAAAAAAAGTGTGGGTGGTTACTGTTGCTTCTGGTCACTGCAACATTCACCACTAGCCTCTCTTACAGAAGAGTAAGACTGATGGATTTCCTAAGATGATGATATCTTCCTCTACTTCTTTGACACAATCAGATTAATGGACTATGCCGGAGGTCAGCCATGCTATATTTCCATTCCAAAACTTATGTACTTTATCAGTGCTAGGGCCAGGGAGCATAACGGCTACCAGAACATGGCAAAGCCATCAATGTTTACTATACACGTGAACAAAAAAAATACTGGGCAACAACTGAGACTTACCCTGAGTTAGCACTTGGTGCTCTCAAAGTCAAGACTATGACTAGCATCAGGATATTGCTTTGTCAGCATAAAACTTTTGACTCAAGATGGCTGAATGATAACTAGGGATGTTAAAATTAATTCATTTTGGTAAATGTGTACTTGCTAAAAATTTCAGCAGGTATACATTTACACGGGGGGGGGGGTGGGGGGGTAGAGAAGGAAGGCAGTTCTGCAGGAACCAGTGTGCATGGGGAGCCAGCTTTTAAGGTAGCAGTGTGGGAGAGGGGGGCAGGTGGCTCCCCGCAGCTGCTGCTCATTGGAAGCCTGATTAAAAGCCAGCTCCCCGCACACAGGCTCCTGACTCTCCCACTCCCCACGCTGTTACCTGATACAAAGGCAGCAGCAGGGGAGGAAGGAAGATGGGAGGCAGGGGGTGGGGAGAAGAGGGGAATGAAATAGTGACAGTAGTGGCCTCTCCAGGAAGTGCAGAAAGAATAGTTTCATCATTTCAGTTTGTTCAACTAGTTCATTCAAAGTAACTAACTGGGAACAGAAAAAAGCAGTGAGGTTGAAAAAGTAGTGAGGATGGAATTTAAAATTTTAGAATTAGGACAGTAAGACTCAAAAACCTATTCAATTCACTAACTACAAATAGTAGCTCCTTTGTTTAATCAGATTTGAAGGTAAAACATTTTAAAAACCTTTTATCCTTATATCTTCAAATAGTTTAATTTATTAACGTGTTTGAATTTTAACTGAACTCCAATTTCCATCATAATATACCTGGAGACAAGGCATTAATAAAAGATGAGTAAGATACATGTCATTGTCCAGTTTCTAACCAAGAAACTTAAATAAAGGGTTTTTTTTTATATTTTGTAAAGTATAACAGTGTACAGAATCACACAAATACAGGGTCAAAGGGACCTCAAGAGGTAATCTAGTCTGTTATCCTGCACTAAGGCAAGACCAAATATACCTTGACCATCCCTGTTCTTAAAAACCTCCAGTGACAGGTATTCTGAAAACTCCTTTGCTAACCTATTCTGATGATTAATCATTACAGTTAGAAAATTCTCTAATATCTAACCCAAGACTCCCTTGCTGAAGATTAAACCAACTCCTCCTTAGCCTTCCTTGAGTGGACACGGAGAACAATTTATCGTTGCCCTCTTAACAGCCTTTGACAAAAGATGACTGAATAGGAGACCTCAAATCTTCAGATGTATTAAGAGTAAACATGTTCAATTTGGTTATGATTTTTAAACTGTTCACATAGGTTTAGAAAACCAAACCTTTTATCATTTTTGTTGGTCTCCTCTGGACTCTCCAATTTCTCCACATCCTTCTTAGGATCATCCATACTACGGATGTTAAATTTAGATTAATCAGCTAATCGAATAGTCGATGCAAATTGCATTGACTACTCAATTAGTCTGTACGGGCATATCCGCCTTTGAAACGTAGCAAGAGACCTGCCAGCTCTTGCTACATTTCAAAGGCAGAAGCGCTGCAGGGAGCATGGGGCCTGTGGGGGACTCAAGCAGTCTGGCGGGCTCTTGTACATTTCAAAACCAGGGAGCACGGGGCCAGTGGGGGACTACTTGAGTACCTCACTCACCTCCTGGTCCCATAGCGCTTCTGCTTTTGAACCCTACTCTTGCTACATTTCAAAATGCAGAAGCACCACCAGTTCCCCACCACACTCCTGCCTCGCTCCAGCACCAGCTCTTGCTCCTACTCTTCCTGCCTCTGATAGAGGCAGCCAAGGGGAGGGGGAGCAACTAGTCGAGTGGACTATCAGATAAGCATATGCTTATCAAACAGTCAACTAGTTGCTTACATCCCTAAATCCCTACCCATATACAAACCAGACAGCTGCATAAGGAATCATGAAATCTGGTGCCTAAGCAGCTGTGTGCTATGTATTAGCTCCAACACTTCCAGCCCTATCTTCCATCCAGCCATCCACCCCTGGCTCAGTGCTGGTCCAGCTGCCCCATCCCCTGACTGCCTCCTCAGGACTCTGTGCCTACACTCCTTTTACCAGACAGCAAGAAATCCTCATGGGTTGGAGGATTCAGACAGAGCAGGGTGAAGCTGTGCAGTGGGAGGCTGGAGAGAAGTGCCACTTCTCTCTAGCTGGCTGTGTGGCTGCCTGCTGCTACTCCACAATCCTTCAGCCCTCACTTCCTTTCTAGCCATGCTCCAGGTTGCCAACTCCCTCAGGCTGACCATCACTGCAGCAAATGGCATATGATCAAGTTGCTCTCTTCTCCCCCCCACAGCTTTAGCTTCCCCGCTCCTGAAGTGGGGTACCAGTGCTGGGCTGCATAAGGGATGGTCCTGATCCTTCTTAAAGTGTGGCACCCAAAGCTGAGCACATTTCTCCACCCGTGTCTTACAAGACACTCCTGTTAATATACTACAGAATGATGCTTGCAGTGGGACCATACTGTTAGCTCATACTTCATTTAACCTCTACGTCCTTTTCAGAAGTACTATCAGCCACTTGTAGTAGGGATATAATACTCTAACCATTTTTTCTTGTCAAATTTTATACTTATCTTCTCTTTGAATTTCATCTTGATGTCATCTTGTTTCTCCAATTTAATCAAGGTGCTTGAAAATTCTAAATCTTGACTTCCAAAGTACTTAAAACCCCACCCACCTAGGTGCTAACTGCAAATTTTATAAGTGCACTGTTGTCTTAATCAAGTTTATAATGAAATGAGTAGCACCAGACCCAAAGACATCTGTTAGACACGGCAAGATACAGCCTCCCAGGCAGACAGCAGACCATTGATAAGCATTTGTGCTCCCACTTTATAGTAATTACATCTGGATGACATTTCCCTTGTTTACTTATGGGAATGCCCTGTGAAAATGTGTCAAAAGCCTTACTCAAAAAAAAAACTCCCCTCCCTGTTTTTATCCTTACATGTTGTGCTGTTCTTTGGAACTTCTGCAGCAATCTGTGTGTGTGTGTGCACGCACCTATCATTAAAGAGCTTCTGATACGGTTATATTGGCCACTTCCCAGTGCTTTCTTTGTGACAGTACTGCACTTCCAGTCAGTTCTTACCTGGAAAGAACCGAGCATACTGGCAACTCAGTAATGAAAATAGTCTTAAAGGGGCAGTGTCTTAAAAGGGCAATGATGGTCCCACCACCGCTTTTTTTTTTTTAAACAAAAAAAAGCACTGCCACTTCCAATTGTTGCTATCTTTTCTTTACAGAAAGGAACAGCAGCAAACTGTCTCCTTCAAAAATGCCAGATGTTTTGAACTCCATTTTCCCTTAGATAAGCCCCATGAGAAGTAGGGATGTAAAATCCTGTTTAATTGGTTAACCGGGTAAAGGGGGCACACAGGCAGCAGCTGTCCTAGTCCAGCCCTGTCTGTGACTCAGCCGGGCCCACCAAGGACAGAGGCTGCTCTGAACACTGGAGTAGTCCCTGCCTGCCAGGTGCCCAAGCCCACTGCAAGCAATAAGCCCAGGGCCACCATGGACGACTGAGGTAGCCCCTGTCCATGGCAGGACCCCCTTCCCCCCCACGGGACTGGAGCAGTCCCCTGCCTGCTGGAGGCACAGAACTGCTCCATGCCCCACCAGTTTATCTCCTCATTAGGGATGTGAAAGATTACCTAATCAATTATCTGGCTGCTTAGCAAAAAGTAGTACCAAATCATACAGTGAAAAATATTTTCCTAAAGCGAGTGATTTACGTTCAAATGCAAAAAAAAGACAGATTTCCCACCTGCTGGTTTTAAAAAAAGTCAGTTTACATGGGTAAATTATTCTTGCAATATTGCTATTCGTATTCTGAGTGCCCATCAGAACTCAAGAGGTGCAGCGGCATTCAGTATTATTTAACTTCAATCCTTTATTCTCCGCTACTACTGGGGAAGTGCTACTAATCCAGAGGCACATGTCATGCTCCACAAAGTTCAGTTAATGCTAAGCAAAGGTATTATTCCAGAGTGACTCCTAGAGTAAGGAAGGGAACCACAGGTCTCTCAGTTTCTGGAGTAACAAAAAAAAAACCCCCCCACAAGCCAAATGTAGGGTGTACTTAGGTAGCACATTGCTGACGCCAACACAATCTCAACCTTTATCCTAGTCAAGGGAAAAGCCTGAGAATTGCCTCTCCCACACACTGCACACTTACTCTTTCAAGCTTGAGACAGGATGAGGAGAGGAGCTACAGAGTCCCCATCCCAAATCTGGGCCTAGCTTATGGAAAAATATTCTCTGTATACCTACATGACGCATAAAAGATCCACAGAAGTGTGATGAGGCCTGTTCAACTTGACAAAATGTCTTGAGTTAAATGAGAATACTCTACGGAGAAGAAGAGAGCCTGCAAAAACAGTTCTGAGACATCTACACAGAGAGATACAAGATTGAATTTATTAAGGTTGACTTTTTAGCACCTGATTTTGTAAAGCTGAAGGCACATGTCCCCAGTGTGCACAAGATTTCAATGTAGTTTGAAGTAGCTCGTCCTCAGTAGAGTGGCTACCCCCCAGTACTTGTGCTGCTTTGCATTCTGGGTTACGCTCCCAGTGCACGTTGGGACCAAAACTATGCAGCAGCTGGGGGTCCTGAATACGTGTTGTCAGCATCCCATAATGAACTCGTTTCATCCCTCCTGCTGTTTGAGAGCAACGACAAACAGTGCCCTTCCCCGCCCGCCCCCCCCCCCCCTCCCAGCGGTTATCCCCACAGATGCCGCAGCAGTGTAAACACTGACCCCACTGTGGCTCTCATCGATCATCAAGGTGTTCAGCATTAGGTGAACCATGAATATGTCCACAGCTTATCCAGAGTCCACCAGACAAAGGATTAATCTCGGGAAGCCGTGAACATACATTTCTACATTTGATCTAAGGATGTTAACTAACGAGTAATTTACTAGTCGAGCAGTCAATGCAATTTCCATTGACTACTCGACACGCACTTCCGCGTTCCTCCTCTGAAATGTACAAGAGCCCCCGCTGGAACCCAGCTTATTCCAGGCTCCATACAGCATTTCCGCAGAACCTGGGGTCAGCTGGGGATTCCCAGCTTTGAAATGCCATGCTAGAGCCCAAGATCAGCTGGGGAGTCCCCAGCTGATCCCAGGCAAAGTGGCAGAGCCACATGGAGAATTACTCCCTCCCCTGCTGCCTTTATCTGATGGAGGCAGCAAGGAGGGGGGGGGGGGGGGAGAAGAGAAGAGATCAACTAGTCGACAGGACTATCCAATAAGCAAATGCTTATTGGATAGTTGACTAGTCCTTAAAATCCTTAATTTGATCCTCTGGAAACAGGGTTCTGGGTTTATCAGACAAGCACAGATTGGCGCACCACACAGTGATGTGGTTATGGAATGATCAGCGGTGTCTGCAAGACTTCCTTATGCATAAGGCCACTTTCATAGAAGTTTGCAAATTGCTTTCCTGCACCCCGAAGTGCAAGAATACCAGAATGAAACCTGCTCACAGTGGAAGAGTGTGTGGCAGTTGCCCTGCGGAAGCCTGCAATGCGACATAGCTACCGGTCAATCGGAAATCAATTCGGAGTGGGGAAATCTACAGTTAACACTGTTGTGACCCAAGTAGCCGAGGCAATCAATACCGTTCTGTTATGTAAGGTAGTGACTCTAGAAATGTGGAGGACATAGTGGAGGGCTTTGCTGCCCTTGGGTTTTCTAACAGTGGTGGGGACAATAGATGGAACATACTGACCATCTTGCCAACAGTTTGAAAGCTGAGCAGGAAGGCACTGGGATTTAGTCACGTATATAATATGACTGACTGTTCCAGGGTAGACCATAAACTAGAAACTGAGGTAAAATTATAAAGCTTTCAATAGTGACAAATTTTTAAGTGTTTAAATAATAAGATGGGTGAACTAGAGTGCCTTGTATTAAAAGGAGGATATCGATGTAATAGGCATCACAAAAACTTGGTGGAATGAGGACAAATCAATGGGACCCAGTCATACCAAGGTACAAAATATATCGGAAGGACAGAACAGGTCCTGCTGGTGGGGGAGTTGCACTATATAAGAAAGAAATGTAGACTCAATCGAAGTAAAAACCTTAAATAAGCCAAAATGTTCCATAGAATCTCTATGGATAGTAATTCCATGTTCTAACAAGAATATAGCAGTAGGGATATATTATTGACCACCTGATCAGGACAATGATAGTGACTATGAAATGTTAAGGGAGATCAAAATAAAAAAGAGACTCGATAATAGTGGAGGATTTCAATTGGGTACACATCACCTCAGGACAAGATGTAGAGATAAAATTTCTTGATACCTTAAATGACTGCTTCTTGGAGCAGCTGGTTCTGGAACCCACAAGGGGAGGAGAAGCAATTCTTGATTTAGTCCTAAGTGTAGGCATGATCTGGTCAAAAGGTAAATATAGCAGGACTGCTTGGAAATAGTGACCATAATTTAATAAAATTTAACATCCCTGTGCTGGGAAAAACCTCTCAGCAGCCCAACACTGTGACATTTAATTTCAGAAAGGGGAACTACATGAAACTGAGGTTAAACAAATTAAAAGGCACAGTGACACTAGTAAAATCCCTGCAAGCTGCATGGAAACTTTTTAAAGACATTATAGAGGCCCAACTTAAATGTTTACCCGAAATTAAAAAACACAGTAAGAGAACCAAAAGAGTTCCACTGTGGTTTAACCACCAAGTAAAAGAAGCAGAGAGATAAAAAGACATTTTAAAAAGTGGAAGTCAAATCCTAGTGAGGAAAATAGAAATAATAGCATAAACTGTCAAATTAAGTGTAAAAATATAGTAATCTGTAAAGGAGTTTAAAGAACAACTAGCCAAAAACAAAAAAATAAATCAATGAAGTCATTGCAAAGAAACTAAATGAATTCTTTGCTTCAGTCTTCATGGCTGAGAA
Organism: Pelochelys cantorii; assembly: GCA_032595735.1. Lineage (NCBI taxonomy): Eukaryota > Metazoa > Chordata > Testudines > Trionychidae > Pelochelys > Pelochelys cantorii. The sequence goes on from CM064327.1 coordinate 51,244,422, forward strand.
TGTTAGGGAGATTCCCAAGCCTGAGCCATTCCTTTTAGATGACAAATCTGAAGAATTGTCCCAGATTGAGGTGTCATTAGAGGTGGTTTTGGAACCAACTGATATACAGTAACAAGTCACCGGGATCAGATGGTATTCACCCAAGACTTCTGAAAACTCACATGTGAAACTGCAGAACTATTAACTATGCTCTGTAACCTATCCTTTAAATCAGCTTCTGTACCTAATAACTGGAACATAGCTAACCATTATTTTTAAAAAGGCTCTAAAGGTGACCCTGGCAATTACAAACACAAAAGTCTAATGTCAATACCGGGCAAACTAGTTGAAACTATAGCAAAGAATAAAATTGTCAGACACATAGATGAACATAATTTGTTTTTTTGGGGGGGGGGGGGGGGAGTCAACATAGTTTAGTAAGGGAATCATGCCTTGCTGTACTACACTTCGAGGGGGGTCAAAAATACGTGGACAAGGAGGATCCAGTGGATATAGTATACTTAGATTTCCAGAAAGCCTTTGACAAGATCCCTTACCAAAGGCTCTTAAGTAAAGCACGCTGTCATGGGATAAGAGGGAAGGTCCTTTCATGACCTGATAACTGGTTAAAAGACAGGAAACAAAGGGTAGGAATAAATGGTAAGTTTTCAGAGTGGAGAGAGGTAACTAATGGGATTCCCCAAGGGTCCATCCTGGGACCAATCCTATTCAACTTATTCATAAATGATCTGGAGAAAGGGGTAAAGAGTGAGGCAGCAAAATTTGTAGATATTAAGCTGCTCAAGATAGTCTGCTTTAGCCTTACCTATGAAGCACTTCAAAAAGATCTCACAAAACTAAGTGACTGGACAACAAAATGGCAAATGAAATTTAATGTTGATAAATGTAAGGTAATGCACACTGGAAAAAGTAATCCCAACTACACATGCAATATGATCAGGACTAATGTAGCTACAACTACTCAAGAGAGATCTTGGAGTCACTGTGGATAGTTCTCTGGGAACATCCCCTCAGTGTGCAGTGGCAGTCAAAAGAGCAAATAGAATGTTAGAAATCATTTAAAAAGTGACAGAGTAAGACAGAAAATATCTTATTTCCTCTATAAGAAACTATGGCATGCCCACATCTTGAATACTGCATATAAATTTGGTCGTTTGATCTCAAAAAATATACTGGCATTGGAAAAGGTTCAGAAAAGGGCAACAAAAATGATCAGAGGATTTGAACAGGTCCCACATGGAGACATTAAAAAGACTGGGATTTTTCATCTTAGAAAAGAGGAAACTAAGGGGGAAATAAGAGAGGTGTATAAAATCATGATGAGTGTGGAAAGAGAGAATAAGGAAAAGTTATTTACTTATTCCCACAATATAAGAACTAGGGGTCACCAAATGAAATTAATAGGCAGCAGGTTTAAAACAAACAAAAGGAAGTTTTTCTTCACTAAGCGCAGTCAACCTGTGGAATTCTTTGCCAGAGGATGTTATGAAGACTAGGACTTTAACATGGTTTTAAGAAAGAGCTAGATAAATTCTTGGAAGTTAGGTCTATCAATGGCTATTAGCCAGGATGGGTAGGAATGGTGTCCTTGGCCTCTGTCTGGAAATGGATGACAGTAGAGGTATCATGTGGTAATTACCTGTTGTGTTCACTCCCTCTGGGGAAATCTGGCATTGGCCACTGTCAGAAGACAGGATACTGGGCTAAATGGACCTTTGGCCTGACCCAGTATAGCCGTTCTTATGTTCACTGCGCCTTCCCTGAGCACTCGGTCTGCACTTTCATTGGCTAGAAGCTGCTGCTGGCTGCCTTTGGGGTGCAGCATGGTCCGCGGTGCCAGGACAATCAGGAAGTAAGGATGTTATCTTAGCACCCTCACCAGGAGCCACTCAAGGTAAGTCCCTCCTTCCCCAGCCTTGACCCACCCCCAAAGCTGAAGCACTCATCCTCAGCCCCTCCCCCCCGGAGACCACACTTCAGTCAAATTATGTTGGGTCCTGGGCATCAACAATTTTCTTCAATTAGGTCATGAAAAAAAAAAGTTTGAAAATCACTGTGCTGTAGGGTAAGGATAGGGTCCAGAGGAACTTAAACAAATTGGAGGATTGGGCCAAAAGAAATCTGATTAGGTTCAACAAGGAGAATTGCAGAGTCTTGCACTTGGGTTGGAAGAATCCCAAGCACTGTTACAGGCTGAGGACTGACTGGCTACACAGCAATTCAGCAGAAAAGGACCCGGGGATTACAGTGGATGAGAAGCTGGACATGAGTCAACAGCATGCCCTTGTAGCCAAGAAGGCTAAATGGCATATTGGGATGCATCAGTAGGAGTACTACCAGCAGATACAGGGAGGTGATCATTCCCCTTTACTCAGCACAGGTGAGGCCACATCTGGAGTTCTGTGTACAATTCTAGCCCCCCCACCCCATTGCAGGAAAGATGTGGATGCACTGTAGAAAGTCTAGCAGTGGGCAACAATAGTTGGGGACTGGAGCACATGACCTATGACGAGAGGCTGAGGGATTTGGGCTCATTTATTCTACAGAACAGGAGTGAAGGAGGATTTGATAGCCTTCAACCAACCAAAGGGGGGCTCCAAAGAGAAGAGAGGCTGTTCTCAGTGGTGACAGATGACTGAACGAGGAGCAATGGTCTCAAGTTGCAGTGAGATTGGTCTAGGTTGGCTATTGGAAAATACTATTCCACTAGGAGGGTGGTGAAGCACTGGAATGGGTTACTAGGGCGGTGGTGGAATCTCCATCCCTAGAGGTTTTTAAGTCTCAGCTTGAAAAAGCTCCGGCTGGGATGATTTAGTTGGACTTAAACATGCTTTTAGCAGGGGACTGGACTCAATGACCTCCTGAGGTCTCTTCCAATCCTATGGTTCTATGACTATATATAGACGTTCCCTGATGACAGGAATCCTTTGTTCAGCACCTCCCAACCCCACGAAAAAAAATACTAGGTTCAACATAGGTTCCCTGTGCTAGGTGGCACGGTCACATGTCTTTCTAATACCAACTACAGTTTGGGTTTATAGAGTAGAGAAGACTATTCACAGGTCATTGGTTTGAGTACTGAGTCATTAAGTTTCCAGTATATCTGTAATGGCCCTCATTAGCACATTTTAGAACTATAAACAGATCCACACTTATTTCTAACTTCACATACAAGAGATACACATACAGGAAGGAAAGATATACAATCTGCTGAACCTGTAACGTTAAAACTTTGCACAAAGCATCTTCAAGTTATTCATATTCTGAAGCTAATTTTCATAAAGCTGATATTGGCCACCAGGGAAACTGTCCAGAAGGATGATTCATAATGCAGTGGCTGCTGAAAGATGCACTCCTTACCCTTGGTTACATGATGGTGGTAATCCAAAAGAGACTTGTTTTAAAGAGTGGTAGTGTAGCTCACAATTTTAAACTCCTTTGAGCTTGTCAACGAAATAGTGGATAAAGAAAATACAGCTCAAGTTGGTGTGGACTTTCCTAAAAACTAGTATCTAATAATTTTTTTCACACAAGACTATTACAAGAAGTTACGCATTCATTGAGGTAACACGCTAAAATGAACTGGAAACTGGCTGGAAGGAAAAAAACCCAAGGTAAGTAGATAGTCTGTTTTCAACATAGCAAGAGATTAATTGCAATATTCAAACTTGGGAGCATCCTAAGATTGGGATTGTTTAAAATATTTACTGATTATCTAAAGGTGGGGTGAACAATGAGATAGAAAAAATTAAAGATGAAAAGGTTCTTGGTTAGTACAACTAAGACTAGGGACAGCTTTAGAAGGACTCCGAAGAGCTGAATGAGATCATTGGCAGATCAAACTCAAGGTTTTTCCAATGCACACTACCTCACATTTTGGAATAATACAAAGTCTAATTACGCTGGGGGCGAGGGGGGAGAAGCAGTGACTGAGAATCAATAATAAAAAATGTACTTCTTGAATTCCTTAATATTTATCAAGCAATGTTGCTGTTCTCCCTCATTCTGGCAATACAGTGTGATTAGAAGTTACTCACAAATGCTCTGTTGTGGATATCCCAACATGTGGAAAATCTCTAACAGCACAGACCCAGCATAGCTGGTTACCACATCCCCAATGCAGTCTCCTAAACAGAGGACAGGTTGGAGCAAGGAGAGTAGTGATGTGTGCGCACTGTGTTCTAACTAACCCCAGCTGGCATATATGGTTGCTTAGGGACCATTACTGCTGAAAAACTTCAGCTGCCATGTCTGGACAAGCAATTGAAGACTTATAAACTTACAGATTCTCAGCCCCCCTCCCCCTTTTCTTAGGCTGCCCTAGCTGGGAGCATAAGGAAGCAGGGTCAGTCAATTCCTATCCTGTTTACCACCATACACTAGCAACTCAAAGGAAGCAGACAAAGCAATGTTTTTCCCCTCTCATGTAACAACCAGCTGGGGAGCTAGTAAGCAGCTGTTCAGAGCACCCCTCTCTCATATCAGTTACTCCAGAGAAAACATGGGATGCAGCTGGAGGTGATTCCATCCAATACTAGCCCATTAAATTAGATAAAAAGCACACCTCACCACACAAGCCACACTGGAAGTATAGTTCAAGGAACACACTTCTAAAGTGAAAAGTCTCTTTATGAGCCACAGGTTGAACACCACTGGTGTGAAAGCAAAATACAACTTTTTACATCAAACAAAGGGATGGATTATTCAGAAGACATCAGCCTTCTCACCACAGGGCAACTGCTGGTTTTAAAATATTGTATGGATTAAGTTGCACATGGTTCAGATAGTTGAAATCAGCTAACCAAGAGAACATATCAGTTACAAAAAAACCCTGAATTTTCACCAGCTGATGTTACATTGTTTGGTTTATTTTATTACTGGCTCTTAAAGATTATAGAAAGTATGTTCAATGCGAACAACTTCAGTACTCTACCTACAAGTATTTTGACAGCATATATCTGCACACAAAACTGACTTAGCACTTAAACAGAGTAAGCATATTAAGACTTCCTGCAACATAGTAAATTAGACAAAGTCAATATCTTACTATGCCAATAGCTTACTATTTGCTGCAGGATCTTATCTAATGCATTTTTATAGAAGTGAGGTTATCCTATAATAGATAAAATAGTTTAACTCTTGGATAATTGAATATATCAGTGAAATAAAAATGTACCTGGTTCTTCCTTAATAAACTGCAAATCTTCTGTATATGGGACTGATGGCTGCATCATTGAGCATTCTTCTAAGTTTTCTTCATTATTAGGTGGTATATTATAAATAAATCTCTTTGTAGTTTGGTTTTTCCTTCTTGCTTTTCCTGGCTCTTGAACTGATTGTCCCTGTGAGGCCACGTCATTCCACACAAAAACTTTCCCTTCACCTTGAGATTCATTTTCAGCCATTTCAGGTGAACTGTCCTGAACCCAACTACAGTCATTCATTTGATAGTTTTCAATTTGGCCCTCATCAATACAGTAGCCATCATTTTCAGTTTTTATACTACTTGCCAAGTTAGTAAGATTCCGTGTTGCCCAGAAACTGGCAACCTTCTGATCCCTTGATGAAGGCAAGCCATCTCGACTAACAGATCTTCTGTTATAATCCACTACTACAGCTTCTGGAGCTTCTGATTTAATGCTTATATTTAAGGCATCTTTAATAAAATTGCGGCAGGACTGGACCACCTCTGTCATTTGAAGATAGCTGGCCACTGACATCACTTCAATGGCATTTTGGCTCGTAAGGACAAGGTTACCAGAATATAAGAAGTCCAATATGACAGAAAAACCTTGAACAGCAACAACATCTAAATAGGTAACAGTGGTTTGGTTACGGCTTTCTTTGTTTGTAAAGCAGTACAGGGTCTTAAAGAAACGGCTGCCTGCAACCAAAATGTTCTTGTGAGCTCGGAAGACCCTCCCACTCACCACAATATTGACATCACACAGAATGCCTTTCTTCCTCTGTTCATTTAGTTCTTGCAGCAGCTGATAGCAGTAAGAGTTTTCATTTGGCCTACTGTTGTAATCGCAGAATGCCTCATTAGTCAATTCTGATGGTATTTCTGACTCCTGTAATTAGAGGAAAGAATTAGCTCAGTTAATTGCCTTCTTAGTTTTCCCAATGTTGTCAAATATGAAAATAAAATTACATATTAATACAGAGGAAAATGGGATTTATGACAAACTATATAAGGCAATCAATATGCAACACAAAATGTCCAAAAAGTTTCCTTGCGTACTATTGGAAATTCATTCCACTTCTAATTTTTTCCTGAAGCGGTGGGAAAATGAAGGGGTAGATGAGCTATAACTACCACAAATATAAACGTAAGCCACTGAAGGAAGAATATTTAGTTCAAGTGTTTAAAGTGGTTTATCACAAAATGCCTGAACTAGACGTTAAGAGACTACATTAAAGTTTCAACTCCAAATTGTTCAATTAAGAGCTATGAAAACTCCCTCACAGCGTTCCCTCTAATTTTTCCACTCCTGAACAGAATTTTCTTAGGCGCACCAATGCGCAGGTCATGTGTGACACATCACCTTCACATTGATGCACAGCAAAATTCATGTGCCAGGAGTAGAGCCAAGGGGGTTTTGAGTGTGGGAGGAGGCTCAGGGCTGTGGCAGAGGGTTGGGGTGCAACGTCTCTGGCTGGGGGTGCAGGCTCCGAGGTAGGACTGCTGATGAGGAGTTTGGGGAGGGGGAGTAGGGCTCAGGGCTGGGGGTTGGTGTACAGGCTCTGTGCTGGGAGGTATGGGCTTTGGGGTGCAGAAAAATGCCCTGGCCTGGGGAGCTCAAGATGTAGGGCAAAGGGTTGGAGCCTCAGCTTACCTAGGCAGCTCCATGCTAGGAATGGCATGGAGGTGCTCCCTTCCACTGGCCCTGATAGCTCCAAGCCTTGGAGAGAAATCTCCCTGCTGCAGCCCCACTTGAGCCTTAATTGGGAAGCTGCGCAGCTGCTCAGCTTAGGGGAACTTAGCTCACACTACTTTAATCTTCCATAGAGGCCTCAAGTAAAAATAGGGAGACAGGATTTTAACAAATTCCCAACACACAAATAGAAGCAAAAATAAATACAAATGCCACCCTGCCTCCTTTGCAGTTTAGTAACACACCAACTGCTATGAATTTTCATTAAACACTTTTTTTAACCTCTAAAGATAAATATGTAAATAGGTAATTTTCATCTATTATATAGCTGACTTCACAGAGACTTGATGGGATAAAACACGCAACTGGAATATTAGTATAGAACAGCGAGTCTCAAACTGTGGGTGGGAACCCTATAGTGGGGGTTGCACCCAGTGTTCCCTGTTTTTTCCATCCACGGGAAGAATAATTTGTGTTAGGTGCACCACCAGTAAACACACATGCTACCAGGTATAGGTGCTCTATTAGTCTGCTGGGTGACATCTGAATCTCTTGAATAGCCGCCCAAGCTCTCAGCTTACAGCTAACACTGATTGAGACCCTGTTTTCAACTTGCTAGGGTCCAAGGCTGAAGCCCATGCTCCATCTTCTGGTGCCAAAGCTGATGCCCCAGGGCTTCAAGCCTCATGTTATAGGTTCTTTGCTTCAGGTTCAGGCCTTTGAACTTTGGCTTTGCCCTCCCCGCACGAGGCAGTGAGGCTTGGGTTTGGGTCCCCTCAACTGGGACAGTCAGGCTCCAGCAAGCTCAGGCTTTACCTCCCTCCTGGGGTCAGAAGGGGTCATGATCCAATGATGTTTGAGAACCACAATACAGAAGTTTTCAGCTCGCTAAGGAGGACAGGCAGGGGGAAAAAGGGAAGAGGTGTGGCCTTTTATTTTTTATATATATATATATATATATATATATATATATATATAAAAAAGGTTGAGATGGAAATAAGATACCAGAACTCCAACAACTCTAAGAATAAAAAGGGGGGGGGGGGGAAAAGGCGATGTCATGCTAAGGTTCTACTACTGGCCACTGAACAGGAGGAGAAGGTAGATGAGGGTTTTTTTTTTGTTTTTTTTTTTTAAAGAGCTAATAAAATCAATCGAAAGCACAGGATTTGGTGGCGACTGGGGATGTCGATTATCCAGACAAGACAGACTATGCAGAAATTGGAGAAAGCCATAAGGGGAGAAGATTGAGGAACTGATTGAGAATTTGAAAGTAAAAAGGCAGTTTGTCATATCATATGATCACTTTCACTCAGAATACATGATTCTACAGAAGGGTAAGAGGCAAAACAGCACAATAAAGATAAAGAACTTCAAGATGACAAACTTCTGTAAACGCAGGGACACAATAGGAAAGATTCCCTGGGAAGCAAGCGTACGGGAAAAAATAGTTTGAGAGAGGGTGGTTTTTTTTAGAGAAATATTAAGGACACAAGAGCAAAGTGTATAAGAAAAAAAGATCTGAAACTCAAAAAGAATCCTAAAAAAGCAGAAACAATGTCAAATCACTGTGTGTGTGTGTGTGTGTGTGTGTGTGATATATAAACACACACACTTAACACAAGTGTTCGGGACAAAATTAAAATGGGCAGGGCACAAAATGAGATTAAATTAGCTAGAAACAAAGCACAACAAGAAAACATTCCACAAATACATTAGAAACAAGACCAAAAAGACAGGGTAAAAGCCTGTTGGGGGAAGGGAAGGGAGGAGGAGGTTAGTAGAGACTGGATGTCTAAGGTCAGGTCTATACTACACCTGGAAGGTCAGCTTAAGGTATGGAACTCCAACTACATAAGTAATGTAGTTGGAGTGGATGTATCTTAAAACTGTGCTTGGCACTGTCTCTACAGTGGGAGATAATTGGAATAGAAATGCTCTTCTCAACTTCTTATACTCCTTAGGACAGTGAGGAGTACCAGCACTGACAGGGACACACTAGACATGCTAAATCAAACCCCAGAAGATTGACTGCCACAGCATCAATCCTCCATAAGGAGATGTGGCCTAAGATTAAAAGCCACTGAAAGTGAGGTAGGATCAAGATGTCAAAATAGGCAACTAAAAAGTTACTTCGACAAGTTAGAAGTTTTCAAATTGCCAGTGCCTGATGAAACATCCTAGAATACTCAAGGAGCTGAATGAAGAGATATAAGCTACTAGTGATTATTTTCCAAAAGAGTATAAGGACAGGTGAGATTCTAGAGGACTGGAAAAGGGCAAACATAGTGCCAAAGTACAAAAAGGGAAATAAAGTCACCCCAGTTATCTTTCTGGGTACTGAAATTAAGCTAACAGGGCAATCCACCTGAAGACACCTTTAAGATAATAAGGTGATAAACAACAGCATGGAATTATCAACAAATCATGTCAAACCAAACCAGTATCTCTTTGACAGGGTAACTACCTTTGAGGGTGTGGGGGTGGGAGAAAGCAGTAGATCAGGGTTTCCCAACCTTTGGATCGGGACCCAAATATGGGTCGCCATTACATTTCAAAAGGGTCACCAAGTGTCTCCCCAGGTTGCTCTGCCCTCCCTCCTCCCCCCATTTTTGAATTGCCTTGGGTCACCAAGTCTTCCTGAATTGTCAAAATGGGTCCCCATCTGGAAGAGGTTGGGAACCGCTGCAGTAGATTCACGTATCTGATGTCTTATGTGACCTACTCCTAAAACAACTAGGGAAATACAATCTAGATGGAGCTACTATACAGTGAATGCGTAACTGGTTGGAAAAAACTATTCCCAGAGAGTAAGTTACTAGTGGTTCACAGTCAAGCTCAAAACACCTATCAGCTAGGGTCCTGCAGAGGTCAGTTCTGGGTCTACTATTTAGATAATGGCACAGAATACACACTTATAAAGTATGAAAACAATACCAAACTAGGAGGGGGTTGCAAGTGCTTTGGATGACAGGATTAAACTCAAAAAGATATGGACAAACTGGAAAAAAAATTTGAAGCAAACAGAATGAAATTCAATATGGATAAATTCAAAGTACTCCAATTAAGAAGGAACAATCAGCTGCATACATAAAATATGGGAAATAATGCTCCAGAAGGAGTACTGTTGAAAAGGATTTGGGAGTCATAATGGATGACAAGCTAAGTATGAGTCAACAGTGTACACTGTTGCCAAAAAAAACACCATACACCCCAAACCATCATTCCAGGTTCCATGAGCAGGAGTGTTGTAAGCAAGACATGAGTAATTATTCTGCTCTAATCCACGCTAAATCAGGCCTCAAAAGGCGTAGTGTGTCCATTTCTGTGTACCTCATGTCAGGAACAAATTGGAGAAAGTCCTGAGAAAAGGAACAAAAATCACTGAAGAAAAGGGTTTGTTTAGTCTGGGGAAAGAGAACACAGCAGATACAGGGTTCAAGTATATGAAGGTGACAAACGGGAGGAGGGAAGTAAACTATTCTCTTTCACCTCTGAGAATAGGAAAAACAGCAACAGGCTTAAATTGCAGCAAGGTAAATTTAGTTTGGACATTAGCAGGGCTCGACAAACCACTGTTTCTACTTGCCCGGGGCAAGTAGGTTTCAGCTGGTTGCTCCGTGCAGCCCATTCACCGGCGCTGTGCGCATGCACAGTGCCAGTCTGGTGCATGCGCGGTGCAGTACTGGCGAGTAGCTCTGGCCGCAGTTTGTCGAGACCTGGACATTAGGACAAACTTCCTTCCAGGGTGGCTAAGCACTGCAGTAAACTGCCTAGGGAGGTTGTGGAATCAATAGCAGAGATTTATAAGAGCAGGTTAGTGAACACCTGTCAAATCTAGGGATGTTAAATTCCAATCAATTAATCCAGTAGTGGATCAAATTCCATCAACTACTCGATTAGTTGATGGGGGTGCTCACTAGCCTGTTGTGCCTCTGCCTTCGAAATGTATAAGAGCTCTTGTGCACTTCAAAGACAGATATCCGGCTCCAGTGCCTCATTCCTTTGAAATGTACTTGTAAATTTCAGAGAGAGGCACAGCAGCAGGGACGCCTCTGCCTCCCCTATCCCCCACAGAGATGGTGCTGGGGGGAAACCAGCTTTTAAGTCGCTTACATCCCTATATAATAGGGATGTGAAAACTAGTCAACAAGTCAATCCCACCCCTCCCCCTTGCCGCCTCCCAGCCGGCCCGGGCTGCACGCTGCATTTCAAAGCAGCAATACCACATGGAACCCGGGGTCAGCTGGGGACTCCCCTGCTAACCCCAGGCTCCATGCGGTGCCGCCACTTTGAAATGCCATGGGGAGCAAGGGGCCAGCAGGGGGCTGCTTGAATCCCCCGCTGGTCCTGTGCTCCAAGCAGCACTTTCACCTTTTAAGGGTAGCAACAGCCCTAGGGCTATGCTATACTTCAAAGGTGGAAGCACCCTTATCAACTAATCGAATAGTCTTCAAATTGCATCCACTATTCGATTAGCCAAATCAAAATTTTACATCCCTATTACATAAATAATTTACATAATACTTAACCCTGCCAGTGCAAGGGACTGGACTAGATGAGCTCTCTAGGTCCCTTCCAATTCTACAATTCTATGATTCTACATGGCAGCCTTCACCACTGGACATTAGCTCAGAAAAAAAGTGGAGAGTACTGAAGGTGTTTACTGCACGTATATCACAAAAACTCAAATTACATCCTTATAGAACATTTTAAAAATGTATCATTGTAGTGATGTTTAAATGTGTAATGAGTGTTAATAAGTAAATTACTACACGCTTTGCATTTCTATAGATTTTTTTCATCAGGGTATCGAAGTGACTTGTAAATATTACTGAAGAGAAAAAATGGCAATAGGTCCATGCAGATAGTGGAAACCACTCAGCAGCACAAAGAATTTTGAGCTGAATTTTAAAAAAGGGAGGGTAAAGTCAGTGACAGAGGAACAGGAGAGAAAATTGAAAAAAGCAGAGTTGGCAGTCTGGAATATTCAGGTCCTAATTTAGATGGGGGTATTGCCATGAAGAATACTAATAAGACAGAAGCAATTTTGTAGCCAGTCACTAGAGATGTTTTTTAAGACATGGTTAATGCAAATGTTTTTCTATTTACCATTTAGGAAAGGGCCACAGATGTTCCAGAAGAGGCTGGACTTTGGACAAGTGATTTAGGAGGTCACAGGCTAGAATTTCAATAATCAAGTATGAGAAAACATGTTATCACTGCCAACTATAATTAATTTACTGCCAAAAGGAACAATTATATCATCTAGTCTGACCTGCCTAACAGAGAATGCCACCCAGTTATCCCTGTACTGAACCCAAAAACTGGTGCTTGACTAAAAACCATCTTCAAATGAGAACCAATGCCTTTATGGAAGACATCAAGAGATATATTGCCAGTTTCCATCAGAACCAAGAAACCACTTTCCCCATCACTCACCACTCACGTATTTGGCATTAGTTTTCAGTCCAATGTGGACCATGGAGAAGATAGCTGCAAGACCATAACCAAAATCTTCATGAATCAAGTTTCAGCTGTTTCTCTTTAGGTAGCAGCTATTACCCCACTGGGCAGAAATGGAAGGAAAACTGGTCTGCAGCAGTGGTTAAGACTCTCAGCGACTTGCCTGTTGGATATAGCATTCAAACAATTCTATACTTCTGTAAATCACCACCCTGCTCCTTCACAGTTGAGCTCATGGAAGGTTTGTAAAGAAAAGCAAGTAGTACAATATGGATGTGAAAACGGAAGGTGGATGTTTTCTCAACTGAACCATATTAGAGCGCATCCTTGGTACATCCATTCAATAATCTCAAAATCTTCTATCAACATAACGCCATATTCCCCACACAGAGTACCCAACTTCTCATAGCAACTAAGCACCCAAAGGATTTGGGGACTGGAGTTGCAGCAATGAAACATGGTCAAGAAACCATTTGTCACAATAGATACATGAGGTAAGTTGGAGTGATCTTAAACTAAAATATTTGTTTAGCATCAGTCTCTGTCTCCTGGCAGCAGGAAAGGACCAAAGACTCTTACATACATACATGCTACATGCAGTGCCACCTTTTATGAAGAGTAATGGAAAAGCAGTTATTTGCCTTGCAGCATGTTTCTACTCTATACAGTTAGTTAAACTAAGGACGTGAAGGACTAGTTGATAGGCAGCGGGGGGGAGGGAGGGGGAGGTGAGGGGGGAGTGACTGGTTGACTAGCCTATCAGAAAGAGGCAGCAAGGGGGAACAAGAGAGAGTACTTCAAAGCAGCAGCACCGCGTGGAGCCTGGGCCAGACCCCAGGCTCCATGCGGTGCTGCCGCTTTGAAATGCCACATGCAGCCCGGAGCCAGCGAGGATGTCCCCAGGCTGCACATGGCGTTTCAAAGCTGACCCCGGGCTCCTAAGGCTGTTGCTACACTTCAAAAGCAGAGGTGCCCTATCGACTAATCAATGCATTTTGCATCGACTAGTCAATTAGTCGATATTTAACATCCCTAAAGTAAACACTGTTCCCAAACAAAAGGTTTCAGAAGAGTGAGATAGTAGTAATTTCCTGGCCTGAAACAGTTTTCTAGAAAAAAACCTGTCTGAAATGTTTTGTTAGCTGTTTTGGTGATGCTCCACCTCACAGCACCACTCCTATAGACCTTGCTTTATTATTTAACATTTATATTGCAGATTTTGCCTATTCAGCACTACAAGTTGGGCCCCGTGGTGACAAATGCTATAGAAGATATACAAACAATCACTACTTCAGAGAGATTATTTTTAAAACGAAGTAAAGGTGGAAAAGTAATCCTTAAAACAGGGATACTGAAACATTTATGAATGGAAGACCATCTCCTATTCATGACTGCATGACATTCAAAGCAACTACAGTTCAAGTGGAAAAGTAATACTACTTCAACTGTTCTTCAGCTTTCAGAGAACTACTGCTTTTAACTAAAAATGTATTTCAGACTGAAAGGGAGGTTGTGTGGTGTTACCTTGCAAAGCCCAAACTTTAAAAAGCATGGGGGGGGGGGGGAGGGAGAAAGAGGGGAGGAAGAGAAGAGAACTAGTAGCCCTTCTGTGTTTACTGAATACAGAAAAAGGAACACACCACAGTAAAGTATTTTTATACAACTAAAACCTCTCCTAGTACAAGAGAGTCCAAATTTCTTAAACAACCAGTTTATCCCAGGGTAGATAAAAATCAGTAATCATTTTTAATTTAAATCACTTATTTTTCTTTCAAAAAATTAACACAGCAAAACTGAAATCTGAATTGAATACAGAATGTTACGAGCTAAACTTATTTCTTAAATGTATATGAAAATAATGCCAACTCCATGAGCCACTGTCAAAAAACCAAGTTAAGGCTGCTTTTCTGAATCATTTTCCCCCCAATCCTAACTTTTGTTCTTTATTAACATGGCACAATAGATGGTATTAAGTGCTTAGCATATCAAACTTATTTACTGAAGTGTATTTAATTGAAGGTTGGTCTACTGTACCTCAGTAAGTCAACATAAGGCACATAACTCCAGCTATATGAATAACGTAGCTGGAGTCAACACTGACTTACTCTTTTTGTCGGGGATAGAGTACAGGGGCCGAGTGCAGAGTCATCTGCGATCAATTTGACAGGTCTTCACTAGACTGCACAATGCTGGTGCATTGTTCTCAGAGGATGTAGTGTAGATGCAACCTTCATGTCAGTTTCCATTCTAATGTAGCTTGATCAATATGAGTAAAAAGGTAATCATCAGTCACTATTTTCTAATGTAGTGGAAGGTATGATCTAAATATCAAGCTATATAATTTCTTAAATGTATACAGTTATAGTCTACCTTCCTAAGTATCAAATAACATACCAAATCTAGTGAAAGGCCCTATTTTGTTGTAAATCAAGTCAAGATTGGAGCCTCAGTAAGAGGCATAGAATCACAATATCCTTGAATATATAGCATCTGCAACTACTTGTGATGCATTTTGGCATTCTAAATTAACTATCTCTAAAAAGGCCCTGAAATCACTGCTCACATGCAAGTCTATTGCCCAACAGATCTATAGAAGTTTCCACTGCTTTAGCGTCCAATACCCACAATTTCCTTTCCTCACTTAAACATATGGCATAGTGCCATTGTTATTAGCAACTGTTAAACATGCCCTGCAGTTGAAGCTTGTCAACTCAAGAACATGTGGCACCTTCCCTAGGACAATGATTGAATGATCTCTTCCAGCTTTTAAACTTCGTCTTAAAAGATCTTCCCCTATTCCCAATTTACAAAAAACACAAAAACAAAAACAAAAACGAAACACACACACACAGGCAGACAAATGCCTAGTAAATATTTAGAACACTTGAATATTAAATATCAGGGATTTTTAAAGACATTGGCTTGGTATCAGATTATTTTAGAGGACTAGAGAACACAAAACAGGGATGTGATAACACACAGGAATGGAAATATAGTGGAAAAAAATCCATAATTTAATTAGTTTGGAATTGTGAATGTGATTTAGGAGATTTGACTACCCAGTAAAACCACATTTATTCTTTTGATCACACATACAAGTCAAAACAACTACAGCAGAAGAGAGCATCACAAAAAAACCAAATAGTTCAAGGATACAGAGATCAGTACCTTCCATCTGAAAGTTCAACCCCCAAAAACTACCCCACAGGGGTTCCAACTTACTTTAGGAATAGTACAAATGAGGAAAAATCCTATGTTATGCTATGACTAAGGATGTTAACTATTGGTTAATTGAATAGTCAAGTAATTGCATGAAATCTTTGCGGTTACTCAACTATTCTATAGTCCCTGGGGGTGGGGCTGGTAGCCAGTGCACTCAGCCCCTACTCCCAGAGAGCCTCCTGCTACCCCACACTGTTGCCTCTATCAGAGGCAGCAGTGCAGGGTGCCAAGCAGGAGCCAGTCCACAAGGGGAACTGGTTTTTAAAGACCCCCTTTACTGCCTCTGATACAGACCCGAGCTCCTGGGGACAGAGGCTGCTGGGGGTGGAGGGGGGGATGGCAGAAGTCTGCCACAAAGGAGCCTCTGGCCACCGAAGCCCGGTCTGGCTGGCGGACAGAGGCTAATCCAGCAGCAGTCTTTGTCCATGGGGGCGTCTCAGCTCTCTGTGGACAGAAGCTGCTCCAGCCTCTGCTCAAGGTGAGCTAGGACCCCCCGCACTCCTGCCCCCCCCCCCCATCACAGGCAGCAGTGGGGGGGGGGGGAGGAGAAGAGTGAGGGATACAGGAGGCAAGTAGTCAAGAAGATTAAGCTTATCGGTTAATTGTATATTGACTACTCGCCTACATCCCTAACTATAATACAAGTGTTTTCATTAGAGCGAGCATGTATGAAATTTGGAAGATTTCAAATGTATTACTACTTAAAAAAAAAAATGAGTAGTGCTGTAGCACCTTAGAGAGAGACACACACACACACACACACACACACACACTCTCACTCCCCCAGCTTTTCATGGGCAAAACCCACTTCCTCAGATGAAGGAAAATCCAATGACATATCAAGTATCAACACAAATACCACTTCTAAAAGTTACACCAGACTTACAATAAAATCATCAAAAACTATTTTAAATTATAAAGAAGATAAAAATGGTTGTAGGATGGCTAGAGAGGTAACGTGAGGAGTAAAGAAATAAAGGCAACTGTCAAAGAAACTAGAAACTGTAGTAATTTAACACATTCAGACAAGACAATGGTGATAGAGGAACAAACCTTAAATTGCAAGACAATGGACAAAACATGCTTGAGAATTACATAGCAAAACACATTAGCAGTCTCAAAGCACTGAGTTTCAGAGAATGCTTTTACTAGACAAAGATGCTTCAACTGAAGGTGAAGATGAAGTTGATAGTGTATAACTCAAAAATGCTCAGGTAACTGAAGTCACTTTACCCACTTCTGAAGTGAACCATAAAACAGCAGCAGGGCATTAAGAAGTTCTTGCATATCCTATTCAACTGAAATTGCAGAGGCATCCACATTTACTTACTATGCCTGTCTTTTAAACCCTGAGGTCCTGCACCCAAATTTAGATCACCTGGATTTGCCAGAAGTGTCACAAATTATATAAAGAGCTTCAGTAGTCAGCTCAATTGTGATTATCAAACCAGTTCATATCTAGCTTAAGTAGAAAAGTATTCCTTCAGAGAAGTTAGTGATTCAGTAGGATTAGTTATTCCTTAAGTGTCTCATTCATCTATGGACCAGAGAGTTAACCCTGCCTAGCTTTGAGAGATCCAAATCAAGATAAAGACAGAAACTATATAGCCGAAAGATTTCCATTTATTCTGGATGTGCCTTTAGATAAGTCTATGTAATAGAAACTATTACCCATGTGCCTTATTTTAGATGCGATGAATTTACTCCACTATATTGTTAGCTTAGCCACTATGTACAATACTGTCAGAAAATAATGACACAGAAAATTAAGTACTCATACAGCTTTTATGTCAAGCACATGCATTTGTTGACATTTCAAACATCCTTTAGACACTTGATATAGGAAGAAAGTCTAAAGTTGTCAGTGGCCTTGCCAAGAAGAACAACAGCTTGTTCTTTCAGAGTTGTAGGAGACACTCAGCTCATTAGTTTCAAAGCATTAAAGGGGTTAGGTGGCATATAAACATGGTTTCCTGAAAACCAGGTTAATCTCCATGCAATTGCAGACTTTTTATGCAAAGTAACGGATGAAATCTAAGTCACCTATGCTGGAAAAAATTACATAAAAAAGCATATGAGCACCTCACGCACCCTCTAGATCAGGGGTGGGCAAAGACATCGTGGCGTTTTGCCAGAGTTAGCCTCTGACAGGCTGCTGCCGCTGTATTTACTTGCATGGCCAAAGGTACCAGTGATCTCAGTTCCCTCTGGCCACAAATCACTGTTCCTAGCCAATGGGAGTGTTGGGAAGCAGCATCCTGGTCTGGGCAGTTTTCCATAGCTCCCATGGCAGGGAAAGGCAAGACGCAGCCAATGGGAGCTGCAATTGCTGGGACCGAGCAGGTATACAGGTAAGTGCCAGCGAGGTAGCTAATCTTGAGAGACCACATCCAGCCCACAGGTTAGTTACTTTAGATACTAAAAATCAATGTTCCCTCTGATTTTGTGTTTTTTGCACATAGCTGTTTTTTGGGCACTGCTATAATTTGCCCCAGGAGAAGGAATCTTGTAATTTTTTTTTTTTTAAATCAGTGCAGTTACACATTTAAATGCATACAATTTTTGCGCTCCTAAGCACACCAATTTATGTTCATGAAATGAACAAATGAAAATAGCAATCACCAGTCAAAGTACAACCAACCATATGGCTACTGAAACTACTATATATCCCTAATGTATGCTGGAATTAAGGGCGCTGAGTGCTGCTGTGCCCCCTGACCTGAAGTGGATTTTCGTCATACACAGTTCATAGTTTGATTCAGTGGTGCTCAACACCACTGGTCAAGACAGGCATATTAGACGTTCTAGCCTGAAAACAGAAGGCAAGGCAGTCTGTTTACTGGAGCCAGGTGTGGCAACTGGAGCAGAATATGCCCGAACCCACCCCGGGCAGAGGGAGACTAAGGAAGCCATTTAAACTACACACGTGGGCATACAGACATGTGAAAGGATTTACAGTCTCCACCAGCGAACAGCGATATCCCGACTCAACATAACCCTGGCCGGGAAAGTGCCACTGTTCTCCCCCCCTCCCCCCTAGCCACTCCCAGCCCTTGTGGCGTCGTACCTGCTCTGCAGTGACCGGTTCGTTGAGGCGGTGCTCACCGGAGAGGTGGTGCCTGAGAAGCAGGGTTCGTTTGTAGTTGCGAGTGCCCTTGCAAAGTTCGTCGTGGCCCCCCGCACCGCCTCCGCCAGCCATGCTGTTGTCGGGGGCGGCGGCGGTACACCAGGCGCAGGACATGAGGCCGGTCTCCTGGCAATAGTGCAGCCATGGGAACTCCTTGAGCCAGGAGCCCTGGAAGGAGACGTGCAGCTTCTGCAGCAGGGACTTGGGCCTGGCCGCTAACGGGAAATGCTTGATGCTTTCCCCCTCCCCCGCGCCCACGCTGCTGCCCTCCGCCTCGTCCCCCCCATCGCCTCCAGATCGCCTGCTGCTGCTACAGCTGCCGCCCTCGGCGCCGCTGCCGTCACCTAGGCTGCCCCCCTCGCCGTCCTCTTCGTCGTCACTGCTGTCGCTCAGGGAGCCCCCGTCCTGGACCAGCTCCTTGCCCTCCAGCAGGCCCTCGGGCTCCAGGCCCTCGGCGCCCTCCAGCTCCAGCTCCTCGTCCGCCCCCCGCCCATTGAAGTGCCTCCGCGGCCAGGCAGGGGCCTCGCAGCCATTGTTAGCGGCGGAGGGACCAGAGAGCAGACCTCCGCCGCCGCCCCCCCGAAAGGCCAGAGTCCTGCGATTCCTCTCGGCGAAGATGGGGCCGCTGGCGGCCGCAGGGGAGACTGCGTCCTGGGGCGGTGGCAACAACAACAGCTCCTTCCCCTCTGCGGCGGCCTCCAGCTCCTCGGCGTCCAGCCCCTCCAGCTCCACTTCCTCGTCCGCCCCCCGCCCATTCAGTTGCTCGGGGTCTTGCCGGGCCCAGGCCTCCGCCAAGTCACCCCCGTTGTTACTGCTCGAAGAGCCGCCTCCGGCAGCTCCCCCGGCCGCCGCTGCGGCCGCCGCGGTGACCAGGCCGCCAGCCCGGAACGCCAGAGTCCTGCGGTTCATCTCCGCGAACATGGCGCGCGCGCGCGCGCGCCCCCCACCCGCCTCGCGCCCCCCCGCCTCGCGCTCTGACTCGCGCCCGCCGCTCCCCGACCGACCGCTCTGCTCGCTGTCGGGAAACGGGAGCCGGCCTGCCCAGGGAACAAAGAGAGACAAAGGGGCGAGTCCAGCCCCGGCTCTGGCCTGTACCGCCGCAGGCTCCCCACAATGGATCCGGCTCGGCAGCGCTTCCGTCCCGACAGGCCCTGGCCCAGGTCGAATGGCAAATGAACAACGGACTGCTCCCACAATGCACCGGGCAGCCACGGAGGGGGAGGGAGGAGAGCAGGCGGGGGAAAGGAGCGGGAGGCCGAACAGCTGGTGAGTGTCAGGTTCTAGTCAGCGCTCGCTGCACCTCCCACCCCGCTCCCAGCGCACCCCACCCAGAGCACAGCGCGGCTCCCCACCTCCCCCACGGCGGGGCCCTCGCCTTAGCTGCCATCTCGAGCCATACGCGGCCCCTAGAGCTGTAGCCCACCTAGGGTGGCCTAAGCATTTTGAACCCCGTGTTGTGTCTCAGAAAGGGTGCCTGCGGGGCCCTCACTTCTGGTTGTGGGCGATGGTGGCGACGCACCGCCCTCCTCCGCGGTACAGTGTGCCAGGCGCTGGTAATTGCTGCGAAATGCACTGCCCCGAGTGCCTAAGCCTGTTGCTCTTGTGAAATGGGAATTCAAAGGAAAGGTCACCCACGTGCTGAACTGAGTGGGGATGATTGCCATGGCTGTTACATCACGCCCCGCCAATTACAGAGCGCCCTGCGTGTTTATACCTGCGCAGCCATACACTCGAATGACAGAGATTACCTGGGGTTCCAGAATCCAACACAAAGGGGAGGAGTGCAGGTCAGTGATCTCAGTGTGCACTACAGCAGGCAGTAATCATTAATAAATCTGAAAACACAAGTTATATTGGTTCTAATAATGATCTTGTAGCTTTCATAACAGTCCCTGCTGCATTGTTTCCTAACTCATTCAAAGCTGACAAGTCTCAGAGAGGTAGTGGTATCTGCAAAAATAACAAGGAGTCCTGTGGCACCTTAAGGACTAACAGATTTATTTAGGCATAAGCTGTTGTGGGTAAAAACTACTTTGCCACTCCATGCATCTGACAAAGTGGAATCCAAAACTGAGCTAATGTTTCTTAATTCCTTTTTGTTTGGGTGCTATGATTATGGACATGCACCTAAAGTTCACCCTATCTGCTCTGCAATGCCACAGTCACCAAATTTGTAGCCGATTCTGTTTCTTGCACAGAAATTGAACACTTTTGCAGGGGAAAATCATTTGTAGACTAATAATTGTGAAGGAAAAAACCCTTAAAAACAAAACCCAAAAGTAAGCTTATACAGTGAAATTTACTTGATACTGAATCCTTCATCCACTGCAGTCAGATGTTAATCTTTGCTTAATTTTGGGCAAGTCTACACTTAGGCCTGGTCTACAATACAGACCTCTATTAGTACAACTACATCACACAGGGGTGTGAAAAATCCACATCTCTGTGAAACATAGTTATACTGACCTACTATCCCCATGTGGGCAGTGTTATATTGGCGGGAGAGCCTTTCCTGCTGACATAACTATTGCCTCTCTGAGGCTAAGTCTAGACTACACTCTTTCATCAGAAAAAGCTACACAAATTGCGCTCCGCAATTTGCATAGCTCTTTCCGATTGCTTTTCCAGAAGAGGCTTTTCTGCCATTTGGCCCCGTCTAGATGGGGCCAAATGACGGAAAAGCCTCCTCTTTCGGCAGAGCCCTTATTCTTTGTAGAACGAGGTATACAGGGCTCCCCGAAAGAGTGCATTTGCTCTTCCGCAAAAAAAGTGGAAGAGCAAACGTTCCCTGGACGCAGCAGAGTTTTTTCTGGGATACCTCCAGTATCCCAGAAAAACCCGCCAGTTTAAACGTACCCTGAGAGGTGGATTAACTTTGCTGATGGGAGAGCTCTCTCCCTTTGGCTACGTCTACACTGGCAGCTTCATGTGCAAGAACTCTTTTGCGGAAGAGTTCTTGTGCAAAAACTCTTCCACAAGAGAGCGTCTACACTGGCATGTGCTTTCGCGCAAGAGATGTACTTTTGCGCAAGAGCATCCATGGCAGTGTAGACACTCTGTTCCGCAAGAAAGCTCTGATGGCCATTTTAACTATAGGGGCTTCTTGCGCAAGAAATTCATGTTGCCTGTCTACACTAGCCTCTTCTGGAAGAGCTCTTGTGCAAGAGGGCTTATTCCTCATGGGGAGAGGAATAACTCTTCTGGAAGAAGCCCTGTTTTACAACGCTATACTGTAAATTTACTTCTGGAAGAACGCTCGTGCAGTGTAGACAGCCAGCAAGTTTTTGCGGAAGAATGGCTGTTCTTCCGCAAGAAGCTGCCAGTGTAGACATAGTCTTTAAAGTGTTTTAATTAAAATGCTACAGTGGCACAGCTATATTGGTGCATCTGCACCTCTACAATATAGGCTTTAAGGAAGAGCACTTCTATCAGTGGAGTTAGTTCAACTCCCCAACAGGCGGTAGCTATATTAGTGGAAGAAACTCTCCTGCTGACATAACATCTATGAGGGATTAGGTCAGTATAACTACATATCTCAGGGATGTGAATTTTTCACATCCCTGAGCAACATTGTTATATTGATATAGATCTGTAGTGTAGACAAGATCTGTGATGCTATATATAAATGCCTCTCTATTACAGATCATTTTAGCAGAAGCATCCAATTGATGTGCTTGTCCCAAACTGCTGGAAACTCCATTTGTCTCCTCCCCAGCTGCCAAACCTCCCATTCCCTTCCCCACAACACTTTCTGTAATGCACTTATGTTTTTAGCTGAAAATTCTGCAGCACATAGCACAGTGTTAGAGAACAGTTTTTGCTTTAAGTCTTTACTTATAGGGCACTATCACAAGACATTTTAGTATTAAATATTTTCTACTGAAAGGTAAATACTTAAAGAGACAATTAATTAAAATTAAAGAGGCAAAATAATTAAAATACAGTCCAAAAGAATCAACTTGGCTAAATTATACAAAACCAAATAGCACCAAGAAATCAGGTATAAAAGAAAATCCAGTGGCCCTCAACTCATCTCTCCCAACTAACAAAATGGATCTGTTCA
Organism: Pelochelys cantorii; assembly: GCA_032595735.1. NCBI lineage: Eukaryota > Metazoa > Chordata > Testudines > Trionychidae > Pelochelys > Pelochelys cantorii. Next base: position 51,267,178 of record CM064327.1, read on the forward strand.
CAAATGATAAAAATGCTTGGGTTGAAAAAAGGAAGCCTTAGTATGAAAACTACAGCATAGGCAAATCAGAATAAATGGGAGTTATATTTTAATGAGTTAATGAATGGGGAATAGAGCACTGCTCAAATTCTAAATATTATAGATGCCTAAATAATATTCATATGCTATGGTGAGATCATCAGAAAAATCAGTAATTGAAAATACTAACTCAATTTCTAAACTCTGAGGCTACGTCTACACTGGCAGCATCTTGTGCAAGAACTCTTTTGCGGAAGAGTTCTTGTGCAAAAACTCTTCCACAAGAGAGCATCTACACTGGCATGTGCTTTTGTGCAAGAGATGTGCTTTTGCGCAAGAGCATCCATGGCGGTATAGACACTCTGTTCCGCAAGAAAGCCCTGATGGCCATTTTAACCATAGGGGCTTCTTGCACAAGAAATTCATGTTGCCTGTCTACACTGCCCTCTTCTGGAAGAGCTCTTGCGCAAAAGGGCTTCTTCCTGAGCGGGAACGTCAGAGTTCTCGCGCAAGAAGCCCTGATTTTATACATTAGAACATCAATTTACTTGCGCAAGAACACGCGGCCAGTGTAGACTGGCAGCAAGTTTTTGAGCAAGAGCGGCCGCTTTTGCATGAGATTGCGCCAGTGTAGACACAGCCTGAGAGGATTAAAGACAGCATATAAGTAGAAAACCAGTTTAACCCTGTTCTCAGAAATAGTATAATAACTGAGTTCGGAAATACATTGTATTCTTATTATTGAAGGTTAAAGCTCTATGAGGTCTCACTATAATTCTGTAGTTTTCTCTGGAGGAATAAATAAATCATAGAATGCATTGTCATAAACTTAGGAGAATTATGGCAACTACCTGAAACCATAAGAGGAGATAGAAGAGTAGTTGAATATTGAACAGGTGACAGACAGAGAGAGGCAGGATCATATGGGTCCCAGGATGAAGAAACATAAGGTTTGAATAGCAAGGCAGGTATATAGAAGTTAGTGTATACCTTTGTATTATCACAAATTCAGATGTTGACCCAGACATTTGCAAAATGGTCTAGATAGAAGACATAACTTGACCAGACCTCCTAAAAGCCAGTGGGAAATTTATCTTACTAAATGTTTACAACAATATCTTCCCAATGAAAACATAGTTTGGAAAGGAAGACAATAACTTACATGTATACTAAATGAAGCTGGCTGAAAATTTTTCAACAGAATATTTTTCTCTCCGAAAATATTGTTTAACTGAATTCAAAACTTCCCACGTGAACATGTCAATCTTAACAACATTTTGTTTGGAAAAAAATCAGAATGAAGCATTTTGGTAATGAGAAAACATCCCATTTTGACATTTTCAGAATGGAATGTTCAGTTTTTAATTTTGAAACAAATTCTAATTCCAAATGTGTGTTATTACTTGATAAATTATAATGAACAATAAAACATTTTGATTTTGATTAATCATTCTGATTGACTCAGTGGAAATGAAACATTTTGATTGACCCAAAATAAAAATAATTCAAAAAATTAATTTTGCAGGAAATTTCATAATTCAATAGATCATTCTGATTCAAAACAAAAACAAAATTTTAAGTTGTGGAATCTCCCATTAAATGGGAATTATTGTTCCCAATTAGCTTTGTATAGGTCAAGTCCCAACACAATTCAAGAAATAGTTCTAACTTAAGTTACAATGCGAAAACAATTCTTGATACCCCCAGAGAACTGGGCCAAGATGGAAGAGCTATCAAAAGGATACTGTATGCTTCATGGCATAATGACAACAAATTCTGCTGCAAGTATTTCTAAATTCTGCAGAACTCCTGAATTCTGTGATAATGTTAAATTATGATTTCTGCATTATTTTTTTCCATTAAATACCCTTCATTTTCATCCTTCCCATGTCAGACACACAGATAACTGTAGTTCATAGTTGAAAATACTCATTGATGTAAAATTTGTCAATGATCATTTACAACAAAGATTATTTCTGATGATCGTCTTTTCTAAGTGTTCTCTATGCATTAAAGCTATTTGGGCTTCAGTAGTTAAAATGTTGTCTGAGTGATACAGCTCAGAATCTCCTTGTTTCATCCTGTACATACCAGAGAAAGGAGGAGGATGCAAGTTTCGGTGGTTCGTCTTCTCAGTACCTCATGCCTCAGATGCTACTTCTACACTAGGCAACGTGGCTGCCTACATTTAACATTCAGCTCCCCTTGCTCCCTGCAAACTGGATTCTAGTTTCCTGATTCTCCTTTGGCCTGGTTCTATACAACAGAATACTAAAGAGAGCATGCACTTTAATCCAATTAATCTATGCTTGTGGTTGTGAGAAAATTGCAGACAGGTCACAGCAGAGCAGGGAGACAGAAAAAAATGCTAGATGGTGGACTGCTGCAAAATAATTAATTCTGCAGCAAAAATGCTCAATTCTATGGTATTTTTGAAAAAGGACAGAGTCTAAGCCAAGGGCATACAGACATGGAATCCATAAGGTCTTGAGTGAGACCCTATGTCAGCACTGGTCTACACCCACAGTTCACTGTGAAAGAATCATGGAAGAGCTCACAGCAAATCCACACAATAGGGAACAGGAGAGAAGCTAGTCCATGAGATAATCTGTTGTTTAAATGTGGTCCTCACTATAATACTGTTTGAAATCCCCTTCTTAAAATGAGGCAAGAAAACAACACAAAGCAAAATGGTTATTGGTGGGTAAAATTTTTATCTGACTGAAGTCAATGGGAGTTTTGCTCTTGACTTCAGTAGAGCCAGGATTTCACTTTAATGTACAAGGATATGGGTGATTAAACAGAAAAACATTGGCCCAGTTCCACAGAGGTATTTTGATTCTTAATTTCTGCTGATTTAAATAGAAATTAGGATCTTAAATATCTCTGTGGCACTGGGCCATTATGTTCATTATTGAATCCAGTAACACAATTTTAACCCTAACTATCTCAGTTCTGAGGAAGCATTAGCATTTCTTAAAATAATTGTATTTAAAAAATACATGTTACTATCACTCAGAAAATCAAAACAGGTTTAACAAAATCCCTTGATTGTTGGGTGAAGTCTGTTAACAGAGACAGATGCCTGGTCAGTAAGGAAATAATTCAGTACTCACCCATGTATATGATGGGTAGCACATTGATATCTTCCTTAGAGCTGCTGCTGCTACCTTATGTGCAGCCCAACTATGGAAGCTGCAGTTTTTTTCTTCTCTTTCATTCTCAAAATCCTCTGCCGTAGAAAAGACCCATGGTTTCTGATAGCAAATTTCAAATCTGTCTCTCTCCTGCTGCGGTTTGGAAGCTGGTTTGGTTCTTGACCTAACACAAGGCCAAATTGTGTTCAGAATAGTTGTCAAAATCCATCTGAGGTGTTTGGAAACATGTCTTCTCTCCCATCATACCACTCATCCCATATCTCATGTAGCCAGAGCTAACAATATTTTTTTGTCTCCTATGTCTGAAGCTGTCTTTTTCCAAAGGCTCCCTTCCCTTCCCTTCCCTTCCCATCACCACTGGGCAGAGAACAAAATTCTGTTTTCTTCTTACATTAACTTTGTTCAATAGCTTTGTTTCTCCCCTCAACTCAAACTTGTCCTCCCCTAATCTCTTTATCCCCTTCACTTTCTCTTCCCCCCTTCTAATTCCCAAACAAAGCTCATACATGTTGGAAGAGGAGCCACAAAAAAGCCTGGTTCCTTGGACCTTGCCCTAGTCTACTACACCTAAAACTTACATAAACTTAGCTAAATTATTCAGAGCTGTGAAAAATGGCATGCCCTTTCTAATGTAGTTAGGTAGATCTAAACCCCCACTACAGATGCAGGTAGGCAGATAGAAGAATATTTCCATTGACCTAGCTATTGCCTCTCGAAGGGGTGAATTTACTATATTGATGCAAAACCCCCTTCTATCGCTGTAGTAAGTGTCTACACTACATCACTATGGTGGTGTAACTGGAGCCGTATCATTGGAGCACTTCTAGTGTAGACATACCCTGATACAGTTCTTTTCCCTAACCGCAATTTCTCAACTGTCATGGAATTCTACAAGCCAGTCACTATGTCCTTTTCCAACATGGAATGCTAACAGGAATTCCCAGCCCAGTGGCATAAATTAAAAAGCTCTATGCTTGTTGCATCAGAATAATACTATACTCATAATTAATAAAAAGACCCATGATACTATTCAGAAGAAAATACTTGTAACTTTGAGAGTTGTTGGCTGTGAAGTAGGCTGACGTCCTCAAGGAAAAGACTGACCAACTGTGTGAAATGACTAAATAAATAGGACTAGATTCACTCATACATTCTGGCTAAGGCACATTTATGAATACTTTAATTTGGCCCTACTTGGGTGCAAGGAAAGTTCATATCTCTCATGCATAGTAACTGCCTTTGCTGAATCTGTTCATGTGCTCCAATTGAAGCCACACTTTCCACAGGGTCTATGAGATCTAGATTAACTCCAACTGCATATACCACTAGTGGGGCAGATGAACAGGTCCCAGACTTAGCTTCCATGTCATTCATTAAAAAAAAAAAATACTGGACCAGAGGTATCTAGTGGATATAGTGTATCTAAATTTCTAGAAAGCCCTTGATAAAGTCCCTCACCAATTGTTCTTAAGCAAAGTAAGTTGTCATGCGGTAAGAGGGAAGATCCTCTCATGGGTTAGTAACTGGTTAAAAGACAAGAAACAAAGGGTAGGAATAAATGGTCAGTTTTCAGAATGGAAAAAGGTAATTAGTGGTATCCTCCAGGGGTCTGTAATGGGAGTGATCCTATTCAACATATGTATAAATGATCTGGAGAAAGGGGTAACAGTAAGGTAGCAAAATTTGCAGATGTCACAAAATTGTTCAAGATAGTTAAGTTCACAGCAGATTGTGAAGAGCTTCAAAATGATCTCACAATACTAGGTGACTGGGCAACAAAATGGCAGATGAAATTCAATGTTGATAAATGCAAAGTAATGCATGTTGGTAAACATAATCCCAACTATGCTTATAAAATGATGGGGTCTAAATTAGCTGTTACCACTCAAGAAAGAGATCTTGAAATCACTGTGGATAGTTCTCTGAAAAAATCCACTCAATGTGTAGTGGCAAACAAAAAAGGTAACAGAATGCTAGGGATCATTAGGAAAGGGATAGATAATAAGACAGAAAATATCTTATTGCCTCTTTATAAATACATGGTATGCCCGCATCTTAAATACTGTGTGCAGATGTGGTCACCTCATCTCAAAAATGATATATTGGAATTGGAAAAAGTTCAGAAAAGGATAACACAAATGGTTAGGGTATACAAAATCTGCAATATGAGGAAAAATTAATAAGACTGGGACTTTTCAGCTTGGAAAACAGACAACTAAGGGGGGATATGATCCAGGTCAAAATACATATGATCCACTGGGATCCGTTCTGGGAATGGTTCTGTTCAATAGCGTCATCAAGGATTTAGATAATGGCATAGAGAGTACTCTTATTAAGTTTGCAGATGCTACCAAGCCGGGAGGGGTTGCAAGTGCTTGAGAGAATAGAGTCATAATTCAATATGATTTGGACAAACTAGAGAAATGGTCTGAGGTAAATAGGATGAAGTTCAATAAGGACAAGTGCAAAGAACTCCACTTAGGAAGGAACAAATGGAAAATGGAAAGTGACTGTCTAGAATGACATACTGCAGAAAGGATGTAAGGATCATATAATGCACCACAAGCTAAATATGAGTCAACAGTGTGACACTGTTGCAAAAAAGCAAATATTATTCTGGGATGCATTAACATGAGTGTTGTGTACAGGAGAAGTAATTCTTCCCCTCTACTCTGCACTGATTAAACCTCAACTGGAGTACTGTGTCCTGTTCTGGGTACCACATTTCAGGAAAGATGTAGACAAATTGGAGGGGATCCAGAAAAGAGCAACAGAAATGATTAAAGGTCTAGGAAATATGACCCATGAAGGAAGACTGAAAGAACTGGGTTTGTTTAGTTTGGAAAAGAGAAGACTGAGAGGGGACATGATAGCAGCTTTCAGGTACCAAAAAGAGGTTTAGGTTGGACATTAGGAAAAACTTTCTGTCAGTGTGGTTAAACACTGGAATAAAGGTTGTGGCATCTTCATCATTGAAGGTATTTAAGAGCAAGTTAGATAGATCTGTCAGGGAAGACATGGTGCTATCATGTCTCCTCTCTGTCTTCTCTTTTCCATGAGGGCAGGGAACTGGACTTGATGACCTCTTGAGGTCCCTTCCAGTTTTTGTATTCTATGATTCTATGAAAATCGTGACTGGTGTGGAGAGTAAATAAGGAAAAGTTATTTACTCCTTCCCATAATGCAAGAACTAGGAACCACCCAATACAAATATTAGGCTGCAGGTTTAAAACAAACATAAGGAAGTATTTTTTCACAACACACAGTCAACTTACGGAACTCCATGCCAAAGGATGTTGAGAAGGACAATACTTTAACAGGGTCAGTCAATTCACGCTCTGAGACTCACCGCCATGTTGTTTTTTCCAGTGTAGATGTACCCCACATGTTGATTTAGGCACTTAAACAAGGATTTCTGTATCTAACACTGTTCAGCAAAGCACTTAACACATGCTTAATATTTTGAGCATATGCTTAAGTCTCTGTTAAGAATGAGTTTAACTTGAAGTGAATGAGAGCATGTGCTTTAAGTTAACCATGTGTTTAAATGCTTTGCTGAATTAGAACCTCCATACAAATGTGAGTGTCTAACTTCACACAGGTTTGAAAAATAGGCTTTGGAATATGAAATGTATATGCAGTCTTATAGTCAATATATTTATCGGAAAAGAAGTTCTTGAATTCCACTTACTTTTCAGACTTCTTATAAATATATAGAACTCCAAGGAAAAAAGTTATATACATTAATAGTTTGGGAATGTTGATATAATAGTGTGGACGAGCATATGCCTCCAGAAGCTTGAAGCTAAAACAAAAGTTCATAGACTTAAAAATGCTCAACAAAAAGCTTTTTTTTTTAAAGCTCATGAAAATAATAGTTGCTGACCTTTTCAACAAGTTGTTTCCCATTTTCAATCAAAGTGAAAGTGTTTTTGTAATCTAAAGGATTTATTAGGCAATTTAACATGACTGTTTTGGTAAATTATTCAGCTGTTCTCATATATTGGACCTTTTTCCATTCCTTTTCTTTGAATTAACAAGGACCATTCTCTACTAAATGGAAAGCTACATTAAGAAAAAAATGTAAAAAAGTGGATAGGCTGAAAAGCTAATATTCTCGACTCTGCATAATGTTACAAATAATGTAATGATTGAATGCTTATGTCATGCTTATGCATAATGATCTATGTAATGTATCAACAATATTGAAACAATGTGTCATCTACATTGAAATAATGTGCCTGAATGCCTATGTATGTCTATGCTGTCATTCAATGTATCTGTCAATCATTGAGAGAGAGCCATTGCTGTAAAGTGATCTCGCACATAGTGTCCAACTGACTGTGTAAATTTGAAAGTGTATGAATATTCATCAAAGTGACTGTTATTCATGAATATGTAATTTCCAAAGTGTGTCATCCAATCATTTTAAACTTATATAAAGAGGCATTCTATCTCCACCAATCACTTTAAAATGTAAAGCTTATGAATATGCATAAGCCCAATCTTTATAAGGCCACACAACGCCCGTTTCTTGTGTTCCGTCGGGCGTCGGGCTTAGGCATAGATCTAGCTTACAGAATGAATGAGGTCTAAAGTCTTGGTCCCGGGTGTTTTAGTTAAAGGAATGAGAGAGGTCTAGAAGTCTTTTGATGTGGAGATAAACGGAAGGTTTATCCTCCCTTCATTTAGGTTAGGTTAGGTTAGTTATTTAGTTTAGATTTTAGTTAGGTTAGATCTCGTCATCGTGTATGTCCATCAGGCTCGCGTCGGTCCACGCATGTCGGCCGTCGTCAAGACTATTCATCAGGTGCGTCGAGATTAGTTAGGGGTTTATTTTAGGATAGGTTAAGTGTAGGATAGATAGAGAGTCTAGTGTCCATCGCCTGTTCCCGTTGCTCCGAAGAGCAAGAAGAAGGACGGAGACCAGAGAGTTTCACGGAAGGTGAATCAACTGTCTTCGCTCTCAACCATCCGTCGAGGGATCGCTTTGGCTGTTCCTCTCCAAGGGCTTTCAGTTAGCCTAAGGATTGCAGGTCGCCATCCTCGGTCTACCGACGAGGGACTCCTGGCTGTTCTTCTCCCGCGGCTTTAAATTAGCCAACGGATTGAGGTCTCCAGCAACCCATCCATCGCCGTTGCATCGCAGACTCTGGTAGTATAATTATTTATTTTAAAAGGGGACTTCCCCCTATTTATTAAATTTGAGATTTACCTTTAATATAGTCTTGTTGTTATAAAATTCATCTAAATTGTTAAGTCTTTATTTACAGGCCACATCTTTGGGTAGAGGCAATTTAACTGGTGATCAGATACGGTACTCGGAGTCGCACCTTTAAGATCTCAATATTATAATTAGGCTAATTAGGCATAGTTAGTTATAAGTGTTGTGGCCCCATAAGGGCTAACAATAATCTGGATTCAGGCAAGGTTATGGAACTTAAAGCACTAGCAGCACTGATCGATTATCTCCTCCTCTCGGTGGATAGAGGTCAGACATGCATTCTCATCATCTTTGATCTCTCTGCAGCATTCAATATTGTCAACCATGTAATATTGCTGTCTCACCTGAGAGAGGTGCAGAGATCAAGGGGTAATGACTAAAATCCTTCCTGCAGGGATGCACTCAGCCAGTAGTGATGGGAAGCTGAACCTCCATGTGACATTTTGTACCTCAAAGTAACACCTTGGAGCCCCCATATTCATGACTCATATGATCATGAGATGTTTTGAATAAAGTATGCCTTGTGAGCTATCATTTTAGAAGTCTTGATCCATTGAACATAAATACCTTGTTGGATTGTACATGTACATTGTATGTGAAATTATGAAATATTGCGATATGTGCTACTGAAATATGTTGTGAGGTTAGTCTATTTAATCGTAGAATCATAGAATACTAGGACTGGAAGGGACCTCGAGAGGTCATCGAGTCCCCTGCCCTCATGGCAGGACCCAGTACTGTCTAGACCATCCCCGATAGACATTTATCGAACCTACTCTTAAATATCTCCAGAGACGGAGATTCCACAATCACCCAAAGCAATTTATTCCAGTGTTTAAACACCCTGACAGTTAGGAACTTTTTCTTAATGTCCAACCTAAACCTCCCTTGCTGCAGTTTAAGCCCATTGCTTCTTGTTCTATCCTCAGAGGCCAGGAAGAACAAGTTTTCTCCCTCCTCTTTGTGACACCCTTTTAGATACCTGAAAACTATCACGGCCCCTCTCAATCTTCTCTTTTCCAAACTAAACAAGCCCAATTCTTTCAGTCTTCCTTCATAGGTCATGTTCTCTAGACCTTTAATCATTCTTGTTGCCCTTCTCTGGACCTTCTCCAATTTCTCCACATCTTTCTTGAAATGTGGCGCCCAGAACTGGACACAATACTCCAACTGAGGTCTAATCAGCGCAGAATAGAGCGGAAGAATGACTTCTTGTGTCTTGCTCACAACACATCTGTTAATGCATCCTAGAATCATGTTTGCTTTTTTTGCAACAGCGTTACCCTGTTGACTCATATTTAGCTTGTGGTCCACTATAACCCCTAGATCCCTTTCTGCTGTACTCCTTCCTAGACAGTCGCTTCCCATTCTGTATGTGTGAAACTGATTGTTCCTTCCTAAGTGGAGCACTTTGCATTTGTCCTTATTAAACTTCATCCTGTTTTCTTCAGACCATTTCTCCAATTCTTCCAGATCATTTTGAATTATGACCCTATTCTCCAGAGCAGTCACAACCCCTCCCAGCTTGGTAACATCTGCAAACTTAATAAGCATACTCTGTATGCTGATATCTAAATCGTTGATGAAGATATTGAACAGAATCGGTTCCAAACAGAACCTGCGGAACCCCACTTGTTACTCCTTTCCAGCAGGATTGTGAACCGTTAATAACTACTCTCTGGGAAAGGTTATCCACCCAGTTATGCACCCACCTTATAGTAGTCCCATCTAAGTTGTATTTCCTAGTTTATTGATAAGAATATCATGTGAGACCATATCAAATGCCTTACTAAAGTCTAGGTATACCACTTCCACCGCTTCTCCCTTATCCACAAGACTCATTATCCAATCAAAGAAAGCTATCAGATTGGTTTGACATGATTTGTTCTTTACAAATCCATGCTGGCTGTTCCCTATCACCTTATTATGTTCCAAGTGTTTGCAGATGATTTCCTTAATTACTTGCTCCATTATCTTTCCTGGCACAGAAGTTAAACTGACTGGTCTGTAGTTTCCTGGGTTGTTCTTATTTCACTTTTTATAGATGGGCACTATATTTCCCCTTTTCCAATCTTCTGGAATCTCTCCTGTCTTCCATGATTTTCCAAAGATGATAGCTAAAGGCTCATATACCTCTTCTATCAGCTCCTTAAGTATTCTAGGATGCATTTCATCAGGCCCTGGTGACTTGCAGACATCTAACTTTTCTAAGTGATTTTTAACTTGTTCTTTTTTTATTTTATTTTCTAAACCTACCCCCTTCCCACTAGCATTCACTATGTCAGGCATTCCTTCATCAGACTTCTAGGTGAAGACCGAAACAAAGAAGTCATTAAGCATCTCTGCCATTTCCAAGTTTCCTGTTACTGTTTCCCCCTCCTCACTGAGCAATGGGCCTCCCCTGTCCTTGGTCTTCCTCTTGCTTCTAATATATTTATAGAATGTCTTCTTGTTTCTTTTTATGCCTGTAGCTAGTTTGAGCTCGTTTTATGCCTTTGCCTTTCTAATATTGCCCCTGAATTCCTGTATTGTTTGCCTATATTCATCCTTTGTAATTTGTCCTAGTTTCCATTTTTTATATGACCCCTTTTTTATTTTTAGATCATGCAGGATCTCCTGGTTGATCCAAGGCAGTCTTTTGCCATATTTTCTATCTTTCCTATGCAGCAGAATAGCTTGCTTTTGAGCCCTCAACAATGTCCCTTTGAAAAACTGCCAACTCTCTTCAGTTGTTTTTCCCCTCAGTCTTGCCTTCCATGGGACCTTACCTACCAGCTCTCTGAGCTTACCAAAATCTGCCTTCCGGAAATCCATTGTCTCTAATTTTCCGTTCTCCCTTCTACCATACTTTAGAATCATGAACTCTATGATTTCATGATCACTTTCACCCAAGCTGCCTTCCATTTTCAAATTCTCAACCAGTTCCTCCCTATTTGTTAAAATCAAGTCTAGAACAGCTTCCTCCCAGTAGCTTTTTCAACCTTCTGAAATAAAAAGTTGTCTTCAGTGCAGTCCAAGAACTTATTGGATAGTCTGTGCCCCACTGTGTTAGTTTCCCATAATATATCTGGATAGTTGAAGTCCCCCATCACCACCAAATCCTGCACTTTGGATGATTTTGTTAGTTGTTTAAAAAAAGCCTCATCCTCCTCTTCTGCCTGGGTAGGTGGCCTGTAGTAGACGCCTAGTATGACATCACCCTTGTTTTTTTACCCCTTATAGCCTAACCCAGAGACTCTCAACATGCACGTCTCCTATGTCCATCTCCACCTCAGTCCAAGTGTGTACATTTTTAATATATAAGGCAATACCTCCTCTCTTTTTTCCCCACCTGTTCTTCCTGAGTAAGTTGTACCCTTCTATACCAATATTCCAATCATGTGTATTATCCCACCAAGTCTTTGTGATGCCAACAATGTCATAGTTGTATTTATTTATTAGCACTTCCAGTTCTTCCTGCTTATTACCCATACTTCTTGCATTTGTATATAGGCATCTAAGATACTGATTTGATCTTGCCTCCCAGTTCTGCCTTGTTCCTCCTTTCTCTCTGCTATTATAGCCCACACTCCCTCCCATTTCCGATCCATCTCCCAGGTCTCCATGTTCTTCACTTACCCATGGGCTTTGGTCACCTGTCCCTGTCGAACCTAGTTTAAAGCCCTCCTCACTAGGTTAGCCAGTCTATATCTAAATACAGTCTTCCCCTTCCTCGAAAGGTAAACACCATCCCTGCTTAGCAGTCCTTCCTGGAATAGCATCCCGTGGTCGAGGAAGCCAAAGCCCTCCTGGCGACACCATCTTCGCAGCCAGGCATTCACCTCCAGCATGCACCTGTCTCTGCCTGGGCCCCTACCTTTGACAGGAAGGATCGAAAAGAATACCACCTGCGCTCCAAACTCCTTCACCCATACTCCTAGAGCCATGTAGTCACTCTTGATCCACTCAGTGTCACACCTCGCAGTATCATTAGTGCCCACATGGATGAGTAGCATGGGGTAGTAGTCAGAGGGCCAGATAATCCTCGACAGTGCCTCCGTAATGTCTTGGATACGGGCCCCCGGCAGGCAGCATACCTCCCAAGATGACATGTCAGGGAATCTAAGTTAGAATTTAAGTTAGAATTTAGGCTGCAGATTGCTGGCATGCAGAGTCATAAATAAGGGCCTGATCCTGCAATCTATCAAGGATCCCTCACACTTGCTGACTTCTATGAGAAAGAACAGCAGGATCAGGCTTGAAGAAATTCCCATAGAGGAATTGTTCAAAGAATACATTTTCACTGTGCCAAACCAAAATATACTGACAGAGAGAGAGGGTTAAAATAAGTGCTCAAATGCACAGAACAAGGCTTAAATACTCCTCACCTTACACATCAGCATAGACTGGATTCTTGCGTTCATTAAGCCAACTTTATGCTGTACCAGTGAAGCTAAGCTGCCTTAAGGTAGTCTTAACTGGTCAATGGAATATTCCCTCTGCATAGGGCCATTGTAATTGACCAGTAGGAAATATCCCATGCCTAAGACCTCTGTAGTAATTCTTATGTCACACCTCAACTGGTCCCACCCCAACACAAGAAAAAAGCTGGGAAAAAATAGGGGTATGACGGGGATACCTCACTACTAAGTTGATCACCCTCTGCTTGAGATGCAGCTGAAGGCATTGGTAGTTGGTATAAAATAGAGCACCTGTGACGGACACCCCCCCCCCATGCTTTATGAAATGGATTCATGGACATGAATATAAATAACTCAAAGGTGGTTTGAGTGAATTATTTCATGTAACCCATTGATCTTCGTGTCATTATCTACTGGTTCTGTTTATCTTACTCTGTTGTATGTATCATTTGTGTGTGTAAAATTAGACACATGGAGTGGGGAATATTTTGTGAGTTTCAAATGTGTGAATGGGAGACATGGAGGGTGTTACCTGCAACTTCTAGATGAGCCACTGTTAAACAATCTTTTGTCCTTAAGTCTGAGCAGTGGTTGGTAGGGAGTGGCCTCAACTCCTTAACAAAAGGAATAGGAAAGCAGAGGCCGGGGTCTTTTGGCTGGTCTGCACCTGAAGGAAGAGGCCAGGGACCCCAGGGTGTGGAAGAGAGCCCTGGTTTAGAGGGGCAGCTGGAAAAGAGGTTTTAGGGAGAGTTTGATTAAGTTTGTACTGAGGTTTCAGTGTAGAATTAGCCAAGCGGTTTTGTTTCTTTTGATTTGTTACCTACTTTGCTCTGCCTGTTCTCACTTATAACCACTTAAATGCTACTGCTTCCACTTAATAAAATCATTTTTATTTCCTATCAAGCCCAGTGTAAATAATTGTTACCTGGGGGGGCAACCAGTGTGCACATTCCCCCTTTCATTGTTAAAGGGGGCTTACCTAATTCTTTGGGGTTTGATCCCATCTGGGGAGTGCTCTCTCAGGAGGCTGGGCCCTAAACTGCACTCTCCTTGGACCTGAAGTGGTTAGTAACTGTACTGCTTCTCGGTGGGGGCAGGGACCTCAGCTCGGGGCCTTGGCTAGGGGAGACCAGCAGAGCTGGCCCAGCAGGACTGGGCAGTGAGGAACCCTAGAGAGCGGGAAGGTGAGTGGTAGTGGCGGTGTCAGCACCCCAGGGGGCACCCCGAGGGGTCATCTGTGACCTCACCCCGTCACAGCACCCTTCAGGCTTCTTTGTTTTAGGTATAGGAATGGGCTGGTGCCCAGCAAAACAGTATGCTTGCCTGGTTGAGAGAATTTGGGTTATTGACTTCAATAGATTACAGTACTCACTTAGTAATGAAATCAGAGATCACAATGGAGATTCTGTCTACCAGGCCCAGAATTCACAGCACATTTGTTTTGTTCTTAGATGGGTTTTGTAAGGAATGTATGATGATGATGAGCATAGCAGGAATACCAAAATAGTTAAGTAGATACGATCATTGATTAGTGAATTATGCAAGATATAAGCACAATATGAGAACTAAATGTGAAATGGAACCTGTAATATTTATGATACCAGCAAAAAGCTATCTTGAAAGTCAGTGGTCTTTATACCATTGCCTCTTAATCTTTCTCAGGTGGCATTTAAATAAAACTCAATTCATTACACCTCCCTTAGTTCAAAGATAATTTTATAGCACAGTCAGCTTTTCATACAGTGTAAACTGCCTTCCCTTGTTGAATAGAATACTTCACATTAAATAAAACTGTTTATACTTAGCTTCACTCTTATTTTTATTAAACAAGATATTGTTATTATTTATTCAGCATCCCTGTGTTATTCTTGCTGTTACTGACTTACTTTGGGATCCTCAGCAGATTATTGAACCTCTCTGTATTTAAGTTTAACTGTCTATAAAATGGGATTACTGACTGTGTCCAACCAAGAAGGGTTTTATGTGACGTATCTAATTAGAGCTAGATTGTTTCTGTAAGTACATCTTGAAACACTGGGTCATGTGTAAGATGCACCGTCCCAAGAAATACTCCTGTGTCTCAGGGACATTCCCCTGAGACAGTTTCTCTCTGGGTACCTTCTTGCACCAATGTAAAATATATTACTTCAAAACATCGTTTATTTCTTCACCTGTTCTGACTAGCTATTTTGATCAATGAGTGGGTGGGGGAAGGAGAGACAGCTTGGAGTCAAGGCTGTACCCATTGTCTATTCCTCGCTGCCTCCACTTGCTCACAGAGGGGATAGTAAGGGCTCTATTCCATCTCAGGCTTTGTCTATGCTTAAAAGTTTAAAACAGTGATTCTCAAAGTGGCTGGAGGAGGGGATGGCCCCTGGAGCCTGGCTCCTCCAACGGCCTGAAGGCTGCAGGGGGTTGGGTGCTGCAGGCCAAGGGCAGGCCCAGGAGCCTCCTCCCCTCAGACAGCCTGCAAGCTGCAGGGGTCCACTGGAGGCCGGGGGCAGCCCCTGGATCCTTGCCCTCCCAGACAGCATGCAGACTGCAGGGGGCCTGCCCCTTCCCTGGAGCATCTCCCTCAAAGAGGCGGAAGGATTGGGGGGACTGCTAGTGGCCCCCCAAGCTCCAACCCTCCCAGACCAGCTGCAGGACAGGGAGGCAGCTGGAGGCCAGTGTTAGCCCATGGAGCCCTGCCCCTCCCAAACAGGTTGCAGGATTGGGGGGCCTCTGCCTCAAGTGAGGCCCTGCAGAACAGCTGCAGGATGAGGGAGTAGGCTGGGGGCCAAGGCCACAGCCCCCACCTGAAAAGCGCGTAGTTCCAGATTCCCCCCCACCCCATCCTGGGAAGTGCTGCCATCTGGGCAGCATAGCCCCGGGCCCTTGAGAGGAGCTGCTGTCTGGGGAGCGCTGCCCCAACTCCTTGGGAGGAGCTGCCGCTGGAGCAGCGCCACCCTGGCTGCCCCAGGCAGCTGCTGTAAGCCCCCCACTTCCTCCCAGCCCCCTGTTCTCAGCCCCCTGCCTTGACTTCTGCAAAAAAAAAAAAAAATTTACCTGAAACATTCTGTTTAAAATCAACAAGAAGTCCTGTTAATGTTACAGATTAACACGGTTAGCTCCCTGAGACTATTTAAAATCAATTCAACAAAATATTAAATTATGCGTTTATTTATGGGATTTGCAGTTCTGAAAGTTTAATCAAAATGATATTTGGCATAATTAATCTGCAAATGGTATTCAGCTGCAATTATGCTTCTTTTGTGTTTGAAATTCTGCTTTATGTTGCAAAAAACTATATTGGATTCATTGCTGTGTGTTTCTTCATGTATCCACTGCAAATCAGTTCTACTCAGAAGAATTTTTTAAATAAGTTGAATAGGTTTCATCCCAGAATTACACAGTGCTTTACAAACTTGGTGCTTGATTCATCTCTGCAATGGTGTCTTCTAACTCAGTTCCCTTGTTATTGCAGAAGGCCTCATAGCTACTACATGTAACCACCCCAAAATGCAAATACGTATATAGCCTTCTGAATTATGGTGATGCCAAAGCACAGTCTGTAGAAATAAAAACATGGTTGAGTTCCAGAGTGTTCTATTCCAATCTGACTGTGTCAGCGATTTAATATGTGGCCTTGGGGCCAGTCACTGGTTGTCTTCCTCAATTTCTCCATCTATACACTGTGAATAATTTAGGGAACTGGTATAAGCTATATCAGGAAAAGAACTTTTGCCAGTACAATTGGTGTGCCTCCACTGGGAGAGTTTGCCCTGCAACCCACCCTGCCAGGTTCCTCAGGACAGAGTAGCCCCACACCACTTTAAGCAGCTGGCTGCTCTCTGTGACTTTGCTCCAGGCACCATGGGTGAAGGGGAGGCTTTTCGTCCTCTACCCTGTCCCTCAGCAAAATCTCTCAGCTCCCATTGGCTGGTTTTGCTAAAGGGTGGGGGCAGCGCGAGAAGGCTCCCCATCCCTCATGGCACTTGGAGCAGAGAGCCACAGAGAACTCTGCCAACCACTTAAAAGTGTTCTGGGGCAGAGAGGCTGCCATGGAGGGCTGAAGATTTGCCCCTGTGGTGATGGTGGGGCTTGGGTCCCATGGGGGGGGGCAGGTCATCAGGCAGAAGGGGCAGGATTAGGGGCTTGCCTTCCCCAGCCCGACTTTCACCCATCGCATATGATGCTGGTCCCTTCCTTGGGTCAATGTTTTTTGCAATGGTGGATGTTCATTCTATGTGGATGGAAATCATTCCAGTGAGAATAGCTATCACATCTATAACTATTGAGGAGCTTCATTTCTTGTTTACCGCACAAGGACTGTCTGAGACCATGGTCTCTGACAATGTTCATGTCTTTACAAATGAGGAATTCTTGGGCTGTCTCAGTTCTTGGGTAATTATAGAATGACCCCCTCAAACCATGACAGAGGTATCGCCTTTATTACTAATGAGAGAGCCTCATGCTTCCTCTCATGTGCCTGGAGATGCCCTGAATCTCCCTGTCCCACCTGCCCAGAGGAGCCTTGGCCAGCTGCAGTCATGCCTTCCCTCCTTTCTGCAGACCCAAGCCTCCCCAGGGAAAAGCGTCCTTTCGCAGATGCTTTTGATATGCCCCAGGCAGGTTCTGGGGTGGCTGAGGAGGCCATCATTCAGCTTCCTGGAGAGATTAGGGCTGGTGCCTGCCTGGTGCGCTGTTTGGAGGTGCTGTAGTCTTGCCACCAGCCTAATGCTCCATGGCTGGGGTCAAGGGCACTGGAGTGGTGCTGCCCACCTTGGGCTCCGGGGCTGGGATTAGGGGTGCTGCGGCCTTGCCACTCCCTCCATGCTCTGGGGCAAGTATTGGGAGTGCTGTAGTGCTCCTGCCTGTTCCACACTCTGGGGCTGGTGTGCTGCAGGCCCTGTGCTCCGGGACTGCTGTTGGGGAAGGTGCTGGCCTGGGGCAGTGGAGCCAGCAACAGTGCGTGTGGGGGGAGGTAGAAGAGAGCGGGGTGGCTGTGGGCTCCAAAGGGAGGTGAAAGGGGAGGGAGAGGGATGGGGCCTCCCGTGGAAGGGAAGAGGCTGGGGGATAGGAGAAGTCTAGCTTCCCCAGCTGCTGATTCACCCACCACCCATGCACACAGTGCAGTGTGTAACAACACATATCAGTTAAAGGCTGTGTCGGGGAAAGCTCCAGCAGCCATGAATAGATGGTAGGGATGTGAATGGGCAACCAAGTTAACTGGTTACCCAGGAACAGCCCCCCACCCACAGCCTGAAGTGGGCAGAGGCCTGCTCTGGTCTGGGAGTCAGCAACCTTGCAGGAGTGGGTGTGGGGAGAGAAGGCTGCCAGCTAGGGTTACCAGGTAGGTTTAGAAAAAATATAGGACACTTGATGGGGGTGAAGGGGACCAGCCGGGAGGGGGGCGGGGCTGACCGGAAGTGGGGGGCAGCGCGGCTGGCCGCGGGAGATGGGTGGGGGCAGGGCTGGCGGGCAGGGGGTTGGGGGCAGCGCGGCTGGCCCAAGGAGATGGGGGGGGTTGGGGGCAGTGCAGCTGGCCTGAGGAGATGGGGGGGTTGGGGGCAGCACAGCTGGCCGGGGAAGATGGGGGGCGCTGGGGGCAGGGCAGCGCAGCTGGCCCGGGGAGATGGGGGAGGGGGTCAGGGGCAGCACGGCTGGCCCAGGGAGATGGTGGAGTGGTGGGGGGCAGTGCAGCTGGCCAGGGGAGACCAGGAGGAGGAGAACCGGCCGGCAGGAAGCAGGGGTGGCCGGGAGGGGGTCGGGGGCAGCGGAGCTGGTCGGGAAGGGTCAGGGGAAGTGGGGGCAGGACTGACCCGGGCACGTGCAGATCCTGAGGCACTGTCAGTCCCGCGCATGGTCCAGAGAAGCACGAGTGAGTCCGTCTGCGGCTCCACCACGCGCTCAGGAGCAGGGACAGGGCTTCTCCTCCTCCCCAAGGCATGAGATGCAGCCAGGGCTCCCAGCGCTGATTGTGCCCCGCCTCCCAGCCACTCCCCCAGCCCCCGCCAGGCTTCCGTCTGGCACCCAGCCAGAAATCCAGGAAATTGCACATGTCCGGTATTTTCTGGATTTTTTTACCAGACAGAGGGCCCAAAAACCGGACTGTCCAGTAGAATACCGGACACCTGACAACCCTACCTGAGCGGTTCGCGGGCTGGGAGTTGGCAGCCTCTCACAGTGGGAGGGGAGAGCTGCCAGCTCCCAGACTGCACAACTGCTGGATCCCAGATGACATTTCCTGCCCCATGCAAGGCTGCTGACTCCCAGCTCACATGGGCTGGGAGCCAGCAGCCCAATGTGGGGTCAGAAGCAGCCAGGCCGGAGCAGCCTCTGTCCATGGCATGGGGGGCCACTTCCAGCCAGCCGTGGCGGGGGGGGGCACCACTCCAGCCCCCTACCCCCATTTAATCAGTTAACTGGCTAAATGTAATGTTTAATTGGTTATCTAAGCAAAGAGAGTTTTACATCCCTAGACTAGCAGATAGTGTCTTTCCCTGCATCAGGGAACGGCTCCAGCAGTGGGAAGCCGCAGGACACTACACCACTAAAAATGGTAGCGTAGCTGGAGAGGCATGGCTTGGGCGAGAAGAGAGTTGTGTAGTGCACGTATGTATACACAAGTATGTACCCAAACCCTTCAGGCATGTCTATACTGTATTTGCTGAAGCCATGACTCTCTGTTTACATTGCTGTTTCTAGCTGTGCTCAGGTACTTAATGTACACATATATTACACCCTGCCAAAACAAGAGTGCTGTATAGATGCACCTCACAGGCAGGGCTGGTTAACTGGGTCCCAGACCTGGGTAAACACTGCAGAGAAGACATACATTGAGTCATGCCTTCCTTAGAGCCTAGAGGAAAATGAGCAGTTGCTGTGTAGATTGGGCAGAAGGAGCTGGAGAACAGGCTTGAGAAAAAATAATTTTCTCTTTCCCTGCCCTCCTCTCACAGCTGCCTTTCAGGAGGCAGGCAAAATATTTTTTATTTTAGTCAGTTCTGGCCATGACCCTGAGGAAACCATCTCATAATCTGTGTTAGGTTGTGACCTTAATGAGAACCCAATGTGCCTGATTCATCTGTAGGCTTTGTGCACTGATTGTCTGAAACCATATTCTGTTAGGCCTTTTTGGTAATATCAGACATATGCTTTCAATCAGACGTGAAATAACATCACCAGCCACACTGCCATATCACTATATTTACTGTAAATAATATGTATCCATAATATAATGCTCTTCCTCTGATCTGAGTAGTGATTCTACTCTATCTTCTCTATCTAATTCACTTTGTCTTCACCCTCTTGTATCACATTCTGCTTTCCTTAAGGCTACTCAGCATGGTCTGGTTTCCACTTTTCATCTCACACTTTCTGCTACTGAATTATTCTGGAAAAAGTCCAAACTCCTTCCTAATTTCTAACACTTTAAATCAGTTTTTACCTGTTTTATCTCATAGCTTGTTTTCTGCTAAGCAGCATAATGATACCAACTTCATTCACTCTAGTATTTCTAATCTTTGCAAATTTTATCCTCTTGTGTCACTCCTTTCCATGCTTTCCTTCATTTATACCTGTGCAGACATATTTGCCTCATGCTTTAGATGTTATTCCTTACTTTCGCACCTCCTGTCTTCCCATGGCCACTTCCAGCTGCTCCGTTATTTGCTGTCCCTCTCTGCTTTCAGGTCCTGATTCATTAGGCCTGCAGAGTTCTGAGTAAAGTAGCCATGGAACAGTTGCAGCTCCTCATGGAAAGGATCTGCAAGGAAAGGAGGAAAAAGTCCAAACTCCCCCCCCCCCCCCCGCCCGCCTCTATAAGAAGGAAAGTCCCAGCAGGTGCAGTTGACATAACTCCCTCTATGCCACTCTCTCTTCCTAGCAGGAGATCTTGGCACAAGGACACATTAGGAAAGGATTCTCGTGTAGGGATGTAAGCGACAAGTCAACTATCCAATAAGTATAAGCTTACCCGATAGTCTACTAATGATCCGACTAGTCACTTCTCCCCCTTGCTGCCTCTATCAGAGAAAGGCAGCAACGGGGGGGAGTAGGAGCCAGTGCTGTGGGGAGCCAGCTTAAAAGCCGGTTCTCCCCAGAACTGTATTCACAGGGCGCAGGGGAGGTAAAGTCACAGTGGCACAGCGTGAAACGGTGCGAATTAGGGATGTTAAAGACTAGTCAACTATCCGATAAGCATTTGTTTATCAGACAGTTTGTTGACTAGTCGACCCCCCCGCCCCCACCTCTATAAGATAGAAGCAGCAAAGGAGGTGAAAGGGGTACTTCAAAGTGGCAGCACCGCACAGCTGAGCTGGGTATCAGCTGTGCAGTGCTGTGCAGTCCCAAGGCAACGTTTCAAAGCTGATCTGCGCCTCAGATGTGAAGTGGCACTGTCCCTTTAAAACGCCCGAAGGGCCGTGGAGTCCGGGGTCAGCTGGGGATTCCAGGTTTCGCACGGCATTTCCTCAGAACCTGGGGGCAGCTAAAATGCCATGCGGAACTGGGGTCAGCTGGGGAGTCCCCTGCTGACCCCGGACTCCATGGCTTTGAAATGCACAAGAGCCCCACTGGGGAATCTTGTACTTTTCAAAGCAGGCACCCACGTGCAGCCCGGAGTCAGGCACTTCCCGCTGGCCCTGGGCTGTATGCGGAGTTCCGTGTTCCTCCTTTGAAATGTTCCTCTATTTCAAAGGAGGAATGTGGAAATGCCTATCGACTAGTCGAGTAGTCAATGGAAGTTCCATTAACTACTCGACTAGTCAATTAACCGCATTTTAACATCCCTAGTGCGAGTGGGGACTGAAGCAGTCTCCGCTTGTGCCGGTTCTGCTGCGATTCTGCTTTTAAAATGTACAAGAGCCCTGGCAGGGCTCTTGTACATTTAAAAAGCAGAACCCCTTCAGGGAGCAAGGACTCCCCTGCTGGCCCCCAAGAGCCTTTGAAATGAGTCCCGGTGGGGTTCTTGTATATTTTAAAAGGAAGCCCCGCAGGGAGCACTGGCCCCATGCTCCTTGCTGGGCTTCCTCTTTTGAACAGTAGCAAGAGTTCAACAGGCTTGATGGAATATTTGATGGAAATCCCATCGACTATTTGATTAGTTAATTAATCTAAATTTAACATCCCTATTCTTGTGCCCCAGCTATTACCAGCCACAACAGCCCATAGAGTTCCCCAGCTACCTCCTGGGTCTATATGCCAGGCTCATTTCATTTTGAGGGATGAATGTGTCCCTCAGTCTTTTGTCCATTTTCCGCTCACATTTAACAAACATGCTTAGTTTTCTTCCTCTTTTCATACTCTTGCACCTTCTAACATTCTTTTACTCACACATACATTCATTCAGGGCTGGCAACAGATGTGTGCATGGGGTGGCAGCTCTGGGCTCTCAGAAGGGACTGGGTCACAGGCAGAAGAGGCAGGAATAGGGGCAACCAGCCCTTAGTGCCACCCAGACTTCAATGCATTTCCCTAGTTCCAGTGGCGATTTAAAGGGCTTAGAGCCCCAGGCTCTTTTAAATTGCCAAGCCCTGGGGTAACTGCCCTCTTTACTCTCCCCTATCAGCAGCCCTGCATTTATTCCTTTGCTGGTGTCTTTTACCTTCTTAATTTATTTAGGCAGGCTGTGGTCTCGCATTCTCAAAAAATCCCCACCCAGTCACTCCCTGTGTAAGAACAACTGTTGCCTAATCTTACTTCCTTTTCTCTCCCTATTTTAGAGCGTGGTGTTTATTTGCAACTTTCAGTCTTCCTTTCACATCATCTCCTCCTTGATTTTCCCTTCAGTCTAGCTGTGACCCAAAACATTTAACTGAAATTGCTATTCTGTCTGTATATTGTTCTCTGTTCACCCTATTTCTCTTTCATTTATCCATATTCTTCTAAACATTTCTGCAGCTTTCATATTGTCACAGGCTTCTTTTATCCTTGTGTCAAACCGGGTTCTGATTTCTCACAGTTCCAGTCTTATTTTTCTAATCTTCTTGGTGGCTCAGACTATGGGTGTGTCTAAACTATATTCCTCTTTCGAAAGAGGGATGTAAATTAGACAGATCGAAACTGCAAATGAAGCTGGGATTTGAATTTCCCGCACTTCATTTGCATAATGGCGGCCACCCGGTCTTTTGAAAAAGGGCTTTTCGAAAGTAAGTACAGAATCTTTCCAAAAAGGGTTTTTTTTTTTTAAAGAACTACATCTAGACATGGTTTTACTTTCGAAAAGCCCTTTTTTGAAAGACCGTGCGGCCGCCATTATGCAAATGAAGTGCGGGAAATTCAAATCCCTGCTTCATTTGCAGTTTCGATCTGTCTAATTTACATCCCTCTTTCGAAAGAGGGATGTAGTTTAGACATACCCCCTGTCTACACTAGACACCTTACAGCAGCACAGCTATACCAATGCAGCTGCCATGCTCTAAGGCAGGGCTACTCAACACGTGGCCCGTGGGCCACATGAGGCCCACGGCTCATTTGTTTGCGGCCTGAGGTGCAGTTTGGGTTTACTCAGGGCTCAACATGCAGCCCGTGAATAGGAGCCAAAACAAATAAGTAGTCAGTTTAATGGTCTTCTGTTGATATGCGTTTTAGTAGTTAAATTCCTAGACTGTCATTGCTCATTAAAAGTGCTGTCATATGGGTGGAAATTGGGTAAATATTGCATTTTATTAATATCAGCAGAACTGACTTCAATGGGGACTGAATGTTGTGTAGTCTTGCCTTAATCTTTGTATTCATGCCCATCAGTGTGAAAGAAGCTATTTGCATATATTTGCATATACATTTGGATGTATATGCAATCACACTTAAGTTGCAGCCCTCTGCATTGTGCTGTGAGTGTCATTGTGGCCCCCAGAGTTTCCAGAACTGAGTAGCCCTGCTCTAAGGTCTCTTCTGTAGCTGTTCTGTGCTGATAAGAGAAAGCTCTCCTGTTGACATAATTAAACCACCCTTAATGAGTGATGGTGTTGCTGAGAGAAGCTCTTCTGCTACCACTTATGCTGGCAAAACTTACATCACTCAGGGAAGTGTTATAAGGGTTAGAGTAAATGGGAAGTTTGCTGATTGATTGTTTCCTCTCATCAGTTCCTGGTGGCAAAGCTCAGAGCTTAAAGTAAAATTTTGTTATTGTTAGAATTTTGATGTGGTGTATAAAGGACAAGGACTGTGCATAGTGTACATATTTTGGCCTTTCTGAC
Organism: Pelochelys cantorii; assembly: GCA_032595735.1. NCBI lineage: Eukaryota > Metazoa > Chordata > Testudines > Trionychidae > Pelochelys > Pelochelys cantorii. Next base: position 51,291,161 of record CM064327.1, read on the forward strand.
AATAATTTAAGGATACTTGAAGATCATTCTTCCCCCTTCTTTCCACTGCTAGCCCTGAGCCTACTCATATGGAGTTTGATGGAAGTTAAAATGGTTTATCTCCCCACAACAGAAGATGGTGTAAGCAGAAACATCACTTGCCCTACACTGGGTGCATGAATGTCTCAGATCTAGGAGGTTAGCTGGTGCTTAGTGCTATAAAATACACCCTCTGCACTATCTTTTCAAATCTGGCCTGACATCTATGTTCTCCATCATCAAACAGGGAGGAATCATGAGACAGGAGAGGAGCAGGACAAAGAGAAACTAATGGCAATATAGAAAGAGAGCAAAAATATTCAGGGTCAGACTCCTAGCTGATGTAATTTGACATGGATCCATTTAAGTTAGTTGGTACAACAACATACCTTCATTGAAGTCCAGTGGAGACACACAGGATCTAGGATATCTGACCCCCCTCCCTCTCCAAGTCTGTTACCTGAGAAATTTTAGCTCTGCATTATTATTTATAAAGCCTGATAAGAGTATATGGTAAGAATGTAAAATCCCATTTAATTGGCTAACCGGTTAAACATAGTGTTTAACCAGTTTAGCAATTAAAGGGGGAGATGAGCCGGGGGGGGGGGGGGGGGGGGAAGGGCAGCGGGAGGGCTGTGCCAGCTCAGCTAGAGCGCCTCCCCATACACTGCTGGGCTGGAGTGGCCCCTCCACTGCAGGCAGGGGCTAGACCGGCTGAGCTGGAGATCCCTGACAGAGTAGCCCCTGCCTGCAGGGTGCCCAGGCCTGCTGCGGACAGAGGACGCACTGGCTAGGATGCTGGAGCAGCCCCTGCCTGTGGAAGCCAGAGTTTGCTGCAGCATCCTGGTTGGAGCAACCCCTGCCTGGAGGGCGCCCAGGCCTGCCACAGGCTCAGGCTGCTCCAGCCAAGCCAAAGCAGCTCCTATCCACAGTGCACCCTCCTGCGGGGCTGGAACAGCCCCCTGCCTGTGGTAGGCGGGGAGCTGCTCCAGCCCCCACTGGTTAACATTAACTGGTAAGCCTCACCAGGATGAAACTACCAGTTAAGAAGTTAAACTTTCACATCCCTTAGTACATGCCATAGTAAAGACACTTAATATAATATGGTGCCTGTCACAGAATTTACAGTCTACATTCTCTGCACTCAAAGGCAGGTGAAATCACTGTAGAATGGGAGTTTACAAAATTGCTGTGACCAGTGGAACAGTGAAACAACACTGTTGGTAAGATGATCAGGTAAACAGCTATGCAACAATGAGGTGGAAAAGTGAGGAGTTGGCTGCACCTTTTTCTTTATTTCTATTTTTTCTAAATGTAGTCATTGCTCCCGGTCTAAAGTAAGGATTAATAATCATGCAGAATAGCCATGTCACCAAGAGCAGTGGAAAGGCCTGTTCTCTTGATCTCTGGTGTTGGTTGAAGGTTATGTCACAGCAGTATTTCACTGGAATAGTTAATTATCAGAACATATTGTATCATTTCACTGGCTTAATAGGAACCAGTTAACACAGATTAATCAAACTAATTTGAGGCTTTTAGCATAAATCAACTAATCTAGCAGCTTTAGCATAACTTGAGCCAGAAAGGGATTTATAACTTGGTCACAAGAGCAAAAGAAACAGCTGCCCTAGCCAGCTTCCCCTTCTGTGAATAGAATGGAGGATCCTGGTTTTACAATCAGAGCTAAGATGAGGATATCTGTTGGCATAGGCAAAACAATGTGTCAAAGGAAACTAATACATGTTTAGACTAAATCTCTGTTTACAAGGACAAAACTAAGGTTACAGAAACTCACAAGATTTTCATGACTGAATGAATGTGGATAAATCAGTGGTAGGCAACCTGCGGCCTGAGGGCCACATGCAGCCCATCATGATTCTATGTGAGGCCCACAAGACATTTTGTTTCTTGTTGCCTACATGGAGGGTTGCCAGATAACACTGGTTTCTGTCTGCATATTTTTTTTCCTACCGGTATTACTAATATGACGCACTTAAAGCAAGTAAGGTGCATGCTGATTGCGCACAATGTTGCCTGAGAGAGCTGTGCACTTCCTCTGCATTTAGAGTGCTGCTACGGCTCAGCTGGCACATCCCACAAATTCTAGGCATGCAAGTGCAGTTAGCAAAACTAACCTATCCCGGGAGACTATCTTGGTTACGACAATATTGTGGCCCACTGAGAGGAAGGAGGGCCACTTATGCGGCCCATTCACTTGCTTAGGTTGCCCAACAGGGAATTTTTAAATCACAAATAGCCAAAACCAGACAAATTGGTTTTTGGGTGCACGACACATATCTTCTAGTGTTCCTGTAAGAGCCAGCACAGAGGTTCAAGCCCGCGTTCTGTGGGTGGGCAGGCAGGTGGGCAGGACTGGCCTTCCCATGAGGCGAACTGAGGCGGCCTCCTCAGTGCCAACTGTGGAAGGGCGCCACTAGGATCCAGAGTGTAGAAAATTGTGTCTGCTGCTGGTGCATATGTATTCTCTCTGCTCTAGATACACAGTACCATGAGAGGAGTAGAACAGGAAGAAGGCAGAATTGAGACCTTTCAAAATTTTGGCCCAAGTGAGGGGACATGGGGGCATCATTTGAGCTCCCTGCCTCAGGTGCCAAAATGTTGTGGGCCGGCACTGGGGAGCTGCTCCATGTTGATGAAGTAAGCAGCTGCATCCCGCACCAGCTGAAACTTCTGTGCAATCTTCAAGCATAGCTCCCTAAGCAGAGTGCATTACACGTCTCAGTATGGAAGTGACAATAGCATGGATGGCCATTGTAATGTCTGTATGAAATGGGAATGGTTACAGCGGTCAGTGGTAGATTATTAAGGGCAATATATCCTAATACTGCTACCCCAGAATTCAGGGGCAATGCTGGATTTAATGTGACAGGAAGCCCACAACTGTTCTGGCAAAACTAAGTGCCTACACTCTTGTCATTGGCTCAGATACTAACCTGTCCATTTCTTTACATAATTTCCTACTCAGCCAAGTATGACTTCTGTTTTGTTGGGAATGGTATTGCAGTTCACCCCCATGCAGATACCTGTTTAACCCAAGCACCAGAAAAAAAATGAAACTCTAGATTCTGCATTTGATGAAAAGATAATGTAGAGGTTAGTATTATCAGCATCTTTATGTGATGGCAGTGGAGTCTGGAACATTTCCCAGTCTCTCCTAGTGGCCTTACATATATATTGAATGGTGTATGGATTTATAACACAAAATGGGCTTTACAGGCCAAAGATCCAGCATGGGAGCGTCTTAGAGAAAGATGGGCAAGTCCCCAGCACCACAGAATGAGCAGTAAAATAATAATAATCAGTGTTGGTTGATATTCTCTTGTGCAGGTATAGTCACAATTTTGGTTTAATATGTAAAATTAGAAGATACTAGCAGTTCGTTTACTTCCTGTAACTAAATAGCCTAGGAGGGGAAGAAGGGGATAGGGCTTCTATTTACTTTAATGGGAGCCCACATGTACATTTAGCACCAAGGTCTGGCCTTTGAGATAGAGTGGAGTTCAGAACTCTGCAAATTAACGTCCTGAGAAATGTAACATAGAACGTAGGGAGGAAGGGCCAATGTGACTTTAACCCCAGATTCTGAGTTGCTGGGAGGGGGCGGGGGAGGAGCAAATGAAATGGTGATCAAGTTATGGCAGCTTCCACATAGTTGTTTCTAGGCTACACTGCAGCCCAGAAACTCCATTCAATATGGACACTTCCTTTCTATCCATAATCCACTATCTCACCTCCACAGCATGACTATGGAGGCCTGCAAAGTGAGGGGAGGACGAGGGGGGAGTGTAAGGCCATGATTATTCCTTTATACAGTAATTCCTCACTTAACATGTGCCCGCTTAACACATTTTCGCGATAGCACGATTTTTTGGAGGGGAACATTTTTCAAACAACACGACCCCGTCCCCGCAATAACACGATTTCCCCTAGGGCCGGCCGGTGGCCAGCAGCTGCGCAAGGCTTACCCTGCCTCCCTGCAAAGCGGCAGAGGTTTGCTGCTTGCAGCGTCGTTCCCTGGTGACCCCCTCTGGCCAGATGCCTTGTCTCCGGCCAGAGGGGGTCACCGGGGAACTGCGCGGCGAGCAGCAAACCTCTGTAAGGAGGCAGAGGAAGCCCCGCGAAGCTGCCCGCGACTGGCCAGCTGGGGAAACTCAGCTGCCGGCTGCAAAAGCCCCCTCACCTGTCCTCCCTTTCCCTTCCCCAGAGCCAAACACCTCTCCTCCCTGGCTCCCTGCTGTAACCCAGTCTCCTTTCACCCCCAACCTTATGTCCTGGTCCCAGCTGCTAACAAGTGCAGGCTTGAGCCTCCAGGCACATGTGGCTCTCAGCAGCCCAACCAAGAGGGGCTGATGGGAGCACTTCTGGGTTTCAGCTGATGCCCTATTGGGAGTTGTACTCTATGCATGAGCAGATGACTATCTTGTACATGTGATCACAGTGTTCCTCCCCTCACTCAAGTCACTCACTTGTTTGTGTTAAACTGCGAGGTTAGATATTGTATCTTGCTGTGTGTTACTGTATCCCTTATCATGAGTGAAAAGCATAAGGAAAGTGATACATCTGCTTCTGCAAGCAAGAAGCATAGAAAATCATTTACATTAGAAGAGAAACTTGAAGTGATTAAGCGAATTGAAAAAGGTGAACGCACTTGTGATATCTCCCACGCTTTGAATATGCATGAGTCTAGTGTGCGTACAATCCGTGCCCAAGCTGAGAAAATTAAGGAAAGTTGCAAAAATGCAACCCCAGTAAATGTGAAGAAGGCTGTTCATATGCGATCTAACCTAATGGAAAATATGGAGAGGCGACTGTCTATCTGGATTGAAGACCAAACACAACCAGCCAGTGAGTTTGGCTGTTATTCAGGAAAAAGCCAAAGCTTTATATGATGCTGTTAAAACAGAATTGAATGAAACTGATGCCAAGCCATTTAATGCAAGTCATGGTTGGTTCGAATGCTTTAAAAAGCGTTCGAACTTACATAATATAAAAATAACTGGAGAGGCTGCTGCTGCTGACATGGAGGCTGCTGAATCATTCCCAGTGATATTTGAAGCTATTATAAAGGAAGGTGGCTATTCGTCTAAACAGGTGTTTAACCTGGACGAAACAGGACTCTTTTGGAAGTGCATGCCAGCATGCACATATATCTCTCATGATCAGGCTTATGCACCTGGTTTTAAGGCTGCAAAGGATCGTATCACTGTGATGCTATGCATCAATGCCAATGGGATTGCAAGTTCAAACCAGTAGTAGTTTACCATTCCGCCAATCCTGAGCTTTAGCTGGGTATTCAAAGGATCATCCTCCTGTTGTTTGGAGATCTAATGTGAAAGCATGGGTAACTGCAAGCATCTTCACAGATTACTTCAGCAATCGCCTAACTGCTGAGTTGAAAGACTACTGTTTGCAAGAAAATCTTGCTTTCAAAATTTTACTTCTTCTCGATAATGCACCAGGGCATCCTCCTTCCCTTACTGATCTGTCAGAAAACATTTGTGTGTTATTTTTACCCCCCAATACAACCTCATTAATTCAACCTCTTGATCAAGGAGTGATAGCTGTTTTCAAGGCGTATTACTTGCGCCGTACGTTTGCTAGGCTTATAAGGGAGACAGATGGCGAGAATAAGCCTACAGTCAAGGAATTCTGGAGAAAATTTAACATTAAAGATGCTATAGATATTATAGCAGAGGCTTGGGCAGAAGTTTCGAGTTGCCTTAACACAGTTTGGCGCTGTATACGGCCTGCATGTGTTCACGAGTTGAGGGAGTTTGACACTGAAATAGCTGAAGCTAAAAAGCAGATTGTAGCGCTAGCCCATGAAGCAGGATTAGAGGAGGTGGATGGTATTGATGTGCAAGAGTTGCTTGACTCTCATGGGGAGGAGTTGTCTATCGACGAGTTGAAGCTTCTGGATGAGCAGCAGCTGGAAAATGAGCCTGAACATGCTGAGCCAGTTGTTCGAACATTATCAATGAAAGTTATGGCTGAAGCATTTAAGCTTATAAGTGATGCAATAAACATTTTTGATAAGAATGATCCTGATCGTGAATGGAGCTCAAAAGTAGCGAAAAGCTTAGAAAGTGCTATATCTTGCTACCAGGAACTTTACAATGAAAAACAAAAAGCAGCAAAGCAGCTCTCTATCAAAAGATTTTTTCGTGTTCAACCTAAAAAAAGATCATCTGATGAACAAGATAGCCCTGTTCCATCTACATCATCTACTGTTGATGTTGATGACTCAGCACCAATAGAAAATTGGCTTGACACTGTTGGAGGCAAAGGAGGAACAAAGGGGGAGTTAAAATGGATGTTGTTCTCTTTCTCACCTGTTAATGATGTTATTTGGTTCCCTAAACTGTTAAACGTGTTATCTGTTAACCCCCTATCCCTTCCCTGAGTGAGTGCAGAAGAATGTCTGAGGTGGACATCAGAGGCGGGAAAACTCTGAGGTAAACAGCAGGAGTAAACGACAGAGCACACGGCTCCCAGCAGGGAGTGCACACGGCCCCAAGAGGCCCAGAGACTCAGAAGCTGCATGTGGCTGATCCTTAAAGGAGAGCGGGACAGAGACACGGTTGGTTGACCATCAAGTGGAGCCTCCCAGAATGCCCTCTGCTTGGACCGCCTTGCCAGTGGACCAGCTCAGGAGTCAACATGGGAAGATCAGATATCATGAACTGCCTTCTACTTGCCTTATCATCCTGCCTGGGACTGTAAGAGTGGTTGAGTGTATGAGTGAGATTTCCCTCCCTTCCCAGTTTTAACTGAATAAACAGACCCTTTACACTCCTGTGTGGTGATCCCCTCTCCTTAGTGTTTAAAGCAGTTGCGATCCACATCCCCTTGCAACAGACACCACCGCTTGAAATGCAACCTCCCTATTTTCCATTATTTTCAATGGGAAAATTGACCCCACATAACACGTTTTCACTTAACACGAATATTTTCAGAAACGCACCTATAGTGTTAAATGAGGAATTACCGTACTCTCCCTGAGGCTGCTGCAGACCTTTCATAAGCTCTCTATACCTTCTAAAAGACATATAAGAACAGGAATCAGAAGTGGATCCAGAGCATTCAAAATAGATAAAGCTTATTTAAAAACCTACACGTTTTCACCCTATCCATAGGATAAGTATGAAATTAAAGAATTAGAGCTATCCTAAGTTTGGTTAAGGAAATATATATGTGTTGTTAAAAAAATAGAGCCCTGACTAGCAAGAAGAAGGAAGGTTTTGAAAATAAAAAGTTGTAAGGCCAGAAGAAATAAAGTAGGGAGGATGTCTGGTACCAAGAATAACTAATGTGATAAGGGGAAGCTTCTAAGAAGAAGGCTTCTGAAGATAGGTGTGACTGCAGATGGTTTAAAATAAGACAAAAGAAATCTGCCAGTCTGGTCCTTCCCAACCCACGCACTAGTGTTATCTCAAAATTTAAGTCCTCTGAGAATTCAGCTGCAAAAACTGTTGGTGAGCGAGACGGAAGGGAGGAAAGGCCTTGGGGAGAAAAAAAGAGGATGGCAAATAAGGGTAAACTCTCTCAAACTGGTTTTGGCTAAAGTCAGTAATGACAGCATTTGATGTTAAAGGGAATAAAAGGCTATACAGCTGAAGAGTTCTGTGTCGGACCCTGCCTGATCATGCTGGAGTGTGCCAGAATGAGATGGTCACCCCTAGGTCTGGCCTTTGTATGTATACAGGCCATATGTTTGTGAATTCTTTGTTACTGTATTGGGTACAATGACTTCTTATTTTTAGGCTGCTGAACATGTTTAGAGCAACTGCATGAAGTACAATTTGGCCTATGGATTTAGGTTGCCAGATGGTTTCAACAAAAATACCGGACACACTTGACATTACATCACAATCTACATTACATCTTATTTAGAAAATACAGGACATTTATATTTTCTCATTTATATTTTCTCAATTTGTTTCCTGAACAGAAAGCTCAAATACTGGACTGTCTTGTTCAAAACCGGACACCTGGCAACCCTATATGGATTTAATATAGGAATTTATGCTTAATTTGTTGTTTGATGATTTCCCATATTGATAATAATAATTTCAACATATTATTGGAAATTCCAATACCAGCCTCCAAAACAGGGACATTTTAAATTGGACTCCAAGTCTGGTTGAAAGCCAATGAAGGTGTTAGATGATGAAAATGGCTTCATACAATGGAGTAGAATTCCAGTGCAAATATTTCCTCTATACTTGGAATATATTTTTAATATAGTCATTAAGCTACTCTGGATCTAAATGCTGTGTTCCTGATCTTGGGAGGGGTTGGCATGAAATACTGCATGTGAGAATCAGTCATTTTTTTCATGAATATGCTTCTATTTTCTGAAACAAAGTAGTTTAGCTATAGTACATTGTGGTTCTTTGGAAGTTTAGAGACTGAGGACCTGATAATTGACTTCATTGGGCACAGGATCAGAGTCTAAAGGTCATACTGTCTCCCACTCACTGAAGGGATAAATGGGCAGCAAAACTGTATTTTGAATCAATACAGAAGGGCCATGTGGATGAGAAAGACCCCTACAGAGGGAACGCCAAAGTCTACCACAGTCACCAACAGCCCTTTTGACAAATTCCATGCTATTCAATCAATAAATGTTTTGAGGAGCAGATACTATATGGACAAGAGAACTGATACAATTCAGCCTACTCTGGATAAGAACTTTAAAGCTTTATATAGCCAAACAGCAAGGGACTGAGAAGAGAAAATGAAGAACAGAAGGTAATGATTGATGACCTCTCTGGTATTCTAGCCAAGAATATAAAGAGCTCAAAAACAAACTGGTGACCTGGAAAACAAGATCAGATTAAGAATTGTCAGGTCTGGAGGTGTGGGGGCGGGGATTCCTGAGGAAGCAAAGATACTTGAAATATTGAAATATTTTTGTCACAGTGGATTACAATGGTGTTAGGGATTAAGGGTACATCTAGACTACAGAGCTTTTCCAGGATACTGGAGGTATCCCGGAAAAGCTCTGCCGCATCCAAGGAATGCGTCTGCTTTTCCGAAAAAAATTTCGGAAAAGCAGATGCATTTTTTCGGCATCCCTGTACACCTCGTTCTATGAGGATGAAGGGATGTTCCAAAAGAGGGTTTTTTCCTGACATTTGGCCTCGTGTAGACGAGCCAAAAGTCAGAAAAGCTTCTTTCGGAAGAAAAGCGGAAAAAGATATGCAAATTGCGAACCACAATTTGAGTATCTTTTTCCAACTTTTCTTTGTAGTGTAGACATAGCCTAATAGAAAGTGTTCAGCTTCCATTCTAACATGCCTGGGACATTGCTTCTCTCAGGAACACGATCAGGCAATGCTGCAATGGCCCAATTCTGCACTCTCTTAAAATAGTTTTGCGCTTGCTGCAAGTCTCTTGTCACCAGTGGAATTGATCCTGATACACACCAGCATACCTGACAGCAGAATGAAACCCATGGCACTTTTGGAATTACAGCTCTTGGAATGAACAACGCCCTTTTGAATAGGTTAATAAATCTCCATCTAGGTTCAGGAAATAAGATGTTATACATACACACTTTGTATTTATCATCAGGAACTCTAAATATTTTACAAAGGAAGGTGAGAATCACCATTCCCGTGTTACAGATCAGGAAACTGAGGAACAAAGCAATTAAGTGACTTGACTGAGGTAATACAGCAAATCAATGAGAGGTGAGAATAGAACCCTGTCTCCCTTCTCCTTATCTCCAGTCCAATGCTCTCTTTAAACGCACAAAAACACTATGCTGTGGATCGGATAAGACTGCCGCACACCCATGTGATATTGAATGCAGAATCCAAAGAGCAGAAGAATGGAAAACAAAGCCATAGAATTTTACTTGCCCACATAGCTCCTATAGTCAGAGAGTTACACCTCATGGCACCACTAGAATCTAAACTAGGTATCACGTATGTTGCATTGTAGCCTCACCTTTATCCAAGAAGGTGTCAACCATCCAGCAAGCTCTTCCCCAAATTCCCCACAAGGGCAAAGCCTCCTGTTATGTCATGGTGGGATTGAATTTTGGAAAAGAAACAAGCTGACTGAAGCAAGGTGATCCTAATGGGTAAGTCACTAGTCAAAAATTTAAAAGACCCGAATACAGTCCTCGGCTTGTTCACTGACTTCCTCTGTGACCTTGGGCATGTTGCTTAGCCTTTCTGTGCCTCAGTCTCCTGTCTGTAAAATGGGACAATAGTTTTCACTACTTCATAGGGCTGTTGGGAGGCTAAATATGTTAAATATGGTGTGGTATTCAGATACTACAGATAGAGAAGCACATTCACAAAGATCCAGTTCCACATGCAAGTAGATGTGGTGAAGATTGTCCTCCAAATGCTGTTGGACTGCATAAACCCTTCCTACTCACTCATGCTAGGTTCAAATTTGGATAGAGGGGATATATGACAAAAGGTAGTGTTATACTGCTGTCCTAAAGGGTTCAGAAATTCTTCTGAATGCTACAGAGGCAGCAGCTCGTAAAGCCCATTATATATTGCTTAGCTGACATGCTAAAGTTTTCAACAATGGCACAAAATGGCATTTTTTTTCTTTATAATTCATTTAAAAACTACCAACTGCAACAGATTACATCTCATTGTATACACATTTCTGATTTTCTGCAGGGCTTCCTGTTGTATGGGAGACACAACATACATGTGTGAACCCCTTATGCTTAACAATCTGGCCCATTTTGCCAGCTTGAACACGCTAGTTATCTTTCTCCAGATCTGAAGAAGAGCTCTGTGAAGATTTAAATTTTGTCTCTTCCACATTAAATTGGTCTAATAAAAGATAAATCACCTACCTAGTCTCTTGCTAGATACCATAATTTTAATCTAATACAGCCAAAAAATCATGGAACACCAAATGTAAACTTTCTTAAAGAGCTCAATTTTCTTTAATTATAACCTGAAAAAATATGTATTAATATTCTAAGGATATACTAAACTATAGCCTCAGAAATATCATTCTTTACAACAGGCTGTGTGCTTTAAATGTGGGGCAAATACACAGTATTAACACATTCAGACCAGAAGTGAAAGTAAGGTTATGCACCCAGGTGCGCAGCTCTAGCAAGAGCTGACTGAACTGTGGCAAAAGCCAGCAGGGAGCTATTTAAAGAGCTGGTAGGACCTGGGTTGCAATAGGACAGTACCTGTAAGAAATTTTAAGTTACTTTCACTGCTGATTCAAACTTAAAAGAGTGATCTCCACTTTGAGAGCCAAAACAGAACTCTGTATCTATGGTGTCTCTGCCATTTCTCCATAGTTTCTTGGATCATGCTTCCTTTCTAGGTCTCTCACCAGACCTTGTTGCTCAATGTATATGGCTATGGATATGGCATAGGAACTAACATGGATAAGTTAGGTGTCTTACTTTTGCATCAGAGGAGGTATTTAATTATTAAACTGGTTACAGCAAGAGTGCACCAAACCAAAAACTTTGAAACCAACTGGCTGCCCAATGGCCAGAAATGCATCATTTTTTTCTGTCAGATCTAATGTTTCTGGACAAAAAGGAGTCAAGCTTCTCTCAAATGGTCAAATAAATTATTTCAGAGAGCGGGAAGGAGGATGGATAGTTTTAGAGTGCACACTTTTTTTGCTTCTTTGCACAAACATACACATACGCTGTATCTGGTTTATATGTGGGCAACAGCATATGACTGAAATCATTGGGATAGTCAGAGATATATTTTGAGTGTGTTATTTAAGACAGCGATCCTGTTTTCCTCAAGGAAAAATAGGAAACATACTGTAAAAAAGCTATGGTCCTCTAAACCCCAGGACCATTGTTTTTCTGTTTCAATTTTATGCCATGATCTACTTCTGCATGCTATTTGAAGTTTACATTCTACACAGTTAGGGTATGTCTTCACTACAGCGTTATTTCAAAATATCTTATTTCAAAATAGTTAATTCGAAATAAGTTATTTCGAAATAACGTGTCTACACATAAAATGCATTTCGAAATAACATTTTGCTATTTCGAAATAGCGCGTTCACATTGATTGGACGCTGAATCGCATTTAAAGCCAGCTGAAACGAGTTCCAGCAGGGCATCAGGTCAGTAGTTGCTTTGTGGGACTTCTGTCTGAGGCTATCTGAGGCTTGTGCTTAAAGGGACCCCCCTGGACAGCCGGTTCTCAGGTTTTCCTGCTTGCTTGCCTACCTCGCTAAGGGACAGCAAAGCATTTTTTTTCTCTGATTGCTTTGGTTGCCCTGACTCGGGACACCACAGCACTCGGCACCATGGAGCCAGAGCTGCCTCTGGGCACTCTGGTGCTCATTTTGGATGTCTTGCTGCAAGGCTGGCAGCAAGTGCTAGAGACTGCCTGGCAGCTTCTGCGGCGGCCCAACCCCCAGGTCCTCTTCTGGACCCCCCCGGGGGCCATGGAGGAGCAGCAGCCGGACGCCAGCGTGCCCTGCCGCATCTGGCGTCTGGACACCAGCAGTGACTGGTGGGACCACATCATCCTGGAGCGCTGGGGAGACCAACAGTGGACCCAGAACTTCAGAATGAAGAAGGACACCTTCCTCGAGCTCTGTGAGTGGCTCGCCACTGCTCTGCAGTGACGGGACACGCACATGAGGCCCGCCACTCTCCTCCACAAGTATGTGGCCATCACCCTCTGGAAGCTCTCCATGCCGGACAGCTACCGATCCATGGGGAACCAGTTCGGCATGGGGAGATCCACCATCGGAGCAGTGCTCGTTCAGGTATGGCAGTCTCCGGCCACTGTGGCAGGGTGTGTGTGTGCAAGGAGGGGATGGGCTGCCCCAGGGAAAAGAGGGGAAAGGGGTGCAAGTCCCCTCCACGGGAGGGTTTGTTCTGTCCCAGCCACACTACAGACTGCCCGCGGTGGCCAGGATTGCAGGGGGGGTTGCTCTTGGGGAGGGGGCATGGGGCAGTGGCAGGGAAGGAGCACTCTCAGCCACCCTGGCACCCCAGTGACTATAGGTGGTTTTGTGTGTCCCTCTGCAAGTGGTCAAGGCCATCAATAGAGTGCTGCTCTGCAGAGTCATCCGCCTCATTGATGTGGATGCAGTCATCGAGGGGTTTGGTGCCGTGGGCTTCCCCAACTGTGGGGTGGGCTATCGACGGGACGCACATCCCCATCCGTGCCCCGGAACACCAGGCCTCCCTGTACATCAACCGGAAGGGATACTTCTCGGTCATCCTGCAGGCTGTGTCTGACCACCGGGGCCAGTTCGTGGACATTAACGTGGGCTGGTCCGGCAAAGCACACAACGCGCAGGTTTACTGCAACTCCTCCATGTGCCAAAGGCTGCACGCCGGAACCTTCTTCCCCGACCGCCACATCAGGGTCAGGGACGTGGACATGCCTGTCTGCCTGGTGGGGGATGCGGCCTACCCACTCATGAAGCCCTACATGGGACACCTCAACCCCTCCCGGCAGGCCTTTAATGCCAGGTTCAGCAGGGCCCACATTGTGGTGGAGGGGGCATTTGGCTGGCTGAAGACCCGATTTAGATGCCTCCTCACCCGCCTCAACCTCTCCGAGAGGAATATTCCGCACGTGGTGGCAGCGTGCTGTGTGCTGCACAATTTGTGTGAGTGGAAGGGGGTGGCTTTCCTGCCAGGCTGGATGGCAGAGGCCGACCACTTGGCTGTCCTGTATGCACAGCCCCGCACGGTGCCAGCCAGGAGGCCCATCGGGGGGCTACCGGTATCCGGGAGGCCCTGCGGGAGAGCTTCCAGACAGAGGAGGAGTGAAGTCTCCCTGGTGTGCCCCACTGGGGCCTTGTGCCTTATTCCACCCTCACGTCCTTCCACTTTCCCCTCCCTAACCCCCCTTCCTGATGTCAAATAAAAACACATGTGTTGCCAAAAAAACCCTCTCTTTATTGACCATAACTGGGGTGGGGGGGATGAGGGTAGGAGAGGGGAGGGGGAAACCTGGGAGCAGGGAGCTGGAAGGGGCAAGGGGAGGAAGGGGGAGGAGAAGCTCAGGGTTGGGGATCTTGCCGGCCCACCTGTCTCCCAGCACTGCAGGTGCGGGGGCCTCGGCGTCCCTGGGGGGAGAGCGGGCATGGAGGGGGGTAGGCAGGGGGAGAGGAAGAAGCGGGAGGGGGAGCAGGAGTGGGAGGAGGAGTGATAGCTGGAGCGGCCACAGGGGCTGGAGTGTCAGTAGGGGCTGGAGCATCAGCAGGCAGCAATCTCTGCACCATGGTCTGGTGGTCGCGGATGGCACGGCCCTGGTCACGCAGCTCCCGCAAGCTCTCCCACCGCAGCTGGAGGTCTTCCTGCACCCAGTGCTCCTGCCTGTGGACCTGCCTTTGCAGTAACCCCAGGTGCTGCTGCTGGTATCCCTCCTGGTTCCGGGTGAGCCTGCTGGCCCGGGTGCGGGAGGATGTCCTGGGCGGGGTGGTGCGCCCTGCACTGACAGCTGGTGCAGCTGTGGAGAAACCAGAGAGGTGGTCAGTTACTCTGGGGACACAGTGGGTGAAGCCCAGCCCCCCTCTGCAAGGTGAGGACAGCAGGTCTCCGCACCATCATGTCCTGCTATCCCCAGGAGTGTGAGCTGGCCCGGGCCTGTAACCATGCCCCTGTGCTGTATATAGTGTGGGTGTGGGGAGGGAGGATGTGCCCTGCCTCTGCGTAGAGGGGACTTGTGGTGGGAGGGCATTGTGCAGTGTCCCTCCCCAGGGTACGGAGCATGTCATGTGCCTTCATACATACATGTGTGTGGGTAACGAGCCAGGGCCCCTGTGTGGCAGCCATCCGGGGCCACATGCCCCGGCTGGCACGGCACATGCACAGCATGCACGGGTTGCTGCGTGATCCGTGCTCAGCAAGGCCCACATGCACGGTCCCTGGGCTCCCTCTTCCCCTCCCCCCCCGCCCCGCATAAGGGGACAGTGATGGCACTCACATGTCGAGGCCTCGGAAGACAGCGGTGATATTGCTGCTGGTATGCCTCAGGGGTCCAGGGTGCGTGCCATGCTCCCTCCAGGCTCCTGCAACTCCTGGCCGTCGTCGTCGTCATCCTCCTCCTCCGTGCCCTGGTCAGGGCCCTCTGCCCCAGGGTCGATGACCACCTGGGGGACACGGACCGTCCAGCCCCCCAAGATGCGGTCCAGGGCCTCAAAGTAGGGGAAGGGGTATGGGTCTGCCCCTGGTTGGGAGTTGCCCCCTGTTGCCCTGGCATAGGCCTGCCTCAGCTCCTTTATCTTCATGCACACCTGCTCCTGATTGAGCATGTGGCCTTTGGTGGCCAGGCTGTCAGCCATCCGTCTGTAGACGGCAGCATTCCTGCATCTAGTGCGGAGATCATGGACATTGGAGGCCTCCCCCCAAACCTCGATCAGATCCATGATCTCCGCACTGGATCAGGAAGGCGCCCACATTTTGCGGCCGCTGGCAGGCTCCTGGGAGCTGCCAGACTGCTCCTGGGGAGCTGTGGAGGTCTGGCTGGCACTGGCTGTCTGGCTCATGCTGGCAACTGGGTCAGGGGCAGTGCCTGCGGGCTCTGGGCTGGCAGGCCTAGAGCTGGCACAGGGCCTGTGGCCAAACTGAGTCTACCCCTTTAAGGGCTCCGGTGTTAAGAGGGAGCAGAGGAGTTTTCCTGGTTCAGCCCAGAGTGGCTACCAGGGCACCCTGGGAAGGGCTAGAGGCCCCCTATTTCGAAATAAGCGTCTACACAGTGCTTATTTCGATTTAGCTATTTTGAATTTGGCATTATTCCTCGTAGAATGAGGTTTACCAAATTCGAAATAAGCGCTCTGCTATTTCGAATTTATTTTGAAATAGCGGTTTGCCTGTGTAGATGCTATTAAAGTTAATTCGAAATAATAGCTGTTATTTTGAATTAACTTTGATGTGTAGACATACCCTTAATGAAATAGCCTACAAACACATTAACTACTCATATAGAAATCATTGATACAACAATCATGTTAATCTACAAATAGGTAACAAAGAATTATTCCTCGTTCTGCCATAACTCCATGAAAGCCTATGGAGGAGAATGGTGGGAGAGATGAGTCTCCCTGCCTGCTCTGAAGGTTAACAAAGCTGGGCTCTGATGAATTGTGGACAGAGTATGCTCCAGAGTTGAAGACTAATTGTGGAGAAAGCCCTGTCAGATTCCCCTTCCCACTTAAGCTGAGGAGGCTGTACCTTGAGCACCTCCATTGGTCGCAACTGTGATTACATTGCACAGGAAGAGAAGTAGTCTCTCAGAACTTGCCTACAGTTTATGGCAGTATAACTAGAGCCATATGTTTATACCAAGATAGTTATTCTAGAAAATCTCCAGCTATAGACAAGTCCTCGAGTCATTGGTGACCATAGGGAGAGCTGATAGTGACCCTTACGTTTACACTTTCCTGATAAAGGAGTCTTTCTTCCTTTACTTTGGGAAGCTCTCACACTTCCCTTGTTTGCTCAGGCTACAGAAGTGTCTTTTCTCTGTCTCATGAAATGTAGATTTGGCCAAAACATAAAGTATTTACAAGTCGCCTTTTCCCGTCTCTCACTTGTGCCACTCAGGGTGCATCTACACTGCACCGTTTTTCTGGAAAAATGGTCCTAATCCACAAACACTAAACCCCGTGCATTAAAGTTAAGCATGTGCTTTGCTGGAGTCAGGACCAAAGTGCTGAGCTCCAAAAGGGTAAAGCCAAGTTCCAAAGAGAACATAAACATGATGTAAAAATTCACTGCATCAAGTGAACAAGTTTCTATCATGTAGAAAGTTCTAAAGAGAGAACTATATTGAAGGCATCATCTCGAATAAATGTCTGAAAATGTTACCAATGAAAAACCATAGACACTGGACACTCAAGACAATGATCCATAGAAGTATTTAGGAGCTTATATCCATTCATTTCAATGGAAATTAGGCACCTAAATATTGTTTGGAATGTAGGCCTCAGACACTATGCTCACAAGCACTATAGAAATGCTCAGATGAGATCAGAAATTGTAGAAATGGAGCACTAATCAACTTTTAATCAGAACAATCATCCGATCAAAAAGATCCACCTTTCCCCATATGCTGTAAGACTTGGGCACAAATAAGCATGACAAGAAAACAGGTTTGTTGTACTTGTCAAAAGAGGAAGAAAATGGTATGATACTATTCAAGGATACAGTTGAAATGCTGCAGAAATAAATCTATTACTTTATCAGTATTCTGGGCTTCAGTATTTGCATGCACAGCTATGTTCAATACTTACCCATTCAGCAAAGAGACTAGCTGTTAACAGCAGAAATTTAAAAATACATTAAGATACAGAATATCATCTTTAAAGATTTATATGTAGATTAGCCAAATAACTTCTTGGCCAGAGCAGAATAAAAGTAGTGCATGTCTTTATTTTATTAGGCAGACACTTCATCATGTAAGAAGCCTTCAAGGTCATTTTTAATTAAACATTTATTTCTGTAAAGAGAGAAAGAGAGAATCTATACAAGATTTACAGTGTCTTGTTCAGTTTTCCTCTGTGTATTCTCAACTTTGCAGGCTGAATGGCTATTTCTCTTTGTCATTCTTCAATGAGGTTTCACACCTAGCTTTCTGATTTCATTTCTGTGCTTCCCTCCTCCTGACATGAGTGCTCAGCATACCATAGGGGACACTATAAAATGCAAGTGTCTCAGAGCCTTTGACACTTTTCAGACTGGAATATTAGGACACTGGCTTCATCCCTTGTGTTCCTGATCATTCAGGTTTTTGCCACACTCTTACTCACTTTTGCATGAGAAGTATTCATAGGATTCACATGTTAAGTCCTAATTTGTGTTAGGTTTAATCACTTAAAGTCTGAAGTTCAGATAGCTCATCCTATTCATTTACAACAACAAAAATTCTGACCTTGCAGCAAATAGCTTCTTGTAAAACCTCTTGGGGGGTCTCTGAACAAATTTGTCTCAACTTTCACTTTCTTTTGGCTGTAAATCGAACCCAACTGTCAGAAACCAATTATATAATGTTAAATTAGATTACTGAGAAAAAGCCTATCAAAATAATGAGCATTTGATCTTAAGGAGAATCACTTCCAGTTGTAAGCCTTTAGATTTAGAGGAAGATATATTCTCTGAATGAACTCATATATATATATAGTATAGTTAACATTTATGGGGCCTATGTGTTCATATTTTTGTAGGGAGGGTCTAATTCTGTTCTTACAGCTGTGTAAAGGTGGAGTAATGCCAGTGAAAAGTAGTTACGGCAGAATACTATTGCTAAGGGAAGAAGGATGGTCCTGGGGTTAAGACATTGGCCTGGATTCAGAAAATCTGAGTTCAGTTTTCCCTTCTACCACAGATTTCCTCTGTGATTTTGGACAAATTACATAATCGTTCTATGCCTCAGATTCCCATCTGTCTTTTCTCTTAAGACTGGATATGTCTACATATGAGGAAGGAGCTGTGATTTCCAGCTTTTGTAGATATACTCATCCTTGCTCTGATTGAGCTGAAAATTGCAGTGTAGCCAGGGTAGCATAGGCAGTGGCTTGGGCTAGCTGCAACATTCTCTAATTTTTTCATCCATGTGCGGAATAAATGTTGTTATCTGCACTGAGACAGGTATAGATGTGCACTACCAGTAGGAACACATGCTACTGGCTGTCAGCATTTTGCTAATCAGATGGGTGGCATTCAGCAGGGCCAACAGCCACTACAGACTCCAAGGGGGCCATCTTCACACCCCTGCAAGGAACGGGGCCTCAGGCGGAAGGAGGAGGGCTGGGGGCAGACAGCCCTCAGCACCACCTGGCTCCCCCAGCCCTCAGAGCCATGCAGAGCCTTTCCCCAGCTGCAGAATTTCAGTTGCCCTGCCTCTGGCAGCAACCGAAAGGGGCCTAGAGCTGTGGCAGTGGCTGCTGGAGCCTCAGCCCCCTTTCTAGGGTTGCTAGATGGTTTCAACAAAAATACTGGACACACCTGACATTACATCACAATCTACATGACATCTTATTTAGAAAATACTGGACATTTATATTTTCTCAATTTGTTTCCCGAACAGAAAGCTCAAATACTGGACTGTCTGGTTCAAAACAGGACACCTGGCAACCCTACCCCTTTCAGTTGCTGGGCCCCAGGACAACTGCCCCCTCTCCTTTTCTCGCCCCAGTCAACAGGCCTGGCAGCATTTGAATCTCTTCTGTGCGGCTGTCCAAGTGCACAACTTATAGGGAACACTGGCTAGCTGCCCAAGTACATATCTATCTGGAGCCCCTCCATAAGTGCTCAAGAACCCTGCCCTGACTACATTGTTATTGGTAGCATGCTAGCTCTTGCAGAGCTAGGGTGTATGTCTACATAACTTGGGAATTGCACCTCCCAGAGCAAAAGCAGACATAGTCTGTATGCTTGTTAAAGCAAGGACCATCTCCACGTGGGTCTGTAAAGTGCCTAGTACAACGAGGCTCTTGTTTTGCTGGCACCTCTACATTCTATTGAAATACAGATCATTAATAATACTCAGGCTCTGGGTCTGAAAGCATTTTATTTTTCTACAAGAAAATTCTATGAATAAACAAAGTGTGAACATTAGACATGGTGAACTGATAATAAATTAAAGTGTAACATAGATATGTAGAAGTGGTTTAACCCTCAGTTAAATAAGTGCTGTATTTGGCTCAGTGGAACCAACAGCTTGTGCAGGCCCCTGGGCAAGATGGTGGTGGGGCCTGCACAAGCTGGTGGTGGGGCCTGCACTCCTGAAAGGGGCAGTCTAGTGTGGAACAGGCTTGACCGGGGGCAGTAGGCCCTCAGTACCATGCTCTAGGCAGCGCATCCCCTAGTCCACAGAGCCACACGGAGCACATGGCGTGGTGCTCTGCACTCCAGCTGTCCCCGGGGCTCTGGCAACTGCTGCCACCACAGTAGCAGCAGCGACAGCTGGAAGTCCTGTCCCCTTTGAATTGCCAGGACCTGGGGCAAATGCCCCCTTTTCCACCCCCTGTTGGCAGGCCTAATTTGGCTTGATTATTAGAAAAACAAATACTTTTATGTTTTTTAAAGAAAGACATTGGGAGGGCAGGATTGGGACTACACTGCTGCCCTATAACTTCCATTAGGCAGAGGTTGTTCCCACCCATTATCCCATGACCCTTACAGTCATGAAGATTGGCCAGTCAGTCAAGAGACAGGCCTTCAGACGGCAACTAGTCAAGAGGCTGGAAAGCCATGCCATCATTGGTGTAAACCCATGCCAGCCACACAAGTCTGAGGGCAGGAGAACCAGTACAAATTGCCACTGGGCATGGTGGAAAAAGACTCATAAGATTTAGGAAAATTTGCTTAAATTGGCTGCAACTTTATTAACAAAACAACTAACTACTCATGGCCTTGGACATGTAAATCTCCCAGGCTAATGGAAGCTTGCCTTAAACTCCTCCTCCCAAACAGCAGATGGTGCAGAAGCAGATTGGGCTCTGTGTTAGGTTAACCATTCTGTATAACAAAAGGTAAACTCACTCTGTAAGGAAAACACCCCTCCCGCACTTCAGCCTCCACTAGTTAGCTTTGCAGAATCCATGGTGGGAGAAGTTTCTCCTCCTGCCTCCTGCAGCAGGACTGGAAGGCAGTGAACTCTACCCACCTGTGACTTAGCTTCTGGCTGTTCATTGAACAGTCATGCAAGAATTACTCACCACTAGATGCCACTCGCAAATTGCTGAGCTAGCATCCAATACACCAAAACACACACAAAATAATTCAGTCCACGAGAGCAGGGCCAGACTAAACAAGCCCTCACCAGCACTGAACTATTCATCTGAAAGAGATCCTACCAGTCATAATTAATATGTGTGTATCTGATGGTTTCCCTGTTGAAGTACTCAGTAAAGCTCCTCCTTTCCCTGTTGATGAATTCCAAGCTCAGTCAGCTCTGTTCCATGTAACTCCTCGATCTGCAAGGTCCTTCCTCCAGCTCCTTTTGCTTTCTTTCTTACCCACAGTTTCTGGAAAGGGCTTATGAAGGAAGTCTAGGAGAGCAGGAATGTAGTGAGAGAATTTGTGGAAAACCAGATTCAGGAGAGCTGAATTAAGGCAATCCAGGACCCAAGACACACCTCTCCATGGTTCCATCCTACACTATGGCCGTCTCCCTCCTTGAGGAGGCAGCAAGTTTCCGAGTTGAATGATTGGGGCAGTTCTCTTGGAGCTCTTGTTTCAGGCTCTCTGCAAACTCGGGTTGACTTTTGTTACCATAGCTGCTAAGTTTTGCATAGCTCCATGTGTGACATTTTATGTACATTATTTAACGAACTAGTTACAAATAGTCTGTGTATGGCCATAAGCTTCATTTTATGATTACTCTACCTTTCCTCAAAGCAGTGGCTGGGTTAGGATACAAAGCTACACAGAACTTGGGAGGTTGGAGGCTGGGGCAAATAGGGAATATACAGGTGACTACTTGGGTAGGCAAGGAAGTGTACTCCTGGTTAACTGGGAGTATGGAGTAGATTCTGGGAGTGCTTGAGCTGGTGGGTGCTGGAGGGTGTCTGGGGTTACCATCTGGGGGTAAATTTGTGCTGTCAGGAATATCTGGGGTATATGTGTGAGTGTTTGGGTATGGGCAACATGTGGGATACAGGGGTGGGATTCCAGGGTGTTATCAGTGGTGGATCCTGCAATATCTGGGAGTGCTGATTAGGTAGGTATCATGTAGGAGGAGAACTGAGGTCTGTCTGAAGCCTGATAACTGGGGGCGACTGATGACTGAGGTCTCTCTGGACAGCATGATCTGGGATCTTCCTGAGGGTCTCTTTAGAAGACAGGGTTTGTGGGGAATGTGATTCAGGGGAAGGAGACTGTCTCCGGGAGGGCTGGGGGTGATCTGGGAATTGGTTGGGCTCTCTCTGGGTGTCAGGAGTCTCTGGGTCTCACAGGGAGCCAGAGGCCTGGAATCTCTCCAGGCTGGCATAAGAGGGTCTGACTGGGGGAGGATGGTGCTAGTACTGGGCACCTTCATCTCCCCCTGCTGCTGCCATCCCTTCTTTTGCTTCTGGCTGTTCTGACTCCTTTTGGGGACAGGTAGAGCAGCCAGACAGGAGGAGGCATATGTGTGGCCTGGCTCCTGTCCACAGCTCAGACAGATAGGAGATATTCTTGCTGAGATGGAGGCAGGTGAGAGGGCTGCCAGATGTGTGAGTGTCAGGCAGGATGCTGACGCTTGCCAGTCCCGAGTTACACTCACATCGCCTTTCCAAGCTTTTTTTTGTATGCTCTCTTTGAGGGATATAAACAGTTTTTAAAAGAAACATTGACTTTTTGGTTTCAACATGTTACTTACTCTGGCTCTGATTAGCTCACTCCATAATTTCTGCAAGATGTGCAAGATGAATCCATATCTTTTACCCATTGCAGGGTGAGGCTCCCCAATCAAAACATCTCCATCCCGTAGAGACTACTGGCTCTGCCCATGTGTGGGTACCTACAAGATAAAGGAAGAGCCCTCAGGTTAATGATGCTGGTGGAATGTGTAAATTTATGCTACAATAATCTGTGCAGTATCTATGTATACATGTTCTTTATAATGGTAGAAATCCTGTACACACAGGGTCTTAGAAAGCCGGATGACCTAAGAGTCTGAGGAGCCATGCCAGGTGGGAGAACTCATTTTTCAATGGACTCAAAGCCCTCAGAGCTGGAAAAGGTTGTACATTTTGCTTCTCTGTGATTTTTAACTATTTGGCATTGCATTGCCTGTCCTTCCAGCCTCAATAAAAATATCAAAGTGGTAGAGGCCCTGAAGTGACAATAATGATTATAAATATCTTTTGTACAGAGAGTGCCTTTGGTGTTGAAAAATCCAAAAGCACTTAACTAGGGCTGGTCATGAACCAGAATTTCTATTCTGCAAGAAATGTTGATATTTGCATTTTTGTGTGTAGGGGTTGAATCTGAACAAAATTTTATGAAACAAAAACTCCAAAAATTGCTATTTGGAATAATTGAAACATTTTGTTTTGACAGTGTAATACATATGGACATGTAGACTATACTCATGTATTCATTGCTTATATTTGCCGAAGTGAAGTAAGCTTTCACCCAGAATACCAGGTGTAGTGATAGTTTCCCAAATTCTTATTTTACTTATGGGGTCTTCTTGTCTTGAGAAAGTGTAAGCATGACGTGTGAATTGGTAAGGAACTATTATTGTGTTTTCATACTTCTGTAAGTGAAGGGACAATGGGTGATAAAGTATGGCCAAAAGACAAGAGGCCCCAATATTCAAGAAGCAATTGCAGCATCTCAGCTATTCACCCAAACACAAGGAGTTGGGATCATCTTAATCGTTATCACCTTCCATGATGACGGGTGGACTAAGAAGCAGAACCCTAAAGGAAAATACTAAAAGTAGGCCTAGCGTCAGAATGACATTTCCTAATTGGGACTGCACAATGTGGTTGGGGTGAGAAAACTGTGCCCCCCTGATTCCATCAGAATATCATCGGGGAGCTCTTGTGAAATGATACCACCCTGAGTTTTACCTGTAAAAGGCCAGATAAACAAGGAAGAAGTGTGCTTCTCTTGCCATGCCAGAGATCGACATTCTGGCATTTGACTTAGTGGGTCTAGTATAGAGCCATAAATTGAATGTTCGGGGATGCTCTGTCCAGCATCTGTAGCCTCACAGTTGTGAGGAGTAAGGGAAGCTGATGGGAGCGTTTGCTCCCACCAGCCTGCAGTGGGGACGGTGCCAAGCTTGGCTTAAGGTAAGCCAACTCCAGCTACATATCCTATGTAGCTGGAGTTGCAAAGCTTAAGATGAGTTTCCAGGTATAGTGTAGACCTGGCCTCAAGGTCACACAATGATAATTTGATGAGTAATTTGCATATTCGTCTTCCAAGAAAAGAAGAGACAAAGACATTGAATACCAGCCAAGCTGATCCACGTGATGGAACCTCAAATGCCTGGTTCTCCTACCTATAATTCCTGACCGACTGAAAGTCCACAACTCAAGCAAACTTAAGAGCAGGCACTTTTTCTAAGTGGTGTAATTCATTTTGTCTCCTTAACAGGATATTTGAACACTAGTCCAGGGATGCCTGCCAGAAAAGTCCTGCCAAGTCTTTTTTTTTTTTTCCACTTTGGCCAAGGGGGAAGGGTGGCCATTGATAATAATAGCTCTTACATGTAAAACTATCATGAAAATTACTTTTAGGTATTGATTAACCTTGGTTCAACAAAATCTTATTATAGATCTGTAAGAGTCATCTGGGATGCATAAAGATTTAAGCTTTAACCTATGCTTTCCACAAGGGCAAGTTTAAACTGCCAACAAAACCTGCATGAGGTAAGAAGATGAAATAAGTTATTTAATCATTGGTGTTATGATTGGACTGCTGGTTGTGCTCATGTAATAACTTCACCATTTGTTGTTTTTAAATCGTGGGTTTTGTAGTTATTCAGTACTAAGTTGTATTACTGTTAACTCCTTGATTTAACTATTTCAATTGATATTGTATTATCCATATAAATGATTATATTATGTCACATGTTAGAAGAGTATAAGAAGTTATATAACTGTGTAATGTTTAGTACTTGTAAATAAACATGGCAATAACACATCAAATTGGTTTTCTCTAATTAGCTGGTAACAAGGTAAAAGAAACTCTAAATTAAAGGGATATTAAATATTCATGGAACATTGGATTCAGGTCCTCAAAGACAACCCCTATAATTACAATAGCATCAAAAGGTTTTGTTTTGATTTCAATGATGCTGAATCTTCAATGAAAAAAAGTTCCATTGACAATTTTTCAAGCAGCTCTACATTTAACACACTTCACCCATCACTGGTATGCAGTCACCCAGAGGATTAAATGTTGCAGCAGCACATGTAGCTAACAACATGCAAAAACACTGCACTTTAGTCGAGGTTAGGAACAAACAAACAAACAAAAAAAGAATACTGAATCCAAATTAACCTTCAGGAGGAATCTCAGACAAAACATAATTACGCAATACAGTATGCATAGATAATGCCTGTGCAAATTTTGGAAACCCCCCCTCACATGAAGTTCACTTAAGAAAATATAAACCTGTTAGTCAAGCTCACTGATCTCCCATGGTCAGGTTGCCTATAATTAAGAGATGTCAGTGTCACATGATAATGGCCTATTACTCCTGGCAACCTTTAATGGTAGACACTCACACCTGCAGCACCTGCTGGTGGCCCAGTGTGGAACTTCAATTATGTTTACTACAGTTACCTCTTATGGGCTTTCAATAAATTCAGTGACGTTTGGATACAGTGAACAGTATCTCCTCAGGAGTCTAGTTCATTACACAGGCACCAAACACAGTGTGTAAACAAACTTCTGCTATGATTCCCCAGGCTTCTTCAGAGTCTGGACCTCTGGAGTCTCTTCCTGCTGACTCAGGGTATCTCTCAAGCTCTCTTTTATGTACACATGGTAGACTGTACGACTGCTTCTAGGGGAGCAGGCTTCTGCACCAGATATGGACTGTCCACAGAGCTTACTTCTCATAGATACTGTGAGGGGGTGTACATAACTTGCACTGAATCAGGTGGGGTTAAAACCCTGTGGGCAGAGTAAGTCCCACCCCTTCAGCCAGACTGGGCATGCTCCAAATGCTGGGGCAGCATAAAAGGCAGCAGAGCAGCTTAGTCTGGGGTGGCCATCAAAGGAAAAGGACCTCCAGCATGAGCTCCAGACTGGCAACAGCCAAAGACCCAGGAGACCACCATGAGCTACCCATGCCAGAGGAGCCCCAGGGAGAGACAACTGCAGGAGAGCCAAAGGATCCAGAGACCACCTGGAACAGACTTGCACCAGGGCTGGTAGGAAGTGACCCGAGGAGAGTGTCAGAGTGGTATCTTCCTCCCAGGTGAACTCAGTGTGTTTCAGTCAGACTCCCTGCTGAGCAAGTGGTCTAACCCACAGCCAATCACAGGGCCTTGGGTCAGGACCTGGTGGAGTAGGGTGGGCCCAGGTCCCCCTACTGGGGTGACTAGCCCCCTACTCCAACTTATTGACTTTGTCCGCTAGACTGAACCGCCCTAAGTTAAAGGGCCATCCCTTACTGACTTTGGCCACTAGGCTGTGCTACCTGGCATTGAAGGGCCACTCTGTATTGACTGTGGTCACTAGACTGCACTTGCCCTGAACCAAGGGCTACACCTTATAGACTCTAGCTGTCAGGACTTTCTGCCTGAACCTAAGGGCTACCCCATTAACTTTAGTCATTGGGCTGCACTACCCTAGAGTGAGGATTGGTTTTCATGGACTGGGGGAGATCGCTGATGGCCCGATGGGGTGAAGTCCATACCCCAGGGTATCCTTCACAAGGGACAGAGTGTGCATAAGCCACAATAGATACGTGCCAGACATATTTACTGTAAGGTCCTTTAATGTTCTGTCAGGTATGGCTGAGGTTTGCTTACCTAAGGTAAATTACACATATCACCACCTCATGGCTGAACAGCATACATGTTGGACTTCTTTGGTCCAACACTCTCGGAACCTGATTGGTCTCAAACGAGGGATCAGAGGAGGTACCCTGCTATCGGCTCCCTAGACCACCTTCCAGTTAATAAAGTCCAAGGCATGGGGATCGGGGGCCAGGATGGGGCTGTGTGTGCGATCTGTGGCCCCCTCGCAAATGGTAGCAAAGCCAGTGACAATGGGGTCAACATTTCCCAGGTGATGACCCTTCGTGGCAGGATGGTGTTGGTGGCCTTCACTACCTGCATGAGCACGGTCCTGACTTTGGATTTCCCCACCCTGAACTCCAGAGCGATAGCTGTCCAGTGTGGCAAGCTTCCAGAGGGCAATGGCAATGGGCTTCTGCAGGGGGGTGGCAGGTTGTAGTCATGTGTCCTGTCACCTGAGGGCAGGGGCAAGCCATTTACAGTGCTCCAGGAAGGTGGCCTTCTGCATGTGGAAATTCTGGTTGTCCCATGGCTTCAGGACAATGTGGTCCCACCAATAGGAACTGGTCTCCCTCCGCTAGAAGCGGCGTTCTGTGGTATGCAGGGGATGGAGGATCATTTGAGGCATCAGGAGTGCCAAGGCCTGGGTGAAGAGGTTCCCCGATCCGGGCTGCTCATCATGGTCCTGAATCAGCACATGGGCTGGATTGACTGTGCCATGAGGTACAGGATGAGGCCCATGAGCCTGGCACTGCTTTGCAGCAGCTCCAGCTCCACGTAATGAGTACTATAGCATCTGCAAGGGCAACCAGAGCACACAGCGTGAGTTTGGTGTCCCATGACGGGGCAGGCAGTGGAGAAGTGGCGTGTGAGACGTGGCTGTAGAGAGGAGCCCCTTTAAGGACGTGTCTCAGCAAGCAGCCACAGGAAGTGTCCACTTTCTTGGTGCCCTCCCCGGAGTGCTTCTGGGGGTTTAAATGTGATACAGGCTTCAAAATACTAAAATACTTAATCAGCTTTAGGAAAAACAAATAAATATGCACATATACACATCCAAATAATTGCAATTTATGTATTGCTAACTAGTGAGTCTGTTGTGAAAAGTGATATTAACCTTACTCAGCTCTGCCAAGCTTTGGCACACATTAAATCCTGGATAGGGGACTGGGGGAGGCAGCCAGAGTCCAAGGCATTAATTTGGAAAAACACCACAGAGTTCATAAACAAAAACCATAAGTAAAATTCTCACCCTAAGTAGGTTGGGCAATGTCCTTTTCCTTTCTTGTTCTTAAGTCTAGCAATCTCAATGTCCCCTCCACATTCCCAAACCTTCTCTGCACCCCACTCACAGTTGCTGCCCTTACTTAGGGCAGACCCAGAGTTTAAAGCTGCATCCGCAGAGTTCACCTCTATTCTCCCCCAGCATCCTACTCACTCCACTGGTCACTTGCCATCCTCCTGCCCCGCTCTGCTAGCCCCTCTGCTGCCATCCACTTCTAGGGTTGCCAGGTGTCCGGTTTTGAACCGGACAGTCCAGTATTTGAGCTTTCTGTTTGGGAAACAAATTGAAAAAATATAAATGAGAAAATAGAAATGTCCGGTATTTTCTATATAAGATGTAATGTAGATTGTGATGTAATGTCAAGTGTGTCCAGTATTTTTGTTGAAGCTATCTGGCAACCCTATCACTTCTGCCATCCATTTCTTCACTGTGACTTCTGCCTATCCGTCTCAAATGATTTCAGCTCCCAGAGATTTCAACTCTTAGCAAGCAGGATGAAAAAACACAACTCCATCACAATTAACATAAGAAAGAGATACATAATAATGTCTGTTTACCTCTATTCTTTGAAAGGGGGGGTGGGAAGGAGAACAGGTCAAACTAGTCCAGGCAGAGGAAGCCATATTACCTACTGTCCAAAATAACATTCTCTTACTCCTTTCCTCTTGTAGTTAGATGAGGGCCTAAAATATAAGCCCATGCAGCACAGGCCTGGTTTGAGGCCTGAGGCCTAGTTAACAATGGGCAAAACATGGCTAACATAAACAAAGCTAAGCTGTGAGCAAGACGCAGGCCCCAACTCACAGAACTTGGCAAGAACAGGGCTGAGAGCACAAAACACTAATTGGTGCTAGGTACCAACTGCAGAACAATAATTGGTACTGGTCATAAGTGGAAAGCACATGGTATCACTAGCTCAATAAAAGTCTTCACAGATACAGACTCAGGTTGCAGAAAGGGTCTAAACTGACAGAATGATGGATAGAGATGATCTAATCAAACCACGAGGTACAGGGTGATGGGTGGTATCTAAGTAGCGTCAGAGGGTGGTAACCTGACACGTCAGCAGTGAGCTGTAATTTGTTGTACCTGTATGTAAGGTGGTGTCTTTGGGGGACAGTCTTTGTATGACCAGGGAGGCAGTGGAAATTTCCCACTGATTGAGTCATTCCATTGTGGTAAGTACATATGTGTAGTGGTTCAGTCGAGTCTACTGACAACTGTTACTATACTTCGCTCTACAATAAACCTGGCCTGGCACCTTCAATCCTTATCTGGTTTGTGGTCTTCGGGGGGCCCCCTCAGGGTCTGCTGTGGTCATTGGGCCCACATCACTGAGCACACATGCAAGCAGCCTTCTGGTTACCATCACTGACAGAGCCAGAGACCTGTGAGGACACCACGGCAGTAAATCCACCTAACTACACCTCTCAAAGAGCTCTGAAAGCGGAGCCCCTGCATTAGCAAGATCCTTTCTACTATCTGTGAGCCCTTGCATTTGGAACACTTCAGCACAGTCCTACTTTTCTATATCCCCACAAAATTACAAACATTGGTGACCATATTTTAACTATCCCTGCATTTAATTCAAACCCAGCTAGTGCTGGGTCACAAATTAAGTTGATTACAATGAGCAGAACACTATTGCATCTGCAGAATATCTAGCACATTTAAGCAAAGCAGGAGCAAACTGTATTTACATAGCATCAGGGGGTAGCCAAGTTAGTCTGTACAGGATGCATTTAAAAAACAACAAATGGTCTGGTAGCACTTTATAGACTAATACAACATGTAGATGGTATCATGAGCTTTTGTGGGCACAGCCCACTTCTTCAGCTGACCAGAGTTTTGAGTTTAGGATGTGCAGACCCAAAATACACATACATAGACACACCCGGCATTTCTCTCCCATTCCAGCTAGCTGTAATGGAAGCTTACATCTGCTTACCTCAGTAAACTTCTCCTGAATGATCTACAAATCAAGAATTATTTGCACAAAGGGTAAAATTATTTATTTCAAATAATAAATTGACATCACTGTAAGCTGTTCTCAGACGATTCACAAGCAGAAAAAAAATGACAAAAAATCAAGTAAAATATCCACTATGGATTATTATGTCAACTTGAAAGGAATTTCTTCTTCTGCGAGAGGATCAGGGATGAAGTTAGTCTGGAGCAAGACTCATGTCTACATCTGTGAAACAGAAATAGGAGGAGGGTTGGGAACTAGAACTGAGTCCTAAAACCAGCACTTTT
This sequence comes from Pelochelys cantorii, assembly GCA_032595735.1. Taxonomy (NCBI): domain Eukaryota; kingdom Metazoa; phylum Chordata; order Testudines; family Trionychidae; genus Pelochelys; species Pelochelys cantorii. The sequence goes on from CM064327.1 coordinate 51,321,153, forward strand.
CAGTGATTGTTTTATTTCTCTAAAAAGTGTGAAAGAAGAAAGAAAAGCTGGAGGGACCGCAAAGTAGAACTTGAGGCCCTGATCAACACACTGAATGTTTGTTTATTTTTTAAAAAAAAATTAATCTTTGAAAGAGGAATACTTAGCCCTTGAAACGTTCATCTAAGAATAAAAACTTCTTTACAAATACTGATGAAATAAGCTTTTTAATATCCCTATTAAATGGACCGCAAACTTACAAGCATTAAAGGGACTTTTTCTTCTAAAGTCTGGGGTCAGGTGTAATGCATCTCATGCGTGTCTACGTGGGTCAAATAGAATATTAACAAGTTGATATGGGAGAGCAGTTGAAAGAGAGATGTCTTGAGCACAGAGAAGAAAATTAGAAGAAAAAATCATTTTGAAAAATGATAACTTTTACGTTTTACTTATTACCAGCCAAACCAATCTGTATGAAAGTAATAAGGTAAGAAATGCTTAAGGGCTACTATGGCTTGATAGTCTCGTCAGTAGAAAATTAAAAATAAACAGCAGTGGCCTTATCTAAAAAGGTTAACAAAACATAATATTAATTCTCCCTGTAATGTAATTTACTTTGATGTGGAAATGCTTCTTTAAATCATATCACATGAAAAGATGGGGCCAGACTAATTCCTCAAGTCTGACTGCCCCAGAACTTTGAGGAAGCTTGGGTTCAACATGTGCAGCATTATAGCAAGCTGAACACAAAGTTTGGATCAGAACTTTGTGAAAATTCAGACCCAGTTCTAGACCTAAACTGAGCCATTTTGGCCCATTTTTAGCTATGGGTCTAATCTTAGATCTTCTAGCCTGAGGTTTGTCTTCATGCAGCATTAGTCTATACATACCAGAGCGGTGTAAATTCTAGCAGTGTATTATAATGTTATGCACTAATTAGCCTGTGTGGACCCTGATGGTATGCACTACAAGTTCACTAGTGCACATTAATGTAGTCCATTACTACATTAATACTCACTAAGGAACTTTTAGTGTGTGCCAACAAAATCCATATGTGCACATTAAAACAAACCTTTAGCACAGGCTTGGGCGAAACACCTTCCGCTGGCCAGATCTGGCCTGCCAAGCCACCAGATCCTGCCTGTGGACACAGCAGGAAGCCTCAGGCAGACTCACCTGCTTGCCCCGCCCCCGCACATGGCTCAGTAAAGCAGCTGCTGGGCCATTTGTGTTTCACAAACTGTGAGCAGAGAGGAGGGGGGAGTGGTGCTTCATGGTTGCTCCCGCCTCCAGCACAATCCCATTGGCTGGTTTCTGGCCAATGGAAGCTGCCAGATCCAAGAACAAGTGGTGCGCAAAGCACCCCTCGCCCCTCCCCTCAGGCTCTGCAGTGGCAGGGCAGGCTCCTGCCTGAGAAACATGCTGGGCTGCTGGCCAGGAGTCTTACAGGTAAGTCTCCTGGCCAGAGCCTATCTCTGGCACCCCAGCCCCACCCTTCCCCACTCCTGCCCTCTACCTCCCCTACCACACATAAGCCAAACCCTCTGCCCCCCTCCCCAGCCCATACCCTCTCCTAGACGCTGCACCCAATCCCCTGCCCTAAGTCACAATCCCCTCCTTCCCTAGTCACAGCCCAAACACCTGCACTACAAATCCCATGCCCCAGGTCACAACTGCCTTCTTCACCCAAACTCCTTCCCAGACTTCACAGGCCTCCCTGCACCCGCAATACCTTACCCCAAGCTCCCTTCTGTGCCCAATTTCCATCCCAGACCCCCCGCACCTCCCCCATTAATATGAAAGAGTGCAACCCTTGACCACTTTCCAAAATCTGGAGTGGCCCCCCCATTATAAATTGTCCACCCGTGCCTTAGCAGCTAGTTAAATGTGTGTTAGACTTACTTGTCCCCTACTGATTAACCTGTTTTTGCACATGTTACTTCTCTGCTATCTTGTTTCAAACATTTTAAGTGATTAGAAATTCTGCAGAGCATTATTAGTGTATATTCAAGCTACCTTGGCATTTATTGGTAGAACTTGCTGCAATCTATTAAACACTTGATCATTAATTCTCAAATTGCCTTATAGATCCTGATAGAATAGGACTGGGCATGTTGTTCATCTTGGACTCTGGTGCTGGTGCCTTCTGCAAATCACTTTGCCATGTAGTCTTTGGTACTGAAGGTAATTTACCACTGGAACAATTTACCAAGTGTTGTGGTGGAGGTTCCATCACTGACCATTTTAAAATCAAGACTGGATGTTTTCCTAAAAGATCTGCTCTGGGAGTCATTTTGGGGAACTTCTCTGACTTTTGTTATGCAGGAGAGCAGATTACATGATCACAGTGGACCCTTCTGGCCTGGGAATCCACGAATCTATTAAACTGAAGCTCAGCTGAGCTGCAGCCATTAGTTTTTATTTCAAAGACTTTCTTCAGAACTCATCAAGGAACAAACACAAACTTCAAAGTAGTCCTGTGTGCCCGCAAAAGCTCATGATAATATATATATATATTAGTCTGTAATAATATTAGTCTGTAAGTTTAAAAAAAAGACTTCAGTGCCATAACTAGATATTTTTGTGTCTGGGGCAAAGTATTCATTATGCACCCCCTCTTCTTAGGTTAGTACCCATTGCACTGTATTTTTGCGCCTGAGGCAAAGTATTAATTATGCGCCCCCTCTCCTTAGGTTAGCACCTGTTGCACTTTTTACTTTTGCAGCTTATTATTTTTACTTATTGCATCTTTGCGCCCCAATTTATGATGCACCCGAGGTGAGTGCCTTGCTTCCCCACCCTTGTTATGGCCCTGACATATATCTATATCTATATCTATATTATTTGATAGTCTTTTTTTAACTTACAGACTAACATGAGACTTAACCCTCTGAGACTTTCAAAGGGAAAGGAAGAGCGTTTAAGAGTTTTTTTCTTTTGTCTCCCTAAGTCATATGATATGACCATGGTCAGCACAACCCATGACACTAACACATTACTTTGCACAGGTGTGTGACTGTCTTTGGAGACACCAAATTACACAGCCTCAGTGTCCCCTTTAAGCTGCGCAGCAGCACAGCTTCACAGCTGATTAATCAGCCTGGTCCAGTCAGTCAGCTCCATGCATGGAGCCCTCAGCCTCTGACTGGGTAGGGCTGATTAATCACCTGTGAAGCTGTACTGCCCTAAGCTTAGAGGGAACACTGCACATCATGTCATATTGTTAGGCCTAGGCCATGCTATGATTGGAAATTGTGTTAAAAAAGCTTGTGGCTACTCCCAGTGTTCAGGAACTGACTCACCAGTGTGAAGGGCTGGGGATTTCCTCCCCCAAGAACCAGCTTCCACAAACCCTGCTGCAGACCATGCAATCTCAACGGCTGAACACAAGAGGGAACAGGAGCCAGAAGAGGAAAGGAAAGGAACAACACTCCCAGCCTTCTGTTGCTGCTTCCATCCTATTGCCTTCAACCCAATCTCACACAGCTCCTTATCACTTCCTCTGCCTGCCCATATACTGCTCATTTCTGTAGGAAGGGAGGTGGTGCTAATAAAGGTTGTGCAGTTAGGTCCACAGTGTCCTAATATTACACTTGTAGAAACAGAACTAGCAGAATAATAAATGTAAAGTAATGCACATTGGAAAAAATAATCCCAACTATACATACAATATGATGGGGACTAATTTAGCTACAACTACTCAAGAGAGGGATCTTCGAGTCATTGTGGATAGTTCTCTGGAAACATCTACTCAGTGTGCAGTGTCAGTCAAAAAAGCAAATAGAATGTTGGGAATCATTAAAAAAAGGGATAGAGAATAAGACAGAGAATATCTTATTGACTCTATATAAACCATGGTACAACCACATCTTGAATACTGTGTACAGATGTGGTCACCTCATCTCAAAAAAAAAATATATTGGCATTGGGAAAGGTTCAGAAAGGGGCAACAAAAATGATTATGGGTTTGGAATGGGTCCCATGTGAAAAGACATTAAAAAGACTTGGACTTTTCATCTTAGAAAAGAGGAGACTAAGGGGGAATATGATAGAGGTCTATAAAATCATGACGGGTATGGAAAAAGTGAATAAGAAAAGTTATTTACTTATTCCCACAATATAAGAACTAGGGGTCACCAAATGAAATTAATAGGCAGCAGGTTTAAAAAAAAACAAATGAAGTTTTTCTTCACTCAGTGCACAGTCAACCTCTAGAACTCCTTGCCAGAAGATGTGGTAAAGACTAGGACTTTAATGGGATTCAGAAAAGAATTAGATAGATGCATGGAGGTTAGGTCCATCAATGGCTATTAGCCAGGATGGGTAGGAATGGTGCCCTTAGCCTCTGTCTGGAAATGGATGACATGAGATGATTACCTGTTGTGATCCTTCCCTCTGGAACATCTGGTATTGACCACTGTCAGCAGACAGGATACTGGGCTAGATGGACCTTTGGTCTGACCCAATATGGCCATTCTTATGTTCTTATGTAATCTCGTTGGGGGATAAGGCAATGTACCACGTTTATTGTGACGGCAAAATTCATGTACTGTCCCTAGCTATTAAAATTGTCCACCACACATACACACACTCATACACAAAGTTCTATAGATGGGATATAATTATCAGCCTCAGCTGCTCATGCTATTCCACTGGCCAGATGGTCTATGCATAAGGAGGGAACCAGGTTGTGTCGGTGTGCACCAATGCTCTTGAAGGATGGTAGTAGAACTGAAAGACCCAATTCTATAGTTTTGCACTCATCTTTTGATATGTTTTAGTCCATAGATCCTGTCCTGTCCCCGTCCCATACTGCCCCAAGGCAATGTATGACCATGAGTCATCAGATAATAGCAGATGTGACTTTGATCTTCTTTTCTTGATGGGGCTTTTGACCCTCTCTCTTTTGGATGTGTTCTTTTGCAGGGCTCACTCACATTGTTCTTTACCCATCAAGGTGGTGCTGGCAGCTGGTTGTCCAGACAGGCTGGCTTTGGGGACTGATCCCTTTACACACACACACATACACACATGCTTTTAAATCTTTAGCCCTACATTGGAATAATTCTTCCCTTTAGTTCAGAGCTGTGGGTCAGCACAGACTGGGAAGAAACTCCCTAGCATCACCCCATCTGCCAGCCAACCACATCGTCCAACTCCACCAGTCAGCACCAGCAACTCACTCCCTGGCCCTCAAACACAACTTTACAATTGATATTCTGCAAGATTTTTTTTTCAGGATTTAAACAAATGAATAAAATGATTAATGTATAAATATTGTGTGATTGTTCAAGGACTATTGCATTAGTTTTAACCGGTTTGTGACTAAATATTCATGATCGGGGTCAAAGATTATTTCTGGGCCATTTTTTGAGTGGTAGACAACTCTCCCACATAGCATAGCTGTACTGGACACTGGAACCACTACCTGACCGAGAGTAGTCAAGAGACACTGATAATTAGATGGCCTCTCTCTCTTCTTCTTCCCCTAATTTTCCTTTCTTTGTACAATATTGGTTATGAAAAGTGCAATTATAAAAGGCAGAAGAATCTGTTCCCTTCCAGAGCCTGGAATGGCACCCAAGAGGTGTGAGTGTCACGATTCCTCTGTTCTCAGCAAATATCCCTGAAATACATTGGCAAAGTTTCATCCCTCTTTAGTACTGGCCCACACAGACAATGACAGCCTGCTACTGATCTCAATGACCCCCTTCGCTCAAGTGGCAAGAGATATTAGCAGTGGATCTAAAGGTTTCAGTCTTCCTGATGACCCATGTGGATGCCAGTTTGATGCCACATGCTGGACTTTTTTTTTCAGTTTGTGTTATTACAAAACCTAGGGAAAAAACCTGTCAGCAAATGCCCAAATGAAGATTGTGTATACAACCTCAATTTATCCCCCTTTTGTGTGTGCACTTCGAGAGTCATTAATTATATGATCACATACTATTTTTTCTACAGGAATTTTTCTGGCATCTCCTCCTTTTTGAGTGCTTGATTTTGTAACCTGAGTGTTCTTTTACTGTCATATTTTTGTGTAATAAATATTAAGAAAGTATGATAATAAAATGCTATGTTTGTGGATGCTGGAGTGCCTCCACAAGGGTATGGAGTCTGTTTATGAAATAGTTTGAAATGTATCCATGCTTTAGGAAGTAAAGGAGTGCTTGGTTTCAAGATCATATATATGATATAAAAGAGATGGTCAAACTGATTTCCCCCAGTCAGATAGTGGGAGAACTTTGGCTATGTCTAGACTGCAGGGTTTTTTTCAGAAAAAGATACACAAATTGCAAACCGCAATTTGCGTATCGTTTTCCTCTTTTTTTTTCGGAAGAGGCTTTTCCAAAATTTGGCCTGTCTACACTGGGCCAAATTTCAGAAAACCCTCCTCTTTCGGAACATCCCTTATTTCTCTCACCGAGAGGAATACAGGGATGCCAAAAGACTGCACCCACTTTTTCGGAAACTGTTCTGAAAAAGTGGACGCATTCCCTGGACACGACAGAATTTTTCCAGGATCCTGGAAGTATCCCGGAAAAACTCTGCAGTCTAGACATAGCCTTTGACTCAATCCCTTTGGTGTTCTACTTCTGAGTGGAGAGGACTGAAAAACAATCCAGTGAAAAATATGGGGAAAACACAGTTATTAGGTTGAGTTTAAAACAAATCCATGGAGAACAAGAAAAGGAATAGAGGGAAGATAGAAATTTTAATGAAAAAGTAAATAGAAGATGTAAGATGTTATGAGACATCTATTTGTACCAGTTTAGTTTTGGGCAGTTTTGTTAGTACATAGCACGGGTTTCCCTATTGGTTTAAAAATTTGCAAGCCCAGAAAATGTAACTGAGTGGGGAGACAAACAAACCTTCACATTCTACATGTTTTTGTATTTGAAGGGGTATGCTTTTAAAGGTGAGCTTCCTTTGCTGAAGCCCTTTCTTCACAGTGCTGTCATGTGTTATTCTGTAAAATGTCTGTGCTGCTAGAGATGTTCTCAGATAAATCTTGTAAGCGTAAGACAGATATAGGTTTGCCAGAATTCAATTTTTATAATGTTGATAGAAAGTTTCAGTTTATTTTTAAGCATTTTTCTACTTATATTTTCACGGTTGTGCAAAATTGTGTCTGTTAAGCATGGGCAGTCGCTGAAGGTAAAGCTGGGGAGGCAAGCCCCCAGCCCTAGCCCCAGCTCTGCCCCTTCCGCTGAGGCCCTGCCCCCACAGGAGCCAAGCTGCCTCCCCACCACCCCACGGGAAGTGGGACAGCGTGCCATGCCCCCCATCACCACGGGGAGGAGAGGAGGGTGGGTGGGCACATGTGCCCCAGCCTCCTCAGCCCCAGTGCACTGGGGAGGGAAGAGGGCATATGGCTCCAGCTTCCCTGGGCCAGAGCACCTGGTAGGCATATGGGGAGCAGATAGGATTGCCAGATGGTTTAACCAAAAATACCAAACAACCCCCCCCCCCAAAAAAAAACCACCAGGAAAAAAATTCTGTTGAGAAAAAAAAAAAAGCGGGAGCCCAAAGTTGTTGAGCAAAAAAAAAAAAAAAAGTACTCTGATAGCAGTTATTAAGCAAAAAGAAATAAAAAAAATAAAAAATCAGCATGGACCCTTTAAGAAGAGGCTTTTTTGCTGGCGGCCATTTTGTTTTTCTGTTCCAGCAACAAGATAAGCCCCTGCGGAACCAGGTAAGCGGCGGGGGTGTCCGGGGGCTGGGCCCAGTTGCTGAGTGTGTCGTAGGGTTGCTAGGTGTCCAATATTTTCCCCTCCTGACAGGGAAAAAAAATCAGAAAATACCGGACATTTTAGGTGTCTGGTATTTTCTGATTTTTTTTACCGGACAGGAGGTGAAAATACCAGGCTGTCCGGGTCAAAACTGGACACCTGGCAACCCTGATCAAAATATCCAAAGTAAATGTTCTTAATACAAAAACGCTAATAAATTCTCAAGTAGCATTGTTCTTACTTTGCTTAGCTGTAAATTTCTTGATGAAAATATGTTTTTATCCTTTTCTGTTTGTAGGGTGAAATCAACATTTACCAATAACAATCTAATTCTCCTGAGTCCACTTGTTTCCCTCATTCATTTCAAGGAAGCATATAGGGTGCCTTAACCCGAAAAAACTTAAAAAACAATGAATGGTCCTGCAGCACCTTAGAGACTAACAAAAATATAGAGGGTATCGAGAGCTTTCATGGACACAACCCACTTGTTCAGATGAATGGAGTAAGGGGTCCAGGGTACAAATAAATAGCAGAGAAAGATGTACCTATTTGTACCCCTTATTCCATTCATCTGAAGAAGTGGGTTGTGCCCACAAAAGCTCATGATACCCTTTACATTTTTGTTAGTTTCTAAGGTACTGCAGGACCATTCATTGTTTTTTAAGTTTTTTTAGTTTGGGTGCATCTACACTGCACCTTTAGCTCGAAATAAGCTTCGCAATTTGAGCTACACAAATTGAGTTGCTTATTTCAACTTAATTTTGAAATACTATCTACACAGTGCCAAATTTTGAAATAAAGCGCTATTCTGAAACACTCCCTTAATCCTTGTGGAATGAGGTTTACAGGGACGTTGGAATAGCGAGCACGTTATATTTCGAAATAACAGGCTTGTTTCAAAGATGCAGAATAGCTATTTCAGGATACCAGAAATATTCTGAAATAGCACTGCAGTGTAGACATGGGCGGCAGGTTAGTATAATTTTTGGTGGTGCCCCATTAGCCATGCCCCATGGCCCCTGTTAGCCACGCCCCCTGCTCCCATTAGCCACGCCTGACAACCCTCCCCCCCCCCCCGTTAGCCACGCCTCTGGAGGTAACACGCTCAGGGCAAGATGGACACATGACCAGAAGTAAAAGGTATCATGTCACCCCTCTCAAAGGGCTTTTCCCACCATCCTCCTACCAACAGGGATTAGTTTGGCCCCCACCAAACCGCCCCCGCATGCAGCTATCCTTCAATTGCATTAACCCAAAGTTTGTGACATTAACTCGGGGGCAGAGAGGCTGGGGGAAGTGTTCCCTCTAAGGCTATGTCTACACTCTCAGCTTCTTGTGCAAGTACAGACGTTCTTGCGCAAGAACCCACAGAGCATCCACACTGCCCGCCTGCTCTTGCGCAAGGAAATTTACAGTACGGCGCGGTAAGAGAGGGCGTCTTGCGCAAGAGCTACGCTCTTTTCTAACAGGTGTAAGCTCTCTTGCACAAGAGGGCAGTGTGGATGCTTGGCAGGGATTTCTTGCACAAGAAACCCTGATGGCTAAAATGGCCATCGGGGCTTTCTTGGGCAAGAGAGCGTCCACACTGCCATGGATGTTCTTGTGCAAAAGCACAGCTCGCACATGGCAGTGTGGATGTGTTCTTGCGCAAGACTTCTTGCGCAAGAAACCACCAGTGTAGACATAGCCTTAAGAGTTTCCTCCCACGAGCAGAATGAATTTTGTGTTGTGTACCAGTACTGAGCTCATGTGGCTTGTTTGGATGTGCCACTGTGGCACCCAAGTTATTAATAAATATTTTTAAACCTTTACCTTTCCTCTCTGCTGCCATGTCTCCTCCCCTTGTTCCATCAGCTCCCCTGGTGCCTGCTGCCCCCCCAGCCCCTCACCCTTCTCTGCTGTCCTGACTCCTGCCCTTCTCACTGCCCTCAGCCCTCCTGAGACCTGCCCCTCTCCATCAGCCCTTCTCTCCCCCCTGTGCCCACTCTTCCAGTAGCCCCACTCCGATCATGTGAGCTATCCCTCCTTATCCCCTCTCCTAACACCTCCCTCTACACACCTGCCCTACCTCTCTCCTCTGGTGCTGGTCCCTCCCCTACAGGTGTCTGCCCTTCTGCTTCACCCCCAGAATCCCCTGGCACCTGTACCCTTCTGGTGCCTCCCCTTCCCTCACTGCCCCTGCCCCCTTTGTCCTCTTTTTCCCTGATGCCCACCCTCTGCCCCCATTCCCCTCATGCCCCTGTGCCCTCACATATGACTTGCTCCATCCCCGCCTTCCTCATACCCACCTCTTCTTTCAAACCTTCTCCCAGCACCTCCTCCTCCCCTCCCCCCTCTAGCTCCCAATGCCCTTACCCTCTCCTCTCCCAGCATCACCCTGTCCCCCTCCCACTGACACCTCCCCTCCTGCCCTTTTCCTCATTGTCTGCACTTGGCCCCCTGGCATTTGTCTCTCCTGCACCCTGTGCCTTGGTAACTTCCCCTTTCTTCTCCTGACCTGCCCCCCTCCCCTCAGCACAAGCCCCTTCCTCTCCCACCCCTTCCCCTATTTTTCCCCCTCCCCTATCTTCTGCCTTCCAGTTTGCAGGGCAGCAGGGCTGGAGTCTGCGATCAGGCCCTGCCGTCCTGCTGTCTGTTGAGGGGACATAGGCCACTCTGGCGTCCTCTGCCCGTTTCTTCTGGGGCTGCGGAGTCTGAGCGTCCGCCCCGCGGGGCTGCCTGCCGGGTTCCGGCTGCTGCAGGAGGGTGGGCGCTTCCCTGAGCTGAGCTGACCTCAGTGCCCCGGGCCTGGGTTGACTCCCTCCCCATTGTCTGCTGCGCTGCCGGCATTTAAAATACCCGGCGCGTGGCGTGAGCATGCGCTGCAAGGGTGTGGGGGCGGGGCGGGGCTGGCCCACCATGCCCGCTCGCTGCAATGTCCGCCCAGGGGCGAGGCCTCCGAATCCCGTCACCCCTGTCTGGCGCGCAGTGTGTGCATGCGCCGCAAGGGCACAGGGGTGGGGCCAGCCTGCCGCGATAGGGGCTGTGGGGCTGCGGGTGCCCCGTTACAATTCCTCTTCTCCTCCGGGGACACTCTGGGGCTGGGGGGGAAGGAGCAATATTCAGAGCCGGGGGAGAGACCCAGCTCCAAATATTGCTGGAGCAGGGCCCCTGGCTCTAAATATTGCTGGAGCCTGGGCACCACGAGCCCATATAACTCGCTGCCCATGAGTGTAGATGTACCCTTACAGACTAACATGGCTGCCCCTCTGAGACTTTTAACTAGAAGAAGCATCTGAGGTTTCAGTTAGGAACACAGTCTAAGAAAAGTATGAAAGATTAATCACTTGTAAGGCAAAATGTTTAAAGGCATCTTCCTTAGCTGCTCCCTGGTATTAAATGAGAAGGGAAATAAAGATGATATCCAATACCAGTCATGGGGGGAGCACTCAACACACAGTTCCTATGATCCAGGTCCTCAAATGTATTTAGGCACTGTAATGGGGTGTACCAATCCCACACTGGGAAAGCTGAGCCTAACCAGCCTCACCTGGTTGAAGAAGCCCTGCCCCTGCAGCCATGCCAGGCATGCTCAGACTGCAGCCCAGGTATAAAAGCCTGGAGGGAGGCTCAGTCTGGGCTGGCTGCTGAGGAGGAAGGAGGTATTGCCTGAGCTCCTGCAGGTGAACTACCAGAGGGATTGGCTCTGGAAACTAGCCAGTGAGACACCTATTCTACAGAGAATCTGGAGGAAAGACCCTGGAGAGAAGCTAGTGGAGTCTGGTGGGAAGTAGCCCAGGGAGGGATATTGTAGCCTGTGGTTCTCAATGTGTTGTGGAGGGATTCCCCACTGAGAGAGCAGTGGACCATGCCACTGCTAATAGGGCCCTGGGCTGGGACCTGGTGGAGTAGGAAGGGCCCAGGTCCCCATACCACCTCATCAACCCCTGAGCTGGGGGACCATCACCTGTTTATTACTAACTCTAGCTGCTAGGCTGCACTGCCCTGGTGAGAGGGGCATTGACTAGCAACTCTGGCTGCTAGGCAACACTGCCCCAGTAAGAGGGGTGTTGACTAAAGAGCTGGTTGCTAGGACACATTGCCCTGGTGGGAGGCACATGGGTGTAAATCACAGTTGCAGTGTAGGACATGTGGGGTTGGTCATGGTCCCAAGAAACCCAGGGACATGACAGCTTGCCCTGGGCAGAGTATGAGTGATCCCCCTGTGACAGGCACCTAATTCTGATCTCCCTTTCAGGATCTGTGCTTAAAACTGTGGGTGATTAGTCTGTAGTCTTTTTTTCCATGCCTGTCTTTGGTATTACTTTTTGTCTTAATATCTTCTGCAAATGGAGAAACTATTGCCTTTGGGCTGAGTCTGACTAGTCTGATTTCCCTGATATTTAATTAGCCAGTATATACAGTAATAGCACAGAAAAGGACATGAAGCAGGATGACACAATTTACAGTATTTTATGATGTCAGCAGAGTCTGAATGAATGCATCCCTGTTAGCTAGCTGGGGGGTGGGAAGAGATCCTGGGTGTGTTTATGTAAATACAGTATGTTCCTGTTTTGCTTAGCTTTACTAGATATTCAGCAGATGAAGTGGTGTTTTGCTCATTATAATCAATCAACTTTGTTGGTGTTGGGTTACAAATTATGTTAGTACTGAATGCAGGGATAGTGAAATATGTTTACCAAGGTTTGTAATTATTGTGGGGAAAGGACTGTGCTTAACATGTCTCAAAGGACGGAGTCACTCTCAGTTTAAAGAACTTTGATAAGATAAGGGCTTTGATGTCAGGGCCCTATGAAAGTGAAAGGTGGGGGGGGGGGGGCGGGGTAGGATTCCCAACTAGCAAGTTGCATGCCCTCAAGCCTCTGTTGTAAGGCTGGTTCAACTTGTTTCTCCCCCTTGTTTAAAGATGATGGTGCTAAATAGGTGGTGGTGGTGGTGGTGGTCGGGGACTCCCTCCTAAGAGGGACTGAGCCATCCCTCTGCTGTCCGGACCTGGAATCTCGAGAGGTGTGCTGCTTACTGGGAGCTCGCATTCAGGATGTGACTGAGAGGCTTACCAAACTGATCAAACCTTCGGATCGCTCCCCCTTCCTGCTTCTCCACGTGGGAACTAACGATATGGCCAAGAATGACCTTGAGCGGGTTACTGCGGATTATGTAGCGCTGGGAAGAAGGATCCAAGAATTCGGAGCGCAAGTGGTGTTCTCATCCATCCTCCCTGTTGAAGGGAAAGGACTGGGCAGGGATCCTCGAATTGAAGACGTAAATGTGTGGCTGCGCAGGTGGTGTCGCAGAGAGGGCTTTGGTTTCTTTGACCATGGGACTCTGTTCCAGGCATGAGGATTGTTAGGAAGAGATGGGATCCACCTAACGAAGAGAGGAAGGAGCATCTTCACGGGCAGGCTTGCAAACCTAGTGAGGAGGGCTTTAAACGAGGTTCATCGGGGGATGGTGACCAAAACCCTGAGGGGAGTGGGAAAGTCAGATACCAGGAAGAAATGCAGAGAGGAACGAACAAGAAAGGAGGACCCCTGTTTCGAATGGAGAAGATAGGGCGATCAACTGGTTACCTGAGGTGTTTTTACACTAATGCGAGAAGCCTGGGCAACAAACAGGAAGAACGGGAGGCCCTGGCCCAGTCCAAGAAATATGATTTAATCGGGATAACAGAGACTTGGTGGGATGACTCGCATGACTGGAGCGCTGTCATGGAAGGGTATAAACTGTTCAGGAAGAACAGGCAGGGGAGAAAAGGAGGAGGAGTTGCACTATATGTAAGAGCACTCTGATTGCTCTGAACTCCAGTATAAAGAGGGAGAAAAACCTGTTGAGAGTCTGAGTTAAGTTTAAAGGAGCAAACAGCAGTGATGTTGTGGTTGCTGTCTGCTACAGGCCACCGAATCGGGTGGATGAGGTAGATGAGGCTTTCTTCGGACAACTGAGAGAAGCTTCCAGATCGCAGGCCCTGGTTCTCGTGGGGGACTTTAATCACCCTGACATCTGTTGGGAAACCAATACGGCAGTACACAGGCAATCCAGGAAGTTTTTGGAGAATGTTGGGGATAACTTCTTGGTACAAGTGCTGAAGGATCCAACCAGGGGCCGTGCGCAGCTTGACCTTCTACTCACAAACAGGGAGGAACTAATAGGGGAAGTAGAGGTGGGTGACAACCTGGGAAGCAGTGATCATGAGATGGTAGATTTCAGGATCCTGACCACAGGAAGAAAAGAGTAGTAAAATACACACCTTGGACTTCAAAAAAGCAGAGTTTGACTCCCTCAGATCTGATGGGCAGAATCCCCTGGGATGCTAACATGAAGGGGAAAGGAGTCCAGGACAGCTGGCAGTATTTTAAAGAAGCCTTATTGAAGGCACAGAAAGAAACCATCCTGACGCATAGCAAGAGAGGCAAAAATGGTAGGAGACCGGATTGGCTTACGGAGGAAATCCTTGGTGAACTTAAGCACAAAAAGGAAGCTTACAAAAAGTGGAAACTTGGACAAATGACCAGGGAGGGGTTTAAATGTATAGTTCGAGAATGCCGGGGGGTTATCAGGAAGGCGAAAGCGCAAATGGAATTGCGACTGGCTAAGGATGTGAAGGATAACAAGAGAGGTTTCTACAGGCATGTTAACAAGGTGATCAGAGAGGGTGTGCGGCCCCTACTGCATGAAGGAGGTAACCTAGTGACAGATGATGTGGGGAAAGCTGAAGTACTCAATGCTTTCTTTGCCTCTGTATTCACGGACAAGGTCAGCGCAGAAGTCCAGGAGCCAAGTGACGCAAGATGGGATGAAGATGGACAGCCCGTGGTGGGTAAAGAACAGGTTAGGAACTATTTAGAAAAGCTAAACATACACAAATCCATGGGTTCGGACTTAATGCATCCGAGGGTACTGAGGGAGTTGGCAAATGTCATTGAGGAGCCTTTGGCCGTTATCTTTGAAAAGTCGTGGAGATCAGGAGCAATCCCGGATGATTGGAAAAAGGCAAATGTAATGCCCATCTTCAAAAAAGGGAAGAAGGACGATCCAGGGAACTATAGGCTGGTCAGTCTTACCTCGGTTCCTGGAAAAATCATGGAAGGGATCCTTAAGGAATCCATTTTGAGGCACTTGGAAGAGAGGAAAGTGATTAGGAATAGTCAGCATGGATTCACAAAGGGCAAGTCGTGCCTGACCAATTTGATTAGCTTCTATGATGAGGTAACTGGCTCTGTGGACGTGGGAAAGTCAGTGGATGTGATGTACCTTGACTTTAGCAAGGCTTTTGATACGGTCTCCCACAATATTCTTGCCAGCAAGTTAAGGGAATGTGGATTGGATAAATGGATAGAAAGATGGCTAGAAGGCTGGGCCCAGCGGGTAGTGATCAACGGCTCAATGTCAGGATGGCGGTCGGTTTCTAGTGGAGTGCCCCAAGGTTCGGTTCTAGGACCAGTTTTGTTCAATATCTTTATTAATGACCTGGATGAGGGGATGGATTGCACCCTCAGCAAGTTTGCGGATGACACTAAGCTAGGGGGAGAGGTAGATAGGGTCCAGAGTGACTTAGACAAATTGGAGGATTGGGCCACAAGAAATCTGAAGTTCAACAAGGACAAGTGCAGGGTCCTGCACTTGGGACGGAAGAATCCCATGCATAGTTACAAGCTGGGGACCAACCAGTTAAGTAGTAGTTCTGCAGAAAAGGACCTGGGGGTTACAGTGGATGAGAAGCTGGATATGAGTCAACAGTGTGCCCTTGTAGCCAAGAAGGCTAATGGCATATTAGGTTGCATTAAGAGGAGCATTGCCAGCAGATCGAGAGATGTCATTATTCCCCTTTATTCGGCTCTGGTGGGGCCACATCTGGAGTATTGTGTCCAGTTCTGGGCCCCCCACTACAAAAAGGATGTGGACGCATTGGAGAGGGTCCAGCGGAGGGCAACCAAAATGATTAGGGGGCTGGAGCATATGACCTATGAGGAGAGGCTGAGGGAGTTGGGTCTGTTTAGTCTGCAGAAGTGAAGAGTGAGGGGGGGATTTGATAGCAGCCTTCAACTTCCTGAAGGGAGGTTCCAAAGAGGATGGAGAGGCTGTTCTCAGTTGTCACAGATGGCAGAACAAGGAGCAATTGTCTCAAGTTGTGGTGGGAGAGGTCCAGGTTGGATATTAGGAAAAACTATTTCACTAGGAGGATAGTGAAGCACTGGAATGGGTTACCTACGGAAGTAGTGGAGTGTCCATCCCTAGAGGTGTTTAAGTCTCAGCTTGACCAAGCCCTGGCTGGGTTGATTTAGTTGGGATTGGTCCTGCCTAGAGCAGGGGGCTGGACTTGATGACCTTCTGAGGCCTCTTCCAGCTCTATGGTTCTATGATTCATTAGGAGTTTGCTTAAATTGCTCAATCAGAGCTGAAACTGCTTGTAGCATGACTGGATTTTGCCCAAGAGCTAAAGCCACTTGAGCTGACAGTGTTTCTACTGTGCGGAGGTTACAGCCAAGAGGTGGATGGCAACTGATAGTGACCGACAGCCAGCAGGGTGGCAGTGGAGAGGCGTGATGTGATCTGATAACAGGCTGATACCAGGGAATGATGAGCAGCCAGTGGAGTAAGATGCCTCTGTATCCACATTTTACTATCTCCCCAGCCAATGTGGGAAGTGAACTCTCAACTCTTGGTCTGCACTGACCAACGGCAGCAACTATGAAGTGGGTGCAGAAAAGGTTTGGGCATATGAAGGGGACTTCTGAGTTGCTAGTCTTAAGAATCTGAGGGGGGAAAGAACACTGCCCAACCTACCTGGGATGGGTCTTCTACTCATTGTTTATGAACCCTGTTCATAGTGTTTTTCCCCCAAATTAATGCCAAGTTACTCCCCTCCCTTTTATTAAAATTTTCTTTTGTACACTCAGACTCTATGGCTAGGAGTGGGGAAGCATTGCCTTTCAGAGGTGCCCGGGGTGGGGTGTAAATTTCCCAGGTTACTGGCTGGGGAGGGGGGGCTTGAGCCAGTTTTGTGGTGGATTGATGGAAAGGAAGCCCTAGATATTGAACCTGCCCCTGACTGCTAGTGGTTGCACCTGGCAGAAGGGTTAATATGGTTATGTATTAACAAAGATCACGATCCCCCATGCAGTTTTGCCCTTGTCATTTTTCTTACACATGTGGAATGCTTACAGGGATGTTGAACTGCAAGTTTTACTGGAAGCAAGTTTCATATGTTTTCTCTTTGTTGAAGTAAGATGTGCAGTTATCCAGTAAGTGGCAGCAAATGTCTTAAAGATTCATCAGCAGTCACTTACTGTGTAGCTCCAGTGGCAATGCAGTAGAGTAATCAAATTCACAATATGATTCTACCTAATGGAAAATGAAAACAGCAGCTGCAAGTATTATGTATTTGCTAATGCTAATACAGAACATACATGTCTAATTTCCTGTTGCCATAGGACCTCTATGGGGTACAGTCAGGTACCAAGAAACAATACTCTTTTAATTCAAAAGATGCTTTAGCAACACTTGGATTCCACATATTTG
The DNA here is from genome assembly GCA_032595735.1 of Pelochelys cantorii. Classification (NCBI taxonomy): domain Eukaryota; kingdom Metazoa; phylum Chordata; order Testudines; family Trionychidae; genus Pelochelys; species Pelochelys cantorii. Next base: position 51,338,381 of record CM064327.1, read on the forward strand.
TTTGAGATCAGCCAGCCTGGTTTTAGAGCTGTATGTGGAATTGAGACTGCCTAGATAGGAATGATTTCTAGCAATAGATAAAGACAAGGAGTCCATACTAATTCTGTTTAAATGTATTAGCAGCAATTCAGACCATTAGAAATAGTTTTTACTATTATGTGCCAATTTTCCAAAACCAAAATTTGATTGGTCTGTTAGGCCTCTTTCATGATGTCTCATATGTGCTGTGGAGGGAATCTCATTACTGAAAAACAAATAAACAATTTGTACAAAGCTTATTTATATATAATGTTGATTGATTGGGAAGGAAAGTAAATGGGAGGAGTGAATAATTAGGAGAGGAAGTGATATTTACCCTTTCAGTACTATCTGGGGGACCTCCAAATACTCTGAACTATATTGCAAAATCTAAACTACTTGAAAGTCCTGCACTGGTATTTCTTTAAAAAAAGGGAATTGAAAACAGGAAAATGAAATTGGGTGTTTTGCCATAAACTGTTGCTGAAATGGCAGCTGAGCTTCTGAGGGCTGAGAGTGGAAAGAATGTGTAAAATGTGTTTTTTAAGAGGGGAAAAAATGACTACATTTGAATAATAGCAGAAATGTATTTCTAACCATTTTCTCCTAGCCTTCTGCTAAGGACTCTTTTTCAGAGTAGACAGCAGCATTAAATATCTCTATCCCCATTTTGTTTTTTGAAGAATTAAAGTAGCAAGCCTTAGTTTAGTAGCAATAAGCTGTGTCAGGGTTTTTCATGGGTGGCTAGGCGCACACAGAATGCAGTATTAGCCTACAAATGTACATTATGCTGTTTTTATTTGCTATAGTGGCTCACCTGTTGGATTTTGCAGCAGCGGAGAGTGAGTTTTGGTGGCTTTCTTTCCTTTCAAAAAAGTCCGGGAATATCCTGTGTAATTTATCAGCTGCGCGACCTATAGAGTCATCAATGGTTCTTTGTTGTCACCGCTCCTGTTTGATGTATACCCAATAGAGCAGGACTACTCAACTTGTGGTCTGCAGGCCATTTGTTTGTGGCCTGCAGTGTGATTTGGGTTTACGTGGGGCTCAACATGTGGCCTTTGGGTGGGAACCCTTGAACAAGGCCTCCACTGGGAACAGGCTCTACAACGGCGAGGTCTCCCAGGTGGGGTGAACACTGAAAGACACAAGTGGATGGGCTGGGTTGGAACAGACGGTTACAGGGTGTTGGCATTTCTAGCCTCCAGGGAGGAGGTACCAGGAGTGCAGGGGCTTTGTGGTAAGTGCTGGCTGCTTAGCCTTGTAGGCAGAGCGTGAGGTGCTGACTGGCTCACACTGGACACATTTGGGTCCAGCACCATGGCTGGGCAGCCCTGCCTCCGTCCCGCATGGTGTGACAGACTCCCACATGGGCAGCTGTCCTGTTTTGCCCTTCATGTCTGGCCTGACTCGCCCAGCTGCCCACCCACTGCAGGTTGGAGTTCTCTGGCTTGGAAACTTTTTCTGAGTAAAATCACTCCAAGAAACACAACCTGAAGCTTCAAGCTAAATACCCAGAATACTGGTATACAACTTTCATTTTAAGAAGAAGCATTAAAAACAGCAACAAAGAGACGCATGTTGATGAACACAGGGTTTTCAACCCTGTTTGGAAGATGGAATTTGCTTTTGCAGAGAGAAATGGAAAACCAATGTGTCATCTTTGTCAAAAGACTATCACTGCGTTAAAGAAAAGAAACCTTCAAAGGCAATATGAATCTTGAAGCTATTTGCATATATATTTGCATGTGTACACAACCACACTTAAGTTACTCACAGCACATGCCAAGGGCTGCATCATTATGGCCCCCAGGGCTTCCGAAGTAGAGTAGCCCTGCAATAGAGCAATGACAGCCATTTGAAGCGCAAAGCTGTATCATCATGTTGAAGGTACTTAGCTTGGCATTGACTCTACAGTGTCACTATTCCTTTAATAAGACTTAATTTAAAACAGCCCCATGCTTTATTTTTAGAGCTCCAGAGCTAAATTTACAGCTGGATGTAGCTGAGACAGGGAGCAGGAAGGAGAGACCAGAAGGGAATTGGCAACAGTTTCCAAATGATAACCCCATTCTATGTGGCTTTCCTCTCCCCCTGCCCACCATATAGATTATATCAACCTTGGAGCAGCTCTAAGTAACAGTTGGCTAGAGCTCCCAAGAGGCTACTCATCAACCAAGAGAACAGCATGTTCTGGCTACACACCCTCACCAACCTCTCTTCCCCTAAAACACCCCTTGTGTTAAGCCTACGACAAGGTGAGAATGCACCTCTCTATTCACTCCTTTCACACTGCTATAATAATCTTCCTACAGAATGTGTCTTGTAAGATATTGTTGGAAAACTAAGTCATCACTGGTCAATAATATTATGGTGAAATGAATGTGGCAACGTTCTGTGTAAAATTATGACTATCTATGCAGAGGTTGGTAAACAGGTCATCCTGAAAAAAGCAAAGTGTGTTTACCTCAATTTAACTATAAAGTAGCACACATGATACTTGGGATATCAAGAGTGGGTAAACTTGTTTCTCAAAGACAAAGGACAGTCCAATGCTTTTAGCCAGGTGCCATCAAAGTTGATTGGAAATCACTGATCAAGTGACTATTCTTTGGCAATGAAAGGGGCAGAAACTGATCAATCTGCATCTTAGAAAGCAGCAACATACAACCCCTTTCACCACAAGACTGTCTCTTCCCTCACAATGGGAAGGAACTTTTCTAGGGTGACCCTCAGGAAAATACATTTCAAAGGGTGACTTGACAATGAAAGTGAGGGGCAAAACCATCCCAACTTCACTCCCTCACCTTAGAGGAGGGAGGAACCAGCCTTTTGACTTAGGGAGGGATCTGATGTGAAAATTTGGTCAACCACATTGCTGGGATACTGTAGTCAGTATTTTACCTGAAATCACATCTAGCTTGTTAAAATGCTATTCAGTAGCTAACATTTATCTTTCTCTTGTAACGCTTTGACTTTATTACCTTAGACTTGTAGTCACTTAAAACTTTTTGTATTTAATTTCCCCTCCCCTCCCAAAACTAATCCAGGGGTGTATTTAAAATGAACTATAAGGTAACATCAGGAAAAGTATCAAACTGTTGTATATTGAGCCCTTACAGGGGCAATGGATCTCTAATATCTGAACTGTCCAGGAGAGGGCTGAACAGTCTAGAACACTTTTTTTGGGGAGGAGGGGAATCCAGGACTTTGTGGGTGTGTGTTTGGGGTCACTGCAGTGGCAAACAAGACTGCTGGAGGCCAGAGTGTGGCTAGTGTGTGGCTGACATGCTGCTGTGATCAGACTTGCTGAACCAGTATTGTGGCTCTACACAGGCACTTTGGATGTGACCTACATGCTGTTAATCTGTCTGTGAAGAGCCCAGGCTGGGAGCTGCAGCATTGTTGCATCAAGGTTGCAGGGTAGACAAAGCTGCTCATTGGTCTGGATTACACCTGGAAATGTGATAGAAGTGGGTATACTGGGGTACATGCTAGCTTGATGCCTGCTGGGGACTGTCAGGGAAACCCACAATATGGAAAATACATGATTCTTGGATCCCTTTATAACACTGGAGTGAAGCAGAGCAGATTGGTGAATCTGGGCCCCATTCAGTATTGTACATATATAAGATCACTAGCTGAGCCTATAAGCTACTGTGCCAAAAAAGTGTAAGAATCTTTAAAATTAACTAGCCATATTGTAATAGCTACCAGACAGTGTTAAATCTTGTCTCCAGTGCTTTTGCTGCAATGCAGCTTTCTATATGACAGCAATATATTTTTCCTTCTCATGAATTCTGGGGATAAGCAGAGAAACTAGAAAATTGTCCAAGTATATATACTGAGATGGAATCATAATTCACTATTTGGCCTACATGCATTCATGGTGTTGCAGTTGTTTCTGGGCCTTATGAAGTCATATGTTCTGTAAAGAGCTAGAGCTTTTCTGAAGAACATCCAAGAAAGAGCACTGTAATGTAGGTCAATTCGTGCTGCAATTTCCTGGAAACTAAACAAAACCAGCATTATTAATTTATACACTATTTCCAAATGCCCTGGTTACAAGGGTTCTGAACAGGGAGACTTGCACTACATTTAGTTTTAATTCCATAGAATTAGCGCTTCTGGTAAGAGTGGAGAGGTAGTTTTCTTTTGTTAATTATAGAACTCTATCACAGGGGTCTGTATTTTGTCAGACGGAGGTAAAATCTTTAGAGACTGTGACCCACCTGATATGGGCATGGGACCAGGAGGAGGAAAACTAGTTGTTCTGTTCCCAGCTCTGGCACTGGTTTTCTTTCAAGCTTTGGACAAGTCACTTAAATTATTCATGTCTTGGTTGCCTTATCTGTAAAATGGGGATAAAGATACTCATTTAGCACTTTTCAGCTATTGGTCTGAAGTAGGCCTCTAAAATGGGTATTACTGGAAATGCCTTTTGATTCAACCTTTTTCTCCATCTCACCAAAATTAGTTTCAAATACCAATTTTTTTCAAAGTAATTTCACTCCACACTGGAGACATTTTAAAACATGTCTCCGAACATTGTACACTGCTATACTTAGGGTAATAAAATTTCAGAGTCCAGAAGAACCTCAGTTGCTTCACTGAGGCTGTCTACACTACAAGGTTTTTACACACAAACCAGTGGAGCATCCACACCTCAAGTGTGTTTTTGTGTTTAAAAAAAAAAATACAGTAAATTGACAGGACAGACAGCTTTTGCCAGTATAGTTATTCCTCTCCCCACAAGGAATAACTCCTTTTTGTGCTACAGCTCTTGCTCAAAAAGGCATGTGTGGATGCTCAACAGGGGTTTCTTGTGCAAAAAGAGCCTATCAGAAAAAGCACAGGTGCTCTGATGCCATTTTGTGAATGGCAGTCAGAGCTTTCTTGCGCGAGAGCATCCATGCAGTGTGGATGCTCTTACACAAAAGAACATCAGTTTTGCGATGCGCTTTTGAGGTCTGGATGTGCTTTTGCCCAAGTAGTTTTTGCAGAAGATCTCTTCTGCAAAAAGTTTCTTGTGCAAAAACCCTGCAGTGTAGACAAAGCCTGAGAGATTAATTCAAATGCTGTGACCAAAGCCAGGTCTGATCTTTGCTTTCCAGGGACAACCAATCCCACACAGGGTACTAAGAACATGCTCAACCAATGAAATGTAAGAGTATACACTTCCTCCTTATACAGTGAGCATACCCTGAGAATGCAAGATATTTGTTTAGCAACTATTGAGACTTGATTGACTCCTTTCGTGGGCATCACATCACACACCTTCCACCATACTCATGAGATTTTACCCCTGCAACCACATGAGCTTTTTCTTTTCCTTCTGTACTTTTTCTGCACTGTTCTATTTTAGTCATAGTACAGTAATGGTAGTCATTTTAGAATATCTCATGTTCAGTATACCACAAGTGACTAGCAAAATACACCTCGTTTGGAGGGTGCAGAAACTATTGTGGGCCAAGGCAGCTTCTCTCTTGTTCATTAATCTGGCACACTGGGAGACTGGACTCTGTTATTTATTCATTTTCCTGTATTATCATGCAATGATCAGATACCTCCTTTCCAACCTAAAAACTTTGCACACTCAGGCGGTGTTTTTTGGCACCTTTCCTGCATTGCTTCCCAACTGCTCCCCTTCTCTGCTAATTTTCAGATAATTTACAAAAATCAGCTCCCTCCCAGGCAGAGACTAATAATGACTCACATTAATAAACAGGGCCAGTTCAGACTAATCTTGCCACCAGCTACAGTCTGCCTGCCTCTGCCTGGCCACAATTAATTCAGCAAGTAACCTTTCTTCCTCTGCTCCAAACACCTACGCCATTCAAACTGCGAGCCTCATGCATGGGAGAGAGTAAGTAATGTGTCTAGAATGGATGCATGTGTTTGCGCAGGGAACTATGGAAACAGTGGATGAAGGTTTCTTGTTTTAACAGGATGGGGTAATTTACATTGCTCACCAGCCAGAGTAGTAAAAGGGAAATGCCTTTCCCCAGGGGGTTCAGGTTATTAATTAACCCCTCTTTTGAATTTTCAGCCAAACATAAAATAGTATGTACTCAGCCTCAGAACATGAGTGGTAAAAATTGAGGTCTCCTAAACTGCAGATCTGGCAGCCCTGTTTACCTTTTGAAACAGCCCTGTTTTTAAATTTCAAAACAGTCTTATTCATCTTTCATCAAGCTGGATTTTCTCCTTGTCCTAGGTCTTCACTCCCTAAGAGTGAGGTTTTTGGCTCTGCCAGACAACTTTGCTACTTCCTGCCTGGCATCCCTTCAGGGCTGTCTGGCTCAGTTCCACCAGGCTGCAATATAAAGCATGAAAAAATACCTGCCTGGAACAGGAAAGGAGAATTACATTCTCATCACTGTTCAAGCTGGGGTGGGGAGGGGATTAATAAATACATTCAACCTCTCTCTGACCCTGTACCAGTCACTTTCCTGGCACTGGCATCCATCTGAGAGGATACAGTAATTCTGATGTGCTGAAACTTGGGTCACTGGGGTGTTGGTCCTTTGAGCTCTCTGGAGAAGGCTTCTAAGATGACACATCTTGAGTTTTGTTTTCATTTCTTGATTTACAGTGCAACACCGGTGCACAATGTGCTTTTGATTTTTTTTTTTCAGTTGCTCTCGGAATATTTGTTTATAAACTTAATGCTGCAGTTTACTCAATCAAGGCCAACAAAGGCCTCTAAGTGAAGCCAACAACTGTCATTTAAGAAAGGATTAATAGATTTTTTGATCTTTTATCTTCATTGAGAGAACAACCTATCCTGATTTTTGCAGTCTTATATCAGGCATCTAGCAGCAAACTGTAATATATACGTGAAGAGTCAATCTTTAGCATCTTTTAAATGTCTCATATCATGGCATATACTGCAACTTACTATTTTCTACTAAGTTCTCATTTTCCTCAAGAATTGATTGATGGAATTGTTTTTATTTCCACTTACTTAAATGTAGCTGTTAATTCCTTTAATCAAATGAAGTGTGGCCCTCCTTCATGCCAATGACATCAGTTTAAAATATGCAATGTAAAACAAATGAATGTACTTAGAGTTAGTTCTGCCTGCCTGAGAGTGGTCTGAAAGAATTGTGTTTTTTGTCTGTTGCCTTTAAATTGATGAAACTTTGACATCATTCATATTATCAATATGCTTTGTATTTAAAACAATGTTTAATGTGTTTTACAGCTAACAATTTATAGAGTAATACAATCTGTAAAAGTTAGTTAATGACTACTTGCAAATGTTAAAGCCTAAGGTAAGGAAGAAGCTCTTAACTTATGTATTCAGTCACTCTTTCATAGGTCAGGAGTGAAAATACTGCTTTTGTTAACAGATCTGAGGACTCCTAAGGCTTTGCAGTTGTCGCTGGGCTGTACAAAGCAAGCCCCACTGACAGAAGGAATAGAATTCATACCCATAAGCCCTCAACTGAACAACTTTCTGGTATTGGTTAGCAATGTAAGGGCTCCAGTACATAGCTGAGCTATTCTGATTCTATCCAGAAGAGGGTAGTGCTGCATATACACATCAGGCAATTTTTTACACTATTATGAAACCTAATTAGGATGAAAAATTCTGCTGACATTTTGTTTTTAATGAATAGACAAAGCAGCAAGATACTAATAATGAAGAGAATGCCTGCTTGTGTGCCTACCACACAGGAATCTGTGTATAATGTAATTGATATAACGTGGTCCTTTCCTTAATGTGTTGCTTGAGCTTTCAAATAATACTGCTCAACTATAGTGTCCATTTTCTGCCTCCTTTTTCTAGGGAGGGGGATCTGATCTAGTAGATGAGGTAAAAAGGTTGTGAATCAAGTCCTGGTGAGCTCTAGTCCCATTTGACACTGACTCCCTCTGTTCCCCTTAGGTAATTCACTGGTGTTACCTGCCCTAGTTTCCCCATTGGTAAAGTGGGAAAATACTACTTAACTACTCATTTCCTATCAAAAACCTGATTATTTTTTATTTAATTTCTCCACAAAACCAGTTTGGTTCACGAACTCTTTTCTTGTTTAAATGTGATGTTGGAGAAAGCATCATCTATCCTGTATTCTCAGGTTTGTATTTTTCTTATGTAAGCAGGGGCTGAACTGCTGCTTGCTATCAGCCAGCTAAAAGGAGAGAGCTGCCCTGGGCGTGGGTGTGCCCACTACAAGGCTGCGTCTAGACTAGCATGATTTTGCGCAGATACTTTTAACAGAAGTTTTTCAGTTAAAAGTATTTGCACAAGAGAGCGTCTATACTGGCATGTGGCTTTGCGCAAAAGATTTGCTTTTGCGCAAAAGCATCCGTGCCCAGTATAGACGCTCTTTTGCGCAAGAAAGCTCCGATGGCCATTTTAGCCATCGGGCTTTCTTGTGCAAGAAATTAACATTCCTGTCTACACTGGCCCTTTCGTGCAAGTATTCTTCCGCAAGAGGGCTTATGCCTGAGTGGGAGCATCAAAGTGTTTGCGCAAGAAGCACTGATTTTGTACATTACAAAGTCAGTGTTCTTGCACAAATTCTCGCGGCCAGTGTAAACAGGCGGCAAGTTTTTGCACAAAATCTTGCCAGTCTAGATGCACCCCAATTGTTTAGCTCTGCAAGATAATTAACTGTTAACTGTTGATATGTAAATACAGCTCATGCCAGGAGGGGGAGGGAATACGAGGTATGGCTATGTAAATCCAATACAGCCAGGGCTGATGGAGGATCAGTGCTGGAATGGAATGTGGTGTATTGTAAATAATTTGGGGCTGTTGTGGGGGTCACAAATCATGCTACCCCTAAATGTGGGAACTGAAAAACATGCCACCAGTGCTTGTAGGAGAGACACCACCATCATTGTAAGAGGTCTCCGAGGAACAAGCCTCCCCCCTTCCAGAGTTGAGTGAGCTGAGCTGGGGGGGAAGGGTTAAAGGGCTTGAGTCAGCCTGCTTCACACCAGCCAGATATGAGCTGTAAGACTTGCCCAACCTGCCCCTTTCCCCCTTTGTTTTAAGGACAGACCTAAAGCAGACTCTATGAGGAGTCTTTTTGCTAGTCCAGTGGAAGCTGGAATCCTTTGCCAGTCTAAGCGGCGAAGAGTCCTGTGGCACCTTATAGATTAACCGAAGTGTTGGAGCATAAGCTTTCGTGGGCAAAGACCCACTTCGTCAGATGCATGTAGTGGAAATTTCCAGAGGCAGGTATAAATATGCAGGCCAGAATCAGGCTGGAGCCGGGGTGGCCAACCTGCAGCTCTTGAGCTGCATGCAGCTCTTTGGTTAAAGAAATGCAGCTCTTGTTCTGAGCTGCATGCCAGGACTGCTCACAGCTGGCTGCTCTGCAGATGTGCCCCAGTGCCTGGAGGGAGAAGCACGTGCAGGCGGCGGCTCCGGGTCCAAGGCATTGGATTAGAGCGGAGGGGTGGGGGAAAGTCGGGGGGGGCCTGGCTCTGGGGGAGGAGGAGGATTGGGTTCGAGTGGGGAGGGGTGCACCTGGCTCTGGGAGAGAGGAAGGGGATTGGGATAGAGTGGGGAGCTTAAACTCAAAGTCTTCATGGATGCAGAATAAGGCAGCCAACACAGATGTCATATTTAAATTCCAGGGCAAAAAAAGAATCAGCATGTACCTGGCTTACACTGTGTTCCTTTAAAGAAAATTCAAAGGCTATTGTTTGCCAGGCTGAAGCAATTATTATGAGAGATGATTCTCTCCCTTCTTGATTTTGAACCGTTTATATATGCAGTCTGGGACAGACCTGAATGTTTAGAACTTAAAAAAACCCCACAAAAACTCATAATCTTCATAAGTTTAAAAAAAAAAATTAGAAAACTATACCAGAGATCAACAAGCTGGAGTGAAACAGGCACTTCAAATTGTGCTAGTTTACCTCTCAGTTCAGTTTAATTTAAAAAAAAAAAAAAAAAAAAAAACTCACAGGACATAATAGGGCAGTAGTGTTAAATTTAAAAAAAACAAAAACATGCCTACCATGTATTTTAGTGTGAGAATATTACTGTATTTTTAAAGGTGTTTTTTTTTTTATTTGATTGTTCTCTGTCAAGTTCTCTGAAGATCTATGGACTGGCTGTGAATTTTTTAAGTGACTAGAGACTTTTTTATTGGTTTTTGTCCAAAATGCCTTGTCATTTTTATCACTACATTTTGTGTACATATCTATATATAGATATATAAAAATAAATATATAATGTGGCTATATAAATATCCACAGCTATTTTGGCTCTTCGTCTCTAACTGGTTGGCCACCCCTGGGCTAGAGAGATGACGAGGTGGATCCAATCAGGGAGGATGAGGCCCACTTCTAGTAGCTGATCTGGAGGTGTGAATACCAAGAGAGGAGAAGCTGCTTTTGTAGTTAGCTAGCCAATCACAGTCTTTGTTTAATCCTGAGTTGATTGAGTCAAACTTGAAGATGAACTGTAGCTCAGCAGTTTCTCTTTGAAGTCTGGTCTTGAAGTTTTTTTGCTGCAGGATGGCTACCTTTAGATCTGCAATAGTGTATCCAGGGAGATTGAAGTGTTCCCCTACAGGCTTTTGTATATTGCCATTCCTAATATCTGATTTGTGTCCATTTATTCTTTTACGTAGGGACTGTCCAGTTTGGCCGATGTATATAGCAGAGGGGCATTGTTGGCATATATTACGTTAGTAGATGTGCAGGAGAATGAACCAGTGATGGTATGGCTGATCTGGTTAGGTCCTGTGATGGTGTTGCTGGTGTATATATGTGGGCATAGTTGGCACCGAGGTTTGTTGCATGGATTGGTTCCTGAGTTAGAGTTATTATGGTGCGGTGTGTAGTTGCTGGTGAGAATATGCTTCAGGTTGGCGGGTTGTCTGTGGGCAAGGACTGGCCTGCCTCCCAACGCCTGTGAAAGTGAGGGATCATTGTCCAGGATGGGCTGTAGATCACTAATGATATGTTGGAGAGGTTTTAGCTGAGGACTGTCGGTGATGGCCAGTGGTGTTCTGTTGGTTTCTTTCTTGGGCTTGTCCTGTAGCAGGAGGCTTCTGGGTACACGTCTGGCTCTATTAATCTGTCTCCTCACTTCCTCATGTGGGTATCGTAGTTTACAGAATGCTTGTTGAAGATCTTGTAGGTGTAGGTCTCTGTCTGAGGGGTTGGAGCATATGCGGTTGTATCTCAGTGCTTGGCTGTAAACAATGGATCGTGTGGTGTGTCTCGGATGGAAGCTGAAGGCATGCAGGTAAGCATAGCGGTCGGTATAGGGTGGTGTTTATGTGACTGTCACTTATTAGCACCGTGGTGTCCAGGAAATGGACCTCCCGTGTAGACTGGTCCATGCTGAGGTTAGTCTATAAGGTGCCACAGGACTCCTCACCGCTTTTGCAGATTTAGACTAACACGACTACCCCTCTGAGACTTGACACCATGCAAGGCACTGCATTTAGCCGTATGGAGTGGAAATCTATCAACCTCATGAAGAAACTTGCACAAGTACAAACAGATATCATCTTTCTCTCCAAATGCAAATGGATGGACATTATACCAAATGGACTGAAGGTGAAAAATCCATTGCTATCTACATACTGCACAGACTACAGTGAGAGATTATGCCATACACTATCTAAAAAACTAAGGAACCACCTGATCAGCATCCTGTACAGCAAACAGGAAAACATCAAAAAAGAGCTCTCCAATCTGGAGTCTTTCATAAAAAACCAACCTTCCCCACAAATGGACTTTACTAAAATAGGACAGGAGATCTACATTACACACTTCACTTCTCTACAGAGGAAAAAGGACTATAAGCTGTCTAAAATCATACCTGCCACGTGGGGCCACAACAGTGGTACCCCTAACTCACCCAGCAATATCGTCAATCTTTCCAACTACACACTCAGTCCGGCAGAAGAGTCTGTTCTCTCTCGGGGATTCTCTTTTTGCCCCACCACCCCCTCTAACATGATACAGTTCTGTGGTGATCTGGAAGCCTACTTTCGCCGTCTCCATCTCAAGGAATACTTCCAACACAACACTGAACAGTGCACTGATACACAGATACCTTCCCACCAACAGCACAAGAAGAACTCCACATGGACTCCTCCTGAGAGTCGAAATGACAGTCTGGACCTCTACATAGAATGCTTCCGCCGACGTGCAGGCAGAAATTGTGGAAAAACAGCATCGCTTGCCTTGTAACCTCAGTCGTGCAGAACGCAATGTCATCCATAGCCTCCGGAACAACTCTGACAATCAAAGAGGCTGATAAAGGAGGTGCTGTTGTCGTCATGAACAGGCCTGACTACCTAAAGGAGGCTGCCAGACAACTCTCCAATACCAAATTCTACAGGCCACTTTCCTCAGATCCCACGAAGGAATACACTAAAACTGCACCATGTGCTCAGGACACTCCCCACACAAGCACAGGAACAAATCAACACATCCTTACAGCCCCGACCAGGGTTGTTTATCTATTACCCAAGATCCACAAACCTGGAAATCCCAGATGCCTCATCATCTCGGGCATTAGCACTCTCACTGAAGGACTGTCTGGATATGTGGACTCTCTACTCAGACCCTACGCCACCAGCACTCCCAGTTACCTCTGTGATTTCCTGAGAAAACTACAATGCATTGGTGATCTTCCAGAAAACACCATCCTAGCCACCATGGATGTAGAGGCTCTCTACACAAACATCCCACATGCAGATGGAATACAAGTTGTCAGGAACAGTATCCCTGATGATGCCACAGCACAACTGGTGCCTGAGCTCTGCGACTTTATCCTGACACACAACTATTTCAGATTTGGTGACAATATATACCTCCAGACCAGTGGCACTGCTGTGGGCACCCGCATGGCCCCACAATACGCCAAAATTTTTATGGCTGACCTGGAACAACGCTTCCTCAGCTCTCGTCCACTTAACTTCTCTACCTATGCTACATCGATGACATCTTCATCATCTGGACCCATGGGAAGGAGACTCTGGAAGAATTTCACCACGATTTCAACAACTTCCACCCCACCATCAACCTCAGCATGGACCAGTCTACACGGGAGGTCCAGTTCCTGGACACCACGGTGCTAATAAGTGACAGTCACATAAACACCACCCTATACCGACTCAATCAACTCAGGATTAAACAAAGACTGTGATTGGCTAGCTAACTACAAAAGCAGCTTCTCCTCTCTTGGTATTCACACCTCCAGATCAGCTACTAGAAGTGGGCCTCATCCTCCCTGATTGGATCCACCTCGTCATCTCTCTAGCCCAGGGGTGGCCAACCAGTTAGAGACGAAGAGCCAAAATAGCTGTGGATATTTATATAGCCACATTATATATTTATTTTTATATATCTATATATAGATATGTACACAAAATGTAGTGATAAAAATGACAAGGCATTTTGGACAAAAACCAATAAAAAAGTCTCTAGTCACTTAAAAAATTCACAGCCAGTCCATAGATCTTCAGAGAACTTGACAGAGAACAATCAAATAAAAAAAAAAACACCTTTAAAAATACAGTAATATTCTCACACTAAAATACATGGTAGGCATGTTTTTGTTTTTTTTAAATTTAACACTACTGCCCTATTATGTCCTGTGAGTTTTTTTTTTTTTTTTTTTTTTTAAATTAAACTGAACTGAGAGGTAAACTAGCACAATTTGAAGTGCCTGTTTCACTCCAGCTTGTTGATCTCTGGTATAGTTTTCTAATTTTTTTTTTTAAACTTATGAAGATTATGAGTTTTTGTGGGGTTTTTTTAAGTTCTAAACATTCAGGTCTGTCCCAGACTGCATATATAAACGGTTCAAAATCAAGAAGGGAGAGAATCATCTCTCATAATAATTGCTTCAGCCTGGCAAACAATAGCCTTTGAATTTTCTTTAAAGGAACACAGTGTAAGCCAGGTACATGCTGATTCTTTTTTTGCCCTGGAATTTAAATATGACATCTGTGTTGGCTGCCTTATTCTGCATCCATGAAGACTTTGAGTTTAAGCTCCCCACTCTATCCCAATCCCCTTCCTCTCTCCCAGAGCCAGGTGCACCCCTCCCCACTCGAACCCAATCCTCCTCCTCCCCCAGAGCCAGGCCCCCCCCGACTTTCCCCTACCCCTCCGCTCTAATCCAATGCCTTGGACCCGGAGCCGCCGCCTGCACGTGCTTCTCCCTCCAGGCACTGGGGCACATCTGCAGAGCAGCCAGCTGTGAGCAGTCCTGGCATGCAGCTCAGAACAAGAGCTGCATTTCTTTAACCAAAGAGCTGCATGCAGCTCAAGAGCTGCAGGTTGGCCACCCCGGCTCCAGCCTGATTCTGGCCTGCATATTTATACCTGCCTCTGGAAATTTCCACTACATGCATCTGACGAAGTGGGTCTTTGCCCACGAAAGCTTATGCTCCAACACTTCGGTTAGTCTATAAGGTGCCACAGGCCTCCTCGCCGCTTTTGCAGATTCAGACTAACACAGCTACCCCTCTGAGACTTTGCCAGTCTAGGTGGTGGCTAAAGAGTTGAAATCACTAAGGGGATGTCTACACTACAGCACTAATTCGAACTAACTTAATTCGAATTAGTTAATTTGAACTAAGATCATTCGAACTAGTGCATCTAGACCTAAAAACTAATTCGAATTAGCGTTTTGCTAATTCAAACTAGCATGTCCACATTGCATGGACCCTGAACCGAAGCTAAGGCTGGCTGGAACCAGGACTTAGAGTGTGGAGCTGCTGCCTGAGGCTAGCCGAGGGCTGTGCTTAAAGGGACCCAACCCCCACCCCGGACAGACAGTTCTCAGGGTTCCCCGCTTGCTTGTCTACCGCGATGAGGGACAGCAAAGCAGTCCTGTCTTGGAGTGCCCTGAGTGCCCATGCTCGGCACATCACAGCACTCAGCCATCAGCCCGGCTGCACTTGCTGCAGGCTGCCATCGGGGGGGGGGTGTCAATCGGGGGGCTGTCAGGATCCAGGAGGCCCTGCAGGAGAGCTTCCATCCCGAGGAGCCCGCAGAGCCACCCCAGTCCTCCCCATCAGGGGCTTGTGCCCCATTCTTCCCTCACCTCCTTCCACTTACCCCTCCCTAGCCCCCCTTCCTGATGTAAAAAATAAAGGACACGTGTTCAAAAATAGAAACGCTCTTTATTTAACACAACTGAGGGTGGGGGGATTAACCTCTGGGGAGACTGGGAAAAGGAGGTGGGAGAGGGGAAGAGAGAGAGTGGGAGAGGGGAGGTGGAAACCTGGGAGGAGGGAGCTGGAAGGAGGAAGCCAGGGGAAGAAGGAGGAGGGGAAGTATAAAACTATGGTATGCCATATCTTCAGTATTGTGTAGAGATGTGGTCTCCTCACCTCAAAAAAGATATTTTGGCCTTGGAAAGGGTTCAGAAAAGGGCAACTACAATGATTAGGGGTTTGGAACAGGTCCCATATGAAGAGAAGCTAAAGAGACTGGGACTTTTCAGCTTAGAAAAGAGGAGACTGAGGGGGGATATGATAGAGGTATATAAAATCATGAGTGGTGGGGAGAGGGTGCATAAAGAAAAGTTCTTCATTAGTTCCCATAATAGAAGGACGAGAGGACACCAAATGAAATGAATGGGTAGCAGGCTTCAAACTAATAAAAGAAAGTTCTTCTTCACAAAGCAAATAGTCAACCTGTGAAACTCCTTGCCACAGGCGGCTGTGAAGGCTAGAACTATAACGGAGTTGAAAGAGAAGTTAGATAAAGTCATGGAGGTTGGGTCCATGGAGTGCTATTAGCCAGGGGGTAGGAATGGTGTCCCTGGCCTCTGTTTGTGGAAGGCTGGAGATGGATGGCACGAGACAAATGGCTTGGTCATTGTCTTCGGTCCATCCCCTCCAGGGTACCTGGTGTTGGCCGCTGTCGGCAGACAGGCTACTGGGCTAGATGGACCTTTGGTCTGACCCAGTATGGCTGTTCTTATGTTCTAAGCTCAGGGCTCAGGGTCGGGGGTCTCACTGGACCAACTTGATTTTCATGCATACCTGCTCCTGGGTTCGCATGTGGCCTTTGGTGGCCATGCTGGCAGCTATCCTGCCCTAGACGGCCGCATTCCTGTGCCTAGTGCAGAGGTCGTGGACGTTGGAGGTCTCCCCCCAAACCTTGATGAGGTCCACGATCTCCACACGAGATCAGGCGGGTGCCTGCCTCTTGCGGCCTCGGGCAGGCTCCTGGGAGCCGCCAGCCTGGTCCTGGGAAGAGGCGGAGGGCTGGGTGGTAGTGAGTGGCTGGCTCATCTTGTGCCATGTGCAGGGTCTGCTGGCTGGGTGCTGGCAGGCTTGCACCTGGCACGGGCACTGTAGCCAGACCGTGCCCTTTTAAGGGCTCTGGGGCCGGGAGGGGGGCAGAAGAGTTTCCCTGGCTTGGCCCAGAGTGGCCACCAGGGCAAGCTGGGAAGAGCTAGCCTCCAACTAGTTCGAATTAAATGGCTACACAGCCCTTAATTCGAACTACTTAATTCGAACTAGGTGTTAGTCCTCATAGAATGAGGTTTACCTAGTTCGAATTAAGTGCTCCGCTAGTTCGAATTAAGTTCGAACTAGCGGTTTGCATGTGTAGTGCCTATGAAAGTAATTTGAACTAACAGCTGTTAGTTCGAATTAACTTTGTAGTGTAAACATACCTTAAGAGCTGAAATCACTGGTTTGGCTGGGAGCCAGACCCATTGCAGGCAGCGAAGCAGCAGCGGCCAGCAGAGTGGCTGGTGGGAGCAGCGGCAGGTGAGGAGCGGCGACCAGTGGTGTGGCGCGGCTGGTAGGAGTGGTGGCAGGCGAGGAGCGGCAGCAGGCGACCAGCGGCACGGCGTGGCTGGTAGGAGCGGCATCAGGCGAGGAGTGGCAGCAGGCCACCAGCGGCGCAGCGCACCTGGTAGGAGCGGTGGCAGGTGACCAGTGGCGCGTCCGGTGGAGTGGGACGAGACAGCTGGTGGAACGGCTCACGTTAAAGACTGCAGCAGAACCCTATGGAGAGGTGGGGCCGTCGGCCTTGGACCACATAAGGTACCCCTATCTATTCCTCCGCCCCCATTTCTACCCAGGTTGGGAGGTAAAACCCTACAGGTGAACTTTTGGACTCTGGGTGGCACTGACCAGGGACAGACTTTTGGGGTGTCAGACTTTGGGACTTCGGGTGATTCTTGGCTGCAGAGTGGGGGGCTTAGCTCATGTTTGGGCTATGAACTCTGTGGTATTTTCCCAAATTAATGCTGTATGACTTCTCTCTCTGTTTCATTAAATATTTATTTCCTACACTCAGACTCTGTGCTTGCGAGTGGGGAAGCATTGCCTCTCAGAGGCACCCAGGGGTGTGTGAATTTCCTAGGTTACTAGGTGGAGGCTCGAGCCGGTTCTGTTTGAGATGGACCCCTAGATATTGAACCCAGCCCTGGTTGCTGCCAGGCCTACCCGGCAGAAGGGTTATACTTACAACCGGGGTTTTCATTTTATATAATTAACCAACCAATACCAATTAGTATTAACTCATTTGCTCATCTGGGAAATAGCTCTATTAACTAGTCAGCTGAGGAGGAGGTGAAAGTCTGCCTGGATTCCAACTGCAAGCAAGAGGAGGGAAGATATTACTTGTGGTGCTTCTGACTCAGCAGACTGCACAGAGTGGATGAACGAAGACTCTGGTCTAGACTACAGCTGTATGTCAACCTAAATCATACTGCATCAGTAATAGAAGTTACTTAACTGAAGTCAACATAGGTCGACTTAGTGTTGTCTATACTGTTGCCTGGATGACTCATGGTAGCACTTGGGAGATGTGTTTTTCCCCCCCCCCCCCCATCCCCCTCCTGCTATGCTATCACCACAATTTTAATTACTATCTGGAGTGCTCCTTCATGCCCCCTCCCTGTCCATCTGGGTCACCCTACCTACACCCCTTCTCCACGAGCACCAGTTGCCTATGCTGTACTGTGTCACTTACCTTATGCTTCTCTGGGAGCTGGAGTACAGAAGTCAAGGGGAGAGTGCTCTGCCATTAACTTAGCATGTCTTCATCAGACCTACTAAATCTACACTGCTACATTGATCCCAGAAATACAGATCTAGCTGTAAGTGATTCTCAGATAAATTCAATCTAAGCCAGGGCCAGGCAAAATATGGCCCATGAGACAGCTCTGGCCCCCCAAGCCATTGGATCTGGCCCACGTGTCAGGCTCCCTGCCTGTCCCATCACCATTTGGTGCTCAAAAAAGTTGGCTGTGGGGCCATGTGCCTCTATGAGTAGGGGTGTGGTGGGAGAGGGGAAAGAAGGGCTTCTCACACTGCCTCCACCCTCAGCAAAATCTTGCAGCTCCTATTGGCTGGTTTCTGGTCAATGGGTGCTGCCTATTTCCAGGACAGATAGCATGCGAAAGTACCCCTCCCCTTCCTCCCAGAATAACAGTGTTCAATTCAGAGTAGCAAACATGGCCACTGAAGCTGCTCTGAGTGGTGTGGAGGGTCATGGAAGGCAGGGACCCTGGCTAAGGAATCTGCTGGGCTGCTGGCTGGGAGCCTCCCAGGTAAGTGCCTCCCAGCCAGAGCCTGCCTCTGCCATCCCAACCCCTCCCTGCACCCCTTCATACATCCCTCCTACAAGTCATAACCTCCTCCCAGACCTTGTGCGCCAATCTCCTACTCCTGATCACAACCCAAATCCCTGCACCACCTCCACTAATATCATGGAAAAGTGCAGCCCTTGACAACTTACCAAATTCTTGGAGTGCCCCCCCATCTCCAAAATTATTGCCCACCCCTGGTTTAAGCTTTTGGAATTCTGAGTTGCTTCTTGCTGTGTTCCTGTACAAACTGACTTGTTTAGATTTAATTTGTTTCTTTTGTTTATGTGTACATGAAAATAACCCGTGTACGTTATGAAGTAGCCTTATGTAGCAGAAATTAAGCTATGAGTTTCTCAATTTTTAAATACAACTATATAAATAAGTTCATCCCTCTTATTCTTTTTGGACTTGCTTATGGAGAGGTAGACCCTGTGCAATGACTGAATTCTGGATCTCCATGTGCTTTTTCTATAAGATGCTTTGGAACACCAGGAGAGGGGCAATAAAGTAAACTCTAGCTCACTCAAAGGTGACAATAGTACTGGGAATTTATCCACAGGAGACTGTGGCTGTCAAACTCAGTTCCATGTGTGTGAACAGAGTGGGCCTTGCGCAACGTAAATCTGCCTACAACAATCAAGTTTAAAAAAAAAAAAAAAAACAGATTGCAAGAATTGCCATCTTCCCTCCTACTTAACGAAAATAAAAGTCTGGGTCTAATGTGGGGGCAGGGAGGGAGACCAGGGACCGCGTGCGTGGCCCTTGCCTACCACACATCATGCAGCAACCTGTGCACGTGCCATGCCATGCCACCCTTGGGCAGGTGGCTCCAGCTGCGTGACACCCAGGGGCTGTGGCCTGATAGGCACACGCATGTGTGAAGGGACCTGACACGCTCTTGACCCCGGGGCGGGACACAGCAGGACACCCTCCCTTCACACACCCCTTCTACACAGAGACAGGGGACATCTCCCCCCACCTCAGCTGCACTATACACGGCACAGAGGCATGGGTGCGGTCTCGGGGCACCTCCCACTCCCAGGGACAGCTGGACATTCCGACTATGGCCTCTGTGCAAGCACAATGGCTCTGACAGTGCAGGGCACAGTCATCCTCACCTCGCGGGGGGGGGCTGGGCTTCACCCACTATGTCCCCAGGGAGAACTGACCACTTCTCTTTTCTTCACAGCCACACCAGCCGCACATGCAGGGTGCACCACCCTGCCCGGGACATGCTCCCGCACCCGAGGGCTCCGCAGGACCACTGCAACGCTGCAGGGGTACCACGAGCAGCACCTGGCGGCCCTGCGAGACCAGACCCACATCATGGAGCAGCAGGTGCAGGAAGAACGGGAGTTCCAGCGGGAGCTGCTTGCCCAAGGTCGTGCCATCTGTGCCCATCTGCAGACCCTGGTGCAGAGCGTGCTGCCTCATGCCGCTCCGCGCCTGCTGCCCCCCCAGCTACCGCTCCTCCTCCCACTCTTCTCCCCCTCCTGCCTCTCCCTCCTCAATCTCCACACCCCCCACCTCAACCTCCACCCCATCCCCCCGGGGACGCCGAAGCCCCCGCACCCGCCGTGCTGGGAGACATGTGGCCCAGTGAGACCCCCACCCCTGAGCTCTGAGCTTCACCTCCCCCTTCTTCCCCTTGCTTCCCCCTTCTAGCTCCCTCCTCCCAGTTTTCCCCCTCCCCTCTCCCACCCTCTCTCTTGCCCTCTCCCACCTCCTTTCCCCAGTCTCCCCAGAGGTTCATCTCCCCCCAGTTTTGTTAAATAAAGAGAGTTTTTATTTTTGAAGAGATGTGTATTTTATTTGACATCAGGAAGGGGGCTTAGGGAGGGGTAAGTGGAAGGACATGAAGGAGGAATGAGGCACAAGCCCCCAGTGGGGCAGACCACGGAGACTGTTAGTGCTCCTCGGGGCGGACGCTCTCCCACAGGGCCCTCTGGATACTGACAGCCCCCGATGGACCTCCCGGATGGCAGCCTGCAGAAAGTGCAGCCAGGCTGATGGCAACGACCCCACGAGATGCACCAGAGTGCCCAGGGGCAGCTCTGTCTTCATGCTGCAGAGTGGTAGGGTGTCCTGAGCGAGGGCAACCAGAGCACTCTGAGACTCAAATGCTTTGCTGTCCCTCATCGAGGTAGACAAGCAAGCAGAGACACCTGAGAACTGGCTGTCCGGGGTGCGGGGGGTAGGGTCCCTTTAAGCACGGACCTCAGATAGCCGCAGGCAGCAGCACCACACAGGAGGTCCTGACCTGGTGCCCTGCCGGCATTGGTTCCGGCCATCCTTAACTCCGATTCAGAGTCCATTCAGTGTGGATGCGCTATTTCGAAATAGCAAAATGCATTTTCTGTGTAGATGCGTTAATTTGAGTTAACTTAATTCGAAATAGTTAATTTGAATTAAGCTAACTCAAATTAACTCTGTAGTGTAGACATACCCTAAATGAAGACGTTAGCTGAAGCTTTGATTCTTTTGCCTCCATGGAAAATGGGGAGAAATGCAACTGCTGGCTTTTCCTTCCATCTGAGTGAAAAGGTTATTTCCAGCTTATTAAGACTTGACTGTTGTCCATTCAAAACAATGAACTTCTAGTGCATGACCAGAGTGAGTTTAATAAAGTATGATAAGTTTATTAATTTAAGGTCATTTATTCATGCTGACATAAAATGTAAAGTAACTCCATTGCAGCCTATGCAGACACACAATTTGGAGTACCTGCATTGACAGCAATGCTGGCAGCGGAGGCGGGTGTATCCAGCAAACCCTTCCTAGTGTAGACAAGGTCTTAGGCTGTAAACTGGTGGTGGGCAACATATGGCCTGTGAGCTGCATGTGCCCACCAGGGTTTCACCTGTGGCGCACCCCCTCTGCCCACTGGGGCACTGGTGCTCTGCACTTTCTACTCCTTCGCCTTCCTCCCAGCACTTTCGGAGCACCACGATACGCCTGCCGTCCTGGTTCCTCCTCCCTCTCAGAGCTTGAGTGCTGCAAATTAGCTGTTCATGGGTATTCAAGCTCTGGAAGGAGGGGAAGAAGCAGGGATGGAGTATGAATCAGGTGATTCATGTTGCTCTGAAAGTGCTAGGAGGAGGAAGGAAGCAGAGGAGCAGGAAGCATGGGCTTCAGGGCCCCAGTGCACAAGAGATGCATGGGGGAGAGGGGCAGACAGGGGCTGCATGGGTGAGAGATGGAACCCCAGTGGGCGGCAGGTTGCCCAGCACTGGCAATCATGTAGCCCAGTGAGATGAAGGAGGGCCACCCAAGTGGCCCACTCACTAGTTTTGATGGCCATCGCTGCTATAAACTGTTTAAGGCAGGAACTGTCTTCTTCCCGCCCATGGCACAATAGAATCTCATTCTTTTCTGACTGTGGGGTTTAAAAGGGAGGAGTCCTCAAGCAGATAGTGCTTATATTGACATGCTGCAAGTTGTGCCATGTCCTTTCATTTAAGAGATGAAAGGCTAAGGTTACAGCAGTTCAATGTACCTGAGGTGACTATCTTTTATCCAGGCTGTAACACAGGCCAAGAGCCTCAACGATATTTAGAGGTATTTGAAATAATGGCAGTTAGGAGCCTAAATACCTTTTGAGGGTCTGGGCTAGATTGACAGGATTCTTCCCTTAGCCAGTTAGCAGGTATCAATATGTAGCTCCCTGCCAGGCCCTAACTACTGCAAACTCTCTGAGGCAGTTACCATGGTAGATCATATCTTCTGCATAAAGCAAACAAATCTTTAGAACAGGAGTCTCCAACTCCCAACCTGTGGCCCAAGCACTTCCCCCAATCCAGCCTGCAAAATGTTTTGAAAGTTATTTAATCAGGCCCGTCCAGCTGCTGGCCCGGGAGTGGAGGATGGGCAGGCATGTGGCATCCAGTCCCCTAGTAATCACAGTTAGGGTTGCCAGGTGTCCAGTTTTTGCTGGACTGTCGGTTATTCGGGTCCCCTGTCCGGTAAAAAAAAACCAGAAAATACCGGACATGTGAAATGTCCGGTATTTCCTGTTTACCTTGGATGGAAGCCCAGCGGGGACAAGTTTCCCCTGCTGCGTCTGGCAGGGGCAGGGGAGTGAAGAGCACAGCAGAGGAGCAGCAAAGTGGAGCGGAGGCAGGAGAGGGCATTTGCTGGGCGCCATGCTAGGGAGGCACCAGGCTGGGGTGGGAGCGGAGTGCACATTGCTCTGGCCCATGTGACCCATTGAGCAGAGACCCGGGAGCTGGCCACGTGATGCTTCCCTTTACACACTGCGAGCCGAGGCAGCCGGGCCGGGCGGCAGGAGCGGCGACTTTAAAAGTAAGATTTCCTTACCCGGCTGTCCTGTTCCTCTGGTGCCTGGCTCTGCGGGGTGGAGGGGAGGGATTTGGTTGGAGTGGGGCACTCCTGGTGCTGGGGATACCTGGCTTAGGGGGCGGGGTGAATGCATTGGGATGGGGGATGCTGTGGAGGGGGGCTGGCTCTGAAGCAGGGGTGAGTGCATTGGGATGGGGGGCACTGTGGGGAGCCTGGCTCTGAGGAAGGGGTGAGTGCATTGGGATGGGGGGACTGGCTCAGGGGGAGGGGTGGGTGCATTGTGGGTTAGTGTGGGGCCCCAAATTGGAGGGAGTGGTGTAAAATGCGGTACAAGGTCTCTTCCCCCCCACCGGGTGTTTTTGGGGGTTTTTTGCTCAACAACTTTGATCTTGTGCAGCCAGTGGGGCAGAGCTGGAACCAGGCCATCTTTGCTTCTGCACTATTGCTGGTGGTGCTGCTTTTTCAGCTAAGTGCCTGACCAGCAGCCTCTGTTCTCCAGCCACCCAGTGTGAAGGTAGTGCAGAAGTAAGGGTGGCAGTATTGTGATCCCCCTTCCCACAATAGCCTGGCAGTCTCTTTTGGGTCAGGATCTTCTGTAAAATTTTACCATACATTCTTTTAGTGTAGAAGATGGTCTTTTGTGTACCTTTACTTGATTTCAGAGGGGAGATCAGATTTCATCCATGACGAGTTTTTCATGGCTATGAATTTGGTAAGGCCGTACATATAAGTAATTTTAATGTAAACTATGTTCAATGCAGAACTACTAGGAACCAGGACTTAAATGTCCACTCAGGGGACTTATAAGGAATTGTTTAATGGAGGTGGCCTTTCGATATTACAGAAGAACAGCATTTACTCAATGGCTGTGTCTACATTGGCAAGATTAAAAACTTGCCGCCTGTCTACACTGGCCGCGAGTTCTTGCGCAAGAACACTGACGTTCTAATGTAAGAAATCAGTGCTTCTTGTGCAAGAACTATGACTCTCCCGCCCAGGAATAAGCCCTCTTGCGCAAGTGTTCTTGCGCAAGAGGTCAGTGTAGACAGGTAACATGAATTTCTTGCGCAAGAAAGCCCGATGGCTAAAATGGCCATCTGAGCTTTCTTGCGCAAGAGAGCGTCTACACTGGCACGGATGCTTTTGCGCAAAAGCACGTGCCAATGTAGACGCTCTCTTGCGCAAATACTTTAACGCAAAAACTCTTGCATTAAAAGTATTTGCGCAAAATCATGCCAATGTAGACACAGCCAATATGTTTAGGAATTGAGAGAGTTTCAAAACAATGTGCATCACAAAGGTGATAGCTTGCAGAAGTTTCAGTAATGACAGACTTAGCAGTAAGTCTTATTAGTTACAAAGTCTCAAGCTATGTCTACACTGCAGGCTTTTTGCACAAGAACGGCTGTTCTTGAGCAAAAACTTGCGGAGCATCTACACTGCACGTGCGTTCTTGCACGAGTAAATTTACAGTAGAGCGTCTGAACAGAGGGCTTCTTGCGCAAGAGCTCTGATGCTCCGTACGAGGAAGAAGCCTACTTGCTCAAGAAGGCAGTGTGGACAGGCAGCAAGAGTTTTTGCGCAAGAACTGACCTCCCAGAAAAAAACGCAGATGGCTGCTTGGACACTCCATACCTGCACTCAAGGTCGCTACTTCCTGCTTGCTGGACCCCCCGTTAAGGCACACGCACCCTGCAGACGCCGCATGGCAGCAGCAGCACACACACAGCAGTTCCACCATGTGACTCTGCCTGCTGCACCCGGGAGCCCTAGGGAGATGTCTTCCCTGGAGCCACCTCGTGAGCCTGCACACCATCCCAGCAACCACCCCAAGGCTCCCAGAAGCCATGGAGGGGCAGCAAGCGCAGAGCCCCATGCTGGTCAGGGGCAGAGGTCGAGGCTGTCCTGGACCTGTGGGGGCAAGAGGAAGCCCTCCATGACTCTGGTCCCATCACCGCAATGTGGACATCTTTGGCTGCATGGCCCAGATGCTGGCAGACCAGAGACATCCGGCCCGGACCCTGCAACAGGTCTGGGCCAAGGTCAAGGAGCTGTGCCTGGGCTGCATCAGGGCCACCGAGGGGGAAGGAGCCAGGAGCCGACACCTGCCCCCACTACGACCGCTTGCACGCCATCCTGGGAGAGACGGTGGTCCAAGGGCCGTTGGTGGCCGTCGACACCGGACTGCGCACCCCGGTGGTCAGGCCGCCTGACCTGGAGGAGGAGGGTGACCTGACCACCGGCTCCGAGGATGATGAAGCCCTCCCCATCACCCTCCACCTTGAGCCAGTGCCCAGCGGCTGGGACATCTCCTGGGCCTCGTCTGAGGCCAGTGATGGATCCTCCAGTGAGTTTTGTGCTTCTCACTCGCCATGTGCCACAGTCAGGCAGTTCTGCTGCATGGCGTGCAGCTAGTACGCAGCACGTGCAACCTCGTGCAGCCTGACTGTGGCACGTGGATGCGGCAGGCAGCTTCAGGGCACGCCTGGGACCCTACTGCTCACACACATCCTGCCCAGGAGAGTGAGGGGGGATGCCAGCTGGAAGCAGCCAGGCCCCAAGGGCGCAGGCTACACCCCACACATCCCGAAGGGTGCCGCACACAGACAGCATGCAGCCATGCCTGCCCGTGCAACACAGCAGCTGCTCCTGGGATAAGCACAGCGAGCCAGCCCTGTGAGCGCGGCCCCCACGGAGCCCCTTGGCTGCTCCCGGCCCCTCTGCTGCCCCCGAGGCAAGCCCTCCACTGCGGCCACACACTTCCCTGGGCTACTTGTCCGAGGGCTGGGGGGAGGGGGAGCAGGGAAGCAGCCAGCCCAGGCCTCTGGGCCACTGAGTCTTGCTGCAGGGACAGTACACTCCCCAGTAGCCATGGCTGCATCTCCAAGGAAATCAATTGACAGTAGTCGGAGAACCCAGACCTTGTCTGCCACACTTGCTCCCATGCAATGTGGGGATGTGTACTCAAACATGACTACAGCATCAATGGTGTGTGCTCAGACAGTGACAAGAGTAGAAGCCATGTGCTCTACCTTGGGGAGGGAGTGTGCACAGTGCAGGCAGACGGACACAGCATGCCAAGTGGCTATGACACAGACAAAAGGGATCGTCATTCACAGTGATGTCTCCCAAGGGTTACAATCCATGGAGGATCACTTCGCTCCCAGGATTTTGAGCTAGTCTATGTGAACACACACACAAGGGATCAATTGGGACCAAGCCACAGTTGTGTGGTGTCATGTGAGGCTCAGGGAGGAGGGCACGGGGCTCAGGGACACTGGGCAGGGCTGACTGACTGCCTCGCTGTTTTCTGTGTTCTCTGCAGTGGGACCAGCTGGGAGCGAGGAACCCTCCAGCCCTGCAGTGGCGGCACTGATGACCCAGGCACCAGTCCGGCAGGCCAGGCAGCGGGACCAGCTCCTCTGGCATCACATCCAGGCTGTGGAGCGGATGGATGATGCGGTCAGCAGCAAGCTGCGGGCTGACATGGAGTGGCGGCACCAGGCATGGGGCCAGTTCCTCCAGTGCTGTGACTGCATGTGCGACACCATCTCCACCCTCATGTCGCACATTGGCCATGCCATGCACTACGGCATGGCCTTGCCCCACCCTCCTGTGCCCATGCCCCCTCCTGCCACCCCTCCTGCTGTGGCCATTTCGCCCCCGCACCCCCGCTTCACCCTGTCCTGCCCACCTCCCCATCCTGCCTGCCGCAACCCGGGCTGAAGGGCGCCAAAGCCTCCGCACCCATGGATGCACTGGGAGGAGCTACCCCTTCCAGCAATAACTCTCCTTCCCAGTTCAGAGCCCCCTCCCACTGCCCACTCTTCTTCCCTATGTAAATAAAATACGGTTTATTCTTGGTTAAACAAAAAACAGTTGTGTTTATTGGAAGGGGGGAGGAAAGGGTTGGGGATGGGAGGGAGATGTGGATGCCAGACAGAAGCGACCTACTGTGGGGTCTGGGAGAACATCTCTTTGAGGGCCTCTCGGATGTGCACCCCATCGTGGTGTGCCTGCCGGATGGCAGCTGTCCGGGGCTGCTCGAACGCCCGGCCCTCGCCTGCTATCCACCCCAGGAGGACTGGTTGACTGTAGCCCCGGGGGGCGGGGGCGTGCACTAGGGGGGGTTGGACAGCCTCAGACAGGGGTACATTCACACCCCCAGACAACCCCTTTTCCCCTTCTTGGCTACCTGCTGCCCATCTGGGAGCCACTGCAGCTGAGCTCCTCAGCAGGCTGGCTTCTTGGTGCCGGATTGCAGCACCTGGGGTCAAAAGCTTACTTTCACCTCGGGTCTCAAGAGAAAAATAGAGGACATAAAGGCATCCTGTTTCATAGCAATAGAGGACAGAGTAGCAAAAAACAGGATTGTCCTCTACACAGAAGGACGAATGCTCACCCTATGTTTGCTCCTTGTTTTGAGAATATGAACTTCTGGTTAGAAAATAGGCCTATTGTGCTTTCTGTCTGGTGACCAGGCACTTGTTGCTCTTCTTGAGAAGTGAGTTGGTGGCAAGGAAGTAGCTGTTGTTTTTGGCTAAAACCTGATGGATTGAATCACCTATTTAAATTTCTGCTGTAGATTTCAGAGAGACGCTTGTAGAGCAGGTTTTCCTGACTAGTGTCTCAAACAATACACCATGTCACTTCTGGTTACTTAGGTTAAATGCTCCAACAGTCTTAAGCAATAAAAGCAACTCATAAGCACTTTTAACTACAATAATCTGTTTGATCTTGCCCCATATGCCTCAAGGTGCATTTAGTGAAGCAGCTGACTCATTGTTAAAGTGGGGTGAATAGTGCAAAACATTTTCCACAACTACCTGCTTGCATTTTTTAAAAGAACTGGTTTCAATCCATTCATCTGAAGAAGTGGGTTGTGCCCACAAAAGCTCATGATACCCTTTACATTTTTTTTGTTAGTCTCTAAGGTGCTGCAGAACTATTCATTGTTTAAGTTTTTGCTCTGCTCCTGGTTATTCTGCAGGAGCAAAAAGAGGCACACCTCTAGAGGAGAATATACAACCTCATCCCACCCAGACCATGAAAAAACCCTAAATTTAAGAAAAACAGGGCCTTTAATACTCAAACCATTATTGTTAGTCATACCATTTTCCCTCTTATATAGTCATGCTGAGCAAAAACATCCTTGTACACTACAATGTCCTTGGACAAGGATTTCAATATGTATGCTAAAATATGCTACCTTGTCTGCGACTTGACCAAAAGTCATAAGTATATTCTGTGTTTACCAGGGACTGGAGCAATAAAAGTGGAGATGAAAACCAGACACTATTAAGGTGATTGATTTACATTGATCCTACTCTAGCAATCATCCTTAGTTTGGTCTAGGAGGCACAGAACTTTTGAGTTTTAATGTAGAGTTAATGTTTTAAATTTAAACTCAATGTCAACCAAACTAATATATCCTATTCCCTATCTTCCTTCAGCTCTTCTCCTTTGAAAATAGGCAGCCATGGACTATAGCAGGCTGTGATGCCTTGAGTATTCTCTAGAATCTTTATGTACATGCAGCAACATGATATCCTAGAACAAATATTTTAAATATTCATACAATCTGTAAGTGCTGAGACAAATGACAACACCCAGTAACTAATACAAAGGCTGAGTAAAAGAGCGGTGATGTGACTCTCCCCCCGCCCCTCCCTGAGTCACAGTAATTCTGTACCCATTCCCATCACAAACATGTCCAGTGATTTCCATTGAAATATTGCACAGAGTGGCATTTAAGTATGCAGATGTCCAGTGATTTCCATTGAAGTATTGCACAGAGTGGCATTTAAGTATGCAGAGGTCTGCTTGGGCCTAATTTTTAACCCTGAACAGGACCCAAGAACATCTGACCTGACCCCTGGAGGGTCAAACACCTGACTCTTCCCCTGAATTTGAGCCAGTGCTGCTCGTCTGCAGGGTTGGCATGGCAAGGGCTGCATGCCCTGCTCCTGCCATGCCCTGTGATGTGGTGTGTGCTGCACAGTGCATGCCTCTGCATGTTAACTCTGCAGCACTTATGCTGCAGCAAGTGGCAGTAGCTGTCAGACCAACCTCATTGACAGGGAAAAGGTATCAGCGGTGACTTGACCCCAAGACGGGATTGTGTTGCAGGGTTCCGCAATGGCTGTCAGACCATAGCCTGCATTCAGATCCTTATGAATGGTTTAAGACTGGGCATTTAATAAATATTGTAAAAAGTAAAACTCAAACTCAGCTATGAATCCCCTAGTCCCTGTTGGCAATACCGTGTTATGCCTCACATCTGTCTGAACATCCTATCAGAGAAGGGGCACCATATGTTCAAGCCTGGCCAGGTCACAGATTTACATCCAAAATATTTTCCTCAATCATTAAAATAAGTCTATAAACAATGAATACTGACCTCACCCCAAATGCAGTGTTCCACATTAGAATATTGCATTGTTAAAGAGAAGGGGCTTGTCTGATAAAGAGACTCTATTATTATTTGTATTCTAGTCAGGGGAGCTATTTGTGGGGTAGGAGCGCTGGGGAGACAACAGGGGTTGCTTCTGGGAGTGGGGCGCGGGGCAGTGCCAGGGAACGAACACTCCCAGCCACCCGGGCACCCCAGTGATTCGCGGTTTGCTGTGTCTCTCTGCAGGTGGTCAAGGCCATCAACTGGGTGCTGCTCCGCAGGGTGGTCCTCCTCGCCAATCCGGACGCCATCATCCAGGGGTTTGGCGCCCTCGGCTTCCCCAACTGCGGGGGGGGGGGGCCATCGACGGGACGCACATCCCCATCCATGCCCCGGAACACCAGGCCTCCCAGTACATCAACTGCAAGGGGTACTTCTCCGTCCTCCTACAGGCCATGTCTGACCACCGGGGCCAGTTCACGGACATTAATGTGGGCTGGTCCGGCAAGGCACACGACGCCAGGGTGTTCTGCAACTCCTCCGTGTGCCAGAGGCTGCACGCCGGGACCTTCTTCCCCGACCACCACATCAGGGTCTGTCAGCCGATGGTCAGGGCAGTGAGTGGTGTGTGTGTATTATACACCCGAGACTTCAACTGCTAGGACTGGGGTCCCTTAGCAGCAGGCAACCTGGAAGAGGTTGACGGGCGCCCAAGAAGTTTTACATCTGTGTCTTTACTGCTAGGATCGGGATCCTTTCGCGGTGGGCAGCCAACAGGCCGACAGACGCCCCAGAGTTTACAGGGAGAGCGTATTACACCTCAGATTTTGACTGCTAGGATACACGATCCCTTCGCAGCGGGCAGCCTGGGGAGGCTGAGAGAGGCCCCAACGGATCTGTCCCCTGGAAGTGACATGATCCAATGCTCAAGCTCTCCCTATATCTGTCCCTTATGACCGGCTGGAGTTCTTTTTAAAATTGTGCTTGGTTCTGTTACAGCAACTGAAGGAGTCAGGTCACAGCTTAAACAGTTACTATTTTATTGTTACAGGGTAAACTTAGCTGTTAAATGCTACTACTGTGTTACAGATAACACAGCCACTACAGAGGACAGGATAGAAATTACACTAATAAGTCACTTACAGGTACCATGAAACCCTTTTGGTTCTCTGAGCTCTTATTAAATGCATGCAAAATAGACACCTAGCAGGCATATATTCTCACCCCTGCGTTCCAGACTTGGCATGGCCAGCGTCTTTCTCTCAATCCCGCGGGGTATGTCTACACTACCACCCTAGTTCGAACTAGGGTGGTTAATGTAGGCATTCGAAGTTGCAAATGAAGCCCGGGATTTAAATATCCCGGGCTTCATTTGCATCTTGCTGGGCGGGCGCCATTTTTAAATCTCCTTAGGTCAAACTCCGTGCCCGTGGCTACACGTGGCACGGAGTAGGTAGTTCGAATTAGGATCTCTAATTCGAACTACCGTTACTCCTCGTGGAACGCGGTGTACCAGTAGTTCGAATTAGAGGTCCTAATTCGAACTACCTACTCCGTGCCACGTGTAGCCGCGGGCACGGAGTTCGACCTAAGGGGATTTAAAAATGGCGCCCGCCCGGCAAGATGCAAATGAAGCCCGGGATATTTAAATCCCGGGCTTCATTTGCAACTTCGAATGCCTACATTATCCACCCTAGTTCGAACTAGGGTGGTAGTGTAGACATACCCTCAGGAAGAAGTAGGGTGAGGTTGGGCGTCCCACAGACCTCGGGAGACAATCAATACCTGCCAGCAGGTGTAGATGATTGGAGCTCAAATGGGGTGGGCTACTAAACCCCTCTTTATACCCCTTGGGTCACGTAGGCTTCTTCCTGGTCTCAAGTGGCCAATTAGGAAAAATGGCTTTGAATGCCAAGTTTCCCACGAAGGGTGCAAAGCATAATTCACACCTGGGAAAATGCAGACAATGGGCACCTCTGGTATGTGATGGGCGAAGATTCTTCTCCTGGGACAGTGCAGGCATGTCAATTACGGGTACTAGCCATCAGGGCAGCGGAGGCCCCGGGTCATCAGCTAGCCCATTTACTGTCTGGTTTCTGTCTATGGTAGAGTCAGGGACAGGCAGCACACCTGCGTTCCCAGGGCATCAAAGGATGACTGCCTTTCTCTTGCTCTCTGGGGGGGGGGGGGGGGGAGAACAAGATGGGATTCATGTCTGGGTACAGGGTCGGGGGTGTAGACATGCCCGTCTGCCTGATGGGGGATGCGGCCTACCCCCTACAGCCCTGGCTGATGAAGCCATACATAGGGCACCTCAACCCCTCCCGCCAGGCCTTCGATGCCAGGCTCACCAGGGCCCGCATTGTGGTCGAGGGGACCTTCGGATGACTGAAAGCCAGATTCCGGTGCCTCCTCACCCGCCTCAACCTCACCGAGCACAATATCCCTCCCGTGATGGCAGCATGTTGCATGCTGCACAATTTGTGCGAGCGGAAGTGGGAGGCTTTCCTGCCAGCCTGGATGGCTGAGGCTGAGCGCACGGCTGGCCACTACGCTCAGCCCCGCACCCCTGCCATCCGGGAGGCCCAGTGGGGGGCCGTCCAGATGCGGGAGACCTTCCTGGTGGAGGAGGAGGACTGAACTCTCCCTGCATGCTAGTGACTAAGGGAAAGGAGGGGAGGGTGGAAGAAGACATTGGGGCCTTCTTCCACCCTCCCCTCCTTTCCCTTTCCCCTCCCTAACCCCCCTTCCTAATGTTAAATAAAGACACCTGTTTTGAAAACAATTATCTCTTTTTATTGTACATAACTGGGATGGGGGGGAGAGGGGAATGAGGATGGGAGAGGGGAGGGGGAAACCTGGGAGGAGGGAGCTGGAAGGGGGAGGAAGGGGAGGAAGGGAAGGGAAAGCTCAGGGTTGGGGGTCCTGCTGGCTCTCCCGTCTCGTGGCACTGCGGGTGCGGGGGCGTCGGGGGGGAGTGGGTGTGGAGGGTGGGGCAGGAGGGACGGGGGTGTGGAGGAAGCGGGAAGGGGAGCAGGGGTGGGAGGAGGAGCAAGAGCTGGGGTGGCCGCAGGGGCAGGAGCAGGAGGAGGCAGGAACCTGTCCACCAGGGTCTGGAGGTGGCCTCTGAGGGCACGGCCCTGCTCCTCCAGCGCCTCCAAGCTCCGCTGCCACAGCCGCAGGTCCTCCCGGACCCAGTGGTCCTGGATGCGGAGCTGGTGCTCCAGTAGTCGCAGGTACCGCCGGTGGTAGTCCTCCAGGTTCCTGGTGCGCCTGCTGGCCCGGGTGCGGGTGGCTGTTGCAGGCGGGGTGGCGCGCCCTGCAGTCCCAGGTGCTGCGGCTGTGGTGAAACAAGAGCAGTGGTCAGTTCTCCCTGGGGACACAGTGGGTGAAACCCAGCCCCCCTGTGCAAGGCAAGGTCGGCGTGTGGGGAACGAGCCAGGGCCCCTGCATGACACCCAGCTGCTGCTCCATGGTGGGCAAGGCCCAGGCGCACGGTCCCTGGGCTCCCTTTCCTCCCAACCCCCCCGTACACATAAGGGGAGCATGATGGCACTCACATGTGGAGCCCTCCTCGGCCTCGGACGACACAGCCGATGTGCTCTGTGGGATGCCTCAGGGGTCCTGGGTTGGCTCCCTGCAGGCTCCTGGCTCTCGGCGTCCTCCTCTTCCTCCTCAGTGTCAGGGACGGGTCCCTCTGCCCCGGGGGGTCAATCACCACCCGGGGGGCATGGACTGCGTGAGCCCCCAGGATATGGTCCAGGGCCTCATAATGAGGGCATGCCTCCGGGTTGGCCCCTGGCTGGGAGGCCCTGGAGTAGGCCTGCCGCAGGTCCTTGATTTTGCAGCGGACCTGCTCCCGGGTCCACATGTGGCCTCTGGTGGCCAGGCTGGCAGCCATGCGGCTGTAGACGGCCGCGTTCCTGTGGCTAGTGCGGAGATTGTGGACGTTGGAGGCTTCCCCCCAAACCTCAATGAGGTCCACGATCTCCGCACTAGATCAGGCAGGCGCCCGCCTCTTGCGGCCTCGGGCAGGCTCCTGGGAGCCGCCAGCCTGGTCCTGGGAAGAGGCGGAGGGCTGGGTGGCAGCGGGTGGCTGGCTCATGCCGTCCCAGGTGCAAGGTCTGCTGGCTGGGTGCTGGCAGGCTTGCAGCTAGCACGAGCAGTGTAGCCAGACCGTACCCCTTTAAGGGCTCCAGGGCCGGGAGGGGGCAGAAGAGTTTCCCTGGTTTGGCCCAGAGTGGCCACCAGGGCAAGCTGGGAAGGGCTAGCCTCCAACTAGTTCGAATTAAGTGGCTACCCAGCCCTTAATTCAAACTACTGAATTCGAACTAGGCATTAGTCCTCCTAGAATGAGGTTTACCTAGTTCGAATTAAGCGCTCCGCTAGTTCGAATTAAGTTCGAACTAGCGGTTTGCACATGTAGCGCCTATGAAAGTTAATTCGAACTAACGGCTGTTAGTTCGAATTAACTTTGTAGTGTAGACATACCCTTAGTCACCCAATGAAATCAATAGGCAGCTGAATTAAACCAAAGAAGAAAAAAAAAAAGGATTTCTTCACAGTCAACCTGTAGAATTCTTTGCCAGAGGAAGCTGTGAAGGCCAAGACTAACAGGATTCAAATGGCTGGGCCCTGGGACAACTTCCCCCTTTGTCCCTCCCTGTCTGCAGGCCTGTGTGATGGGATGAATCACACAATGGTTGCCTATTGTGTTCATTCCTTCTGAAGCACCTGGCATTTGCTGCTGTCAGAAGATAGGATACTGGGCTAGATGGACCTTTGCTCAGATCCAGTCTCAGACCCAGTATGGATGATCTTAAGTTATATAGAACCCAGATATATCTGCCCTTTCTGTAACCCAGTAGAGCTCACTCTCCTCCCAGAGCTGAGGTAGAGACTATCTGAACTCCTGGAGTCTCTCTCTCCCTCTCCACAGAGTTAGTAACAAAGTACAAATATATATTAAAATTCTAAAATTAACAGTATACCCTGGGGCTGTGTCTACACTGGCGCGTTCTTGTGTGAAAACGGCTGCTCTTGCACAAAAACATGCCGCCTGTCTACACTGGCCGCGTGTTCTTGCGCAAGTAAACTGACATACTGTCAAAAATCAGGGCTTCTTGCATGAGAACTCTGATGCTCCCTCTCAGGAAGAAGCCCTCTTGTGCAAGAGCTCTTCCAGAAGAGGGCAGTGTAGACAGGCAACATGAATTTCTTGCGCAAGAAGCCCCTATGGTTAAAATGGCCATCAGAGCTTTCGTGTGCAAGAGAGCATCTACACTGCTATGGATGCTCTTGTGCAAAAGCACATCTCTTGTGCAAAAGCACATGCCAGCATAGACGCACTCTTGTGGAAGACTTTTTGCGCAAGAACTCTTCCACAAAAGAGTTCTTGCGCAAGAAGTGCCAGTGTAGATGTAGCCTAAGTGACTTGCCACAAGATGTCAGAACATGTTATGAGAGCTGAGTGTGTCTACTATTTGTCCTATATAGGCACTAGGTACATGGCTCTTATCAGCTATCTGCAACGTTATCTGCCAGAAAACTAGAGTTTTCAAGTGATTAAATAGCCCCTGGAATCATGGTTAAAATTGCATTCCCCCCCAAAGTTTGCACCCTTGAGCCTAGTAGCCCCAGTCATAGATCAGGATCTTGTTCTGGGAGGTCATCTACAAATGTAGAGCAAAAGGTATCCCTGTTCCCAAGAGCTCAGACTTTAAGTCAGTGATGTTACACCAGGACTATGTTTGGCCACTTGTGTCTTGGAGGAGTTCAAAGAGTAGCTCGGAAAATGCCAAATTCAACTACTCAAAGATGTGCTTATCCTTGTGTTATGTTTATGAAAATGGACCTGACAGTGGTGAGACAAGGAATAACCATAAACTCCCTAGAAATATCAGAAAAGTGAAAAAATTCCTCTGACAAAGAAGCTGAACAGAGAGACTGAAGCCACATTCACGCACATCTTATTCAAAATAGAACTGCACATATATTGTGGTGGTTGAGGGAAGGCAGCTGAGATCAGTGACAGTTGTCACGTATGAGTCATCCCTTTACAGGACAGGAGGAGTGAGCAACATGTTCCCAGCAATGTGCTTACTGGAGTAAAAAATTCAGTCATCTCAACCTATTTACATCAAACACACTCCTACTGTGGCTATGGCTTCTAAGGAAAATATAGCTGAATCCCTAGTGGCACTCTCAGATTCTCCTGTATTTTGCCATATTTGCAATGGTAACAAAAGTATCTGCATTCATGTTTAAATATCTATGGGACAGATTTTGCTCCTGCATAAATCCAGATTGAGAGCAGAAGCTGGCTCTACCCTTTTAAAATAAGAGACTTGTTACGCTTTACATTTAGCCAAGAATATTTAATAAAGTTTGAATTACTAGAAGGGAAAAGACTATGATTAGAGTACAGGCTCACTGGAAAACTTGTTCCTATTGTATCAGATTCATGCTGTGTCTAAATCTCACAAGAGTGGCCAGAAATCCAGATAGAACTAAGAATCACAGCAGAGACATAGGGCGTGACCATGCCAGCTGTACTCAGCATGTGAGTGGTGGAACTGGCTCCAGAAGGCAAGCTGCTTACATATCCACAAGCACCACTGTGAAGCAACAGCTGACAAATCTGTAGCTGCAGTTCAATCAACCAGCAATTACTCTGCCCCCATGGTCTCATGATGTCAGCTGAATTGCAAGACTTCTAGTATGTCTGATATGGGATGAGGCACTCGGATAATCCTAGAGCATGTTTGTCTTGTGTGTCATTAGCCCAAATGAAAATGTAGGATTCAATTTGCTTTTGACGCCTTGGGAAGTAGCGAAGAGGATGGTTTTCTACCACAATTGGCCTCTCCTTGCAGCTTCTGCAGAGTGCCTTGCATAGAAATATCCTCTGCCTGAGCGAACAGTGGATTTGCTGAAGATGGAGCTCCTTTAAATGTGACATTCAGCAGACACCTGGGAGGGACACAAGAAAACTACCGTAAGTTACTGAGCAGCTGGGAGTGGTTTTGTTTGTAAAAGTGCTGGCATGTGGCATTCCACAGTGCTTTTGGTTGTCAGGTCAGAGATTCCACTTTAGAGCACTCCTGTGTTTGGGACTACACGGTGCCTTAGGGCTCCTCACATAAGTTAACGCTTTTAGGATCAGGCCCTAAAAAAGCACAGTGTTGGAGCTCTTTCAGGCACTTCTGGCCCAACATTTTCTAAATAACTTTGCCTAAAAACTACTCTTTGTGGATGAAACCCTGACATTATTACTCTGCAAAACTTCCAGGTCAAGTTAAGGTAGTGGGATTTGATACTATGACTTTCTTTTAATTTTTTGTTAAAATTTAGACCAAATGTAAACTTTCTTTGAAGAAATATGGCTGCGACTTGCTACCTTGAACCACTGTCAGCAATGGAGTAAGCTGCTGGGCACCACTGCTGTTAGAGCAAGAGGCTCACTGGATGTGTACTGCCGGGCTCTGCTGCCAGTAGAGAGGGCAACCACTTGTATTCTTATCACTAGGTGCTACTGCTGCCAGAGAGAAGGTGGCACCTGGGACTGTTACTACTAGGCACTACCCCTGCCAGAGAAAGGGTGATGCCTCATACCCCACTGGCCCCTTAACAAACTGACTTCAGAGTTGCCCCCATTACCAAAACCATCCAGATACTGCCCTTGCCATCCATGAGAAAATAACCAACTCTTAGAAATTCATCCAAAGTGTAACATGACTATTTCTACTGTGTCTATAATGGGAATGAATTGGGCCCACTGATGAGACCACAGAGGTGTTTTTATGTTCTGTATTCTACTTACCCTGCAAGAGTCAGTCAAACAGTAAGGATCTTAGTGGTAAATCCTCTAGGGCCACAGTGTGCCTGGACCAAATGCATGTATCCCGGCCAATGGGATTGGAGGTAGAGGGCCTGTGTTCCCTGACGAGACTGGGATGCCAGTGGAACAGGGAGTCTGGGGAGCTGGGATGGAAGCAGCTCAGACCCATGGACAGAGCAGTGCACAGGGTTTAATGAAGTTCCACTTGTTCCCCTTAACTTGGACTCAGCCTCACTCTTTGCAAGTGAAACAGGGTGGTAGTGTCTGAGCTGTGAGTTCTCTGTAGCTGGCAGCGTGAGGCCTGATCTACCCACCCCCCCCCCTGGCCCAACACCCTGGAGTTTGAAGACCCAAACAAGGTGGAAGGAGGAGTTTGAGCTGTACACAGACCTAGTCAGGTGGAAGGAGACACCAACAGCATGAAAGTAAAACTTGTTTTACCTAACTCTGGATCAACACTGCCCTAAGCCTAGCAGCAATCCTGCAAGCCATGGGAACTATTGCTCCCCAAAGCAGAACAAAACTGTGGAGTGACACCAGTTTTTCACTAGAGACCCATTGGCAGAGGAGGGGCTAGACCCCTATGTTACAGCTTTGCACACAGTGGATGCTACATGCAATTTTTGGGCCTTGATAGACTCCCTGATTCCAGATAGTCTACAGCACTTAGGTCACTGCCTGTAGAAGCAGCTGCTCCAGGAAGGTGATCTGATGCTGGACAGATGCTTAAGTGTGGGGCATTCAGCAGAAGCCTTGAAAGTGGATGAAAGCCCTAGGAGGGCTAAAATCAAGTGTCTGGGACACTCCAATGTTCAGGAGAGGAGCAGCAGACATATGGGGGGTGGGAATCTCAGACTAGGGGTGCAGCATGGCCAAACAAGGGGAGAACCAGAGTATGTAAGGTAAGGCTCAAAGGACTAGAACACAGCTCTGTGGCACTTGGTACAGTTAATAATCCCACAGCGCTACCAGGAGGCCATAGAGGGACACAGCCAGGGAGCACTGTGGACAGTAGGGCACAACTGGAAGCACTGCCCGAGAGACCCAGAGTGATAGTACCTGCAGCCCTCTGCTTGCCCTAGCACCCTATTTAACCCCAGGAAATTGCCTGGGCAGCCACAGAGTCTTTGGTCTGGGGCAATGCCAAACTTCGCTTGGTCGCCTGATCCCTGGTGTCTGACTCCAGCTAGGATCTCATCCTAGCTCATGCTTATTGGACTCAGCTCTAATGATTTCTTTGCCCCCTGCTCACTGACTCCTGTCTCTGAGGTGCAGACCCCAGCCCAGCTGTGACAGCTAACCCTGACTACCTGTCTTCATCCCTTACAGAGTGTAACCTAACTGTGGCCGGCAGGGAACTGTGATTCACAGACATTGAGGATGTGATTTGTGAGCAGCCCAGGTGGGTGTTACTTCAGCAAGGCATTGTAAGGTGCCAAGGTTGCAGGAATGGGTGACACAGCTGCTCTCATTAGTCTGGGTTTTACACTTGTATATCGTACAAGGCAGTCAGAGACAGGCCAGCTCCAGTGGCTATGGAAGGGGTACAGCACTTCATAGGAATGATGGATTAATTTTCTGGCTGCAGGCAATGAACCCACGCATCAGTCCAAGAAGCAGGATGTTGAGTGGGACTGGACAGAAGATCCCCCACAGCTAGGGTTGCCAGGTGTTCGGTATTCACCCAGACAGTCTGGTATTTTCGCCTCCTGTCCAGTAAAAAAAAATTCAGAGAATACTGGACACCTAAAATGTCTGGTATTTTCTGATTTTTTCCCCAGCCAGGAGGTGAAAATGCTGGGCACCTGGCAACCCTACAAACACTCAGCACCTGGACTCCCCCCCCTCCCGAGACCTCCCCGGCTCCCAACACCCTCAGCCCCCCGACCCCATGCTTACAAGGCTGCCAGCACAAAATGGCTGCCAACCAAGGGGAAGTGCTCAACGCTCCCCTGTTCCTATCTCTGCACTCACTCTTAAAGGGGACATTCTGTTTTAATGCTGTTTTATTTTATTTTTTTGCTTAATAAGTCTTGGAGTCTTTTTTTTTTTTTTTTTTGGCTCAACAACTTTGGTCCCTCCCCCCCTTTTTTTTCCTTCAACAGAATTTTTTCCTGGTGTTTTTTTTTGGGGGGGTGTGGTATTTTTGTTTCAACCATCTGGCAACCCTACCCACAGCAAGCATTTGACATGCTGTAATAAATAACAGATGCCTCTGTCCTGAAGTACTAGCAACCAAGGGAGCTATTGATTTTCTACTATGTTGCATTTGAGACAGGGCCTTCCCTACAGGAGTGGGGGGAGCCCAGGAAAATCACATCTGTACTTCAGGATAAGCCACCCACTCACCTATTCCTGCCCCTGTTCCACACTTGCCTCACTCTACCCAGCCTCTGCTCCTTCTATGTGTAATGCCAACAGTCAGAGCCAAACCTGAGGTCTCTGGAACATGCTCCATGAGCCTCTACCACATGAGCTGAAAGCCAGCACACTCATTCTTTCTATAAGTGGTCTAAGTGCCACTACATGGGACAGTGAACCACACCCAGTAGGTGTGTGGGTTACACATGCCCTGCCCCCTCCCAGCCCCACTGTACCCCTTCCCCAAGCCCTCCCACCCAAGGGACATGACATGACCTGGGGGATTATCAAGGGGCCTGGCTCCAGAAGCAGGGGTTGCAACCCAGCTGGGAGATGCAAGAGCAGAGCTGGCTGGGACTGGGTTGCTCCACTTCCTATGACTCTCACCACTGATGGTGAGTGCGGGGAGGGCCCAGATCCTTCTGCCAGTGATAGTATCCCACCCCCCAATGACCCAGGTCACCCTGGGCTCTCCGGGGGGCCCCCAAAGCATAGGGCAGAGGAGGCTGTCCCAAACCATCTGATGGACAGGACGGCTTTGATCAGAGAAACAGTTGGGTGCAGCCCTTTTATGGGAGCAGCTGATTGCTTATGCTATCAAAGGCCTGTCACAGACTGAACAAGTTTACACCCCAAAAAAGAACTTCTTACTGCTGGAGTGCACATACAGTAATAGTACTATCAGGCTGCAAGCCCCTAGAGACAGACATAGTAAAGCTCTGTGACAGGCTGGATCACAGAAATCCCCTTGAGACTGTCACCTGTTGGGCTAATCACACTACTGAGCCTGTCTACCTGCCTTCCGGAGTGCCCCACCACCTAGACTGGCATGATTTTGCGCAAATACTTTTAATGGAAAAGTTTTTCCATTAAAAGTATTTGCGCAAGAGAGTGTCTATACTGGCATGTGCCTTTGCGCAAAAGATTTGCTTTTGTGCAAAAGCATCCGTGCCCAGTATAGATGCTCTCTTGCGCAAGAAAGCTCTGATGGCCATTTTAGCCATCGGGCTTTCTTGCGCAAGAGGGCTTATGCCTGAGCGGGAGCATCAGAGTATTTGCGCAAGAAGCACTGATTTTGTACATTACAAAGTCAGTGTTCTTGCGCAAATTCTCGCGGCCAGTGTAGACAGGCGGCAAGTTTTTGCGCAAAAGCGGCTGCTTTTGTGCAAAATCTTGCCAGTCTAGATGCATCCTAAGGGTACACACTATTTCAAAATAACTAGCGCTATTTCAAAATAACTTAGTCCGCATCTACACAGCAGGCAGTTATTTTGAAATAGTGTCAAAATACTGTCAAGCTGGAGGACTTCTTACTCCGACTCCTCTAACCCTCATTGTATGAGTAATAAGGCAAGTTGGAGGAAAAGAGCTCTATTTCGAAATAAGTGCTGTGTAGACGCTCCCTATTATGAAATAAGATACGCAGTTGATGTAGCTCAATTTGAGTAGCTTATTTTGAGTTAAGCCCAGCTGTGTAGATGCACCCTAAGAAAAATTGTTGCAAAGTATATTCCTCACCCTCATTTCAGGTAAAATCCTTTAAATCAGAGCTGATCTTTTCTCTGGCCTTGGTCTACCAGCTTTTTGTGTATCCCGTTAGGGTGGGAAGGCAGGTTTCAAAAGCCAGCTGAAGATGATCATTGATTGATTCCCATTCCTTAAATAGAATTTCCTCACAGCAGGAATTCTTTGTTTAATTCTCCCCATCCCAAGGGAAAAATACCCAAGTTGAGATGTATTACAGCACCAGATGGCATGGTCATGGGTCTTTGTAGGACCAACCACTGTTTGGGCATACAAGAAAAACAACTCTATTCACAGATCATTGCCTTGAGCATTGGGCCATTAAGTCCCTTAAGTCCCACTAATGCCTTTCACTAGAAATTCTAGATTAATAAGCAGGTTAACACTTCCTGTGTCTAACTTCACATACAAAATGATACAGGCACACAAATAGAATACACATATTCAAGGCACTCTTGTATGATAGGCTATTTGACCTGTTTTGCATCAATCATATTTAAGTTACACATATTGATTGTCAAAAACATATTTCCATAAAAATATAAGGGTGTAGCATCACAGACCCTTCTTGTACTTCCAAAGAATTTGCAGTGTGTACCAATGCATTTCACTGCTACCAGATCATAGTGGCACCAGTTAGGGAGGTCCAACAGGCAAAGTGCTCCCTCCCAGGTCTTTGTACTTTCTCAAATTTCCATGGGCTGCAGAGTTGGGAGAAGGGCATGGCCTGACTCCTTTTAAACAAGTGATCCCATACTAAATCAGTACAGCG
Source organism: Pelochelys cantorii (assembly GCA_032595735.1). Classification (NCBI taxonomy): domain Eukaryota; kingdom Metazoa; phylum Chordata; order Testudines; family Trionychidae; genus Pelochelys; species Pelochelys cantorii. The sequence goes on from CM064327.1 coordinate 51,380,148, forward strand.
TCTACTGGAACAGTCCAGTGCATTGTTTCAGCTGTATAGTCATTCACAACAGAGCTGAAATTGAACTGGGACTCCCCTCTATATAGAAATGGGCACCTGCCAAGAACTCAACTCCCGGTAGTACTGTTTTATGCACTGTGTGGGTAAAAGATAAGGGATTTTAGGTCCCTGAAAGAATGTGAGAGAATGAGTGGGGACCAGAACAGGAGTCCTGCTGGAGAGGAACCAGATTATACCCCCTCCAAGAACTATCTGAATTGGTACCACTGCCCTGGATGATTAATGGTGTTATCTGACACCATGAGTAGGACATATAGACCCAGACAGAACCATCCTGGAGGAGGGGGGGGTTTGGGGCAACCTTCCCCCCCCCTCAGTGCCCCAGGCATAGGGCCTCAGGGCAACTTCCCACTGCAGGCCCCGCTCCTGCTCGTCCCTCTGTCCATCTTACCCCACCCCTGGTCAACCCCTTCCCCCAAGCCCCACTCCTGCTCTGCCCCAGCCTGCTCCCTCTCCTGAGCAACATGAGCCAGGGGATTATGGGGGCCTGGTGTGGGGCAGCAGCAGGGATGGGGGAAATCTCACACATTCAACTTGACATTCAGATTAATTGAATGAGCTCCATTGCTTTATGACTGCTCTTGCTTGCACATGTTGGGCATGACCTCACATCATGGGGCCAATGGGAGTTCTGCCATTGACTCCGATGGGGGAAAGATTGAGCAGTTAGACCTATTCTCCTGGCATTGCCGTCAGTGGTGAGTTTGACTTATGTAAAGACACAAATGGGGCCACTGTGGGACAATTTCACCAGAGTTCAGCATCCAGCATGATGAACTGCACTGAAATGGTGGCTGTTTATTTAGGTGCCTGAATGGCAGCTGAACAATTCTAAAAATCTGGCTCTAACAACATAACTCCTGTTAACATTAGTGGGCATTTCACAGATGTATTTGAGGTCATGAGGGCTTTTTTTTTTTTTTTTTTTGGCATGGCAGGAAACAAGAATTTCAAGTTTGTTACACTCCGGCACAAGTGTGAGAGGAGAGGTTTGAAATTAGGGTCAATCGTCTTTACTGAGGGGACTGAGTCTCACACACCTTGTGTGTCCAGTCCCTTGCTCTCAAGAGATCATGATAAAACAAAATGGGAAGAAAAAAATGGGCACATCTGAGGAGACATGGGCATATGAGGCATTTAGCTATGGTGTAAGTGGGCAGCATAGTCCCAGAGTCCTGAAGTATATGCTGGCATATCTATTTCCATTCCCTGTTCTCCAGTGCCTCATCTAGCTATTGTTATTTCCACTTTATTTAGTAATTGGGTTGGAGGGACCTCACCAGAGTTCACTTGTCTGCCATTGCTACTGCTGCCACCATCTTCTGAAGAACCACATGTGCATCACTTTCCACTGAATTCTCAGAGGAGGGGACTTTGCAGAGTCCTTGCCCCTAGAGATGCTTTATGGCAAAGAGTGTAGAAATCCCTTTTTCTCACTCAGTTCAGGCCAAGTCCTAACCATGTCTTAGTTTCTGTAGTTATGTTGACTCCTATAGTCTGATTTTAGGAATGCAGGGTAGAAAGTTTATGCAAATGAAGCTCTGTAGCTGTATTTTCTCTTGTTCACCAATAGATGGCAAAGAGAGTTCTTTTGCATGTGGAGCTTCTGTCCAGCTGGTGTTCTGGGTAAATTGCTTATACAGATGAAACATTTCTATGGTCATTCTTCTCCTGTTCACTGACAGATGGGAAAAGAGAGCTTCTTACCCTCTAAAACTTCAAGCCACAGGGTTTACACATGTGAAATATTTTGAAAGTGAAAACACTGAGCTTTGAAAAAATAAATAAATATGAGATATAGGACATTAGAATGTAGGTATGGTAAGACCTTTTATTGGACCAGCTTCTGCTGGTCAGAGAGACAAGCTTTCAAATCACAGTTGGTCCTATAAAAGATAATACCTCCTCCCTTGCGTCTCATATCCTGGGACTGACACAGCTACAGCTACACTGCATACATAAAACATAGGTAGGACATCTCACCATCTGTCACCACTGCTATATTTGTAATTCTGAGTAAGCCTTTAAAAACTGAGAAACACTGAGAAAGCAAGAAATGTATGAGTGGTGAATAACAACATTTTTATTAAAAAAAAAATTCTGACACAAATGCACCATGTGTCGGCCAAGTATTATATCATGCAGAGATGTAAATTGGCAATCAGGCTTGGAAATGAAATACAAATCTAACTATCATCAACATGGGAAGCATATGCAAGCCTTTGTCACCTTATAGACTCAGCAGTAGGTTTTCTTTAACATTCTGCTTTAATCCCAACAAGGAGCTTTGAGGGGAACCACAGATGAAGCAAATCCTTCTGGCGCAGCATGTCAGATGAATCAAACAAATTTAATAAACATGAATGGATAACAAGGTCCTGAAAACCAAAGATCAAGGAAAACCTTGGCACAACATCATGATCAATAATATAAGAGCAGCTAATTAATCAAAAAGCATTAAAACCAATGACAAACCATGGGAACAACTGTTGATTACCAATAATGAAGTCATTTAAAAATGTTACAGGTATTTGCTGTGAAGCAGTATTCTCTCCTGGAGAATTTGAGACTGTCACAGCAAGCACCTTTATAATGCTTTTGGCATGTGGATTCTGCTAATACATCACTATCAAGTACTGCCATGGAATTCTGGTAAAAGCAATAACACAGCATTGATGTGTGCTAGGGTCAAGGTTCATCTCATGCAGTTGTTACATTGCACCATGAATGACTCAACCACTTTGAAATATGCTGACACCAATGTTTAGTTTATTCCTACTTGTTTCTTCCTTCCTTCATTCTAAAGCCCTGGTTTATATTCTCCAATTGAGTTATTGTCTCCAGGTCACTTTTTGGTGAAAATTTGAGAGAATCTTTCTGTTCCTGGATTTGTCTTGTCGTTTAGTGAATGAATGGAATATTAATGGATGCTATGTAACAGTAACTAAATAATTCAGCCTTCTTCTAAGAAATTTGAATTCTGCAGTCGTTTGCCAAAGAAGGAAAGTCCTTGAATGGAATTCAAAACGTGAGCTAGCAACACCCTAGAAAAATGCATCAAGGCAGTTGATTGTGTGATAGAATTAACTATTTGCCTTTAGCACAGTAAAGGTATGTCTACACTTGCACTTGATCAATACAAATTTTGTTGTTCATGGGTGCTTGAACCCTACCACGAATGAAAAATTTTGTTGCAGGAAGTGAAAGTTTGAACACTGCTTTGTCAGCAGGAGCATTCTTCTGCTGACAAAACAAATTCCCCCTCATAGAGTAAGGATGTTAAATAAAGATTGGAAATTCTTCTATTGACTGCTCAACTAGTTGATGGGCACGTCCGCATTCCTCCTTTGAAATGTACAGGAGTCCCCACTGGGACTCTTGTGCATTTCAAAGCGGAAGCACCCGCATGGAGCCCAGAGTCAGCAGGACTTCCTACTAGCTCTGGGCTGCACACTGCATGCCAGCTTTGAAATGTACAAGAGTCCTTAGTGGGGGCTCTTGTGCATTTCAAAGCAGAAGTGCCCGCACGGAGCCTGGGGTCAGTGGGGGACTCAGAGTCCCCCACTAACCCCAAACTCCATGCGGCACTGCCGCTTTGAAATGCCACATGGAGCGGAGGTCAGCTGGGGACTCCCCAGAGGACCCCGGGCTCCCTGCGGCATTTCCCTGAAACCTGGAATCAGCTGGGTACTCCCCAGCTGACTCTGGGTTCCGCAGAAATGCTGCAGGGACCCCAGGGTCTGCTGGGAGTCCCCAGCTGAACCCAGGCACCACGCAGTGCTGCCACTTTGAAACACTGCAATGGCGTTTCAATGGGGGCAATGCCGCACAGCTAATCCTGGGCTCTGTGCGTGCTGCCCCTTTGAAACGCCACCACAGCATTTCAGAGGGGCAGCACCCCATGGAGCCCAGAGTTAGCTTCATGTGGGTGGCCCCTTTGAGATGCCGACGCAGCGTTTCAAAGGGGCAGCGCCGCACAGAGCCTGGGATCAGAGGCAGCAAGGGGGGGAATTGACTAGTCCTTAACTTCCCTATCATAGAGTGTGTAAGTATTTTGTTGGCAAATGTGCCAATAAACAGTGTTTGCACAAACTGACTTTTAGTGACTGTGATGGGGTGACGAAACCCCGCATGGCCCCAGACCAGATCCCAAAGGATGGCGGCGGCCGGCCAGCCCTCCCCCTGGCGGGAAAAGAAGTGGCAGTGGCTGAAACACGGCTAGCGCTAGCGCATGCGCCTTGGGAGAGAGTCCAAGGAACGCCGGCGCATGCGCATTGGAGAGCAGGTCGGGAGACGCCTGTGAGGGTGGGGGAGGAGCGAGTGCGGGAGACACCGGCGCAGGCACGCTGGGGCCAATATGGAGGAAGGTGGGTGGCCTACAAAAGGGAGGGGGCCAGCCCAGTCGGGGGGGGGGGGGAACAGGAGGAGAGACAGGTGAGGGGGTCACTGGGCCCAGGGGAAGAAGCCGGCGGAGGGACTCGGTGAGCGGGGGTGAGGAAGTAGCCCAGGGCAGTCGGAAGGAGTCTCGCCTGCGGGCTGACGAGTTAAGGTGGGTAGCCCCGTCAGCCAGGTGGGGGAGGAAGACACCCCCACCTTAGGGCTCTGGGCTGGGGCCTGGAGAGAGGGTGGGCCCAGTGACTGGGGGCCATATTGTGGGGTCGGGGATAGGAAGACGGAGGGGACTGGACATCTTGGAAAGGACCCCCTTCACAGTGACAAATCTATGTCAACACAGTCTTGTTCCTAAAAGCTGCGTAGTCTAGACATACCCTAGGTATTAACTTTCTCTCTTTACTGTGCCTGGCTGAATTCATTCTTGCATTTTAGACCTCTATGACCTACTTTATGTAATAGATAAATTCCAAAATATGATCCTTGTTTCAAGGAGGTATTACAGGAACCATGTAAAGTATTAAGCAGGCTGTCTTTAATAGCACACATTTTGTTGTCAGGGCGAAAATGGTGAGATATTGTGTCTAGAGAACAACAGACAATAAAAACAAATGTCCTTGAGTAATAAGGCAGAACTTTCAACCAGCTACAAAAGCAGGAAACTCAAATGTTCAGGTTTCTGGTGCAATGCTGACTTACCCACATGCTTTATGGGATCCAATATAACAAACAAATTGAGACAAATCCTGATCATAGAATCATAGAGCTGGAAGAAACCTCAGGAGGTCATCAAGTTCAGCCCCCTGCTCAAAGCAGGGCCAATCCCAACTAAATCAACCCAGCCAGGGCTTTGTCAAGCCGAGACTTAAAAACCTCTAGGGACAGAGATTCTACCACCTCCCTAGATAACCCATTCCAGTACTTCACCACCCTCCTACTGAAATAGTTATTCCTAATATCCAACCTCAGCCTCTCCCACTGTAACTTGAGACCACTGTTCCTTGTTCTGCCATCCGTCACTACCGTGAACAGCCTTTCTCCGTCCTCTTTAGAATCCCCCTTCAGGAAGTTGAAGGCTGCTATCAAATCCCCCCTCACTCTTCTCTTCTGCAGACTAAACAAACCCAAATCCTTCAGTCTCTCCTCATTGGTCCAGCCCCCTAATCATTTTGGTTGCCCTCCGCTGGACTCTCTCCAATGCGTCCACATCCTTTCTATAGTGGGGGGCCCAGAACTGGACACAATACTCCAGATGTGGCCTCACCAGAGCCTAATAAAGGGGAATAATCGTTTCTCTGGATCTGCTGGCAATGCTCCTCCTAATCCACCCTAATATGCCATTAGCCTTCTTGGCTACAAGGGCACACTGTTGACTCATATCCAGCTTCTCATCCTCTGTAATCCCCAGGTCCTTTTCTGCTGAACTGCTACTTAGCCATTTGGTCCCCAGCCTGTATCAATGCTTGGGATTCTTCCATCCCAAGTACAGGACTCTACACTTGTCCTTGTTGAACCTCATCAGATTTCTTTTGGCCCAATCCTCTAATCTGTCCAGGTCACTCCGGACTCTATTCCTGCTCTCCAGCGTATCTACCTCTCCCCCTAGCTTAGTGTCATCTGCAAACTTGCTGAGGGTGCAATCCATCCCCTCATCCAGGTAATTAATAAAGCTGTTGAACAAAACCGGTTCTAGAACAGATCCTTGGGGCACTCCGCTAGAAACGGACTGCCAACCTGACATTGAACCGTTGATCACTACCCGTTGGGCCCGACAGTCTAGCCAGCTTTCTATCCATCTTACAGTCCATTTATCCAATCCATATTCCCTTAGTTTCTTGGCAAGAATATTGTGGGAGACCATATCAAAAGCTTTGCTAAAGTCAAGATATATCACATCCACTGACTTTCCCATATCCACAGAGCCAGTTACCTCATCATAGAAGCTAATCAGATTGGTCAGGCACAACTTGCCCTTGGTGAATCCATGTTGACTATTCCTGATCACTTTGCCCTCTTCCAAGTGCTTCAGAATGGATTCCTTGAGGATCCCCTCCATGATTTTTCCGGGGACTGAGGTAAGGCTGACTGGTCTGTAGTTCCCTAGATTGTCCTTATTCCCATTTTTAAAGATGGGCACTACATTTGCCTTTTTCCAATCATCCGGGATCTCTCCCGATTTCCACGAGTTTTCAAAGATAATCGCCAAAGGCTCCGCAATGATATTTGCCAACTCCCTCAGTACCATCAGATGCGTTAAATCTGGGCCCATGGTTTTGTGTATGTTTAGTTTTTCTAAATAGTTCCTAACTTGTTCTTCCCGCCCCGCCCCCTCCCCCCCAGGGCTGTCCACCTCCTTCCCATACTGCGTTGCCTAGTGCATTTGTCTGAGAGCTGACCTTATCCTTGAAGACAGAGGCAAAGAAAGCACTGTAACTATTTACATGGGCCAAAATTTCACCCTCACATATCGTGCTTGCTGCAGTCTAAGGATACATCTACACTACGGAGGAAGATCGAAGCTGTCGCTGTCAATATTCCATGGTTTGAATTAGTGGTGTAATTAAAACAGCTAATTCCAAGTGAGAGGGGCATTCCAGTCAATGCTGGTAACCCTGTTTTCACAAGGAGTAAGGGAAGTCCAAGGAAGAGTGTTCTTCCTGCGGGGTAGAAAGCACCAAAAGTCGAGCTAAGGTACTTTGACTTCAGCTATACAGTTAACATAGCTGAAGTTGCGTATCTTAACTCGACTTTGTCCTGTAAGGTAGCCATACCTTAAGGGAGCATCTAACAGCAAATTTAAAGAGACAAAGTGGGCAGGGTAATGTCTTATTGACCTACTTCTGTTGGTGACAGAGAGAAGCTTTCAAACCACTCAGAGCTCATCTTCAGGCCTGGGAAAAAAACTCCCAGCATCACAGCAAAATATTACCTCACTCACCTTCTTTCTCTAATATCCTGGGACCAACACAGCTACAATTACATAGGATACAAGAAGGGGACATTTGGCAGATTGCCTTTTAATTTCCATGGGACTTGCCTAAGTGAGGACCAAGTAAAGTTGGAAGCCCAGAGCATCACCTCACCGAGCTAGATTTGTGAGGAGAGGTGGGTAAAACTTCAAGGATCTCCTCAGGGTTTGTCCAAATCTTTCTAAGCCAGGTCCTTCTCAGCATACTGGCTCACTCCCCCAATTGAGCACTCACTGACAGGATGGGGGAAGTGCTATTAGGACAGAGCTGCCATGAGGACAGTGTTTAAAAATCAGATGTCCAGCTTTGCACTGGAAGGGCTACAGCCTGGAGCTGTATTATGTTTTCCTAGTCATCTGCACCAGGCCTATGGGGCAACTGTACAGATCCTTTGTCCTGCCCCTGGTCCAACACCTTCCCTTTGTAGAACCTGATCCTGTAAATAGGCTGGAAAAGATGAAGTTGCTATGAATCACTGGCACTCGACTTAGTTCGAGTTACCGTTTGACTGCCGCGTGTAGCCGCGGGCAGTTAATTTGGACTAGGGGGATTTTAAAATGGCGCCCGGACGGGAAGATGCAAATAAAGCCCGGGATCCCCTCTTCATTTGCAACTTCGAATGCCTACATTAGCCTCCCTAGTTCGAACTAGGGGGCTAGTGTAGACATACCCTAAGTGACTGCTTAAAAGATAGGGCATAGCTTTTTCTGTATCCATGATGGAAGGGGAAATATTAGGTCTGGAGGCTTGTGACAGGGAAGGGACTGGGAGACTGGGACTGGAATTGGTGAGAAAAATGGGACTGATTGGGCAAGAAGAGTGGGGCTGGGTTGGGAAATCAGAGGTGAGGAAAAGACAGGACTGGGTGAGAGATAGAGCAGAAGAGGTCAAGCTTGGGAAGAATCCCATATACTCTCCCACCATTAGTACAAGTGGCAGAAATCTCTGTGTGGTAAAGTTCAAGTCCTATTAATGATGCATGGGTGGGGGTGGGGAGGGTTTCACTGTGATCCCATATAATGAAATTATTGTTTACTTTTTTAAAATAGATACAAAAATCACACACAGATGCCTACATTAAGGATAGCTGTACCAGAAAGCAAGGCCTTAATCAGTAAAGAGACAGCGCAGAAGGTCTGGGAAAGGAAGCTGCAGTTTGAAGGCATGGAAAAGGGAATTGTCTGGTAAGATAAGAAGGAAATGTGGTGTGAGGCTAAAGAATTGCAGAGAGGAGAGGTGAACAATGAGGATGAAGGAGCAAAAAGAGAGGAGCAGTCAGTGTTTGAGACAGCCTGTAATGGACTCAGACTTAGTTTTGTTGGGTATTTTCCTTGGCATGAGCTCTAGAAATGGTAACCAAAGAGATCAAAGATCAGTTCTCACAAAGGTATCTTGTAACCCTTCGTTCTTCCATGGTCACTCATTCTCTTTAGCTATGTCTACACTACAAACTTTTTGCATAAAATAGAGGCATAAGGATCTTGAGCAAAAAGGGGTTTTTGTGCAAAACAGACCTGTCCACACTGCTTGTTTTTGCACAAAAACCTCTTGTGCAAAAAGAGGATCAGAAGAGACTATGCAAATGAAGCACGTGAAGTTGCTAATGAGCACTTTATTTGCATTGCCTCTTCTGCAAAAAGTTCGTAGTGTAGACAAAGCCTTTCTGTTCTCCCTCCCCATGCCTATTATTTGTTGCACCTAGATTCCCCTGTCCAACCAGATCCCATTGTGCTAGGTGCTGTATTAATCTCTCAATATAAAAAAGTTGTTCCTGACGGAGGACAGAATGCTCCTGCGGGGCGACAGAATGACATCATCACATGATCAGTGTCAACAGGCTCTCTCAGTGAAGGGGGAGTAGGCGAGCGAGGAGCTGTAACAAGCAGGTGTAACAAATGGAAGGAGAGGGTAGCAGATCATCAGAGGTGCATAAAGTACCCCAAAAAGTTACTTGAGTAAAAGTACTGCTACTTTGAAAAAAAACGTAACTAAGTGAAAGTCAAATTATCCTTCTGGAAAACTACTTGAGTAAAAGTACAAAAGTATCACATCTTAATTGTACTCAAGTATCCAGAAATAAAAAGTAGCTGTCCTATGGAAATCTATGATTAACCACCCGAGTTATCATAAGGCACCATTATTTTTCATACACATAATGTGCATTTATATATATGCATATATACATGTGTGTGTGCACGCGTGTGTGAGAAACAATAGAGCATTTTCTTCATCAATGGCTTTCTGGAAAACTGTAGATCGGAGTGGGGAACCCTTTTTGGGTCAGGAGCCACTGACCTACGGAAAAATCAGGTGGGGTCACAAGTGAGAGGCAACGCCCCCCAAAAAAAACAAACAAACCCCCCTCACCGATGTAGCCCTGAAATTTGGCCAATGGGAGCAACGGGGAAACTCTCACGAGCAGTTTCCAGCACCACATTCCCCCAACCGGGGGAAGCATGAGCAATAGCACATGGCACTGTGCTTCTCCAGATCCAGCCCATGAGGCTCAGGGTTCCCCACTCCTGCTTACAGGGCTGGCCTTAGGGAAAACGGCACCCTAGGCAAACTTGCATTGTGGCGCCCTGGCCCTCCCTACCCTGGGCATGGTGCCCCCCGCATTTCCCTTGGAAGCTGCTCAGTCCCTTGCTCCCCTTAGTACAGGGCTATTGTCTCTCCCCCTTGCAAAGGGAGTGGTCATAGTCCTTGGCCCAGCCCTTCCTTTAAGAGCTACATGGGGAATGGACTATTGTAGCTTAAATCAGGGGTGGGGAACCTAAGGCCTGGGGTCTGGATGTGGTCCTGGCTTGCCTGGATCTGGCCCCTGAGGCTCAGGGCCCCTCCCCCCCCGCAGTATTGGGAGCCAGTGCTGGTGCTCCAACCTCCTGTCATCCCCTCATGAGGCGGGAGCACACAAAATCTACTAACTTGGGCCCCCCAAGGCTCTAGTGTGCAAGGGGAATGTCTTTCTTCTGCTCAGCTGGAGGCCACATCAGTGAGGGTTCTGGGGTTTTTTTTCTTCTCACTTGTGTGTGGCCCCTAACTGATTTATCTGTGGGTCAGTGGCCCCTGACCCAAAAAAGATTCCCCACCCCTGGATTACATATTTTCCCTCAGATATGACACACAGAAAGCAGCTGCTGTTTTTGAATCGCCTCAGATTGTGAAATGAAGTAGTGGGTAAAAAAAAGCCTAAATGGGTCACTAGCCCTTTAGTGGGTTCTTCCTTGACAGTTTGAGCTGCTCTGAAGAAGCCCTGGCAGCTTCCTTGCTGCACAGCACTTGCCCTTTGTGCCTGGTGTTTGGTCTACAGCTCATGACAAGCTCCCTGCTGTCAGATGGGGGCTGCATCTTGTACATGTGGCCCTCCTGCAGCCCTCTGGCCACTCCTGACTCCCCCGGGGGGGCCACTTCAGATTGTGGTGGGGCTGGGGAAGGCAACATTAACAATTCCAGAGGATACTTAGGCACCTGAAATCTCTATGGATCTGAGGTTTTGTGCTTATTTTGTTTTGTTTGTTTCTTTGCAAATAACTTAAAAATTAGCTGATTTCACAGTACACAGAAATCCTGAAATATTTCCATCAGTAATAATTAAATTATTTACAGATAGGGAAAGCAAGAAAAATGCTTCCTGAGCACTTGTTAGAGTTAAAATTAAATTATATAAACTTCTGAACTGGGCTTGTCACAAATGGACAAGTGAATGAATAGTTAAATCAACAAATCATGTCTGGTGTTAGGATACTTATTTTGTATATCTGGACATGTATCTTGACATGTGATACGGTGGTTTTTGCTGTTTTATTGTAGTTGTATTGGGGCCTCGATGAGAGTCACAAGAAGTAAAATCTTTAATTGGACCAAATATGGTTGGTGACAGAGACAACCTTTGGAACTCCTCAGAGCTCTTGTTCAGGTCTGTGAAGCTCAAAAGGGCTAATCTCTCACCAACCAAAACTGTTCCAAAATAATTTTTAAAAAGATATTACTTCACCCACCTTGTCTCTCTGTTTGGGTTTTAACAGCTTTAAAGTTTGAACTCTTTGCATCTCCACTTCGTCATTAAAAAAAAAAAATTATCAGACCTCCCTCCATAATTTCTCAATAACTGTGAAAATTATAAAAATGTAAGGGGACTGTTAGCCCCTTACTAAAACTCAGTGGGAGTTTTTGGTTGACCAGCTCCCAGTACCAAAAGGGGAAGGGTCCATGAGAAATCAGGGCCCTGAGACTGACAGACCCCAGGGACAATGGGAAGAGGCCAACACTCCAGCTCAGCCTGAGGCCAGGTCCCATCCTCCATGTGAGCTGGGATTTTCTGGGTCTCTGTGAGAAAAGGAGAGAGAGCTGAGAAGAGCAAGCTGTGTGGAAAGACAGACCTGCAGTGACAGAGCCACACACACAGCCCAAGGAGCACAGACCCTGTGCTGAGCAGCAGACCTGCAGTGACCAGAGAGCCAAAGGGGTCAGAGAAGCAATACAAAGAGCTGGAGTCTGGCAAAGCAGCACAATCTGCAGCTGGGTATGGTGAGCAGTGATGGGGCTGAGGGGGGGGCGGGGGGAAGAGGCTCTGGGCAGGGACAGGCCACCAGCCAAGAGGCCCTGCAGGCCAGATTTGGAGAGGGATTGTAACTCCAACTGGGAGAAGGGTCCTGCCACCTAGAGCCTGAAGCCATGTGGTCACTGCCAGAGCAAGTGTGTCCAACCTGCATCCCCCCTGCAGCACAGCCAGGGCCTGAGAAAGAGCCCTGGGTCCTATAAGGAACAGACTGAACTGTCCTTACACTCTGCAGACTGCTGTTTGTGATGTCCCCATGCTACAGAGCAGGACTATGTGTTCTCATTTAACCTGTCTCGTTTTTCCTTATTCTTTTCTATCAGTTGCTGTTTAATAAATTGTATTTGCTTTGAACTATATGAAATGATCACTGGGTCAAGAAAGTATGCAGTGTGCAGAGAGCACCCCGGAGTGGGGACACCCTAGCCCCTGCCCCAAGTGACTACAAGGCCAGGATTAATCCCCAGAAAACCTGGGCCCAGCCTTGTGGGGATTTGGAGGACTCTGCTACTCAGGAGAGTGGAAGGGGAGTCCTCAGGGTCAGGGAGGCCTTTGGGTAAAAGAAGTGTGAGCAGGGACTCAGATCCTTTTGCTAGTCCATTTCACTGGGGTAGTATAGAAGCCAGGAAAATTCCTCATAATAGCGGGACCATTCCCCCACTTACAAAAAGATGAAAAGCTTAAAACATTACACAAAGTTATAAAACAAAGAGTGCATTCCACCAAGCCTTTTTATAAGCCAGAGCAGCAGGGGTGAAGCATTGCACAGGAGATGGGAACGAGCCTATATTCCCACGGAGTTCTTCTCAGTTTAAGTGCCTCATTGAAACTGCAAGTCACAACAATCATACCTTATCTTCAGATTCTCACACTTGGAACCCCAGTAACTTCCAGAACATGAAGAAGGTTTTCAAGTTAAGATGGGAGCAAAGAAAATTTCCTTATTGTTAATCTTGATGAAAGAACAACACTGCTCAGAAACAGCTTCAACAAGGCCCCCCTGACCTGAGAAATTTCAGCATACTGATAAATACAACTTGTAGTGAAAACATGAACAAAACCTGAGGGTGTGGATAGATCATTAAGAATTGAATGGAAGGTAAATGTGTTTCAGCCATCAAGCCAGACATCACCCACTGTGACTCATTTCCCTAGGGGTCACATGGGAGAGCTGTTTTCAGTAACACTCATCTCCTCTGCACCCACCTGCCTCACATTGGGGAAGCAGCAGCAGCAGCAGCTCCCCCTCTCCCCTAGCCACCCTAAAAAAGTGAGCAAACCTTCTGAGCCAGCCAAGGAAGCAGGAGGACAAAACCAACTGCTCATGGGAGGCAATTTAAAAGTCTCCCCCAACAACTTAAAGTGTTATACCTCCCTCCAGAGCCAGTAGTCCAGCTCTCCTCAGTTCCCCTGCTCCAAATTAGCACACACCCAGATAGCAAGGTTGCTCCAAATCCCAGCCAGCCAGACAGCACACAGAGGGAAGCTGTGCATACAGACATAATTCTTCCATCCCCACCAAACTCAGCTGCCTACCCTGAGCCTCTTCCAGCACAGCCTGCCACATGGCTTCTACAAGGGGTCCTCTGTCCCAGGGGGAATGGGGAGCTCCTGCCCTGGGCACCCACCCTACTGCTGCTCTCACTTGAGTAGAGGAGTTACCTGACACAAGTAAGTGCCTCTGTCCTTCCTGACCTTGGCTGAGGTGGCTGCTGAATTTCCCTCCTATTTAGCTGGCTGGCCCCAGGTAAGGTCACATGAGACTATTCAAATGTGCCCTGGACAGCCACCTTGCTTGCTCAGGTCTCAGGCTAGCAGTGCCTGCATAGATACTGTTTTTGAATGAAAAAGTGTTAATGGGGCTATTAAAAGGCTTCATTGTTGGCAGGGTCATTGTGCTTGTTGATTGGTTATTTTTTTGGATGATTGGGTGCTTGCACAAGAAGCTGTATTTAGGCAAATCAGAATGATGAAAGTAGTGAGTAACTAAGTGCTTCCAGAAATTGTAGTGGAGTAAAAAGTATGATATTTTCTAAAAAAACTACTTGAGTAAAAGTCAAAGTATTACAAAAATAAATTGCTTGAGTAAAGTACAAATACTGAAAAAAATGTATTTGAGTAGTGTAACAAAGTATTTCTACTTAGTTACTCTCTACCTCTGCAGATCATGTGGTGACACAGAAAAGTTCTGTGCTGTTCACAAGTTTAGAGTAAATGAAATGTAAAGATATAAACAAATAACTATGAATGTCATCAGTTGCTTTCTGGTTTGTCCATTCTTCTGCCTTTATCCTTTTGTATGTATTTGTTTCCATTTTCTCTTTATCTCCTTCCACCCACTCTCCACACGGTTATCTTTTTTCTCTCTGTCTCTAATGCTGTTGGACTGATAAGGATTCTCATGAATTGCCCTTGGCTGCCGGGTCACTACACCAGTGGGAGGTGTTGGAATGTTCCAGTGCATTCCAGCCCAACTTCAACAGTGGCTAGAAGGAACCAGGCATGTATACTACCGCGGTGGAAGATTTTATAGTCTGCTGTTGTAAATTTCATGCTGTCCCCCTTTTCATAGAAAGGGTATTGCTTAATTAGCTCACTAAATAACTTACCTCTTGGCAGATGAAAATGAGGAGCTGCCCTTGCTGGAAGAATTTCAAAGACAGAAAACTATTGGTCATTTAAATCCTAGTTTCTCCGTATTCTTTTGAATGTAAAGGTCAGCCTTGTAAAACGCTGATTGGTTCTGAGCTTTAAAATGACATAACTCTTTTTGATATTTCTAACAGATGATCATAATGCTTCTGCTTCAGTGAGCTAGAACAAATCAGACTAATAACCACCCTCTTTTGCATTATATGTTTGAACTAGATACTAGAGGGAATAGCTTTTCTTTTAGGTGCTTTTACTCTGCATATTGAACCTCCATCTATACAGCTGCAATGCCAATATGGCATGTTTGGTAGTATTTATTTTTTTAATTTATCTCAGTTTCCAGTACCACTGTTAAAATGTTCTACCCAGCCCACATTGCTGGAAAAATGGTAGCAACTGTAACCATTTAAGGTCAGTCTTCAGAAACCAGTTCAGAACATAGTATACTTCAGCAGAGTAGAGCCCTGCTGGATCAGGAATGTGCTGTTGGTAATTGTGTAGACATTCACAGGAAGGAACCATTCAAAGATGAAAGCATCGTGATTTGAAAAGCAAAGGGAGAGGAAAAGAGATTTTTTTTTTCCTTTTAAAGTCCAGAAAGCCTGAAGGGCGGGGAGAGTAATATTAGGCTACTAAATACATATTTTGGCATTGAAATAAAATGCTGAATATCCATCAGTTCCTCCGGTGACATAAGTTCACTGCCCAAAGACTTCATTAACACAGAGTTAAGGTAACAAGCATGACCTCATATACTTTTTCAAAAGAGTGAATTCACTTCATCAGAAGCAAGCTCCTTACATACCTAGGCACACCAATATAACAGGGTCACCAAATGAAATTAATTGGTAGCAGGTTTAAAACAAAAAGAAGTATTTCTTCACACAACACGCAGTTAACCTGTGGAACACCTTGCCAGGGAATGTTGTAAAGACCAGGACTTTAACAAAGTTAAAAAAAGAACTAGATACATTCCTGGAGGTTAGGTCCATCAATAATTATTATCCAGAATGGGTAGAAATGGTGTTCCTAGCCTCTGTTTGTTGGGAGCTGGAAATGGATGATAGCAGAGGGATCACTTGATGATTACTTATTTCTGTTCACTCCCTCTGGGGCACTTGGCATTGGTCACTGTTGGAAGACAGGATACTCAGCTAGATGGACCTTTGTCTGACCATTCTTATGTTCTTGTGTAACTCAATGTGGCACCAGAACCTTAAGAACATAAGAACAACCATATTAGGTCAGACCAAACGTCCATCTAGCCCAGTATCTTGTCTTCCAACAGTGGCCAAGGATAGGTGCCCCAGAGAGATAATCCTCAAGTGATCCCCCTCCCCTGTCACCCAGGCCCAGCCTCTGACAGAGACTAAGAACACGATTCCTACCCATCCTGGCTAATAGCCATTTATGGACCTATCCTCCATGAATTTATCTAGTTCTTTTGTGAACCCTGTTAAAGTCCTGGAGTTCACAACATCCTCTGGCCAGGAGTTCCACAGGTTAACTGTGTGTTGTGTGAAGAAATACTTCCTTTTGTTTGTTTTAAACCTGCTACCTATTAATTTCATTTGGTAACCCCTAGTTCTTAGGTCATGGTGTGATGGGGTGTCTGCCCCACACTGGGCCTTTAAGGGTTAAAACCCCTGGGAGAGGGGTGGAGCTGTGGAGCCAGCATTTGTGGCCAGTATGAGCCAATTAGGGCTCAGCTGAGGGCTGTATAAATAAAGTCTCCTGGGTCTTGTTGTGGCTTGGAGGAGGAGATGAGCAAAGAGCGATCTGGCTGCCAGGCTTTCTTAGACAGGGTAGTGCTGGTTGTTCCTCATTCCCACCCTACAAGGCCTGGGAACACTAGGCTTTGTCTACACTGGCAGCTTCTTGTGCAAGAACTCTTTTTGTGGAAGAGTTCTTGTGCAAAAACAAGATGTGGGTGTACTATGGACTTATACAAAAGCAATAAGATGGTCTCTGTTCCTTTTTTTTAAATGGTTCCTAAAAGTCTGTTTTCCTTTTTGACTGCTGCTACACATTGAGTGGATGTCTTCAGAGAACTATCCAAAATTACTTCTGTAACCCTTCTGCCGGGTAGGCCTGGCAGTAACCAAGGCTGGGTTCAATATCTTGGGGTCCATCTCACACAGAACCGGCTTGAGCCCACACCTAGTAATCTGGGAAATTCACACACCCCTGGGTGCCTCTGAGATTCAATGCTTCCCCACTCGCAAGCACTGAGTCTGAGTGTAGGAAAGAAACATTTAATGAAACAGAGAAGTCATACGGCATTAACTTGGGGAAAACACCACAAACAGAGTTCATAACCCAAACATGAGCTAAGCACCCCCCCGCCAAGAATCACCTGAAGTCCAAAGAGTCTCTATCCCTGGTCCGTGCCACCCAGAGTCCCAAAGTTCACCCGCAAGGTTTCACCTCCCAACCTGGGTAGAAATGGGGGTGGGGGTATAGATGGGGGCACCTTACGACACTGCACCACGCTCTACTAGCTGTCTTGTCCCTTGCCACCAGAGGCTTCGCTGGTCGCCTGCCACCGCTCCGCGCCACGCCGCTGGTCGCCGCTCCACGCCACGCCTGCTGCCGCTCCATGCCATGCCAATGGTCGCCACGCTTTGCCTGCTGCCGCTCCTACCAGCCATGTTACACCACCAGCCAGTGATTCCCACCAGCCACTCTGATGGTTGCTGCCAATTCACTGGCTGCAATGGGTCTGGCTCTCAGCCAAACCAGTGATTTCAGCTCTCAGTGATTTCAACTCTTTAGCCACCAGCTGGACTGGCAAAGGAATCCAGCTTGAAGTCTGCCCCAGCCTGCCCGAGCTGTGTGTGTTCCAGTGGACTGGGCTCTTTCTTGGGGGGGATTTATGGGGGGAACTCTGTTGCCTCATGCCCCACAGTTTGGAAACTCATGCCCTATACAAACACCAAGTATATCCTGTCACAATGTTACCCAATTACTTCCTCAGCAATTAAAGTCTCCCATGAAGACCAGGTATTGAAGCTTTGCCCTCAGTGATGTTTCCTAGCAGCTTCATCTTTCTCTTAACTTGATGGTTTGACAGCTGCTATTGTGCTTTCATTTCCATTCTCCATTTAGTTTTAAGTCAGAGTTCTGAACAATGCAAGTTGTGGCTTCAGATAGTATATCATTTTATTTGGGAGTGGAGAGTGCTAATGTATCCTCCAAATAAAAGAATCCACCTTGACAGTCAGTATACACTTTCCTAGACAGCTACTGTGCCCACCAAAACTTGGAGCAAAAAAAATTACAGCTCACCCAAGAGATAATCCATAATTTTGTTATAAAATTTAGCAAATACAACACAATTTATTCCTTCACTAGAAAACTTACCTGACATTGCCCAGATCCTTCAGGGCAGGGGGCTGATGGTGAGGGGTATGTGCAGGAGTCAGGGCAGGGCCTTTGGGATATTGGGAGCGGGGGCAGATCAGGAGAGGGGGAACATAGGAGTGCAAGGGTGAGGGTTCAGGGGTGAGGAGGGGCTCAAAGTGTGCGTGTGGGGGGAATATCATCTGGTGGGCCCCATCCAGTGGGCCCTTCTGTCTTTGCTCAACTCTCCCCAGCCACCAGAGGCCTTCTGTCTAAGGGCCAGGGGGGAATGGTTTTGAGCAGGGGGGTTACTTACCTGGTCCAGTGGCAGGCAAGATAGCAGAGCTCCAGCCTTGCTGGCAACTCTTTTGGTGGTGCAGCTGCCCCCTGTGACCACTCTGCATATAGTTCTCCCCTGTGCTCAGTCCCCATTGGCACCACTCAATATTGTGTCCCTCATCTGTGCCCCTCCCTTTCACATCCCTCCTCTCTCTGCCTCTTTCCTTTCCATGTTAGGGAAGACAGTCCCAGTCCAGAGACTTCCCATTTTCCTGTCACTACCAAACCCTTACCTTGCTTTAAGTTAGGATAAGAGAAGGCTGCCTGCCAAATTTGGTCCTCTTAGCTCTTATTGTTTAGGAGTTCTTGAATAAACACTCAGATGGACAGATGCACATTTCTAAAATATAGAGAGACTAACAAATGAGAAAATAATTGAGGAAGTCGGTAGAAATATGGCTATAGATTATTGGCCCTAATCTATTTCAAATCCTGACTATAACTCACTCCACATACATAACTAGACCATGTGGCAAGACACATTGAATTTGTTTCTCAACAAAGATTGGAGTATTATCCTATTTATTGCACGTGTGTCACTGAGGCCAACCAAGAACAGGGAGTCATTGAACTAGGTGCTGTGCAAATATAAAGCTCCTACCCCAAAGAATTTACAATCTAAGCATTTGTTCTATTACTGTCACAGGTCAGAGACTTACAGATTCATCCAAGAGCAGATTTTGTCCTTAAATGTTCAAACCATGTATGTGAAATAGCATCTCTTTCATTAATGCTTGACCCCTGCATGTTTAGTTCAAGCTGACTGTGCTGTTTTATAGGAGCTAAAATTGATACTCTGATCTGGATTCAACTCAGATGCCAGCAGGAAATTGCAGGAAATGGTGCTGATGATTCAGTAGCAGTCACTATCCCTTCTGAGTCAATGCTTATGTAGTCAGTAATCCACCACAGAGACATAAGATCCGTTGTTGTTGTTGTTGCATGTATTAGAAAGTTTAATGCTGAAATGTTACAGTAAATCATAACGATAGTTCAGTATGTATGATTCAGTATCACTGATGTAATGACAATGTTGAAATATGATCCAGCCTAAACTTTTAAAATTGATTTTAGTAGAAAACATTTTTGGTAATCAATGTGCCATTATAATACACTGCAAAACTGTGTAATTGACAAGGAAACAAAATACTCTTTCTATTGTGCTAAAGGCTTTGTAGATATTAAGGAAATACTACTTCTATGGTGGCTTAAGGGACAATATGAAGAGACTATTTATTTTACTGCTTATGTGAACACTAAATACACTGGTCTACAATTTTTTAGAAGTCGTCTGCTTCAGAGATAAAATGTGCTATTTATTATGTATTTTGATGTGCTGAATTCAAATATGACAATTAAAACAACTGATTGGCTACTGTTTCCAAGATATTTAAGTTTTTACATTTTACGTCTATGTATATTATGTAGATAGTAGAGTTTTAATCATAAATTGTAAACCTAGGTCTTTTCATGTGTTTATGGTTGCTTTACATGATAATATTTCACCTGTCCTGTTTATGTAACACTTTAAAAATCAGCAAAAGGGTTATATAAATAAAATGTATTATGAAACAAAAGGCAAAAAACTATTATGTACATAGTTTAGTCCTATTCAGTGTCTACTCGGCGCTTCTTGGCTTGTCTCTTGTATTCATTAAATGGAGCATCTCTTGTCACTGTCCAGCAATAGTCTGCAAGCATTGATGGACTCCATTTGCCCTGATAGCGTTTCTCCATTGTTGCAATGTCCTGGTGAAATCGCTCGCCGTGCTCGTCGCTCACTGCTCCGCAGTTTGGTGGAAAAAAATCTAGATGAGAGTGCAAAAAATGTATCTTTAGTGACATGTTGCAACCAAGGCTTTTGTATGCCTTGAGGAGGTTTTCCACCAACAACCTGTAGTTGTCTGCCTTGTTGTTTCTGAGAAAATTTATTGCCACTAACTGGAAGGCTTTCCATGCCGTCTTTTCCTTGCCACGCAGTGCATGGTCAAATGCATCATCTCGAAGAAGTTCACGAATCTGAGGACCAACAAAGACACCTTCCTTTATCTTAGCTTCACTTAACCTTGGAAATTTTCCACGGAGGTACTTGAAAGCTGCTTGTGTTTTGTCCATGGCCTTGACAAAGTTCTTCATCAGACCCAGCTTGATGTGTAAGGGTGGTAACAAAATCTTCCTTGATTCAACAAGTGGTGGATGCTGAACACTTTTCCTCCCAGGCTCCAATGACTGTCGGAGTGGCCAATCTATCTTGATGTAGTGGGAATCTCTTGCACGACTATTCCATTCGCAGAGAAAACAGCAGTACTTTGTGTATCCAGTCTGCAGACCAAGCAAGAGAGCAACAACCTTCAAATCGCCACAAAGCTGCCACTGATGTTGGTCATAGTTTATGCACCTCAAAAGTTGTTTCATGTTGTCATGGGTTTCCTTCATATGGACTGCATGACCAACTGGAATTGATGGCAAAACATTGCCATTATGCAGCAAAACAGCTTTAAGACTCGTCTTCGATGAATCAATGAAGAGTCTCCACTCATCTGGATTGTGAACGATGTTGAGTGCTGCTATCACACCGTCGATGTTGTTGCAGGCTACATGATCACCTTCCATGAAGAAGAATGGGACAAGATCCTTTTGACGGTCACGGAACATGGAAACCCTAACATCACCTGCCAGGAGATTCCACTGCTGTAGTCTGGAGCCCAACAGCTCTGCCTTATTCTTGGGTAGTTCCAAATCCCTGACAAGGTCATTCAGTTCACCTTGTGTTATGAGGTGTGGTTCAGAGGAGGAGGATGGGAAAAAATTGTGGGTCCTGTGACATTGATGGTTCAGGACCAGAAGTTTCATCCTCTTCCTCTTCCTCGTCTGACTCAAGTGAGAATGATTCTGGTGCATCAGGAACGGGCAGTCCTTCTCCGTGGGGTACTGGGCGTATAGCTGATGGAATGTTTGGATAATGCACGGTCCACTTTTTCTTCTTTGACACACCTTTCCCAACTGGAGGCACCATGCAGAAGTAACAATTGCTGGTATGATCTGTTGGCTCTCTCCAAATCATTGGCACTGCAAAAGGCATAGATTTCCTTTTCCTGTTCAACCACTGGCGAAGATTTGTTGCACAAGTGTTGCAGCATATGTGTGGGGCCCACCTCTTGTCCTGATCTCCAATTTTGCAGCCAAAATAAAGGTGATAGGCTTTCTTAACCATAGTGGTTATACTGCGCTTTTGTGATGCAAAAGTCACTTCACCACAAACATAGGAGAAGTTATCTGCACTGTTCACACAAGTACGAGGCGTCTCTGCTCACTTTGGCTAAACAGAAATGTGTCCCTTTGCAAAATCAAACACTGACAAATAAGAGAGCACGACACTGTATGATTTCTAGAGCTGATATAGGGCAATTTGTTCAGCAGAGTGATGTAAGCTTCGTTATGATTGCATCATCCATGACTTCTAGGAATAACATGATGCAATTCATATCATGTGTGACGCAATACCAGCTTCAGATTGCATCATTCATTGTTTTGCCTAAAAAGCAAGTACTGTCCAAACCCAGTCATAGATTTATTCATAGATCCAGTCAAAGATGTATTTTAGTCATTTCTGGTTTAAATTGAGATCCCTTCCCTTTATAACTCACTTATCCTCCACCATTCCCAAGTCAAGGGTCGTATATACTGACCCAATAGTGTATCTTGAAAACTAGAGCCAATCAACAATTTTAAGCATCATTTTCATTCTCAGTGACCCAGAATTAGTAAAGTTTGACTACATTTATTTCAGAAGTATTTTGGCTGTAGAGCAGTGATATAAAGACAAAACAAATCTTTTACTTGTAAATTTAAAAGGATGTTTTCAAGAGTTTCTTTTAGGTTTAAACAAATACTTGAAGCATTTTTGTTGCATTGTTTCTTGGTTGTCTCCAGTTTTTCTTGGCTTTGGTACTGTCTAATTCTTGATTCTTTGTCACAGATGGGGCCATATTTTCCAAGGGGCCTGTCATAAGTCTGGGACAGCAACATGGCCGCCCGTTGACATGGAAGAGGAAGTTCCCTCTAAGACCCCTTGGTGGGTGGATCCAGACTCACCTAGCCCCACCCACAGGAAGCCAGATGGAGGGACTAGGACTATAAGAGCAGGGCAGATGCTTGGCTCCAGCTCCCGCAGCGAAGGGCTCAGCCATGCTGCCCCCGACTGGAGGACTGGGTTGGGGTGCCAGGACCCCTGCCAACCCCTGATTTCTGGCCTGGACTGCTGAGACCCTGGCCACCAGCTGAAGACAGGCCGTGCCCTCTGGGACCCTCGCTGGGCCCAGATGACTGGTCCGGCCTGTGGAAGCAGGGAATAGAAGGAGGAATTTGTGTGCAGCCATCTTAGGTTATGTTAGCAATAGAGCAAGAGTCAGGCTAATTCTGTGGCCTGACAATGCGAAAGCTGTAATAAGACGCTGCCTTCACCTCTTGCCTCCATATGGAGATAAGGATGGAATGCTGACTCCAGTGAGAACCTTGAAGATAAGGTAGCATTTGGGTGGAACTAAAATAACTGTTAGCCATTGGTGTTTGTAATGGGAAGGAGACTAATTGTTTGTGGTTGTTATATGTAATGCATAGTATATAAGCTGCTTCATAACTGTTTGTATTCGAAGATCTGCTGGGGGGGGGGCCTTCCCTCCCCCCGGTCTGAATCAGGCTTCCCTTGCAATATTGCTCGAATAAACTGCCTCTGGCTACTTGTTGCTTACAAACGCAGAGTGAAGGCTTGTTTTCTTCCACAGGCCCTCCTGGGCCCCTGCCTAAGTTGGAACCCATGGACACCCCGCCAGCCCCTCAGTCACCTGTGGACCCCCAGGAGCAGCACTGGATCCTGGTAGGCTCCCAGGGGGAACTGGGAAGTGGCCCAAGGATAGCCAACCCTGTGGCGGCTGAGGAGCTGGAGGTCGGGTGGGCGGTATGTTGCGGCCTGGATCCCAGCTGTCCCTCGACCTAGTGGGCGTGTAATGGCCTGGATTCCTGCTGACCCAGTGGCTGCAATGCTGTCACTATCAGGGCCCTGGGCTGGGACGCAGTGGAGTGGGTGGGCCTGCATTCTCTCCCTCCCCCCCCCCCTTGCTATCTCTACTCTTGGGTAACAGGTTTCCCCCTGTGGGGTAAAAACTCCTGTGCTTGTTGGTTCTCCTGGAGTGAAGAGACCTGACCCCTGCTGGCTGGGACCTGGCCAGAGCTTTAACCACTGAACAACTTGTGATAGACACTTGTCGCCCTGACCCAGGGCTATGCCTTAAACTGTGAACTATTGAACTATTTGTGTTAACCCCCTTGTCTGTCTGCCTGCCCTGACCCAGGGCTGGGCATCAAACTGTCGCTAGGCCAAGGCATGCTGCACAAACTTGTGGGCACTCTAGGGAGTCAGAGTGGCCTCCCGCTGACAGTTAACCCCGTACAGGGTGTGATGGACCGGGCCAGGTCTGGGCACCGCTGAAGGCGTCCACTCAGGGCGAATTGCTCAAAACCAGGGCTCCTTACAGCCCCTGACTGGAGACCTTTCCCAGGCAGGCCACAAACCAGTCACACACAAGCACTCCAGCTGCCAATCCGGCCAGCAGGAAGCCTCACGAGCAAAACTGCTCTGACACCTCAGCTCTCCCTGTGCCACAATCAGCCCTGGGCCTAACACACAGGAAAGGGGTTATTGAACCCAATCTCACCTACCCCAAACAGATTCTCCCAGTCCCAAAGAACCAGCTACAGATTCCCGGTCAGTTTACACTTTGGATCTTACCCACAGGATCACGCTGGGCCAATCCTTTAGAATCTAAAGGTTTATTAATAAAAAAGAAAAGGAGGAGAGTAAGGTTAAGGAGAATACATTACATGCATTGAATCACCAAGTTCTTGATGCAGGCTCTTAGCAAAGATGTTATAAACTGCTATTTTTAAAGTCTCTGGTGTACATCCTATGTCAGGATGGGTCCACGATTCTTCTTGGCTCCCTGTCCCTCGCAAGGCTGCATCTGGGATCTGTAGCAGAATTGAAGACAAAATGGAGACCACCTCATGGCATTTTTATATCCATTCCTGGTCTCCCAAGCCAGAATGGATCACATGGCCAAGTGATCTAGCTATCGCTGTGTCCCATGTCAGCAGCCATGATATTGGCTGGTTTGCAGGTCTCCAAAGCATTCCTGAGGTGTAAATGGAGCACTTTGAGAGCCATTGTTTCTGGAGCCTCACCAATTAGCATAGTCATTGACTGAACAATTGCTCTTTACAACAGGCAGTCCAGAGCCCATTGCTCTGTCTCTGTACTTATACTGGGAATGTTCTCTGTCTGAGTCCATATTCATAACTCCACATACAGCCATCTCACAAGTACATGAGTAGCATATATAGAATCAGTAGAACATAAGCTTTCATTTGACACCTCACATGGTCAAAGTTTGTACGGACTTTGGGGCAAACACACACCCCCTGTGGGCACAGCCGTGATCTTTGTTCCCCCTTAAAATCCAATAATGTGACACAGGGCCCTAGTTTCATATTCAGTTTAGTATCTAGTTAACTGTGGGCACAAAACTGCAGGTGCTCATAGAGGAAAAGGAGGGAGAAGGTGGTTACTGTGGACTCCCTTCTTTGCCTGCCTCTATATTCATCATTGCTTTCCTGCAAAACTCAGCATGATCAGCTTCCTGTGCAAAGGGAGCAAGCACACTGAGTGGGAGATGCTGGGGAACAGCCATTCTAAGCAGCTTGTTCCCCTCCTATACCTGCTAAGGTTTGTATGGATGAACAGGAATAGTTAAGGATTCTTTGACTCTCATTAGCTATCGCCTCTGGGTTTCCTGACTACATCCTGCATCGGAGAAGTCACAGACTACAACATGGCCTGGAAGGCAATGGCAATAGTTTGCTTTCTGCAGTTGGCGATGTTTTGTGGAGTGTTGCCTGAGTATAGTGCTCTGGAAAAGATACCACCTGTGCAGCTGGCTTGGGATCTGCAAGATTTGGACAAAAGTTTGGCTGTGAATTCCCAGTCTTTGCTGCCAACATGATACTGAGAGCATGTGGCCCATCTGCTATTCTTCTGATCTCAGAAGGGTTTTTGTCTAGTCTGTTCCCTTCTCTGCGTGTTTTGTGCAAAGTAGCAACTCCAGTCCCTGCTGATCTTAATAGTTGCACCAGGGATGGAAATAGCCCTGCATACGTTACCCCCCCAGCCCAGTTTTTGAACCCCTGTTCTAGTCCCCTATCTTCAAGGAATTTCTGCATGACTGAAAACTTGGCTACTGCCTCCCCATTGCTGCTTTTACTGCTACAGGGATGACATCTAATAGCTACTCACTGTTTGTGTGGGAATATCTCATTTGTGGGACCATTTGTAGGAGCTAAATAGAGGGAAACTATTGTAACCCTCCTCTCATCAGGAGCAGTATTGTGTACAACATATTAGCTCTACATATGTTTGGCCATCTTCCTGGGGGAGATGGATTAGTGAAGGGCAGGGGTGGGGGGGAGGGCTATATAATGATGCATGGTCAATTCAATTTATCACTGGGCTATTTGCCAATCTAAACTATTAAGTAGCTTTAAAGTTTTGCCATTTAAAAATTTCTTTAAACCACAATTTCCTCCTTTCTGTCCAAAAGTGGAATTCACCACCCTGTTCCACCAGGTAGCATTTCAAGTTGGATAATAGTCTGTCTTGGAACAGCAATATGTTTGATCTAAAAAATCCCATCCTTTTATAGTGAAGTAATTCCTAACTTTCCATTGGGTTATATTGTACTTACATCTAGTCTCAGAAGGTCTTATTACACATCAGACTTTAAAAACACGATGAGTTTATGCATTAAAAAGCTAATGGTTGTATTTCTTAGATTTTTTTTAGTATATTTAAAGTCAGTATATTACAACACAGTAATTGGTTTTACACATCAAGGATTTAAAAAATCCAGTCCCAATAAAAAATTAGAACTCTTAAACTATCTAAGTTCTTCCTGTGAAATATAGACTACATGATGGTTTGGTATAACTTTTTTTGCTATCAGCGTAAATTTGGAATAAACCATATAATATGCCTATTTTAGGCTTGTGATGATCAAATCTTTACATTGCGCCATAACTGTTTATTACAGGATGTATGCATGCCATGCAGTAATGGTAAGATTCAAAGTGTTGCATATCTACTGTTGTGCCCATCAGAGTGATAATTAACCATTGAACAAATACATTAGATCAACATGGTGGTGTCCTTAATTAATGTCATAGAAGATTCTACTTGACGTCACGTACCTTTTTCATGACATCAGTTTTGGACCATGTTGCAATACCTATCTATTTGTTAAAGCATTTCTACAATAACCAATCAGATTTGGGGTTAGCTTAATCTTCTCTTGCGTCTCGTTCCACAAATGAGCTCCCTTTACTCCCAGGAATGAATTCCAAAATACGAGTGCACCTTTATTCAAATAGAAACAAGTGTGAGTGATGGAAATACATGGTTACACACAAAATGAAGTGATACAAAGTGACTGAGAGCCTACACTTATTAATACTCATCTTTCCTATCTAATAAAGTAGATTCTCACCTCAGATGCCACTTTTTTTTTCCAGTGCTTAACAGCCCCTAAAGAGCTAGGAATCCAGTCTTTTATGAAGCCCTCCTGCTCATCAAGGTACCTCCTCAATAAATGGATCTAGAAAGCCTTTCTCCAGCATATGATACATTGAATCCTTTTTTTTCCCTATTCATAGACAGGGCAATCCCATTGCTGTCATATCGTTTCAAGTAGTTTTAGTGTTTAAAATTAATCTTTGATGTTCTTTCCTTTGATTTTTCTGGGTTGGTGCAAAGGTGGACAATTAAGTGATACATTGTATAATCGGCTACTCAGGGAGGAAAGACAACCCCCTCCCAATTGAACAGGACATAACTGAGACATGTTATTCCCTGGCAAGTCCAAGACCCATCAGGCCATTTTCCAGTATAGTTACATTATTCCTTAAATATTACCCATATACTCATCTCACAGTTCTGAGTGTTAAGTTACAAGCTTCCAGTGGAGACCTCACATGCTGCCAGTTATGGATAAATACAATGGAAGTGGTGGATTAGGTATAATGAGCTTATCAGACATAAGGCAGCAGTTGCTTGTAAAGAACAGGGTGCCAGCAGTTTGTGGCACCAATGGGTCTCTGTGTTACAGTGCCTTGTTCTTGTAAAGTGGCTAATGAAAGAATGTTGGCATAACCTTTTAACATGAACATGGTAGATTTTGCTCTTAACCATATTAAAGAATTAGAAGGACTTTGCAGACTGATATATATAGCAACTTAAATCTGAGCCTCTTAAAAGTAACTATCTGTTTTCCAAAAGCAGAGCATTCTGTACAGTTTTGCTGTGATTTTGCCTGCTTTCAAGATTTGCATACAGGATAATAAATTAATAAAGTGTATTACCTTGAATTATCCTTAGTGCTTTTAATTCAAAATTATCTGTTATGGGCAGCAGAGTGGTTGGTGCAGGAAAACCTCACCTCACAGACAAATTCCACACCACCCCATCTGCCACCCCAAAACCTGAGGCTAGAAATACCCTGGCTCTCTTTATTTTTCTATTATAAGAGATTTCCTTTTTATTGTTTTCTAGAAACTACTGCAAATTACATATGCAATTAGAGAAAAAACGAGAAAAACTAGCATGCATTGCACAAGACACATTAGTGTGAAATAGTCAAATAACTAATTGTTCCCTGCCATACAAACACATTTAAGTCATGGTGATGCAATGGCCACCTATAGTCCTTTTAGCAGTGGTTCTTCTTCGAGTGGTCCCCGTGGGTGCTCCACGCATGATGTCAGGCTCGTCCCAGTGCTGCAGCTCGAAGGCTTTGCATAGCTGTTTTCAGCCGGGTTGCGCCTGCGCAGTGTGCAGCAGGCGCCGTTCCTGATCTTTAATCTTCCCCCGCACCGGCTTACCTGTCAGTTCCTCTCAACCGTCCCTGGACGCAGATGGAGCTTCTATTCTCTCATCCCCTCAGTAGTTCTTCTTCCCCTCAGGGAACCTATAATTAGTTAATTATAAATAGTTAGCCTTCTTTTGTTGCCTGTTCTTATCTTATCACAAAACAAAAACAAAAACAAAAAAAAAGGACTCCTGTTAGCACCTGTTGAAGCCATGGCTTCCTGCGGCTCCCCGCTGTCACTGGCCGACAGTTCAGCAGCAGGGATTTAACAAACAAACTTATTCTGTAAGAGAAAAGGATTAACCAGTCATGCCTGGATCTCCAGGGTTTAAAAAGTGTGCCCAATGCAGTGAGCCCATGCCAGTTTCTGAGGGGCATTCAACTTGTGTACGCTGCCTGGGGGAGAACCACACTCCCCATAAGTGCGGGCACTGTTCAAAGATGACAGCCCGCACTCCTCGAGACAGGGAAATGCTCCTTAAAATGTTCCTCTTTGACAAGGCACTGGACCCCAATGCGGGGAATGCTGAACAGCTCGGGGGGGACCCACAAGAAAAGGATTTCTTCCCTCGACCTGCTGGAAAAAGAAAGAAGATCTCCCCTGCTAGATCCCTCCCACCTGAAATAATGGTGGGAGGCAAACCTGGATCCTCTGGCTCTGTCTCATGACCCTCACCATCTTGGTCGGGGACTAAGGGGAAAAAGGCTGCGGCGTCCGATAGAGCTCATTCGGCGCCAGAAGCAGCCTCAGTGCCGGCAAGCGCAGCCTGTGTTACAAAGGTGCCGGCACCGCACCAGTTACCCACTAAAGTCCAGCAGAAAACCACGCGGGCAGCAGCGGCACCTCAGAGAACTCTCCGGGCACCGGCAACACAGCTAGCAACGTTGCCAGTGCTGAAGGCCACCTCGGTGCGGACAAGTGGCGTGCATACTTCAAATGCGCCGGCACCGCTCCATTCAGCCCAGCAAGCGGCTCCGGAGCAGCAGACAATCGCGGGTACAGGTGCAGCACCGGAGGGAACCCTTCCGGCACCGGCATCACAACAAGCACTGTCGCTGGTGCCATGTGATGCTTCTCAGTTACAAACAGCCCCGGCACCAGCATATACAGCGGCGCAGCAGCAGCTGACTGAAATACCGGCACCGGAGCTGTGTCTATCCAGGCACAGCCTCCAGCAAAGGCATCAGTCAAAGCACGGGGGCAGGGCACTCACCACTCCCCTTCTCCAAAATTTTCATCAGGTCCCTCTCCTTCTCCTCCGATGTATGCCTCACCTCTGCACCATAACTATCGGCACCACAGCCCAAGACACCCTATTTACTATAGACAGGATTCTCCATATGGACGCCCATATTACAGCGACTATTATAAGCACCGATCCTACTCTCCACCATATGGACGATCGCCACGTTATTACTACTCTCCGTGTGTCAGGCACAAGAGGCGACATACCAGTAATAGATCGTCTAGGTGCTCGTTGCCTCATCCATCAGATCGATATTACGAGTATCGCCATCCTTCTCTGTACTCGTCACGTTCACATTCCCATCACTATGTGTATCAACAGCCCTTACGCTACAATCCACCATCAGCGGGGCACTCTCTGCCACAGCAGCACCGTGACCGTCGCCTGACTTCTCTAATACGCAGTCCAGGGGACACAACACAGCAGTCAGACCTGGAAGATGGACAGTTGTCTGAAGTGGACGACCATCAGTCTAAAAATCCAGTTCCTGACCGTTCACCCTCTTCAACACACGAGGCGATTTTCCCACCGGACACGTCCCCG
This sequence comes from Pelochelys cantorii, assembly GCA_032595735.1. NCBI lineage: Eukaryota > Metazoa > Chordata > Testudines > Trionychidae > Pelochelys > Pelochelys cantorii. The sequence continues at coordinate 51,410,221 of CM064327.1, forward strand.
CCAGATGATTTTAAGCAGTTCCAAGACCTCTTCAAGCGGGTGGCTCAGTCCCAAGAAATCCAGATAACAGAAGCACAAACAAAACAGCATCGACTGCTGAAAAATTTGCATCCGAGGCAGAGCGCGAAAGTGGCCATCCCTATTGATGAAGCCATTATGGAAGCGGCAGACATCATCTGGCAGACACCAGCTTCAGTACCACCAACCTGCAGGAGAGCAGATAGGAGATATTTTGTCCCTTCCAAGAATTTAGAATTCCTCTTCAACCATCCGCAGCCGAACTCCCTGGTGGTAGATGCAGCGCAACAACGGGCCAAGACACCGCAGTATAACACAACACCAGATGCCAAAAAACTGGATATATTCGGCAGGAAAGTTTACTCCTCGGCGACCCTTCTCCTGCGTATTTCTAATTATGCCGCCTTGCTATTGAACCACAACTTTGACAATTATGAAAAGATATCGCAGCTTCTTCACTACCTCCCAGAGAACAAGCACCCCCTCTTAAAGTCCCTAGTGTAGGAGGGTTTTATGGCATCTAGAGCGAGTCTGCAGATCTCCTTGGATGCGGCGGACACAGCAGCTCATACCACTGCAACTGCAGTAACGATGAGGCGCTCATCTTGGCTGGCTTCCGCAGCAGTTCCAAAGGAGCTTCATGCAAAAGTGGAGGACCTCCCTTTTGACAAAAACAAGTTGTTTGCGGAAAAGATGGATGAGATCCTCCACTCTGGAAAAGATTCCCGGTCTACGCTCCACACCTTGGAGATGTATACACCCCCTTTTCAGCGCAAGAGATATTACCCATACCAGAAGAGGTACAACTACCCCTATCAAAGACAATAACATCAACAGCAAGCCATAGACCAATCACGTCCAAGACAGTGCCCACAACGTAGACGACCCCAACCATTCTGCTCGACCAACCAACAAAATTCCAAACAACAAGTTTGATGGTTCGGTCAAGGGCATGCAACAAGTCCTTACAGTGACGGAACAACAAGTCACTCATCTCTTTCACCATCGACTTCGACCTTTTCAAGATCAATGGGCGGCGATTTCATCAGACCGCTGGGTATTGCAACTGGTGGTATCTGGGCTCACCATCCCCTTCACTGCCATACCAGCCACAAATCCACCAACCCTGTCCCTTTTCAGGGACCCATTTCACGAGACCGGTTGAAAGAAGAGGCTCAGCCTTTGCTCTCCATAGGAGCCATAGAGCCCATACCTCCTCAGTTCAGAGGAAGGGGCTTCTATTCATGGTATTTTCTCACGGAGAAGAAGACCGGAGGATGGAGATCCATCCTCAACCTCAGGAAGTTAAACAAATACCTCCGCCGTCAAAGGTTCAAGATAGTGACCCTTGCCAAGATAATACCGTCACTAGAGAAGGACGATTAGTTTACAGCCCTCGACTTGCAAGATGCATATTTTCATATAGAGATACATCCAGCTCACAGATGTTTTCTCCGTTTCACTATTGGTGATGATCATTTCCAATATCGGGTGCTACCGTTTGGATTTGCATCTGCTCCCAGGGTGTTTTCAAAAACCCTGGCGGTAGTAGCAGCTTACCTGCGGCACAGAGACGTGATCATATTTCCATATTTAGACGACTGCCTTATAAAAGGCAGGTCAAGACAAGAGGTCCTACGTATGGTGGCACTAGCCAGGCAGACATTTCTATTGCTTGGGCTCATAATCAACGAGCAAAAGTCATCTCCAGATCCTATGCAGACTATAAATTTCATAGGTGCACGTCTGGATTCCACCACGGCCCATGCGTACTTACCTCAAGAGCGCTTCCAAGTTCTACATGAGCTGGCCACGGTAGTCATCCACGCCCCTACAGTCACCGTACTTACCTGTCTCCGCCTCAGGGGCATATGGCGGCCACCACATTCGTGGTCTAACATGCGAGACTTCATTTTCACTGTCTCCAACACTGGTTGGCATCGGTGTATATTCCAACAAAGCAGTCCACACACAAAGTGATAACCCCAACTCCTCTAGTTCGCAGATCCCTGAATTGGTGGTTGAACCCCAAAAATCTGCAAGCAGGGGTTCCAGTCAAATGTCAGCAGCCATCGACCTAGTTGACTACAGATGCCTCCCTTTTGGGCTGGGGGGCACATATCGATGGTCTGTTCGTGCAGGGCAGATGGTTGGTGGTGGAGGCAGTTTCTCATATCAACCTCCTAGAGCTAAACGCTGTATTCCTTACTTGCAAACACTTCCACTCACATACAGCTGGTACAACCATCCGAGTGCTTACAGACAACATAGCAACTATGTATTCTGTCAATTGACAAGGAGGAGCACGATCCTGATTACTTTGCGCACAGGCAGTCCACTTATGGAACTGGTGCATAAGAAACCGTACCACTCTGGTAGCATCCTACTTACCAGGCACGAGCAATGTCATGGCGGATGCTCTGAGCAGATTTTTCCCTCAGGATCATGAGTGGGAAATTCACCCCGATGTCTTGGACAACATCTTCCGAGCTTGGGGATCACCGCAAATAGACCTCTTTGTGACCTACGAAAACACAAAGTGTCACCTTTACTGCTCCAGAGGAGGCATGGGCAAAGGCTCCCTTGGAGATGCACTGCTAATTCGTTGGGGAGCACCTCTGCTCTATGCGTTCCCACCAACGGTACTTATTCCGAGAGTAATCCAAAAAAATCAAGGAAGACTCAGCCTGGGTCATACTCCTAGCACCAGCCTGGGCAAGACAACCGTGGTACCCGTTCCTCCACAGGATGTCCCTGTTACCACCACGTTTCTTGCCACTCACCCCAGATCGCCTCTCCCAGAACCAGGGGTCTCTGCTACACCCCAGACCAGAGACCCTCCATCTGACAGCGTGGCTCATAGCTGGTTCAGGGTAGAGGAGCAACTTTGTTCAGAGGCTGTAAAGACAGTACTGAACAGTAGAAGACAAACCACAAGAAAGTCTTATCTGGCAAAATAGAGGAGGTTCATTGCTTGGTGTGAGAAAACTGGCATCCAACCACACTCTTCACCAATGCATGAGATTCTTGATTATATCCTTTCCCTACACCAGGCGGGCCTTTTGATTTCTACACTGAGAGTTCACCTCTCAGCAATCACCGCCTTCCATACCACCACCGAAGGCCATTCAGTCTTTGCTCATCCCATGACCAAAAGACTGCTTAAGGGAATAGCTAATCTTAAACCCCCATGAAGACCCATCCACCCTATTTGGAGCTTGGATTTGGTCCTTGACACTTTAATGTACCCACCTTTTGAGCCACTAGTCACCACGTCATTATCGATGCTCAACACAAAGGTGGTATTCTTGTTGGCTATTACGTCCGCCTGTAGGCTGAGTGAACTGGCAGCATTAATGGCAACCCCACCCTTCACAGTTTTCACCAAGGACTCAGTCACATTACGTATCCATCCAGCCTTTATCGCTAAGGTTGCGACACAATTTCATATCAACGAACCCGTCATTTTACCCATCTTTTACCCAAAACCGCATGCTTCGACTTGAGACTCGCTACTCCATACCCTCGACGTGTATCGAGCGTTAGCATTCTATACAGGCAGAACACGGACCTGGCGTAAGACCGACCGTCTAATAGTATCCATAGCAGACCACTCCAAGGGCAATGCATTGTCTTCCAACATCATAGTCTCTTGTATCACCATGTGTCATTCAATGCGCAACAAGCCCCTTCAGACTGTACCTAGGACGCATTCCACCAGGGCAGTGGCAACATCCACAGCGTTTATCAGAGGAGTCTCTCTGCCGGAAATCTGCAGGGCAGCTACATAGTCCTCAAGCTTGACCTTTATGAATCACTACGCAATAGTGCGCAGATGGACGCCTGACTCTTCGGTGACCTCAGCAGTACTTTCGGTCATTGACAAACTTGAACTCCAGGAACGCAACGCAAGTACTGCTACAAAGTCACCATGAGTGGAGCACCCACGGGGACCACTCGAAGAAGAAGAGGAAGTTACTCATCTTTGTGCAGTAACGATGGTTCTTCGAGATGGGTCCCCTGGATGCTCCACTTCCCACCCTTCCTCCCCGTTCTGGAGTTGTTTTCTTCTGTATCCTTACAGATACGGAACGGTGAGAGGAACTGACAGGTAAGCTGGGTGCGCGTGAAGATCAAAGAGCGCAAATGGTGCGTGCTGCACACTGCGCAGGCGCGACCCGGCTGAAAACAGCTATGCAAAGCCTCCGAGCTGCGGCGCTGGGACGAGCCCAACACCATGAGTGGAGCACCCATGGGGACGCATCTCGAAGAACCATCGTTACTGCACGAAGGTGAGTAACTTCCTCTTCTCAATCTGGGGTGTGTGTGTGTACCTCAGGAGGTACACAGGGATCTTCCTGGAGGCACACAGAGATCTTCAGTTCAACTAAATATTTGCTTAGTTTTACAACAGACTACATAACAAGCACTAGCAAAGTCAGTACAGATTAAAATTTCATATAGACAGTGGTTTATTTATACAGCTCTGTATACTATACACTGAAGTGTAAGTACAATATTTATATTCCAATTGATTTACGTTATAATTATGTGGTAAAAATAAGAGTCAGCCATTTTCAGTATTAGTGTGTTACGTGACACTTTTGTATTTATGTGTGATTTTGTAAGCAAGTAATTTTTTTATTTAATAAGTGAAACTGGGGATACGTAAGACAAATCAAGCTCCTGAAAGGGGTACACTAGTCTGGAAATATTGAGAGACACTGCTTTATATCATATGAGTACATAGTTATAAGAATTTGCACTTACTGTTCACAGGGTGAAATCAACTCCATCCATAGAGCTTAAAGGGGGTTGATGGACCAACCTACTGAATTTCAATGGCAGTCAAGTGTCTAGTTCCTTTAGGCTCCTTTCACATCACTGTACACTTTGGAGTCTCACCCAGGGAAAAGTTCTCTCTTTCAAAGGAGAGAGAATGATGAAGTACTCCCTCAAACAGGGAATCCCTCTGTGCTAGGAATGTCCTCCCTGATAAAATATACCTTATAACCTCACTATCTTTTTTCCAAACTTAAATAGGAACCCACCTGTTTCATAATCTCTTAGTCACCTAAGCCCCCCAGCAGGCTCAACATTTTAACTATAAAGCAACTGATGAAAAGGGAACATAGTTCATACTTCTTTGATATAGTGATAGGAGAACCATGAAGGCAATGGTGTGGCTACAGAGGGATCTCTAGGTATTTCATCCTGGCTGAGCAAAGGGGGTATCCATGTGAATGTCTGATTCCTCCAAAATGATCACGTGATGTTTGCAGCATGCCAGAGATGCAGTACAGCAATTCCCTCACTTTTTCTCTATGAAATAAATATGCACATCTTCCACAATTTCAAACTATCCATATGCGCTGGGGGGAAGCCCAGCACTTGCACAGTTGAGTCATCAATTAGATTTTTGTTTGGTACGTCGGCAGCTGTCCACTCTTCAGACCATCTTCTGTGAGCACCCTTGTCTTCTGCAATAAGGGCTGTGGCGCAAGAGCAGAAGGGTTTTTTTAAATTATTATTTTAGTCAGTTATGAGGGGATATTCTATGTTGGGGTGGGAAAGTAGTGTGGAATTTGCTGATCTATAATTCATACTATAATATGGGTTGGGTCCCTCCTAAGCAAACATGGATTGGGTCCCACCCAAGCAAACCCCTGTTCTGTATGTTCCTCACTCCCCTTTGTTGTCTGTTATCTCCCTCAGAAATCCTATCTTGTTGTAGTCAGTTTAGATTGTAAAGTCTTGGGATAGGACCATATTTTTGCACGCTCTATAAACCGCTTGTGTTCATGGCCATACACAAATGATAAAGCCTAAATACCAAATAATATCAACAACACATCATAACCAAAGTGAGAGAGATACTCCCATAGGTACTGAAACTAGGGTTTCGGGGTGTGCTGCTACACCCCCTGGCTTAAAGTGGTTTACAGGATTTACAGTTTGGTTCATGGCTCTCAGGACCTCCTCCCCTCTTCCCCACTATACCAATTGTTCCAGCATCTCTGGATACTCCACCTCTTTCTGCAGGAAGTCAGGGAGGCGAAGCACAACGATCAGGCTGTGATGGGGTACAGCCTGGACTCTGTACACTCCCATTTAGTTGCCACCAGCTCCAGCTCTCTTCCATACTGCCCTCCCCACACCAACAGAGACAAACAAGTAAACTAGCACTGACTGACGGCTTCCTGTGTGCTCCAAGTGTACCAATGCAGAGATTGTTTCTTTGTTTGTCTTTTCCCTCTTGCATAAGGACCTCCCCCCACTGAATCAACAACCCAATGCAGAGCCCACAAAGGCAGCCCTTCTGGGGCTTCCATGTCCCCCCTATGCTTGCCTCGCCTTTCAGATGAATTGGGTTCTGTGTTAATGCTGCTCCACAGAGCTAATCAATGCCTCTCCTTTCTTAATCCATGAGTTTTATGCCTGTAATGAAACCATGATTTATTAGCTTTCATCATTAACTCCGTTAGCCTACAGGATTTAAGGTCCTAAAAACTCTTAATCCGTACTACAGAGATACAGTTCTATTATCCTGCTATGGCATCCAAGCAAACTAGCAGAAAGTAGAAAAATGAGGTTTTGGATTATGAGGGAAAGAACAGATCTCTTTAATCTTGCCCTTAGAGTTGTTTAACTCAATTATATTTTGTCCTATTCCAGACAGAGCTGAAATAAGATCAAATTGAATTTCCCTTTACAATCAGACCGTTCTGTCACAGATCACCGATCTAAATCAGGAATAGCAATTCTAAAAAAAGTGAGTTTTGTAATATTTGGACTGCATGCCAGTATGGACAAATCTTTAGCTGATATAAAGCGAAGTCAGTATAGCTAAGATGCACTACATTGGCTGCTGATTTGGCCCACAATTTCTGAATTTATGCTCCAAATTCTGTCAAGGAAGATTCTCAGCACAGTTCTGACAAATGTTTTCCCCCATATATATCAATTTTGAGTATTAGCATGTTGTTAGTATGTAGGCAGATCTTTTGGAAAAATATTTTAGCACATTCTATCAACACGGTCTATGCCCTCTGACAGTTCCATGACAGATATAAAAATGTTATGGAAACCTAGAATCCTGCCAAAGATGCTGATTGATCGATGTTTTTATAAAACTCTTATTCAAATTTTACAAAATATGAAGTGTAAATATGATCCTCATATGTCTCTGGTGTGAGGGCAAATTTTTGTCTCTTTACCAAAGTCATCCCAATTATTTAAATTAAATTACACTGGTGTAACTGATGGAATAATATGGTCAGTGGATCCTTAATTTATCATTATTAATGGATTATCCTTAGGCAAAGGTAAAACATTTGCAAATTTCCAAGCCAAGAGAATATTATCCTTCAGCAAGGATGTATCAAATATTGAACAACGCATTCAAGTTATCACATCTGCTCCATCTTTTGAATTTTGCTTAGTTTTGAATCAATAGCCTCAAGTCCACTCGCTCTAATAACATTAAATCTATTTAAATGCTTTTGAAAATATTACAGTGTGTTATTCATTTTGAGCATCCAAACCTATGATATGTGCATCACAGAAACCACAGACACAAACGCTGTCTGAGGATGTACAAACTAAATCTGACATGGTACAACACAAGGCTGACCAGCCTGACCAAAAATGAGAGACAATATTATCATAAAAAGGTAGGACTAGAAAGGACCTTGAAAGATCATCTACTTCTCCTCCTCTGCCGAAGCAGGACCAAGTATACTTAGACCACCCCAACAGGCATTTGTATAATCTGTTCTTTAAAAAAAATCTAGTGATGAGGCTTCTGCGACCTCCCTTGGTAAACTATCCTTATGGTTTTCTTCTGAGGTGCCTGCCTCACACCGGGCTTTCAGAGGTTAATAGAGACCTAGGGAGGCTGTTCTGGAGGCAGCCATTCAGGGCAGGGCTGGCCAGTATAAGAGGAGCTTCAGAGCAGAGCAGCTTGAGTCACTCCCTGGAGCTTAGGGTTGCCAGATGTCCGGTTTTCAACCAGACAGTCCGGTATTTGAGCTTTCTGTCCAGGAAACAAAGTGAGAAAATACCGGACATATAAATGTCTGGTATTTTCTAATTAAGTAAGTTTTATTATTATCATGAGTATCAGTATGTAGTTGCGTATTGCCTAGCTGGTAGACATGCTCGCACTGCGTGAGTGTGTCTACCAGCCAGGTAGTATGCAACTACACAGTAGAGAGGAGGGGGGTGGGGCTGGGGTGGGATGGGATGGAATCCGCTGGGACCGTGTGCGGGACGGGCAGCACCTCGGGATCTGCATGAGCCTGGGCCTACTCCCCACCAGCCATTTCCCTCCCCCCCCCCCGCTCTCCTCCTGGCCAGCCCGCTCCCCCTGACCTTCTCCCGGCTAGCCCTGCTCTCTGCCAGCCGGTTCCCCCCCAGCCAGACCTGCTCCCCCAACCCGCTCCCGGCCAGACCTGCTTCCCGCTGGCCGGTTACCCCCCCTGCACCCGATCTTCCCCGGTCAGCCCCGCTCCCCCGACCTCTTCTGGCCAGTTCCCTCCCCTCACCCCCCCGATCTGCAATCAAGTGTGTCCGGTATTTTTTTGAAACCATCTGGTAACCCTGCTGAAGCTTGAGAATAGAGGTGGACTGGCTGCCTTATAAGGTGGAGGGCAGCAGGCACCCTGGACAGAGCAGTGCTGCAGGCAGAGACCTGGGGAACTAAAAGATAGCTCCTGGCAGCCTGCAGGGATCTGCAGACTGAGGCCTTGAGACAAGGGCAAAGAGGATGTTGGGGCTATGGGGGATTAGCTCTAGGAGATCTACAGACAAGTTAAAAGGAATGCAACAAGTGGTGGCCATCTACAGGGTCTCTGGGCTGGGACCCAGAGTAGTGGGGTGGGCCCCACTCTCTGCTGAGGAAGCGGCTCAACTAAAGGACTGTAAATATTGTCCCCTGGAAGGGGGAAGCATAGAGCGTGACACAGCCGGAGGGCTGCATCCTGAAGAGGACATCATAGTCCTTGAACTGACATGCATCTGGGAGTAGAACTGAGGGCAGCAAGGCACCAAAAGGGCACACTGAGCCAATCTCCAGGATAGCCAGCAGGAGGCGCAGCTGTGGTAAGTCGCACCCCCTCGCAGGTTTGAATGTCTTTTCCTAATATCTAACCTAAATTCTTTTGCTGCAGATTAAGGCCAGTACTACTTGTCCTGCAATAGACATGGAGAACAACTGATCGCTGTTCTCTTTATAATAGGCCTTAACACATCTGAAGACTGTTACCAGGTCCCCCTTGCTTTTCTTTTCTCTTGACTAAACATGTCCAGCTTTTTTTAGCTTTTTTTCATAGATCATGTTTTCTAACCCCTTTATCATTTTTGTTGTTCTGCTTTGGACTCTCTCCAATTTTTCCACATCTTTCCTAACATGTAGTGCCTAGAACCGGATGCATACTCCAGCTGAGGCCTCACCAGTGCCAGACAGGGAAAAACAATGACCTCCATGTCTTGCATATTAAATTATTTTTAATACAGCCTAAAACATTAGTCTTTTTTGAAAGTTCATCACAATTTTGGCTCATTCAAATTGTAATCCACTATAATGCCAGATTATTTTCTGCAGTACTACAGCCTAGCCAGTTATTCCTCATTTTGTGATTGTGCATTTGATTTTTTTCTTCCTAAGACCAGGTACTTGGCACTTGTCTCTGTTGAATTTCATCTTGCTAATTTCAGATCAGTTTTCTAATTTATTAAGGGCATTTTGAATTCTAAGCCTAGCCTCCCAAATACTAGCAGTCCCTCCCTGCGTGACGTCATTTGCAAATTTTATAAGCATACTCTCTGCTCCAATATCCAAGTTAATGAAAATATTGAATAGTACTGGATCTAGGAGACACCGCCATGGGACCCTACCAGATATGGCTGTCCAGTTTAACAATGAATCATTGATAGCTACTCTTTTGAATATGAGTTTTCAATCAGTTTTTCAATTGCCTTATAGTAATTTTATATAGACCATATTTTCCCTAGTTCTTTTGAGAATGTCCTGGGGAACTATGTCAAAGTTTTACTAAAATAAAGATGTACCTCGTATGCGGCTTTCCCTATCCACTAGGCCAATAATCCTGTCAAAGAAGGAAATTAGGATGGTTTAGCATGATTTAGTCTTGATAAATGTTGGCTATTACCTATCAGCCTATTATCCTCTAGGTCAGTGGTTCTCAAATTTATTTGATCATGTTCCCCTCTTTCTGTCTGTAGTAGTTTACAGCCCCCACCGCCACACAAGCTTACATGTGATTTTAAAAAATCAACATGCAGTTTCTCTAAATTAAGGTATTGATTCAAATAGCACTAATGATCCATATAAGAGCAAAAGTAAACTGACTGAGGTCAATGCTTACAAATAATGTGCACAGTGCCCTTGATGGATTAACATACAGATGGCAATGACTTTGTATAATGCTATGTAGAAGCTTAACAGAAATCCATCAAATGCACAATGCTATCTAGAGTCATATGCACAGTGTCATCTGAGGACCTGATACGTTTTGCTAGTTATTCATTACTGTAGGAAAAAAATTACTGCACATTTTACCCAAAGCTTCTCATGACTGCCCACCCACAAATACATCCCATGATCTCCCAAAGGGATCTGTCCTCCAGTTTGAGAACTTCTGTTACACATACAAACTGATTGTTTAATAATTTGTTCCAGTGTCTTTCCATGGTTACCTAGGTCACTGAGGTCAATCTTGGTGCTGGTACTGCTTTTAGCTTTTAATTCCTTCTCTCATATCTCATGGTGAGACAACAGAATTGAACTTTTAGAATGCATTTGAAAGAGGCAAGGGAAGGTGGGTGTGGTGAACAGATTTGGGGAAGGACTTTTGGGAACAAAGGGTAGAATGCTGGGTGGCCAACCCTCACAATTGCATCACAAGTGTCATAATATTTGATGTGTTTTTTCTTAAAGCTCCACATCCTGGAAACTCTTGATCATATGCGGATCTCATCATTCATTTTTTAATAACTTCCTTTTTTGTTGTGGTAGACAAAGCCATACAACATGATCTGAGTGCACCCAGAAAGCAAATAAAGAATCACAAATGTATTCTAATTTTAAAAGTTCATGGGTTTTTCTTGGGCCAGTCTTGATATTTTGGGAAGCCCAACTTAAGATTTTTCATTACCTGATGTCGGCAATACGGGGGACAGAGATAGTGTAACCAACAGGGACACTTGGAGGAGTGGGAGATGAAGGGGATATTGAGACAGTGAAGACAGTGGAGGAAGGCAACATGATAGGAGATCAAATGTTACGGGGCTTGAAAGTAGAGTACAGGGGAAGAGAAATCATATGCAAAGTCTTGCAAGAGGTGGAAAGAGGATTGTTGGAGCTTCTCCCTTTGTTATCTCCCATCCCATCCATTTACCCATCTACTATCCTGAACCCTGCAAGGGGTGTTCTCCTTTGGCTGATGGGCCAATAATTTGCGCTATGCAAATTGCGTATCTTATTTTGAATCTATTTTGAAATAGCTTATTTTGAAATTTAGTGTGTTTGCACAGTGCCAAATTTCAAAATAACACGCTCTTTCAAGCCATCCCTTATCCCTCATGCAATGAGGTTTACTGGGATGGTGAAATAGCGCACCTGTTATTTTGAAAAATATTTCAAAATAATGGGCAGCTTGTGTAGATGTAGGGTAGCTATTTTGGGATACTTCTGGTATCCCGAAATAGCCGTACAATGTAGACATACCCTAACTGAATGATAGTTATGGTGTGGAAATAGGAGAGGCTGAAAACAGTGAATACTCAGGTAGAAAATTAGCTGATAGCCGGTCATCAGCCCTGCTATATTACAGCCATTTTAAACTATACGGTCTAGATGTTTTGTTATTTACTGCCTTCTACTGGTAGCACCTATAAGTACAATAAATTGAATGCACCAAAGTTTTTTTACTGGACTTTGATAACTCTGTGTGTATTCCTTTAAGAAGGTGCTCAGTTACTTAGAAACAGTATCATTATAATGGGATGTGGCAGTTACCATAGCAACTTATGAAGAGCCAAGCAATTAGATATGTAAAAGCCAGGGAGAGCATCCATTTGTAAATTTATTTCTGTTGTTGTGCTTCAAAAGCTTCCCCTCCCCCACCTCTAAATGGCCAGGTTTGAAGAACTGTATTCATGAGTACACTGGCACAGTGTGTAAATACCTGGAGTGTTTACTGACAGCTGATCTGAGTTATTCTTTCTCTCTCTCCCCCCCTCTTTTTTAATTATACAATCCTTTTTAACTAAAAGAAATGGCCAGTTAAAGGCAGAGAACACACCACTGAAAGGTCTCTCTGTGTGTGGCCTCATTTATTATTTAGCTCTCTGACATATTTAAACACTGCAATGCCCTTGGAAGATACAGTTTGTATGAAATACATTGTTCAGGATCAAGTGTTTTTGCAAGAACCAGAAAATCATCCTAAACAAAGTGGACTGCTATTAGGATTAATTCCCATGAAATTGTAACAATTCTTACCAAGACCAACTCTATGTACAGCCCTATATGGCTACAACTGTGTTGCTCAGGGGTGTGAAAAATCCAGACCAGTACTGTTCATATGGATTCATAAACAAATGGATCCTCCCTCTACTGAAGAGATCACATTAACCCTTTGTATTCCTGCTGCTCTGGAAAGGAAAAAGAATGTACATAATGTCATTAAGAAATAAAGTAACAAAACATTGCAGGCCTAATTCTCCTGCCCTTTACAGTTTTAAACCAGTATGAAGCCAATTCAATTCAGTGAAGTGGCTCCTGATTTACACTGGTGAAAGAGAGACTCAGACCTTTTTACATGTGGTGCAATTCCTTAAGACTGAAGTTAGTTCTGTGTGTCATTGCCACTGAGTCACATGTTGATTTATCTATAAAGCCTTAAGGAGCTGAAAAGAAATGAGGGATTTTTTTTTCATAAGCTGCTTTAAGCCTACAGAGGCAGATAATGCATTAAGTGAAGAGTACATTTGGACACCGCTGTGCATTGCCATAACAAGGGAAATAAAAATAAAGATCTCATTATTCAGATGCCAGGACTGCAAAGGTAACTCCTGGCCAAAGTGAAAAGATACTAAGGACAGCACGGGCAAGGAAATGACTCATTGCTGAGTCAAAATATGCAGTTTTTTCTTTCAGAACATAAAATGGGACATAAAGCTAGTGTAATGTTCCTTATTTAATAACTAAGTATCCATGACATTGAGGTGTATTATGAGACATGTTTCTCAAAGACACAGTGTTTCATATATTAAAAAAACCAAACAACAACAAACACTGAAACCCAGACTACATAGTTAAGTACTGGACCTGGCTCATTCTCCCATAGCCTGTGCATACTCTCCAGGGGGGCTGCTCTCCTGGGCTCTCTCCCTGCCTATGTGGCAATGGCAGTGGCACCTCCCTGGCACTCTCTTCACCTCCCAAAAACTACATTGATGCTCCCCCAACCTCCCTGGACTATGTATGGAAGGGACTTTGAGAAGGTCTAGATGGGTGCAAGAGGAATAGGTGATTGGACCACTCTGAATATTTCTAGAGTGCAGGTTTGAAATAGACTCTCGCATGTGGTTAAGCCCAAACCCTCCAGTGAGCCACACTCAGACAGGTGCTTGTATGTCCTCAGAACACTGGCTTGCTGGCTTGTCCAGTGGTATGGATACAAAGCATAGGTGCCCACATTGCATGGGAAAAATGATGGGTCTTTGCACCCACCAGCAGCCCCCCATTAGAGCCTCCACTCCACCCAATGCCTCCTGCCCACCTCCAGCCCGGGACAATCAGTGCTTCCCTCCTGCCCGCCACCATCAGCTGTTCTGTTGTGTGCAGGAGGCAGCACAACTAAGTCTAGCTTGTCAAAACTGAGGAAAGAAATTTCCCATCTTCTCCCCATGCTGTGCTGCTTGCTGGCCAGAGGAGCACCCTGGAGTTCTGGCAGAATGTCCTTGGGGGAGGGGCATGAGGCCTGGGACAATCCCCCTGCCACAAGCGTGAGGCCTTTAGCAATCCCCCCACAAGTCCTGCCCACCTGTGTTCTGCCCCCGTCCCGCCTCCACTCCACATCTTCCCTAAGCCTCACCCCCCACCTCTTCCCACCCCTGCTCTGCCTCCTCCCATCCCTTTCCCAAAGCCCCCTCCCATAAGTGACGTGAGCCAGGGGATTACCTAGGCAGCCTGGTGTGGAGCGGCAGCAGGGGTTGCTTGCCCCACACCTGCATTCACTATGGTGGCAGGAGCTAGAGCAAGCTGGCAGCCTGCTCTGCTCTGCCACCTACCTCTAGCCCGTTGCGCTCCTCTTCACCGCGGGAGCAGCACACTCCAGCCTGCTGTGCTCCCCTGAGACCTGCATCACTTGGAGAAATGGGCTGGCGATGGGCTGCTCTGTTTTCCGCTGTCATGCTGAAGTGGAGGGACCCAGCTGAGAGTGGGCGGGAGCGGCACAAGCTGCGGAGTGTGTTGCTCTGCTTCCTGGGCTTCTGCCACCACAGTGAGTGCAGGGGTAGGGAGGAGTGACCCCTGCTGCTGTCCTGTGCCAAATCCCTCAGGTAATCCCTGGGCTCCTGGGCTCCCATCACTGTGGGGAACTGTCCCTTCCATAGGATAGTTGGGGCAGCTGCCACAGGGCATCCCAAAGAGAGGGGTGTGGTGTGGCTGCTCTGAGCCATCCTATGGATGGGACAGCTCTGTGTTTGAGTCAACATGAGGTGGGCCCATGACTTTGGCAGAAACCTGCATTTATACGGCAAAAATCTCCAAGAGTCTGGCAGAGCTGGGAATCAGATGTCCAGTGAAGGGAGTGAATCAAGTCCCCCCAAGCTGCCCAGTACAGGGCAAAGGATGGGAACAGCAGTCCAGTAACTCCCTGGCTTCCTGCCCAAGTTCATAAATAAAATGCCAAGATGATAGAAGTATCAACCTGTGGCCTTGCCATGACACAGAATGTGAAAGGATATTTTGTTTCTTCTTCCCCAGGGACACACAAATAAAGTGCTCTTTGATTGCCTTGGCAGACTCCTCCACCTCTGAGGGAGTGAGGCATCTGCCCAGGACTCTTGAGGAGCAGACTCTCCATCAAAGTGAAAAGAGGAAAAGCCTCAGGGATGAAATGCAGCAGAACATTGTTGCTAAGGCAGACAACAAGCTGGAGTACAGTAGAAAAGAGGTGCAGAAGGCAAGGGGAGGAAAGAACAGTAGCATGGTTCTTCAACCATGACCAGAGGCTGAAGAATGAGGACAAAGGGCAACAGAAGGACTTGTCTGCTTCTAGACGGGTATGGAGTCCTTCACTTACATGTCCTGGTGCTGGACAGTCTGTGTCAGCCCCTCACACAGCTCCATGAATGTCTGCATTCTCATGTAGACACTCTAGACCCATTGCTGGTCATCCCAGGCCACCATGATATGATGCCACCAGTCTGTGCTTATGTCCCTGCTCTATAAGTCATGGTCTGCATGTGAGGAATTAGCAGCTATGGCAGTGTGATGGGGTGGAGTAGGCCCCGATATCCCTACTGGAGGCCTTTCCGCACCCTGCCCAGCAACAGGAGCAGAAGAGAGGTCCTCCAAGCAGAATAGAGTGGCAGCCTCTGCTGTAGCCAATCAGGGTGCAGCAGGCCGAAATAAAAGAAGCTGTTGGGCCAGGGCCTGGCAGTTTCTTCCTGGAGTTTGACCTAAGGGATGACTGGGAGAATGGCAGCACTCCAGACAGCTCTGAGTGGAAGATGGATTTCAGACCTGGTCAGAATCAGGTCCCACCACTGAATCATAGAATCAGAATCATAGAACCATAGAGCTGGAAGAGACCTCAGAAGGTCATCAAGTCCAGCCCCCTGCTCTAGGCAGGACCAATCCCAACTAAATCAACCCAGCCAGGGCTTGGTCAAGCCGAGACTTAAACACCTCTAGGGATGGAGACTCCACTACCTCCCTAGGTAACCTATTCCAGTGCTTCACCACCCTCCTAGTGAAATAGTTTTTCCTAATATCCAACCTGGACCTCTCCCACCACAACTTGAGACCATTGCTCCTTGTTCTGCCATCTGTGACAGCTGAGAACAGCCTCTCTCCATCCTCTTTGGAACCTCCCTTCAGGAAGTTGAAAGCTGCTATCAAATCCCCCCTCACTCTTCGCTTCTGCAGACTAAACAGACCCAACTCCCTCAGCCTCTCCTCATAAGTCATATGCTCCAGCCCCCTAATCATTTTGGTTGCCCTCCGCTGGACCCTCTCCAATGCGTCCACATCCTTTTTGTAGTGGGGGGCCCAGAACTGGACACAATACTCCAGATGTGGCCTCACCAGAGCCAAATAAAGGGGAATAATGACATCTCTCGATCTGCTGGCAATGCTCCTCTTAATGCAACCTAATATGCCATTAGCCTTCTTGGCTACAAGGGCACACTGTTGACTCATATCCAGCTTCTCATCCACTGTAACCCCCAGGTCCTTTTCTGCAGAACTACTACTTAACTGGTTGGTCCCCAGCTTGTAACTATGCTTGGGATTCTTCCGTCCCAAGTGCAGGACTCTGCACTTGTCCTTGTTGAACTTCATCAGATTTCTTGTGGCCCAATCCTCCAATTTGTCTAAGTCACTCTGGACCCTATCTCTGCCCTCAAGTGTATCTACCTCTCCCCCTAGCTTAGTGTCATCCGCAAACTTGCTGAGGGTGCAATCCATCCCCTCATCCAGGTCATTAATAAAGATATTGAACAAAACCGGTCCTAGAACCGAACCTTGGGGCACTCCACTAGAAACCGACCGCCATCCTGACATAGAGCCCGTTGATCACTACCCGCTGGGCCAGGCCTTCTAGCCATCTTTCTATCCATCTTAGTGTCCATTTATCCAATCCACATTCCCTTAACTTGCTGGCAAGAATATTGTGGGAGACCGTATCAAAAGCCTTGCTAAAGTCAAGGTAGATCACATCCACTGACTTTCCCACGTCCACAGAGCCAGTTACCTCATCATAGAAGCTAATCAAATTGGTCAGGCACGACTTGCCCTTTGTGAATCCATGCTGACTATTCCTAATCACTTTCCTCTCTTCCAAGTGCCTCAAAATGGATTCCTTAAGGATCCCTTCCATGATTTTTCCAGGAACCGAGGTAAGACTGACCAGCCTATAGTTCCCTGGATCGTCCTTCTTCCCTTTTTTGAAGATGGGCACTACATTTGCCTTTTTCCAATCATCCGGGATTGCTCCCGATCTCCACGACTTTTCAAAGATAATGGCCAAAGGCTCCTCAATGACATTTGCCAACTCCCTCAGTACCCTCGGATGCATTAAGTCCGGACCCATGGATTTGTGTACGTTTAGCTTTTCTAAATAGTTCCTAACCTGTTCTTTACCCACCACGGGCTGTCCATCTTCATCCCATCTTGCGTCACTTGGCTCCTGGACTTCTGCGCTGACCTTGTCCGTGAATACAGAGGCAAAGAAAGCATTGAGTACTTCAGCTTTCCCCACATCATCTGTCACTAGGTTACCTCCTTCATCCAGTAGGGGGCCGCACACCCTCTCTGATCACCACCTTCTTGTTAACATGCCTGTAGAAACCTTTCTTGTTATCCTTCACATCCTTAGCCAGTCGCAATTCCATTTGCACTTTTGTCTTCCTGATAACCCCCCGGCATTCTTGAGCTATACATTTAAACCCCTCCCTGGTCATTTGTCCAAGTTTCCACTTTTTGTAAGCTTCCTTTTTGTGCTTAAGTTCACCAAGGATTTCCCCTGTAAGCCAATCCGGTCTCCTACCATTTTTGCCTCTCTTGCTACGCGTCGGGATGGTTTCTTTCTGTGCCTTCAATAAGGCTTCTTTAAAATACTGCCAGCTGTCCTGGACTCCTTTCCCCTTCATGTTAGCATCCCAGGGGATTCTGCCCATCAGATCTCTGAGGGAGTCAAAATCTGCTTTTTTGAAGACTAGCCGGTAAGCCAATGGCAACCCTTGCAGAACCCTGGACAGAGAGGACTTGACCACAAGGCCCAAGAGAAAGGGCTAGACAGAGAAGCTTCCTGGGGAAATGGCCTAGGGAACATGACAGCAACCAGCCTCTGAGACTCAGCAGTAGGTAACTGCTACTTATAGGGTCCCTGGGCCGGGACCCCTTCCAACCTGCAGCAGACACAACAGGGCATAAGAAGAAGCCTGGTCCCAGGCCACATACCGGACACTTTTCTCTCCCGCAGACAGCTTGGTAGAGAGACTACAAGACACTCCTCGGCCACAGAGGGGCGCTCACAAGAAGGGCGGAGCCCTTTACAGGCAGCAAGCATCAAGTGCAGCAACTCTGCCACAGCAGCCTTCAAAAGCACAGAAACTGCTGCTACAATGTTCCACTGTCTTGCAGAGCCCCTGTCTATTTCCTGCAATAATGGTGCAGCTGTGAGCAGGAAACCTTTCTCTACTAGTGCAAGAACCATGAATTTTCCCTGGCTACAACAGACAAAGCAGGGAATGTTTAGAGCTGGGAAAGCTTTGGCTGGATGTGTTGTCATGCTAAGAACACGTCTGCATATGGGTCAGGACAAACAGACAAATTCTCCCACAATATACCATGAATCATGCCTTAGAGTGATTCCAGTTAGAGGGTTGCTAAGATCCTTGTGCCCCAGGTATACCGATCTTGCAGAAAAATGGGTTTTTGTGCAAAAAGAAAATGTTCACACTGCTTGTTTTTGCACAAAAACCCCAGTGCAAAAACGGATTGGCAGAAAATATGCAAATGAGATAGCAACTCATGCAAATGAGTCCCTCATTAGCATATTTTTGCTGAGAAAACTCGTAGTATAGACGAAGCCATAGCGTTTGCAGAGTAGACATGGCCTGAGCTGAAAACCCCAGATTTGTTAGCCATTGTAGCAAGTTCATCAACATGTATATGTGGCCCAGCCATTACTAGAAGGAGTGTGACCTAAGTGTTGGTTATAATTATGGCAACTGAGCTCAAGTTAGATGGAAATTTAGGGTTAATTGGAAATCCATGTGATCTTGTCTTGCTTTCAAGCAGGTTGCTCAATGGGAGAAGGAGTCCTGGCCTAGCTCTTTGGCGTCTTTTGTGAAAGCAGCGGTATATGCTACAAACTGGACCTGGTATGGGGAAGCCACGACAGGGAACAAGCCTATGCCATCTGCTGTTTTAGTGCAGGTCTCAGAGAAGACATATTGGAAGGAGTTCCAAAATCAACTGTATTCCTTGGGAGTGCAGCCATGCACTTTTGCTTGCTTCTGAGGGACTGGTTAATCTATTGGTTCAAACCTGGCGTTTGGATGGTTCTAATAGATGTTCTTGTATTAGAACAATTTGACTACGTTGTAGCTATGTTCTGGAAACTCTATTTATTGCTGGAGGCAGACATCATTCTCTGGGTGAAGCCATGATGGGACTGGACATTTTTTTTGGGGGGGGGAGTGGGAGGGGAACCAGTTCAAGATAACTAGGACCATCATATCCTCCATCTCAACATTTAGGGTCTGAATCACTACTGTTTTATTCCTGCTTTATATTGGTGACCCCATTAAAAGTGGTGATCATCTCTTGACTGTCTATTCACAGCAAGTTACTGGATTCAAGAATGTTCACTTATGCAGTAAGGAAGAAGGAT
Source organism: Pelochelys cantorii (assembly GCA_032595735.1). NCBI lineage: Eukaryota > Metazoa > Chordata > Testudines > Trionychidae > Pelochelys > Pelochelys cantorii. The sequence goes on from CM064327.1 coordinate 51,429,894, forward strand.
TGTCTTCTCTGTAGGAATTGCAGTGTGAAATTCTATTGTTCATATTATGCAAGAGGTCAAATATGATGATACTGGTTCTTTCTGGCCTTAAAATCCATGAAAAACTGGAGCAACAGTGGTTAATGGCTTCTTTGTTGTGTCTTTTTACTACAATTCCTATATGATTCCAATATACTCCTCCCAGCTCTGCCACTGATTTGCTGTGATATGTTGGATAAATTACTCATATTTTTCTGTCTCAGTTTACCCAGATGAAAAATGTATGTATCACAATTTGTCCATCTACAAGAGTGTAGTGAAAATTACCCAATGTTTATAAAGTATTTTGAGATCCTTGGGTTGTTGTTATTATTATGTGTTAAATATAAAGCATTTCAGGCTTTGAAATAATCTCATTTGGCAATATGAGTAACTGAAACAGACTGGAGACATGACCTCATTTTATTTCTGTTATCAATTTCCAACTCTACAAACTTGTTCCATTATTAGTAGTGTGGTTCTTAGATGGATATTCGTTTCTGTGACTGACTCGTTAACAGCAGCAAGTTGATACTAGACAGAAATCCACCTAAAATACCTAATTTGTTGCAACAAGGATGTTACCTACCAACAATAAAGCATGTGGAAGTTAAAGCTCTGCACTCATCAATCAGGATGTTTACTACATATCCCAGAGTACCTCACAGTCTAGAAAATGCTCCATAAAACTACTATCATAGATATAAACAAACATAAATCTTCTCCAAGGACAGTAAGGTAAGGAAACAAGTCACTATCCAGAAGTTAGAAATATTCAGTGAGCAAGAAAAAAAACAAACAAATCAAAACCTGAAGCACTTCCAGAAATACATTGGTGTTTAATAGTTTTTGCAAAATGCAAGAGCTATTTACTGTCCAGATAAAATTAGTAATTGCATTATATCAAATAAACCAAACACTGACAGACATAATTGCTGCACATTTTATAGTAACATAAACATAAAAAACATCCTACCAGGTACATTAGGATCCTAATTTAAAGTAAATAAGCAGGGTGGATTGATTTAAATCAAGGATATTTAAATAATTGATTTAAATCACCAAAAATCATTGATTTAAATCGTTTTCTACTGATATTTCTTCATATTTCTTCAAACAATGGTGCCAATCACATCACTAAAACATGTTAATTTTCAGCTCAGTACAGCATTTTACAACATCTAAGAGATTATACTTTGTGTAATTTTTACAGAAAACTTGATTTTTATTAATTTAGGAAGTAAGCAGTACATAATAGTCATTACCTGTGTCAAGCTGCAGAGGCAGCAGCAGTACATTAGGAATGGTAAGAACTAATCATACACACACACATTAGCATTTATATTTTATTAAACTAAATCTTAAATGTTACATAAATGTGTTCACATTTGCAATTGCAGCAGTCTCCTGAGTTGCCGGCTGATGGCTGTCCTTAAACTCTTTTTATTTTTAATTTTCAAATGCTATTAACAGAGAAGTCCTCAGAATCCTTAAGCTATGTCTACACAACAGCGTTATTTTGGAATAACTGATGTTATTCTGAAGTAATAAAGAGCATGTCTACACTGCAAGCTATTATTCCGAAATAATGGCGAGCTGGAGGACCTCTTACTCTGATTCCTATAACCCCCATTTCACAAGGAGTAAGGGAAGTTGAAGGAAGAGTGTTCTTCCTTTGACTTCCTGCTGTGTAGACAGTGCCAAAAGCCAAATTAAGCTATTTTGACGCAATTTGCGTAGCTTAATTCAACATTTGCCCTGCTGTGTAGACGTGACCTAAATGTCAGATGTCCTTAAAACTTCTACAACTAGTTCTCATCTTCCCTTCTCCCACTGTCATTTTAATAAACAAAAACTGGTCTGGTAGCGCTTTATAGACTAACAAACACGTAGAAGGTATCATGAGCTTTCGTGGGCACAGCCCACTTCTTCAGATGACCGGACGAAAGCTCATGATACCCTCTACATGTTTTGTTAGTCTATAAAGAGCTACCAGACCAGTTTTTGTTTTTTAAGTTTATCCTGTACAGAGTAACTCAGTTATCCCCTGGAGCTTCTGTCATTTTAATGTTGATTAGATTCCAAGTTACCAAAAAACTAAGACTGACTATGCTTAAAGCATTTATTTTTGGAGTAAGACCTATTGAAAACAAGTATAGGATGGGGTTCCTTGGGGAAAGCTGAATTATGCTGACGTAAAATAGGGAATAAATTTATGGCATCACCATTATGGTTTGTGGCCATGATGTTCCAAAATAAGAAGCATGTATTATGTAACATAAAATAAGAAAATGATACTTAGTGGCCACTGGCAACTTTATATTTCTTTTACTGCAGCTTTCTGCACTGTGTACTTGGGTCATAGATTCTAAACCTAGTTAACTAATTAAACAAGCCATAAAGATTAGCTAAGCTATACTTTTTTTTCTAGCAACATCCAACATAGCAAACATCTTGGGAATTTACTTGTTAAAGGACAGTTATCCTAAGAGGCATAGAGAGAGTCTTGAAGAATGATGCATTGCAAAGTTGGTCCACATTGTTCTTCATTCATATCAACATTTTCATCCACATCATTTTCTCCCAATAAGCAGTTTTCTTTTTGATGTGTCATTCTCGCAGCATCCCTGCATCATCTTCCTGCACTGCTTACACTTAACACATTTTTCTTTTTTATCCAGGAAATTAATTTCTTCAAATGTTTCCAGACAGGGTCTCTTTTACACCAAGAAGCAATGACAGTTTTTCTGTGGCAAAACTGTAAGGGCTCATCTAGACTATGCGGAAGATTCAAAAGAGGATATGCAAATTCCGTGGGAATTTGCATATCTTCTTCCAATCTCACTTTTGAAAGTGGAGCTTCGAAAGTGAAAGTAATCAAGACGCGTTTTTTTCGGCAAACCTCCCCTTTTTCGAAAAGCCGCTTTTCCTCAAAAAAATGAGGAAATAAGAAACAGAAACTGAAGACCCAGAATTTTCAAGAAGCAAGAGCTGGTAGTTAGGCTGGACGGACGAGAGCCATTAATTCATTTTTATGAAACTGTCAGTGTAGCTGTAGCATGTTTGTGATAAGATTTAATTGTAACTATTATTTTTAAAAGAGAAATTCAGTTTTTTATTGATTGAAAATAAAATAAAATAATCTGATTTACATTTTAAAAAATCTGATTTTATTTTTTTAAATAATTGATTTTTATCTACCCTATTAATCAGTAATAGCTCTTCCTTCAGTGAGAAATTAGGAAATGTGCACTAATCAACATACACATAAGAAGACATAACATAAACAATATCTGGTGCCCTTGTACACTCTGTGGTGGCTGTACTATTGTATTTAATGTAAAAACCCTCTGCCCAATTCACCTTTACTGCTCATTATGTACTCACCGTCACTGACTGCTATAAAAAATAAGAGTGAAATGCTATTGCAGTTGATAGCGGAGAGTTCAAAATTGATAGCATTTTACACTCATGGGGAAGAATGTCTCCTATAGCTAAGTTCCATTAAGATGGGTATCATGAAGACTGGTATTCAGTGGGAGTAACAATTTCACGATTTGGCTCCGGAAATAATAATAAATATATAGTTATGTTAGGATAACTTGCGTAATGCTTAGGAAAGATATCAGAATGATGGTGTCCCAAAGCAGAGATAAGTAGCCAGACATTCCAAAATCTTTGCAATATTATTTCCAATAATCATTGACAATACCAGTGGTCAGTGTTCCCTCTAAGATTTTCCGACCATGAGTTGAGTGAGTTTTGGCTTGTGCACCAATATTGAGATTGTGTGTGCTGGTTTGGATGTGTGCCACCGTCGCACCCAATTTATTAACATATGTTCCTGGCCACCAGAGCAGACATGCACCCCCCTGCCATGAGGCAGGTGCTGTTCCCGGTCCCAGCTGCCAGAACAAGTCCCTCCCACCCCTCTCCATGTGGCAGCCCCAGCCACTGGAGCAGGTCTCCCCCCACACATGACCATGGAAGGTCCCAGCCCCCTGCCAAGCAGCTCCCTCACCATGCCTTCTCAGCCAGCCCCACCTGCTGGAGCAGCTGTCTGCCATGCGAGTGCTACTGCACAGCTTTCCAGAGAAGGTGAGTGAGGGAAGAATGTATAGTGCGTGGCCGCGCAGGCATGCACCTTAGTGGGAACTATGCCAGTTAAATTGGAACATATACACCTAAACCTAGGACGTATAAGAATGAAAGTATCTTTGCAGATATGGACCCAAATCCTCAGATGCGCATCTAGGTGTCATGAAAGTTTCATTTTTGTTAATTGAAAATTAAATTTTACATCCATGAACCCTCCACAAAACACAAATGGTATCTGCTTGGAAAGGACCAAGTCCTAGCAAGAACAGGGGATTCTCAGCTGTCTCAGATAAATAGATACCCATTGGGGATTTCTGGTAACTACTATATTTACATCTCATCATTAAAACTGACTCAAAGTCTATGTATAATACTAATTAATCACTGTGACAGGCTGCTGGCTAAGCCAGAGCTCTGCCACTACAGCCTGACTGAAAAGGGCAATTGAATCCAGCTGAGCAAGCCCATGCCTGAGGGCTAGTGGGAAACAGCTGTGGGCCTCATTACCAGAGGGCTAGATAAGGCAGCCAGAGAGGCAGTTGAGGGGGAGTCAGAGAGTAGTTAGGTATGCACCTCAAGTAGTTGGGGAGGGAGAAAAGGGGCTGGGGCTGGGGCTGGGAGTTTGCTGCAGAAACAAACAAGGCTGTATAAATAGAAGATGGTGGGAAATTGCCATGGACACAGGTGATTGCGTAGGAGAGGGTCACCAACTGATCTGTGGCTGAAGAAAGGGTACCAGTATGAGGAGCCTAAGCAAGGACCTTGCCATACCATGCATTCCCTTTGTCCTCTCTCACTTTTCTTCCTATTATTTGTTACTTATCCACTTGTTGTGTCTTGTCTCATAGATTGTAGGATCTTCAGGGCAGAGACTGTCTTTCACTCTGTGATTGGACTGTGATGTTTGTGTCTGTAGAACCCAATTGTGGCTGGAGCCTTCAAACACTACTTTAATATAACTATAATAATAAAGCTTCAGAGGGGTAGCTGAGTTAGTCTGTAACAGGAAGAACTTAAAAAACAACAAATAGTCTGGTAGCACTTTAAAGATTAACAAAACATGTAGATGGTATCATGAGCTTTTGTGGGCACAGTCCACTTCTTCAGATGAGCGGAGTGGACATCAGATGATCGGAGTGTTAGATGTCCATTCCGCTCATCTGAAGAAGTGGACTGTGCCCACAAAAGCTCATAAAACATGTAGATGGTATCGTTAGTCTTTAAAGTGCTACCAGACTATTTGTTGTTTTCTAATAATAAAAATAGAATTAGTGGGAGCTGAGGTTTCTCAGCACTTAGCAGAGCAACTTGCAGGATTTAGCTGCAAAGGAGAACAGGACTATGCTACTTTGCATGAAAGCAAAGCTGAGGACTTTCAGTGCTGCCTCTTCAAAAGAATAGAGAAGGGAGGGGCATGTGGAGATCGGAATATAAATACATTGAATATAGAGGTGGAACAGACTTGTAGCTGATCTAACATAGAGACACAGATAACAGACATGAACATTATATTGTTCTCAGTCAATGGTTACAGAAGGACTGGGGTTGAAAGGTTGGTGAGAAAAGAATGAAGATGCACAATACATTCAACCAGAAGAGAACAAAAGGGAGAAGGAATACAGACACTAAAAGATTCAAGGTCAATATTATTAATGAAACAGAAAAGCTGTTGTGGTTATGTTCTTCCTTTTAATAACAGGGTTGCAATAACTGGATGAACTAAGTACAGAGAGATCATTGTCTGCATACCTGTGATTAAAAACAAAATATAATGTTAAGAAAGTTTAAGTGTTTTTCTGGGAAAGAGGGAAATCTGTAACCATTTATAGGTAAGAGGCAGGATTTGCTCAAATTGGCACAAGGAGGTATATGTTTAAACCTGTCAATTAACTTCAACAATACCTTTGTGTGGAACATGGCACTGGTCCCTGGGTGAGAGTAAGAACTCTGTCAGCATGCCTTCCATGGGGGTTCCTCAGAGCACAGCAGCTTAAGTTTGTGCCAGAAACTCATAGGAGCTTTGAGGAGGAAGGGTGTCTGGGGAGAGATTAAATCAATGAACTCCCAACTGCCCTAGTAATGCATCTGTCCTGGTCATCACACCCATTTGGGGAGCTATACTTGCTCCTATGCATCTCTAATCCCCAAGAACTGAGATTGAGATCACTTTGCACCATTTTACCCGACAGTCTGTTGTTGGGGCTTGTGCTAGTCATAGAAGTCCTGCATAAATTGTGGAATGAGTTGAGCCCAAGGGATTTCATTTTCTACATTGTGGATATCCTTCCTTTCTGAGAACTGATTAGTCATAAAACATCAGCTGCCCATGGGCAATGGGGAAAAGCCTAAGATTTCAAGTGCTGTATTTTAAAATATAGTTATCAATTATTTATGTCTTACAATACCAGAGATGTATCAATTTCAAATATGTATCTGTGTTCAATTTTATTAAACACTGCCATACTTAAGAAACATTACTATGAGATGTGTAGACTCATCTTACTGCATACGGCATTACGTTTGTCTAAACTGATTCCTGCACACCAAGATGAGAATATACCCATTAGCATATACACCTTGCTTTATCTGCTTGCTATGTTGATTTGGCATCTTCACAATCACTTCCTTCTGAAGCTATGTATATGCTAGAATGTAAACAAATACTCCTCTAATAGAAGTGGTCACAGATTTTGTGGAATACCTGAGATTTATGTTTTTCCTCAATGTCCTAAATTGGCACCTCATAGCCCACTATTGTTATCCTCTTTGGCATGTGACATTGCTTGCTAAATGTTTGTAACAATTTGGGTCTTCACAAAGCCCCACACTATGTCTGCCCTGCTAGTCATTTTCTGCAAACACTGCTGCTTTTTTTTTTTTTTTTTGAGCAAACAAAGCCATAGATATCAGGACCAGGGGAAGAGAGGGGGGGGGGGAGGAGTGTGTCTGTCACTCTAATGTTCAGATACTCTCTCAGAATGGCTTACTTTAGGGCACACTCACAATTATAATTGTTCAGCATTTATAGTTATTTTATGAGCGAACTCAGATTACAAAGGTAATTTTTCAGGGTCAGCCAGTGCCATTTTTAAGCAAACTCCTCTAAGTGTTAACTGCACTTGGTTTTCTAAGTGCATCAGTTGCTTTGTTTAGCTATTGACAACTTTCAAGGGGACATCGTGAGGCTAAAATAAGAATACAATTTAGTTTCAATAACATAATGTAAGGTGTAAATATGCATATTGTTTACCAACAAAAATGTTTTAGATAAATAGAAAAAAACACCCGAATAGCCTGAGCTCTTACCACAGGATACAGATATATCATGATTTAGTGCCTGCCATAGGCTTCTTTAAACTAGTAGTGTGAAGTGATTACTGTATTAGTTCTATGTATAAATAAAATACCAACTTGCAATTGTTAAGCAACTTTTATTCCAGGATCCAGAAGCACTTTACAGAAGGCAGTGAGTACCGCTAGCTAGACAATGTGGTGACTGATGAACGTGTAAAGAACTGAATAAACAGATATTTATATATGGGAAACTGAGGCATAGTATCAAATAGCATAATAGTTACCATGGAAATGAGTGCAGTGTAAAAATATCAGCTATCATAGGTACACAGTCTGTGTATACAAACAGGACCAATGCTGCAAAACACCTATAGAGATGACTAATTTTAAGCATATGCATATCCCATTTAAAATCATTCAGACTGCTCAGTGTGTAAAGTTACCCACATGAATGATTACAGCACCGGACCAGAGCTAGGGAGACACCACAATCCTTGTGTGAAATAATTTACAAATGCCTAGATGTTCAGATCAGGTTAATTAGTTTTGCAAAATTTTAATCAGTGCACTCATCCAGCACAAGTAATCTTTATTTAAAGAACAAATGAAATACCTTTATGTTTACCATTAGGGCCATCATGCTAAAGGTAGAGAGTGCTGCTGATCGCTCTCTTGGCTTTATCCACAAGTCGCATGATAGTAGGCATTTTAGGGCGTCTTAAAGACCCAGACCCTGGAGTCGTTTGATGAAGCTATGGAGATTTCCTTTCAAAAACAGTTCCAGCCCTCGAGGCTGCAGAGGAAAAACTTGAAAACAGGAACCACGAGGACTCCTAAACCAGCAGGCAAGGAAAAAGGAAACCCCCCCCCCCCCGGTATTATTTTAAGTCTACGCCTTTCAAAACGAAGCCTACGATTTCTTGCCACTGGCTGCATGACATTGGAACGCCAGGGGCGGGCAACAGCCGGGCACACGGGGCCCGCTGACAGGAGCTCGGGCCGGGCTAGTACGTGTCTTCCAGGACACCTTTGCACGGCCGGACTGGGGCGCTTCTTGCCGCAGCTTTCCCAGCACCTGCCCCGTCGGGCGCTGGCCCAGCGGGGCTCAGGCTCTAGCCCGGGGCAGGCGGCACCAGCGCAGGGGCGCCGCCCCATACCTGCCAGCACCTTGCAGCTACCCGGCGGCGGGGCGGCCCCGGTCAGGTGGCAGCCGGCTGGCTGACGTGGCCGCCAGCCCGCCCTATATGAAGCCCAGGCGGCGCTCACGCTGCCGAGCCTGACGCCGGGGGGGTGGTGACTGAGCGGGGCTGTAGGGAGCAAGGCGGCGGCGTGGGGCTGCTTCCGGAGGGCGGCGGCTGCGAACATGGACCCCAGCGGCGAGCAAGGTACTGGCCGGGGCTCCCTCTCCGGGTGGCGGCGGCGCCCCCCGCCGGGCGGCGCTCGGCCCCGCCTGCCCTGTGGGGAGGGGCGCCCCTGGGGGCAGCGGTGCCTGGAGCAGCGGGACGGGGGAGGGGAGGGGAGAGCAGAGCTGTAGCCTCCCTGCGGGCGCCGCCCCGGCCAGCGCTTGCCCTAGAGCCCTCCTGTCCCCGGGCGGGGCTTGGCGGCCCCTCCCCTGGCGCCGCAGGGCAGACCCAGTGCTGGGGGGGGGGCTGCCCCTGCGCTTTGTCCTTCTCGCGGCTCCTGCCCGCAGCCGGGAGCGGAGCGGGGCGGGGCTGAAGCGGCCGCTGGGCAGCGCCTGTTTGCGGAGCGATTAGCCGCGCGCGCCCCGGGAGCCGTGGCGGCAGCTGCTGCGGCGGGGGGGGGGCTGGAGGACCCGCGGAAACCTCGAACGACCAACGCTTGGCTTCCCCCTCCGTCTGCCCTACTGCAGCCTGGGCACTTCCCAGCCCCTGCTCCGACTGTGCTCCTCTCTGCGCTCGTCGGTCTAAAGCATGCCTCTTCCTCTCGCCCTCCCATCCCTGCGTGCAAGGGTTGGCACCGAGCACCCAACCTGTTGCGAGGCTGAACCCTCGCTATTCTGGTTTACTTCTGTGGGTGATCAGCACCTCTGAAAATCAGGCCCCGAGATGGACCCTGCTGCTTGGCGTAACTGCCCCAAAGTCCCAGTTAAGACTTTTCATGCTAAAATAGCAGTATTTTTCTAACCCTGGTGCCTTCTGTGCTAGAATGTTAAGATTCTGCACTTGTCATCTTATTCTCCCCTGGATATTAGCGAGATGAACTTGCCTGTTTCCAATATAAGTTGGTCCAATAAAAGATAATTGCCTCCCTTTCCTTATCTCTGTCTGCTTACTGAGGATTGCAGCCTTCCTGTCCCTCTTCCTTGCAGGTGAAATGGCTTAAAATTGTAAAGTAAAAGTACTACAGCTGTATCTAGTGTCAATGCACCTGATTCTAAAGGGCATGATTTAGCTATGTGACTGCAGCTTTTAATGGAACCTTTTAAGGTCAGATTCACGGTAGTATCTTGAGTCTGCTTCTTTGTACAAATACAGGGTTGCATTTTGAGCTAAGGCATGATCTCTGCTTTGTGTCAGTGAATAAATAAAATGGAATTACTCTGGCTAGCCTCTGAGATGGGTGACTTCTAAAATAGCATATACATTCATCTGAACCTGATACAGTTAATATGAATGTCTTAAAACAGGTGAAATATTTATATAATGTATTTCTAATATGCTTAGTATTCTGTATATTTTGACAGTATGGTAAATGTGGATTGAAAACCAAACCCAACAAAACAAATTTATAGGCATCTGGATGAGGGATGGGGGTCAAATTAATTTTATAAGCCTTGTAGCAGAAAAATTCCAGTAAAATATTTTTATCTGCCAGATCTCTTACAGTAGAAGGAAACATCTGATATTGCTACAGCATGGAAGAGCCACTTTCCTGCAATAAATCCAAGGCTTAAATCTACAGGTTGAATCTTTCTTTAGTCCAGCACCTTTGGGACTTGATCAGTGCTGAACCAGAGAATTTGCTGAACCATAGGAGGTCAATATTGTCCAGGTTCATTACCAACTCTTTTGCTGCTCACTGGGCTCTTGGAGACATTTAGGTCTAAATTAGAGCTAAATAACAGCATAGAACACTGAGCCAGGACTGGTGGCTGTAAACTGTATGGACCGTGGGAAATTTGGCCACACCCATGATAAGCAGACTTTTAGCTAACTGAAATCATGTAGGATCAGAGAGTGCTGGGTTAGAGAGGTCAATTTGTATTAAACACTATTAGCAGGAGAACTGAACCCACTAGTTACAGATGACTTGCTGGTGTGGGGTGAATACTGGGAAAGTATGGGGCAATGCTCTAGTGAAGAAACCACTTTATTAAAAAAAAAGTTGGTTGCTGTGACTACTACTAAATTGATGTCTCCTTATTCCTTGTGAAAGAGTGGTAGGGTAGTTGTCAAACTGAAGCTCCTCTCAAACGTAATCATGAGACTAAGGGGAAAAAAGTGAATTGAACCTTGTATCTTCAGACTGACCCAACAATAACCACCAGTCTTTAACATGACCTGTTGCTACCATGTAAAATATCCTGAAAGTGCTTTAGAGCAATATGCTGCTTTACATAACACTGACTTCTGGGTAGAATAAATTAAAAATACTTGTATAAACACTTCTGCTGCTGCCTGAGTCCTGGTGCTGCTCCTTATCTGGTCAAGCATGATGTTTGGGTCCAAGTGCCCTCATTTCACATCTTCATGACACATGTTCAAAATTATAATGGTTTAAATGGTAAATGGCTAGTCATGGAGTAAACAATAGACTGGCATGCATCCAACTTGAATGTTATCTAGCTTTAGACACCACCCCAGCATTCTGCTTTGATCAGAGGCAGTGCACTTCAGTTAATCTTACTGGCAATGCAGTTGGTCTGATTGCACAAAATAAAGTGGTTAACCCAATAATGCACTCGTTTAGACTAAAATGTACTGCACTAGCTGATGATAGAACTTTAAAACGGCACCTGTGAACTTCTCTGCATGTGTACAACAAGTCTTACCTGGTAAGATGTAGTGCAGAGGAAAAATGTTAAAGACTAGCAAAGGCACAACTGAAAGTTTTTACAAAATCCTGTTGTAAATGATTTGTTCTCCTACATCATTTTGCTAAAACTGAATGCATGTCAGTGCAGCTGGATTTACAATGTGTCACCTCCAAATACTGTGAATTAGCCGTGATCCATTATGCCTGGAGACTGAGATCTCAATGTGGTGTTTTATTCTGCAATGTAATTGTACGCTTGCTTGTCAAACTCTGGTTTAAATTTATATGGAATGTTACAAAATGTGCATGAAACTTATGCTTTGGCAGGGCACCTTCACTGAGCTCATGTGAGGGCCTACCAAGGAAAACCTGCAGCTTTTATACTTAACTAATGTGGCCAGATAAATTATCTCCTACACAAAATGCAATATTTAATAACTTGTAGTAAAATCTTCTGGTTTCAATATCTAACTGAAACAATTACCGTAGGGTAGACTTTAGCTCAAAGGAGTGATTCCCTGGAAGTGATAGCTCTGCATTGAAAGACCATGGAATCTGGAACAAGACTGACCAAGCATGTAGAGTGAAATACTTGCTGCTTCCAGAAGCCACTGTCTCACTACTGTCAACTTCAGGAACTTGAAGGGGGTGCTTCTCTGAATTCCCACTTGTGATCTCATTGCTCAAAATGAGATAAGACCCAATCAAAGTCAGCTACTCTGAAATAACAGGGCTCTTGTTTTCTTTACTACATATAATTAATTCAGCTTAAAAATAAGGCTTGCAAGAAACTATTTATAAAGAAATATCTGTAAGCAAAGTAATATTGGAGACATGGGATTCTTTAGTATTTGATTGCCCCCCCCCACTCATCAATGACTTAATCCCGGGTTTCTCAAGCTATGGTTCCCGACTCCCCTGGGGGGTCGTAAGCAACTTAGAGGGGGGTTGCAGCTGGATTCTGTTTTTCTCTTGCAAAAACTTGTGTGGCTACGGCATCTTAACTGGCAATCCATTGACACTGATCCCGTGATTACCGATACAGCCGGTCCCTGAGTTGCGAATGGCCAAGTTATGGCCGTTCACATTTACGACCAAAGCTCCCATGGAGCGGTCGTAAAGGCGGTCCCCGAGTTACGAATGCGACCTGCGCTTACGAACAGCGCAGTTGCTATGTAACTAAGTGGGGTCCAAGTTACAAACAGATCGAGTTACAGCCAAGTGTTTGGTTCGTAACTCGGGGAGAGGCTGTAGACTGGCTCAGCTTCTCTTGCAAATGTTCATGTGTCTCCACTGACAATCTAAACACTGATCCTGTGATCTCAGACTGTTGGGTTCGGCTTCTTTCGCAAATATTTGTGTGTCTCTGCTGATGCGGCGTAGTGTTTACTAGTACGTCTTTAGTAGTCTTGGAGTGTAGGTGAAGTTCCATTCTTTTATCAATTATATCTGTTTTAAATTTTTAGCCTTACAACATGGAAAAGTTTTTGTTGGGTGGTAGGCGAAAAGCTAATGACAAATCTACCGCTATTGCTGATAAAAATAGGCCTAAATCAAGAAAGTATGATTAAAGTTACATATCTTTTAGTTTCACGAGTATTTTTTGTTACTGGAATAGAACCGCCTCGATGTAGTATTTGTCAGAAAACACTGTCTGCTGAAAGGATGAAGCCAAGCAAACAAATGACATCTGGATCAAAATGGAAAATTCAAACTTAGACATGTTTCCTACTTTAAAACAATTTATTGAAAGCAATAACATACACTAGTGAAGATGTGAAATTTTGTATTTTAAATCCCTTCTTCTTTAAAATTTCACTTTAAGAACTATTTCTCAGATACGGATATTGAAAAATGTGATTGGATGAGGAACCGTAAACTAATAGCTGGTACACTCACTATTACCAAGGAGGAGCAAATCATTGATGTCTCTTCTGACTGCTTTAAAAATAAAATTCTCAACAATGTGTCTCTCTGAATTTTGGATCAGTGTGCAAACTGAGTACAAAGAATTAAGCGAGAGGGCTATGAACATACTGATCCTGTTTCCAACATCTTATTTGTGTGAGTCGGGGTTTTCTGCAGTTGCTGCTATAAAAAGCAAATATTGATCAAAAGTAAATGTGGAATGAGAAATGAGTGGCTATCTCGACGATGAAACTGGATTTCAAAAATTATGCAATAATAAACAAGCTCATCCTTCACATTAAACAATGATTCCAAATTTGATAACTTTTAAATTTTTATTGGAAAGAAAAAATATCGGCATATGTATTTGTCCAATCCTAATTCCAATAAAATGATTAGCTTTACTCAGGGAGCAGTGAGGGTGGCATCACACTAATTCATTTAGCATTTTAGGGGGTTGCAATATCACAAAGTTTGAGAACCCTTGACTTAACCACTACAGCAGTTTGTCTTCAGAGCATATCTAATTAGCAAACTGGCTATTTCTTTGGATTGTAAATTTGGCTGACAATACTAGTCTTTTCTCTCTCTCGCCAATAGAAGCTGATCCAATAAAAGATATTGCCTTATTCTCCTGGTTTCATATTCTGGGACTAACGCAACTATAACAATACTAGCCTTGACAGCCAAGCAAACTGCTACTTAAGTATAGTGTGTCAGTAAGCATTATCTTGTTGATTCTTGGTGGCTATCAACTCAAAAGGAATATGAGGAGAGAACTGATTCAGCAATACTAATAATGCTGAAGGGCTCAAACTAGCAAGCGTTGGACCCTTTGCTTTTGGTCTTTCCTCTCCGGGGAGTGTGGATGGAAAACCTTGTTTAGATGCATATTGAAGATTATGGCTACAGTTTTGGGGAGGCCCATTATGAGGGAGACTACTGCAATGATTGTTGGCCTAACACAAGGATGGGCAAGATGGGGTCGGCGGGCTGGATCTGCCCCACCAAACCACTGGATCTGGCCAGTGACTGGCCTAGGGGTGGGGGAACAGAAGGGCAATTGTGACATGGGGATAGGGACACACATGATGTCTCTCCTCTTCTTTCCCCCCCCCCCCCCCCCAGGTGAGGGGTGCATGGCACCAGAAGGAACTTCCAGCTGTGCAAAACAGCTGGTGGTTCCCTCTAGGTACCACCTGCCCCTGCTAAGGGGTGTGTGCACGTGTCTGCGCTCCCATGCCCCCAGGCATGGGAGCATGCAAAGTCTTCCCCTGGCCAGAGAAGGGCTGCACTTGGAGGGTACAATCCTCTTTTGACTGGTGGGCGGCCCACAACCACTTCTAAAATTCATGAAGTGGGCCCCCTTAAAAAATGATTGCCCCTGCCTGCCTAACAATTAGATTTACAGCATGAATTAAGGTATTTGGAGTCAGAATAGTGAAATCGCCATGAAACTTAGGCTTCTGCTTAATAGATGTTAATGCACAGTAGCATCCTTATGACAATTAAGTTGACAGCTGCATTCTCACTCGGTGAAAGTGAAAAGGAATTTTGGATGGCTTGATAGCTGTTCCTGAACTTTAGTACTCCAACTATATACTATCTTAAATACAAAACTAATTGTGAATAAGTTGGTTACTTTAAAAAATACCCTGGTAAATGCATCTAAAACCAAATTAAAATAATAACACGAAATGGATAGTTTCACAAACTTACCCAGTTACAGTATTAATGGCTTTCTTCACACTTTTGCAATATAAAGACTTGTGCAATGCTGGCTAGAAACAAGTTCTTGTGCACTAGCAAAACACTTTAATTGGAACCACTGCAAGAGAGCCTTTAGTTTTAAATTGTTAGCACTAGAAGTGTTACTTTATAGAACAATGTTAACCTTAGTGAAGTTTTTTTAAAGCAATTTAAAAACTAAATAGGTGTCACGGTACTTCTCAAAATGCTACTCAATGCTTATTCTTTGCTAGTGTTGGCATCAGAGATAATCCTTTGACTAGAAACTAATGCTGATAAATCATGGAGCTTCTCTTGTTTTATGGTGCTTGCACTCACTGAGGAGGGCCTTCAAAGGGCAATACATACAGGTTGAAAGTCTCTCGGCTGGGACTAGTCCGACAACATCTGTGGTCTGGCAGGAAAGCCCCAGCCCCAGAGGTTGAGGTGGCTGGGAGCAGGTCTGGTTTGGTCAGCGGCAGCCTGCAGGGGAGTGACCTGGGGGTAGAGAGCCCTGGGAGCAGCTGCCCCGTGCAGGGCTGGGGAACTCTGGAAGCAGCTGTTGCTCCCTGCCCCACACAGGATAGCAGAACCCTGTGCATGGGCTGGGGGCAGCAGACCCAGGCAAGTGGGCTGGAGGAGGTTAGATTTCCAGGTTCTCCTGGGGCAGCTGCCAGCAGGAGAGCCCTGTGAGAGCCTGGATGCCTGACCTCCCTTGGTCAAGCAAACTGGCTTGCTTGGGACCACTTTGGTCCTAACATTGCCAGATAGGGAGGTTCAACCTGTATTAAACTTTTTGAGAATCCTGCCTTCATTACATTCTGGCAGTTCTTCACCCTTAAAGGCCGATCACATCAGTTACATGGGGCTAGTCTACACTAGAATTGCTACAGAGCACTCTCCCGTTAGCGTAATAAAGCGACCTTGAAACGGTAGCCCTTAGTGGGAGAAACTCTTGCACTGACATAGCACTGTCCATACTGGTACTTAGGACCGTGTTTCTCTCACTCTGGGTCCCGACCCCCCAGGGGGTCATGAGCAACTTAGAGGGGGGTCACAGTATCACAAAGTTTAAGAACCCCTGACTTAGGCAATGGTGTAAATTACATTGCTCTTGGAGACTGGCTTATTCACACCATGAGTGACATGCAGAGCCCACAGTGAAGCCTCCCTGGGAGTGGGGCCAGCAGTGAAGCTGCCTCCCCAGGAGCAGGACTGGCCAGCCCTGCTCTCAGGGAAGTTTTGTGTGGGCTCTGCAGCTGGCTTCCCAGGAGCAGGGCCATCCCCCCCTCTCAGGAAGCCAGCATGTAACCTGTGGTGGGCTGGGGGGAGGGGCAGGCTGAGCCCTCCATGGACAGGAGCTGCTTAGGTAGGCTCTGTGGCATTGGAGTAGCCCCCCTGCCTGGGGCAGGTGGGGAGCTGTTCCTGTAAACTGGTAGGGGCTGGAACCGGTAAGCCTCACCCATTAAAGGTAGAGCTTACTGGTTAACCATTTACATCCCTAATAAATACTAGTGCATATAAACCCAAGGGTCACTGCAAACTGTCAGCATTGCCACACCGTTACCAAAAATCTAAGCTCGTGGAGTTTAGTCTGAACAACTCTTAAATGGCTTGCTATTACACAGCCATACAACTTCAGGTATTCTGTTTGCCTTTCTCAGTAGCTGAAAAATATCATACTAGCATTTCCAGCTTCTGCACAATATGGCAGCACAGGACATCTGAGCCCTCTTGGAGTTGGTACTGACCAGCTTTGCTAGCGCAGCTCACCATTGCTCAGAAAACTGGCACAACTTTAGTGTAGATGCAATTTGTCAGAATGATCAGATCAGAAATGGCTTAACCTTAAATATGTAATAACCACATGCAGCAAAAAGGTCTCTGACTTTCTAAGACTAATCTGAAGTGAGGTGTGTGAAGTTTGATACAGTTTTACAATTCTGTGCTGGCTTTTTACCTTCACTTCAGCAGTTTTCCATTTCTATGATTTTCCAGGTCTAGCTTGTAAGCTTCACTCCAGTAGTCAATACAATTTTTGAAGTGTTCTGGGAGTCCTGGTACATGGAGCTCTTCTGTTCTGGTCCCATTGTTATACACACAATATAAACATCTCTCTAGAACTAGTGCTCTGTATAAGTCTGTTACATCAGCATCTGTTACATCAACCTGAATGTGGAGGCAGCTATTACTGGCAATAATGAGAGAGTAAATGTGAGGAGAGTTCTAAGCACTAAGTGTTGCATGCCCAACATCATAGCTAACCAGAATGGTGGGGAAAGTAAACACATGTGCTTTAAAAGCAGGTGTGACAAGCATAACTTCACCAGGCAAATAGGCCACCTGTATGAGTAAAAGCAAAATGTGTATTAAGAGAAATTTAACTTAAGTCCCATTTTGAAGAGTGGCCAAAACATATCTACCTCTAGAATCTTATTAGACTGAACTCTAGCCAGCTAGCCAGTCCATACTAAGCACATCAAGTTCTACTTTGTTGAAGAAATCCTGAATCAGTTCTTTCTAAGCTTGTTTTGGGGGGGGAATCAGACTGCAATTTTAAATGTGCAGTTTAAAGATATAACGTCTTGTGAAAGAAATTTTTAATATGAAGTTCCCCAGCCCTTCCTGTAAGGATTTTCTGGGGGGTATGTCTGGAATGCTTGCAACTGGTCAGTCCTGGCTTCCAGGACTGTCCCTCTGCTTCTACTATTACTGTTGGGCCTCCCTGGTCCACTGCCCTCAGGACCTTACTGGTCCCTAATGACCTCCTTTGGTCTGGCATACTCCCTCCATGCTAGCCCCTTTGCAGCTGGCCTCTGGACTTCCCTGGGGGGCTACTGGCCTCAGCTCCATGTCCCCTCCTCCCCTGGTCTCTACTTCTCCAGGCTCTGCCCCACAGATGTTGCTGGACCAGAGAGGTTCAACTGTAGCTGCTGGCATATTAGAGTAGCCTGCAGCTGCTCTAAACTTCTACTGGATACAGGCTGAACTTCTAAAATCTGGGACTCTCTGGTCCGGCAACATCCATGGTCCAGCAGGACCACAGATATTGCTGGACTGGAGAGCCCCAGCTGGCCAGGTTCAGAAGTGCAGCCCTCACTGGGGCTGGTGGCAGCAGGACAGGCAGTACAGAGTGCAGCTCCAGCCAGGAGCAGAAGCCTACACCTGGGTAGGGAGCCTTGACCTCCCCTTGTCTAGCAATTCTATGGCTCAGGACCACTCAGGTCCACAGGGTGTCAGGCAAGGCAGGTTTGACCTGTACCAGCCTGGTGCAAAACTGTTGTTTAAACAACTCTGAGCCCCTTCAGCAATATGCAGTGCTTATTAGGAATAGGTGTAAATCTAGCCCCAAAGCCATCTGCTTCTCTCAACACTACTCTAGTTTGCTGTACAAATCTGGTCTCTAAGCCTTCCTTGCTCCACTACTAATCTCTTGCTTGGTTTTGCTTTCTAGTGTCCGCTTTAAGTGCTACTGGCCATATAGAACAGTTCCTATAACCCCACAAATCTGTGAATGTTAAACACTTCTCCCCTTATGTGCCTGTATTACTGTCTCTTTAAACCACTTTTTTCCTCCTTGAGTGAGGTTGTTTTCTATGGCAGAGCACTGATCTGCCTAGGAATTCAGGGGAGGACTGTGTTGGGACTTGCACTCATCTCTCTGAGGTTGAAGAACAGCCTCTTGGTACCAAGAGCTCTGCCATGCTTTCCCCAGTCACTCATATTTCTGACACTAGGGTACAGGGAAGCTGGTTTAGGAACCACTTCCTGTTTACAATGGTAGAAAGCTCTCCTATGCCAGTGCAGAGGGCTTTTGGAGAATTTGACCGTCTACCTTTGTTATAGCAATGTACGAAGGTGTTAGCCTGTTTGGCCTATGTACTGTCTATAATTATGTGAAGTATTTTAGGATTTGCTGCAGCTAATGACACACAATTGTATACTTTCAGATAAATACAGTGCAAAATGGAAACAACAAAACTTAGTGTTTCCATGGCTAGGAACTTCACCTGAATGATAAGGATTTCTGGACTGACTTACAGGAAACTTTATTGTATATTGAAAGTTGTGTGGCTTTTGTCTATGAAAAGAACAATAGTTGAGGTTGCTGACCTCTGCTCAACATGGTTATTTGAAAGAATTAAGTGTCTTATAAGCTCTGTCAGGCTGTACTTTTTGCTTTAATCAGAAAAGCACACTGCTGCTTCTACTGGAGAAATAATCTCTTGTAGTCTTAATATCTTGGTTTGAGGTTCACTGTGGTGCGAGATGCCTCACTTCTCCTTGGGTAGACTGCTGTGAGTAAATGCAAAAAAGGGGGACTGGAAGGGAAGACAGGTGCTAAAATAAGACTTCATAGAATTGAAGAGCTACTCTTTAAGATTGGGGGGAGGGGAAGAATGGAACTAGGCTAACTTGAAGCCCTGAAACTCAGAAGTTAGGTCTCTATCACTAAGCCTTTTGAGCCCTTTTTATTTTTTTTGGTGGATGGGAAACAGCCTGAGTTCCTTCAAAGGCTGAAGTGTGAAAATCCTAGAATACACTTTCTAATACCAGTTTAAAATCTCTTAGGGTACATCTAGACTACATCCCTCTGTTGGCAGAGGTATGTAAATGAGGCACTTCGAAAGCGCAAATGAAGCATGGGGATTTAAATATCCATGCTTCATTTGCATAATTGCATCATGGCACTCTTTTGAACAAGCACCATTTTGAAAGTAAAACTGCGGTCTAGACGAGTTTCTTTAGAAAATGTACACTGTTCTGAACTGACCCTGCATCTAGCTAGGCATGTGCCCCTCCTCAGTCAAACCTCTGGGAAGCTTTGACATTCCTCAGCGTGGAGATCTCAGAGCTGCTGAGGATGCTGCTACAAGCACTTGAGGCGGTGGACAACTTGAAGGGAATCACAGAAGTTCATTAATGGGAATCAGTGGGCAGGCAGAGTGGGCTACTGCTCCTTTTGCGGGGAGGGGGGAACATGGGAAGAGACTGCTGTGCAGAGCTGTGGGATGATGGGGGGGGGGGGGGGGTTGTCCCCTGCCTCAGGTTTGGTTGCTCAGGCAGCAGGTATACTTGGGGTTGCTCAGGTCCTTAAATGTATTAGTGTTGGGGGAAGGGGAGATTAAATGATTGTACAGGGCAGGGAGTTGGAAGGTGGGGCTGAGAGCAGGGATGGTTGGGAGGGCTCAAGGCAAGGGGTAGAGGGAAGTGAAGTGAGGGCAGGAGGTGGGGGGCTCAGGGTAGGAGATAGGGGGTGGGGAGCTTACTGGGACTGCCTGTGGCAGTGAGAGTGGGGCTGCACTCCTTGGGCTGTCGTCGTCCCCCGCCCCCCCCGGCCCTGCAGCCTGTCCTCTGGGAAGGCTCCCCCACATCTGGCACTGTTTGGGGAAGGGGGAGTCACTTACGCACTCCAGCGGCTGGCAATGTGCAGAGCTCTGTCTGCTGCTGGTGCTGCTGCCTCCAGAGGCTGCTCTGCAGTATCAAGTCCCTCCTCTCTACCCCCTCTATTTGCATTCCAGGCACTTCACATATTCCTGGCATAAAGCAAGATCAGGGTTTGGTTAAGTTAGGACTGTGGTTCTCAAACTTTTGGCCCATGACTCACCCTGCTCAATGCAGACCACCAGCCAACCACCCATGGTGACAAAATGGGTGCAGGAGGGGATTGTGATGTGGGGTCTGGGTGGGAAGTAGGGTGCAGGCAGGCTGGTCCATGGGGGGGGGGGGAAGAGGAAGAGGACAGTTGCCCTGGGGTCTGGCTATTCAAAGGGACCTGGAACTCCTTTGAACTGCTGCAAGAGTGCTGGAGTGCCACTCCACGTGGCTTTGAGGGATGGAGGGAGCTCAGCGCCATAGTCTGGGTGGTACTAAAGACTGACTGTCCTCAGCCCTGCCTCTTCTGGGAATTCAGAGCTGCCCCCCCACCTTGCCCTGGGGACAGCAGTGGCTGTCATCCCCTCTGGCTGGGATCTGGCTGGGAGGGAGGGTGCAGGTGTGGGCTGGGGGTAGAGGGTCTGAGCAGGGGGGTACATGAGAGGGCTCTGGGCATGAGGGAGATGGGCGGAGAGGGAGAGGGTGCTTACCTGGCTTTGTGCCTCCCCATCACTCCCAACCAATGGACGCTGTGGAAAAAGCTTCCAGGTAGTGCTTCCCTATGCTGCTGTTTTGCCCCCCCCCCCCCCCCCAGCTGGAGTGAGGGGCAAGGACAGTGTGCAGAGCTGCTTGCTCCACCTCTGAGCTGGATCTGGCCAGCAAGGCTCAATGCTCTCCCTTCCCCTGCAACGGGAAGCTGGTGTGTGGTCTTCTTTCTTTGTGGGAGGGGGGCTGAGCCTCGAGCCACAGCCTACCTGTGTGGCAGCAGCACTTTAAGAGCCACTGAGTTAGGATTAGATTAAATTGCACATCCAATTTGGTGACCCTAGCTCTTAATTTAGGAGTTCTTGAACAGATGGACTCAGCTGCACAAACGCTCATTTCTATATAAATATAAGAGAGATCATTGCCTATTTACTCTTCGTACCTGAGAAATGTACATGTAAAATTGCTGCAGGCAGGTACTTCATGTGCTTGCCTTGTTAGGCATTGACTCCCTTTTGTGTCTCTCAGAAAAAGGTCTTTTGTCACTGTGATCAAACAGCAAGTTCTGGCAGGTTCTATGCACTGTTGGAGAATATGTAATGGAGAGAGGCTGGCAGCGAAGTTACTGATGTTCCTTAACTTTCTTTAGGGAGTGGGCTGTAAATGTGAAGTTAAAATGCCAGAAACATTGCCTTGCTGCTAAAGTGGTGGTCTCCTCTTCAAACTTGGCAGATGTGGTTCTCATTTTACTCTCTTCATACACTGTAGCTATCACTTGAACTGAGATTTTGAGCTGCTAAACAAAATGCAGACTGCTGCATTATTAAAAGAATGCATAGTTGTCAGTCAGATGTGTAAAGAGTACAACAAAGTGGTTTTTTCCATCCCTATGCTCACAGAGCTAAACAAAGGCTTTATCTGCACTGCACAGCTATACTACAGCAACACAGTTGCAGCCAAGTTCTAGGTAGCTGCTCTGGACCAGAGGTGCTGGAACTGAGGGTACTGTAGCATCCCCTGCCTCAAAGTGGCTTCCACTTTACACAGGCTTTAGTTTGCATAGCAAGGTTGCATAGAGCCATTGAAGCAAACTCCTGCACCCCTGCTCTATGACATCCTTAATGAGTGGTGACAGTTATGTTGGCAGAGGGACAAAATAGCATTGTCCACACAAGTGCTTTTCTTGGTGAAACTATGGGGGGGGGGTGTCCCTTAATTTTTACAGACAAAAGTACTAGTGTAGACAATGCCTAAGATTTAACTTTGCATGGTACTACAACCTGCCACATACCCAGACAAGACAACTCTAAGTTTATTGAAAGCTAACTTGCCAGAAGAATCCTAGATACCTGAACTATTACAAAACAAACACTGGAGGCACTCAAGCTAGCATTCCTCTGCAGCTGCTGGCAAGCAGGGCTTTCTCTGAACAGCCCTCTACTCTGAAATAGCTTCCCTCCTTGGCTGTTAAGTCACAGATGGCATAGGCTATGCTGGACTGCTTCCCCTGCTTGCTTCAGCAGCCTTCCAGGAAGAGCGGGATAAAGGGTTTAGAGCATGTGTGGGGAACCGAAGGCCCAGGGGCTGAATGTGGCCCCAGCTTGCCTGGATCCAGCCTGCAAGGTTCAGGGCTCCTCCTCTCCCCCCAGCATTGGAGAGGCCAAACTGGCGCTCCAGCCCCCAGTCACCTCTTGCGGCGTTAGCATAATCTACTAGCCTGGGCCCCCCAAGGCTCTGGTGTGTGAAGGGAATGTGGGGAGTGTCTCTTTCCTTCTCAGTCAGGAGCCACATCAGTGAGGCCTTTTTCTCGCTTGTGTGTGGCCCCCAACTGACTTTTCTGTGGGGCAGCAGCACATGACCCAAAAAAGGTTCCCCGCCCCTGGTTTAGGGACTTGTCTAATGTCTGTTAACTGCTGCTTGGTAGCAGATAATTTGAGCTAGATCAGGCATGTCAAACTCGAAGCCTACTGAGGGCTGCACAAACGAAAACTGATAGCTTTCAGGGCCACCAAAGAAAATGTGCTCCTGTCAGAAAGTTGTAATTATTTATTATAGATTATGTTTTACTTATAGTCAAACAAGACCTGAAAAAATTATAAAATATAATACAGTAATTTGTTAAATTATTTGCTCATATTTTAATTTAAATATAAATTTAAGGTACTTTTTAATTTTTTATGATACATGACTTGTTGAAATAAAAACAAGCATAGGCAGTGGTTAATCAAATAGAACAGGCTTCTGTGAAAATTTGAGATACTTTGTAAGTTTGAGACTTTTGCATAACCATAATTATTTGTGTGATTACAAAAAAACATTAATTTTATAACAATAAATACAATATATTTTGTGATCTTTTTTGTTTGTTTGGGAATAAATACATAAACAAAATATTAGCAAAATATCCCCCTCTGCTCCCCCAGAGTCAGGCAATTCCAGCCCCTCCCCCCCAACCTAATACCTGGGTCCTGGGGCTGCAGTTGCCACCACACTTCTTCCTCCAGGTGCTGGGGCGTGTGAGCAGATTGGCCGGCTCTGAGCAGGCACTTGATGCTGTGCACAGAGCAGCCGGCCAGCTGTGAACAGTTGCTGGGGTGTCATGTGCAGAGCGGCCAGCTGGCCACGATCTGCACTCGGCCATGTGCTCTGAGTGGCCAGTGGGCTGCACTTTATTCTTTTATAAAAATATAGTGGCAGGCCGCAAAAAACTTCAGGCAGGCTGCATGTGGCCCTCCAGACACCTGTTTGACATGCCTGAGCTAGATACAGTAACCTTATTTGGGAACTGGGCTTCAGTTTAAGATTTGCACAAATGGTTAGAGTTCAGATAAGCATTGCTTGATTATCAGGTCTCTTTGTACACAGAGTCCTGATCCTAATTGAGATTTCTGGGTGCTATTTCAATCAAAATGCTCAAGGGGATCTCTGACACTCCTTATAGCCAAATGGTTGTAGTAGCTTCTGCTGTGAGGCTATGTCTAGACTGCAGGCTTTTTTTGGAAGAACCTTTTTTTGGAAGAGATCTTCCGAAAGTGAGCATCCACACACAAGTGCATTGAAAAAGCAATCTGCTTTTTCAAAAGATAGCATCCATTCATTGTGGACGCTATCTCGCATGTAATCTGTGATTACTATGGATGGAGAGGCCACCAGGGCACCTGTGCTTTTTCCTCTTTTCTTTCGAAAACTCCCTCTTCCTTGTTCACACATGCCTTTTTCTGAAAGAGCTCTTTTGGAAAAAGGCTTATTTCTCGTAGAAAGAGGATTACCAACGTCGGAAAAACCCCTCTGTTCTTTCGATTTACTTTTGGAAGAACATGATTGCAATGTGGATGTAACTCAGGTTTGTGTTTTTTTCTTAGAAAATGGCCGTTTTTTTTTTTAACAACTCTGTAGTATAGACCTATCTTGAGTGTCCTCATTTCAGCCGAACTCACTGTTTGGAGTTCCTGCCTTGCTCTAATAGCTGCCTTTCCCATTCCTCTGCTGTGGGAGACGTGACTTACTCTGCCAAGTTCTTCCAACTCAACTCCCTCTGCATAGAAGGGATCATATCCTAACAACTCTACAGGAAGTGGAATATGGATGAGAAGCAGGAAACCTGACATAGCTATATCAATTCCCTCTGCCTCAAACTTACCAGTTACATTCCCTAGTCAGCCTACTGCAGGGCTACTCAACTTTGGAAGCCCTGGGGGCTACAGTGATACTCATAGCACATGTTGAGGGCTGAAATTTAAGTGTGGTTGCATATACATGCAAATAGCTTCTTTCACACTGATGGGCATGAATACAAAGATTAAGGCAAGACTGCATAACACACAGGTCCCATTTAAGTCAGTTCTGCTGATATTAATAAAATGCAATATTTACCCAATTTCCACTTTCAATGAGCAATGACAATCCAGGAATTTAACTACTAAAATGCATATCAACAGAAGACCATTATATTGACGACTAATTTGTTTTGGCTCCCACCTGTGGGCCATGTGTTGAGCCCCATGTAAACCCAAACCACACTGTGGGACGCAAACAAATGGGCCGCGTGTTGACTAGCCCTGGCCTACTGCATTCTGGCCTTTAAAGTCTGTTCTACTTCTTTTGAATATTACTGGCTTCAGTCTGCACCAGCTGCAGCTAAGCCTGCTGTTTCCATAGTACCATCTGAATCTCCATGAGGCAAGCACTACAGCAGGCTGAAAGCCTCTCTTAAAAGCAGGGTTAGTGACAGCTTGGCTTTAAAACAGACAAAAAGTTGCCCTTGAGTTGCAATCTCTCCTACTTCTGTGGGTTCACTGGAAGTATGTTAAATTTAATCAACTAATCGATTAGGTGATTCAGTTTGCATCAACTATTCAATAAGGGCACCTCCTCCTTTGAAATGTAGTAAGAGCCAGCAGGACACTTGCTACATTTCAAAGTTGGAAGTGCCACAGGGAGCATGGGGCCAGCCGGAGGGGCTCAAGCAGTGCCACATTCTCTGCTTTTGAAATGTACAAAAGCATGTGTGGGGAGCATGGGGCCAGCAGAGGACTGAAGCAGACTGCTTGAGTCCCCTGCTCCCATGGCACTTCTGCTTTTGAAATGTACAAGAGCCCCCTTACTGTGAGCTCTGAGTCACTGGGCTCCTAGATGGCTATCCAGGATTGGTAGGACAAAGGATGAAAACGCTCCTGGCACAGCTTAAAGTAGCTTCCAACTTCTCAGGGCATGGAACAAGAGGGTATGGCTTGGCCTTTGCTATGGTTGTACCTAGTTGAAGCATCCCCCTTTTCCTTGTGGGTCTAAACAGGCTTAGGACCTTGGTTTCAACCATGATGGTGCTTGACATGCAACGTTTTCCCTTCACGCAACAAAACATGAAGTGGGGGCTGCTTAGCTTTCTTCTGCTTTGTTGTGCTGTTCCTGGCTTCTGATGTCCAGAAAAGGATAGAAAGGTGCTCCTCAGCGTCTTATTACTGCTTGGGTTCTTTGCTCAGTGCTTGGACCATTCTTCCCTCACTTTCTCTTCTGAATATAAGGCTTGCTTCTCTGTCGCTTTGCCAGGGCCTCTCCCAACCCCACAGGCTGCCTGCTTGGCTTTGTATGTCTTAATCCTGCTCTAAACTGGTATTTCCTGTGGCCTTCAGGTGCTTCTGTTTCTAGCTTTTGGATCTTTTTGGGCTGTATCTGAAGATGGCATGCATTTGCTATAGCATGCTCTCCAGACCATCTCTAGATCAGAGGCAATGGCTGGACACACACTCATCCCAGTCCTGGTCTCTGGTTCCTAATTTTCTTTCTTATCTTATTCCCTCGCTAATTACTCAGCCAGTGGAGGGCAATGTAATACCTGTGCCCTGTTTCTCTTGTGCTGCTCTATGGCCTAAATCACTTCCTTACAGGTCATGGTAAAGAGGAAGAGACAGCAGGCCAATGACAGTAAAATTCTCTTGGTGTTGGGGACTGAATGTGCTGAGTATTAAAGCAGAGTGTAACTTCCAGCACAAGTGCTTTGTTTAGAACAGTGTTTCTCAACCTTTTTTTTTTTTTTAATATATAAAGTACCCCTTAAAAAGAAAAAATACCCCTAATACCTACAGTTTTCAGACACACACCATTTTTTTTCTATCATTGCAACACATTTGTTTAAACAACTTAATCGTAGCCAGGCGGGTGGTGAAATTTTTGTAAAAAGTACAAAAATAATAAAGCGCTGTAAAACTTAAAACAAATTTCGTTTTCTCCAAATTTCAGTTGTTGACGTACCCCTCCAGACTTCTTTCGAGTACCCCCTAAGGGTACTCGTGCCACTGGTTGAGAAACATTGTTTTAGGAAATACCAACTCTTCATAGTAGTAGTCATAACGCCTGGATGTGTGTTGTAGTAACACTTCATAACTGAGACAAATAAAAAACCACCAAAGAGCCAACACTCAACCCAGCATTTTTAGAGAAAGCCAAACTGCTATAGTTCAGCTGCTTTTGCCCTTCTAGGAGAACTTTTACGAACACTTTCAAAGTAGTGGAAAGGGCTTGTAACTTGCCCATCAAGAATGTAGGTCCCAGTCAGTTTGTTGTTCTTAACACTACCTATCTTTAGCCGTTTGTCTATTTCACTGTTACCTACAGTACAGATATGTTATGACACAACTGCAGACCTTCTCAACTGAGTTTTGAGCTGGGTAGTTGTTGGGCACCTGAACCCATGCTGTACTGTGACTAGAGGTGAGGGCTTGGTATATTGGTTTCTGTCCTTGTGGTAAATTAGTTACTGTCTTTTTGACAAATGCCCAGTTTTAAAGCTTTGTCTCAGTAGCCAGATATGAAAAGACCATTAACAAAAGCCATCATTACACAACTCTTGTGTATCCTCAAGGGTAGATTCTACTATAGAGGAAGGGCAGCAAATACAGAATGTTGTGCTGTCCAGCTTGTTAGCAGTTCAGTTGACATCAGACTTGGGCAATCATGCACTGACTGTCAAGGGAGAAACGGAACAAGCTGAGCAGGCAAATACTAAGCACTGAAATGAAATTGCTTGAATTACAGAACACTGCTGTATGTCACAGCAACACGTACAACTTTAAAATTATTGCCTATTAATAGTGTGTAGTCTAAAAAACTGCGCTAGAGAGGATATCTAGGGTTCGTTCCCTGGTTCTACTTTGCGTAGTGTACACAGTGTACACTTTGAGTTCAGGAGGAGTCTTTACAAATCCATGGCTGCAAGTACTCCAGAGGTTTGACAGCATTTACAAAAACATACTGTCACTGACATGTTACAGCACTTTCAACGCACAGAAGCTTGCTTTAGCTGTGTTCCCTAAGCCTTTCTGCAGGCTCCATTTCTGCACAGCAACCGAATGCTTGCCTCTAGTGCTGGTACCTCTACCCTTGAGCGGTACACATGAGAAGTTGTGCAATGGTGGCTCTTGGTTATGTCATGTTCACAACAGGCTACTTACACAAAGCTTTAAAACTCTGTAGGCATTTGTCAAAAAAACCCAGTAGTTAATTGACCTCAAGATGTACCAACAAAGACCTAAACCCTTACTTCCAATCACAGTAATCAGATATAACATAAAATGTAACGTTGTCATCCTGGCTTTATCTTCTACTCTGTGCAAGACTTCAGGTACATTATCTTTGGTTGGCAAAAGTCATCTGCATTTAAAGTCTTCTAACACATTATTTTAGCATTCATAATGGGAGCAGTATGTTAGTGGTGACCAGAGTGCACAAAAATACTTCATCGATGAACATTGTTTGAATCTTAATTTTTAAATGTAAATAACATCTTTTGTGAGCTAATCCCTCTGACAAGTTTCAGTTGTCAGATTAATCATATGGACTGAATGCAATATGTTCATCTTGAGCTGGGCACCAGAGCAGGATATGACTTTTTTTTTTTTTTTTTTTTTTTTTTTTTCCTGGACTGAAGGAGTACCATTTTACAGACACCTCAGGGTACAACCACACACAAATGGACTTGCTTATACAACCTATACCAGTGTTTCTTAAATTTTTTAAGACCGAGGAACACCAAACAAATTTTTTTGAGGAATACCAAGGATTTTTGTTGAGAAAAGAGGCTGGGGAAAAGTTGAGTGCAAAAAGTTTGCCTGCCCCTTTAAGGGTGGCCATTTTGAACTCTGTTGTTCTCCGTGGCACACTAGTTCTTTTATCTAGATGTAAGATGGGTTGGCCATGAAGTGCCAACAAGGAAAACAGGTAATTAGTCTGTATCTCCCTTGAGCATTAATAAAGATTCCACTGACTTGCATCCACTAAAACCCAGTGAAGTAATGCAGCTGCATGTCATTGAGGACAGACTTGGGTCTTGACCAGAGGTGGGCAAAAGGGCCTCTGTGGGCTGGATCCGGCCCACCAAGCAGATGGATCTGGCCTGCAGAGGCCATGCTGCTCCCCCACCCCCACACCAGTTAGGGCCTGAAGAGCAGGCAAAGCCTCCTCCCACCCTGCCAGGATCATGTGGCACTTTGAAGTGCCACGCGCTGCTTGCAGGGCAGGGGGGAGAGCAGAGGAAGCTTTGTGTGCTCCCCTGCCCCCAGGCCAATCAAGACCTGGGGGCAGGGGAGCTGTGTGAAGCTTCCTTCACCCTGCTCTGCCCCTGCGAGGAGCCCACAGCACTTCAAAGTGCCACGTGCTCCTTGCAGGGCAGGAGGAGGCTTCCTGTGCTCCCCAGGCCCTAACTGGCCTGCAGGTAGGGGAGTGTGCCAAGCCTCTTCCAGGGCACGGGTGCCTAGTGGGAAGGGGGAGCCAATCATGGTCTGGGGGTGGGGTAGCCCCACCCCTTCTGGGGTGGCTCAGGGCCACTTACAAAATTTTTGAAGTAGCCCCTGGGCAAAAATTATTGCCTACCCCTGGTTTTGACAGTCCTTCCATCCTGTGTATAAGCGGGAAACCCACTGATTCCTATCTTGCATAGAATCTGCAAAGCTCTTTGTAGCTCCTAAATGGAATACACTTAACCATAGTACAAGTTATTTTTCTATTTGCTTATAGAGTAGGACTACACTGTATACCAGTGGTCTCCAACCTTTTTACACTCAAGATCACTTTTTAAATCTCAGAACAAGCGAAGATCTACTGCCCCACCCCTTACTTGAAGCCCCGCCCTCTCTATTCACCTCCTCTCCATCACTTGCTATCCCCAGCCCTTATATACTCTACACTGTCACTTTTTTTCCAATTCTTCTGTGGGAAGAGATTTTTCCAACATTTAGCCTGTCTAGACTGGACCAAATGTCAGAAAAACCCCTTCTTTTGGCAGCCCCCTTATTCCTTGTGGAACGAGGAATATAGGGGTTACCGAAAGAGCATGTTTGCTCTTCCACTAAAAAAACGGAAGAGCAAACACATCCTTGGATGCAGAAGAGTTTTTCTGGGATATCTCTGGAATCCTGGAAAAACTCCTGCAGTCTAGCCATACCCTTGCTGGGTTGAGACAGGATGTGTGTGGGCTCTGGGGTGAGAATGAGGGATTTGGGTGTGGGAAGGGGTGAGAGGTGCAAGCTCTGGCAGGAAATCTGGATGCAGGAGGGAAGGGGACACTGGCTCGGGGAGGGGGCTCCAGGCCGGGCACTGTTGGGGTCAGATGGAGGGCTGCGGTACTAAGCAAGCCACAGGTTTGTGGATGTGAGGGTGCAGGAATTTGGGTTGGGGTATGTGAGAGGCTCAGGGCAGGGGGTTCCACTGTATGATAGGCTCAGATCTAGGATCTGGGTGTGTGTGTGTGCAGGAGTGTTATAATGCTGCAGCCAGATGGGGGCTTGGCCCCAATTGGGGGTGTGTTGGCCAGGCTTCATTTTTAAATAAAATACTATGTCAAACACAAAGTTTCTGCATTGTCTTTATTTATGAGAAGGGCAGAAACCTTTTTGAGTCAGGGGTCACTGACCCACAGAAAAGTCAGTTGGGGCCACACAAGGGAGATGCCAAAAAAAAAAAAACCCTCCTCCAACCCCCCCCCCCCCCACAAGCCTCACTAATGTGGCCGGAACTCTGCTGGTGGGAGTAGGGGATGTGGTACTGGGAAAGGGTATTAGTGGGTGCTGGGGCAGGAGACAGGGTGGCAGTGGAGGCAAGGGACAGGTTCTGGGGTGGGGGCAGGAGGCAGGGTTCTGCAGCAGGGGGCAGGGTGCTAGTGGGGGAGAGGGGACAGGGTTCTGCAGCAGGGGGCAGGGTGCTAGTGGGGGAGAGGGGACAGGGTTCTGTGGCAGGGTGCCAGTGGGAGCAGGGAGTCCCCAGCAGGTGCTGCCTCCTGGGGCTGCCTCCCTCCTCCCGCAGAGAAGGGTGCACTTGGGCTGAACACCATGACCAGCTGGCCAGGCAGCCCTCCTCTTTGCTCCAGCCCAGGTGCCCTGCACTCAGCCTGGGGAGGCTGCGCTGTGCTCCTGCTGATCTGGAAGCCCTTCCTCTTTGCTCCAGCCCAGCTGGAGTGAGGCACAGCCTCCCAGGGCTAAGTGCAGTGCAGCTAGGCTGGAGGAAAGAGGAGCGGCTACCCGGTCAGCTGGCCATGGTTTCCAGCCCAGGTGTACCACACTTTACCTGGGCTGGAGCAGAGGAGAAGCCGCCTGATCGGCTGAAGCGTGGCATAGCCTCTGTTGAACACTGTGGCCAGCTGACCAGGCAGCTTCCCATCTGCTCCAGCCCATGTGGAATGTGGTGCACCTGGGCTGGAAACCACAGCTAGCTGGCCGGGCAGCTGCTTCTCTTTGCTCCAGCCCAGCTGCACCATGCTCAGCCTGGGGAGGCTGTGCCTTGCTCCAGCTGGGCTGGAGCAAAGAGGAAAGGCTTCCAGGCCAGCAGGAAAGCAGTGCAGCCTCCACAGGCTGAGCATGGTGCAGCTGGGCAGGAGCAAAAAGGAGTGGCTGCCCAGTCAGCTGGCCATGGTTTCCAGCCCAGGTGTACCACTATTTACCTGGGCTGGAGCAGAGGGGAAGCTGCCTGGTCAGCTGGCCGCAGTGTTCAGTAGAAGCAGAGGCTGCACCATAACCACCAGTTACGGATGATGCTTACCAGTTAACTTTTTTTCACATCTCTACTTTATACATAATTCTTACTAATTTAATCCTACATGTATTTGGTTTAGATCAGAAACTGAAGGATATTTCCAACTAAACAGACTTTCTCTTGATAGTAATAGCAGGGCTGCTAACTCTCAAATTAGTGTGCAGGGTTTTAACTGCATCTCTCAACCCAACAGAGTATAAATGGGAAGAAAACTGGTTGGGGTTGAAATAATGGGGTAAAGGGAAGTTGGGTGAAAACAACTGAAACATTCTGAGTTCAGAAAGTTTTGCTTAGTTGATAAATATAATTGAGAAGTATGAAGAATGCAATTAAGACATCTTAAAATCAGAGTTAAAACTAGTGAATAAATGTGTGGGCCTGGAGGAGAATAGGTATGTTACAATAAATAAGCTTTCTTTTAAAATCTTTAGAATGTACACGCTTTATCGTAACTTGACTATTTCTTTTAAATCCAGCTCTGGATGGGGAAGGAGTTGCTGCTTATCTACCACCCCTTTAGGATGCTGTTGAACTCTCTGAAGTAACGAAACTTTAGCCTTTTATCCAAATAAGGGCTAAATCACTTTCAGCAAGTGGAGAGTATTCTAGCACAGTACTACTAATTATGACATTCTCCATGTTGAAAATGCCATTGATTAAACAATGTTATATGTTGAATATGTCACTGAGAATTGCCTACATCCAAGTTACATATTTCAAGAACTAGAGTGTCTAAAAAAACTAAACTCAAAACTTACATCTTTAGGCATCACATTCTACATTTCAGAAAGAATGGAAAACAGTTTGGATTAGTAACTTGAATCTCAGTAAAAAAGCTAGAATTTAAATAATTTTAGCAGTCATCACATGTGGTCATGGTACCACGTACAAAACAAGGTTTGCAGACTTATTGATGCAATGGCCTAGAGCTTGCTGAGTTTTCCATGACTCCTGCAAGGATATAGAGATTATGTAAATATCTAAACTGTTTCCTTAATTGTAAACTGATCTGGTAACAATCCAGTCTGCTTCTAAACTCTTTCATAAGAAATAATTATAAAGTCTAGCATAAGCTTAATACAATTATTCAATACAATTACTGAATGTATACAATACATTCTAAGTTCCAGTTGTCATGGCTTTACCTCCTTTCTTGGGGTGCTTGTAATTCTAAGATTCTGTTGTAATCTGCTGTAACATATGATGAACAAATGAATCAACAGGTTAGCAGTTTGACTGCAAAACTATAAACAAACCAGATACATCAGCAACTCTTACTACATTAATCAAATACTGGATTATTCGAAGGTCATGATTTCAAAACCCAACTAACAAGCAGAGTTTCTGGTGGCTGCATCAGTCTTTCTTGCAGTCTCCAGCTGTGTACGCACATGCATGATGAATAATGCAGGAGGAAACGAGCAAATGGAGAAACTAATGAACTTTCAAAAGACTGTCTGACAGGATAATACTGTGTAGTAATATTGCATTAGCACCAAAATGAGCTATTTACACAAGGGAAGATGAGCCTTGCCCCAAAACACCAAGGGTAGTAATACAACATAAGCAGGGAATGCCCAACACAATTTATTCTACGTTTTAAAATCCAATTTGTGTCAAAGCTGTGACTTAACTTCCATGAAGTTAGAGTAAGGAATCTTAACATCCCGTTGACAATGAGATCAATATCCTTTTTACTTCTCAAGTTGTTGTCTGGAAGATAAAAAATGTAAATGTGTTCTTTGTGAACATGCAGCTGAGTCTATATACACAATTAATTGACCACTAAAATTTGCAAGTGTTCTTTCAGAAAGAAACACTTGAACCTTTGGAATCTTTAAGCCAACTGAATATTAGGTGCCTATTGCCCTCAAGACTAGAACCTACATCTTGCTATTGGCTGTACACCATAGCTTGTAGTAGAGGTGACAGTGGCAGTATGCACAAGCAAAATAAAAAAGCTTGCTTAAAAAAGATACTGCTGTTGTTGAGAGGACTGGGTGTCATAAAATGGGGTTTGTACCTCAAGCTCCACTGAAGGGAGGGAAATTTTGAATATGCCATAATTTTAGGTTTAGAACCACCAGTTTCACAAAAAACAGCCTGGACTTTTTTCTGAAAGCTATAGGAGAAATCTCAAAGGTATCCTGAAATAGCTATCCCGCATCTTAACAGCAAGCCCATTATTTCAAGATATAACAGGCTCACTATTCCAATGTCCCTGTAAACCTCATTCCACGAGGAATAAGGGACGAATAGTGGATTACTTTGAAATTTGACAGCAGTAGCTTATTTTGAGCTATGGTGCAGTGTAGATGTACCCATAATGGCTAGTGAAGAGTTTTTGGGGAATCCTGGAAATCTTCTGGAAATCTTCTAGCTATTACGCTACAAATTATAGAGATCTCCTTCAGTAAGCCTCTTGGAGTGTCTCTACTACAGGAGTGGACCATTTTTGATGCCACTCCAAGAATTGGGTAATTGATCGAGAGCTGCACTCTTGCATGATATTTAATGGAGGAGGTGCAAGGCTTGGGATTAGACTGGGTGCAGATGGAAGTGCAGGGAAGGGGATTGGGCTGTAGGAGGGGATGTGGGGTCTGGGAGAGGCTTATGATGTAGGGAGGATGTGCAGAGATCTGGGTTGTGATCTCGTGCAGGAAGGGGTATGGGTGCCAGGAGCAGGGGTGCAGAGGTTTTAGGTTGTCACCTGTGTCGGGGGAGCAGTGAGTTTTGGAGGAGTGATGTGGTGGGGTGTTAGGTGCAGGCTTCATTCATGAAGCACTTCCTTAAGCGGTTCCCACCCAGCAGGCCCTTGGGGCAGGTTCACTGCCTGACATTTCCCCAGTGTCCTGCTCAGTGGTCAGCTGTGGGGGCCATGTACATCTCTGTGCACCCCTGCAGAGGAGGGTTCCCCATGCTGCTTGTACCATGAGCACAGACAGCCCAGGCAACCCTGTTGGCCAGCTTCTAGCCAATGGGAGCTGCAAAATTGTGCTGAGGGCAGGGACAGTTCATGCAAGCCTCCCATCAAGGTTGTGGGCATGCAGAGATGCACATGGCTTCTGCTGCTAACTGCTTTGAGTGGCGTGCTGAGGCACAGCATGTAGGGAGTCTACCCAAGGCTCCTGCTAGGCTGTGACACTGGCAGGCTGGTTCTGGTAGTTTAGTGGGCTGGATTTTCTGGATGTATTTTGCCCATCCCCCACTCTACTTGAGTGGAAGCAGTAGCCCATACCAGGAAGCTCAAAAGCCTGCTAGGGGAAAGTGAGACCCCAGTGCTTCTGAAAATGGACCCTAAAGAGCCATCCATCTTTGAGAGTTCAGTGGCCTATCCTGGCTTCCCCATGAAAATAGAGCAGAGGCATAAACATAGAATCCTCTATAATTAGAATAACAGAATACTAGAACTGGAAGGGACCTCTAGAGGTCATAGTCTAGTCTCCTGCCCTCCCAGCAGGACCAAGCACGGTCTAGATCATCCCTGATATCTATCCAGTCTGTTCTTAAATATCTCCAGTGATGGAGATTCCACAGCTTCCGTATGCAATTTATTCCAATATTTAACCACCCTGACAGTTAGGAACTTTTTTCCTAATGTCCAACCTAAATCTCCTTTGCTGCAATTTAAGCCCATTGCTGCTTGTCCTATCATCATCCGAGGCCAAGGAAAACAATTCCTCCCTCCCCCCCCGCTCCTTGTAGCTCCCTTTTAGATACTTGAAAACCACTATCATGTCGTCTTTTATAAACTAAACAAACCCAAATCTTTCAGTCTTCCCTCATAGGTCATGTTCTCTAGACCTTTAATCATTTTTGTTGCTCTTCTCTGGTCCTTCTCCAATTTCTCCACATCTTTCTTGAAATGTGGTGCCCAAAACTGGACACAACACTTGAATTAAGGCCTAATAATTGCATAGTAGAGCAGAAGAATGACTTCTCATGTCTTGCTCACAACACTCCTGTTAATTCATCTCAGAATCATGTTTGCTTTTTTGCAACAGTGTCACACACTGACTCATGTTTAACTTGTGGTCCACAATGACCTCTAGATCCCTTTCTGCAATACACCTTCCTAGACCATCTGTAAGTGTGAAACTGATTGTTCCTTCCTAAGTGGAGTACTTTGAATTTGTCCTAATTAAACTTCATCCTATTTACCTCAGACCATTTCTCTAGTTCGTCCAGATAGTTCTGAATTTCGACCCTAGCCTCCAAAGCTCTTTTAAACCCTCCCAGCTTAGTCTCATCTGCAAACCTAATAATCATACTCTATATGCTGTCATCTAAATCGTTAATGGAGATATTGAACAGAACCTGTCCTAAAACAGA
Organism: Pelochelys cantorii; assembly: GCA_032595735.1. Taxonomy (NCBI): domain Eukaryota; kingdom Metazoa; phylum Chordata; order Testudines; family Trionychidae; genus Pelochelys; species Pelochelys cantorii. The sequence goes on from CM064327.1 coordinate 51,465,867, forward strand.
CCCCTGCAGAACCCCACTTGTTATACCCTTCCAGTATGACTGTAAATCATTAATAACTACTGAGAACAGTTATGCACCCACCTTTATAGTAGCCCCATGTAGGTTGTATTTCCCTAGTTTGATAAGGTCATGCAAGACCATGTCAAATACCTTACTAAAGTAGAGGTATACCACATCCACTCCTTGTCCCTCCTCCACAAGACTTGTTATCCTATCAAAGAAAAGTATCAGATTTGTTTGACATGATTTGTTCTTTACAAATCCATGCTGGCTGTTACCTATCACCTTATCTTCCAGATGTTTGCAGATGAATTCCCTAATTACCTGCTTCATTATCTTCCCTGGTACAGATCAGTCAGTTTGACTTCTGTAGAGAACTGGTTTAGTTATCAAACAAATATTTGATACAGTGTTAATGAAGTGGGCAACTACATAATGTTGTCCATTCAGAATTTTAAAGGGCAGAACTGAACTGGTACTCCTCTGTAGAGTACCTGCATGGCTTGGGCCTAGCTGTATAAACCAATTTTGTTTACAGCAGAGTTGATGCAGTAGTGTGTAAATGCACTAAACTTAAGGAAGCTCTAACTGATCCTTTAGACTAGACAGTTGTGCTATTGGCAGGTCAGGTGTAACTTACAGGGATTGGAAAATTTGAGTACTGTCTAAGAGCTAGGAGAACATATTCACAATTGATAAGGCTATTAACTAACTGATATATCTCACCATTGTAACACTGAATGTAACTGGGGGTTTCCTCAAGGATCAGATGTGGTGAGATGTAAACAAGGCCAATCTAACTTATTTTGTTTCCCCATTCTTCTCCCCCTTGCCCGCTGTCATGCTGTGCATGTTCTTAACCTGCCATTTCTACAGAACACCATTAGAGGGAGCTCAACTACCTACTTCATACCTAGGCTGCTTATTAATGTGTTTAACTTTGTAAGAGGCAGTGCTTTTAACTTAGTCATGTATAAACTTCTCACTTGCACTGAACAAATAGCAGTAAGTACAATCTAAATATTCAAATCTGAATTGGGTGACCAGACAGCAAGAGTGTAAAATGAGGGGGAAGTAGCAGATGTCCATATAAGACAACACCTCAAATATCGGAACTGTTCCTATAAAACCGGGACATATGGCCATCTTAAATATGGGGTAGACAGTCTTGAAAATCACTAATCTTTCCCTTATTCTTCTAATGCAGTGTTTCTCTGTGGCCAGTCCATAGGCTAATACCAGTCCCTGAGAGATCCTGACTGTTGAGGAAGACATCAAGGTATCAAAGGCCACAGTGCAGTTTTTTGATGTCCACAATTCTTTTTTTTTTTTTTTTTTTTTTTTTTTTTTTGGCTTAGGGGCCTGTTTCTTGCCTCATCTAAGGGGAAAGTGGTAGAAGGCACTGTATGTTGCTGCCAGTAGTGGTAAAGGAGTCACCAGCAGGTTAGATGGTGGTTAGAATCCTAGAGCTGGAAGAGACCTCAGGAGGTCATCAAGTCCAGCCCCTTGCCCAAGGCAGGACCAATCCCAACTAAATCAACCCAGCCAGGGCTTGGCTCTGATGGAAAAAAGTGATGGTCTAATTCTTCTGTCTGCAACAGCGGACTTTCCTGTGAATACCTAGGTCCATAAATGACCTATGGATACCTTTAGATCTGGGTGGAGAAGCATTTGTTCCATGCATTATTTTTAAGTATCAACTGGCTTCAGACTGTTCTGTGGGTAGAATTGCCCTATTAAATGCACCAAACTCTTTTAGTGTAGACAAGGCCTAAAGTAGTGGAGAGTGAGTACAAATTAGTACCTTCAATAAACAAGCTTCTCCCTATTTCCAGCCCCTGATATAGCTGCATGGATGCAGTCCATCTAGTGCCTCACTCCTGCTTGAAACTAAGATAAGCTGTATTGATCATACTACTGCTAAGATCTTGTTTCTACCACAGGTTCAAGTACAGGCTGAATCTGTAAACTGGAACTCTGGTCTGGAAAATCCGTGGTCCGGTAGGACCATGGATGTTCCTGGACCAGAGAGCCCTGCCACAGGGCAGGAATCTGGTGTTAGGTGGCTGAGAGCCTGCTGCAGGCTGGCGACAGGGCTGGCAATGACTTCCCCTGGTCCAGTAATCATTCGGGACCAGTCCATGTCCCTAGGGTATTGTAACTGTCAGGCCAGAATCCTGATTGCCACTTACAGAACTTGATAAGGCATAAGGTGACAGTTTACTCAAACTCTAAACCAGGGGTGGCCAGCCAGTTGGCGATGAAGTGCCAAAATAGCTGTGGAAAGAGTACGAAGAGCCACGTATTATATATAGATTGATATAGTACACAAAATGTAGTGATAAAAATAACATTACAGGAGATTTCGGACAAAAACCAGTAGTCTCTAGTCACTTAAATTCACAGCCAGTCCATAGATCTTCAGAGAACTTGACTAGGAACAAACATCAAATCTGTTGCCTTCAAAAAAGGGAAGAAGGACAATCCAGGGAAATACAGGCCGGTCAGTCTTACCTCGGTTCCTGGAAAAATCATGGAAGGGATCCTTAAGGAATCCATTTTGAGGCACTTGGAGGAGAGGCAAGTGATTAGGAATAGTCAGCATGGATTCACAAAGGGCAAGTTGTGCCTGACCAGTCTGATTAGCTTCTATGACAAGGTAACTGGCTCTGTGGACGTGGGAAAGTCAGTGGATGTGATCTACCTTGACTTTAGCAAGGCTTTTGATACGGTCTCCCACAATATTCTTGCCAGCAAGTTAAGGGAATGTGGATCGGATAAATGGACACTAAGATGGATAGAAAGCTGGCTAGAAGGCCGGGCCCAGCAGGTAGTGATCAACGGCTCGATGTCAGGATGGTGGTCGGTTTCTAGCAGAGTGCCCCAAAGTTCAGTTCTGGGACCGGTTTTGTTCAATATCTTTATTAATGACCTGGATGAGGGGATGGATTGCACCCTCAGCAAGTTTGCGGATGACACTAAGCTAGGGGGAGAGGTAGATACACTTGAGGGCAGAGATAGGGTCCAGAGTGACTTAGACAAATTGGAGGATTGGGCCACAAGAAATCTGATGAAGTTCAACAAGGACAAGTGCAGAGTCCTGCACTTGGGACAGAAGAATCCCAAGCATAGTTACAAGCTGGGGACCAACCAGTTAAGTAGTAGTTCTGCAGAAAAGGACCTGGGGGTTACAGTGGATGAGAAGCTGGATATGAGTCAACAGTGTGCCCTTGTAGCCAAGAAGGCCAATGGCATATTAGGTTGCATTAAGAGGAGCATTGCCAGCAGATCGAGAGATGTCATTATTCCCCTTTATTCGGCTCTGGTGAGGCCACATCTGGAGTATTGTGTCCAGTTCTGGGCCCCCCACTACAAAAAGGATGTGGACGCATTGGAGAGGGTCCAGCGGAGGGCAACCAAAATGATTAGGGGGCTGGAGCATATGACCTATGAGGAGAGGCTGAGGGAGTTGGGTCTGTTTAGTGTGCAGAAGTGAAGAGTGAGGGGGGATTTGATAGCAGCCTTCAACTTCCTGAAGGGAGGTTCCAAAGAGGATGGAGAGAGGCTGTTCTCAGTAGTGATGGATGGCAGAACAAGGAGCAATGGTCTCAAGTTGTGGTGGGAGAGGTCCAGGTTGGATATTAGGAAAAACTATTTCACTAGGAGAGTGGTGAAACACTGGAATGGGTTACCTAGGGAAGTAGTGGAGTCTCCATCTCTAGAGGTATTTAAGTCTCGGCTTGACAAAGCCCTGACTGGGTTGATCTAGTTGGGATTGGTCCTGGTTGTCTAGCTGGTGAGTCTTGCCCACATGCTCAGGGTTCAGCTGATCACCATATTTGGGGTCGGGAAGGAATTTTCCTCCAGGGTAGATTGGCAGAGGCCCTGGAGGTTTTTCGCCTTCCTCTGTAGCATGGGGCACGGATCACTTGCTGGAGGATTCTCTGCATCTTGGGGTCCTTAAACCATTTGAGGACTTCAATATCTGAGATATAGGTGAGAAGATTATTCTAGGAGAGGGTGGGTGAGATTCTATGGCCTGCATTGTGCAGGGGGTCAGACTAGATGATCATAATGGTCCCTTCTGACCTTAAAGTCTGAGTCTAAAAAAACCCAACCCTTTAAAAATACAGTAATCTCACACTTAAAAAAGCATCCCGACGATGTATTTTAAATTTAACACTGCCGCCTTATGTCCTGTGAGTTTTTTAAAATTAAACTGAACCAAGAAGTAAACTAGCACCATGTGAAGTGCCTGTTTCACTCCTGCTTGTTGATCTCTGGTATGGTTTCCTCATTTTGTTTTACTTACGAAGATTATGGCTTTGTTTTATAGTTCTAAAAATTCAAGTCTGTCCCAGACTGCATATATGAGAGGCTCAAAAACAATAAGGGAGAGACTTGTATCTCAGAATAATTGCTTCAGCCTGTCAAACAATAGCTTTGAATTGTCTTTTTTAAAGAAACACAGTGTAAACCAGGTACATGCTGATTCTTTTTTTTTGCCCTGGAATTTAAATGACATCTGTGTTGGCTGCCTTATTCTGCATCCATGAAGACTTTGAGTTTAAGGTGCTTCAGTCCCGTCCCCCCTCCCACTCTAACCCAATGCCCTCCCTTTCCTTCAGGGCCAGGCACTCCCAGCCTCCCTGCTCTAACCCAATGCCTTTAAGCAAAGAGCTGCATGCAGCTTGAGAGCTGCGGGTTGGCCACCCTGGTCTAAACCTTAGTGTTTTAACTAAATGTCAAATTTCTAAAGCTAGTTATTCTGCCAAATCTGGCATTGGAGCCTAATTGGCATACTCCCAAAAATTTAACCTTCTATCAACCTACTGACTGTGGAATCTGAACAGATTCTTAAAGTAACATGGGCAATGTTCAAAGAATATCTCATGGAGTAATATCACTTAATGTTGTCCTCCTGTATATGTCCCACTGTGATTGACCTCTATAGGCGAACTAAACCCAATCATCATCATCGTCCTTCACGCCCACTGACATATAAAAGCAGCAACAAAGGTCCTCCATTTCTGTCTGTCTCTGGCCAGCCTCTCAATAGTGCCCCAAGTGTAATTCATGCTCTTCATTTCTACTTCATCGGTCTGGTGCCATGTTGTCTTGGACTGTCCTCATTTCTGCTTCCCTTCAGGGGTCCAGTGCTCAGCAGTCTTTGTGATGGAGCTTCCATCTTTCCTGAGCAAGTGCCCAATCCATCTCCAGCATCTTTTCATAATGATGGTAGCCATGTCATCTTGTTCACACTGTGCAAGCAGGTCCTGATGTGAAATTTTGTGGCCAAAAAATATGGAGGATCCTCCGAAGACTTTGTGTGAAAAGTTGACAATTTATTGAGTTGTACTCCGTACATCTGATCCATACAATAGTGTTGATAAAACACCGCTCTGATGAAACTTCAGTTTGGAATGGATGCTGTATTGTGGTGACTTCCATACAGCATTCAGACTCATGAAGACATTTCTGGCTTCACTGAGTCTGCTCTGGATATCCCTTCTGATGCCTCTGTCTTGCCTGATAATACTACCCAAGTATATAAAGCTCTCTGATAGGTAGGTTGTGGTTATCGATCTTAACTGATACTGGTGCCTCAATATTTAGGGTCATGACTTCTGTCGTCTTCTGGCTAACTCTTAGTCCGACCTGTTTTCCGAAGGTGCAGAGTCGATTTGTCTTCTCTGCATATGACGACACATGGGAGAGCAGCACGAGGTCATCAGCAAAATCAAGGTCCTCTAATGTCTTCTCCACAAACCCAACCATAGCCATGTCTAAATGGTGTGCAGAAGCTGTTCTGTGACCTTATGTTGCCTAATAGAGCTTATGGTGGGGGGTGTGTGTGTGTGTGGAGGGGGGTAGGACCTGAACTATTGCTCCTTAGATAGCTGAGAGCTTTCATTAGCTTCAGATTTTTGGGCATGTCTCAACTACAAACTTAAGTTTTACCTTTTGTTTAGATCCTCACTGTCGTTCTGATAATGGTGTGCTTCTACACCAGGAGTGTTTCCACTTACTTAAGAGAAGTAGCATTGGCTCTCAGCTCTGCCCAGCTGTCTTGCAGGAGCCTGGCTGCCATTTCCCTCCCTTTCTCTACCCCTCGCAGATTCTTGGCTCCATAATTTCCAATGTAAGTAACCCACAGTGTCTATGCAGACCTAAGTCCACCTCCACAAGAGGTGTAGGATTGCAAATGTCCATGGTAACAGGGCACTTACATTGGTGGGGACAAGACTGTAGTGTGTACACTGACTTAATTAGGTTGAAATAAGGCATCTTATCTCTGCAGAGTAGATTAAGGCTTTGAAATCCAGAAACTGTGACCAGCATAACTGTTTAGGCCTGCTCAGTAAGAGGCTTGCTGTATAGTTCATATTTTGCTGGCTTTTGCCCTTCTCTCATTACTTGTGACCAATTACACATTACCATACCTCTTTTAACAAGTTTCTGAGCGTCAATTCCTTTTAATATTCCTTGCACTCAAACTTTGTATCTATCAAAACCTACACCTTTAAACAAGTGAACAAAGCTGGTAGGCATCCCCACAATACGAGCTAGCTTGCTGATCTTTGCCTATTCACTTTACCTTACCAGTTCAGGTTTCATGTTATAGTTACAGATGCATGTAAGGCTATGTCTAAACTACATTCCTCTTCCAAAAGAGGAATGTAAAAGAGCCCGATTGAAAATGCAAATGAAGCATGGATTTACAAATCTCGTGCTTCATTTGCATAATTGCCTGAGTGCTTTTTCAAAAAAGGGGTTTCGAAAAAGAAACCACAGTCTAGATGGGAATCTTTTGGGAGGGGGGACCCCTATTTTGAAAAAACAAGTACTCCTGGAAAAAATGAGGTATACAGGTTCTTTCAAAAAGGGTTCTTTTGAAAAAAAACCTCATCTAGACTGCAGTTTCATTTTTGAAAAAGCACTCACGCAATTATGCAAATGAAGCATAAGATTTGTAAATCCATGCTTCATTTGCATTTTTGATCGGGCTCATTTACATTCCTCTTTCAGAAGAGGAATGTAGTTTAGACGTGCCCTTCGTGATTTCAGTATTATTTCTTGGATCACATCAAGTGACTAGCTTTGGTGGATCAACCACAAAACTAGTACCATCTCTTAAGTTAGCCCTGTAAGTACCACTTCAGGGGCACTATCTTACTACTTAGGATCCAACTTGGAACAGGATTAAATATTTTTGAAAGTCAGTTAGGTGTAAATCCTATACCTTGGATTCAGGGTCCTTGGTGATTGTCAAAGAGCTCTGAGAACCAATGAAGAAAACATCTGGCTCGATACATTGAAGGAAGCTGGTTTAGCTGAGAGCAGGAGTGCGCTTATTCTATGACTCTGAGGAAACACTTGTCAAGATCAGTACATAACGCTAAGGGTTAGGCAAACAGAACGCTTGAATGCACTACAAAGAAAAGTGATACATTGTTCTCTGGAGCATTGCATCCAAATTTGGCCATATTGTGAGGTTACCAGTCCAGGGAAGAGCAGCTGAAATGGCTAGATATGGCAGAACTAAATTGGACACTTGTCGGAGGCGGCAATTTCATAAGCCTTACCTGTGGTTGTATGACGTACTCCGCTATATTCTAAACTAACCAGTTGCTGTTACTGCTGCCCTGTAATCTTGAGATGTCCCTTCAGTGTTTTGCTTCTGTAGCCTCTAATCTGAACTGCTCACAGCCAGCATCCAAGCCACTACCAGCTGTGTGTGCAGCCAGCCATACCTTGGCTTCCACCAGCCTTGTTTATACTGCATTGTGATCCTAATGCACTCCCAGTCTGATTCCCCCAGAAACTTATATCTTGGTTTGCCCAGCCTTTTCTAGACAATACAAATTCATATAAAGTCCAAATTTCTTTAATAGCAATACGTATCTAGCTTGTTGCCCGAATAGTATTTGACACTGGATTTGATAAAACAAGTTCAACTACAAAGACTGAGTACAAGTCTTGAGGCATAAGTCAGAAATTGTTGCAAGAAAAATAAAGATCAAACATGACTGGTGCCTGATATAATAAACTTAGTGAGATGTTTCTCACCACGTGCTCTGAGCAGTTTTACTGATCAAGTTCCTTCAGTCAGTGCCTCTTTTCCAGTTCAGTGGCTGCTGCTTTTGTCCCTTGTGGGACAGTGGATTTATGGACAGACACCAGAGGTGCCTGGGGTGTTTGTCACTTTTTTTTTAAATAGTATCCATTAGGGATGTTAAATTTAATCCACTAATTGAGGCAGCAAGGGGGAGGAAATAACCAGTCAAGGGACTAGTTGACCAGCCAATAAGCTTTTGCTTATTGGATAGTCAACTACTTGCTTAGATCCCTAGTATCCATCCTCCTACAAAACATATGGAGAATGATGTACCCTGCTGCTTTTCCTTAGCTGTTTTATGTGTGTGTGTGTGTGTGTGGGGGGGGGGGGGGGCCTGTCTTCTCTTCTCTTCCTGCTTGGTGATTGTTTTAATGCAAGTTTAAGCAGAACATAGTCCTTCCTTTGATAGACCAGTTTGTCAGCTTCTACTGTGGTTTGGAATGTATTTTAACTCTATACAGGGAAATGCTGTTCCATGTACAATGCTGGCACACACTTAGACAGAACTGACCAGCAAATGGAGTTTTCAGATGCTACCTCACAAGACATACTTTATACAAAGATTATTACAGCAGTAATAATGCTACTGACACCAGTTTCCTTGCTATCTGGGGCAGTGTTCCCTCTAAGATTTTCCATCCATGAGCAGAGTGAGGTTTTTTGTCTTGCGCACACATGACTTCTATATTGTTCAGATGTGCCACGGTGGCACCCAGTTATAAATCTTCCCCTTTTTCCCTCTGCTGCATGTCTCCCATTCTCCCTCTCTGCTCTCCTGGTGCCTACTGCTGTTCCCTCCCCACATCACCCTCTGCTGTGCTGCACTCTGACCGTCTCACTGCCCTCCTGGGACTTGCCCCCCTCCCTGTCATCTGACTCCTGCATCTGCCCTTCCCCCTTGTGTCCACCCCTCCTTTAGCTCCCTTCCCCATCCCACTTCTAACACCTCCTTCTACCCACCTGCACTGCTTCTCCATTCCACTCATGTCTACCCTTCTGCTTCACCTCCACAATCCCTCTGGCACCTGCACCTTACCCCTGCCCCTCTTACCCTCTTTGTCCCTGGTGCCCACCGCCTCTCTACCCTCTTCCCCAGTTCTCACGCCCCTCTGCGCCCCCACATATGACCTTGCTCCAACCCCTGCCTTCCTCATTCCCACCCCTCCTTTCAACTCCTCCTCTTCTCCTGACACTCACTCCTTCTCCTCCCTGCTCTTGCCCCCATTGCCCCTCCCCTCTCCTCACCCAGCATCACCCTGTCCCCTCCCTTCTCCCACCCCTCCTCTCCCCTCTCCTGCCCTTTCCCCTCATTGTCTGTTTATGGTCTCCTGGCATTTCTCTCTCCTCCACCCTGTTCCTTGGTGCCTTCCCCTTTCTTCTCCAGCCCTGCCCCCCCCCTTCTCCCTCAGCATGAGCCCCTTCCTCTCTTCACCCTCACCTTATTTTCTGCCATCCTGACACCTGCACCTGCTGGATGGGGCAGCATAGTTGGTGGCTGCCCTGTGTGCTGAGGCTGGAGCCAGGACCATGGTGCTAATTTTTAGTACTGTGGCCCTGGCCCAAGAGCAGCTGTACCATGGCCCAGCTCCAGTCCAAGCACAGGGCAGCATGCCCCATGTGCTGGGACTTGAGCTGGGGCTGTGGTGCTATTTTTAGTACCGTAGTCCTGGCCCCAGCAGCTGCCATGCAGTTGTGGCCCCAGCTGCTCCCAGAGGCTGAGCCATGCAGCGGGCAGCTGTCCCGTGTGCTGGGACTGGAGTGGGGCCAAGGTGCTACTTTTTTAGTACCATGGCCCAGGCTCCAGCTCCAGCAGCTTTCACACAGACATGTGGTAGCTGCTCCTGAGGTGGGCAGTCACCCTGCAGGAGGCCCCGCCCCTGGAGCAGCTGGGGCCGCAGCTGCATGAGTCTGCTGAGGAGGTGGGTGGGAATGAAATTCTTGGTGTGCACCTGTGCAGGCATGCACCTTACAGGGAACCCTGCTCTGAGGCTCCTCACCACCCTCTTCTGCTGGACCAGATCTCTGGTTCTTCCCGCCCCCCCCAAGGCACAGAGTTGTGGTTACTGCCTCCCTGAAGAGCAATGGTGGAATGCAATTCTAGGGCAAATCACCCAGGAAACCAGCCCCCAAAAGGTATCAAAACCCTAAGTAAATCTCTGTGTAAAAGCCTGCTGCCCTATGCTGCTGCTTCTGATTACTGCTGATGCAAAGCAGGTGCTGTCCACGGGTGCTACTGCAAAGCAACCTCTGGGCAGTGGACCCAGGCCACTTGTGGTGGGAGATGCAGATAGAGGCTGCTATCCATGGGGAACTTGGACCCTCTGTGGATGGGTGCTGCTACTGTGAAGCAGCTTCCCTGCCTCCTCTTCCCCCCCCGCCTGGCTGATACCTCTGATGGAGGCAGCAGCGCAGCAGGGTCAGGTGGTGCTGCAGAGCTGGTGCTGGGGGGAACAGGCTTTTGTGCTGGGAATCCCCAGCCCTGGCTTCTGCTTCCTCCCCCTTGCTGCTTCTGATACAGAGGCAGCAAAGTAGGGGGGAATGCGAGTAGTGGACAAGATTAACTGATAAGCCTAGGCTTATTGGTTAATCTAGTCGACTACTCACTGACATCCCTATTGATCACCGAGTCCTTAAGGCTTCTGGGGTGGAGGGACCAGTAATGGTTCTTGTTAGTGCATTTAAAACTATAAACCATCTCATACTTTATATTTCTAATTGCATGAAAATATGTGCACCAAACTAGGATATACAGAATCCTGCAGATTGTAACACCTAAAATTGATAGGTTACATGAGGTATTTTGGGCAAAGCATCTATATTTATATTCATAAGCTGATTTTCTTAAAGCCATGGGGGAGACCCTCACACTGATCTGGTCATTGAATAGGCTAAAATGAACTTCCTGGTCTCTACCAGTAAGCTACCCAGATGCCAACTGTCATATTTGGGTTATGCTATGCTGGAGGATGTTTGAAAGATGTTAGCACTTGTATGGCAGTTGTTCCTGCTGTGTTTCAGGCCCTTCAGTGGTCTCTGGGGATGTCATGACATCAAACTTGCTATCAAGCCACAGATCTATAGCACCACAGTTAAACTCTTGAACAGAAGCAAAATGCAGGCACTGAGGCAGTCTGAAGAACACTTTTTGACTGTTTGCTCTGCAGCTGACAAAAACAAATTAGCATATGAGGCAATTGCTGGGTTTAGCTTTGATCAGCACTGATTTGCTTTTGGTGGCTTTTTAACAAATACCAAAGTGCATGTGTCAAGGAATATTGCTATGTGGCCCACAATTATGTCGTGTCACCAGTGCTTTTGGTGCACAAGATTGCAGATATGCCATCACTGCATATACAACCTGGCCAGTCAGCAATCTAGGTGGTGCTCTGCTTGGAAATATGTCATGTTCCTTTGAGGCTTGTGGTGATCTTTGTGTGGGTGTGGGTTTTTTTTTTTTTTTTTTTTTTTTTTTCCCCCTGTGGTTTAAAAAATAAAGCTTTGACCACAGTGGAGAGGGGCTTCTATAATCATTCTTTAGTCTTAAATGAACAGACTTCAATTGCCTGTTATGATTCTAATGGTGATTTCAAATGCTAAATTGCTGGCTTCCTCCACCAGAGTGCTGTGCCATTCCAATACAAGGGTGGGGAAACAGCAATGCAACTGTGCCAGAAAGCGCAGTTTAAAAAGCAAACCTTGAGGCACTAAATGTGCAAGAAGACACTGCTTCCCCCCCCCCCCCCAGTCTGAAACTCCTATTTTCTAGACACGTTCTCTTCAAACTGATCTGGATTCTTAAGGTTAAATCAGTTGATGCAGTTTTTGATCTAATGGCTTATCAGTTTAAGCAATGCAAGTGATACTGCACAGCCTTAGACAGGCTTAAGTGGCATTCAGGCTTACGTGGCTTGTACCCCAATAAAACTGAAGTAGTTTAAGGGGTGCTGGAACACAGACACCTGGCTGAAGGGTGTAGGTTTAAAAGATTGGGTAAGGACTAAAATTCAGAATGGCCTAGTAAGGTAATGCCCTAGTTTGGGACACACTAAAGCTAATCACAACATAAATTAGCAGAGTGATACCCATGTAAAAACTCTTCTAGCATAATTGTACCACCCTGCTAATTCAGAACCATATTTGATATATTTGGTCTACAAAGTGACAGAACAGTGATACATCAGTCAGGAAGATGATAGCCAGCTAATTCTGAATAGTAGACTTAAAGAATCTGAGACACCTCAAAGACTTACAATAAATTCCATGTGCAGGTATATGTCATGTGCAGCACCAGGCTCTGTTAAAGTAACATACCTTGTTCCAAAGTTCTAATGCTGGAATTTAAAGTCTACCTAGTTACAGGGTAACTTAGTCACTCTTAAGGTGATGTGGAGCTCCTACCCAATTCTTTGACTTTTTGACTTAAACGTAGGGTTGTCAGGTGTCTGGTATTGACCCGGACAGTCCGGTATTTTTGCCTCCTGTCTGGTTTTAAAAAAAAAAAAATTCGAAGATACTGGACACCTAAAATGTCTGGTATTTTCTGGGGTTTTTTTCCCCTGCCAGGAGGCAAAAATACCAGACACCTGGCAACCCTACAACACACTCTGCAACTGGGCCCAGACCCCGGCCTCTGCCCCCGGGCCCCCTGCTTACCTGGTTCCACAGGGAAGCTGCGTTCTGGCTTGATCAAGAAAACAAAATGGCCACTGGCAAAAAGCCTAAAGACCAAGGGGAAGCAATGCCTTCTCTGGGTCTCAGTGCTCAACCGCTCCCCTGTTCCTATCCCTATTCTGACTCTGCATGCACTGAAAGGGCCATGCTGTTTTATTTTTTAATTTTTTTTGCTCAACAACTTTGGTCGCTTGCCCCCCCCCCCCCCAACAGAATTATTTCCGTTGTGTTTTTTTGTGGGGGGTGGGGGGGCAGTGTTTGGTATTTTTGGTTAAACCATCTGGCAACCCTACTTAAGTTGGAGGGCCAGCAATATCTGGTTTAAGTGTGTTTTGGCTTTTCTCTTGACTGAAGATGTGCTTTTTGCTGTGTAAACAGAATTCAGATCAAGGCTAGAGATAACTGGAGCTTAATTTCTCTAATGAAGCTCCTTGGAAAAATTCACTTAATTCAGTCCCTATCCCCCTACCTGGTACTAACAGACCCATTTTCACAATCATTGTCTATATGATGTGTAGCTGTTGTATTCATCAATGCAATCTGCAATAGTGTAGTAGTGTAGATTGCTTACATTTCAGCAAGGCTACCGTTATGTTTTCTGAACCTTTTTTCATTTGAGAAAGCATTTAACAAGATGGCAACATGTCACATGATCTTTGCCAATTAGTAATAGCCCTAGCCTGTGAAATTGAAATGAGGTAGCAGGTGGTATATGAGGAACAAAAACATCTGTGCCCAACACTAATCAAACAAATGTCACATTTTTAACATTAATTCAGTGTTAATAGCTTTTTATCTCACAAAGCAGAAAACTCTCTGCACTTACTAGTATTTCACTCTAGAAGTAGTATTTGTTTTTCATGCTAGGTACAAACACTGAAGTCTGAAGGCTACCAGATCACAAGCCAATTATTTGTCACATGCAAGAATCTTGGTGGCAATGCCTGACCTGAGCCATTTTACATCCCATTCAGGTAGTCTTGATTTTAATTGGCTCATGTGCATTAGTCATGAGTAATTGCTATTTGTGCAAGGCTGTCAAGAAGGTCATCTAAACTTCAGACTGGGGAGTTAGGGTTTTGTCTTTATTTACCCCAAGATCAATGCTGCAGAGATTGATCTCCAGATGTTTGACTTAGTGGTTCTAGTAAGTAGAGCCCTGTGTGAATACAAAAATGTGGATCTGCATCTACCATGATCCAGATTTTACTTGTATCCACACGAGAAATCGAGAGAGAAGGGGAAGCAGCACAGAAGAGCAAGGAGGAGGCAGGCGGCAGCAGCAGGGAGTGTGTGTGTGTGTGTGTGTGTTTAAGTAGCGGGGGTTGTCACATTTTCTATTTTATTATTTAGTCTCTTGAGTGCTGCAGTTCCTGATCCTAGATACAGAAAGAGTGCAAGGGGGGGGGGGGACCCAGAGCTACCTGTTATTTCCACACCTGTGGAGGCTGTTGTCTGTTTCAACAGTGTGTTGGGAGCGCCACAGGTCATTGCTCACGAGGTGGAGGGAGGAATGTGAGGAGGAAGGGAAGGCAAGGGGAGAGTCTCTCCTGTCGACCTCCTGCAGTGGGGGTACTGCAGAAATTCGAGGTACATCTACTTCATTCTTGGAACTGGAGTTGTCTTTCCTAGGTCAGTTTTTCTCCCCTAGCATAGGCCTGGACTAAGGCCTTGTTTACATTAAAAGGGAGATTGCAGCAGCAGCAATCTATCTTCCAAAATTCAATTTAGTGAGTCTAGTTTAAGACTCATGAAATCAAATTTTGGAAGAGAGAGTCTAGTTAAGACTTGCTAAATCAAACTCAGAGGGTGCCCTTGCCAGCATCCAGTACTCCTCCTTTTGCAAGGAGTAAGGGAAGCTGACAAGAGCATTTGCTCCTGCTGGCCTCCCACTGTGGGGTTGCCACCAAGCTCAGCTTAAGGTAAACTGACTGCAATTACTTATTCTATGTAGCTGGAGTTGAGTATCTTACATGCTTGAAAGGGCATCTGCAACTCCTTAATTTAGCAATGTTAAAAATCATAGCTGTTCCTGGATATTTGGGTATCACCTGTAGCCAAAGCTTTCCACCTGCTTGAAAGGTAACTTCTGTTGCCGGATCCTTGCGCTTTTTTTTTTTTTTTTTTTAATGCAGAGATTAGATTCCAATGCCCCGTACATGGAAGGAACAGATCACAAAGTACAGAAACATATGGGGTGCGGCTAGACTTCTGCGCAAAATCTTGCCAGCTGTCTACACTGGCCGCTTGAATTTGCGTAAGAACACTGACGAGCTAATGTATGATCGTCAGTGTTCTTGCGCAAATACTTTGACGCTCCTGCTCGGGGAAAAAGCCCTCTTGCGCAAGTGTTCTTGCGCAAGAGGGTCAGTGTAGACAGGGAAGGAATTTTTTGCATAGGAAAGCCCCGAAATGGTGAAAATGGCCGCCGGAGCTTTCTTGCGCAAAATAGCATCTATACTGGCCACGGATGCTTTTGCGCAAAAGCACTTTTTGCGCAAAAGCATCTGTGGCCAGTAATCTAGACGCTCTTTTGCGGAAATACTTTTAATGGAAAAACTTTTCCATTAAAAGTATTTCTGCAAAATCATGCCAGTCTAGACGCAGCCATGCAGTATTCACTTCAGCAGAATTTCATGCAGAGACCTTATTCCCATGCACAATCTGCAGTGGTTTCCAATTGGTGTCAAATGATGCAAGATGGACTGCAGCCAATGGAGGTGATTGAGCTAACAGGCCTGGACTCGGTTTGTTAGGTGCCTTTCTACAATGGGTACTGAATCCTTATCAGGGCCCAAACTTGAACGAGGTAAGTTTCCAGGAGCCTTTTCCTGAAGGGGGTGTAGAGAGAAGGAAAATGGGATAATTGGCAAAAGATTTCATTTTCTGGGAACAGCTCCTTTGATCTGCTCCACAGGCTGTTCTAGGAATAGCTATTCAGATTTCAGGCCTCTAGACTTTTCTAACAGAGACCCACATCTAGGATTGCTAGATGGTCTCCCAAAGAATACCAAACACGCGGGTTAAACATTTGTTGAGCAAAAAAACAACAACAAAAAAACACTGCCACAAACACACATGCTATGTTTAATACTTAACTTTATTATAAACAGTCTTCATCCTACACCATCTCTATGTAAAGAAGCTTAGAAGTAATTGTGCAAATGTGCATGCTATTTTCATTGGTTTTTCTATTCCTCTAAGGCTATAGAAGAATTTAGAAGAACTCCTTTTTATCCTGCAGCTAAAATGATTGTAGAAAACTCCCAGCACCAATTGTGCCCCGCCTCCCAGCCACTCCCCCCTCCTCCGCTAGGCTTCTGGGCTTCTGACGTGCCCAGAGCGGTGATCGCGGCCCTGCCTCCCAGCTGGGACTCCCAGGCTGGGAGGTGGGGCCATTACTGGTGCTGGGAGCCTGTGATTGTGCAGAAGCCTGGTGGGGGGGAGTCCCAGCCACTCTCTCCCCCCCCGGCCTGGCTTCTGCGCAATTCACAGGCTCCCAGTGCCAATCGTGGCTCTGCCTTCCAGCCGCTCCCCCTGCCCACGCCAGGCTTCCATCTGGTGCGCAGCTGGAAAAACTAGAAAATACCGGACATTGCACGTGTCTGGTATGTTCTGACTTTTTTTAACCAGACAGAGCACAAATACCAGACTGTCTGGTAGAATACCGGACACTTGGCAACCCTACCCACATCCCTCCTTTCTTCAGATGGGGGAGTTTTAGGCTGTAGTTCACTAATGGCTGTAGCGAAGATCTGCCTACACTTGGTCATTATTTCTAGAGAAAGCAAATTAATTACCAGTAACAACCAGCTCTCTGAATATATTAAATCCCAAGGCCCATAAGAGATGAGCTGGTTAGTTGTTCCAGTCCTTCCTTCTAGCAAGGACTTTGAGGAAGAGGGACTTAGCCCAAAGATTCCAACCACTTGCTGGATCTGAAAAGTGTTGAAGACTATTTTAAATTCAGCTTTATTCAAAAAATCCTTTGGTTTTTGGGGGGCCTTTGTTACCTGTTTGAAACATTGTGCATCAGGAATGGTGTTCTTCTGGAGCTGTTCACTGCATTCAGACTGTAATTGCCCCATGACAGTCTGAAGGAAGGTTCTGCACTTCCATTTTTCTCCTCTTCATGCCCCCTCCCCTTTCTCAATGGAATAGAATAAAATTCTTAGCCCACAATGATGCACAAAATATTAACTTTTTAAAGTTCCAGTGAATGTCCATACTTGTGCCAATTTTGCCTCCGATAGATATAAAAGTTCAAATTTCTAGCTTCTCTACTGCATAAAGTTGTGTAGCTGTTTCAAACAACTCGCTTTCAAGAGGAGACATGTAATGGAGCACTATACAGGGCATCCCTGCTGTAAGTTGCCCTGGTATATATACATCAGTTCCTACAAGCGTCAATGACTTCAATGTGGAACTGATGTGTGTTAAGTCCCTCCTATTCCCTGCTCCTAAGTCACCTCCAACCCCCCCCCCCCCCATTTCATAGAATACTAGGACTGGAAGGGACCTTGAGAGGTCAAGTCCAGTCCCCTGCCCACATGGCAGGACCCAGTACTGTCTAGACCATCCCTGATAGACATTTATCTAACCTGCTCTTAAATATCTCCTGAGATGAAGATTCCACAACCTCCCTAGGCAATTTATTCCAGTGTTTAACCAGCCTGACAGTTAGGAACTTTTTCCTAATGTCCAACCTAAACTTCTCTTGCTGCAGTTTAAGCCCATTGCTGCTTTTTCTATCCTCAAAGGCCAGGAAGAACAATTTTTCTCCCTCCTGCTTGTGACACCCTTTTAGATACCTGAAAACCGCTATCATGTCCCCCCTCAGTCTTCTCTTTTCCAAACTAAACAAGCCCAGTTCTTTCAGTCTTCCTTCATAGGTCATGTTCTCTAGACCTTTAATCATTCTTGTTGGTCTTCTCTGGATCGTCTCCAAATTCTCCACATCTTTCTTGAAATATGGTGCCCAGAATGGGACACAGTACTCCAACTGAGGCCTAATCAGTGCAGAGTAGAGCGGAAGAATGGAAGTCCGCTGTGGGGAAAAAAATTCCCCATTTTAAGTTGTTTCGCTATAAGTCCAAGTTTTTTGGAATGTATCTTGGATTATACCAAGGACGGCCTGTATTGCACTCATAAGCTTGGGAACTAGTGGTGTAGGGGGTGCTGCAGCACTCCTGGCCTAGCGTCTAGGGTCCCAGCTGCCAGTCCTGCGTCCTAGGGTCCTGGTTTGAGCCCTGTTCACAGGAAGCCTCTGCTGCCAGCCCCACTCCTGGTGTCCTGGTTGTTGCACCATGGCTGGAGCTTTTTTCCTGGCTTTAACTGGGGGTGGAGGCTAGACAAAAGCTCAGCACCATTACTCTTAAAACTGTTCCTGTGCTACTGATGGCACTACAGTTGAATTGCCCCAAAATGAGATTAATGCAGGAAACTTCCACTAATTTTTTTTTAACATGTAGACTAGCACTAAATAGGCTTTAGCCAAAGCACCAGTGTATGGATTATGAACACACATGAACTTCACTTCTGTAGCTTGTGAGACTTATAAACTCATTGTAGTGTCTGTTAATCAGTTGGCCCATTGCTGATGACCTGCCATGGGCACTCATCCAGAAGTATCTTGTATATTGGTAACTTTTTTTCTCAGGTCACAAATCCCACTTCAGAGTGTACGCTACTGAGATGAGTGTTGCATTATAAACTTGCTAAATACAGATTCTGCCTCTCTTTAGCTAGCCCATTAAATTACAAACAGTTGCAGCACAGACAACAGGAAACCACATATAATTTCTTCCCTTTTTCCCTGATTGAAAGTTCTGCACAGATGGCATATAGAATAGATTATGGCTAGTAATCCTTTTGTGTCCTAGAAGATTAAGGATATCCTGGTACAGCTGTGGTCAGCTGACTTTTTTTTTATTTAAATGATTGAAAACACTGGCTGCAATTCTGCAGAAGACTTAAGACATCCCAGAAGCCTATTCACATTGTGCTGCAAGTGTTTGTTTAAAGAGGGAATGTTCTGTAAAACCTGGCCCAGGTTATAGATTTACAGAAACTTAACCTTGTGCTGTGTGACAACTATGACATGGCTCGGAAGTAATTTATTAAATGTGTAATGTATCGGAGTCCTATCAACATCGAAAGCCATACAAAGGAAATAAAATGCAATGTGGGATTACAAAGTGAATGAAGCTGCACAATGCTGAGAATCAGGATGAATGCGTCAATGGATCTATGTTAATGAGTAAAAATGCATTTTGAACTTTCTGGGATGGATTGTAGGGATACAGATCTATACGAGGATTATAAATCTCCGTTTGACTTCAATACTGGTGTTAACCGAAGTTATCTCTACTTGTCACCTAGTGTAAACATTTCTCCACCTGGATCACCTGTACAGAACAATTTTGGTAACTTTCTTAATATTTTTTAGGGAAGGGGGAGATGGAGAGCAGTGAGTGTGTGCTAACTTCCTTTAATCTATATAGAAATGATTACTGTTGCTGCAGATGTAATCAAAATCTGAAAAATGAAGGAATTGGTGTTGTGGGAACCAAATTCTGCTTAAATCCTATCTGGCAGCAGTATTAATGAAAGTGTTCACCAGTATAAATTAGGACAATTGGGCCAGTTGTTCCCAACTTGGGAGACTTGGTAAGATGCAGATCAGCCCATAAGACGGCATTTTTTGTAACACGCATGCTTCATAAAATAAAGCTTGAAATCAACTTTAGTCAACAAGTTGTCTGGGGTCTGAAGTAGAGCAAAATTAAATGATCTGAAAACTGAGTAGCATTTTTCCAGAAACGGGATATTTAACTTAGCTTGACAATTGATTAGTTGCATGTGAGTCTTGTATAATAACCCCCTAAGATTTACTTTGGCTTAAAATTGCCAGTACCACAAAATGGTGGAAAACGGACATCAGCTCCTGTTGGTTCTGAGTCAAAGTATTTCCCAGTTTAACAGACCCATCAAGTCTTTACATTAAAATGTCCACACACCTCCCTGCAAATGCAGCAAACTTTCTTGTGCACAATTGGTCAAGCGCACTGAATACTGGTTTAATGCAGCACAAGCCAAAGAAGCTGCCTTAGTGCCCTTACTCTAAAATTAAACCTAATTCATATATGAACTGGCACTTCCAATTTCTGTCTATCACAGATGACAATATTTTCCAGTTGACCCCCTCCTAGTGTCTCTTGCTTCTGTTCCTGTCCCACGCCCCTTTTCTTACACTAGCTGACAGGCTGCATTCAGCTTGAACCAGAGAGCAAGCGCAGTGTGAACAAGATGCTGTTTGTAAGTGGGGGTGTGTGTGTGTGTGTGTGTGTGTGTGTGTGTGTGTGTGTTAAACTAAATGTAAAAGGATATGCTACCTCCCCCCTAAAATGGGGACGAAAGTGTTAAACTACAGGGTGCAAAAGACTAAGGCACTTTTATGATCTGTAGATGGAAGCATAAGGTGTGGAGAAATGGTGGGTATTTTCTCACCAGACTGACTAGAGAATTAGTAAAATACTTTAAATCAATGTGGAAAATCTGTCAGCTTTCATTTTTAAGTTAAAGATGTTGGGCAGAGTTGTCCTTGTTCTACAAGAGTCATTTTCATTTTAACTTCAATGTGTGAACTCCAAAGTACTCATTCTCAACATGACCAAAAAAACAAAGGGGAAACTCACTTGACAGACTGTAAATTAGATACTTCAGATTTCTCATTTGTTAATCACAAAGCAAAAATCCTTTGCAGTTAGCCTGTAAGCAGTTACATAAGATTGCTTGCAAGTCAGATTAAGAAAAATATTTATTGTGCAACTTTCTCTACATTGTTGTGCTTGTTATAATAAGTCTGACTAGCAAGTAACATAATTTGTCCCTATTTCTGTTCAGAGGGCAAAATTCATGGCAAACATCAAATTTACAGTAATAGTAAAACCTACAACCTTTCAACATAAGAACAGCAATACTGGCTTAGACCCAAAGGTCCATTTTAGCTTGGTATCCTGGCTTCTGACACAGACCAATGCCAAGTGCTTAGCGAGAACAGAACAAGAAATCGAGGACCATGTTTCCCTGTTCCCAGAACCAGTGGCTCAGATCATATTGACTGGCCAAAAAACTAAGATTTAGGAGTAGAGTGAATATTCAGGTCAACAGGCTTTAACTTGTTTGAGATCATGAATATGTGGGGTGTGTGCATATGGATTTTTTTTTTTTTTTTTATAAACTGGATGGTTCTAATAATTCATGATACTAACAGTAGGGAAGTCTGCAAACAAGATCTCAGATTCTTAAGGAGATAAAGTTTGAGAACTGTTAAGTGCTAACTACCTCTTTAAAAGCCAAGTGCTTTCCCTCTTGATTTTGCAAGCTATTTAGATTTCTGCCTCCTTAACTCCTCTTCTGAGGGGACATCATCTTCATCTGTGTAAAAAAATGTGATGCTAAAATGAAGAGGTCATTCCAGATCTTTAGACAAACCTGTCCGAGGGTTGTAACTGGAATGCTATCACGGGAATTAACCCTCAAATCATGAGTTAGGACATGCTAATTAGCCAACATACACTGGAAGGCTTATTGAAACGCATTACATAGGTCTAAATTAAATTTTGACCATCCTTATTTGTATAAAGGTAACTTATCACACACAACTTGTGGCTATCAAATTAGCTGACTTTTCAGAAGTTTATCCTAGTTTCATCTCTGTTTTGCAAGTGTCTTAGAATGAAAACAATCTAGCTCCTTAGTATACTCAGTCCAGATGTGAGTTCTTAGAAAGCTGACGGTATCCTAAAATTTCACTGGAGAACTCGTAAAACAAAGAATCTTTCTTTCCCCTCCTGCAAAATAAAGGAATTAAATTTGCAGGTAACAGTCAGTTATCTATTAAATGGTAACAACTGCTACATTTTGATTCTCAACAGACATGAAATTAGATGTCAGGCAATTGCTAGCAACGTCAACATTGTCTACCACTTCAGGTGGAAAGCTTTCCACAGGTTACTGGCAAATGAGGTTTTTAAAGCCTTTTGGGATATTCAGATCTACTAGGAAGGCTGACACAAACCTTGGCTCCAGGGCTAACATAAGTCATGCGATCTAAACGGGGAAAGGATTCTGAATAGCAGTCATTTGTAGTCTCCTGAAAATGTGGCACTACAAAATTTACCTTTGCTGATGAATGGTGCAGAGGTTGAGAACTAAAGGCATATAGAAACTAGGGATGTTAAATATCGGTTAATTGAATAGTTGAGTAACCTCATGAATTCTTGTAGACTATTCTATAGGCCCTGGCAGGGCCAGCCCGAGGCATTCTGGCGCCCCGCAGAGGGGCGCGCGGCACCACCCCCGGGCGCATGCACGGGCCTGCCCATGGGGAGCGGGCCCGCCCCCCTAGGGTGCGCAGGCCCGCCCCTGGGGCGCACGGCACATGCGCGGCCCGGATATGGCCGCTGGCGCGCAGCTGGGGGCCCGCCCCCGGGGTGCACGGTGCAAGCACGGCCCAGTCTGGCCCGGCTGTCGCTGCTGGTGCGCATGCCAGGCCGTGCAGGGCCCTGTGGCCATGGGGGGGAGGGCGCTGCTGGCTGGCGCCGTGGGGATGGGGGCGGGCCGGGGCTGTGGGAGCTGGCCTGATGGCAGCTATAAGGGACGCCCGCGCACCCCTTACAGCTGCCATCAGGCGCCCCGGGCAGCTGCCTAGCTCGCCCACCCCTTAATCCGGCCCTGGTCCCTGGGAATGGGGCAAGCAGCAGTGCAGGGTACCAGGTGGGGGAGAGTCCATGAGGGGAGTCAGTTTAAAAAACAGCTTCTCTTGTGGACCAGCTGTTTGTTGCCCTGTGTTGCTGCCTCTGATAAAGAGGCAGCAGTGGGGATGGCAGCAGCCCCCATCTATGAGGGGGGATGGGGTCTGAGCTCCCAGATCTGGCATGAAGTGGAACTGAGCCAGGCTGCTGGCCAGCCTGCTAAAAATTTACTGGGGGGGGGGGGGGGGGGGGGCGGGGGGAGAAATGCGTGTAGTCTATAGCATTAAGCTATAGTTTTGCTTATTGGCTAATCAACTACACTATTACAGCCCTAATAGAAACCCATCTACAGTCTTGACCTGGGTTGTTTCCTGAGTTAAGATTTAGGCATGTGTTGCCAGGAAGAGGGTTGTGATGCTTATGTTGAACATATTCCTCAAATACATAGATGTTGCTGACAATATGGGAAATCAGTAATAATAACACATGCCAGAAACATCTAGATTATCTATTGATAAACAGAATCTGTGCCTTGGTGACCCATTGGAGAAAAGAAAACTACCAAAACAATGGATCCAGCAAACTGGAGCAAGCATCATTCAGGCCAGGTCTATGCTAGACTTGGAAGGTCGGCTTAAGGTATGCAACTTCAGCTATGTAAATAACATAACTGGCATTGACAGACCTTAAGCTGTGTTTGTGAGGAGTACCGGTTCCAGCCAGGGGTGCTCTCAGTGTTTGATTTAATGGGTCTTTACTAGACCTGCTAAATCAAGCACCAGAAGATCATTCTCCATTGTGGCAAGTGGAGACATGGCCTCAGTTGCTCAAAACCCTTCAGGAATAAGGCTTTCAAGCAGTCTTGGCCAGCATATTTTGGGGATCATGTAAAAATGGTGGTGTTACCTTTGGCACTGTAGGAAAAGGAGACTGGATATTTCAGGTTTTGTTTCTGCAGATTGCCTCTTCAGAATTGTATGGGTGAAAATACTGAGATCTGTTTTCTGGAAAGTAGATTACGCACACTGGCTTATCACAGATCTTTCTTGGACACTTTGAGGGATAAGGCATGTCCTTTATCATCTTGTGAAGTGTAAGCTCTTTGGGGCAGGGACTGTTTTATTTACATAGATCCTAGCTCAAGGGAGTCCTGGTCCATGATCAGGATTCCTGATTCTCTGGTCGTACAAATAAATGAGTGAGGATATATGGCTTGGCAAGAATCACTTGCCTAACAAGCAGTAGCACTCTACACACTAAATTGTGTAGCTAGTGAAGTATTAAGGCTGGAATCCATTAGCTTCCAAACTGTGCCTTAGTGCTGTGTCCACCAACGGTGAAGCCAAAAACTTGTTAATCAGGCTATATGTGATACATATGTATGTTGAGTGGGGATCACAGTACATACCAGTACTTAAAATATGTTTTGGTCTCAAAATGATTGAGGCTTAGGGCTCATCTTGCTGACCTTTTCCATATCAAATACACTTGGCTTCTCGAAAATCAAACAACAAATTCAGCTGTAGGATCTGGACAAGATGACTCTCCTTGCACATCAATAAGTAAGGTTCTGCAGGGTACATGTAAAGTAAAAGCAGTGAGGTTGAACTTTTAGAATGGTCTGGGGTCTAATGACATACATTGAGAATAGAATTCATTTTCCTTAGCTGCTATGTTGGCCATTCAAAACTAAATATAAAATTCCTCATGTCTGCGGAGGAGATGTTAAATAGTCATCGGGTCTACAGCTTTTTTAATATAAGATGGGTCCTACCTTCCTCCCCCCCTCCTCAAGCCTCAGTTAAGAAGGCCAAAGAATAGAACATATGGCTGTTCTCTGATCCTACCTTCATGGTAGGTGCTACCTGTGTGTGTGTGTGTGTGTGTGTGTGTGTGTGTGTGTGTTTTGAGAACTTGATTGGTAGTTTGAAGGAAAAGAAACAGTACTCTCCCTTGGCTAGAATAGGAGTCTAGCAACTGATTCAAGCACTTTTTTGGGAGGGGGGGAGGGAGGTTATACCACTACATTCAGAGACCTAAAATAAATCACTCCCACCTCTTTCTTTTCTATCCATCCTACATATGCAAAACCGCTTTAGTTGAGAAGGCTGATGTCACACTAGAAGGCCCTTGTATAAGCACCTAAATAGTTGTTTTAGGGTTCTCATTTCATTAATACACAAACTCTGGCATTGTCATGTTTATAACAACAACAAAAAATCTGTGGTCTCGATAAAACCTAATACTTTCACCATCTTTGCTTAGAAAATAGTGTTCTACTAATCTTTCTTCAAGGTTTGCTGAGCTCAGACACAGTACCTGAGGTAGGAGAGGATGCTGTTGCTACTGTGAATACAACAGAAAATCTTTCTGAAGAAGAACAGGAAGAACTAAGAAAAGAACTTGCTAAGGTAAAGAAGAATCTTTATTCAAGTGGTTTTCTTGCTCTTACGAAAACTTTTCAGAAACCAGCAAGTCTAAATTTTGAATATGGTTGTTAAAACAGAATTGTGGGAGACACTGCCCAAAATGGTCAGCTTTATACGCCCAACACTGGGACCTAATCAACCTTAATTTTTCTTCAAAACTGGTATCTCAAACCTCACTGAAGCCAGCTACAGCTACCAGTGCTCAGCATTACATAACTAGCTTTATTTTTAGTAGATGCCTAAATATAACTTTAAGTGTCTGTCTTTAGCTTCCCAGGCTTGAACAGCTTGTCCACTTCCCTGCATTCTTCAACTTCAGAATTCATTGGTAGAACTCCCCATCCTGCTACTGTGTTTAACTTTTTTTGCAGTGTACAGTGTATTGCTAATGATTGACAAGGAAACTAATCTTGTTCAGCAAACCTTATAAATAAGTCAATGTTTCAGGCTGCGAAAGCCTTTACTTTTAATACTGAGCACTTCTCGTTCCAGTTGAAAAAATTGGGCTGCTCAAATAAGACTGCTAGAGCCTCCATAAAGTTCAACTTCAGAACCATAAGTTGGAATATCGCGGCTTAAATGCTTGTTTCACATATCCTAGAGCTGATAAACATAGCTTGCATTCCCCAGCTAGTCATGTGTGTCTCACTTTAGCAGGCCAGATTAGGGAGTGGTATTCATATATAGGCAGACTGGTTGAGCACCTCTTCTGTGAAGATATGGTCTCAATAGAGTGCTTCATGATGGACATGCAAACCTTGGCATGCTGTATTTGAGAAATGAGATACTATCACATCTGTTCTTCTCGAAAACCTTTTCGTTTCCAGGGCTGCTACCCTGCACTTCTTACGAAAGCAGAAATCTTATGCACTGAACAGGTATAGTGCAGGCTTCACTAGTCCCTCTCACCATGCTCCAATCCTGACATGAAAGGACGATCAAGAACTGAAACTTCCCTTAAGAAGTCAGTATTTGATCTCCAAACTGGCTAAAAACTGTCTGGTAGAGAGATTTACTATTAATCTGGATGAGTAGATAAATGAGTTCCTATAGCCTATTAATCTCCTAAATCAGTGGTTTTCAAACTTTCTTATGACCCCGTTGAAGAAAACAGATGCCCGTGACCCAACATAATTTGATTAGTGTGGGCTCTAGGGTGGGGCTGAGGATGAGAGCTTTGGGTTTAGGGGAGGGCTCCTGCTTTGGGGGTGGGACAGTCAGGGCTGGGGCAGGAGGGGCTTACCTTCAACAGTTCCTGGTCAGCAGAGGTGCTAATGGTAGGCTTCCTGCTTCACCTGACACCACAGACCATGCTGCACCCCAGAAGCAGCCAGCAGCAGGTCCCCAGACAATGGGAGTGCACAGAGCCCTGTGAGCTGTCTCCCCCTCCCAGGAGACAGGCCTGCTGCCAGCCATTTCTGGGACGCAACGCGATCTATAGTGCCAGGACAGGGAGGTAGCTTGCCTTAGCACCTCCACTAGTGAGCTGATCCCCCCTGCAGCAAGGAGACCAGTGCTTGACATTCCATGACCCAGTACTGGGTTGCAACCCATAGTTTGAAAACCACTGTCCTAAATAATCCAGTTGTCCTCCAGAAACACTGAAATAACTGGAGATGAGAGACGTTCTTTTTCCCCCAAACCAGTCTCTTCGAGCAACTGCAGACCTTAGGAAAGACATTTTTGCATCAATGGTTTTCTTAAAGATAAGATGAAATGTTAAAACATGGCATCCATTGTAAATGACTTCATAATGCTTAATGTTCTTCAGTAAATGACTTTCTAAATGAAGCATGCTAACTGCTTACATTACTTGGTAACTTGTCTGTCTTCTCGAACTATATACTGCCCTAGGTAGAAGAGGAAATCCAGACGCTCTCACAGGTGCTAGCTGCGAAGGAGAAGCATCTAGCAGAAATCAAGAGAAAACTAGGAATCAATTCATTGCAGGAACTGAGGCAAAACATTACCAAAGGCTGGCAAGATGTGACTTCGACTTCAGCGTATGTCCTTGTCATTGGTTCAGTGTATCATGAATCCGTGTTAAATGAAAACTGTTCCTGTGCTGGTAAACTTTTAAACATATTTACCAGTCAAACTTTCTTTTCTTACAAACATGTGAAGGAACAGTAAGTAGCAGTGTTCCTGAGGGTATCAAGTTGAAGGTAAAACTAAGCTTCACCAAAATCTTGGTGAGTCCCTGCTCCCATGAGGCTTCTGTCAACCCTGTCCTTATAGTGCCCTCCTTGCTAGTCTGCATAAATGAGGAAAAAACAGTGTCTGTCTTGGCAGTACATAGCACCATCTTGATGGTGGAAATCAAATGCAAAATCCTTCTCCCATCCCATGCCCCCTTAATTGGCAAACTATTGTAAATCTTTCCCTTATGTATGAAAAGAAATGTACAACACCATGGTCACTTGAGCTTTGGATTTTAGCGATAAATTCCAAAGATGAAACAGTCATTTTTAATATCACTGATATAGTGAATATCTGAAAGATCTGCAGTTACTGTATGCATGAGGTAAAAAGCTTATGGTGAACAGTTTTGTAATACTGAGATTCAGCCCAAAGTCTTTGCTCCCACTTAATCACTTCAATTTTTTCACTGGAACCACACAAAAGTTAGCGATATTGGGTTCAGCCTACAGCTTAAGTCACTTTCCAGTGGCCCCAGAGCAAGAAAAAGCAAATTGATTTATAGGTGAGCCTGCCCTGAAACTTGAGTTGATGACAAAGTGACTTAAATAATAAAGCTAAAGGCACCATTCATATCCAGTCTGACAACCTACAGAACTGGCTGTAGAATTTAAGATTGTTGTGATTGGGACGTGATTGGGGGAGATCCTGGCTATCAGTCTTAATTCAAAGTCTTAAGATTCATGTGGCTTTTTTAGACTTTTGTATTAAAATGTAGCAGAAGTTCAGGCAGTAAGTGTAGACTTACTAATAGAATCCTATTTACCTCTGGCTGTTTGAATATAGATACAAGAAGACTTCCGAAACCCTGTCTCAGGCTGGGCAGAAGGCTTCTGCTGCTTTTTCATCAGTTGGCTCAGTTATAACAAAGAAGTTGGAAGATGTGAAGTATGTTTCATTAATCTTTTACTGAAGTTTAGTTTGTGTGTGTGCATGTGAGGGCATTATTTACTCACTGATCAGAAGTGAAAGTTAAGGCACAGACTTGTATACCATTGATTTACAGAGCATCTGCTTCTGATTTAACCTGAGAGAATGGTTGCTTGTGGAATCCACTCATAAAATCACTATATGCAGTTCTGTTCTATTATAAATGGGTGTAGGTACACAATCGTTTGCTCTTAAAGTACTTATTTCTACCATCACTCACTTGATTCTCTTTAGTAGGATTTTACAAAGTAAGTATTTTTCATTCATACTTGTGTTGACATTGCTCTTGGATTTTTTTTGGGGGGGGAGGGGAGCAATCTCAGCCTATGGAAGCACACTATATTTTTTCATGACTATATAACTTTTGCATCAAAGTCCATTTCATATGGATAGCTTTTGGTGTTCTGTTTGCTTTCCTTAGTCATATAAGTAAGCTATTTCTAACTTCATTCCAAGAACCTGACTTTTATTTCCTTTTTATGAGCTATTGCCAATGTACCAAGTTACTAAGCTGGTAACTGACGAACTGAAAAATCTGTTGCTCTCTTATGTCAAAACTGTATCTTCATTATATTCCATCTTTCATGCACACTAATAACAAAGACCATTTAAAACTACCCTCTGTTTAAATTGCATGAAAGATTTTTTTTACCCCCCCGAGTCCATTAGCATCTGTAGGTTTATACAGTCCAGACAATTGCATTGCTTTCACTACAGGAATTTGCAAAATTCATTTCTTGCCTGTCTCTTGCTGTAGCTTGCCTTGCATAAGTGCACCAAATGATCTGCCTGTTTGTTGTGCCACAGAAATTCAATGCATTTCAGAATTTAATTGCATTGGAAAACAGTGTAATAGTCAGCCTTGCATTTCAATTGCTGCCATTTACCTCTTTTGCTTCTGTAAATTGAGTGGCTTTTAGAAGTCGCTATAAGATAATTTTACTATAGATTTATCAGAAATTCCTTTTTTTTTTTTTTTTTAATATGCTTACTCTGGCATCCTGCAGATTGCAGGCTTTTTCACATTCCTTTAGGTAAGGTGGGTTTTAGAAATGTTAATGCAACTTGAGCATGTAGCTGGCTAGATCCATGTAAATTTTAAAAATTCATTTATCTAGGCAACATTTGTTTCCCTTACAGTAACTACAGAGAATAAAAATGGCCTAATCTTTTTAATGTTGGGGTGGATTTCATCATTTTGGCAGCTCCTAAATGATTAGGAGA
The DNA here is from genome assembly GCA_032595735.1 of Pelochelys cantorii. Lineage (NCBI taxonomy): Eukaryota > Metazoa > Chordata > Testudines > Trionychidae > Pelochelys > Pelochelys cantorii. The sequence goes on from CM064327.1 coordinate 51,495,197, forward strand.
TCCCCAAATACAGTAATCCTTTTTTCCATTTTTAAAAGAAAGGAAGCTGTAGAGGAGGGGAGCAGTTGTGGAAGTACATTGTAAGGAGACATGAAAAGGCTTTGAGGTCAATGGCATGCAGAATTCCTTCCTCTAATGTCTGATTAAGTATTCTGATTCCCTCTTTGTATCACATGTTTGTTCAGCAGTGCATTAATAGGGTAGCAGTTGTCTTTCAATGTTTGTCATCGTAGTAGCTGTTCAGTAGTGGCAATATTTGAGGCTAAATACAAGTAATTGATGCATTCTGCTGTCTTAGTCCACCTAACTTCACCATTTGTATTGAGCATTTTTGGAATCCTAGGCAAACTTAATCTTTAACTTGCAAATGAAACTCAGATTTATAAGCAACTGAAAAGCCAAGGCAAACTCTTAAATCTAACGTTGTACACACTTGGCTAAAGAATCATGATCTAACCTAAATGTAGTGTATTGGGGTAATAAACATTAATGGAATTGATAAGTGTTGCTTCATGCACAGTATTGTGCAAATACCACATAAAGGTTAATGTATTAAAAAGGTAGTTCAGGGATAACATGCAAGAGAAAATAATGCTTTTAAATGTACAAGTAATTCTAGGACAAGGGAATTGTGTTGCAGCTATGCAGAATGTGCTTTTTAAGTGGAACTATAGAGCTATAGTTCTCTTGCTATGGTCTTATGAATGTGTGTAGGACTCCAGTTTATTTGAAACTACCCTTTAGAGAACCAGTTTTAATCTCAGAATCTTTCTCCCCATAATTGAAGATGTCTCTTTGCATGGAGCCATATGCAAAAGGTTTTTAAGCAAATTGCTTTTCACAATTGATCATAATTAACCCTTGCTTTCTGTTTTTTCTTAATGCTGACGCTTAGCATACGCTCTATACAACATTCAATTAGCATGCCTGTTATGAGGTAATGTATGTTTTAGCATGTGATCCAGCTATTGGATATACATATTGTTTCTTAATAGATGAACTGACCCTTTCCTTCTCCCTAGTGTAGAAACAGATATTTTGGTGTTAATTTAAATTCTACAACAGTTACTATACTGACTTAGGATGAAGTATGAACTGACTGTTCTTTCTGAAAGTTCATTGTATCTTGTTCTGTTGGCAGTTACATACCCTAGATGTGACTAATGACACTTTCTTCCTGTGGTGAGAAGCTGAATAGTCTTTATGCTACTAATGTTATGTAATGAAATGTCATGCTACTAAACTAGTTCAAATCCAGAACTGTCTCTACAGCCATTCACTTTAGAAGACTGACTTTCTTGTAGGTGAAGAAAGTAGATGGTTTGGCCTCTGATTTCAGTTTTTTCTTGCAGATGTTAATTGCTTGCCTTGCCTCCCTCCTGCTAAAGAATGTAAGAAAGGCATGCAGATATAACCTCCTACTGCTTGGTGTTTGTTTCCCAAACAAAGGAGTGGTGCACATGCCTACAGTATAAATGCACGTCAGAGTAACTGAAAGATAAATGTGGGCCTCCTAAATGGTTTCTGAGCAAAAAGGAAAACTGAAATTAAGGCCTTTCTCCAAATCTAAAACTCCTAATATGTTGTACCTTCTGAATAAATATCAGAGTACATGACAAACACTAAGCCTGACTGCATCAGAAATAAGCAATTCTCCATGTGGCAAAAAAGATTAAGGCACAAATTATTTGCATGAGGTCACACTGCAAATTGGTAGCAATTGATACAGAATCCAGGGGTGACCTACTGACCCTACAGAAGTCAGTGTTTTGCCATTTACTTTAGTGGGGACAAAAGGTCACTTCTTGTCTCAACAAGCAAACTGAGGCTTCTGCCACTAAGTAACACTGCTTTTATGTTGCATTTTACCTTGTTTGTAGCTCAACAGCCTCCACCTGAGAGATGGGGAGGAGAATTCTTACTACTGTAGGTAGTGGCTGTCTGTGGGCAGCCTAGGCTACCTGAGTGGCCCTCCATCTCAGTGGACTGCAAGATTGTTGTAACCAAGATGTTCTCAGGGATAGGATAGTTTTGCTAATTACGCTTGTGTATCTAGAATTTGCAGGGTGTGCCAATTAAACTATAGCTGCTCTTTGATTGGATGCAGAAGGAGCCCATGGCTCAGTCACTCGTGTGCAGTCAGCTCGCACCTCATTTCACGTGACATTGGTTTACATGTGTGTTACTTCAGTAATACGAGTAGGGAAACAACCTATGCAGACAGAAACCAGAAGAATCTGGCAACCCTGCACATGGGCAATGGTAACCAAAATGTCTTGCGGGCCCCACACAGAACCTAAATGGGCCACAGGTTGCCCACCATTGCTCCAGAGGGACAAGGTAGAAAGGAGATATTTAAGGTTGACGTGTGGCATTATCCACTGAGACCATATCTTCTGCTATTCTATAACAGCTAACTGAGCTTGAGGTTCATTTTTGTTCAATAACCTTTAACTTTGAGATGCACACTATAATTTATGATCTAATAGTCTTTCATTAGACTCTAGAGTGACTGGATGTGACTAAATTGTCTTACTGAACTAGCTAACTTTTGAGTCATCAATCTGTTTGAAAAGTCAGTGGAAAGAGACTGATAGGTTAAATATGGCATTCTGTAGTATTTTAGCCCTTTGCCTTTGTAAAGTACTGTCACTGAGTTCCAGGCAATGAGTAACTTCACTGAAAGTTGATGGACTTATGGCTTAACAGCAGAAGAAAGCTATGTAAAGAGTGACTGCTGCAGAAATTGTAATAAAATGAGCTGCTCATTTTAAGTTTAGACTTCTAGACATGGATTTTAGTTGAAGCTCTTCAATTAAACATTTTAGGTCATGTGCTGTCTGCCCTCCTTCCCATTATGCTTGGGCTGGGGCCACACACTTCCCCTTTCTCCCCCAACATGCTCCTGTCCAAGTAACTGTTTACAAAATGTACAAAAGCTACTATTAAAAATAAAAATAAAAATTGTGAGGGCTGTCAGAAGCATATTGACACAGGGCCAGGGAAACATGGATGCGGTATTGCAAAACTAACCTAGTGTTACTATGCTCAGTTTATTGCTTAAGAAGCTAACCACTGGTTGTTTGTTCCATCCTAGAAATTCTCCTACTTTCAAGTCATTTGAAGAAAAGGTTGAAAACTTAAAGGTAAGTCTAACTGCCTCTGGAAACAGCTTTGAGCTACTTAAGCTGAGACTTTTTTGAAGGAACCTGAATGTGCTGTTCAAATCCCCTCCCTTGAAACGTAACAGCGGTTGGGGAACTAACCTCTTAAGCTACTCTTGAAAATTTAAATGTAGTTTGACAACCAACTAAATTTGTTGTAAAACGAAGGTGTATAACTAGCTATGATGGCTTTGTCCGAAAATCCCTAGTTGGGAAGACTGACTACTGTCTGGTCCACTTTTTTATGCACAGAACAGCACAAATGGGCTGGATCACTTTTTTTCAGTTCAAGGCATTGGCACCTATATTTCTATTATTTAGTCCAAAAAAGGCAATTCATTCTGACTCCCAGCCATTACCTCCTTTATTTCTCTCGGTCCTGACCCCAAACTGTTTCCAGACAGCACAGCTCCCTTACCTACGCTGCAAAGTCAGACTGTCTGGGCAGGCCTACTTTACTTTCTCCTCTGGGGCTATGTCTACACTGTAAGGTTTTTGCGCAAAATATCCGTTTTTGTGCAAAAACCTGCAGAGGTCCACACCTCAAATGCACTTTTGTGCAAGTAAATCAGTAGTAAGACGGCAGAACCAGAGGGCTTTTGCCGGTGTCGGTAAACCTCCTTCTGTGAGGCATAACTCCCTTTTGCACTACAGCTATTGCGCAAAAAGGCAAGTGTGGACGCTCCAGAGGGGTTTCTTGTGCAAGAAACCCTATGGGGGGAAAAAGCACAGGTGCTCTGATGGTCATTCTGTGAATGGCCATCAGAGCTTTCCTGCGCAAGAGCATCCGTGCAGTGTGGACACTCTCTTGCGCAAAAGCACATCACTTTTGTGATGTGCTTTGAGGTGTGGATGTGTTTTTGCGCAAGAAGTTTTTGCACAAGAACTCTTCACAAAAGACTTCTTGCTCAAAAACCTTGCAGTGTAGATGTAGCCTGGTAGACAAATAACTGACTGCAGCGAAGATAGCACATAGCTCTTTCTAAGCAAGCATGCTTATTAAGGGGAAAGCACTGAGAGAACATATATAAAACAGTAAAGTTGCATGTAGATAGACTTATCAGAGAGCACCCAAATTCCAAGCAGGGCTCTGGCTAGAAAACGCCCACTTGTAACCACAGAAAAATCCCTTGGAGGGGTGAAGGGCTAAGTGCTTTGGCTCAGAACCAACACACTATAAATCTGAGTTGCTCTTTTATGCCATTTGGGCTTTGATTCTGGGAACTGGTAACTTGTAGATAAAGATCCCTATCTTGGGTCAAAGCTTCAGTAGATCAGATCTGGAGGTGGATATTTGCATTCCCCTCTTCACGAATATTTCTTAGGAAATCTACTCCACTAACATTTAGTCTTGTCTTAACCCCTTCTTTTAAGAGTCCTTTGAAGCTTGTAACACTTCCAAAAGTTCATGTTTTCCCAGACAAGTTATGTACAATCCCACAGTGATACAAATTTGCATTTTAATATGAAGTTCTAAGATACTTCAATAAAGTTTGTCCAGGAAACTGCCTTTCATACATACACATGCCTTTGTATGTCCAGAAGCTACACCAATGTGTGTTGTGTGGTGTTTTAACTTTCAGGTGAAAAGCTGTTATATTCTAGCTCGGGGTTTTCAAACTTTGGATCATGGCTTGTAAGCATAAGCTGCTAGCTGGCCGTGAGATGCTTTGTTTACCTAGTGTCTGCAGACATGGCCCCTTGTAGCTCCCATTGGCCTGAAACAGCATACTGTGGCCACTGGGAGCTGTAGAAAGTGGTGCAGGCTGGGTTACCACTTCCTGCAGCTCCCATTGGCCAGGAATGTTGAACCACAGCCAGTAGGAGCAGCAAGCTGCCATGCCTGAGGATGCCAGGTAAACAAAGCATCTCACAGCCAGCTAGTGGCTTACCTTTACATGCCATGACCTACAGTTTGAAAACCCCGGTTCCAGCTTATACTGGGAACATGCACTTAATTTTGCTATTGGAAGGCGAGGAACACAGCTGTGCAATTCCATTGTACATGATCGTAAGAATTCACCCATTTCTGAAATTGGTGCTGAGGCCTCAATAAGCAGAGTTCAGTGTTATGTGGCTGTTTCAATTAACTTTTTAGTATAAAGGCCTTCATATTATGGACCAGGTTGCTCCCTTAAATAGGAATTTGGGGTTGGGGAGATGTTCATAAGGAACTTGTTTTCCCCCATTGGCATCCTATATAATGGTTTGTTACACTGAAGGAGTTTAGGAACTTCTTCATGAATTCTGGGAATACATCTCCCTAGAGAAGAGGTGGTGGCTAAATATGTTACACAGTGTCTGAAGGGGTGTCGCAGTGGATGTGCTCTACCCAAATACTGGAAAGCTTCAGGATGTGTCCCTTCTGGCTGAAAGTGTAAGTGTGTGTGGGTTTTTTTCCCCCCTCTTGGTGCTCTTTCAGAATTGTATACGATAAGAGTTAAAAGATAACTTAAAATGTTCCAAAACCTACGTAGGATGTCTCAACTCAAAGCTGTACAATCTTCATAAAGTATATCCTGAGTTCAGGTTGTTGCAACAGCCTGATCAGGACTATTTTTCCAATGCTACAGACTAAGGGAGACCTGTGTTAAGCCACTGATTGGAGGGTTACAACTTTTATTCCCTTCAGTGTATCTCGGTCTAGATTCTTTCATAAAATGACAGCGCACTGATACAAACTCCATATAAGAGGCCATCTGATCCTGGAAAACTGTCTCCAAAGGGATAAATTCCCAAATCTCCTTAACAATAGGGTGTTGTCAGACTGCAAAACCTGTTTGTTAAAATACCTGGCTATCTGTATTTGCAACTACACTTTCTGAAGAGTTTATCTTAACCTGTCTTCATTTTAGTCTAAAGTCGGAGGAGCCAAGCCTGCTGGGGGTGACTTTGGAGAAGTTTTAAACTCAGCTGCCAATGCCAGTGCCACAGAAACTATTTCAGAACAGATTCAGGAGGAGACCCAGTGAGATTCCCATCTGTCCTGCTACCCACTGCCAGATGCTGCAAGCAACAACTAAGCACATTTATAAATGTTCTTCACTGTCAGTTTCCACCAGATGTGCTTTTATTTATCACTTAGCTTTATATCAATTTGATAAAATAGCTTGTTTGTGTTTAAAGTATTTTTGAGAAAAAAATAGATCATATCAGCCAGGCTTTTTTTGGGGACGGGACACTTTTATGCTTAAGTACTCAAAGGATATATCCCTGATTTTAAAGGCAATCTCTCAAATGTTGCTTTGAAAAACTTTAGACAAACCTACTGATGCTATACATATACTATGTGAATTTATAACTTCCTTTGGATACTGTGATTATTAGCAATTGTCACTCATTCTACATGTACTGCCAAACTGAAGGTTTACTTTGCTCCTTTGGCTTCAGTGCAACATTTCCTTAAATTGGACATCACACTTGGAAGATTACTCCAAGCCACAGGAAAAGGATTTCTGCTTCAACATTACAAATAAGTTATAGTAGATTTCTGCAACTGTACAGTAATCTACTGTAGTCAAAACATGTTGAATCCTAAACTGTATTTGTTGCATGTAAGCAAAGGTCATAATCTTAACCAGCACTCAGACTTCACTGTGGGTCCTATGACTAGACTTAATATCCTAAGAGTTTCTGAATACTCCAAATAATGTGAGTTGCCTAATGCTGCTGGTCTAGTATTTGAGCCAGTATGTTTACCACCGTACACTATTGTGAGTTCTTCATTTCATACTTTTAACTCCTGAATTATTCAACTGTGGAAAAATGGTGATCACTGTAATAGTTTCCAAGGGTGGTGATTCTAAAACTTATGATCTGATATTAATGCTGAATCTTGCAATGGAGTAGAAATCAAATGTGAATGCACTAACACAACTTAGAATGTAGAAATATGGCTTTAAGAACCTGATCTTGGGTGGCTGCAAAAGTATTTCTAACAAGACATTACTGATCAGTTAGGGGGTGAAAGGGTTTAAAAAACCTGATTCATGCTATAGTAAACTTGCACAGGATTTGCAGGCAAGAGTCACTGCTCTAGAATTCAGACCTTTTTGATTAAAATGTGTACTCAGACTCTTGTTGTCTTACTCAAAAGAAAAAAAATAGCTATACTGTTTGCACCACTGAAGACTCCATTTCTGCTTAAGCGCTGAGATCCATTCTTTAAACTTCACCAATTACAAAGCCTACAGACCTTGTAAGAGGACTGTGTTGCTTTACATGTTGACTGTATCCACTTACGTACTTTGGAAGTTGCTTGTTTTATGTACATGTCTGGCATGTGGTAGGTTATCAAATTGTTAACGTATGCCAAATGTCTTATCACTGAGCTTGGAATGAACTGGAAGCAATTAAAAAAATAACTTCAAAAATTTGCCTTTTATAAATTCCAAAGCTGCTACACAACTTTCTATGGATACTACTATAGTGCATTTTGACAACATATTCACGAGAGGTGAAGTGCTGTTAGATGGGAGCAGCTTAATTAAAAAAAACTTATTTTGCTCATGTATTGCCATTCTCATTAGCAGCACAGCTGCAACTTCAGACCTAAGCCATTCTTTGGAAAAGTCATACCTACTTATAGATCTAAGCTTTTTTTTTTTTTTTTTTTTTTAAATGCATCTGAAAGAACTGAATTTACATGTAAAATATTTCTTCTCACTATCCCCTACTCTCTAAGGCTGTGTCTACACAGCACAGTTATTTCGAGATAACAATGAGCGTATCTACACACCCATTCCATTATTTTGAAATAATTTCAAAATAACAGATGGCGTATTCTGAAATCTGTAAATCTCAAGCTATGAGGAATAATAGCTATTCTCAAATAGCTATTTCGAAATAAGGCATATATAGATGCCCCACTGCTGCTATTTTGAAATAGCCCCTTCCCAATGCTGTTGTAAGTTATTCCTCCCCAATGCCTTCTGCAGCTCTAAATTGTGATAGCACATCTACATTAGGGAAGCCTGCCCCAGACTAATTTTGAGGCTTCCCTGCAGTGTAGACGTGCTATTTTGAAAGGAGCTATTTTGGAATAACTATTCCGGAATAGCTTATTTTGAAATAAGCAGTCAGTGTAGACATACCCCCAAGTAATTGGGAAGAATTTAGAATTCTCTTATTCATGACCACTTTCAGCCTCTTAAGTGGGCTGAGTTGTTCCATGCTGGAGCCTGATTCAGGAATTTACTATGCATCGAGTAGCAAAAATGTAATTCATGAACAGTTCCTGGCATGAGACTTAAAGTTCACCAGAGGCTGTAAATCAGCAAGTAAAACACATGACAAGTTGACAGGTTCTAGTCTAGCACTCTCTAGGCCAGCAACAGCCACAGTCTGGCATGACTAGTTAGCTGGCTGTCCACTTCTCAGAGGTATGACCAAGTTTCTCATAGTCCCATAAAGTTTGCTTCTAGCCACCAGTTCTGACTTAGTGTTTTGAACTGTTGTTTAACTTCATTTTATCCCTAAATGTCTAAGAGCCCAATAAGCAGTGGAAGTACTAGTAATGCTGCTAGACAATATTGACTTCCCATGGTTCAGCATATTTCCTAGTTGAGCACTGGTCAGGGCCCAAGGTGCCAGACTAGAGAGATTCAACTTCTATAAAAGATCACAATTCCACCAATGCCTTTCTTTCTACTTTGTGTAGACCACCCTACTTTAGTATAGCAACATAGGGTATGAATAAGTGTTGCAATATTGCCTTTTTTTTTTCTTGAGCTGGATTGAAAAGACACCTCAGCTAGAAACAGCAGTAAATACAGTAGAAAACTAAGCCACTTATATTTTTCTTCTAAAGCAGTTTTGTAAAGCTCCTTCTTTGAGTAAGCAGGATTCCTAAATTGAAGGAGCCCTCCTATCTCTGACTGGTTTCCATGGCAAGCAAGCATATTACTGGCCATGTGATAAAGTCAACTATTTGATTCTCCCTGATGACCTACTGAAACATTTAAAAAGCTTTTTGCCTAAGCCTAGCTAAAATAGCCTCTGTATTCTATCTCACTGCTTCATGATTAATGGGTTTTCTAGCCTGTTTTGGCTCGCTCCTATCTGGGATCCAGCAACAAGTGCCTGAGAGAGGGTAACAATAGCCCAGCGGTAGGCAGTAAGTGGCCCATAGGCTGGAAGCAATTCACCAGGATTAGCTCCAACAGGCTGCCAGACACTTTGGCCAGATCTGCGGAGGCTCAGGTAAACACTCAGGGTGTGTCTAGACAACAGGGATTTTTTCGAAAAAAGTGGTGGTTTTTTTTTTTTTTTTTTTTTTTTTTTTTTGAAATCTTTACCTGTGTCTAGACTGCCGCCGCATTCTGTCAACAGTAAATTGAAAGAACACAGCGGTTTTGTCGATGGCGGTAAACCTTGTTTTATGAGGAATAACACTATTTTTGACAGATCTGTCAAAAAAAAGGTATGTGTGGACGTGGGGAAGGTTTTGTTTTTTGTTTTTCCGAAAATAAAGGCTTCCAGGAAAAAGCCCTGGTGGACACTCCTTGCAAGATCTTTCACCTCTATTATTCCTGCCTGTAGCCATCTTTTAAAGGCACAGGCACTCAGGCATAGCATTGTGTTAGCAAGCCAGCTCCAAGCAGGACCCTGACTGCTTGGCTTTCCTGGTAGGCCCATTACAGCCATGTCACAGGCACGAGACTCCTTTGGACCTTCTAGGAACACATCCCCACACCAAGCCAGGGGCACCAAACGCCGGGCACCATCATGGTCTGGCGCCGAGATCAAAACCCTCTTGGAGCTCTGGTCTGAGGAGGAGTCTCTGCAGGCCCTGAAGTCCAGAAGGAGAAATGCTGACATTTATGCCCGAATGGCCTTGCTAAGAGAGGCCACCACCCCCGCACACTAGACCAAGTGAGAGCAAAGGTCAAGGAGCTGCGGCAGGGGTATGTTAGGGCCTGTGAGCACAGGTCCCGCTTTGGGGAAGCAGCACACTACTATGCATATTATAAGGACCCGGACTTGGACTGGATCCTGGGGGCAGGGGAACCCCTGTCTCCAGAGAAGGTGGTGGAGTCTGGAATGGAGACACCTGTGCAGCAGCGGCCACAGCTCCAGGATGACATTCCTGAGGACCAGCAGCTCCAAGACAAGGAGGAGGACACCAGGAGTACAGTGACCTTCACCCAGGAGCTGGATACCCAGACGCAGGAGGTCTCCAAGACAACTTCGGACTCTGGGGAGGGAACATCAGGTGAGTGCTGTGAGGGTCCAACACACACAGGGCAGGGGAGGCAGGAGCAAAGTGGATGGTGCAGTACTGTGACGTGTCATGCTGATCACAGCTTGGGGGTCCCCACAAATGGCCGACCGCAGGGAGGGTTGTCCTACCCCTGCACCCGCATGGCTGCGAGGCACCACCTGCTCCCGCAGACAGTGATGCCGGGTGCAGGCATGGGTTGGGATGGCCACGCAGCTCCAGGCCTCTCAGCAACCTGTGGGAACCCCAACTGTGGCCTGACACTTGTCTGGGCTGCTTGGCTATGGTGTGTGTGTGTGTGTGTGTGTGTGTGTGTGTGTTGTGTGTGTGTGTGTGTGTGTAGGGGGGCAGGATGGTGGCCCGCACACCTTCTGGGCTCTAGTGAGGCCATGGCTGCTGGCCAGGCCACACCATACCTTGCTGAGACCACATGAGCATCCCCTGACCCTAGGACAGGCACTGACGGCTGAGAAGGAGGGCATGCCCTCTCAGGAAAAGTGTGAGCATGAATGACTGACGACTTTTCCCTCTTGTCCTCCACAGCCGGACCAGCTGTCCAGGAGGGGCGCGCCGCACCTGTCCCACCACCCAGACAGCTGCATGGAACCCGCCGGCACTGGTGCACATACCTGGACCTGACATGCCAGCACATCTCAGTCTTGCAAAGGATGCAGGATACATTTACGCAGAGCATGCAGGCAGAGTGGTGTAGTTTCTTGCTGGATGAGTTCGTCCAGCAGTGCACTGCAATTTGCGCTGCTATCCGGGAGGTGATGGCCTTCCCAAGTCCTGTCCCTGTTCCTGCTCCTCCTGCTCAGCCTGCCCCCTCCCTCACCCCCTGCCATCCCAGACCCTGGTGCAGCCCCACCTCCTGCCCAACCCCCTACTGTTCCAGGCGGTCTCCGAGCGGTTTCCCAGTGAGAGTGAGTGAGGGAAGCACTTCAATTTGTTAACGAAAAGTTTATTTTTCATTACAAAAGAGTTATACTATTTGTTACATACAACTGTGCAATAAACTGAAAGCATTTTGTAAACACACCTGTCTTTCTTCTCTGTGTATGTGTACAAAGTGGGATAGGGATGGGCTTGGGGGGGAAGGCACAGGGGAAAGTCATCGGGCTCCTTGGGAGAATCTCTCCCTCAAGGCCTCCCGAATTCGCAATCCCAATTGGTGGGCTTGGTGGATGGCAGCTGTCCGGGGCTGCTCAAACTGCCTCCCCTCCACATCAGTCCGTGTCCCCACGCTGGGAGGAAGGCCTCCCCTTTCAACTCCACCAGGTTGCGCAGCACACAACAGGCAGCAACCACCTTGGAGATGTTGCGTTCCCGCATGTCCAGGCGAGTGAGCAGGCATCTAAACCTGCCCTTCAAATGCCTGAAGGCGCATTCTACCTGCAAGCGAGCCCAGTTCAGGTGAGAGTTAAACAGTTCCCTGCTCGCATCCAGGTGTCCAGTGAACGGCTTCATGAACCAGGGCATAAAGGGGTACACCGCGTTGACCATGATGCACATAGGCATTTGCACATCCCCGATTGCAAAGTTGCGCTCCGGAAAGAATGTCCCAGCCTGCGGTACAGGTATGAGTTCCGGAAGATGTGGGCAGTGTGTGCCCGGCCCAACCACCCCAAACAAATGTCAGTGAATTGTCCCCGGTGGTCGACCAGGGCCTGCAGCACCATGGAAAAGTAGCCCTTTCTGTTAATATACTGGGCTGCTTGATGGGGCGGTGCGCGGATCGGGATGTGAGTCCCATCAAGTGCTCCACCGCAGTTCGGAAATCCTAGCCCTGCAAATTCGGCCACAATGGTATCCAGGTCTCTGAGGCGGACAGTCCTGTGAAGCAGGTCCGAATTGATGGCCCTCACCACCTGCAGAAAGGGACAAATAGAAACACACAACAGGAAATTAGAGGAGTTGCCTGAGCTGATGAGGCGCTACCTCACCCCTTCCCTCCCAGCCCCCAAGAGCCCCCGCTCAGGCAATCTCCTCTCTTCCCCCCCCCCCCCCCCATGGCAGGTTGAGGCCAGGGCTTCTACCCTCCCACCCCACCCCATCCCCTCTGCCTGGTCCTGACCATCCCCCTTGTCCGCCCGCCCCCCCCCCCGACTGTCCCCAGAGACGGCCCCAACAGTCGACCTCCCCATGCCAAACTGGTGTCCCACTGACTGGTAGCTGTCGGGGATGGCCAGCTTCCAGAGGGCAATAGCAACCCGCTTCTCCAGGGGGATGGCGGGCCGCAAGTGGGTGTCCTGGCGTTGTAGGGCAGGGGCAAGCCGGGAACACAGCTCCTGGAATGTGGACTTCCACATACGGAAGTTCTGGAGCCAAGCCTGGTCCCACTGCTCCATAACAAGACGGTCCCACCAGTCTGAACTGGTGTCCAACCTCCAAACTCGCCTCTCCAGGAATAAGTTCGGTGGCAAAGGCAGTTGGGCTGCAGCCCGAGTGAGGGGCTCAAAGCTGGGCTCTGAATCCAGATCTGGCACAAACATCATGATGGTCTTATGAAGATGCAGCGGAACTTCAAGCATCACAGTGTGGGGCCATTGCCTGCCCAGGGGCAGCTCTGGTTCCATGGCAAAAAAAAAATTAAAAGCACAAAAACCAATCAGGAAAGTAACTGCTGTGGTGTCCCAGAAAGCAGGGCACTCAAAGCAAGCACTGCAGAAGCTTTGCTGTACCTCTAGGAGGTAGGCAAACCACTTGCAGGAGCAGAGCAACGGCTGTTCAGGGGGGTCCCTTTAAGCATGCGTCTCTGCAAAGGGCATGCAGCAGCACCAGGAAGTTAATGCTGCCCCCATGCCCTGGCAGAAACGGTTCTGGGTGCCTTTTTTTCCCCAAAAAATCAGATCGCTTTTTCAAGCCGCGTAATGCAATCTAGACGCTCTTTTTTGAAAGAGACTTTCGAAAAAGCCTCTTTCAAAAAAGGCGTGTAGTCTAGACATACCCTCACAGCTTCCATGGGCCAGGAACAAACCAAGGCCAACAGATGCTGTGAACAGCCATACCTGCAGGCACACAGGTAAACAAAATGTCTGGCAGCCTGTTAGGGGCTAACCTGAGCAAGCTGTGTCCGGCCTAACAAGCTGCTTATTGTCTATACTTGCCATAGGCAACCACTACATAGCCATTTTCATATTCTCTGGGAAAAATCAAAAGGCTTGGGTTTTCCTCATTGTATGACTTTTTAAGCTAGAAACCCTTGTTTCTTCTGCTACAGGAGAAGTGACTTGCCTATGTGTATACTTTCTTCAGTGATGTGATGAAACACCTGAATCTTGGCCAAATGTAAACTTGAGCTAGCAGTATACGACAAGCTGAACAGGTACACTTGGAACCTTAGGCAATAAAATTCCATTTAAACTCTGGAAAGAAATCAGAGGAACAGTTTTTGCTGACATATCAAAGGAATGTTTTCCTGCTCATGTGAAATGCAATCAGCTGCTCCATTGAAGATGTCCTCAGAACCTGAATCCTGTCAACTGAGACTTCTGCTTCCATAGCCCCGACTTGAAATGAGTGAAAAGCCACCCTACGCCATCAAATTTCTAGAACCACAACCTCTGATCTAACCAAGATCCTAAAACAAGTTAATACTAATACTCCTTGCTTTTGAATGGGAAGTTTTTATGCCCTTTTGATATTCAGAGCAGCTTCTGTCAGAAATGGGACCAATCTGTAAAGCTAGACCACTTTGTGTTATGGTTTGTAATTAGCTGCTAAATCTAGCAAGACAATCCCTTAACTTGATATCTTGTCACATCGTACGTGTACTGCTGCTCATTATTCAATTTTTAAACTTTCACTTATTGATAATCTTTATCCCTAAATTTACTTTTTCCCATGTATTAACTTCCCAGTTTTTAAATGAGACTTAAGTACAATATGCTTATTGTTCCACTCCAGTGACCTTTGTACTACACTCGCTTTCAGTTTGTCATGGATTTTTAGATATCTTTACTATCATGCCATTTATCTTTGTTATAACAATTTTTTTAGTTACAAAGACCAAATAATAGATATAAGATGTTCTCAAAACTGATCTTGTGTAGGTATTGAGCCCCATACCTCTATTAGCTTCTTTGAAATGATTCTCCATGTTGCATACTGCTTTTGTACCTAGTTAATTTACTAGATATTGAGATTATCTGTGAATGCACCCATGCTTTTTTACCTTAAACTTCTCTATTTCTGTCTCTTTACCAAAACTGCTCCTCTGATTTCTTTCTAACTGCCATTACATTAGAACCTCTGTTATGAATACATGAGGAATCATGATTAACTCTGAAACATCTGTAACTCTAAACCAGTGGTCTCCAACATTTTTACACCCAACATCATTTTTTAAATGTTGAGGCAAGCCAAGATCTACCCCTATCCCTTCCCCCAAACACCACCCCTTCCTTGAGGCCCCACCCTCTCTATTCCCCTTCTTTCCATCACGTGCTGTCCCCAGCCCTTACTCACTCTCACTGGGTTGAGACAGGAGGTACGGGCTCTGGGGTGTGAATGAGGGATTTGGGTGTGGGAAGGGGTGAGAAGTGTAAGCTTTAGGAGGGAATTTGGGTGCAGGAAGAGCAGAAGGGGATGCTGGGTTGGGGGAGGGAGCTCCAGGATGGAGAATGTTGGGGTCAGGTGGAGAGTTGGGGTATTGAGCAAGCTGCAGGCTTGTAGATGTGGGGGTGCAGGAGTTTGGGTTGGGGTGTATGGGGCTCAGGGCAGGAGGTTGGGTGTATGATGGGCTCACGGCACAGGTTTGCAGTGTGTGGATGGTGCAGGCGTGTTGTGGTACACTGGAGATATGGGGGGTGCAGGGCAGGAGATTCAGGTGTATGATGGGCTCAGGGTTGGGATCTGTGGGGACGCAGGAGTGTTATAATGCTGTGGGCAGATGGGGGCTATGCCCCAATTGGTGGCTTGTTGGCCAGGCTTCATTTTTAAATAAAATACTATGTCCATCAAAAAATGTTTCAACATTGTCTTTATTTATGGGAGGACTAGGAAACCTTTTTTGGGTCAGGGACCCGGTGGCACAGAAAAATCAACTGGGGACCACACAAGTGAAATGCAAAATAATTCTTCCAAATGCCCCCCCAACCCTCACTGATGTAGCCCCAACTAAGACACCTCCCTCCCCTAGCACTCAGCCTCATAGTGGAGGAGCATAGATAGGGTAAGACTGAGGTTCAAGGCCTCAGGTCAGATTAACTCTTCTAGGGTTCCAGGATTAGTGGATTTTGTGGGGCCTCCATAGGCTCTGGGGTGGGGCCAAAATGAGAGGTCTAGTGTGCGGGACAGAGCTGCCAGTGAGTGGGATAGGAATGGGTATGCAGAATCTGGGTGGGAGGTAGGGTGCAGAAGCAAGCTGGGGCTAAGTGTCTGGCCATGAGGGAGGGGGCAAAAGCAAGGCGCTGGTGTCTGGCCGGGAGCAGGAGCAGGGTGCTGGTAGATGTCTGGCCAGGGGAGAGGGCCACCCCTCTCCTCACGAAGTCCAATTTTGTGAAGGGTGGGAGGTTGTAGTGGCAGCATAAGCTCCTCATTACCGGGGGGGGGGGAGGCGGGGAGGGGAGGGAAGAGGTGGGAACACTGACTGTATGGAAATTGACTGTCAGTGCCTCCATGATCAACCAGTGGATTGCAATAGAGTGGTTGGTGACCACTGCTCTACAGAAAATGTTATGGTGTTTTTTTCAAAAAATTACAACTGAACATTGACTTAACACACCATTGAAATTTTAGTATGCAGAAAAAAAATCCTGCTTTCCTTTTTTAGTGATTTATATTTACAGCAAAGCTCTGTGTTTCGTCTCTGCTGCTGCTGCCTGATTCTGTACATCTAGTTCAAATCAGGTGTAACTGGTCAGTTTAACTAGAGTATTTGTAAGCTCCTTCACTTTAAGAGTCCTTTTAAGAAAAAGTTATTTTCCTCAAATCTTGTTTTTTATAAATCTGGCCTGCAGATGCGAGTTTTCAGCTTCTATTTTGTATCTAAGGTCAGTTCTATACCAGACCTGGAAGGTCAACTTAAGGCTGCGTTTCTTAAACTGTGTTCCATGGCACATGGCAGTCAGAGGTGTGCCGTGGAGAGAACAGAAAAAATTCTGCTCTCCCCACTCCCTGCAGAGCCTGTAGATAGCTCCTGCTGAGGCTGCCACCCTCCCCCCCCAGCCCACACGATGGCCCCTGTCCCACAGGGCCTCCGCTGCTGCGCAGTCTCCTTCTCCACCACGTGTGCAGGCAGCAGCTTTTACAGCAGCTGCTGCTGCTGGGAGGGGGACGGATGGCCGGAGCTGAGAAGCCGCTCCTGGACCTTGGCATTTTAAAACTGCCACCTCTGGGGATCCCAGCTCAGGCTCTGCTGCCCCCCTACCTGCTGCACGTGTGGGCTCTGCTGCCCCCCCACCTGCTGCACGCGTGGGCTCTGCTGCCCCCCCCGGGGCATGCTCGGGCTCTGCTGCCCCCCATGCACTGCTGCTCTCTCTCCCTGGTGCCCCTCCCCAGGCTGCTGGGGAAGTGGCAGAGTTTAATCTGGTGGCGACCGTTAGGCTGCGTCTACACTGGCATGATTTTCCGCAAATGCTTTTAATGGAAAAGTTTCCGTTAAAAGCATTTTCGGAACAGAGCGTCGAGACTGGCACGGACGCTTTTCCGCAAAAGCACTTTTTGCGGAAAAGCGTCCCTGGCCAATCTAGACGCGCTTTTGCGCAAGAAAGCCCTGATCGCCATTTTAGCCATCGGGGCTTTTTTGCGCAAAACAATACCACGTTGTCTACACTGGCCCTTTTGCGCAAAAAGGACTTTTGCCCGAACGGGAGCGTCATAGTATTTGCGCAAGAACACTGATGATCATACATTAGATCGTTAGTGTTCTTGCGAAAATTCAAGCGGCTAGTCTAGACAGCTGGCAAGTTTTTCCGGAAAAGCGGCTGATTTTCCGGAAAACCTGGCCAGTCTAGACACAGCCTTAAGGTTTCTACTCTGCTCTTCCCCCCCCCCCGGCCAGCGGGAAGCCTGGCCTGGTGCTGCAGCTGTGCTGGGTTCCCCACTGCATGGGTGGGGGGAGACTGAGCTCTCCACACACCCCCATCCCTGGAACAAGAGCATGCTCCCTGGACGCTTTCCCTGCTGTAGCAGGGTGCCAAGCCAGATAGCATCCTCTCTCATGCCCAGACCCCACACCCAACCACCCCCCTCACTCCTCTGCCCCTGCCAAGATTCCAAGTCTCCTCCTCTACGTTCCTTCCTGCCCAGACACCCTGCCTCCTGGTCTGGTGGTTGTTTTTTTCTGTTTTGCTCCACAAATTTTCCTCCCTGGGGGCTGTTTTTTTTTTTCCTCGACAAAAAAAACTTTGGTGTTTCCCATAAAAAAAAAATTGTTTGGTGTTCCTCAGTCTTAAAAGTTTAAGAAACACTGACTTAAGGTATGCAACTCCAGCTATGTTATTTACCTTAAGCCAAGCTTAGTGCTGTTTCCACGAGAGGTCAATGGGAGCAAATGCTCCTGTTGGCTTCCCTTACTCCTTGGCTACGTCTACACTGGCAGCATCTTGTGCAAAAACTCTTCCACAAGAGAACATCTACACTGGCATGTGCTTTTGTGCAAGAGATGTGCTTTTGAGCAAGAGCATCCAGGGCAGCATGGACGCTCTCTTGCGCAAGAAAGCTCTGATGGCCATTTTAACCATAGGGGCTTGTTGCGCAAGAAATTCATGTTGCCTGTCTACACTGGTCTCTTCTGGAAGAGCTCTTGCACAAGAGGGCTTCTTCCTGAGAGGGAGCATCAGAGTTCTCGTGCAAGAAGCCCTGATTTACTACAGTACAACGTCAGTTTACTTGCGCAAGAACGCGCGACCAGTGTAGACAAGCGGCATGTTTTTGCGCAAGAGCGGCCGTTATCGCGCAAGAACGCGCCAGTGTAGACAAAGCCCTTGTGAATACAGGAGTACCGGTGCTAAGGGAGGTGCCCGCAGCCTTCTGTTTAGCAAGTCCTTATTAGACCTGCTAAATTGAATGATAGAAGCTCAATCTGGCACGGTAAGTACAGACATGGCCTAACAGCCTGTAGCACTAGCCAAGACTATTGATCCGGGTGAGGCATTCTTTCCAAGCTGCTGTACAACATAACGGCCAGGGATGCTTGCTCAGCAGCTGCCATTCCAATGATTCAATTCTTAGGTGGTTTCAGCTGGTTCCCAGCCTGTCCCTGCCAGGTGGTGCAGTCATCCTGTCCCTCAGCAGAGGGGGAACTGCATGTTAGGGATGTTAGATATAACTGAACAGTCATGTAACCACACAAAATATTATTGGTTACACGACTATTTGATTGTCCGCAGGAGCGGGGCCAGCAGCCAATGTGCTCCTGGCCCTGCTCCTGGGAAGCCCCTGCCATCACGCACCGCTGTCGGTGCCTGGGAACGCCTGTGAAACGGGGCAGGGGGGGGTCTGAGCTCCTCTCTGATAGAAGCTACAGCATGGGGGGGGGAGGGGGGGGGAGAAGGGGAATAGTAGGCAGCACCGCACAGCTGGTGGGAACCGGCTTTAAAGCTGTCTCCTGCCTGTCCTCCCCCACCTCTGTAGCAGGCAGCAAGTGGGGGAAGGGGAGGTGCATGGGGGGGTGGGGCAGGCAGATCCAGTGCTTGTGGCTTTTAAGCCAGCTCCTCACTGACACCGGCTTCTGCTCTTTCCCCTCCCCCAGGCAGAGGCGGCGCTGCGGGCGCAGCTGATCAGATTAACCAGCGGGTCTCCCGGTTAATTGCATAGGCGGCTACGCGCTGCCCTCCTGACTCGCTCCCCGACAATAAGGGGACACGTGGGCGTGCGGGTGCCGCCCCCTTGCCTTGCCCTGGGCCTTCGCCCGCGCGGAGAGACACGAGCCCCTCCCCCCCCACGAGCGCTGGCAGCACCCGTGCCCCCGCCATTAGGTGAACGCAGGCTCCCGAAGGCAGCCGAGATGGCGGCGGCGGCGGCGCGCGCGCGAGGCGACGTTCTAGCCTGCGCTCCTCTATGGTTGCCCGCGAGTCCGCAGCCCGGGGAGGGTCAGAGGTCACGTGCCTCCCTCCGAACGGAAGCGACATGGCGACTCGCAGCTGGAGCCGCGCCGCCTCGCGGAGCCGCTTCTGGCAGCTGCTAGGCGCGGTCAGGCGGGGCAGCAGCTATGCAGCCGGGGACTCGCCGGGCACGGACGTCTCGCCCCGGGAGCCGGAAAACCGGCCGAGCGGCTGCACCAGCGCCTCGGGAACGCGCCTGCGGCAGGTGAGAGCGCAGGAGGGGGCAGAACGGGGGAAAGCGGCACGCTGGCCACGTGACAAGGGGCGGCCGAGCTAGTGGCGGCTGCTTACCACGTGATGCGGGTCAGGGGCGTGGCCTAGTCTCTGGCGCTACGCTGGGCGTGTGCCGCAGGGATCCCCTGAGGGCGCGCTCCGGCGGGCAGCGCCCCCTGCTGGCCGCGGCGCGCCCTGGCAGCCGGCGCGGGAGGGCCCAGCAGGCTGAGGGGGTCACACCAGTGCAAAGCCCTTGGAGACGAGGGAAGGCGCGTGAGCCTGTTCTGGCGGGATGGTGGCGTGTAGGGGGCAAGAGGGGCGGGTGGGCCGGCTTGGTACGTGCCAGGTGGCTGCTGCGCAGGGCAGGATGACAAGTGGGCAGAAATGTGCGTGGTGCCACGCACCCTGGTGCTTCTGCGCGCCCCGCCCACCTGCCTCAGGCTCTGGCAGGGAGTTTGGGTGTGGGCAGGGCGTCCTGAGGTCCGTCCAGCCCTAGGATTGTATGCGGGTTGCAGGCTCTGGGAGGGAGTTTAGGCACACCTCTCTGGCAGCAGCTCCTAAACAGTGATCTCCCCGCACTCCTACCTGCAGGCACTGCCCCCCATAGCTTCTCATTGGATTATGGGGCACTCATGGTGGGAGCAACGTGCAAAGACTGCTCCTCTTCCTGCCACAGGGATGTACTGGCAGCTGGGCCCAGCGAGCAGCCGGAAGCCATTCTAGCCCTGATACACTGCTGGTTGTGGCCTGGGGGTTTTGAAAATTGCCTGGGGGTGACAGATGGGGGTCCCCCAGGCCAGGAATATTCTTTGAGTTTGGGCACTGTGGGCCCATATAATATGCTGCCCTTAGACCAGGGACTTGCAAGTGCACAGTCCCCTTAGAGCCACTCCAGCAGCCACTGGTGTGACGCGAGGTCCCAGGTGTGGGGCTCCCTCCCTTTCTTGACAACATCTCTATCCATGTTGTCAGGGCGTAACAGGATTTCAGTTGCTTTTATCTTCCTCTATGCAGCTCTTATATGCACTCAGAATGAAATAAGTTCTAGTAAGGCTTTTTTTTATGTATAACCCCAGCCTTGTTTTTTCTCTCCCCCCCCCCTCCCCGTCTACTGCATTTGTGCCCTATAATGAGTTCTTTGCTATTCACAGTATGATAGCAAGTGGAGTAAGGATACTTTTGTGCTTAGTCAGTAAGGTTAGGATGGTATTTAGGATTTTGCTACTCCATTTAGTTTTGTCCTCCTAACTGGCACTACTATCTAGTGTTCCATGGTTCATAATATTGTGTAATTATCATATATATAAAGAAATGCCACATTGTTTATAGTAAAAGGTATCTAACTTTATATTGGGATAAATCCTATGTGGGTACTGTATCATCATGGTGAGTAATACTGGAGCAAATATGCCTGTGAATTTCCGCATGTGACCAAGGCCTTAGTTACATGAGAAAATCACACAGGATGGAGGAGCTCCATGCTTTTGCAGCAACTTTGGGAGGAGGGCAGCTGCATGAAAAAATCAGTATTTCCAATAATGAAGACAAATATAGTAGAGAGTAAAAGAAACTAGGAAGCACAAGATTCGTGAAGATGAATGCAGTGAGCCTTGAAGAATCAGTTCTAACGAGCAATCTGAGCACGTTCCTATCCATGGAAAAATTAAGAAATACTAAGAAAACTTTAAAAAGGCAGGGATGCTCAAGTATCTTGAAAAGAGAAGAGGGGAAGCCACGTCTGTGGTGGCCCCTGAGTTGGATGCTTACCAAGAAAAGCAGGGGAGAGAGAGAAGTGGAAGAGAAGCTTACAAAGCAGGTATGGATGCTTTGTTTACACAGTGGGCCGGTATGGTGTACCAGTAAGAGCGGGCCACTTGTACCAGCTCTTACAGGGCCATTGGGTCCAGCAGGGTCACTGACAGCAGGAAACAAAAGGGGCAACTGCTCTGGGGCCCAGCAGTTCAAAAGGGTCCAGGGTTCGCAGCTGCCATGGCAGTGGCCAGGAACCCCGGGACTCATGCATTTGGTCTGGAGACTTACCAGGTTCTGGGGAAAGGTGAGGTTAGTGGAGTTGGAGGGAAGGTACTGGCTAATGCTTGCATGAAAACTGTGGATATTACATACTGAGAAGCATGAATATATAGATGGAGGGAAGGGAAAGTAACGATCTGTTTTTAGGAAGAGTGAGGGGTGTAGAGCAAATTCTGGATCCTATTCATTTGACAAACAAAACAAGATTAAGAGAAGATAATTTAAAAATTCATAATGGAATAATCAAATTAGTTTTCAAGTCATGTGTTTTTTTCCCCCCCCCCCCCCCCCCCCGAAATCAGAGAATTAGTTTCTACTTGGCCAAGTTCACCCTGCTACCAACAGGTAAAATGGTCAGAGCAGTTCATGTTTATTAAAAAAAAAAAAAAAAAAAGCTGAAGCCAGCGTGGGTATCTTTTTAAAGGGATTCTGTCAACAGGGACTCGAACCAATTTAAAAAGAAAAATAAAGGTACAATTAGTTTTATATACTGCTACTGAGTCCCTTGAGAATTATTGTGGTGCTACTGAGTCCCTTGAGAATTATTGTGGTTTCATCTTAAATAGGTGAATGTTGTTAAATGCGCAAAGTAAAATATGGGAGGAAATGGGATTTTTCTTCGAGAGATGTCCTGCGGGTGCGCCACAGCAGGTGTCAGTGCATTCCAGCGCCACAGAGTGGATTCTCCCTGACAGTGCATTAGGGGTCATGCATGTGTGGCACATGAGGTGTGCGGTGCCGTCCAGCACTACCACGCATGCATGGCCACTCTCCTGTTACACAGGGAATGCTGTAACGGTTATGAAGTGAATTTGAATGTAAATAGGGCTTGCTCTGACTAAAGATATAATTGTCCCTGAATCAAGAAATGAGGTATGCCTGGCAGATCCTGTATCTCAATCATCGGTGATCTGTTGATCCAATAATAGGCAAACACAAAGTTTAGGGACAAACCATATATTTAAAAGAATTTGGAATTGCAAACACAGGAATAACTTCAAATACAATCCGCACTATCTCTAGATACAGAAGAAGATAGAAAAGACCCTTAGACAAATAGGATATACATTACAATATCATGGTCGGAGCTCGTGACCTACAACTCCTTGGCTATTTTGAAGCCTCAGAGGAGGACCTGCGAGGAGATCTCTCGAAGCAGTAGTCCCAGTCTTTTGATGTAGGGCTGTCAAGTGATCTTCAACTGTATGGACAGTAGCTCTTCTCTGGATACGGCGGTGACTAACCTTTCAGTGAGGTCACCCGGTCCGGAAGGATTGTGGAAAGGTGATAAGAGTCTAGCTGCCGTTAACTCCTGCCTAATCCCCTCACGCAGGATATCTCCACACGCAGGTAGCATGTAAGTTAATCACACAACAGGATCCACATATACCACAATGTCCATAGATGTTAACAAATCCAATAGAACTCAGAACCCAGGAAAAGAAAAGGAGGAGAGCCCGAGCCTTCCTCAAACTGGGGTTTTTATTGGCTCTTAGGTGGGAAAAGGGACTTGCATGCTGGGTGTATTAAATCAGGGTCATGTGCAGCTATTCAGCGGGGTGTGTGCAACCTGGAGGGATAAGTGCAGCGTCCTAGTGCCAAGTGCGCAATGTTTTGAGAGGGGTGCATAGATAAGGGCCGTGTGCAATGCTAACTTTTGGCGGGAAGCTGGAAGCTTGTGTACTATAACTGAATTCTATTCCTCTCACAAAATGGAGGCCATACAAATTCCATTTTACATACCTTATTAACACTGACCAATATACCCAGGGTAACACTCCCCTCAGTTCCTTGATACCGGCCCCGGCTTAAGATGGACCTCCGCAGTGCTCTTTGTTCCTCAATAGTTCTCTGTAGATAAGTAGATTACTTAACTCCAAGTTCTTCTCCCTCGTTGTTTGCCAAGTTCTTTGAAAACAAACAAACAAACAAACAAAAAAAAAACCCCCAACCATCTCTATTGGTTCTCCTGCCGCTTAAGATCACCCACCTGGGATGATGGGCTCACTGGGTTTTAAACATTGCACAGACTACAGTGAGGCAGTGCTGGCCTTAGACAGCCATGCAAAATGCATCAAGTGTCTTGGGGGCTACCATGTTCAATGGGGCTGCCCACACGGCGCTAAACTTAAGGCGCAAACGCAGAGAGACAGAGATCTCCATTTAAAAATGCTTATGATTGAGAAGGGCAAACACACTTCCTCAGACCTGGGCTCTCAGCAGATTATCAACTTTAAGGGGGACAAACCCAAGAAATCCTTGAAGAAACGTGCCATCTCTCTGCCACAAGACCTGCAGTTGCCTAAATGGCATTTGACCGAGAGGCAGGCGAGATAAGCTGACAAACCATTCCTCAATATGTATAATAAGCTGGGCACATCCAGTACTGACCGAGCTCTACACAGATTCGCCTCACAGGGAGCTAGGGGTTTTCTCACCCCAGCTGTTGCCATGCACAGAAACATTAGGACATTTGTCCCATGCCGCTTTTGCCCATCCTACCAACGTGGGCATGGCTCCCTGGGCTCCATACTCAGGGACACCACCACCTATGCCTTATCCACTGCAATGGCAATATTAGAACCCATGGTTTTAACATCACAAAAAGAGGCTATCTAAGACAAAGCACACTATAAAAGCACTTCCTCCCCCATCCCAATCCCCTCTAATACAGAGAGAACAGAATTAAATTGATGAACCGCAGTCCACTGACTTAGGTCCAGATGCATCACTAGGCACAAACTCACCAACTGTGACAGACAAGGCTATCATGCCACTGCCCTTGGCAACCCCACTGAAGCCTTCATCCCTTTCCAGGAACTTTTTAAGATAGTTGCAGCTGACTTAAACATTGCGAAGGAGGAAGTGCAGGACACCCAACCCGAGCTTATCAACATCCTGCAGTCTACGCCTTCCTCAGAAATTGCCTTGTCTATCAACTCAGCCATCATGGAACCTGCCAAAATCATTTGGAAAACCCTTGCCTCAATTCCTCCCACCTGCAAAAAACAGACTGTAAGTATGGTGTTCTCCCAAAGAGATTGGAGTTTTTATATACTCATCTACCACCAAACTCCTTGGTAGTTGATGCAGCTCAGCAAAGAAGTAAACAACAGCAAAACTGTTCCATGCTGTCAGACAGACATAATAAAAGACTTGACACACTCGGTAAAAAGATTTACATCTCAGCCACATTACAACTAAGGGTGTGTCTGGACTACATGGTTCCGTCGACGGAGCCATGTAAATTAGTTTATTCGGCATAGTCAAAGAAGTGGGGATTTAAATAATCCCCGCTTCATTAAAATAAACATGGCCGCCGCGCTGTGCCGACGATCAGCTCATCCGGCACAGCGCGGCAGTCTAGACGTGGCGCGGTCGACAAAGGAAGACTTTGTCGACCGCTCCGGTAAACCTTGTTTCATGAGGCATACCGGAGTGGTTGACACAGGCTTCCCTTGTCGACCGCGCCGTGTCTAGCCTGCCCCGCTGTGCCGGATCAGCTGATCATTGGCACAGCGTGGTGGCCATGTTTATTTTAATGAAGTGGGGATTATTTAAATTCCCGCTTCTTTGACTATGCTGAATAAACTAATTTACATGGCTCCGTTGACGGAGCCATGTAGTCTAGACGTAACCTAAGTGACCAATTATGCTGCTCTCCTCAGTAAATATGATTTTAACAATTACACAAAGTTTAATACTTTTATTGATGATATACCAGACGTGAAAAAGACGCTGTTTAAATCAATCATCGTGGAGAGCCATGCAACATCAAGGACAGCCCTTCAGGCTGTCCTAAATGCAGTGGACACTGCCACAAGGGCAACAGCTATGGCAGTTGTCATGAGACGGGTTTCATGGTTCAATTCCTTTGGCTTCCCTTGAGAAATAGTCTTCCGTGGAAGATCTACCATTTGTGGGTGAAAAAAACCCAGCAAAGTCCTCCATTCCATGAAAGATTCCTGGGCCATGCTACATTGCCTTGGCATTCAGATGCCTGCAACAAGGAGAAGGCAATATAGAAACCAACCACACCAGAGGCCAAGATATCTGCAGTTCACATACCAATACCAACGGCAAGACTACCTGCCACATCAACAACGCTTCTATTGCAGACAGCAGTGTTAATGCATTCAGGGCAATGCTACCAACCATCTGTCCCAGCCCAATAAGCAAATTTGAGGCATCAGTCAAGAAACTGAAGACCGTTTTACCTTCTCCAGAGCTCCCAAACACCAGGAAACCTTTCACCTATCGTCTTTTGCCATTCTATGACACATGGCACAACATAACATCTGACAAATGGTGTATCCAAATGAAACTGTCTGTAGCACCCATCCCATTCTTGTCCATTTCCCCATTCTACTTCTTGGTGTAATATAGTCTCATGAGAGGGGTCCCTGAAGAGGGATATGGTGGATGGGTAGATCACCTTCTACAATTGGGTGCTAAAGAACCTGTTCCCCCAGAATATCAGAGGACTGGGTTTTATTCTCATTACTTTTTCACTCAGAAAAAAATTGGAGGTTGGCGTCCAACTCTGGATTTGAGGACCCTGAACAAATTCATAAAGAGGTAGAAGTTCAAATGGTTACATTATGCACCATGAACCCTTCTAGAGTTCAGTGATTTGTTTTCATCTCTTGACTTACAAGACACATATTTTCATGTGTCTATTCAATCTACTCATAGATGGTTTCTCTTTTTCACCCTAGGTACACAGCTCTACCAATGTACGGTGCTAACCTTCAGACTTTCCATGGCACCAAGGGCTTTCTCCAACATGTTAGTGGTGGTTACGGCCCACCTCAGAAAATAGGCTGCTTCTATATATCCGTACATCATCGATTGCCTTATCAAGACAAGAACTCAAATCTTATCACTGCACCCACCTGGTACAATGATGCTTCCAATTGTTGGGACTCCTAATCAGTGAGAACAAGTCAGTCTTTATACTGACTTAGTCCATACAATTTATCAGGGTGAACCTCAACTCTGCCTCAGCCACTGCCCCCTGCCTCCCAACAGATTCCTAAGGATTTGCGAGCTAGTCCAATGGCTCCACATAGTACCACACGTCACAGTCCACAACTGTTTACAACTCCTGGGACACATGGCGTCCTGCAATCTTGTGGTCCTCAATGCCTGGCAGTTCATGAGGTGCCTCCAGGGATGGCTCAGATTTAATTACAAGCCCAATCTACGCCCCCGACCAAAACACGGTCAGTTCCGAACATAGTAAAAAGTGCAGTACTATGGTAGACTTCCAAGTCATACAATTTATGCAGAGGCATACCCTTTCAAACCCCAGAACCCACAGTGGTCATCACCACAGACGCTTCCCTCGTGGGCTGGGGAGCACTCATGAGAGACCTTACAACCCAGAGTCTATGGACTCTGGCAGAGAGGACACGACACATCAATGTCCTCGAGCTCAGGGCCACTTGGCTCACATACCAACATTTCCTACCTCACATCTCTGGAAGACATGTCAGGATATATACTGACAATATGGCCTATATGTTTTATATAACAAACAAGGTGGGGCATGATCCCTTGCCCTATGCATGGAAGCCATAACACTTTGGAACTGGTGCCTTACTCATGGCATCTCCATAAGTGCATGCCATCTCCCCAGTGCCTTAAACACCACAAGTTGATGCCCTAAGCAGAGCCCTACCACAAGATCAAGAGTGGAAGATTGACCGTTCAGTTCTAGCAGAGATATTTGCACAGTGGGGATATCCTCACATAGACCTATTTGCCAGCAGAACAAACAAAAAGTGCCCACTTTATTGTATCAGGGCGGGCATGGGAAAGCACTCAGAGATGCTCTTATCCTCAAGTGGGATGATCACCTACTCTATGCATTCCCTCCCTTTCCCCTCTTCAACAGGGTACTCATCAAAATATGGAAGGACAAAGTGAGTGTTATCCTAATAGCACCTTGTCGGCCCCAGCAACTGTGGTTTCCCCTCCTGAACAGAATGACCCTACATCGCCCAATCACACTCCCATGCAACCCAAGCATACTATTTCAACCAAGAACCGAAGCTGTCCATCCACAATTTCTCACACTTCTCCTCAAGGCGTGATACCTTGATGGTGCATGGGCATAGAATTACAATGTTCAGACCAGGTACGGGATATGCTCCTCTACAGCAGGGCCCCTGCAATGAGGAAGACATATAGTAACAAATGGTCTCATTTTGTACGTTGGGCTGCTTCCTATAACATATCGCTGGAGGATGCCCCCCTACTTGAATACTTACTGCATCTCAAGCAATCCCACCTTTCCATGAGATCAGTTAGAATACATCTTGCAGCAATAACGTTCCACATTACCGTTGATGACATCACAGTCTTCACACATCCCACAACCAAACGCTTCCTCACAGGCCTACATGTGTTATATCCTGATGTTGCTTTCCCACAGGCACCATGGGACCTACATCTGGTACTAACCACTCTCTCAAAACCTCCATTTGAACCTATGGCCACATGCTCCCTTCTCCACTTAGCACTGAAAATGGCTTTCCTAGTTGCAATAACGTCAGCACATTGGGTGGGAGAGATGACAGCCCTAATGGTAGACCCACCGTTCACCAACTTTTTTAAGGACAAAGTCTTTCTATGGACACATCCGAAGTTTTTACCCAAAGTACATTCCGCCTTCCACCTTAATCAAATAATACACTTACCTGTATTTTTTCCCAAGCCTCATGCCAACCCCTTCAAGGCACAGACGCACACGCTTGACATCTGCAGGCGCTCTCCTTCTATCTCCCCAGAGCAAGACCTTTAGGTCATCTCCAAGACTTTTCATCTCCATTGTGGAGCATAGCAAGGGCATCAGATATCATTTCAAAGATTATCCCATTGGATCTCTGACTGCATCACAGTGTGCTATGATTTGAATAATTTATCACCACCTATCTCAGTCCGTGCACACTCCATGAGAGCAGTCACCACTTCGGCCACTTACCTGAGGAAGGTTCCCATTGACGATATATGTGTTGCTGCTACAGGGGACAGCAGAACAAACTTCCACTAAGCACTGTGCACTTTCTGCTGGCCCTTTTCACTCTACAGGAGTAAGAAAAGTTGTCTTTAGTACAGCCTATCTGCCTGATCTGAAGTCCCTACCTCCATAAGACAAATTGCTTTGCAGTCACCTGCTGTGGAGCACCCACAGGGATGTATCTCTCTCGAAGACTAGGTTACTCACCTTGGCTATAACTGACATTCTTCGAGATGAGCATCGCTGGGGGTGCTCCATTACCTTCCTTTCCTCCCCTCTACTGCAGACCTCTCTCCCCTCCCTCCCCCCCCTCAAAAAAATCTTTTCCACCAGGCTGGTTTCCAGATAGAGAAGGAACTGAGGAGAGGGTGACCACGCATGTGTGGTAGTGCCGGATGGTGCATGCACCTTTCCTATGCAACCCCCAATGCACTGCTAGGAAGAATCCACTCTGTAGCACAGGGATGCACTGACAGCTGCTGTGGAGCATTCCCAAGGACACTCATCTCGAAGAACATCAGTTACAGCCAAGGTGAATAACCTTTTTTTTTCCCTTGGTTTAAATTAGAATAATTTAAGATGCCAGATGCCCCCCACCATCTGCAGGTTACATGCTGGCTCTCTGGGTATGTCTACACTTTCCCCCTAGTTCGAACTAGGGGGAAAGTGTAGACATACCCTCTGAGAGCAGGCTGCAGAGCCTGCAGATAAACCTCCTCGGGAGTGGAGCCAGCAGCAGTTTTGGCCCCGCTCCCTGAGAGGCGGCTTCACTGTGGGCTCTGCAGCACAAAGCTTCTTTAAAAATCAGTCTAGTTAAGCTAGTGAATTTTTCTAGCATAGTTAAGTTCAGGTTGCCCTCTTCAAAAATAGCCCATGTTATGAAAAGCTTTCTTCTTACACAAGCTATCAGGAACAAGTATCCATTTTAATTAAAGGCAGCCTGTGACCTCAGTCCCACTAAGAATAATGGCAAATGGCAGCCATTTTTGAAAGAGGGCAACTGTGAGTTCCCTTAAAGATTTGATGCATCAGTTCTGCAAACAGGTAGACTTACAAACAGGCAAAAATGATGTCTAATCCTGGATATTTATTTTCAAACTACCTTCTATAGTAGATTGACTCAAAGTTCACTGCTTTACCGGTTTTTGTGTTGATGCACAATGATGTTATAAGTACACATTGATGATAAAAGCTTAGAAACCCTGAAAGAGACCATTTTCAAATATTCGTTTAAAAATGCATTACACAAACGAAACAAAGTTTATATAGAAAAATCAAACTGCAAATAAAATAGCACTGAGAAATTTCACACTGCAAGTAGGGTTGCCAGATGGTTTCAAGAAAAATACGGACACACTTGACATTACATCACAATCTGCATTACATCTTAGTTAGAAAATACCGGACACTTATATTTTCTCATTTCTGTTCAGGAAACAAATTGAGAAAATATAAAGCTCACATACTGGACTCCGTTTCAAAACCGGACACCTGGCAACCCTAACTGGAAGACCAACTGCATGTGAAGCAAACCATACCAGAAATTGATTGCACATTTAAAAACAATGTTAAAGTGTAACCTTAACTATATAGTCGTGGCAGATGTCTCCATTGTAGATTTACTCGGTGTTGCTCAGGTCCTTAACCAGTGCTCAGGGGGAGCCGTCTGCCCTCCCACCCCCCCCTCCCCCGCCCCAGCACTGCTGCATCTGTATTAAAAGCCAGCTTCCTACACGTACCAGCTCCCACCCCCTACCCTCCCACACTGATGTCTCAGAGGCAACGGTGTTGTTGTGGGGCTGCATATTACCATGAAGGCTCACCCATGAGCCCAGACTCATCAGTTAACCATTTACATGTTTACACTATCACATCCCTAATGACAAGTTTTGTCTAAGTTTTAAAATTTTTATGGGGGAAGGATAGCGAAACCACACTTAATCACAATTCTGATGCAACCTTAACAGAGCAAAATAATTGCAGTATCTGCTAAATATTTCACTTACCTGGAGGTTGGGAGGGAGAGGAGTCGTCAAACTACAGAATATGACAAAAGAAAACTTTTAATCTTTGTGCGGTAGGAATTTGGTGTAGAATACAGTATTTCAAAATATTTGAGATAAAAACAGATGTTTTTTAAATTAGGTCCCTAGTATGTCATGCTTTTTTGGAACCCATTTGCAAAGAGTACATATGGAGATTTACACAGTGTTTCTGGGATGGATTACTGTATATTGCCACTCTTACATTTTTCCGTTTTTGGAATTTGAGAAAATAAATGTGAATTTCATAATTGATTTGAGCTTTGCTAGATTGGAAGCACTGCATTAACACTATGACACTGCTGTTGCTTAACAGATCATCTATGTCTGTACATGACCGAGAAAATTAGATTCCAGTCGCCCCATTTCTTAACATGTACTTCAGCAAAGCCAACTTAAAAAGCATCACATACACTAATTGTTACAGTTGTTAAGTAATTTTCTGTTTTTCACGCAAGACAGCAAGAGTCACCAAGCCGCAAGCACTGTATTTTAATGTTGACATTTCTCCATAGTTATGCATTCACTGCAGCTATGTGCTTCATTATATTGATATTATTCTTTGTAAAGTCATGTATTTTATTTTTATGTTCAATTCCAGTTTACACATAGAAAAGTTGTCTTTCAAAGTTAGTTAAGGTTGCTCAGTTCTACTCTAATAACATTTGCTGAAATGCTGAAAAGTCAGCAAATACAATGTTATGGTCAACCTCCACACTTGTTTCTCTACTTACCCCAGTATAAAAACTTAACAATTTTATATATTAGTCCTTTTTACATAAAACCTACTTAACACACACAGCTTTGAAAACTACAATTTTGATGCGTCTACAAGAAGAACAGATATGCTAGAAGTTGTTCTTTTCCTCTGTTAAATCTATTCAACAAAACCTTAAAAAGACAAATACTTTTATCCTATATCTTTCTCTGTGTGTCAGATTTAAGTTTGCATGTTTATGAAGGCCTGGCTGTTAGGTAAGAGTTGATTAGCTTTATGTAGAGATTGGTAGAGAAATAAAATATGGTTGTTGATATTAGTTGTATGTTGTTTGCTAGCTTTCCAGTGGTTGAGAAGTATGTTAAAATAGAACAGAGTAACCTTAAGTTACATTAAATTAAGACTTATCTGTGTGATAGACTAAATAGAGTAAAATGTTTTGGTTGTAGAGTGAATAACCTAAGTTTTGTAGCTCAATATCTTTAAGTGGAAATTATTGCTATGATTTCTTTTTAGTTGTTCAGGAAAAAAGTTCATGAGCATTGTCTATTTGCTCCTGTTGTTTCCTTAATAGGAAAAGAGATACCAGGTCCATATTTTACATTTAGGCAAAATCTTAGCACCTCAAACATTTATTTTAAAAAGTTTCAGAACGTAGCCATATTAGTCTGCAATGAGTAGTTTTGTGGCAGATTAGAGACTGAGTATATAGGCTCATGAGTTTTCATGGGTTGCAACTCATCTGATGAAGTGGGTTTTACCCACGAATGTTCATGATCCTATATATTTGTTAGTCTCTAAGGTGCCACAAGACTACTTGTTTTATTTTAAAGTTATTTACTAAAATACTTATGTATGCATATCTAATTTTCAGCCCTTTACATTTAATGGAAAGGGAATTGTTGGAAGCTAAAAACACAACCTCCCCCCCTCCCCCAACTAAACAGACTCATCTTAACCCTCATCATTTCACTTGTAACCACAAGGTGGAGGTAATTGAGCAAAGAATCTTTTGTGGAAAGAGGCTAACTTTAGTTTTATTACAG
Source organism: Pelochelys cantorii (assembly GCA_032595735.1). Taxonomy (NCBI): domain Eukaryota; kingdom Metazoa; phylum Chordata; order Testudines; family Trionychidae; genus Pelochelys; species Pelochelys cantorii. Next base: position 51,527,701 of record CM064327.1, read on the forward strand.
GAGAGGGCGCCAGTTCTTTTAAGATATAGTAGAAAAAGTACAATACATTTGTGGAAATTTCAATCTAGTCACTCTTAAAACATATTACTCTTGGAAAATGTTATAATTGTGAGTAACTAAGGTTGAGATTTATCAACATGCCTAAGTGCCTTAAGAGCACAAGCCCCTTAGGCAGTGTTGAAAATCTCACCCTTAATCTTCAACATTTATTTTGATTTGTTCTTATTCATGAATATACATATGTTTTATTGTATCTGTATATTGAATGGTTCTGTTGATTACCATTGCATTTCATTTGCTTGGCTGAGGTACAGATCTCCTGTTCTCTGTATTAGTACATATTTCTATAAACATTTCAATTGTGTTGTGTTTCTCCATCTAAAATTACGCTATGATACCTAAATCTTCTTGATCTGTAATATATTTTGCAGTTTCTGTATCTTCTGTAAAAAAGGGCTATTGTTATATTTTCCCTGAATGTGAAGATTTTTGACATCCATTTGAAGTTTTCTCTTCTGGATCTATGGTGATATTCTAGTGATGATCTAACTTTTCTTCCTCTATAAATGAATTTTTGATGGAAAAACAGATACAATTTCTAATAATGATTACATTTGTAATATATTACAGACATTGTATAACTTTAGAAAAATCTTTGCATATGTATGTTAATCCCTTATTATGAGCCCATACATATCAAAATAAATGTTGAGAGTAGACACTGATATTGGTAAATGTGCACTTCGTTTAAAAGAATCCAGCAAACCGTGTGTTTCGGCTGCAGGGGAGAAAGTGAGTCATTATTTGGAGCCTTCTGTAATGGAGTTTCTCCCTTTGAGTTTCTCCCTTTTTTGCCTAACTTACATAGGGAGATAACGAGAGAGCTCCTGCTTTCCACAGGAAGCAGACATTTGTTTGAGTTGACATATCACAGTAAGATGTTTTAAGGTTATGATGTTTGTGGGTTAGCCCCTTGTAATTGTGGTAGCACTACAGCATGTAAACTGATGTCACTACTACAGTCAAATGATAAATGATTTACCTCACATTACATTTATATAAAAGCAGCAGCTGTGGAGAGAGCATACTGAATTTAGATAAGGTCTAAAATGATACTTTAGGTTTGATCTGAGGTAAATTATATTTATTTTCAAAGGATAATTACTGTTTCAAAAAAGGATTACATGTAAATAATAGACATGCAATTATAGTTCCTTTTCACATAGGTACATCTTATCAATTGGGGACTATGACTTTCTTAGTACTTACCATTTGGGTAACAAGCAAGAAATTATAGACTTGAGTCCCTACTCTGTTTTGTAGTACTAAAATAAGTAAATACATTTTCTCTACTGAATATGTGTGGGGAAATAATAAATATATGTTTAGAATTACTATTTTTTTCTGCTTCATGACATTAACATTTTCTCTCAAAACACAGAGATATATATTAAACTAGAAGATTTACCCAGCTTCACTGGGATCCTTTACTCAATTTTTGTTTTTTAGAAAATAAAATGAAAATAACATGCTTCATTTAAATCATTGCTCGGGGGTAGGGCAGGGGATAAGAGGTTCAATATGTAGGCTGCATTGGGGAGAGAGGACTACTCTATTCCTCTGTCACCGCAGAGCTTGGGGCCAGGTGAGAAGCCCCTCTCCATGTCTGTTGCAGTTCCAGCAGGCACAGGTGGGGGAGGGGAGCATGTCTCCCAGCTGGGGCAGGTCCAGGTTCAACTGCCCCCCCTGTGCTCCCAGGCAGTGAGGAATACAGCAAACTGTGTACTTCCCCTCTTTTCCTGATGAAGGGGAACAGCCAGCAACTCCCTGTATGAGTTGGGGAGAGGGGGGGATTCAGCACCCCCCCTGCCTTCCTTAAAGGGTACCTGTCAGCTGGAAGGCTCTGGGCTGGGGTAGTCCCAGATTGGGAGGAACGCATCCAAGCCAGCCCCGTTCACCCTTTTGGTGATTCAGAAAGCCATACAGAAAAGAAACAGAGATTCATTCCCATTCAGGCATGACCAGACCCTTACTTTGTGTTAAGTTATGATAAGAGGAAGCTGTATATCACATTTGGTAGTCCTAGTTCCTACTGTTTTTAGGAGGAGTTCTTGAAAAAAACAGACATACACTCTCAAATATATAGGAGATTAATGCTGTTTTTTATATGGTCTAGTTATATAGATTCTAAGACAGGGTTGGAGGCCACACAGAAAAATTAGTCCAGGGCTGCACACAAGTGAGAAGTACAAAAAAGGCAAAAAACCCCTCACTGACGTGGCCCCCAACTGAGAAAGAGACACTCCCCAAGTTCCCTTTGCACACCAGAGTAAAGGGGGGCCCACGCTAGTAGATTTTGTGTGCCACGGGGTGGGGTGTTTGAGGGCTGGAGCACCAGCACAGGCTCCCAAATGCTCCATGGAAGCCCAGAACCTCAGGGGCCAGATCCAGGGCAACATCTGGCCCCCAGGCCTTAGGTTTCCTACCCCTGGTGTAAAGGCTTGTCTCCGCTATGTCCAGAGATCAACACTGTACCAATTGATCCACCAGCTGTTGATTTATTGCATCGGCTTAGAGCGCTTTCCCATCAACACTGGTACTCCACCAGGATGAGAAGAGTACGTGGCGTTGACTGTAGAGTGACCACTGCCAGCCTTACCGCACACAAGATGCCGCAATAAGTGCATTGACTTTGGCTGTGCTATTTACTAGGCTCTTAGAAGACATTTTGGGGTACATTAGAGCTAACCGTACAGAACACTGAAGGTCAGGACTGCTGGCTCTAAACAAATGTTATGTAACTGCGGGAAACTTGGCTACACCCATGATAAGTGGACATGCAGCTAACTAAAACCATGCTGGAGCACGGATATTGCTAGAGAGTGCTGGACTAGAAAGGTTCAACCTGTATTGTTGTACTGTATTATTTTACTACCTACATCTGTTTATTAAAATTGTTATTGTGTCATTTCTGTTTTCCACAGTATTAAAGGACTACTCTTTTGTATATCGTTGTCTGTGAAAATGCTTCTGACTTGCAAAAATCACAACCTAGAAAAAATCAGTCATACGAAGAAATTATACAGTAAAGAAGTTTTGATTTAAAAAGAGGATAATTCAGGAAAATATATTGTCTAGTATGTCAAACATAAAAATAAGATAGCTGTCATTTAAAAGCTGCCTCATGATACTTCTTGAACATAAGGAAAAAGGAAAATAACATGTATAATACTAAACAGTTAGAATGCTTCAGATATTTGTTCACAGCCTTGATACCCCAAAACCAAAGCTCCCTCCTACACTCCAAAGCTCTCATCCTCAGCCCTACTTTGGACCCCACACTCTAGTCAGATTATGTTGGGTCACAGGCATTGACAGTTTTCTTCAACTAGGTTTAGAGAAAAAAAGTTTGAAAACCACTTCTGTAATGCAGTCTGTTTATCATGAAAGTGTAACTCACAAATGTAGATTTTACTGTTACATAACTACATTCAAAAATAAAACTATATAAAATTTTAGAGCCTATATGTCCACTCAGTCCTACTTCCTATTCAGCCAATCACCAAGACAAACAATTTGTTTATGTTTATGGAACATAATGCTGCCTACTTTTTATTTGTCACCTGAAACTGATAACTGGCGTTTGTTCACATGGCTGTTGTAGCTGGCATTGCAAGCTATTTATGCTAAACTTTTGTATGCCCCTACATGCTTTGGCCACTATTCCAGATAGACATACTTCCATGCTGATGATGCTAATTAAAAATATTGTTAATTAAATTTGTGACTTATCTCCTTGCAGGAGATCATACATTTTGTGTCATAGCAGTCTCAGATTATGATCCTAGCATGTTCATTTTAAAAACCCTGTCACCGCATTTTTCACAAAACGCAAAGAAGGTACCAATTTAAGATTTCTAAAAATAGCTATAGCACTCAACCCAAGGTTTAAGAATCTAAAATATCATTCAAAGTCTGAGAGGGACAAGGTGTGGAGAGCATGCTTTCGATAGCTGTAAAAAGAGCAGTGCTCTCATGTGGAAACTACAAAACCTGAAACACCAAATAAGAAAAACAGCCATCTATGCTTGTGGCATCAGACTCAGAAAATGAACATGCATTGGTCCACTACACTTTGGATCATTATCAAACAGAGCATATCATCAGCTTGGACACATGGCCTCTGGAATGGTGGTTGAAGCATGAAGGGACAATTGAATATTTAGTGCATCTGGTATATGAATATCTTGTGACCACCTGTTCTCTCTTTCAAGTGACATTGCAAATCAAAAGTGTGCATTATTATCTCCTGCAAATTGTAATCGAACTTGGTTGTCTGAGTGGCTGAACAAGAAGTAGGACTGAGTTGACTTGTAGGCTCTAAAGCAGTAGCTCTCAACCTGTTTATTGTCGTGGGCCATGTAGGCAGTTCTCTGTGTGTTATGTGGGCTGCATCCACATTATAGGTTGAACCTTTCTGGTCTGGGACTCCCTGGTCTGGCATCATCCATGGTTTGACAGGACCATGGATGTTGCTGGACCAGTAAGCCCCTGGATCAGAGAGCACCAATGTGATGAAGTCTGGGGGTTGGAGCTAGCCAGGGAGCTAGGAGCCCAGCGGATCCCAAGGTTGGCAGAGCCCAGGGCTAGCTGTGGAGACCAGTGGTCGTCCGGGGCCTCACCATGAAGTTGTGTGCTGTGGCTGGCTGTGGAGCCCAGCAGCGCCCAAGAGCAGCTGACCCCTGAGGCAGCTGGCCCGGTGTCCCAAGGCTTGCCATGGAGCCGCATGCTTGGGGCTGGCTGCGGAGCTTAGAGGCAGCCCTGGTGCAGCAGAGCCTGGTGGTGTCTCCGGGGCAGCCAAACCCAACATCCCACGGCTGGCTTCGGATCCTGGAGGCACCCTGGGACAGCTGAGCCCAGTGGTATCCAGGGGCTGCCGAGCCCAGCAGTGACTCCAGGGCAGTTGAAGTCAGCATCCCAGGGCTGGCTGCTGAGCTTGGCAGCAACGGCTGCAGTCCCAGGGTAGTGGAGCCTGGTGGCAGCAGTGGTGGCTCTGGGGCTGGCTGCAGAATGTGGTGGCACCCCAGGGGCAGGACACCTGTTGTCCCAGAGGTAGGGATCCCAGCTGCCAAGCTGAGGGAGCCAGGAGGGGAGGCCAGCTGGGTCAGCTGATGGACCTGGGAGAGTCCCAAGTCCGTCAACAGAAGGGCCAGAATTGACTTCCACTGGTCCGGCAAACTCCCTCCTTCAGGGCAGGTCAGGCCCTGAGGATACCGGACTAGGGAGGTCCAACCTGTACTCCTTGTATGGCCTTGAGAATGCTACGTGGGCTTCAGCTATATGCTGATTTGGCAGCAAGTAGGCCATAGTTTGAAAATCACTGCTTTAAAGTTTTACATTGTTTTATTTTTGAATGCAGTTTCTGGTACATAATTCTACATTTGTAAGTTCAACTTTCATGATAAAGAAATTGCACTACAGTACTTGTAATGGGGAAATTGAAAAATACTATTTGTTTTTTACAGTGCAAATATTTGTAATAAAAATAAATATAAAGTGAGCACTGTATGTATGCTTTGTTGTATTGAAATAAATACATATTTTAAAATGTAGCAAACATCCAAAATATTTAAATAAATTGTATTCTGTTATTGTTTAAGCATGTGAATTAATCATGCAATTAATTGTGATTTCAGTGTATCTTCAGTATAAATGAATTAGCCTGGAATACATGTGCAGCAAAGGTTACTTAGATGATTTACCTACACAGCAGATTTATTCTGCAAATGTGAGTAGTCAGGGCCTTAGTGAAAAATCTTTTGCAGAATAGTATTGCACATGTGCAGGAAGTGGTTTTGAAAGGCTACAATTCCGTAAAAATCAAAACTAGATTGTGCTGAAACATGCAGATTACTTCTTCTCATTGAAGGATATTAAATACTAAATTTCAACTTTCTATCCCACCCTTTTTGGATATACAGTTTTTAACAAAGTAAGAATAAGATTTTTTTAATAAGGGAAATATTATACATATTTTTACCCTTTTAGAACAGCTTTATTTTTAAATTTGGGAAAATAAATCAGGGTCTAAACACAGACATTTAAAACCAAAATATGTAAGTTTCAGATAGTTACAAAATGATTAGAATGCAGATACTTAAGCAGTCTCCGTCATTAGCACTTGCTGTTACTCATGGTATAATTCAGAATGGATCATTTCTCGCTGTTTTTCTTTCTTTTGCTCACCGTTTCCAAGGTTCCCTCACTGAATTTTTGATAGCATATTGAAAATGTCTTAGTAAAAGCCTCATTTTCACTGTGTTTTTTTCAGTTTTGTGTTTTGTAATGTTTACTGTAACTCTCCACTTATAGTTTTTTGGATTTTTTTTCTCCTTTTCTCTGAATTTTGGCATTCTTCCACAAGGTTTTCTTCCTTCACTGGAGTCATTTTGAAGACTTGTTTAAAGGTGAAATAAGCAAGAAAGAATAGTGCTCTCAAAAAGGCTGTTGATATTCATTATGCTAGCTGTTGTATAAATTGTTTTTCAAATTACTAGAGGAGATTAAAATGTATTACTAATTCATATCTTCTCAGAATTTTCAAGGCTTGGTTGCAGGCAATAAGCCGTTGACTTAAAAATATAATAGCCAAAAATAGATTGCGGCAACTCTCATTTGTTGAAGAAAGTAAACTTGTGTACATGTAACATGTTTACAGAAATGACCCATGACAATGTTTTCTAAGAAGAAAGTTTTTATTTAGGGATGTGAAAGTTTAATGGGTTAACTAAGGGCAGGGATGGGTAATAATTTTTGGCCGGGGGCCACTTCATAAATTATTGAAGTGGCCCCAGGCCTAATCCGGAAGGGGCAGGGCCTAATCCGGAAGGGACGGGGCCAGACTGCTTCTGGGCTTCCCCACCCCCAGACCATAATTGGTCTGGGGGTGGGGGAGCTCCTGTGCCCCCCCTTTCCTCCTAGGTACCCGTGCCCCTGGTAGGGTGGGAAGAGGCTTCACATACTTCCCGCCCCCAGGCCCTGAATGGCCTGGGGGCGGGGGAAGCGCGGGAAGCCTCCTCCCACACTGTGAGGAGCGTGTGGCACTTTGAAGTACCCTGGGCTCCTCACAGGGCCGGGACAGGGCGAAGGAAGCTTCGTGCAGCTGCCCCGCCCCCAGGTCCTGATTGACCTGGGGGTGTGTGTGGCAGGGCCTCTGCGTGCCAGATGAACCCGCTTGGCAGGACGGATCTGACCTGTGGAGGCCCTTTTGCCCACCCCTGACTAAGGGTAAGGCTTACCAGTTAAGCTTAACTGGTCGGTCTGGAGTAGCTCCTTATCTGCTGTGGGCAGGGGGCTGCTCCAGCTCTGCAGGGGTCCTGTTGCAGACAGGGGGTGCTCCAGACCCACCAGTGTCTCAGATGGAGCTGCTTGTCTGCAGTAGGCCAGGGCACCCTTCAGGCAGGGGCTGCTCTGACCAGGGGCTGCTATGACATCCCAGTTAGTGCAGCCCCTGGCTTTAGCATGCTAGCCCAGCGTCCCCCACCTGTGCACAACCCCTTTTAATCAGTTAGCTAGTTTAACAACATGTTTAACCGATTATCCAATTATATGAAATGTTATATCCCTATTTTAATATAATACAATATTTTTGTTGTGTGAAAATATCTTGAGTTGTCCACCCATCTGCCTCCCAAATCCCAGTCAAAACTCTCTCTTGTGACTTTTCAAGTCAGCATTTAATTGTTTTCACTGAGCTAATCACAGCTTTTCATTTTCTTTGTTTTTGATAAAACATCCTTTTATGACTTCTCGAATTATCCTGCTTTATAAAGTAACTTTATTAAATAAAACGTCTTTCTGTTTCAGCGTATACCTTAGTTGTTTTTATTCCTGTTGGTAATGGTTTGTGCTCTCTACCATTATTTAATTGTATGGCATGAAGTAAAAAAAGTCTCTTGTTTTGTTTGTTTTGTTTTTTAAAAAGGTCAATCTTGTCTCTGTGGTTGCCCATGTTGGCTTCTATGTTGACTCTATTGGGAAATACTATGAACTTTGATTGTGGGAGTTATTTTATATCCCAGAAAAACCAAAGACCACTAATGAGGGAGGACAAAGAACTACACACAATATGATGGGGGAAAAATTACAAAACCTAGTGTGCTTTAAAAAAGTAAACACTGAGTATGTGCAGTATTAGTTGTAACTATACAAGCAAAAAGTGGATTATAATTGAACATCTTACATGCTGAATATATAAATTTTACTAACCGCTATATTTACTTTAAGTATTCACATGCTATCTAAAATTTGTGATTTGGTCTGTATCATGCAGAGTTGTAATGATTGGCAATCTTGTTGAAATTTCTATTGTGTCCCCAGATTGATGTGAATATTTTGTTTATATTTTGATTTTATTAGCAATGTTGTGATTACAGTCCAAGATATAATTAGTCACAAGCAGTGTATTCAATGAGTGTGAAATCTTGAAAAACACTACATGTAATGACCACTGGTCAATTGCTTTACTTTTTAGACCATTGGAATGCCAAGACAGCATGGGTGGCTACAGTTTTGTCATTCATATTGAATTACAATATCTGGTAAAATAGGAAAAAAGATTGAATATTTCTGGTCTGGGGATATTTGCAAATCAAGAGATTAACAACTAAATAAGTACTGTTGAATAATGTAATGTGGATGACTTTGGTATAGTCCAGTGGTTCTTAACTCATGGTGCTCAGTCTGCATGTGGCCTAATTATTATGCATCTGTGGCCCAATTGTGTGCTAAAGGCCGCTAGGCTCTGTGGGCTTCAGGGTCAGGGGGTCCCAGCTGGGCTCTGGAGCTACTGATTCAGGCAGCTGCACAACTGGAGTCAAGGGGCCAGGACTCATAGCTTGCCCTGCAAAGGTGGAGGTTCCGGGGCTGCCACCTGGCCCCACAGGATCCCAGGTCTGGCCCCCACAATCTTTGGGATCTAAGGCTGCTGCCTGGCCCAACCAGCTCCACCTATCCATTGCAGCTGCCTGGCCCCATGAGCTGCAGGGAGCCAGGGTCAGCAGCTGGCAGCCAGCTCTGCACAGTAAAGATTTCTGGGTCAGCAAGGCTGCTGCCCAGCTCCATGGCAGCCGGCAGGTCCCACATGGTCAGGGGTCCTGGTTTGGTGGGGCTGCCTCCTGGTCCTGCACAAAAGGGATCCAAGCAGGGTCCGGGGCTGATACCTGGCCTCACAGGATGGGGAAACTGGGGAAGCTGGCTAGCTCTGCATGCTCTGGGCAGCCAGCCTGCCCCATGCACACGTGTATCTGGGGTAGGGGTTTGGGCAACCGCTGCTCTGCCACCTAGCCCCTATGGTCCAAGTTGCACATTGTGGACTGTGTATGCAGGTCACAGTGATAAATTAGTTGAGAACTGCTGATCCTGACAATAGAATAGGGACTTGGAGAAGGCATGCTGCACTGAAAACACTGTAGGGCCATACCAAGTTTACAGTTGCAGTATTGCTACCCTTACTTCTGTGCTGCACTGCCTTCAGAACTGGGCATCTGGAGAGCCGTGTCTGCTGGTTGGGATCCCATCTCTGAAGGCAGAGCTGCCACTAGTGGCAGCACAGAAGTAAGGGTGGCATGGTACAGAATTGCCACCCTTATCTTTATGCTGCTGCTGGTGGGGTGCTGCCTTCAGACCTGGGCACTTGGTCAACAGCCACTGCTCATTGGTGTTCCACAGGGATCTCTGCACCGTATCAATTTAGGATGATTTGGAATATTTTAGGCTCTGTTTTCAATAAAGATATTAAGCGTCCCTGAAACCAGAAGCTCGGTCTACTGGCAACCTACTGTATCTCTATCACCAGTGATTTTTCCCTTAAACAAATAACACTCAGACTCCAATTTAGGGGCAACCCATATATTGTAAATTTTGAGACAGCAACGCATGAAACTTACAACAACCAATACCCCAATCCAACCCTAACCCGAAGAGAAAGAAGATAGAAAAGCCCCTAAAACAAGGTAGGAATATACATTGCACACTCCCGGTAAGTGGAGGCGATTATGGAACAATGACGTTGCTCATGACCTTCAACCTGTCAGCTAATTAAAAGCCTCGGAGGAGGAACAATGAAGAGGGACGGTGAGAGAACCCAAAGTAAGAAAGACCACAATAGGCGGCTGCTTTTCCTTGGTATGGAGGTGATTAACCCTTCGGTATAATCACGCAAACCAGAGGGCAGTCCAGACAGTGTTACGTGAAAGGAAGGCTGCGGTTAGTCCAAGTGCCAAGCTCTTATCCTGAGCCTTCACTACAGGCAGGTGGCAGCAATGAAGACAGCAACGCACCCTTGGTCCGGATCCAAAAAGCCAACACAAACCCTCTTCACAGGAAGCTTTTTATTACCTTCAAAGCTGGAAAACTAGTTGCGAACTGGGTGCATCAGTTTAGTGCCATGCGCATAGATCTAGCATGATGAGTTCATAGATCTAGTGGGTCGTATGCATAGATTTTGGGTTGGGTGCACTAATTAGGAATGAGTGCAGCTCCATGTGTACTAAGTGCAAAGCATTTTGAGCAGGAAAATCTGGATTTGACTGGATTCTATCCCTTCCCTTCAGCTTCATGGTCGCCCTCAGACTCCATTTTGAATCACGGATTGTGCACATTAAGTATTCAGACACACCCCCTTATCTATAATACATCCTTGATTACCCGTATAATTTCCATATCACTAATTACGTGCAACATTTCCCCTCCTTGATGGTCAGTTGATATCCTATGATGAAACATGACCATCACATACCTTGTTACTATATAACTTTTGGGTACATAACACTTCCAAGCCGTAGCAGGACCTATAACCAATTACCTGTCCACAGCAGGACTGTGGTCCCATAACATTAGACCACAACAGGACAAAGTACGTATAATTTACACTTATAACCTTTACGTTTACCTGTGACATTTAAGCACACCCAGTCGGACAAGATTTGTCCTTTCGCTACAATATTAATATAACAATGTAACTGTATAGGAAACAACTTATAACATAGTGTCAGCACAACACCCGTGCACATTATAACATTACCAAGTATCATTCTTTGAGTATGGTTACAGATTTTGATCAGACAATACAAAAGGAGTTTTTGTTTGCATCTTTTTCTTAATACAGACATAGATGGTTAGAAATGCAACATAAATTATTAAACAAAATTGTAATATAAAACATACAAACAAAGGATTTGAAACTAAAGATTGGATATTACCAAATCCCATAAAAATTCCCACCAATGATGAAGTTCATTCTCTTCCTGAACTAATTTGGCAATATTCCGTATACTATGGACAGCATGTTGTACCGTTATTCCCATTTTAGTTCCTTCATCTTCTAATTCTTTGATGTAACCTATCAATTTTTCATGATGATGAAGTTCTTGAACCGCTCCTAGATCTGGTCCTATGGTAATAGGATCGATTCTCCTATAGATATTAAAATCAGCTTGTATTTTTTCGGATGACCTCTCATATAGAGTGATATTTACATCACATCCATAAATGTGAAAAACCTTACATAAACAAATTGGATTCCAAGGAACCTTCAACTTGGTAAAACATGTTGACCGTAAACAAAGGGCATAAACTACGTAAACAGATACAATGTTTATCTAGTTGTACAGTAACCAAATGGTTTTGGCCAACAACAGAGGGATTCAATTCATAGTGACATACACCTTCATTGGGGTTCAAACACACATGGGAATCCTCCCATAGCCCTGTTGTGCAAGTATATCCAAGACTACTTTGCTCTGTGCATGCCTGCATGTTGACTTGTCATGAATGACTCGTTCTTAACATGGACCCACGTTCTGTCGTTCATAGGTAGCATGAGAGAGTGGTTTACAAATAATCCTAATGGAACAATAGGATAGATCAATTCTTTGGTAGCGTTTTGCAAGGTAAGTATCAAAGCTGTTAATTCTTCTTCACCTGAGTGGTATTGGAAATCTATAACGGACCACCAGTCTTGATGTTCTCTTCCGAAAGGACTGGAGTACTTCCACAGTACCCTCTTCACCTCTATCGGGACTTTGCCATTTAAACCGTCTCATATTATGTCCTTTGCAGTATCTATAAGGAGACCTTGAGCTTGGATGCAAGCCAATGCTGTGGATAAATTCGACTGTAGAACCCCTAATGCTTTCACAAGAGTTATATGATCTTGTTCTTGTATTGCTACCCATGCAGGCAATAATTTCGTTAAATCTAATTGCACATGACTCAACAAAAGAAGTGCATTATTAGTAGGATGGGATGGAGCCGAAAAACTGTGTGATAACTTTGCCAATCTCTGGGTTATCTGAACTTGATTTGTAGCATTAAAAATTCTCAGACCGGCTCCTAAATCTCCCATTACTCTGGCAGCATTATCTCTCTTAGTTCGGGCATGATTTGGATCATTCATCACGGTTTGTATCCAGTTCTCCCATCCCAGCAACAAAGGTCCGACATAAGATTTACAATTTCGGTTTAACCTCATAGCAGATACATGTAGTGGAATTTTTATGGATTTAATGTTGTACCTTGGTTTCACCATTACTGTGTGAGCAATGTCTCTTTTAACCACGTAATGTTTCACTTTTCTGATCTCTGGAGGGGATGCCACTGTTAAGTTCAGTTTGTATACAACTTCATATGGCCCTCTTATGATCCACATATCGTTTTGCATAGCTACAGTCTTTAAAAACCCCAAACACTCATACCCCATCATGGTCATCACATTCTCTAATTGACAAAATGAAGACCCTTGATGAGTTGTTGGAGCAAAGTGGCCATATTGTCCTCATTGGAGCCTTACTTCATATTTTTTGCCAGTTGGAGCAAACACTACCGGAGGAATGGTTTCTATCTCTTGATCTTTGAGTACAACTTGAAAAGTGATATTGATTGTCCCAGGTCGTACAATGGGTGAACTGGTTACGGTCAAGTATACATATTTCGAGGCTTCCCATTGTCCAGTTAATCTATGACAATTGGTTATACATGTTACAGGGTTCTTCTTTTGACAAACTGCTTGATGTAAATCGACGGTCCAGTGGCAACCCCATGGGGTTGGATTTCCATGTCTATCCAGTTAACGGTGCAAATTACAGTTGGTTTTGGTTCCCTTACGTAAGGCAAATACCAGCTCCTTTGTACCCTTCTTTTAATCTATTATTGTGAAATAGCATTTGCCATCCCACGCATGTGAATACATGATGATACTCTGTGATTGAAACATTTCTTGGTTTGGAGCGAATCTTTTAGTGGGTGTTCTTAGTATTGCAGAGTTCTTGGGTATGTTCCAGAATTACAATGGTCTGTCAATAGCTGTGCACCTCCAATACTCATTTCCCAAAAACACTAATCCATTTCCTATTTCCAAACTCAAAACAAGAACTATATACATCCACAGGCCGATCTTCATTTTCTGAAAAGAAACAAACAAAGTTACAAACATAATCATGGGGGTTCCACCAGTGTTTGAGACTTTACATTTTCTCCTCTTATCTGAGCACAACCTCCCTTCCACTGTTTTAATTGAGAACTGTGGAACCATTTTTTTACTCTTCGTTTACCAGACACCACTTCCACTTGATATACTGTTGGTCCCGCCTTATTCGTAATAGAGCAAGATCCCATCCACCTAGGACTTAATGGGTAACTCTTATTGCTATAAAATCTAAATAACACCTGGTCTCCTCTGCTCCATTCCTTTACTTGCAACTGGTCATTAAGATGTTGGTCTACCTTCTTTATGTTGTTCTTTAGATTGATTGATTGCCTCGACTCGATGCACGTCAGATATAGTGTGCAAAATCGCTTTTATGTATTGATCAATCAAGACGCGGGGATGGTATCTATGAGGAAGTACCCCTCCTTGAATCCACTACTGTTCTGGACTTCTCATTGGGTGTCCAAAAAGTGCGGCTTCCATCGACCACCCAGATTTCATGAGGCGTTAAGGTTTTGATAGATTCATAATCTGTGGTTAAATTGAAGGGAGACGAAATACCAGGGGGTTTAATTTCTGGTAATGGACACTCATGATTGACTACAGATGGAGGAACAGGATTACATAACAATGCTGGTGCTATATAATATGATTTTGATTGTTCTATTTGGATGTTATGATTAATTAGCGACAAAGTCCACTGTGCTAATCTCGGGTGGCTAACAAGACCGTTATTTGCTCGACCAGTAACTATATATTTGACTGGGGTATGGCACGTTTTTTAAATTATAGGGGACATACCAATGGGGTATTCCTAGTGTTGGATTGCCCACACTAACGCCAACACCTCTTTCTCACACCCGGAAAATTGTTGTTCTATATCTGTTAGGATTCGTGACCCATAAGCTACAGGTTTGATGGTAGTTCTGCTATGTTGGAGGAGAACTGCTCCGTAGAAAGCTGTAGATGAAATTCCTTGCTCGGGTCAGGGTACGTGAGGACAGGTGCTTGCATCAACGACATCTTAAGTTGAGAAAAGGCTTCTTCTTCCTTACTTCCCCAGTGCCATTTTTGGGATTTCCTTAGCAAGCTGTAAAGAGGCCGTGCTTTTAATCCATAATTTTCGATGAAGTACCAACAGAATCCTATGAGACCTAAAAACATCCTCAGGCTATGGGTGTCTGTAGAGGCTGGAAGATTTGAAATTAGCTCCACTCTGGCTTGGTCAGGTTGTCTTCTCTCTTATCCCAGGTTCACTCCTAAATAAGTTACCTTCTGTTGGACCAATTGGGCCTTTAATGGATTAATAATGAAACCTGCTTGTTTCAAGGCATTTAGCACCTTATTTAAGGCAGCAAGATTCAACTCTTTGTCTTCTATGGCTATTAATATGTCGTCAACATAACTGATGACATTTTTGGCATATTTGAGGTCTTTCCATAAAGCGGAGACTATTTGGTGACATATAGTCGGAGCATTATGGAAGCCTTGTGGTACCTGTTTAAAGGTGTACTGTTGATCATGGTAGGTAAAAGCGAATTTGTGCCATGATTCTGGACTTAGTGGGATGGAAAAGAATGCATTGGATATATCAAGCACTATAAACCATCTAGCCCCATTGGCTATTTGGCCAGTGATTTTGGGGTACTTCGCTATGATTGGGACCATTTTAGGGGTGACTTTGTTTAATCCGCGATAACCCACAGTGAGTTTATCGGCCTTGCAAACTGGCCAAATCGGAGAATTACACGGACTGTTACATTTAATTAGAACACCCTGTGATGACAACGCTTGAATTGTGTCCTCTATTCCTTGTTGTGCCTTCATCGGGAATCGGTATTGCCTCAAGGGTTTAGGATCCGATCCTTCTATGTGAACTGCAGTGTTGATCTTCCCGCAACTCAACTTGTGTTGTGCAAAGACAGCTTGATGTTTGTTCACAATTGCTTGAACACATGGTTCCCATTGTGGCAGTTCTATTTCCTGACATGTTTTAATGGCACCAAATCTATGTGTCGGTGATATCACAGTTCCAGCATCTTCCTGATCATTAGCTTGATATATCACTCTGTTGGGAAGATCAATAATCAAATGAAATTTCTTTATCAGATCAATTCCCATAATTCCAATACCATCCAGCTCCTGAAGGCCCATTGTAGCAGGTACCGATAAAGGTCCAACCTTGCAGTTAACATTCTTGATAAAAGGGATAATTGATGATTTTCCGTTGTACGAATGTAATGTTCACACATGATTAATAGATGTTCCTTTAACTTCCGGTGATTGTTTCGTACAAATCAGACTTGTAGATGCCCCTGTATTTACAAGTGTCTTTTGACAAATTAATCCGAACTCCCCACTGTATGTAATCTCTATGATTGGCCTGCCAAATAAATCAAATGAAATTGGAGTCACAACATCTAGGGACTGGGAAGTTCGGCACCCTCACTGGAGAGATCCAGAATTCCTACGGTCTGAATTCCCACACTGTCTGATGTCATCAACATGGTGGTCAAGGTTCTCACACCGTACACCATCATGGTGGCCATCAGGAGTGGAAAATGGCTGAATGGAAGATGGCGGCGCCCTTCTATCTATCTCACAGAATGGCGGTTCCGTACATGATGATACAACTTCTGCAGATTTGCCCTTGATTGTTTCATAATAAGCAAGCTCTTTAAAAATGGCTTCCATACTCATAGGGTACGTCTAGACTACAAGCCTCTTTTGAAAGAGGCTTTTTTGAAAGAATCTTTTGAAAAAGCCTCTTTCGAAAGAGAGCGTTTAGACAGCAGCCTCTTTTTTTCGAAAAAGCACTGTTTACGTTTAATAACGCCTTTTTTCGAAAGAGTACTTTCGAAAAAAGGCGTTATTCCTCGTAAAATGAGGTTTTCTGCGGTCGACAAAACTGCCGCGTTCTTTCGATTTAATTTTGAAAGAACGTGGCAGCAGTCTAGACGCAGGTGAAGCTTTTTCGGAAAAAAAGGTCACTTTTTTCGAAAAAACCCTGTAGTCTAGACACACCCATAGATTTGATCTTGTCCCATGGCATATACTTAGCCAATCTTTGTGACAGAACTTTCCTGGTTGCAAATAAATCATCTTGTTTACCCACAAACATTTTAGGATGGTACCGAGGCTTGTTGCTATTGTTATTATAAGGCGGTGGTGGTCTTGGTGCATCTTTTCCTTTAGAATCAATATTTAAGGCTGATATTTTACATGTTTTAAACACAGGGTTAGCCAATTGTTGAAGATCGTGGATTTCTCTCACCTTTTCCTCAAAAGCTGAGAGAGATGCATTAATGAAATCAAATGAACCCAGAGCCAATTTAATGGCTGTCAATAAGCCTTGATAGCACAGCTTTTTGAACTCAGGTGTGTCATAAACTAGAATTCCAGCTCTCTGTTCGCCAAAACCTGCTAACTAGTAAAGCATTTTTTTCCTCATAAGATATTGGTCAGGCTTCTCCCCTTCTAGCTGTCTCTCAGTATAAACTTTCCCCAATACATTATCATGCGGATAGTATAGGTGGTAGACACATTTATACAGTGCAATATATTCTACACTTAAATCATTAATCACATAAGGCAAAGCCAGGAATTCTTCTGCTGTCATACATTCTTTTAATAATACCACCACATCTTCAGGTGCTAGGTTTGGTGTTACACAAAGTTTGGCTAACCAATCCAATACATTTTCTTGATTACATGGGCCCAGATTTTTGCCCATGGCTCTGGCCTGCTCAGGGGAAAGAACCTTTCTTTCTTTGATCACAGGATTAGCCCATCCTGGATATTGCACCACAGTTGTAGTGATTGGGGCCATAGCTCCCTTATTCTCATATTTACATTCCTCTCCTTTCACCCCTCCTTCATACAAGGTGGTGCTGAAGATTCAGGATTACAATAATCATCAAAATCACCATGCCAATTAACACTATCATATTTTGGCTGAATAGCTGCCACCATACCTTTAGCTGTATTCAGCTGTTTTTGCAACTTCAAAATAGTTTGTTGGCATACAGAATGGTCACTTACTCATTTTACACTGCTTGCTTCTTTCAGTAATTGTCTTACAGCGGCCTGTGATTCACCCAGCTGAAAGGATTTTTCTACTATAACCTCCTCAGCTTGGCTGCATTTTACCTGCATCTTTCTTACTTGAGACTCAGGTTGGGATACTTGAGATGTTAACCCATCAATTAGGATATTATTAGATTCCACCTCCCTTGTCATTTGTAGGAGTTGCTTTTCTAAAGCCTCTTTTTGGTGAGTGGCCTCATCTAAGGCATTCCGCAGAATGTTATCTGGGAAGCCAGTTCTTTGCTTACCATCACCAAACCGTAGAGCAAAGCTCTCTTGCGATGCTTTTTAGTAGGACTAGGCTTTCCATAGCTGACAGAATTTTACTAGGGAATCCTCCCCACTAATAGTCTCTTTAATCCAGGGATTCCTCCCTTTCCCAAACAAATTCACAGCAGCTTCAACAGAATTTTTATTGTACTGCAGTCTTCAGCCCTGAGTGTCGAACTTCTGGGGCAATGACATCTTATTCTAGAGTTGCTTACCCAACTCTTAAAATAAAGAAGAAGCTTCGAGAAAGCTGGGTTAACTAACTAGGCTTGAACCCAAAACCTGTTTGCGGCTTCTCCTTTGAGATCTTAGATTGACTTATAAAGCCTGCTTTTAATGTTCAGATCTCAATAAACAATACAAATAAACAGGATAAATGACACAGGTTAGGGTACAGCTGTATCCAAGAAAAGTGGCAAAAGTGGTTTAAAACTGAACGGCAGTGGCCGAACCTTTACCCCGGAAGAAGGGTGAGGCCTACTTGCTGTTCTGGCCTGTGTTGGGGAGGGTCGAAAGTGCCCAGGCAAGCAGATCGGGAACTGCTGGCCACCAGGTGGCCTGTGCTGGAGCTGGGGGTCCCCACACTACACAAACACAGACCCACTCACGGCTGCACAGAAGTAAGGGTGACAATACTGTGATCTGCCTTTCAGTAATCTTGCAACATCGCTGCAGTTTCCTTTTGGATCAGGGCCCCTAATTTGAGAAATGCTGGTCTCCTCCCATGAAATCTGTATAGTATAGGGTAAAATCACATGAAAGACCAGATTTCACAGAGGGAGGCCAGATTTCACAGTCCGTGATGTATTTTTATGGCTGTGAATTTGGTAGGGCCCTAGTTAAATTTGTTTGTGTGTTATTAACTGATAGTCAAAATGGAACCTGGGATTATAGCTAGCGATGTAGAAGTGCAATTGTGTAACTGTTAAAAATTCCAGCAATTACATGCACTGCGGGCTCTGTAAAACTCGTGGGGAGGCTTTGCTGCATGCTCTGCAGTGTAAAAGTGTAATTGTTATGGAAACGGATAAACTGAGGCTTATCAGTTAATCATTTAAATGGGTACACTTTTACATACTTAGTTACATCATAGCACAGCACTTCTTGTATGGCCCAACACTACAACAATATTATAATATTCTCATTGTTTCTAATAGCACCAGCTAATAGGTGAGATGAGTCCATGACACAGCAAAAATAACTTGTTTAATCTAAAAGGAAATTATGAACAAGCTTTCTCTGAGACGGATTTGGAGCTGCTCTGTAATGATTTATAAATACCGTTATGTTGGCCTGGTGAGTGGGGTGTTTGTATGGCTAATAAGGATTTAAATCAGTGGTTCTCAAAGTGTGGTCTCTGGGCCACTAGTGGTCCGCGGCCACCTCCCAGGTGGCCCACGGTTTGAGTTCAGCCCCTGACCCAAAAAATTTTCCCCACCCCAGCCATAAATAAAGAAAACATTGAACCCTTTTTTGTTGGCCATAAATTAATATTTTATTTTATTTTAAATGAAGTTTGATAAACTAACATGAGAAAGTTATTCTGTTTAATAATTTAAATTAAACCATTCTCCCTAGCTGCAGCACAAGCAAAATGACTTGGGTGTAATTATGTAATTAACCGTCACGGTCACTTTCCATTAGCAATTGGTGGTCCCTGGAAAGATTTGCATTGAGCCAGGTGGTCCACATGTCAAAGAGAATCACTGATTTAAATCAAAAGGGCAAACCTCGCCTGCTGATGGGAGGGAGTAATGAGGGCAGCTGCCTCAGGGCCTGGCGATTTAATAAGGCCTGTGGCTCCTAACTACCACCAGCACTACAGTAGCAACGCTAGTTTCCAGAGCATCTGACCCTTTAAATAGCTTCTGGAGCCCTGGATACTGGACATCACTGAAGAGCTGGCTGGGGGAGGCCAGCCCCTCCCCTTCTGCCCAAGGCTCTTCCCCTTTTGGGGCCCTTTGACCTGTTTCTCCTCCCACGGTGTCCAGGGCCTGGGGAAGATTGTCAGCCATCCTGGGGCAAACGATCTGGAAAAATGGGCATGGAAGAATTTCTCAATATAATAATTGGGAGCTAAGGAACAATGCCCGGAATCTTAACGCTGAAGATTTTGCCTTCTCTCCAGCTAACCAACGTAGCTGGTTTGGACCAAGACATGAAAGAGACGTAGAGAACTCTGACAGGTTTAAAAAGAGCACTCTCTAAAGGGCATGATGTAGTAATTCAAGGGAAACAGATTGAGAATCAGAAATATGATGGGGGTGGCTGTCTGAGAAGTTAGGCCTTGCCTTTATTACTGTTGGGGGATGATAAGCCTGTAGCTAAGTAGATGTGTGTCGACTATTTGAGCAAGTCTGCACTGCAGACTTAAATGATTACACTATCTTCGGTCAGTTTACATCCACCACAGTAATTACTGCAGTGGCTGATGCCCACACTACCCTCCGCACCAGGAGCACTTGCACCAGGTGAAGAAGCAAAGTGTGTGGGAATGGATAGCCAGGGCTCAAAGCTCCACACAGCTTCCCTCAGGAAGCTTAGTTGCCCCCCCAGACCTTCTCGCCATCCCAGCAGGGATGGCAGCCAGCCACCTGTACTTCTTGTCTCTCTTCTGGGAGCAGGGGACAGCCTAGCTCTAGCTGCCAAATTTTTAGTTAGTTTTATAGATCCAATGTGGCTGCTTCATCAGTCTTAGGACTCCAACAGCCCATGTAGACACTGCATTACTTAGGAAGACACAGCTATACTGACATAAGCCCTAAGTCTCTCGTGGAGGTGAAGTTATTTTGTTGGTATGAAAAGGCACTTGCAGAGGCAGGACAAGGCTCTAGTGTGTACGCTGATATAATTAGGTTTAGGTAAACTGCCTTATGTTGACCTAACTTCAGTTATTTTAAAATCTTTTTTCTCTACAAGCTAAAACTTTGTTCCTTTTTCTGAAAGAAACAGTACTTCTGTTTTAAAAAGGCTGCCTAACTGTAATACTACTGGTCTTAGACTCCCACAAGAAAGAGTCATGGGTGCCTAGATTCAATCAAATCTGCAGGTTAAGAATCCACAGACTGCTGTAACTGAGCTCCCGGTTTCGTGGAAAAAGATCTGCAAAATTGCACCTGGGATAGATGAAGGCATGAGGATTAATACTGAGGGTATGCACACACGTTATATCTACATGCCTGCTATTTCTAGAACTGATGTCTGGAGCACATTTTGGCTAAGGGTTGGTTGGAAAAAAATTACTCGCCTTTGTAACTATTATTCTTTGAGATGTGTTGCTCATATCTTTTCCCATTGAGGTGCATGGCTGCTGGAAAGCTTTTACCCTAGCTGTTACCCATTGGATTGGCTGTGCAGCCCCCTGGATGCCCTATATCTGACCCTGCTGACCCAACAACCCTTCAGTTCCTTTTTGCTGGCTACTCCAACAGTGGAGGAGGAAGGTGGATATGGAATAGATATGAGCAACACATCTCGAAGAACAACAGTTACAAAATTGAGTAACCATTTTTTCTTTTTCAAGTGCTTGCTTATGTGTATTTCAGTTGAGGTGATTCACAAGCTGCTCATGAGAGGGGTCCCTGAAGAGAGAGAGGCAGGGAGAATGGGAAGGCGGTAGGAAATAGAATGGAATAGAGTAGCCCATTTCTACTGTCCAAAGGACCCAGCAGAATGAGGTGATGGACAACCAAGCACGGTGGAAATGGGGCAAATGATTGAGGAAGGGAAAGGAAAGATACAGTGGCTTCGCTACGTCGTCCTTGTGCATGCCTTCAAAAGCATTGTTTGGACCCTGGGGAAGGCTTTGACTGGCCTTGATTGGTGCCAGAGCAGCCCCCAGATGGTTTACAGCAGGAATATCACAGGCGCCTGCGGGAGTGGTCAGGATGAGAGGAGAGAGGCCTCTGCAGTGGAGGCTTAAAGGGCATGCGCTGTGTAGCAGGAGTATGAACTCCTTAGGCCTAGAGTCCTCGAGGGTGTGGAGTTGAGAGATTGTTTGCTCTGCGAAGAGGCCAACCCCATCAAAGGGAAGGCCTGTATAGTCTGCTAGTCCTCATGAGGAAGACCAGATGGTTGCAGCCTGGTGACCCGACACATGGAAATGCCAGAGATCAAAAACGTGGGCTGCCAAGTCCCCAGTGTTCAGGGAGTCTTGAAGGCAGGTCTGAGATGCTTCCTTGTCATCCTGGACCAGAGCATCAAACTCAACCCTAGAGTCCTTGGGCAGGGAGTCCTTGAACTTTAGGAGGAAGTCTCACGAGTTATATGTGTGACGGCTCATGATAGCCAGCTGGTTCACTACCTGGAGAACCAAACCTCTGATAGAGTAGACCTTATGACTGAAAAAGTCCAGGCGCTTAGCATCCTTAGATTTGGGCTCTGGGGCCTGGTGACCCTGGCACTCCTTTTCATTCACCACCTACATGATCATGGAACACGGGGGGATGGGTGGATGAAAAGATATTCAAATCCTTTGATGGGGCAAAGTACTTCCATTCCACCCCCGTGACTGTTGGAGAACAGAGGCCGGGGTCTGCCACATCGTTTTGGCCAAAGCCAGTGTAGTCTTATTAATAGGTAGGGCCACCTGGAAGATGCCTCTTGAGCCATAATGTCCACCATCAGGTTATCCTGTTCCACCACTTCCTCTACAGAGAGATTAAGGCTAGTGCCCACCCTGCAGAGGAGGTCCTGCAATGTCTTGTCATCCATAGGAAGGGGCCCTGAGACAGAGGTGCTGACCATTGCCTCATCAGGAGAGGAACTCGAGGAAGCCACTGGGGGATGCCCCACTGACTGTGGGTCCCTTGACTGGTCCTGCTGGATTGGAGTACCCAGCTGGTCCGTAGGAGGAGGTGTTGCAGGCGATTCCTGCTCCAGAGGCAGAGGGCAGCTGGTGGGTGAGGACCCACGGATGTGGAGCGTTCCGAGGCCACTGAGACTCCCCTCAAGGAAGGTGAGCCTAAATGAGATGGCCACGATGGAGCAATACCTGGCTGAGCTGACAGTGGTGTGGAGATGACCACTGGTGGGATCATGAACTGTGCCAACTGCGAGCAGGCAACACATTACGAGACTGAGATCGGCACAGAGAGCCGGATCAGTGAAGAGTGGAACTAGTGTGGGGAAGATGACTGGTGCCAGGAATACTGCGTTGGGGACCGGTGCGGAGACGAATATGTATGGTTTGAAGAGCGGCAATGAGATGAAAGTCCGTACTCAGAAGGACAGTGCCAGAACCTGGAGCGGTGCCGAGAAGAACCCCTCAGCACCAGAAAAGAGTGTCTGTTGAGCCGACGCCTGCTCCACCTGTCTGAAGGGGATTACAGTCGAGCTGCCGCTCTAGCACCGCAGAGTCACAGAAAGCATGCAGAGAGCCCTGAGGGGCAGATGAATGCCCCTTATAATCGCTCCCGTTGCTGGGCAGATTAGGGTCAGGTGACTTCACTTTTCCTGCCTTTTGTTTCCCCACATTTTTCTAGCATAGAATAGTGACAGGGAGGCTGACAGCAACCTCAGAGGGAAAATCAAAATGGTGGACACACAAACACTGGCGCCCCTCCCCCAACAGACACATAATGGCTGGCTTCCCCTGTGAGGGCTGGCAGGAAGTGGAGGCCTTGTTCCTCAAAAGGGACTGTATCATCTTGATGAGGCCTTGCACAGCCTCGAAGGATGAGTCCATCATCAAAGGTTCACCTCTTGGAGAGTCCAAGAGGATGGGACTCTGAGCATGGGGAGGGCACGGCAGGTCGGTGCTGAGAGTACAGGAGCCTTCAGGGGTCACCAACATCTGAGGTGCAGAGGGAGCTGGTGGTGCCAAGCATGCGAACGCTGAGGACTTGGCCACTTTGGAAGGTTGCACTGGGGATTAAGAATGGCACCAGGTGGGCTCTGCAGGGGAGCAACAGTGCTGAGAGGTTCTGTTTTTTGGTCCCCGTCCCAGATCTGAAGGAGGTGCGTTCCACACTGAAGCACTCTGTGCCAGATCTTGTGTCTGAGGTTGTAGATCGGATTCCATGAGAAGCATCTTCAAGTGAAAGTCCCCGTCATCTCTTGTACATAGTTTGAAAGTCTTGCAGATCTCGCATTTGTCAATCTGGTGGCCTTCCCCCAGGCATTGGAGACACATTTGTAGGCATAGATTTAAGGCAAGATGTACAGGATTTGAAGCCCTGGGACTTTGGCATGCCGCAAATCCCAAAGGGAACAGGGATGGGAAGTAGAAACTCTCCTTCATCTCCAGCTGCTAACTCTAATGCTATCTTAACACTTCCCAATTTAACTATTTACACAACAAAGATCTGGAAGTGCTAGGGAGCAGAGGCACTTGCAAAAGAAGAGAGACACAAGTTCCAACAGCCTTCACTGGCTGTAAGAAGGAACTGAGGGGTTTTTGGGCCGGTAGGGTCGTATATAGGGCGTCACATTCATGCCACTCTACAGCCGACCCAACGGGTAGCAACTAGGGTAAAGCTTTCTGGCAGCCATGCATGTGGCACGCTACAACTCAATTAGAATGTATATGAGCAAGCACTTAAAGAAAATGTGGTATAACTGAAGAACAGAATATGTTGGTGTTTTTTTAATAGAAGTCTCTAGAGAGAGACCCACTAAGTGGATTATGTAAATAATTATTGCCTGGGGTTGCAGTGATTTGTAGAGTCATTTGTTTAAAATTGCTAGAACTTTCACTCCTATCTTAAGTAGTAATATACATCTTTTATAGGTAAAATATTGCAGAACCATAAACTTTTTGAGCTATTAAATAGAAATGAAATATTTGTTGTAAAGAAGTACAGTTAAAGTAACTTAAATGGTAATGCTTTGCACCAAGTCAGATGGTAATTTTATAGTAGATTACCAACTCTTTCCTGTTTTCCTATTCTATTCTTAATTGAAGTGGCTGTATAGTATCTCTCACTATAAAAAACCTGAAACAAAAGACAGGACTATGCAGCACTTTAAAGACTAACAAGGTGGTTTATTAGGTGATCTTAATAACCATCTTGTTAGTCTTTAACGTGCTGCATAGTCCTGTCTTTTGTTTCAGCTAGACCAGACTAACATGGCTACATCTCTATTACTATACAAAAAACCTATTTCAAATAACATTTTTTTCTATTTTTATTTGTTGTAACTAGGCAGGAGATGTCTGTCTTTGTCAGCATTTTACACTGATACACCTATACTTATGTGCATGATAGTTGCATTCCTCACATACCGCTTTTATGTTAACATATCATTCATTCTACAACTTCTGGAATTTAGCCATTGATCTCATTTACCCATGTTTCATTTGTATCACACACATTCAAACACACACAGTGCTTCTCTCTACAAGCAGACCTAAGATATGTTTGTAGGTTTTTCAAGGCCTGTTGAACATTGGACAGGATGGGACCACCTTGCTATTAAGTTTTGGGGGAGGGAGGGTTACTCCAGAAAATCCT
Organism: Pelochelys cantorii; assembly: GCA_032595735.1. Lineage (NCBI taxonomy): Eukaryota > Metazoa > Chordata > Testudines > Trionychidae > Pelochelys > Pelochelys cantorii. Next base: position 51,552,997 of record CM064327.1, read on the forward strand.
GTTACCTGGGGATCTTTTACAGAGTTTTGGGACAACAATTTTTACATCCTTTGTTTTATATATAAATATTCTGAAAGGCAATATTTTTAGGGAGAGTCCAGATTCTTAGTATTTCTCATATTGGCTTATTTGGCGTACACAGAAAACTGAACATATCCATTATCTTATGGTTTGTGTTATATCCTTGTACCTCTTCCTTTTAAAGTCTCGGGTATAGAAAACAATTATTTACAGTTCATTTGCCTAAATGTTTGACACGATTTTGTACATCTGAATTTTATTTGTCATGTTTTTCCAAGTTTTTCAAATTTTATGTGCATCATGATTAAATATAATTTATATAATTGAGAGATCTGAATGTTTGACAGGAAAGCGATCAGCTGTAAATAAATTGAGGTCCAAAGGTTTGCGCACTCAGTTATCCTCAATTAAAGGAGATTTAGAAGTCATGAAGAGAAAACAACAAATACATCAGAAAGTAATCTAAGAGTGAAATTATGTTTGGAAGAAGCTGAAGACACACAAACTATCATCTAATGAGAAATCCTGGAAATTGCATAGAAAATTAGCAAAAAAAATGGCTTTTTATACACCAAGTTGTAAATGAATGTATTGATGGTAGGGATAACCCACAGAAAAGTCTTGGGGCTCCTGTATACCAGTCCTTAGACCTCTTCTCCATCATGCTAACTTGGAGGAGAATTGCGTTGCTTCAGGCACATGGCTTTGTAATACATCTCAAGAAGATCCATATGTTACAGCTTCCCTCACCTTATGAAAATTGGCGTATGAATATGAACATGCATAACTTGAAGAGCCTCTGGTCAAACTGAATAATGTGACGTTATTTTTAAAGTTACGGTCTTCTGAATGTGTATGTTCTATTTCTGTGCATGTATCATTCTTGTATGTATAGTTAGAAATATGAAGTGTGAATCTGTTTATAAATCTAGATGTACTAATGAGGGCCATTGGTGATACTCTGGAAGCATAATGATGTGTTTATTAAGGATGTTAAATCACAGTTAATTGACTAGTCAAGTAGTCGATGGAATTTCCCAGTGGGGCTCTTGTACATTTCAAAGGAGGAATGCGGAACTCTGCGTGCAGCCTGGGGCCAGCGGGAAGTCCTGCTGACTCCGGGCTGCACGCCGGCATGCCTGCTTTGAAATGTAGAAGAGTCCCCAGTGGGGGCTCTTGTGCATTTCAAAGCCACAGCGCCCTCATGGAGCCCAGGGTCAGCAGGGGACTCAGAGTCCCTCTCTGACCCCAGGCTCTGTGCTGTGCTACATGCACATGCGCTCCCCAGCTGACCCTGGGTACCGTGCGGCATTTCCTCAGAACCCAGGGTCAGCTGGGGACTCCCCAGCTGATCCCGGTTCTGCTGAAATGCCCCGGCTGACCCCAGGTTCTGGGGAAATACCATGCGGAACCTGGGGTCAGCTGAGGAGTCCCCAGCTGACCCTGGGCTCCAGGGCACTGCCCCTTTGAACACCGCTTCCATGTTTCAAAGGGGCAGCGCCGCACAGCTGAGCTGGGGATCAGCTATGCGGCGGCTTTCCTTTTGAAACTCTGCCTTGGGGTTTCAAAGCGGCCGTGCTGCACAGCTGATCCCCGCCTCAGCTGTGCAGTCCTGCCGCTTTGAAGTACTCCTTCTCCCCCCTTTGCTGCCTCTATCTGATAGAGGTAGCAAGGGCGGGGGGGAATCAACCAGTCGACTGACTATCGGATAAGCATTTGCTTATCAGATAGTCGACTAGTCTTAACATCCTTAGTGTGTATAGTCTTGTTTCTCCTGTAAGCCTGGATTGTGTTTAGGCCTGCCAGTACATATGGCCAGGGCACCTGATGCTGGAACCCATTTTGGATCTTATACTTTTCCACTCACAGAGAGAAAAGTTTGAACTGAATACAAAGAATTCCCACCTTGGGCAAAGGGGATATAAAGGTGGGAAACCAAACAACAGGGCAGTTGCCAGATGCCAGGAGATCCCCCACTTACCTGCCAGAATCCAGGAGGTGCCCCTTTTGAAAGTTGTGTTCCTGAATGTTGTCAAGGCTCTATAGCTGAGTCCTCCCAGAGCTGATCTGGTTCAACATCTGTGTTGCTGTGCTAGGGGACTGTTACCCCAACGTTGTGCCTTGGCTAGGGGAGACCAGAACTTCTGGCCCAACAGGACAGGGTGGTAGGATGCCCCAGAGGCAAGTAGGCAGGCTCAGTGGTAAGATCAGAACACTGAGTGACAGCCCCAACAGGATCTTAGTGATCTAACCCATCACACCACAATCCCTTTTGAGAGAATTGTTCACCTAGATGTAAAAATAATATCTAAAAGGGAGAGGTTTCTTGGCACAGCAAAGATTCATTGAGACCCAAATGTTGATCTCTGTGGTGTCAAGGAACCAGGTTCACCCGTTGGTCTTAACCTGCATCTTCCAGTCTTATGCACAAAGCCCTATCCAAGGGCAAGCTTGCACGTAAGACAACTTCTTTCCTGTAAGAGAGACTTAGAATAATGAAGATATTATCTAGAGTGACCCATTCCCTCAGCCCATATGATATTAATTTATGAATCTTTCCTTCACAGTCCAGACACAAAAATCTTGATCATAGATGTCAGCCTTTCAAGGTGGAGAGCTCATTGGGGATGTCATAATATACAGGCAATATGCTTGAGGTCACTGAGGCTTCAGAGCATCACATCTCTAAAGATGAGAGTGCTAAGGGCAGCCATTGAGACTTTCAGAGTATGTCTCTACCGGGATGAACGCCCTGTAGCTTGGCCACAGTGAGTCTGGATCCACTGATTTGGGCTTGGGCTGAGAAGCTAAAAATCACTCCACCTTCACAGGGTCACAGATTTCAGGCTGCAGCTTGAGCCTTGAGTGTCTGTGCAGCAGTTTTTCAGTCCTGGAGGCAAAGCCGCACAGATGCAAATCACTCATCCAAGCCCAGCTGAGGGTTTTTTATCCATGTGTAGACATTCTCAGAATCGCATGCAGGAACAGGTTCTGGGTCGGACAATACAGTGACGTTAGTACACCCTAATCTGGCAAGGGGCAAAGAATCTAAACTAGGGATGTTAAAATGTGTTTAATTAAGTAACCTGAGCCTAGTAGATTAGTATTGAGTGCAAATACCAACATAAAAGGGAATACTCCCCCAAAGTCATACATACTTTCCTAATCTCCCATAGACTCTAAATTACTAAGTCACTTCTGAAAATAGGACTCTAAGTATTTAAGTCACTTGATGTTGTTGAACATTTTACCCAATGCTGTTACGGGGAGTTGACTCAGTACCCATCGCAGATTTTGGCATTGTCTCTCAGGTGCTAAAAAACATAAGAAATTATATTTGTGCTTTTCTTCAAACTGCTTTGTTTAACAGGCAGAACCATAAATAGGTTTTACTACTTAGATATGAGGATCCAAATTAATAAACTTTTTAGGATGATTCATTTTAGATGGTTGTGTTATTTCAGCAGTACATAAGGTAACCTGAGGATTAGGTGAAGCATTACCGAGATTGCTTTATCACCTGAAGAAGTACACATTGTTAATTCATGCTGTCACTATTCCTGTTGAATCTGGCTTTTATTCTTAAAGCACTGCAAGTGCTTTTGTAAAATTAATTTACTTTGCCAAGTTGAATTTAGTTTATATTATACATGCCTAAATTTAAAACGAAAAGTCGTGCATTTGTGATTGTAAAGCCAGAGGTTTTTATACAGGATACTTATGATGCATCAACAGCTACTTCTATCTCTTGGTAATAGGTGTTTTGTATGCACAATTGCTTAAAAATATTTTAGTGAGAGTCCGAGTGTGCTACTGTTTACATTGGTAGTTTTCGAATCAGCAGATTTGACAGATCTCTAGCTCAATTTCCAGTTCCTGATGTTTAGCCATGTCAAGACAACCCAAACTGTTTGTGCATTCCAGTAAGTCAGAATTCAAAACTATCTCTTTTTGTTATGACGTTACTAGAAATGAGAGTTGCCAAATTTATAGATAAAAGATGATGACACTGTTCTCTTACGTGATTATTGCTCTATGGCTGCTAACTTTTTCAGCATCTATTTAGTTTAGGCTCTGGCATTTTTTTATACTGTTTTTATATGTTAAACAATACATCTGTCTGTTAAAAGTCATGAGGTGGAAACATCTTTGCTTCCTATTAAGCATGCTTTTGATTATTTGACTTAAATACTATATGGTTTCAAGTAGTTTGTCATGTTTTAGTTTTCTGAGTGAATAGTTTGTGTCTCATGCTATGGTCTCTTGTAGCAAAACACATTACTGCTGATGCGTCAGTAGGTTGTTTTATTAATTCTTTGGCATGAAGAGATTAGATTTCTGACTGCAAAGGGTAAATAATATCATAGGAGTCTAATTAATGGTACTCTATATTTTAGACTATCTCGAAGGCGGTGAAAATGTTAGAACCTGGAATATCTTATTTATCATTTTAAAATGACTGGCACATGGGCTAACTTCACTACAAATAGAAATAGGTATAATTCCCTCACCACTTACAACAGCAGTGAATTTCACCCAAGCTTTCGAGATATTGAGCCTTATTCTTCAAGGTTCTGAGCTCCTTGTAGGAAGTTCTGATCAGTTCCAAATTTCACTGGAGTTAACATAACATGATTTGAGCCATTCTGAGCACCTTTCAGGATTGACCCACTGTGTGGAAAAAGTGATGCAACTGTAATTTTTAATGGCATGTAGTAGTTTTGAGCCTTTTGATTGTATGTATTACAAAAGCAGGAAATTACTGAAAAGCAATTCTCCTCTACACCAATGAAATCTCTATAGGTTTGACTATTTGATTATTATCTGTTCCACTGAAATTAAAAACCAATATGTCTTGGGTTGGAAAAATCAGAGCCTGAAATTATGAACATAAGTTATTCTGTTAAGGTAGTAATTACTAAATACCAAAAAGAATTTGATTAATGGGTTTTATCTCTACACCTTATGAAGAAAAATGTTCTTTTTGATGTGCTTTCTCTTTCTGGAAAAAAACCATATATCCCTCTACAAATTCTCTTGCTTCTCCAAAGAAGGCGGCTGTTCTACTTCATATGCATTCACCTTAAAATTAACCAAACTTAGTATCTCAGTAGTTAGCATTGTTTCCATAAATGGTGCTTCTTTCTGACAATGGTATTTCTAGGCATTTTAAGACTTTCACTTAAAACTACGATTAAAAAAGTCTTACTTGGAATATTTAGGTATGTAGTACCCTGTGCATACAGTTGGGCATTTGCTGTTTGGTCTAAATTCTCTGAAGAGTTTTCCTTTGAGCATTGTGTATTGGTTATTATGAATTGGTATTGATTACTGAATTATTAGCTGTAATCATGGTTACATGCTCCTGTCTTGTTTACCAGATCTTTCCTGACAGTCACATATACTCAGCATCAGCAGCACAGATGGTACCTCAAGCATGTGTTTCATAGAAATGTATGTTTCAGTGATTGTTTTTAATTGGACTGGGATAAATATTTATTACAACCCATGCATAAATATACTCAAGATAAGTAGTATCAAATATACTCAAATTAAGTAATATCAAACATAATTTAAACCTCACCAAACAGATGGAATGGAGAACCAGGGGAGTAGGCCTCCCTGAAACCAAGAAGAAAAGGGGGAGGTAGAGTTTTGGTTCCAAAATTGTTTTCAAGGAGAAAAAATGTAGTTCTATGTATTTTGCTAGGAGGTGCTTGAATTCAAGTGTTTTGTTTCAGATTTTGGTGCATATTAGTGAAAAAAAGTGTTGTCAAGCATTCTCTATCGCAGGGGTTCTCAAATTGGGGGTCGTGTCAGCCTCCACCCTAAAACCCTGCTTTATCTCCAGCAACCAAAATGATTAGGGGGCTGGAGCATATGACCTATGAGGAGAGGCTGAGGGAGTTGGGTCTGTTTAGTCTGAAGAAGCGAAGAGTGAGGGTGGATATGATAGCAGCCTTCAACTTCCTGAAGGGAGGTTCCAAAGAGGATGGAGAAAGGCTGTTCTCAGTAGTGACAGATGGCAGAACAAGGAGCAATGGTCTCAAGTTGTGGTGACAGAGGTCCAGGTTGTATATTAGGAAAAACTATTTCACTAGGAGAGTGGTAAGGCACTGGAATGGGTTACCTAGGGAAGTAGTGGAGTCTCCATCCCTAGAGGTGTTTAAGTTGCAGCTTGACAAAGCCCTGGCTGGGTTGATATAGTTGGGATTGGTCCTGCCTAGAGCAGGGGGCTGGACTTGATGACCTTCTGAGGTCTCTTCCAGCTCTATGGTTCTATGATTCTATGATTTAAAATAGCATTAAATGAAAAACAAAAAGTGCTTTTAATGTATAAGTGTGTGTGTGTCGGGGGGGGGGGGTGGTCACATCTCAGGTTTGTTTTGTGAAGGAGGTCACCAACACAAAAGTTTGAGAAACATTGATCTATGAGTATTGAAAAAATTAAGTTTGCACATATACTTCCATATCTTTCATTTGGTGAGATATTGTCCATGTTTAAAAATGGGGTGCAAACAAAAAAGCTGTGAGCATAATCCATAAAATGTGGACTGTTTCTTTTGCTATTTAAATACAAAAGCCAAAAAATCTAAATTGTCCAAAATTAAAAATATAATTATAGTCAGTAACTTGAGTAGATTTTCACTCAGGAAGCAAAATATAATTTTAATGAGGTTCTACATTCAAGTACATCATATCAACTAAGAAATATATCTTTAAAGAACGATATAGTCCTCACATTATTTTATTAAACTATTGATCAGTAAATGTTTATGAAAATCTTTGAACATATGCATTAATACATAGGTGCAAAGTATTATTTATAATCTTCATGTAGCTTCATGAAATAACATACCATACACTGAAATTCTGTCAAAAGGAGAGAATTTACAAAAAATATGCCAAGAACATGAACTCTTAGAACTGTATTATACATTAAAGATAAAAATTAGTATCTCTCATATCAGTTGCGTTTTATATATGGAAATATATGTATTACATGTTTTCTTTTTTTATATTTATCTGTAGGTGTCTTCAAAGAATGTGGAATCATTTGTATCCATGCTGAGGCGTTCTCCTTTGGTTCAGATGGGGCCTGCCAAAGACAAAATTGTCCTTGGTCAAATTTTCCACATTGTAGAAGATGATCTTTATATAGACTTCGGTGGCAAATTTCACTGTGTGTGCAAACGACCAGAAGTAGATGGAGAGTAAGTAATACTATGTGGTTAATGAATAAATGTACAAGAAAACCTGAATACCAAGGTAGTCAGAAATCTTTCTTGGAATGATCTCAGATAAGGTCTCTTTGTAATTTATAGATTTTAAACTGCTGAACTATAGATTTCAGGTGGAAAACTAATCCAGATCACAAAGAGATTTGATTTTGCTCTGAAGTCACTACATTAAGAGCAGATTCCCTTACATTATCAATCATTGGCACACAAATGTTACAAACTCTTAAACTATGGAGGGGAATTTCTTTTGTTAAATGTGTGATTTATAAACATAACATTAACTGGAGAGCCAAAGTAATTTATTTGAATGTTTTCTATCTGTCTTTTAGTTTGGCTATTTAAATTGTCAGAATTTTATCTATGCATTTTGAAATGCTCATTGGTCACAAATAAATAATGAACAATTGGACTGAGACAAATTGTGCTGTAGAAGATGATGACATAAATGGATAAATAAGCTCTAGTTTATATTCATTGCCTCTTTCCAGATTACTGCACACTAAAACATTTGTATAAGCTTTTCTGATGAGTAAAATATATGCATAAAAAGAAATAGTGAGTTAAAATCATGTATTTCTGTAGAAAATAAGTTTTACTTTTTTGAAGAGAAAGATATTTCTGGAGTTATGATTACAAAGATAGCAGTACAAATGTGAACTGAATATAAACAGATTTCATTGTTTTCTTCCTCACACTTCCTCTGCAGCTGGTCTGGAGGTTGCCCAGTAGCACTGGTAGCAGTGTGAAAGTAACAGCTCAATTTCATTTTTCCTATTCTGAAACTTGTGGCGTTTGATGAAACTGTTACCTTTGTCATGCATCAGCAGGATTCCTGTGAGCAGCAATGAGAACAGGAACTGGAAGTATTCATAAGGAAGCAGGTCCCCTAAAACAGACACCGGTGAGAAGCAGAGTAGTGCAGATAAACGCTCTGGCAGCATACAGGAGGCTCTGATGAGGCAAGAAAAGACAAAATTCCTTTTCTCTTCCAGCAGCTAGAGGAGGGTGGAGCTTCAGATTTATCATATACCTGATGCAAGAGGCTGATCATTAAAGATGGAGCCTCAGAAGCATCTAGAGCCGGCCTGGGCAAAATACAGCCTGCAGGCCAGATCTGGCCCACCAAGCCACTGGATCCAGACTACAGAGGCAGTGAGGAATCCCAGGCAGGCTCCCTTGCTTGCCCCACAGCTCTGCACACAGCTCAGAAACACGGCTGCGGTCACTTTCTCTTTGAGTCTGGAGGGGTGATGGGTGGGAGGAAGATTCAGATGCTGCTCCCGCCCCCAGCAACAATACCATTGGCGGTTTCTGCACAGACACTGGCCAATGGGAGCTGCCTGTTTGAATAACAAGCAGCCACAAAGCACAAACTTCCTGCACACTCACTGAAGCACATGGCTGAGCAGGCAGAAATATTTTAAGCTCTGCAAGCCTTCAGCTCTGCAGGCAAGCAGGCTAGTAAGTCTCCTGACGAGAACCTGCCTCTGGCTCCTCAGCCTCTCCCTTCTCCAACCCTCTGCCCCCCACTTCTGCCCTGCTACTCCACCTGCACCTAATAGGGTTGCCAGGTGTCCCGTTTTGAATCAGACAGTCCAGTATTTGAGCTTTCTGTTTGGGAAACACATTGAGAAAATATAAATGTCCGGTATTTTCTAAATAAGATGTAATATAGATTGTGATGTAATGTCAAGTGTGTCCAGTATTTTTGTTGAAACCATCTGGCAACCCTACCACCTATGCCCCCTCCCAGATCTGGCACCCCAGTCTCCTGCCCGAGATCACAATCCCCTCCAACCCTAGGTCACATCCCAAAACCCTGCACCCCAGTTCCCTGCCCTAGCTCACAACTGCCTCCTTCACTCAAACTGCTTCCCAGACTCCAGTCTCCCTCCTGTACCCCAAGTTCCCTTCTGCACCCAACCTCCATCCCAAACCCCGCACCTCCTTCATTAATACCATGGAAGAGTGCGGCCCTCAACCACTTTCCAAAATCTTGGGAGTGGGCCCCTCATCAAAAATGATTGCCCACCCCTGATCTAGACACAGCACCCCTCATAGAGATACCATTGCTTGCATTATTTGCAGCTGCTGGGGAACTCAATTTCTCATAAGGGTCATGTTCTTGACCCTTGCTGATGGGAGCCCCTCCCCGCCTTGTCTTTCATACCTGAATCTGGCTTGTAGGTTTACTCTTCTGTCCAACAGTTGTCTTGTCAGTAACTGTTGGATTTATCAATGTGGTACAGTTGCAAAACCAATGTTTATTAAAAATGTGTATTTTTGGTGGAAACTTGAGTGTATTCACTTTCGTTATTTTGTTCACTTTCACTCTTTAGTTTTTGTGCATTAGCACAGTGTCATTGTGTTTGGGTTCACAAGGGTGTGGTACATTTAAATTCACCCCCAATTTAAAAAAAAACCCTAAAAAAGGTTTGAAATTATTTGTATTAGGTTGGGTGAAATCCCTCATTACCATATTTAAAATAATGGTCTTAAACTATCTTGACAATAAAAGCCAACTCTAGAGTATTTTGATTTCCAAAAGCTTAATTTGACATAACAGGTTTGTGCATAAGACTGTAATGTAATTTTGTAATCAAACAGCTTTTGTGTATTCATGATTTTGCTCCCTAATGTTTTCTAAAATAATGGCATAGTGATTTCTGTAGCGTTGCCTCTCTGACAACAGACATGTTTGACAGGACTGTGATTTTCAAAGTAGATATGATTGACAGCTATAAGGTGGATAGCACGTGCCATGAATAATATTTGTACTTTTTTGACACAGACATGAAATAAACAAGGTAATTTCTCAGTTCAGGCTATATATAGGCTAAATATAGAGGGGGCTTAATTCTGTGATGTGGTAAATATCTCCAACAAAAGACCTCCAGTTCAGTGTGCTCAGCACTCTCAGGATCAGATCTATAGACTCGACCTATATTATGTATTCAAAGCAGTTACATTTAAAATGTGGAATAGAGAGAAAATTCAGGTGAGAAAAGGCAAAAGAAAATCCATCCATTATATATGGTTCTATGGAATTTTATGTGCACTTTATTTAAAGTCTAGGTTTTAATATTATGATAGATTAAAATGTGCGACATTACTATCATAGAGATTAAGATAGGAAAATTTGAAAATCAGTGATTAAAGTAGATAATATAATGAGAATGATCAGTAATCATGGCAATCATAAGAGGTCTTAATGTCTTGTGTTAACAGGACATTATGTTATATTTTGGTAACACAACATAGCACAAGAAAGAGAAGAAATGTATCTCAAAGGAATTTGTCCCTGAGACCAATAAGCAGACAAAGGTTGAGGTTGCATGGACCCATCTGTAGTGTTGCTTTTCCCCATCTTTCTTTTAAGATTTACATTTTTTACTTGCTTTGTGGTGGGTGGATTGGGATAGGGCTGATGAGTTGGAGATATAGAGCTCACTGCCAACAAAATACTTAACCATCCATGGATACCCCTGGTTGTTTTTAAATTAGCGTATAAACTGACAAATCAATTGTGAAGAAATGGACAAGGAAGTCGTGTTCGGTATCTGACTGCTTTTGTTTTAGCTTCAACAATTACATTATGAGATGTCTTCTTTCTATACCATACAGTTGAAATAGTCCAAAATTTGGAACATTGGTGCGCGCTCACAAGGGACTTTTGGATCAAAAGCTAATCTGGAAACTGGTATCTTGGCTAGATGCATTAGCATTTAAGTAGTCCTAAGTATGTTTTGAAGTTATCTCATGAAGAGGAATAAGTGGGAAGGTCATGCCTCTGCTTCTCTGATTAGTTCAGTCTGCTTCCTGACTGAATATAGCAGTGCATTGAGGTTACAAAATGAAGGTTGCATTCTCAGAATACAACCTTCTCATGTTTAATAAGAACCTAGTATAAATAATGTGTGGAGACTTTGCTTTGGATGTTCCTGTGTCCTTTACCTGAGACACAGACTGACTTCCAGTTTGGAAGTAAATTAATAATAATTTTTAACACAAAAATCCTTATTTTGGCAGAAGATGCTAGCATGGTTCTTGCCTAGAAAGTGACAGGGTAAGCATATCCTCCTTTTACATATTTAGCTTCATATATGATCTGTGTGTGGTTTTAGAGTAGTGGTTCTTAACCTGCTGCCTGCACGGTGCTTGCATCCCAATCTGCACAGAGCTATGGCCAGTCTGACATCCTCAGGTCCCTACAGGTAATATTTGATGCAGTCCAAAATGGTAACTAAGTTAAGAGCCACTGCTAGAGCCATACCTTCTCACAGTGGTGAGCACAGTATTTCACTGTACTTTCTATTAGCACTGTAGAGTCAATCTAGCTGAAGAGTGGACTGATATTTTGAAATGTTTACAGCGTTCTGTTTGTGGATCTTTATTATTGGTAGAGCAAGAGCCAGAAAGGAGACATCTTGACTTTCAGATTGCAAACTAACTATAGAGGGCTAAGCTAACAATTTAGAAAAAACATCAGATTTAATCTGCAGTTACTGAAACAGACATGGGACCTTGTGATGCTATTCTTACAAGTCACTTTTCCGGGTAGAATCATACATTTATACTTATTCCAGTGTGACTTGTATTGCAGAACTCTCTTCTTAATTTGTTCTTCTCTTTGTAGGAATGTTAAACTCTCCAAAAGTGGTATCAATAAGAAAAAAGTGGTAGAAAAAGTACCTTTTACCCCCAAATAATCCTGTCTTGAGCAATGCTTCCTCGATACCTTTGATTTATTGCTCTAAAACAGGAGTCCTCAAACTTCTTTGTGCCGTGATCGCCTTCTAACAATGAACATTTTTACAAGATACCAGGAATGGGGAATGAAGTCTGAGCCCACTGCGAAGTCCTGGTCAGGAGGCCAAAGTTGAAGTCCGAGCCCTGCCACTACGGGTAGGGGAGCCAGAGACAAACTCAGGGACTTCAGCCCGAGGGAAGAGAAGGGAAGGATGTAACCTGAGGGCCCCTCCCCCCCCCAATGAACCTGAAGCTTGTTGCCCAGGACTGATGCTCTTGGGCTTCATCCCCAGGCAGTGGGGCTCAGCCTTCAGCTTCAGTCCTGGGCCCCAGCAAGTGTAACACCCATCATGGAACTCCATTAAAATAGGGTTACGATTCACTTTGAGGTCCCAACTCACAGTTTGTGCATCACTGCCCTAGAACAACAATTAGTTTATTGTCTTCTAGAATATAATAAAACCTACCTTTCATTATCCACCACAGTCTTTGAGATGCTAGGTGATTTTTGGTTTTTCAAAACAAACAAAATTCTTGTGGACCTGTCTTGTGGAGCCTGTGTCTATTAATCAGCTTCTAAAAATCCTGATTCTCTTAATTCTTTTGGAGGAGGCAAATTCCATCCAGTATAAAATCATTATGCTGGGCAAAGGAACATAAATATTTTACTTAATGAAATGTTTATTAATTAAATATTTTCCCTTCCTTTTTTATGGGCACAATACACAATATTTTTTAAGTAACTGAAGAGCAGTTACCTTGTAGTCCCCCAAAATGTCTGATACTTTGGTTTGTTGGCAGTAATGAACAATAAAAAATAAGTGGTTTCAGTTTGACCCAAATCATTTTATTTATTTGAAACAAAATGTTTCATTTCAATTTTGAGCTCTTCAAATGATTTTAATTTTTTAAATAAAATTGAAGGAAATTTCTGAAGTAAAAGTAGTTTTGAATCAAAATATCAAAATGTTTTGTTAAAAATGTTAAAATTTAATATTTTTATTTTCTTTGGATTTTTTTAAAATTTTTTTCATCAACTGAAATAATTCACCACAAATTTGCAAAATGTTTTGGCCGATCCAAATTCACATCTTTCCCCAAAAAATGTTTTGGCCAAAAAGTTTTGCCTTGTTTTGCCACATCCTTTTTCATCGTTACATAAGTTAATTTGCACCCTTGAGTTGAAACCACTTCTGGTTAAAAGAAATCCTTGAAACAGTGCTGATAAAACTTTTAAAACAATGAATGTAATGGGGGAAGTGAAGGCTAGAAAGTACTTTTCTTGCAATTCATTGTCTATTTCTCCTTCTGCAAAATATTACTTAATGAATTTGTAAAGTTTGATGTTAGTGATATATGTCATTCATTATTGATGTTTGCCTGCATTGGGATCAGAATCTGCCATATCTGGAGTATAGTCAGTTTACTGTGGAGCAGATAGGTTGCTGCTGTAAAGTCATTGGGTTTAAAGAAACACTTGTCCACTAACTGTGTAACTCACACCCCTTCTGGATGTGGTGTACTTTTCCATCGAGTGGCACTGAGACCACTTAGAGAGAGAATAATTAATCTGATCTATTGCCTTAGCTAACAGCTAGCTGGTTTTTAGCTCATGCAGTAGGGGCTCATGTACTAGGCTCCAGGGTTCTCAGGTTCGGTTCTGGCATTATAATAGCAGGTTGCATGTAGAATTTATTTGATGTTAGAGATATTACTGTCATTCTTGCAGTACAGGAAAATATGAATATGGGGCATTACTAAATACAAGACATTTTATTTTTTATACTGCAGTTGTTATAGATACAATTTTTTTAGCATGCATTATTTAATATTATGTAAATTCCCCGTAAAAAGTATAGGTCCTGTAAAATGATTTGTAATCCATGCAAGGTGAAAAGGTGCTATGGAAAAATAGGATTGTGCTAGATTGTGGGGGGTTTATAGCTGAAAGTTGGGGTTTTTTTGGAGGGGGAGGGTGGAAACGGAACAAAGCCTTCAAAAATAGCTTCTATTTTCAATAGATCTCCCAAAAAGGTAATAGTAACTGTAAACTATGTCAGAAAGATTCTGTTATAACCTGCTTCTATCATTACTGGGCAGGATTCTTAAGAACAGTTAAGTATGGGAAGAAGTGTGCTGACTTTTTTTTGTTTGTTTTGTTTTGTTTTTTGCAAGGTCTTTATCTATGTCATTAATGACCATTCCCAGTAAAAGCACAGTGGATTTTGTCAGTTTTCTGAAATGTGACATTGCAGGACCAGTCTCCAAATTGATGAGTAAAGGATAAAACTCCCCCTATCCGAACCACTCTGAGGTTGCTCCATTTTCAAAGTCTGTTGTTACCCACCAGCAACTTTATCAGGCTACAGAATTTAAAAGGCACTTAAGTTTGCATGTGCAGCTGTTGCAGGGATTTCCAATACTTCCTGTGGCAATTTACTTAACACCTTTTAGTGTGTGCCAAATTTAGTGGGGAAGTAGGGGAGAAAGAAGGAAAGAAATCAGATGATGTCAGTTGCAATTCAGAGCATGACAGTTTCATGACCTTCATAAAACATTAAGTAATGTTACTTTGTAAACTATACCAAAATATTTATGATGCTTGAGTGGTTGTCAAGGTGAATTTTATTTGGGGAACATTTACATGCTTTTGTCTTCTGTTTTACAATTATTCTATAGGTTAGAAGGAGGTGAAACTAATTATTCCATTTAGTAGAGGATTCTGATGAAAGAGAATGGAGCCCTAGCTCCAGGGTAATCTATTTGGTAGACTGCTGTGGATCCTGGAAGCCCTCATGTCTGTGTCCTTAACTCAGAGGCAGTTCCCTTTAGGATGTTAGATATTGAGTAATAGAATAGTCAAGTAACTGCATGAATTCTTATCTGTCACGTGACTATTCTATAGTCTCTAGGGACAAGGCTGGCAGCCCGTACATTCTGGCCCTGTTCCTGGGGAGCTCCCTGCTGTCCCAGGCTGCTGCCTCTGTATCAGGGGCAGCAGCATGGGGGTGCCAGGAGGGAGCCAGTCTGCGAAGGGAGCCAGTTTAAAAGCCAGCTCCCCTTGCGGACCAGTTGCCTGCTGTCCCATGCTGCTGCCTCTGATACAGTTTAGTGTTTCTCAGTTTAGAAATAACACTAATAACTTTTGTATGTTGCATCTAATTAATTCCAAAACCTCAGGGTATTTTCTAAGCATCAGTGGACAAAACACTACTGGTTTTGGTAAAAACGTGAAAACCAGAGAGTGGAAATGAGACACAAGGCACCACTTGAATCAGATTAGCAGACTAATTAATTGCTTTCAGTCACCTCTGGAATTGTCTAGAGAACAAAGAACCAGTTGATGCCAATCATCAACACATGGGGGCATAATACTATTCCTATCTCTCTTTAAATATTAACACTTTGAACGAGTGGAAGGAGGGAAGGGGGATATAGGGGCACATGCAGAAGCCCCTGCATGATGGGGGGGGTGGAATGTGGAGGACCCTGAAGTGGGGAAAAAGGAGAACTGGAGACACAGAGACACTGGCATGGGAGGAAAGGAAGATGAGGGCATACAGCAGGGCCGCCCCACAACATTTTGGCACCTGAGGCGGGGAACTCAAATGATGCCCCCATGCCACCTTTTCTCCTGCCTGCCTGTTAGGTCTCTTGTGCCCTCCTTCCTCCAGCACAGCACTCCACCATCTCTGTGCATCTAGAGCAGAGAGAATACATATGCATCAGCAGCAGACACAATTTTCTATACTCTGGGTCCTAGTGGCGCCCCCCTCCCCCCCACAGTCTGGCACCTGAGGCGGCCACCTCAGTTCACCTCATGGTAAGGCCAGCCCTGGCATACAGAGTCCCTGGTATGGTGGGGCTCACAGAACTTCTGGCAGAGGAGAAAAGGAGACAATAGTATGGGGAAGGTGAAAGGGAAGCACCCAGACCACCTGCCATGGTGGGGAAGGTGAAATGCTGGGTCCTAGTATGAGTGGCACAAAAGGGCCCTGGCATGAGGGGGTAGCAGCGAGTCATTAAAATAGAGGGGGTTGGAAGGGTGGCGGGGAATGGATGGAGATGGGAGACTAGTGTGTGCAGTGAACTCAGATGACAGCAACAATGGAGTATGGGAAGCCACAACTGAAATTTGGCAAGGATACAGAAACTTAACACTATACTTGCAAAAAATGTGATAGGATCTTTAATGACCCCAGTGATCATGGACTTCATCTTTACATGTAACCCCAAAAATATTGCCATCAATAGTAGAGTGCTCCCTAATACTAGACTGGGCCATTGTAATACAATACAGTTATTCAGGGTTGCTAGAGAATGCCTCCTGCAGAGTCGCCAACATTACTACTTGTAAATTCTAGGTTGTCTCGAGATCTTTTCCACCTGGTTACTAACCCAGGCTTGTGCTGTTGCTGTTTGATATTACTGCAGCTTGATGTAGTATATAACTGTGTTCAAAAGCTGTAGTTCAGAATATAGATAGAGAGCAAACCATTAACTCATACGTTACTTTGTTTTTAGCAGTAATGTAATGCTGTGCAAAATGTTAAAATTGGTCCTGGTACTGCACTGATGATGCTATAAAGAAAGTGATACCTCCTCCCAGAGCCTGCACCCCACTACCCTGCCCCAGGTCACAACTACCTCCTTCACCCAAACTCCCTCCCATACCTTGCACTCCCTCCTATACCTCATTCCTTACCCTGAGCTTGCTTCTGCACCCAACCTCCATACCAGACCCCGCACTCCTTCCTTAATATCATGGCAGAGTGTAGCCCTGGACCACTTACCAAATTCTTGAAGTGGCTCCCCCCATCAAAAATTATTGCCCACCCCTGATCTAGACCATCCCTGATGGGTGTCTAACTCTGCTCTTAAAAGTCTTCAGTGATGGAGATTCCACAGTCTCTCTCTTATTTCCATGCTTAACCACTGCTGGAGAGTTTTTCTGAATGTTCAACTTATTTTCAGAGAATAAAGGGAACAATTACTTACCCACCTCCTTGTAATGACCTTTTATGTACTTGAAAACATTGTCATGTCCCCCCACTCCTCAGTCTTTTCTTCTCCAGACAAAACAAACCTCTCATAGTTCATGTTTTCTAGACCTTTAATTGTTTTTGTTGATCTTCTCCAGACTTTCTCCAGTTTGTCCACATCTTTCCATATGTGTGACCCAGAACTGGACATAATTCTCTAGTTGAAGCCGCCTTATTGCTGAGGTAAAATTGAAGAATAACTTCTCATGTTTTGTTTGCAACACTCCTGCTAATACATCTCAGAATGATGTAAATCAGTATCATCTCTAAAAACCTTAAGGTCAGAGTCCAGATTTGGGACAACTACTGAAGTGAATGTATTTGTAGGCCAAATAGTCTTTCGTTTCTCTTTTTAAATGGATGCTATCTGATCAAAACCATACATTTAATATTCCATGCCCGTGTTTAGTCAAAATATTAATAATACTAAAATGGAAAGGATGTCAAATATATAATGTGTTCTTATTAGGGATGTAAAATATGTTAAAAAACATCCGTGGAACCAATGTCATTTCCATCAGTTACATGGTTAAACAGGCTCCATGGGATCCCAGCTGCCCACCCACTCACCTTAGCAGAGTTTAGACAGTAGTAGGAACCAACAAGCATCAGCTTATCGGTTAACCATTTAAACTCTTACAACCGTAGTTCTTATGCATTTGGGGGTAAATTTCAAGAAGCCCAAAGAAGTCCCAAGTAATTGAGCTTTCTACAGCCATCATGTGTGAGGATGGGAGAAATTAACTGTACTTCACAGCCCAGGAAAAGACACCTCCCCACATATACACTTCAGCTTTGCAGGGGTGCCCAGCCATTGTCTCTGTAGTTTGGCCCTACCAAATTCTGTAGTTTGGCCCAACCCTGATGTCTACTTCTGTTGGAGTGGAGCCATCATTTCAGACCTTATGGAAAGTCACTGGGGGTGTATGCATCCCATCCATGCAGGTGTACACTGCATTGGCCCTCTGCTACAGATTTAATTTTGCTCCATGTTTGGTTTTTTTTTTTTTTTTTTTTTTTCATTTCATTTGGCTTGGACAAGAAAATACTAGGGATGTAAATGTGTAGCTCTTTACACGATTATCTGATGAGCCTGAGCTCATTGGTTAATTCTAATGGTTATACGCAGTTCCCCTGCTGCCTCTGCATCAGAGGCAGTAGGGGAGGGGGACAAGAGGGAGGCAGGAGCTGGTACACACAGGTAGCGGGTATAAAGCTGGCTCTTCCTCCCCACCCCCTGCTGCCTCCCACAGAAGCAGTAGCAGCAGGAGGGTAACAGGTGGGAACCGGTGCACATGGAGAGCAGGCTTTTAAGCTGGCTCTCTGCACATACCAGCTCCCGAGGGGCTGCCTGCCTCCCCACCCACCACCTCTGCCCTTACCTCTGTGGAAAGTGGTATACGGGTGTAAAATATTATTTTAAGAATGTATAATTACATAATTTACTAAAATGCACCTTACAAAATCATCATGAAAACAAATCAGCCCCCACACACATATCTATGCTCACTAAAATAATTATCATTTTAAAAATTATGTTTTTTCTCCTGATAAAAATATTTTTTGCTCAAGTATCAAGTTAAGTGAGTGAGCAGAATTTTGGAAGGTTGTGTGAAAAGCAGTTTCTTTAAAAGTGAAAACTTTTTAAGTCCTTGAAAATTCTTCAGTGCAATCATCCTGTGTTGGTTTCTTTCTCTGTAATGGCATATAGGCAACCAAATAGTAAAAATCTTAGTACTGATTTTCACACACTAGAAGTGTTCTTCCAAGTAAGTGTTATGTACTTTGGGCCATATTCTTCTCCAATGTGACATCAAGACTGACTCTGTGGCCTATTGTGTGTTTATAAACTGGTGATGTTCACTAAAGTTAAAATAAAAAAGCTGGATTCTCCTTCACTCTATATCTTTTGAGGAAAACCATAATCAGACAGTTAGTCTCCATGCTGTAAAAAATGTATTGTGTCTCTGATTAAAATTGAAAGAATGTCATGTTGAAATCCTCGGAGGACCCAGATGGTTGCTACTGTTCATCAGCAAGCAGTCTTTCTGGCTCTCTGATCCATCTCTTGATCACAAATTTTACCCAAATTCTAGGGAGAAATGTGAAGCATTGCTGGTCTTCTTGTCCCAACATTGCCACTTTAAAAGGAAGAGTCATTGTTTACATTAAAGAAGGCTAAATCCAAGGAGGTGGTATTTCACAAAGCTGTGTAATGTAGTTCACTATAGCTCTTAGCCCAAACAATGCATGTGGTGCCACTGTGTCTGCTATCAAACAATTTCATCTTTTCTTTCTGTAACATACTTGCAGAGTAGCCCTCTGACTGCAGACTTAATCTATAGTTTTCAGCAAATAACTGCTAACTTTATTTATAGCAGTGTGTATTTTCAAAATTATAATCTTTTATCCCCTGTGGACATAGCATATTATTTGGTTGGTTACTTTACAGTTGTGATCCCCCCCCCCCCCCCCCCCGTCATTCTGAAATAGTTATTTTCAACCACAAATTGAGGTGTTGTTTTTGTGGTTCAGGAATACATAAAGACTGTACTTCAGAGTTCCTGGAGCCCGTTAAGTTTGTAAATAAGTTTTGGAATACGTCTTAAATTTTACATAACTAATAGTTGGTACTTTAAGCTATAGTCGATAAAGTAACATGCTGCAGTACAAGGGTGATCAAAGTACAGTTGATTTGCACTAATGATGGACCAGTACATAACGAATATTGGGTACATATTATCACATATCTAGTAGTAATCTCACAGTAAATTACTTCTTTATACTTCTGGTGCTATGTTTGAGGCAGCATAGGCAGAAAGGCAGCATAGGCATTAAGAGGAAAGAATGGCATATTTTACAACAGTTCAGTGTGTGTCATATTGAGAGAGCTTGTGAGGGCTGTGTGAGCACATAGCCTTTGCAGTGTGAGGCCACATGGCATCCTGCATGTGGGAGAGAGAGTATTGGAAAAACAGCCCTTGAAGAACAAAGAGGTCCAAAAGTGGTCCTTGGCTCTTTTTGATCCACAGCCACAGTCTATTACAGGGGTGAGCAAAATCAAGCCTGGGGGCCCACCTAGCTGATAGCCAGCAGCATGTGTTCAGCTGCCCCTTGCTCTGTCCTGCGGCTCAGCTGCTCCCAGGATTCTCCTTCTACCTGTGCAGAGGGGGGAGAGGCGAGTGCTGACATCAGAGTGTCTCCCTGCCCCTGTATTCCATCTCTGTAGAGCAGGGATCAGGGAGAGGGAGACACACAGTGGAGATGCTCCAAACTGAAGCCTGAATGGTTAAGTGACTCAGAGGAATGCCTGTCTTAAGAGGCAGTGCAATTTCTAAGATTTCAGTGCTCATGTGCTCACACACACTTCCCCCCATACCCTATCTCTGCACAAAGGAGGAGCGGGGAGACAACAGAGCAGGACATCTTTCCCTGTCTTAAAGAGACAGCTCATGACCTCTCTCACAAACTTACCCAGCAGCAGCCAGCGCGCACACACTCTCTGTGTCACTGTTATATGCACCCAGTCTGTGCCACACACACAGTTACTGTCATTACACACACTCCCAGTCTGTGCCACACACACTCAATCTGTGTCACAAAGTTTGTCTCTCACACACAGAGAATCTCTCTTTCACACTCACACATTCTCTCTCTCTCTCTCTCTCTCTCTCTCTCTCTCTCTTTAGCCTCCAGCCCCACCTCTTCAGCCCAAGGCCCTGCCCCTTTTGGTGGGACCTGGACCTAGCCCCTGATCACATACCTAAATTCGCAAAGTGGCCCCACTGTGAAAATTATTGCCTACCCCTGGCCTATAAGCACTGTGTGATCACACAGAAAAAAGCATGATTACCCTTATGTCATGGTTATACATGTTTAGCAAGAGATTTGTTTTGTTAGGACATTAGAAGGTCTGAATATTTTGCCTAAAACGTATAATGTGAGCAGAAAGCACTGTATTTCCTGGTGTGTTTCAGGTGTTGGACCTCCATAGTTGCAGAAACTGGAATTCTAAACTCAGTATTTGGCAAGTAAATTGGAAGGAGCCTAGATTTATACATTCTTTTAAAAAATGTATGAAAAGACATAATTTAAATCAATATGTGCAGTCTGTGGCGGGACTGTTTTTTTTGTATTAAGAAAAACCCTTGTAACTCACTTTTAATGAGAACGTTTGTCACACTGAAATATTCTAACAACTTAACAACTATAATTAAAACCACCTAGTTGGGATTCCAGGAGACCCAACCATTCTGGGTGCAGCCTGAGAGAATTTTGTGGGGGTTGGGGAGGAAAACGTTTTAAGAGATTTGTGAATTCTGGATGACGAGAGAGGAGGAAATTAAATATATGATGTACAGTTGTCTGAGGGCACTTCTTTTTGTATTTAGAGGCATTTTAAACATTAGGGACATATAATTGCTTAATAGCCTGTTCTATTTCTGGAACTAAAAACGCATTGGTTGTATTTTGGATGCAATATGAATGATGAATCTTTATATAAATACAGATATTCTGAGAGCCAGTATGATTATATTCTACAATAAGAATAATTATTTCATTTTTTTTACAATGCATCAATAAATACATTCTATCCCCTACGGAATAGTTACAGGGAGCAGTCTAGAAAGAGATGATAAATTATATGAGGGACCCTCTGCATAGAAGTTTATAGTTCTAGGTAAGAATGTGAAAGGTTAACTGGTAAGCATCACCCTTAATGGGTGATGTTTACTGGTTCCGGTTAACTCTTAACCAGTGGGGGCTGGAGCAGCTCCCTGCCTGCTGCAGGCAGGGGGCTGTTCCAAGCCCATTGGGGGCCCACTGTGGACAGAGGGAGGTTCCAATTGTCCCTCTGGAATAGCCCTTGTTTGTGGTAGGAGCAGCTGCAGGCAGAGACTCTCTGGTTGGGCTGGAGCAGGCTCTGTCTATGGCGGGGGTGGCCTTTCCAGCCCGGTGTCGGTGGGCAGTGGGGGGCCACTCCAGCCCAGTAGGGCTGGGGCTGCCCCCTCCACACGCCCTTTTTAATTGGTTAACCAATTAAACATCTCTCTCTATATATAAAAACGTTTTTCGTGCCGGGTGACAGAATGACATCATCACAACATCACACTCTTTGGCTGTGAAAGTGGCCAGAGAGAGGGGGTTTGGTTAGCGTAGCAAGCAGGGTGCAGTCCCCTAGTACTGTTTAACTAATTAAACAGGATTTTACAGCTCTAGTTCTAGGAGTGCAGTATTGTCAATCCTAGATATTCCAAAAATCATGAGATTTTCTTAAATGTTGTGATTTTTAAGCCAATAAATGTGTGGTTTCTTTTATTTCCCTTCTGGCTCCTAAGTCTTTCAGGTTCACTCACATATTTCGCTCAAACTTGAAAGCAAATTATTAAAGCTGGGGTTCTCATGTAATAACAAGATTCCAGGATTTAGGGGTTTAAGGAAAATACCAAATAGTTCAAAGACCTGGGATAAAATTGCCAGACTTGGCAACCTTGGAAATGCTCATCCAGCTCCATTGTATGACTGACTGTTCTTCCCAGGTTGTTTTATTAAGAAGCTACTGGCCTGTAAGGCTGCCTGTCTGATTGATGATATACATTGAGACTTAATTAAACATTGTATATAGTTGTTTTAAAAAGCATCTACAATTAATTTTAATCATGCATCAATATTTGCTAAAATTCAGTGAGGAAAGTTCATCCATGGAAGTTATAGCATGAAGTACCACATGGGATCAGGTCCTAATAGGACATAACAATCACTAATTTTATCTGTCCCTCTTCATCAACAGAAAAATTCCTGAAGATGCATTCAGCTCTTCTGGGACTGAAACTGCCTTGCTATTTTGTAATTTTTGGTCAGCTTATTTAGCGGCAATTGTCTAACCATGGACCAAGGGCATGTAAAATTCATGTTGAGTGTAGCAGGGGTGAATGTCCCGGGGCTTCGCCCCTCCCCAAAGCCCCCCTGCCTTTGTCCACCTGCTAGCCGCTCCTGTGGTCCTTATTCCCCAGTCCACTTGTTAGCCGCTCCCGCGGTCCTTCTTCCTCAGTCCACCTCGGGTTTTGGGCCGCCGGCACCTGGTCGGTCCCCTGCATGGAAGGGGTTCCCCGCCGGCGTCCGGTCCCCGGGTTGGGTGTCTGCTGCGGCTCTTGCCAGTCGCCCCTGGGCCGTCACAGTCCCGTGCCCATGGCTGGACTCTCTCCCGGGCTCCTCCGGGCTTTTTCCCCCCGTCACAGGCCTGCGGGGGGGTTTAAGAGCGACACCAGCTCCTGCTCTCTCCCCCTGCTTCTCTTCCCTCCCTCCCTCCTTTTGTGCACTGTGCTTGGCGTCCCCCATGCCCCTCCTGACGTCCGCCCTGGCCGTACGTCCCAGGGCCCTAAGGTCTGCCGGTTCGGGCCCGGATGCTACTGCGCCTGTGCGCCGCCGCCGCGGCAGGCATTCTCCCATGCGGCTGCCATCCCCGTGCTCCCGTGGTAGACCGCTGTCTCCGGGCTGCCGGGAGTGCAGGGGTTGGATCCCCCGTCACATTGAGAACAAAGAATATTAAAGAATTAGCTTTTCGAAGCAGCCTAGAGGATTGGGACACCAAATTCTCATTAGGCAGCTTTGAAAAAATCTCATCTTGTGTTAAGCATCTGAAAGCACAAACAGAAAATGTTTTGCAGCAAATGTGCAACTTCACTCCTTTCTTCCTCCCTCCCACAAATATATCAGTAAAGACAACTCCATTCAGGACTCTGATCTTTCCGAGCCTCCATCTTGAGGGAACTTTTGTGGCTGATTTATAAACCCCATAAAAATTGGAGTTTATTATAGAAATGAACAGATTTTCTGTGTGTGGGGAGTGGACAAAATATACATTATGGCAGAGACTTTTTACAGATAGAAATATTTTCAAAAAGTAGGGGCAGAGGTACTGAAGGAAATGAGTAAGTCAGAGTAATGACTAGATTATGGTGATTATCCTGGATAGATGAAAGTATTTCTAACAGCTTGCTTCACACCAGTATTTTTTTGTTTATGCAGCCTGTCTAATCTTTTTAGGGTTTTTCACTGTGGATCGGAGGGGGAGGGGAAGGAAAGGACTTGCGGCTCCATTAGGAAAAGCTTACTGTGAGTGAAAGTATATTCATCAAAAAAATTATTCATATTTTAAAAGCTACCCAACACTGTCATCTTCACTGCAGTCTGTGTGTGGTCACTGCTGCCAAATGTCAGCATTTAAAAAATGATAGCAGCCAGCAGAGATACAAGTTGCTGGAAGTACTTGGTGGGGCATGCTGAAAATAGACATGATTTATAGACATTGAAATGTGAAGTAAGTTGGTAGTCAACTATGGAATAGTGTTTCTAATAAAAACAACATTCTGCTTTTCCCTTTCCCCCCTTATTTTGTTACATGTGTTGAAAATTTGCGTCTCTTTACAATCAATTTTCTTTTGTTAGCGTTTTGGAACGCTTCATTTTTAACTAAAGAACTGAAAATCAAGGCACCCAGCTTGAATGAGAATTAATAACCTGAAACAGCCTGAAGAAACTCTTATGAAAAGCTCTGAAAATGTCTGTTAAATGAAGTGGCTAGAGACTTGACAGACTTGTTCTACATAAAGTGCCTAATTTGATCAACGGTATTCCTACATGAGCGCATAAAAGCCTAGCCTGGGTAACTCTGAAGTACTGCCATAAAGGTAGGGAAAGGACCAGTCTAGGTACAATGAGAAGCAAATGCCATTTGTTCCTGCTTTGTAAATGTAAGTTGATACACATCTATCCTGGAATTAAAACCATAATGGGCAGGGTTGAAATGTGGGGGGGGGGAGGGGGAGGGGGGGGGGAAGGGAAGAGGAGGGGGTGCATGAGAAGTGATGTGTCGCAAGTGCTGTAGGTGAAGGGGAAAGGGGACAGCCAGCAGCTGGCAGGTACAGAGCATCTAGGTAGCTCAGAGGTTAGCAGGGGGCCTAGTGACTGCAATCGGAGTCCAGCTGCCCCGCGTTCACTGACAGTGGTGGCAGAAGTGGAGCAATGCACCCCCAGCTCTCTGCTCTCCTGGTGTGTTGCTTGGGGAAAGGGGTAGTACCGCCCCCCCTCTAACTGGTAGGAAACGGAGCGACGTGGCCAGGGGAGCAGAGCAAGGTGAGGCCGTGTTGCTCTGATTCCCCCTCAGCTGCCAGTGAGTGCTGGGATGACCCTACTAGTTCCCTAGGCTGCATCTGTTGAGGGAAGAGGTGGGGTAGGGAGGAGACAGAGCAGGGTTGAGGCGTGGGACGGAGGAGGGTTTTCCCAGCCTTTCCCTGGGCTGGGGGCGGGGTCACGTAGCCAATGGCTCCCTGTGTTATCCCTCACCAGTTGCCTTGGTATCTCGCTGTTGTATAAAACATAGGGTTGCCAACCCTCCGGGATTGGCCTGGAATCTCCCAGCATCAGCATCGATTTCCTGGTGACTGCTGAGCACAATCCTGGTGATTTTAATGGGATATTTTCAGAAAATTATGTTATTTTGGGTAAAATATCTCCCAGAATAGCTTCAGTCAGACATGGCAGCCCTTTGAAAACTTCATTGTTAAAGCAGTAGCCAGTATTTGAAAGGTTACATTAAATGGGAGGAGAGGAGAGGAGAGAAATGGGCTCGTGCTATTTCCCTTTTTGCTTTAGACTTTATCAAGAAGGCATGAAGTGTACAGGCTTGTTTTTTGTTTTTCTGTATGTTAGGTTCTTTGTTTCTTTATTTATAATTGCTTATTTTTTTATGTTAGTTAGATCCTGTGAAGCTTGCAAGTTTGTCAGCTAAATTTTTAGCAGTGCAAATCCACTTAGTCTCTTACTGCACCCTTACATCGAACTAAGCTACGCAATTTGCGCTAAATAAATTGCGTAGCTTATTTCAAGGCAATTTCAAAATAGTTTATTTCAAAATTTGGTGCTGTCTACACAGTGCCAAATTTCAAAATAAAGTGCTATTCTGAAACATCCCTTAGCCCTCATGGAATGAAGGTTACAGGGATGCTGGAATAGCACACCCATTATTTCAAAATAACAGGCTGCTTTAAAGATGTGGAATAGCTATTTCGGGATACTCTGCAGTGTAGACGGAGCCATAGAAGCCAGTGGCGGTCTTGTGATTTCCACTAGCTGAGGATTTTATTTCTATAACTGTAGAATTAGTGCAATGATGACATTACAAAAACCAAACAGTTGTAGTTGAGTTGGAGAGAGATTTTTAGGCCTTTGGGTTAAAATGTAGATTTTTTTTTTGTTTATGTTTAACACCTATTAAACTGTAATAACTAACAATGTGAAGAAAGGATATCTTTAGGACAGATTCAACTGCTATCTCTTTGAATAAGTTGTGAGAGTTTATATTAATCGCTTCTTGGCCTTTTGGCTAAGCATTCGCTCCAAATGCAGCGCTTGCTGAAAGGCGTGAGTTCAGATCAGTAGCCCTTTGGTGTCATGTTGACCCATATCAGTACCCTGATGTGTGGGTCTTCTCGCCCTGAAGGTGAACACCTGGCCCTGCCTAGATGCTCTGCGGCGTTCTTTACAAATAATATCTCACCTGTCACCAAAGTCCTCGTAAGATCAGGAAAGATCAGAGTTGATATTTAAATTACAAATATTTAATGTTAAAAATAAGAATGTAAAAAACCAGCAAAAACAAACAAAAACAAACTTTTCAGGCTTTTCCATGGATTGAAAAGAAGTAAAACAAGGGCACAAGCTTGCTTACTTTAAAATTTGTGTGAGTAGTGTTTAAACTGCACTGAGATGTAATGCTCAGTTTGACAAGGATTAATTTTGTCTGTTGCAAAGATATAGTCTTTGTTTAGGATTTTTATTAATATTTGTTGGTTCAACTTTATGTATTAATATTATTTAAGAAGTTAGATAATGTTTCTAACAGGGAAGTTGAGTCCTACACTTTCCTTTTTTGGATCCCTTTCAAAGGTCCTGTATCAGATATCAATTCTCACAGCTAAATACTTAACTTAGCTTACTTCCAAGCACAAGACTGCTGTTGGCAGTGGATTGAAGGAGTCACTGCAGAGCAAAATGAAGCCTCTTCCTGCAGATAGTTCTGTAAACAAATGGCAATTCTGTGCCTAGAAGGATGCAGAATTCCCATTTTATTGCCAGATACAAGATGACAGCAGCATGAGGCAGAAATGACAAGAGGACTGTCTGGGAAAGTCAGTTATCTAAAGGACAGCCCATTATAAACTAGGGATATAAATATCATTGGAAACTGTAAGCCAGTTAAATGATTAAAATTATATTGTTTAGCTGGTTAACTGTTTGCTCTTGCAGGGCAGCCTGGGTCAGGGTGTCTCGGGATTGTGGGCAGGCATAGCATGGCTGCTGCACCATGGCTGGGGTCCTGCCTGCCCCTGGCTGGGGCGTGATGGGGCCCAGGCCAGGGTTGATGGCAGGGCTAGAGTACTGCCTGGGGTGTGGCAGGGTGAGGACTTATGGCATGGCCAGAGCCGGAGCTGCAGCTGCTGTGTGGCTGAGCCAGAATCCCATCTTCCCCTGTCCAAGGTGGGGCCAGGCCAGTGAGGCTGGGGTTCTGCCTACCTCCACACAGCAGTGCCAGGGGTGAGGGGCTGCCAGTATATCCTCAAACATGCTGCCAGAGCTGCCATTGGGGCTGCTGGGGCCCCGCCTGCTGCCCTGTCCAGGTTCCTGCCACCTGACCGGGTAACCTTTCCTATAATAAACTGAAAATTGTTCAAGAAACTTGGGATGTACCTGTGCCCCAGCCAGCCTTGGGTCTTGCCTGCATAAGAGAGTTGAATTGGTTTATTTAAAGGACTGATTTTAAACTAAGTTAGTTAAATCAGTGCAAAAGGAAGTGTAGACATTTTCATTTTGGTTTAAATTAGATTTATTTTGACATAGCTTAGATCGGCAGTTCCCAACTTCTGGTCTGTGGACCAGTGCCGGGCTGTGAATCGCTGGCTGCCAGGCCGCCGTGGGGCTGGGGTACACTGCCCAGCTCCTTCCCTCCCACCATGGCTGTTGGGAGAGGCATGTCTTGCCCCCCCTCTCAGCCAGCCAGCACCAGGCAGGGGTGGGGTCTCCTCCCAGACTCGGAAGAGAGGTTCACTGTGCAAGCGGGAGGGCCGCATGGAGCCTGGCATGCAGCCTTAGAGCAACCACAACCCGGGCAGCAGCGCGCAGCTGGGAGGCAGTGCAGGGCTAGGTGAGTGGGGTGGGGCAGGCACTGTGGGTTCTGGGGGTGGGGCTAGTGATGGGGTGCTCGAAGGATGGGAGTGGCACTGGGGGGGGGCACTCTGGAAGATAAGCTAATACTGGGGGGCTCTGGGTGCGGGGCAAGTACTGGGGAGCTCTGAGAGGCAGGGAGCTGACACTGAGGAGTACTGGGGTGTCCAGAGTAGGGAGGAGACACTGGGGGAGGCTCTGTGGGGCTGTGTGAAGTGGGGCTGTGGAAACAGGAGGCTGGCACCGGAGCGTCTGGAGGTGGGGGACTCTAAGAGGCAGTGAGCTGGCACTGAGGCATTTGGATAGGGGGCTGGCACTGGGGAGCTGTGGAGCTGAAGCCAGCTGTTTGCAGTGGCTCTGGGGGCCAGGGCTTTTGGCAGATCGGTAGTGTTTTATTTGTGTATAATGAATATGTGTTTTATTTGCATACAACTAATATGCAAACATGCAAATAAGATGTTGATGGTCTGCCAAAAGTTTGTGAATGGGTTTGCCAGTGCGAAGTATAAAAAAGTTTGGGAACCACTGGCTTAGATTAATTAAGAATTGGTTTTCAGATAATAGTTAAGTTCACTCTTAAACCAAAATAAGATTGTCCACACAGAGAGGTGTGCCGTGGTTTAAAATCACATCTATAGCTAAACCAGTGCAACTTTCTCACACAAACAAGGCCTTGCTCTGTTCTCGTCCCTCTTGATCACAAGGCAAACATTGGTTTGAAGGATTCTCCTCCCTGTGAATTATGAGCTTATACAGGAAATTGTGTTAGGCACGGACTCACTTTCTACTTATTGATTCAAATACATGGACTTTTTGTGTTATAGAAACCCAATATACCAACTGATAGTGTTCTCGCTATTATTGACAGCCTTGAATGACAGTGAACTGCTAAATTTTTTTTTGGTAGTGTTTTTTTAAAATTACTGTTTAAGCTTCTGAATAAGGTTTCCTGTTTGCAGGCACGTATCAGCTTTCATAGAAATACTTTCCTACATTGCACGTTCCATGCCAGTTCAAGCCATGTGTACTACTGGATTCTATAGTGAGTACCCAGAGTGAGCCTATCCTCAGATGAACAGAAAATCAGGCCATATGTATGAAAACTTATTTTCTCAACCACTCCAAACTGTAGCCTAGTCAAGTAAGACTACAAATGACAGTTGACAGGCAACCCCCTGACTCCTTTTAGAATAAACAGTGCATGTATTGTTTTATAATCTAATTTAATTCATGAAGCAGTTAAAAGATGGCTTTCACTTTGTGCCTGAATTGTCTTAAAGGTAGCTGTTTTCTCTCTCCAACAAGAATATAAAGATAGTAATGTAGGTGTTATAATTACTATTTACATAGTCAACTCTCACTTCTATATGCAGTTCTTGAAGTATTAAGGTAATTTGTATTAAGTATTTTAAATATATTAAACTATAATATCTGTTAAATATTAATATGAACAGGTGCATGTACATATAGATGAACTTGCCTCTTCAGTTATACAGGAACAATGTAACTTCTTGAGTTTGTTCTCTGAAATATCAAAATCAACACACACCTAGTAATTGTCATCTTATAAATTTTGGTATTAAGACTGATTATATTAGCAGTATAAAATGCTGAATCTCTCTATCTCTTTTTGAATTAACTGTTCAAATAACATAGAGCCATTATAATTCATATTCATATTTGAGTTTACTTCCCAGTTCCCTGAAGACGTGATTCTTCAATACCTAACACTGGTATGTGAATTGGTCTGCTAAGGATAACCTCGGGATGGGAGTGGTTTAAGAAAAGAAATGAAGTAGATGATTTAAACCTTATATGTTGACTTCAAGCCAAAATCCGAGTAAGGTCTAAATCAGACATGAAGCTGCTACTTTAAAGTGGGGTGCTGGGAGAGATTTGACCAGTGACTTTGGGCTTCTCATTTGACCTGTCATGTGCCCATGGATATGCTGTTGGCTTCAGGAGAGTGTGTGGAGCCATTCTTCTGCCTTCACTTCCTAGGCTCTTTAGCCCCTATTGAGCTGAGAACAGTGACTGAGGACAAAAGCTGTATACACTGTACAAACAGAGCACCAAAGCAGCAGTACACTGACTCATTCTTCGCTCTGTGTGAGAACTGAGGGGGACTCTATTCACTTCTTTTGTGCTGGTGTCTGTCAACAGCGCTGTTTGAGGCAAGGCCTATTGTGCTGGCCAATGTTTCTTATTGACCTAAGTCTGTGCCTGCAATGTTCCCAGGGTCGAAGTTGCGAGTGAGAGAATGTTTGAAAAGGGGTAATCATAGGCTAAATGCATTTTGCTGCATTGTCATCTGACCTATTAAATCTAAACTGTGGTCTACGTTAATGCAAACAGGTAATTATGTAGTCACAGCTGCAGCTATTGACATCTGGTTACCGCCCCGTGGAAAAAAATATATGTGGTTTTCTATTCTGTGTACAGGCTCTTGAACGCTGGACTTTAATGATATTAACTGGAAATAGAGAATGGATTAGTGGGACTGACAGGTCAACAAGGTGGATACTTTATCCATGGAAGCAAAAATAGCTCTGGCCACAGCTGTTTGTGTATTTCTCTTACCTTACTTCTCAGAGCTTTCCCATGATTCCAGGTTTAAACATTCTCAACTCAGGATTCAGTTATTTAATTGTTATGAGATGGGAGTGGAGACTGCAGTATATATTGTATCCCTACTTCCCAGAGCACTCATTGCAAAATAGTTTTGCAAGTCCTGCCTGTTGTCATTGATTTTAAACTATAATGCTGTGTTACTATAGTTGTTTCATGTTGAGTTGCCAGGATTTCCAAATGTAAGTCATTACAATAGGCCAACATCCTCAAAATGTAATCGTATGCATGCATGGGTGATAAAAAGTTTCTGGCTATACATTATTTTGTGAAGACTTCCCTTCCTTTCAGTGTATTATAGAATGGACACAAGTGTTACTTGCCTGTAAATTAGTTAAAGTATGTTCTCTCTTTCTTTGCCTTCCTGAATTTGACGGTAAATTAAGAAATGTAATTGGTAACTTTCAGGGTATATTTCAGTGAGCACAAACTCTTTACTGCTGTTCGTCATTTGTATCTTAATATAATTTATTTGGAGCCAAGTTTTCTGGATGTTATGAAGTGTTGTTGAAGTAGTAAAATTAATACAACAGGGAGAGTAGTTGCTGTACAGCGGTATGTGAGGTCCAGTCTTTAACAGAACCCCTTATACCCATGGAAAGGCTGTAACTGATAAAATTGTGACTCTTTCTCCTGCAAAGGTTTGTCCACTGAGTCTTATTAGAGAAGTAGGTCATTATCCTTAAAGCAGGGTGTGGAAAAGCTGTCTTTCCAACTCACAGGGATCTGTCCAATATGTAATTCTCTGGAATATTCAGTCTTCCACAGGCATCTGAAATTCAACCGTTTTCCTTTATTTCTTATTGAGGACAGACTTCTGACATGTGGTTCTGCTTCAGTGAGAGCTTTCCTTTCTTACTTGCCTTCTATGCTTCTGCTCCTTCTAATCTTCCTCCCTTGTTTACTGGTCCTCCACTGAATGAGAAATGCTGCCTCTGCTGGGTTGGGGCATTAAAAGATGGCTAAAAAAGCTGAAACATGACCCCCCCGCCCCTGGCCACAAATCTGGAAATACTACCTGATCTCCTACAGCCAGAAAGCTGTGTTTTCTGCACTCAGACTCCAGAACTAGAGATAATATCTTGCTCAGACAGGGAGAAGCAAAGAGTACCTAAGTCCCTCTACCAGCACAAATCAAGCTAAGTTACTGAGTGGGCCAGAGGGACATCAGAGTCAGGTGGCACTATACTCCCTTGTAGAGGTGAACAATCTCACAGGCTTTTTCCTTCTGTTCATTAGCAACCAATGTGGTAGGATCTCTCTTGCTCTTCTTTTGAAGCATCATATCTGCCTGCCCATTCCTTGTTATTTTTGGAGTCTCACAGGCACCAATATTTTTCCTGTGGTGCTGAAACTGATGTTGTTAGTTGCACGCACTTAGGCTGGAATTATCTTTTCACAAGCTCCATCTGCCACAGCCCCAGACTTTCCTCAAACTCAGGACTCCTTAAAGGTAGCTAGTTCAGGTGCAGCTGATACAGCTACAGATGCTGTAATGTCTCAGCTGCAGTATATCTGTAGTAATGCCCTCTCTCCCTGGATGACTCTCTTGAATTCCTAGTTATGAGTATGCCATCTAGGAAAGAACAGAAGTGAAGTCATGTGCTCAGATGTTCCACCATACTTACTTTTTCATTATGGACATTCTGAAGGGTAGGACTAAGTACTGGAAGGAGAGTTGCAGGGGAAAAAACTGAAATAAGCTGTGTGATAAGTGAATTGGCAGATAAACAAACTGAGCAGTTAGGAGTTGTATTAGTTTGGAAAGATCATAGACTCCAAGTTTGGGACAAAAGCTTGAAAGTTATGGAGAGTTTCAGATGGAAATTAAATTCACAAAAGTGTGGGAAAGTAGTGAACAGGGTATGCAGCACTGCTCTGTAGATCACCATAATAAGGCAGTGGAGTTCAAGCTTTTTCACCATATTTAAAGAATGCGCTTCCTTCTTGTTTTATAGGATGAGTATAGCAGACGGTGCAGACTTGCTGGATGTACGCTGAAAATATAAGTTCCTGAAGCATGCAATATTGAACTACCCCATTTTTGGCTCAGTATTTTCCGAAAAAATCCATCTGTGGATGCCAATGTTAACCTGAAACTAACTACTTGTTAATATTGTGTTGGTGCAAGTTTTTCAGATCAATGATCATAATATGAAAAAACATAACTAATATACCCATCACTGACCAGCATATTAGTTCTTTTTTGGAAATAGCAATGCTTAAAATTCTTATCTTAAAAAGAAATGGAAAAAAAAGGATGCCTTAGACCAACTTTGACTATTTTTCCTTGGCCTATAGGATAACAGCACACATTATGCAAAAATTTAACCATAATAAATCCCATCAGTATAAAGTCCTGTGCTTGCAAAAGGAAGAATGTCTCTAGATTGTAATATCTCTACTTATAGGGGGCCAGATCATCCTTACAAAGTTTTATTTTCAGTTTTTTTTATTGGTTTGTCCATTTACAACTTCTGTTGGTCTTTTTAGTTGCATTTATTTTTTTACCATGACATACTTAATTCACAATGTCACATTGATATTTTTGGCATCTTTCCTTGTACTAAAGTTTGTAAATGGATAGTATTCTTTCTTAACCTGGAATGTCAGGTTATGTCATAGAATCATAGAACTGGAAGGGACCTTGAGAGGTCATCAAGTCCAGTCCCCTGCCCTCACTGCAGGACCAAGCACTGTCTAGATCATTCCTGACAGGTGTCTGTCTAATCTGTTCTTAAATATCTCTAGCGATGGAGATTCCATAACCCCCCTAGGCAGTTTATTCCAGTGTTTAACCATCCTGATGGTTAGGAATTTTTTTCTAATGTCCATCTTAAACCTCCCTTGCTGCAATTTAAGCCCATTGCTTCTTGTCCTATCATCAGAGGCCAAGGAGAACAATTTTTCTCCCTCCTCCTTGTAACACCCTTTTAGATACTTGAAAACTGCTATCATGTCCCCTCTCTGTCTTTTCTTTTCTAAACTAAACAAGCCCAGTTCTTTCAGTCTTCCCTCATAGGTCATGTTTTCT
Organism: Pelochelys cantorii; assembly: GCA_032595735.1. NCBI lineage: Eukaryota > Metazoa > Chordata > Testudines > Trionychidae > Pelochelys > Pelochelys cantorii. Next base: position 51,586,935 of record CM064327.1, read on the forward strand.
AGACCTTTAATCATTTTTGTTGCTCTTCTCTGGAAACAATACTCCAACTGAGGCCTAATCAGTAGAGCAGAAGAATGACTTCTCGTGTCTTGCTCACAACAATCCTGTTAATGCATCCCAGAATCATATTTGCTTTTTTTGCAACACTGTCACACTCTTGACTCATGTTAAACTTGTTGTCTACTATGACCCCTAAATCCCTTTCAGTGATACCTAAATGTACCGCTGTTATGCCAGAAATGTGAAACCATGTGGTCACAGCCTGAGTGGGCTCTCTTGTGTACCTTTATTAAAAGAAAAATGAAGTATGTTTCATAAAAATAATGTTCTAATAGAAAATAGTTGGCGTGCTTTAACAAAGTCCCCAGGCAGGTGTAAAAACCACATTACACTTGGCACAGGTTGTCTCTCTAAGTTCAAAAGAACTTAAGGGGAAACAGGAGTTATGTTTTATACAACAAATGCATTCCAGGGCGTACTCTCTGGCTTAGGGAAGTTGTGTCAGATGTACAGAGTGAGTGAGAGTCATCCAGAAGTATAGCCAAATGCCGTTTTATAGAAGGCCTGATATAAAAGGGATTTGCCCTCTTTGTTAATACTGAGGCTGTGTCTAGACTGGCCAGTTTTTCCGCAAAAGCAGCCGCTTTTGCGCAAAAACTTGCCAGCTGTCTACACTGGCCGCTTGAATTTGCGCAAGAACACTGACGTTCTAATGTAAGAAATCAGTGCTTCTTGCGCAAATACTTTGACGCTCCCGTTCGGGCAAAAGTCCTTTTGCGCAAAAGGGCCAGTGTAGACAGCTCAGATTTGTTTTGCGCAAAAAAGCCCCGATGGCTAAAATGGCGATCAGGGCTTTCTTGCGCAAAAGCGCATCTAGATTGGGCACAGACGCTTTTGCGCAAAAGCACTTTTTGCGCAAAAGCGTCCGTGGCCAATCTAGATGCTCTCTTGCGCAAATACTTTTATCGGAAAACATTTCCGTTAAAAGCATTTGCGCAAATTCATGCCAGTCTAGACGCAGCCTGAGAGTATTGTAAAATATTATACCTCCACAGCAGAAGACGCAGCATGTAGTTACTCTTCTGCACCCTTAGGCCTAGTTCAGTCACGGCATTATAAAATCATTCATTTTTTTTCCTACTAAAAGAACTAATTCATGGAAAGAGCAAAAGGCTGGAGTTGGATTACAGATTACTTAATTTATGTTGTGTAATATTTAGCATTTATTTCCCTGGAGTAAAGGCCTCTCTCACAGATGTGTATTGCTAGAGTCTATAAGATCAGGATGACCATGTAGTCAGATGAATATTATACATTATGGTAAATTTTGAAAACCTGGATGAGTTTTTGGTCTATTTTCTACATTTCCTGTGCCACACAAAGACATTTTTGTATTCAGATTGAGATTTTTTTCAACTATCAGAGCTGAAAGGACTCAAGTGGTGGCTCACTATTGCCCTGCATTGTGACTCTCTTTATAAGTTTCTCATAAGAGGAGATGTAACTGTATATGCAGATAGTTAAACAGGGTTGTGGGCCATGAATATATAGATTACAATTAGTACAAGTTAGTCTCAGCAGTGAACTTCCTTTCAACCATTTGGACTTTTGTCACTGCTTCCCCTCATTCAGTCTGGTGGTGGTAGCTCTTAGCACAAGACCAAGAGACACTATTGATAACATTTGCGGGACTTTCTGTTTGATCTTTCTATTTTATATGTGAGAGAAGGTCTGTGCTTTCGGTACTCCCCTCCCCATGAATAAGAACAACAATTCTTAAGCCCTGCTAGGAATGATAAATTGCGTTTAATCAACTAATCGACTAGTCAATGGAATTTCCATCAACTAGTCAGTTAATTGATAAGCCCCAGCCCCAGGAGCTAACCCCGCTGTGCCTCTGCCTTTTAAATGTATTAAGATTCCCGCTGATTCCCGGCTCACCTTACAGCACTTCTGCTTTTTAAATGTATTAAGAGCCAGTCAGATTCCTGGCTTGTGCCTGGTCCCCCGCTATGCCTCTACCTCCTCTGTCCCCCGTGGAGACAGTGCTGGGGGAAACTGACTTTTAAGCCCACTCCCCCAACACTGACTCCTGCTCCTCCCTCATTTGCTGCCTCTGATAGAGGCAACATGGCAGGGGAAGTGACTAGTCGAGTCATTACTTGTTGACTAGTCGCTTATATCCCTAGGCCCTACACAGGGGCTTAGAGCTGCAGCACGGGCTCAGGGCTGCAGTGTGTAGAGATGCCTCTCCCCAAGCCTTGGAGCTGCCATAGCCAGGGATAGGTGCTTCTCCCCGCAGGCCCCAAGATAGAGCTGCCGTAGCCAGGGGACAAGTGCCCCTCCTCCGGCCATGCTTGCTGGAGTTGCCACGGCTGAGGAGAGGCACTTTTCATCTGGCCCCAAGCTGCTGTGGTGAGAGAGGGCTGGGGGGAGTCCTCTCTCCCTGGGCAGTGAACACCCCAAATCCTCATCTACAGCCCCTTGCCCTCCTGCATCCTGAGCCCCTCATCCCAGGCCCTGCTCACAGCATGTACATTCATCTCGAGTCCTCACCCTCCTGCACCCCAACCTCTCAGCCCCACCTCTGCAACAGAGTCCACATGTAGAGTGGCGTTTGTTATGTGATACATCACCTCTGTACTGGTGCACATAAGTTGTCCTTCTGCACGTGGACATAAAAATTTAGAAGTAACACTTGTGATAGGTGTAAAGATTTCAATGTTTCAAGCAAAATGCCATTGAAAAGATAAAGAATTTACATCAGCCTTTTTTAAAAAAAGAAAAGCTGTCTTGTTCACATTGAACTTCATTATAAAAGAGACATTTTTGGTTTTTTTCCCTTAAAGAAAGAAAGGACAAAAATCAAAATGCATACCCAACTGAGTATGTAAGTGGCTTCCTTTGTTTTAGAGACTTTTAAAAACTGTTTGGTACAGCCTACTCAGCTTACTGCTCTTTACTTGAAGAAGTAGAGGCACAAAAACACTGAGGACTCCATTCCCAAGTGAATAAACCTGGGTTATGCAAATATTTCCAGGAAATGGAAGCACATGTCATAGCTTATTACAAACTAGATAGGAGCAGTACAGGGTTAACATTCTGACATTCTGAAGTGTCTTAATTAGGCTTTGGCAAAGAGCCATGGTCAGTAGAAAATGGGCCTTGTCTGAGATAGGAGCAGAAACTAGTGGTTTCAGCCTCTGGCAAGGTCTTGGTGCATTCAGTAGCATTTTGTGCTTGTGCCTACCTGTTGTGGGAAAGTGAGATGCTGTCCAGACCTGAAACAAAGCAGCCAGGCATTTTCCCATCCAGCTTTGCCATTGTGTGTTTAAAAAGAAAGAGGGAGAGGGAGGGAAAGGTACCTGTCAATGAACGTGGCTTTTTGCAGTGATTCACTGCACATAGCAGCACTCAATTAAAGGAGGGCCTATTTAACCCACAGAGCAAATCTCTGTCAACTTTCTCAGACTGAGCAGATCATTTAGAGCACATTCACTGTAAAACAGGATGTCTTAGGGATTTGAGGTTTTAAAGCCAGCCATGCTGAGCGAATTTACAGTGCTGATGTTTGAATCTCTGGGTGCGTTCTGTTACTAGCCTTTTCAAATTACAAATGATTGTAGTCTTCACAAATGAAAATTTTGAGACTATGATCTTTGATATATTTTACAAGGTTATTTTAGAACCTTAGTTAGTTCATTACAATGGAACCAAAATTCAAGAAAAACGTTACTGAATAGAGCAAGGTAGGCGAAATGTAAAAAGTCTTTTTTTTTTTTTTTTTTTTTTTTTAATTTCTCACATAATTACAAGGCTCCCAGAACAGGGATTGTGTGAATGAACACAGTTATCTGGAGACTTGCAATAATTGTCCTGCTTTCCTATTGTCCAATGATAATTTCTTGCACATATACACACATTGATACAGAGATCGTATAGGGTTATTAATAATATATCACAGCGTAGTCTGATCCTGCAACAGTTTACTACCAAGCATAATGCTTACTATAATGAGTAGCATCATTGGTATCAAAACTACCATTATCTATTTTTAAATCTACGTAGCTGAACCTGCTCTCCCCAGTAGACTGTCCTCATGATCCAGTGGGACTCGAAGATATCTGGTGGATTCTGGAACATGACAACAGAAGTCCCCTGCCTTGACTATGGGCTATAGATGGATATGGATCCAATTTTCTCTTCTTCTGGTGGGTTTGGAATCTCCTGAAGAGCTATCATCTCCTCCATGAAATTCTAACCCAGACAGGAGATTCAGTGCCTCCTAGGAATGTTAGATATTAGGTAACTGAATAGTTGAGTAACTGCATGGATTCTTATTGGTTACTTGTCTATTCTATAGTCCCTGGCGGTGGGGCCAGCAGCCAGAGCTCTCTGGCCCCACTCCCGGGGAGCCCCCTGCCACTCTGAACTGCTGCCTCTGCATCAGAGGCAGCAACTTGGGGTGCCAGGCGGGAGCTGGTCCGAGAGGGGAGCCAGTTTAAAAACCAGCTCCCTACACAGACCGGCTGCCTACTACCCCCTGCTGCTGCCTCTTATATAGAGTCAGCAGTGTGGGGTGGCAGCAGCCCCTGTCTGTGGGGAGGCTGTTCTGCCTCCCACCATCAAGGATGCCTCTACTTTTACTACTCAATCCCCGCTGATCCTTTGGGAGTTGTTTAGCACTCTGTTCCACAACTGGAGCAGCAAAACTCTGGACAAGTAGGTATTAGATATCATACTGTCTGCTTATGCAATACAGTTTACCCAAATCTCCAATCACCACCCCCAGGCCTAGTCAGGGACCATTCTCACAAGGGGATTTTCAGGGAGGAAGTAAAGTCCCTTTTCCAGTGAGGAGCATAGAGTTGAGTGCTGCTTCAGCTCTAGGGAAAAGACTTTTACTTGATGTATTTCCTAGTACCCAAAAAAAGAGGCAGATGGAGATCCATTTTTGATCTTTGCAGTCTTAACCACTTTATTCGCAAACTTGAATTTTACATGGAAACAGTGAATCCCATCCCTAGAAAAAGGCATTTGGTTTACAGCTCAAGATATAGAGCAATGTTTCTCAACCTTTTTTTTTTAATAAAGTACCCCTTTAAAAAAATTATAAGTACCCGCAGTACCTACAGTTTTCAGATGCAATGGTAGAAAAAAATGTGTAACACATTTCTTTAAACAACTTAATCATAGCTGGGCGGGTGATGAAATTTTTGGGTGTAAAAAATCCAAAAATAATAAAGCGCTGTGAAACTTAAAACAAAAATTCAGTTTTCTTCAAATTTCAATTGTGTTGATGTACCTCCCAGACTTATCTCGAGTACCCCTAAGGGTTGAGAAACACTGATAGAGTATGCTTACTTCCATAAAGATATTCACCCTGCCAACAGTGGGTTTCTTAGATTTGTGGGGGGTGTCAACTACTTCCAAAAAAGGAGTGCTTGCTTCTGCCTTTGCCAAAAGACCCCCTGGATTTCTCCCCTGTTTCTTTCTGGTAATAGCAGCTCATTTCTGACTGCAGCTATGTCTTCTGCCTTTGCCAAAAGACCCCCTGGATTTCCCCCCTGTTTCTTTCTGGTAATAGCAGCTCATTTCTGACTGCAGCTATGTGGCTCCCAACAATGTATTCATCTACCACACACAGTAAGAATACCATAGTGACAATTCCTTCCATACTAACATCACCTCTAATGTGGTGGAAGGATCCCCATCCAGATATGCATGGGTGTTCCTTTCCGATCCCCTTCACAGGACTAAATGATCATAGATGCCTTCCCCTTGGGCTTGGGGTCCATATATACAGTAGTATGGCAGAGGGCACACAGATGCTCCATGAAGCTAGGATGCAGATCAGTCTTCTGGAGTTTTGGTCAGTCTGAGAAGCTTGCAAGGCCTTTCTGCAATTTATCCTGTTCTGCCATGTTCTCATGATGTCAAACAATATGACAACGCTTTTTTACATCAACAATCAAGGAGGGGCAACTCCATTCTCCTGTGTGGGGAAGTGGTTACCACGTGGAAATTGTGTATTAGGAATCAAATCAGCCTGTCAGGCTGATCTGAACTTACTTTCCGGGAACTTAAAAGTAGTTGGCAGACACTCTCAACAGTCATTTTGCCATTGATCATGAGTGGGAGCTGCGCAATTCAATAATGAACATATTGTAGCTCATTAGGGAACCCCCATCTGTGATCTGTTCACTTCCCAACCAAACAGGTAATGCAACAGCTACATTATTCTAGATCTACTTTTTCTGGGTGTTGCTCTGATCCTCTGGTCCAAGGTATCTAAGCTATGCCTTTCCTCTCTTATCATTCCTACCTAGATTCGTACTTCAATATTTGATAGGGCCGGGCACAAGTCATCCTCATTGCCCCCAGCTGGCCCAGACAGTTGGTTCCCAAATTTCCTCCTAATGCCATTTTGTCCTCTGATCAGCATTCAGTCTTTTCCTGATCTTTTGACCCAAGAGAAGAACAGACTCAAACATTCCTACCCAAAGCACTTTCATCTCATGGATTGGTTTTTGGATGGTTGTCAACCCTAGAACATTACTGTTCTGATGCAATACAAACCATCCATATTAATAGGAGAAAAGAGACCACTAGTAAATGGTGTTGAGCCAAGGGGAAGCATTTTCCCATTTGGACACAGCTGAAACACTTATCGCCTGAATCTGTAGATGTTCTCCTTGTTTTGGACCATCTGTTTCTTCTCAAAATGACTGCTCTCTCTTTCAGTTCTATATGAGTCCACCTGGAAGCAGTCAGTGCATTCCATCCACCATCAGATGATTACTCAATTTCTTCTCACGGTTGACTAACAGATTCTTGAAATGTCTGATCAGAACCTTCCTTCCAGTAAGGAAACCTATCTCTCACTGGGACTTGAACCTTGTACATTTGGTACTCGCTATGCCTCCATTCAGACCACTAACCACACATTCCATATATCGTCTGCCAATGAAAGTTGCATTTCTTGTGGCCATCTCCTCAGTGACAGTACTACGTGAGCTCAGAGCCCTAATGACTGATCTATGACACTATATTCCATAAGGACAAATTCTCAACCTCAAAGTACTTTTGAGTTCCACTTAAACCAGTCAATTCACCTACCTTTGTGTTTTTCTGAAATTGTGTGCATCTGAGGAGAGGAAATCTCATTCCCTTGATGTGCAATAAACCTTTGGTTTTATCATTTGTATATAAAAAGCCATCAGAAAATCACCTAGAATGCGTCTAGACTACAGGGTTTTTTTTGGAAAAACGGCCGTTTTTCTGAAAAAACTTCACCTGCATCCACACTGCAACCATGTTCTTTCAAAAGAAAATTGAAAGAACGCAGGGGTTTTTCTGACATTGGTAAACCTCGTTCTACGAGGAAGAACGCCTTTTCTGAAAGAGCTCTTTAGGAAAAAGGTATGTGTGGGCGTGGAAGAGGGAGTTTTTTCAAAAGAAGAGGGAAGAAGAAAAAGCACAGGTGCCCTGGTGGCCATTCTGTCCATAGCAATCACAGCTTACATGCGAGATAGCATCCAGACTGCCTGGACACTCTTTCGAAAAAATGCATCGCTTTTTCAGTGTGCTTTTGCAATGTGGATGCTCTCTTTCGAAAGAAGTTTTTTCGGAAGATCTCTTCCGAAAAAGCTTCCTTCAAAAGAAGTTTTCAGTCTAGACATACCCATAGGCTGTTCTCACAATTGAAGAATGATTCAGAGACCAAGCTATATCTTCTCAGAGGATATCTAAATGGTTCTTGAATGTACCCTACTCTGCTACTAGCCTCCTCTTCATGAGATAAGCACTCTTTCTACAAGAGAACAAGCAATGTCAGTGGCATCACTGCTAAGGAATTGCATCTAGTTGGAGTGCCAAGCACACATTCACAAGACGTTATCCTCTAGTTCAGGACTCCTCTGCTGATGCATCCTTTGTAACAGCAGCATTTCGAACAGCTGTATCACCTGGATCCTCATATCTTTCTTCTACTTAAGTACTACATGTCAGTCACCCTCAGTGTAATACATATCAAGACCAATGTTTGAAGAAGTTGCTTATCTTATAGTACCTAACCCCTACCTGTATTTCACCACTCTTCCTCCTTCCCCTGTGCTTTGGATCATTTCTGGATTTGTTATAGATAAGGAACTAGAGAGATATTTGGTCTGCTCTGCTCTTTTTATCCTTGGTGTGAGGAATAAAGTGAGCAAGCATGCATGAACCACGCCAAGGCAAATGGAGTGCATGTGCATCCATAGAGAAATACAAATAGGCCATGTCTAAACTTACTGTGCTGGAGATTGATTTTCTGACATTCGATTTAGTGGGTCTAGTAAGGATCTGCTAAATCAAATGCTGAGAGCGCCCCCGGTTTGTGCTTGTACTCCTCAATGCACACGGAGTAAGAGAAGCCGATGGGAGTGTTTGCTCCCATCAACTTCATGCTGTGGAGACAGCACCAAGCTTGTTTTAAAAGGTATGTCAACTCCAGCTACATTATTTACATAGCTGTAGTTGCATACCTTAAGCTGCCCTTCCGGGTCTAGTATAGAGCTGGCCATAGGGACCACATAATAAGGATGTCATTGTGTAGATGACTACACAATTAACTGATAAGCACAGGCAGGCTCTGTCTGTAGGAGTTCAGACTCCCTGTGGACAGTGGCTGCTGCCACCCTGCACTGCTGCCTCTGATACAGAGGCAGCAGCGCAGGGCAGGAGGCAGCGAGTCTGCTCAGGGAGCTGGTTTTTAAACTGGCTCCCCTCATGGACTGGGTCCCACTGGGGGTTCCCTAGCTGTCAGCCTGGACTATCGAATAGCTGTGTAACTGCTAAGATTTTAGGTGGTTACGCAACTATTCAATTACACAATATCTAACATCCCTATCACATGTCTTGAAGAACCTCCAATTACTGTCGGGTAGTAACTCACTTGCATGTGTGAAAGCTCTCGTATATGTTTGGTTGCTTTGTACAAAAAAGGAAGTGTGTTTAATTAAGCAAGTATTCTTAGAGGTGTAACTAAGCTTGGAATCTTTTAAAATGTGTTTTTGCTTTAGAACCAGTATAAGGATTTTCATTATTCAAAGACCAGTTATACTCTTATTTACATCCTGTTGAACCACTTTAATTTTGGAGGTGCTGTACAGTGTGGCTATGTCTAGACTGCAAGCCTCTTTCAAAAGAGGCTTTTTCAAAAGATACTTTCGAAAAAGCCTGTTTCGAAAAAGAGAGTCCAGACTACACCACTACTTTTGAAAAAGCAAGCCCCTTTTTCGAAAGAGAGCACCCAGGCAGTCTGGATGCTCTCTTTCAAAAAAGCACAGTTTGCATTACATAACGCCTTTTCTTGAAAGAGCACTTTCGAAAAAAGGCGTTCTTCCTCGTAAAATGAGGTTTTCCACAGTCGAAAAAACTGCCATGTTCTTTCAATTTACTTTCGAAAGAACGTGGCTGCAGTCTAGATGCAGGTGAAGTTTTTTCGAAAAAACCCTGTAGTCTAGACACACCCTGTGTAAATGAGGACACAATTTGGTCCTTTAAAAGTGTACTTATTTCATCACAGTTGGGTGACTTATATTAATGTAAGTTACATGGGAAGGTGAAAACTCAATCCTCAGTCTTCAAGTTCAGTCAATAATCTACAAAGTGCCAGAGGTGTGCAGAGTGTTTTATTACTAGCACATCAACCCATTTCCTGTCCCTGAGGATTTTGCATTCTAAGTCAGATATAATAAAGTAAACTAAAGAAACAAAATGGAGGGAATGGAAACTATGGGAAGAGGAGGAGGAAAAGGGTTGTAATCATGGAACATCATATATATATATTCTAATATATGCATTTTGTCAATCCCTCTTTTTAAAATGTATTAAAATCTGGGGTGGAAGTGATGAATTATAAAGATAAAAAGTGTAATCTAAGTTACTTTTCCTGTCACTTAAAAAAAGCCAATTATTTTCTTCATCATAACACATAATATGGGCTTCATATCTAACCACCCCTTAACTTGCTTTATATTCAGGGTAGTAATGAATAATTTCCTTCATTTGAGTGAAAAATATAACTGTAATATGTCATGGATGGTATCAGGGAGTGATTTCTCCAGAGATGATGATGCATGTTGCTTTCTGTGACTTTTATAATTTTGATCCAAATATTTTCCCTTGATATACCAATTAGTTAATTTACATAGATTCCTCTCTCTCTTCCCTAAGCCCTACCCTCCTAAAATGGCTTTAGTATTCTGTAAGTCCATGCTTTTGTCTGGCAGATTTCTTAGACCTGGTGATTCCAGATAATCAAGTTGCCTGCAGTGTCATCAAATGTGTTGGATCAGAAATGCACCATCAGCCTGGCTTCATTTTGTTTTTAAGAGTCCACAGTAGCTGTCATTGTCTTAGAGTAACTGATATCCTGCAGTCCTTACAGATCAATCATTGGTCAAAAGAAACTTTTGTGGCCTTTCAGACCATTCTTTGAGCACAAGTTTAGTATCAATCCTTCAATGAATTAAGCATGACCTCCTCTCATGTCAGATGAAAGTCAGTCACAATATTGTGATGAATTGTGAGAGAATAACCTATATTATCGAAGGCCTCTCTCAATATAAAAGGATTAGCTCTGGAAAACTTTCTTTCCTGCGGCTGTTCAGTGGTAGAAAATACATATTATTATGGGAGAATCTACTGTTTTTCTTTCGACTATTTAAAAACAGTTGCTGAGCCGGTTATATGAAGTAGGAATTTGTGCAAGTATAATTTTAGACACATTTTCATGTTTTTATGGCTTTATATGAACGAAACTGGGTCAAAATGAAAACCTTGTAATCAAACAGAAACAAGTTTAAAATCCAAGGAGGAGAAATGACAAGTTACCTTGAATTCTGGTTCAAAAAAGAAATAAGTACCCTATGCCTCACCTGCCTTTAAATCCTTCGCTTATGAATAATTTGTTATAACTGACTCTTCACACAGGAGAAAGTAACTTGGGCCACTACATTTACCCTTGTAGTAAATTAGTTTTAACTTTCAGGTCAGTGCTGAGAAGAAATAGTTTCATTTATTTTAGTTCAAATATAAATGTACTTACATTATATGGCTTTTTTCCTAACTGTCTTTCTTATCTGGCCTCTGTGGGAAGTTGAAGACAGGATCTCTTTGCAGTGCTTCATGGATATAAAATTCAAGCTACAGGGAGTTAACTAAAGCAAAGGAGTTCATACTTAGAACTCCAGCTCTTTGATCACATCTACCTCTCAGCTCCCTTGAGCTGAGCTCAAAGCTCCAACATTCTATATATGTGGTTGTTAGCTTCCAGTGTTGACAGGAACTATACCACCCCCCAGTTCTACTCTATCTTGCCTCCCATTGGGGCATCCTGACCCCAGTTCCATCCCCTTCTTTTCTCCTTCCAGTAAGGAACAGAGGGGGGCTTAGCCAGGGACTGGGCTAATTTGCCTTAGGGAGCTGGAGTGGCTGTTTTAATAACTGTCAGCTTCATTGACCTTAGCCTTGGAGTGCCACCCGTGCTCTGGGGTAGGAGAAGTGATTTAGGGGTGAAGAGTAAGTGGAAGGGGAGATATGTGGAAGATGGGGTATTGCCAACTTGTGATTTTTTTCACAAGTGATGTGATTTTGGCTGGAGCTGAAGTATAGCTACTTGGTCAATAACTCAAGAGACTCTATCTCACTAGCAAAACACAGCCCTCCCTCAGGGAAAATCATCTGATTAGCTTCCTGTCCCACTTGCCTGCCTCCTAGGAAAGATCAGCCAGTTAGGGTTATTGCAGGAAGCAGACTTAGCTCTCCTTAGCAATCTGACCACATTGTCACACAAGAGGCTGGGGAGAAAGAAACAGAAAAAGCCCAGCAGCTGTGACAGCTCCTCTGCTCCTACCCTGTGTCTCACTGTAACACCTGACTTGGGAAAGGGGCAAGCAGTAAAAGCACACTGCAGCCCCCCTACCAGGCTGGGGGTGTGGGTAAAGAGCTCCAGAAGGACAAAATGAAGCTGGGGAGAGGAGCATAACTGTTGGAGGGGCAAATTGTTTTGGGGAGCAGAACCAAGGGAAGGGTACATGGCTATGAGACAATGGAGAGACTTGTGTGGTTGCAGGGATGGTAGGATGGATTTGGAGCTTAGAGGCAGACTAAATTTCTGGGAAGGGGACAGGCAGATGTGAGAGAGAGCTCCTGCAGCAGGGGCCAAAATCACCTTACCCAATACATTTAGAAGAGTGGGCCAGACTAATTTTCATACACCTTCATTGGCAGGGACGCTCAAAAATCAAAAGGCAGGTTAAAAACACAATATAATCTTTTACAATAATTTTTGAAGTGTTCCATCATGATTTTGAACTATTCGGATTGGCTTTACTGAAGATGTGGAGCAGACATGGAGAAGGGGAGGAGAAAATAACTAGGACCTGGGAATCTTTGCTATTTTTTTTGAAAGTTAACTGTTTCTTGGTAGTTTGGCCATCCTACCCTGGGCATGAGTAATATCACTTTTGATTGTATTACGTGGTGTAATTTCAGGAGCCAGTCCTGCAGCTCTCACTGATGTGGTATAACTCCCATTGACTTCATTGGAATTACTCACTTGAGCAAGTGCTGCAAGATCAAATGACCTCTCTCTAGATTTTTTGATTCAGTAATCTAATTTGCAGAAGGGATGTGAAATGTTATCAGGTGGAGGCTGGAGCAGCTTCCCACCAGCCACAGGAAAGGGCTGATCTGACCACATGGAACAGCTCCTGTCTGTGGCAAACCTGTGGCCGGGAGGCCACTCCAGCCCGTTTGCAGTGGGTGGGGGACCACTCCAGCTTCCCTAAATTCACTGTTCATGTCAAATTGGTTTTTTAATTATTTGTGGTACTTACATACATAACCTCGTTACACATTAATGATGAAGAGTGTAGAATAAAAATCTTTTTTAAAAATTTAATTCCTTGCTTATGCATCAGCCTAATCAGTGATTTCAGCATTCTGGAAGTCATGTATAGCTGTTGCTCCAGAGCTTGCAGATGGAGAACAAGAACACAAGGCTGATTTTATGTGAATCCCAAATAAAAAGTGGCTATTGTTTGAGAAGGAAAGATGATAAATTATGATTAAATCTGAAGACAGTTAACTATCAGATTATTTAAGTTTCAGTAGACTGAATTTTGCAAATAAAATATTTGATAATGTCCTTTAAATTTTTTTTCTTCCTCCCCTCATGTCTCTCCTCTCTTCACATTAAATGTGCTCAAAACTTCGCTGCTGGGCAAACTGTCAGTTAATGTCTATAACATACAATCTAGCAGAGTGTAGGTAGCTTGTGCATGAGTAGTTTATTTTAGCTTCCTGCAGCTGATAGAATGATTTCATTGTGGCATTACTGTTGATAAAAATGCTTTGGGATTTTCAAGGCTTGAAATTGGCACCTGTCAGCAATAAATTGACAAATGATTATATTTATGAGAACAGTGGTACAGCCTCTTTGTGAAGGCAAACACCTGGACCAGCTGAAAAATATAGCAGATATACCATTTTATTAATCAATCATTTCCGTAACAGACTACCTCCTGATATGGCTCAACTTCCTTGTTGATTTGAAGGTACAACTTGTACAGTTATTTAATGCAGTTATAAAATTGTTTCACACCCATATGTGTTTACCACTTGTCTGTCTACATTTGACTTTTAATGACAAAATAGTAAGCAAACTCAGGTAACACAGTATCTTACAATCAATTCTATAACTTTCTAAGATAATAAATTAAGAGGATATTGGAGTCAACATATTCTGATTACTTCATCAGAAATTTTCAATTCATATCCATTTGATTTAAACATCTAAATTCCTTCAAAAGTAAAGTACTCCATTGGGTTGCAAGGAGTAAGAAAAGTGGACGGGAGTGTATGTCTACTCTGCGTTCCTCTTTCGAGAGAGGAATGCAAATGCAGGTGAGCGAAATTGCAAAGAAGTGCGGATTTGAATTTCCCATGCTTCATTTGCATAATTGTGTCCGGGCGCTATTTCGAAATACCCTATTTTGAAAAAAGAAACACTGTCTAGATGCAGTTATTTCGAAAGAAAACCCTTCTTTCGAAATTATCCTTAAACCTCATTTTATAAGGAGTAAGGATAATTTCGAAAGAAGGGTTTTCTTTCGAAATAACCACATCTAGACTGCATTTCTTTTTTCGAAATAGGGTATTTCGAAATAGCACCCGGACGCGATTATGCAAATGAAGCACAGGAAATTCAAATCCAAGCTTCATTTGCAATTTCGCTCAGCTGCATTTGCATTCCTCTCTCAAAAGAGGAATGCAGTGTAGACCTACCCGGAGAGTTTCTCCCATTGATCTCCTGCAATAGGGACATGGCAGAAATTTGAGTTAAGGTACGTCAACTCCAGCTACATTAGTCTCATAGCTGGAGTTGTATACCCTAGGTTGACTTTCTACAGTAGTGTAGACCTGGCCTCACAGCTGACTGTTTTATGTCCAGAGAAATTGCATTGAGGTAGTCCAGCAGTAAGATAAAAACGATGTGTTTATTTCTGGGGTCAGGTCATCATCATAATAGGAGTTGTATTCCTCACTGGTTGTAGATAGTATCATCTACAAATAATATGCTATACAATGTGGGCATTTTGGTTTTGGTCTGAGTATTGTTTCTTTGATAGAGGAAGAGAAGATTTCTTCCACTGAACAAGGCATTGGCTATTTCAATTGAAGAAAGCATCAGTTGCTTGTGTCTCTTTTACTAACCAGGAAACCCAGGGATCAGATTCACAGAGGTGAATCTTTAGGGTATCCTGCACTTCCTGATTTCTAGTGAGCTGAATTCAAGGAAATACATTATGTTGGCTCTTTGGGTGGCACACTCAGATAGGATCTGTGCAGCCTGAGGAGTCTTCTGAGTTTGTGACAGGAAAGTTCTTTGCAGTGCATAGCACTGCTCAGAATTATAGGCGGAGTTAATGAAGCGGTTGACCACAATTCTGAACAATTCATTAAATTGTGATTTGGTGGCTTCTGTGGAAACAGGATAGTTCTCTTGCTTGTAAGACTGCTTTAATGTTGGCGGAAAGGAATTCTTCAGCCTTTTTTCAACTTTCATTTTCCATCATCACTGCTCACACTTCTATCTTTTTCTCTTGATATGACACAGAATCTCTGAAAATTAAGGAGGTCTGTGAGGGTGAGGAGGAAGAGGGGCCATTAGAGTGTCAATGGCAGTGGATAGTATATGATGATTTGGGCCCTACCAAATTCACAGCCATGAAAAATGTGTCACGGACTGTGAAATATGGTCTCACCTTCTGAAATCTGTATGGTACAGGGGAAAAGCACACACAAAACAGATTTCATGAGGGAGATCAGTATGTCTGAAATTTGGGGTCCTGGCCCAAAAGAATTGCAGAGGGATTGCAAGGTTTTTTTAGGGGGGTTGTGGTTTTGCCATCTGCACAGTCTTCAGAGCTGAGTGGGCAGAGAGCGGTGGTTGGTCAGGTGCCCAACTCTGAATGCAGCACTCCACGAGCAGCAGTGCCGACATAAGAGTGACAACATTATACCATACCACCCTTACGTCTGCACTGCTGCCTTCAGACCTGAGAGTGGCAGCTGCTGGCTGAAGGCCCAGCTTTGCAGTCAGCAACACAGAAGTAAAAGGGGCAATACCATGCTATGCCATCTTTACTTCTGTTTTGTGGCTGGCAGCGGGTTTTACTTTCAGAGCTGGGCTCCTGGCCAGCAGCTGTCACTCTTCACCTGCCCAGCTCTGAGGCAGCGACATCGCTGCCAGCACTATTGCAGAAGTAAGAGTAGCAGTATTGCAACCTCCTTATTACAATAACCTTGAAACCCCCCAACCCAGACATACAACTCCTTTTTGGGTCAGCACACCTAAATTACAATACCATTAAATTTCAGATTTAAATAGCTGAAGTAATGAAATGTATGATTTTTAAAAATCTGGTGACTATAAAATTCACCAAAATGGCCTATACATTTAGTAGGGCCAGAATGTTAATGATAATTCACCATATCTCAGCTATTTGACTTGCAGGTGGAGTGCAGCCATTCTTCTGCTTATTTGGGGATTTGGTGGGATTTATTAGCCTTTGTGGACAGACCGAGATCAGGGGCTGTCCAAGTTGCCTGGGAATGCTCTATCCATTGCCTAAGTGAAGTGATGATATAGCACATAGAGTGGCTGAACTTCTTTGTCCTCCACTGTGACATTTAATCCAAAGACCATGTCCAGGGTATGAGCAGCTGTGTAGGTCCAATAAAAAGTTCAGTCACTGTTTCATGAGCTGATTTAAAACAACTAAAAAAGAAAATTTCAATGGATTTTTCAGTGAGAGATGCAACTAAATGACTTGAATGCTATTATTTAAATGTTCTTCATATCTGCTGTATCAGGAATTTCAAATGAATGCATCCATATTTCAATACGAAGAAAAGTATATATATCTGAAGTCCTGCTTCTTAGTTTGTTCAGAATTTAATGTAGCATGTGCAGTACCTGATGTGATTTTTCTTCAGACACTAAAAGTGTCTGAGCCAAATACATATTTTTATCCCCCTTATTCAAATTGAATAGTACCCACTACACAAGTCCAGTTGTAAATATAAACAAATTTTAAGTTGAAATAAATGGGAATATTTATGTAGTAAGTTACTAATCACTGTGAGTAGAAGTTTCAGAATTAGGCTGCAGATTTCTTAAAATATATCTAATGTGCTTGTTTTCACTGAGGATTAAGACCATGGCAAGTTGGAATTATTAATAATTTGCTTTGAGTTATGTGAACACTAATAATTATTCTCATGTTATTTTTAGCATTCAAAATTGTTTTTTCCTTGATATCAGTCCAAAGCAGCCAGAGAGGTTACCAAACTTACTTTAAAAGTTAATGCCTGAAACTGGAACCTTAAAATTAAATCTTCAAGTATAATTGTGTGTGTGTATGGGTGGATGGAGGGGTATAAAATGTATTTGAGTTTGGTTTTATCTTTTGTGTCATCTTTGCCAAATGATTTAATGCACACACTGAATTTACCCTGGAGTAATTAGGTTTAATTAATTAATATGTGTAAAATATTTGCCAACTCTCCTTTACTTTGCTTGGTAGAAAATCACAGACTTCTGAAGTAGAAGACTAGCATTTGAGTTATGCTTCTGAGACTTATTTTTAGTATTACTTAAAACACTTTCTTTTGCTTTAATGATTTGTAATCCTTCCTAGTTAATGTAATTAATCCTTCAGAAAAAAAAAGAAATAATCTTATTCCATTGAATTAAGAAAATGACAACTTGCAGATACTGTCTTGAATGGAACTTCAAAATAAATCCATAATACAGTTTAATGCAGAATGCAGCATACATTTGACTAAAGGTTGGAAACCAAGTTTCAGCTAGATCAGAACTGTACAGCTTTTGACTTCATGAAGTACTGAACCCACTGGCAGCTCATGCTCCTCCGCAGCAGTTGAGGGAGAGTGGGGGATATATGTGCAAGTGTCATGCAGTGAGTATCCAGAGTGACACTAAAAACAAAACAAAAACAAAACAAAAAACAAAAACCCACCCGGCTGCAGCCTGCTGAGCATAAGCAGCTGCTGCTTGATGTCTTGCACTGTGAGAGCACCTTTCTGACAGGTTCTCAGGCTCAGCTCTGAGGTCAGAACAGGATTAGGATGGGAACCCACTTTCCCTGTACTGACAGCTGCACTGTTTAGTCAGTGCACTGTGACTTCAACTCCCTGGCTTCTAAAGAATGTTTAATTAATTTGCCCACTATCAAAAGTTATCTCTACTAGAAATGCAAACGTATGTTAGAACTGGAGAAGATATGTCTGAAGAGTTGGTAAAGAACAGTGTCCTAAATATGTTAAGCATAATTTCATAGGAGACTGCATTTAGTTGGTTCAGATTGCATAATTCTGATTTTGTGAATGCTGCCATGCATTTCAATTTTGATTTATTTCTAACCCTCAATTAATTTAGATTATACCTTGCAGTAATCTTATTGCACTATATTAGTAAAAGTAAATAATTAAAATCATAAACTAAGATATTATTTTTAATATTGTCATTGCATTTTGTATAGTCTGTATCAAGTACAAGGGTGTAATCTGAACCTTCCATAGACTAATGCATTTTTTTTGTAAATTATTGTTTTTTAGACACACTGAAAGCAAAATTTCACCTCTGCTCAAAGAGTTAGCTTAAGTTAACAAATATGTTATTGTTCTCAACAACAACAGTTAAGAGTAACTTGAGTCAACTCAAAAAAGACAAATGCTGTTGTATGAAGAAAGCCAGTCTCCCTCACTGGTTTCCATCATTAACATAAACCAAATCAAACAATTTAATTAGAGATAAAAACAATAACTCCTTCCTGTATTCTCCTGGTGAGTGACTGCTTCTTACTCTAGATTGTAAATATGCAGTATTCTGAAATATTTTTCTAAAGCCTATTTATATTCCAAATAATAGCTAAACTGTATACATGTATAGACATCCCCTTCTTTGTTTTATGTTTTCTGTAAGAAGACAATGTTTTGAAGTGTAAAAACCTTTTCATTTGCTTAAATGTTTAGCTGCCTTGTTCCTGGTGGTAGTAAGGGACACTATGGATGAAATGTGGTAACACTCGTCAGATTTCACGGTCATGTACAAGATGTTATCAGCAGCCAGTCATTCCACTCTGCCAAACCCCCTGAGACTGGTGTTCATTGCCAAAGGCATTTTCCCACCAGGAGATTAGAGAAGAGACTAAAGAGAGCTGATTGGTCTACTATGCATGGTGTTGAATATTTAGGTCATGTTAGAAGATGAGATTGCACGGGCAATGAAGAAATGTGGATGTTATTTATACAATGTTATATGTATTTTTGTAGGACTTATAAAGATTTTGACACAGCAAGCCTAATATGATTTTTTTTTTAACATTTGTCTTCCCCTACTGCTGCTTCCACTCCATTGCTTATTACTGTCACTTACTACATACATTGTAAGCTCTTCTGGCCAGAGAACTTATCTTTATTTCTCCGCAAAGTGACTAATAAATTGGGGTACAATATATTACTGCTGTTTATTTATTTCCATATCAAAATGTGCATTTTAACCAGAAGCCACTTCTTTTCTGATTTCTTTTTACGATCATGCTCTAGGCCAACACATGCTTCTTTGTTGTTTGTCACACCAATTTGATACATCTTTTTATAATTAGTTTGTAAGCTCCTTAGGGCAATGATCACATTGTTGTGGATGTTATGTACAACTCCTAGTCCCAATCCTAGCTGTGGCCATTGCGGTACAAAAAGCACACAATAACAACAATAAATGTAAGTGGTAATGTTAATTCTGTTATTTGCACATCCCGTCCCACATGGAATGTCATGAGATATATCTGACCTCCTAGCAGTCATTATAAATATTGTTTTACTTTTTGTCATGTGTGTTAGAGATATGAGAACATTAAAACCTCACCATATCCCTATGTAATAAGAAATTGTTGTTATCCATTTGATGAGGAGTTCTACTTACTGCTGTATTGTACCACCTGCTGGTGGTTCTGGAGATTAGCTTTATCAAGGCTGTTGCCCCTTCCAGAGTTTACACTCTGTTTCTCCTTCGTAGCCCCTCTTTTTCTTTCTCAGGAGCTGCAGCTGTCTTCTTCATGACTCAACCCCCTGGCCAGGTCACTATTTTGCCTCCCTTACCAGGGAAGAGGAGCATATCAAGATTCCTACTCTCCAGCAGTGTCAGGCAGTATTCCCTTTCTCTGCCTCACAGTGCCATTCTTGCAGTTGCTGTCAGGGGGACCTGGGCCCATCCCTAGGGGGATGCAGGGCCTCAGGCGACCCCCTCCCCCACACACAAGTGCTCCAGGTACAGGGCCCAGGGCGGCCCAGGGCAACCCATCCTTGCTGTAGGCACCGCCCCTGCCCTATCTCTGCTCCGCCCAGCCCCTGACTCTGCCCCCTTTCCCAAAGCCACCTCCCCCAAGCAATGCGAGCCAGGGCCTAACCGGAGGGCCTGGTACAGGGCAGCAGCAGGTGTTGTCCCCTCCCCACAGTCACAGAGGTGGGAGCTGGGGCAGCCTAACTGCCTGTGGCACCCTGCCACTCTCTCCCAGCCTGCTTGTGCCCTGCTTCGCCACAGTGGTGAGAAGTGGGCCAGGGTGCTCTGCTTCCTGCTGCTGTGGTGAAGTGGAGCATGGTGGGCCAGGAGATGAGCCGTGGAGTGGAACAGAGCAGGCTGCCAGATTGTTCCGACTTCTATCAACTGCAGTGAGTGTTACTCTTGCCTTGCCCATTGGACAGTTGAGATAGCTACAGCAGGACCCACCAAACCACAGGCCATGGGGTGGCAGCCCCTAACCATCCTATGGACATGACAGCTGCCTTTCCCGCACCTTGCTGCCTTTCTCTGAGCCACTGCCATACCTCCTTGCTCTCTCCACTTCTCTGGGTTCACCAGTTTATTTACTGTCCTTCCAGGGATTAACTTCAGGCAACTCATCACTGCAGCCCCCAAATACTCCTCCCCTCTTCTGTCACTGCAGTCTCCTTCCTGCTATCAGCTCCCTGACTTTATGAAAGCCCCACCTATTCTTGCACAGGTGAGCGTCCCCTAATTTGGGCTTTTCTCTCAGCCTTCAGCCTAATAAATTAATTGGCCCATCTGGTCTCCAGTAACACAGTAAGTGTAAATGTACGACTGACACCCCTAACAATCCCATTTTAAGGAAACTGAGGCATCGATATAGAAGGATAGGCAACCTCACTAAGTATATGGCAGAACTCGAAGTACAGCCTCTCATTTTATTATTATTTTTGTATTCCACCAACAAAACCAATGTTCTTCCAAATAAGCAGAGACTCTAACTCGCAGTGCAGCTGCAGAAAGCTTTTATGGTAAGTGGGATAACAAGCATATTTGCTCCCCATATTCTATGTACTAAATCATAAACAGATGACTGAGACATAGAGCCTGGATACAGAATTGGTGTTCATATATGCATTTTCAGAAATGGCCCACAGATATCTGCAGATTTGCAGGATTCTAGATAAAAAAAATTGTATCTGCATCCACATCTATATCTGCAAAAATGAATGGTGGATATGTGCCAGTTTGCAGGGCTCTACTGATACAGAGCCATTGAAACTTGATTTTTTTGTGTGTTCCTCAAAGGTGGACAAAACATTTGCGTGTGTGTGTGTGAGAGAGAGAGAGAGAGAGAGAGAGAGCGCAGAACACCTCTTTTTGCAGAAGGAAAACTTAATCTGAACAATTTATTTGCTGCTGTTACTCTCTAATTTCTCATTTAATGTGGTAAATGCATGCCCTCTGAAGTGCTTGGCACAGCAACAAATACTTCTGAATTAAAAGTGGAAATTTAAATCTTTCTTTTACTATTTCAAGTAACTGATTAATACATGTAAGTGTATTGTGCACGGTGTGAGAAGCTAATGGAAGTCATGTGCTGTTATGTGGCTGTTACAAACATGAAAAGAGGTTTGTGTGACTAGTCACACTCTGTACATTATTGTAATAATCTTTGAACAATATATGTCCTGTGAAGTGTCATTTAAAAACTAATCTCACACTGAGTATTAATATTCTTAGATAAATGTATGTATAAAATCTGTATTAAGAGTTATCAACATCAGTTAAATTATGACTATAGTGTGGTTAAATCTGGGGAGGGGATAAACTTTTTGAAAGACAAAGGATTAGTTGATGTTTCTAGCTGGGCTTCATCAAATTTGATTGTCTCAGAGGGGTAGCAGTGTTAATCTGTAACTTTAAAAACAACGAGTTGTCCTATGGCACCTTAGAGACTAACGAATTATATGGTATCGTGAGCTTTCATGGGCAAAACCTACCTCTTAAGCCTAGGCTTTCATACATAGGTGTTGGAAACAGGCGTGTGGGGGGTGCTGCAGCACTTTCTGGCTTAAAGTGGTTCCCATTATATACAGAATTTACAGTTTGATTCCATGGATCACAGCGCTCCAACTATAAAAATTGTTCCAACATCCCTGCTTTCATACTCAGCAGGGTTCTCTTGGTGTGGTTGCAGCAGCTCTGTGAGCACTGTCTTCTTCCAGGTGTCCTGCTGCATTCTATTCTCCAATTTATGTCATGTGCACTGATGTGTCACTTAAGTTTAGCCAGTCAGCTCCAAAATTAGCATATATAAATTTATATTAGCATATGATAATTAATCAAATGTCCAGACAGCTCCTCCTCAGTCCTATGTATTCCTCTGGGTTCAGTGTATTCCTATAAGGTGTTTCAGCTGACTGTTAGATGAACTTTAGAGACTTTTTGTCTGAAAGTACCATTTGTTTCAGCAGGCTACAATGTGTTTTTGCGGACTCATTTCCCACAGGAAGTGATGCAATTCCTTGCCTTGATTACATCATCCCTATTCATTTCTGTGGGTTCCAATGGAATTTCCCTATAGCTACCATTACTAATTTTCTAATTTAAATTATTATTTTTTATTTAATTTGAGATTTATTTCTAAAGCTAATTACCATTCTAAGATCTTGATATTATTATTACTCATTTTATGTTCCATTAAGCAGTTTTTAATTTCTCCAAATTTTAAACCCCATGCTGAGATTTTTCTGCAGATTTCTACCTTAAAGTAAAGGCATTTTGAGCAACTGAGGCAAAATTTGTGTTCACAAATGTGCCTCAGGAGGCATGTGATATGACCAGGATTCATAATTGAATTTGGTCTGCTGATTAGATCATTAGCTTCCACAGTCCAGCCTGATACTGACAGGGAGCACAATGTGAATGTTGATCCAGACTTCCCGGTGTTAGTAATTATGTATGTAGGTGAAAGGGAAAGAGAAGTTTAAGATGCCTCTTTAATTTGTACATATTGTTTTTATTCATTGCCTTATTTTATTTGAAGGTCATTCTGGTTTTGGCCCTTTGTAGTTTACTGATTTTAGTAACATTTTAATAATGCATTCCAGAAACTTTCTCCAGTGAAGCTGCTTGCTGCTCCATTTGTTTAGTTTGGTACTTATGAGGTTTTTGCCTTCAGACTACTGTGTCATTCTTCCCTGCCCCCATACTCAGCACAGGTTTTTTTGACTGGCACTCTTGAGATACTGCTCTGCTAGCCCAAACTTCTGCCTCTATTCTAGTCAAATGGAGAGTCCTCATGGCTCTTCCTCCTTTCGAGGAAAAAGTTGGGTTTTTTTAACCTTTTTTCTCTCTTCTTCCATCAATAGGGATGTTAATGGTTAACTGGTTAACCAGAGGGTGATGGAGCTGCTCCAGCCCAATGTGGCCTGCCAAGGGGGGGTGGGCGCTTCAGCCTGGCTCAAGCAACCCCTACCCCAATTACCTAATTAAATTAGATTTTACATTCCTACTTGCCACAGCTCTGCTAGAGAAGAGGATCCTTCACCAGAGATTACGGGGAACTGGGAAATTCGTCCATTCTGGTGTATGGTAGCCTGAATACACTGGCTGGGACCTAGTGTTCAGATCAAAGAAAGTTCTGATGACTTTCCAAGTTAGCTCATATTGTCTGCAGCACCTCTTTTCCCACTAGACCAATTATTTTTGGTAGTACATTTCTAAAATAGTTCTTATGCACACAGTTGAGGAGACAATGTATACCTAGGCTCTCAACGTGGCTTCAGTTTCCCAGGAAGGGGAGTCAGCATTTGGAGATGAAATCACAAAAGGGATTATATGTCTATCTCCAAAGCCTAGAATGAAGGCAGAAAGTCCATTATGCTGGTCAAATAGAGCAGTGTGTATTTCCACTGGCATGGTGGGGGGGAGAGGTGACTCCGTGATGCCCTGCTGACCTACAGGAACTGCTCCCTGCAGCTCCCATTGGCCATGATTCTTGGCCAATGGGAGCTCTGGGGATAGAGAGTCTAGGTGAGGGCAGTGTGGGGACAGAGCTTCCTGGCACTCATGATGATGTAGCTCCAGCTGGGGGGGGAGGAATGGAAATACCCAGAACGGCCTTCCCTTCCCCCACCAGGAAGGGCTGGCTTGGATCACAGAGTTTTTATGGGGTGCAGTCCATAAACCTGGGCTAAGGGCCCCCCTCCCCAACCCCTTTCTTAATCTGGCCCTGCAGCTCTCTGCTGGGACTGGAAGAGCATGCCTCTCCTCCAGCTCCAGCAGGGAGCTGCTGCAGCAGCTCCGTGTGTGGCAGCCCTGAGCACCTGGGGCTTATTAGGCCACACAGCATAAAGAGAACCCTGGTCTTGAGTGTTTTGTTTGCTTTATACTTCAGTTCTATCACTTAAAACACTACCAGAAGTGCTAAGATAAACTGTTGTAATAACTTTAGATATGGTATCTGTCTGCCCAGGCCCCACCCCACGGGTTGTTCCTGAAAGGGGCCAGCACAGCCCCATGTGTGTAGAGGGGAGGGATGGGGATAGGAGTCTTGGTGTGCTGCACCTGCCTGCAAGCACCTCTTTCCACTACTCCTGTTGGCTGGGAATGGGGAACTGTGTGCACTGGGAGTTGATGTGGGCAGTGCCAACAGAGGGGGCAGTCTGTGCAACCACGTGCCTCCCTGCTCCTCACCTCTGGGGCCACAGGGGCTCATTGGTTCCTTCTGGGAGTGGTGGGGAGCTGGGGCAGGCATCCAGCAGGAGGCCACACACCAACCACCAACTCCCTCCCAGAGCCAGCACCCCCATACTCTGACCTGCACCCAGAACTCCCTCCTGCACCCCAATCCCCAGCCTTAATCTCCCTCCTAGAGCCAGTACCCCATATCCTCCTGTACCCCAAGCCTCAGTCCTGAGGCCCCTCTTGGAGCCAGCACTCCACAGCTCTTCCTGTATCCCAACCCCCGCTTTAGCTGTGAACTCCCTCTGAGTCAGTATCCCATATGTCCTCTTGCACCCTGAACATAAGAATGGCCATACGGTGTCAGATCAAAGGTCCTTTTAGCCCAGTATCCTGTCTTCCAACAGTGACCAATGCCAGGGGCCCCAGAGGGAATGAACAGAACAGGTAATCATCGTGTGATCTCTCCTCTGTCACCCATTCCCAGCTTCTGACAGAGGCTATGGGCACCATTCCTATCTATCCTGGCTAATGGACATTGATGGACCTGTCCTCCATGACTTTATCTCGTTCTTTTTTGAACCCTGGTAAAATCCTGACCTTTGCAACATCCTCTCGCAAGGAGTTAAACAGTTTAATGTGCATTGTGTGAAGAAACACTTCTGTTTGAATGCCCACCTGTCCTCCAATTCCCTCTCAGAGCAGCACCCTGCACTCTCTCCTGCACCCCAACCTCCTGCCCTAGTCCTGAAGCCCCTCTGAGCCAGAACCCATACCCCCTCTTATGCCCTAAATCCTTACTTGTACTTCAGGCACCTGTCCCAGTCCTGACCTTCCTCTCAGAGCCAGCACCCCGCACTTCCTCCTGCACCCAAGCCTCTGCCCCAGTCCTGTTAAAGTGAGTGAGAGTGAAAAGGAGGATGGAGTAAGTGGGGCAGGGCGTCAGGAAGGGCAGGGTGGATCTTGGGATGCGCTTACATTCTAAAAGATATCTTGTCCATTAAAAGATTGAAGACCACTAGTTTAGACTGAGGGGTGTGAAAGAGTACCAGTGATGTCATGTTGCAGGGATGGCCGGGGTAAATAAGTGAGCTGTACAGAATTAAAAACTAGGTAGTAGTTTGAATGAGCATGTGTGAATTGTAACAGTTTCCTGACAGAATAATGGGAAAGGAATCACATAAAAGAACATTGATATGATTTAGATAATCATATCAGTATCATGTCTGAAAGACGGTTAGTATATTTTCTGGGCTTCAGTTCAAGACTATATACAAAAATACAATTTGGTTTTTGGGTATACTATTCTGAGCTTACATGGCATAAAAGGATTCTTTAGTAGGTTAGTGGAATTTTTGCACTGAACATAGAAGAATTTTGGTGAATATCTATAGCTGTTTTTATGACCGCAGCATTTGCTGTCATCTGCAGAATTCTGAGAAAGATGGCTTTTCCAGAGATGCAATCAATAACTGTCCTTACTCTTTGTTACAGTCTATAGTGTACTTTAGAGAGTTAATGTCTACTGAGTTGGGAATGGTTTTCCTAAGATACCTGTTAAACACACCCAAAAGTGAAAGAATATTAAAATGGCAGTCACAACCTTACTTCAAACTCCTTCTGCTTAAGTATTATGATATGCGCTTTACATACACAATAACCTACTATTTTTTTCCACAGGATCTTTGCCTCATTTAGTGTGCAGGGTGGATGTTGAATCATCAGCTATTCAGTTCTTGTGTTTTATCCTTATTCCATGTGTGGCTTCATGCCTTATTTACTGCACATTGTGCAAACCCTGCTCTGAAGAAAGAATCACTAATTTCCTCATGGGTTCAAAGTGCAGCTCCCATTGATTTCAGTTGCAGCAGTGAGTGTTTAGCACTTTTGTAAATCAGATCCCGGGGTCTTCATTTGGGTACCCAGAAAATGAGAAACACAAAATTAGTGACCACTTGTGAACAGTTTGGCTTAAGTCACAGTACTAGCATCACATAGGAACTCCTGTGGCAGAGGCAGGGAAAATAATTTAGTTCTTCAAGTTAGCTTTAAGCTGCCTTAACCCTGAGACCATTCTTAGTCTTCCGGCAATCCCCTGCCTTATTCACCACATGAATAGGAGTCCTGCAGACCACAGACTATTTCACTGCAAAATGGTGCTTGATCCCAGGTCCATCCATTGCACTGAATGAAGTACGGGCCCCGTGAAAAAACACGTCGTCATGTATTAAAGACTGTGTCATAATGTGTATGTTCAACCTCGATTAAGGTTGAACAGGAAACATTAATGTTGCTATTTCCTAAATTTTGAATGTTTGCTTTTGGAACCTTATTCTTTTAACTGAGTTTTTTGTGTGTAATTTCCTAGCTTTTTTAAAAAAGCAAACTGGAAAACTTCCATCACATGGCATTGTATTGATATCTACATGGTCATCTGCAGAGTTAGATCCTTTAGATCAGGGATAGTCAATAGGTGGTCAAATCTGGAGCTCCAGATCCTTTTGATTAGACTATATAATATTTTTATTTATTTATTGCATCAACATTATTGTGTGAAAAATGCTTTTGGATCTTTATTACCAAAAGTTGACAGGACCTTGATTTTATGTATCATTCCTGAGATAGTACTTGTGGTAACACAAAGTACCTTAACATCAAGCTATGGTATAAGTTCAATACTGACTCCCCCCCCCCCCCCCGCCCCATCACTGAATTAACATCCTTCTGTAGCCAGGGAGGTCTTTCATTCAATAGGGTTGCCAGGGTCCAGTATTCACTCGGACAGTCCCGGTATTTTCGGGTCCTGTCCGGTAAAAAAAAAATTCAGAGAATACCGGACACCTAAAATGTCCAGTATTTTCTGAATTTTTCCCCGGCCAGGAGGTGAAAATGCCAGGCACCGGGCAACCCTACAAATACTCAGCGCCTGGCCTCCCTACCCTCCCGAGCCTCCCCTTGGCCCCAACCCCCCGACCCCCCGACCCTAGCCCCCATGCTTACCTGGTTCCCCAAGGCTGCCAGCACAAAATGGCTGCCGGCCAAAAGACCTAGGGGAAGCAATGCTTTCCCCTGGGTCTTAGTGCTCAACGGCTCCCCTGTTCCTATCCCTGCACTCACTCTTAAAGAGTGAGACCTGCTGTTTTAATCCTGTTTTATTTTAATTTTTTTTTTTGGCTTAATAAGTCCTTGGAGTCTTTTTTCTTTCTCAACAACTTTGGTCTCCCCCTCCCCCCTTTTTTTCCCCTTCAACAGAATTTTTTCCCGGTTTTGGGGGGGGGGGGTGTTCGGTATTTTTGTTTCAACCATCTGGCAACTCTACTTTTTACTGTTATCTAAATATGTAGGCTGGAAAACCCCTCCTCTTTTGACCAGCTGAAAGGATATACATTATGACAGGGCTGGGCAAAATACGGCCCACAGGCTGGATCCAGCCTGCCAAGCTGCCAGGTTTGGATTGCAGACACCAGCAGGGAGCTTCAAGCAGGTTCCCTGCCCTTCCCCCCCCCCCCCCCCCCCCCCCCCCCCCACCGCCGCTCAGAAAAGTGGCTGCTGGGCCATTTGTCTTTCAACAGCTGGAACCCCAGAGAGTGGAGGAGACAGGGCCAGCCCATGACATTTTGGCACCTGAGGCAGGGAGCTCAAATGATGCCCCCCCATACCCCTTCGCTTGGGCCAAAACTTTGAAAGGTGTCAATTCTGCCTTCTTCCTGTTCTACTCTAGAGCAGAGAGAATACATATGCACCAGCAGCAGACACAATTTTCTACACTCTGGGTCCTAGTGGCTCCCCCCCACAGTCTGGCACCTGAGGAGGCTGCCTCAGTTCACCTCATGGTAAGGCCAGCCCTGGGAGGAGAGAGGCTTCACATGTTGCCCCAGCACCCAGCAGAATCCCATTGTCCAGATTACAGCCAATGGGAGCTTCCTGTTTGAAGAACTCCTCTCCCTCCCTATTCACAGATCACATGCCCCTGCCATGGCTAGGCAGGCAGGGTGCCTGGCTGAGAAACATGCTGGGCTGCTGGCCAGGAGTCACCAGGTAAGTCTCCCAGCCAAAGCCTTCCTCTGATACCCATCTCCCCAACCCTCTGCCTCCCCTTCCTGTTCCCCTACCTCACATAACCCAAACCCTCTGCCCCATGCTTGCACCCATACCCAGCACACCAATCCCCTGCTCCAGGTCCCAACCCAAACCCCTGAACCCTAGTCCTCTGCCCCAGGTCACAACTCCCTCCTGCCCTAGGTCACAACCCAAACCCTTGTACTCCTCCCAAACCTTACGCCCCAGTCCCCTGCCACAGGTCACACCCCTCTCCTTCTCTAGGTCACAACCCCCTCTTTCCCTTGGTCACAACCCAAATCTTTGCACCCCAGTCTCCTGCCCCACATCATAACCCCTTCCTGCCTAAGATTACAACCCAAATGCTGGCACCGTCTCCTGAACCCCAGTCCCCTGCCCCAGATCACAATTGCCTTCTTCACCCAAACTCCCTCCCAGAGTCCACATGCCCTTCTGCACCTCAGTCCCTTACCCCAAGCTCCCTTCTGCACCCAACCTCCATCCCAGACCCTGCACCTCTTCCATTAATATCATGGAAGAGTGAAACCCTTGACCAGTTACCAAGTTCTTGGAGTGGCCCACCCTTGCATTATGGGTTCTTGAGAGAAACAGTATTTAGGATTAGATAATGTTTTTTGAGGGGGGAGGTGCTTTCCTCCTCCTGCTACCTATTTATTTGTTGACCCTGTGTATGCAAAGCTTGTTACTGCCTCCTTTATCTAAGACTGATGGGTGGATAGCTACTTCTGTAACTGTCAATGCTATTTTATAAATCAGACAGCAAAGATTAGCTTGTGATTTCTGCAGTCTCAGTTCAGGAAGATGCTGGATTTTACCCTATTGATCTCAGCCAAATTTCCTTAGACATTCTGTCACAAAAAAAGTTGGATCAATTTCTCTTTTAGGGTTTTTTTTAAGGTTACTGCATGAGGTTATAATAATAGCAGATCCTTTTGCATTCCTATTCCAAGAATAGCAGGCACTCCTGTGGATTCTTCTAGATGAAAGATTCAGAATAACTAATGCACAGTGCTAGCCCTCAGAGAAGGAAATATCCATACATTGTTTAAAATGAGGCTTGTACTGATTCAGCCACTCCCACCCTGTTTCTCTTCTTCTAGCTGTTGATATCTAGCACTCTTCTTGCAGCTGTATGATTAGGCAAGCAGCTGTCTTCACAGCCAGCCTGTGCCTCTGGCATTCTTCAGTTGTATGGGCAGGCAAGCAGCAGCTGTTATGTATTGATATGTAGACTTGGCATTGGTTATGAAAGCAGCTACTAAGCTGTCCTCACAGCTGGAAGAAGTGTGTTTACTATTAGCGAAAGCTAATCGTAATAGAGGGAATTAATAACCAGGAAGGAACGAGGTTCCCTTTCATCTCCCAATCTAGATCTCACAAGACTGCATAACTCTTTGATTTCAGTAGGAAACAAATTTTCCAAATAAATTTTGGAAATAGTTAGGAATATTGATAGTCACCTAGATGGCTTCAGAATGATGACACATAATTGTGAAGTAGCGATTAAATTCTTGTAGCAGTACTGATTGCTCCACTGGGGGAAAATGAAGCTATTTCAACATTTTACACTGCATTTTAAAATCTCACAATAACTAATAATACCTCTGCTAAATAATGATACAGTTAATATCCTCACAGCATGCAAAGCCTGGAGTTCATTCCAGTTTTAATGTACGTAAAGGTAATAGGCAAACAGGATGTCCACTTTTGTTGTCTCCACTTGTGTTGCACTGGACTGTTTACTAAATGCACTTTGATGAGTTTAAAAGTCCGAAGCCCAGATGAATTTGGAGTTTTTTCTTTCTGCCCTTATTTGTAGAAAAAGAATGAAGATTTGCATTCCAGTTTGTTTAGTTTTTGACAGATGAAAGCTCCATTCTGCAGTATTTGATCTGGTCACCAGCAGCCAATAGTATATTGTATGTGGAAGGCCTTGTCCATATGAAACTTCCTCCTGTCAAATTCTAAAGTAACATAAGGCTTAGAAGAAAGAAGAATGGGGATTAGGGAAAAGCCTGAAAGTGCTGTGTGTCACACAAAGCCATGCCATCATCAGTAAATGACACAAAGCCCACCACTAAGCTACTTCAGACTTCATGGACAGCGTTGAATGAAGAAGCAAACTTCTGCAAAGAACACCAAGGTTTTTCTTTAAAATGGAGAGTGGCACAGAGAGAGAGAGAGCACAAGAGGATATTTAGTATTCTATTGTAGAGATCTGTTCTGCTTGATAACACCAGTCGGTGGGCAGATCAAACTTCGGTGACACAATGCTAGGCACTTTTTGAGTCCGTTGCAAGCTTTAGTGCTGGCCTAATAGGATGAATAAGGTGTTTGAGGAGTAAATAGTAAAGCATGAGAAGGTCTTGGTATTGATGAAAGTGCCTTCCTTCATGGGATTGGGAGGCCTACACTCCATAAGCTTTTCTAGTACCATAAACAAACACTTCTTCTAAGAATGTGGTGCATGTTTCTTTGATGTGGGCTAAGAGCTTTTGGAGTACATGTAAGAAGAGATTCTTTCATTCCTTCCTTTGGAACTATTTTCAGTTCTCCCTTTAGACTTCTTCCGTTACCAGGGTGGGAAGTGAAAAGATTCCATTTCATACAGAAATTGAGGATACTGTATATTTTTCTGACACAGTTAAAATCTTATGTACATTTTAAAAACTCCAGACTAAAAGAGAAATGATTCTGCATCACTGTATTTTAGATGGAGATTTTAAGAATCATTGGGTTTTTTTATTACCATTGCATACAATTTCTGCTGGTAATGGGGCAAAAAATCGAAATATGGCATGTATAATTGTTCATTTGCATTCCAGAGGAACTATGCTAATTCTTCAATGTTTTATTTTTTTTAGCCATATATTACAGGTGGATCTGGTAGTGATGTCCATAGTTAGATTACCTATTATGTTATACTACAAGCCCCTATTTTAATTGCTTTTAATTCTAGGAATCTTTGACTATATGGGATTAAATTATCAGCCATTTCTGAAAACAAGTTTGGGTAAAAGTAGGTAGTTTTGCCAATGTTAAAATAATGATTCCCATTTCTTTGAGAAGTTCTGATACTCCCATGCTTTTAAGCAAGGACTGGAAATTTGTCAGGTGGAGAGCCCTAAGGTCAGGAAGGTGCCTGAATTAGCTAAATTATAAGTCTTTGAAAATCACCATTTTCACATATTTAGTAGAGGTTTGATAGGGGCTCACAGATAAAATCTTAGAATGTTCTGCTTACACTGAGTATGCTCCAATCTATCAGAGATTGCTGAGTGTGTTCCAGTACCACGTACTTCATCTGTACTGAGCTTGCTGCCTGGTCTCATGCAGATGGGACACAACAGCAGAAGTAGATATCCCTTTAACTAAGGGGATGGAATGCTGGGTAGGCAGCCTGGAAAAACCAAAACTTCTAGTCTCCATTCATCTGCCAGCTAGTGTTAGTAATGCACTGCACGTTACAATCCTTGTTACTGAGCCTTACTTATGACTCAGGAGGGAAGCAAGTATTCCCAAAGTTTGTTAATTGAGAATTTGCAGGTGGCCACTTCTGGCAGTGCTGGGAATAAAAAAATTTTCACTGATATGACAAACCAAAGTCACTTTGAGCCAGAAGTTTCTCTTAAAAGATTTTTGATCCAGGATTACCTTTATTAATTTATTCTATTGTAGTTAGACATATCAGAACATTTATTTTGCAGTCAAATTGCTTAAATTGAAATATAAAATAATAGTAATAAAATATTCCAAAATTGTTCAGACCCATTTCATCATTAAGATAAACTAGGTTTTCAGTACCCGAATGAAGGATGTATTGTTTCTGTGATTAATGATTTCATTACAAGAACATTCAGTGAGTACTTCCTCTATATCATTCCCATTCTTTAAAAATAATGCTTTTCCCTGTTTGTAAAGCACTGCAGCTATGCCCTAGAAAGCTGTCAGCAGGATGCTGATATAACAGCTTTGGGCTAAATATGGCCCTCTGTATCACTGGGCCTAATGTGAGAAGATTGGGAGATTTAAGGGAGGGGAGTCTTTTCAGGCTGCAGAACCACTTCATTGCCACTGCTGTAGCTTTGAGGTTACAGTAACTGCTGCTGCTCTTTTGACCTAGCTCTCTATGGGGTAGGTAACCTGGCTAGTGAATCTGGATAGTGATATATTGGTTGGTCCTGCTCCTCCCTGTCCAAAAAAGATATAAAGATATAGGTGGCTTTGTTACTGTATGTTAAGATTTTTTCTTTTCTGTATAATGTGTCTTTAAATGTGAAATGTCACTCTGCTTGGATTTTGGGGGAGGGAAAAGGATGGCATATAGTGTTGCCATTTCAAGGAGGAGGATATTTCAGAGTGATACATACATTGTATTCATTCTCATTCAAAAAATAGATAAGTTATTTTGTTGTTGTTTTCTTTCATCTAAAATAAGACATATATTGACGGTATATGTTTTGCTGTTGGTACATGCAAAACCTGACACCTCCCTTCTACACATCTGGAGCCCTTTCTGGCACTAGAATATGGAGCACTTTTTATTTTATGGCTGTACTTCCACAATGAGGGTGTTTGGGCATGGGCGAATCAAGGTATGATCACAGTTCTGAGGACAGATGTGGAGTTCTATACAAAGACAGTATTCAGCTCTCAAAAACTGAATGCAATGTTATCTTAGATAATGAACTACTGAAATTGATAGGCAAGCTTATTGGAATTTTCCTTCCAAAAATATTTATTCATTCATTCATTCCAGGACACTTGTTTTAGGGAAACAATTTCAAAAGCACCTAAGTCTCATGGATTTTCTCTTTACTTTTGGGCTTGTAAGTGCCTAAAATACTTTTGAACATGGGACTTATGGGCCAGATTTTCAAAGGTGTTCAGATGACTAGATATTCAGCCAGGTACCTAGTGGGATTTTCAAGAGCAACTAAGCAGGTTAGGTGGTTAAATCCCACTGATTTTATGATGGCCGTTATTTGTTGTTGTTCATATGAAGGAAGTACCCAGTGTGGCCAACCAGGAGGGGAGCCTCATTGGTGCTAGAAGCTGAACAGTAAAAATTTTGTGATGTTTGTCATTTGCTTTCACTCCTGGCTGACTAAGGAGAGGCATCACATTTGTGGTTTAATGTTATACTATGTGTTTGTTTTGTCTATTGATAAAATCCCATGATTAAAATTATATACACAAAGTAAAGCTGATAATTTATTTTAAAAGTTTCTGATCAACAGGTGACATCAAGTTTTATACATGTAGTTATAAGTTACGTTATCACATATATGTAGTCATGATATTAAGGAGGCAGTGTCACTCTATTAGTATTAAAGATTAGGTGTTAGAAAATTTAACAGGGTTTTTTAAAATTTTCAAATGGAATGCTCAGACAATTTACCAAGTATTGTGGAGCTAAAGTTGATCTACCTATTTCAACACAGAAGGGCATAAAACACTGGCATTTAAACTGAATTAATTGTATACTAATCTCATGATTAAACAGTTTCACTTCAGCCAAAATACCTTTTCACAAAACCACACCTAACAGTCTAAATCAGTGATCACCAACCAGTAGATCGGGATGTACTGGTACATCTTGGCGCTTCTGACAGGTTATCCTGACTGGTTTGGCCAAGAGGCTATCAAGGGTATGTCTAGACTATATCCCTCTGTCGCCAAAGGGATGTAAATTAGACATACCAACATTGCAAATGAAGCGGGGATTTAAATCTCCCATGCTTCATTTGAATAAAAATGGCCGCCGCATTTTGCCGAGTCAGCAGTTTGTTGGCAAAAAGCAGCTGTCAAGACGGGGATCGGGCGACAAAGAAACTCGGCAAAATGCGGCGGCCATTTTTATTCAAATGAAGCGCGGGAGATTTAAATCCCCGCTTCATTTGCAATGTCGGTATGTCTAATTTACATCCCTCTGGCGACAGAGGGATGTAGTCTAGACATACCCCAAGTGCCAGCACTTCAGCTGCCCCTTTCCCTACTGCTGCTCATCTCCTGCCCTTTGCTTTGGAGCTGCCCCTCCTCCCCCTGGGAGCCTCCTGCTTGCTGTGCAGGGCAGAGGAGGGAGAGGAAGGGCGCTGATGTCAGGGTGCCCCCTCTCCCACTCTGTATCCTGTCTCCACAGAACAAAGAGGGGTCATAACAGGGCTTGGGAGGAAGTTTGCTGGCTGCGTTAGGGAGTGGTCCA
The DNA here is from genome assembly GCA_032595735.1 of Pelochelys cantorii. NCBI lineage: Eukaryota > Metazoa > Chordata > Testudines > Trionychidae > Pelochelys > Pelochelys cantorii. Next base: position 51,621,809 of record CM064327.1, read on the forward strand.
GGGCCAGGGCAGGCTCATCTGCTTTAGCCCCTCTGCACCACCAACCAGGATCTACCAGCAGGCCCAGCTGGGGCCCACATCCAAACTCCTACCCCAGTCATGAACCCCCTCCTACACCCCAAGCCTTTGTCCTAGCCCTGAGCATCCCTGCATCTAAACGCCGTCCCAGAGCCTGCACCTAGAACTCCTCCTACATCCCAACTGCCTGCCCCAAGAGCAGCTCAGAGCCCTTCTCACACTCCAGCTCCCTTAATCCAAGACCAGAGCCTGCACCCCAACCCTCTGCCCTAGGCTGGTGAAAGTGAGTGAGGGCAAGAGAGGGAGGATGGAGTGAGCAGGGGCGAGGCCTTGGAGAAGGGGAGGGAAGGAGGTGGGGCAAGGGTATTTATATTTGAGGTAGATCAAATTCAAAAAGTGATCTTGTGCTCAAAATGTTGGAGACCCCTGGTCTAAATAGTAATCAGTGAAACTGACACTAAAGTTCAGGTTCTACATTTGTACAGCTCTTAGTGCAGTGGGGTCCTGGCTAGAATTCTTAGGCATTATAGTAATGCATACAAATAATCATAAAACTGTACCTAGTTTCTTGTTGGTAAATCCTTTCCTGATTTAGATAGATCTTTTTTTATCATCTAACCACACTCTCTTTGGCCTTATGAGAAACTTACCTAGATGTGATTGAAGTAGTAAAGTTATCTGAATGTCTAGATTTAGTCTTATATTTGTTTATCCTTACTGTTAGAAGGATTGACAGTACTGATCATATTTTAAAGCTCTGTGTGTGTGTGTGTGTGTGTGTGTGTGTGTGTGTGTGTGTGTGTGTGTGTGTGTGTGTGTGTGTGTGTGTGTGTGTGTGTGTGTGTGTGTGTTACGGACACACATGTCCTTTTAAAAATGTTTACCTCTGTTGTTAAGTATTTAACAACATATTTTGATAGCCTTGGGACGTCAGTGGAAAAAATCAAGTTTGTATGGACTTACTTCCTTTTTTGTGTGTGTGAGAAAAGTTTCTAAACAATTCTTTTCACCCCAGGGTATTATAGATTGCTTGTACTGTCAATACTTTCCTTCAATCTTTTGCTGAATACAATAAACCTCCCTGTAAGAGGGATGGTAGAATTTCACCCACCATTTAAAATGTAGGTAATGCATTGTTCAGAGAAACTTGTTTGAAAAAGTAGTTTAAATTGGAATGAATTATCACCTATGCGCTGTGTGTGTGAATGTGTGCGCATGCGCAGCAGCAACTTGATACTGTGGGAAAGCTGCAAGGCACCTTCTGAGATGGAGAAAAAATATATTGCAGTACACTTACTTTTGTTGCAAATTAGTGTTGGATTTTTAATGGTGATTCATTGTGACTCACCATATTACACCAGAGGTTTGGTGATGACAGTAATTGCAGTTCCTGAAAGATTTTGGTAGAAGCAAAACATACAGATGAAATTTTGAGATCTTTTTTATTCACATTTATTTTGTTCACTTTATTTTTAATAAACATGTTAAATTGTAATTTATTTTGGAGAGACAACAATTGTTTACTTCATTAACACTGCCTAAATTGCTGTACAAGGACAGGATTTAAATCAAGAGCTGATTTTACAGCTTGCATCCATTGTTTCAGATGTCCTTTTTGTTTAAAGGCATTAACCACAAACCCTCTGTTGGTTGTTGATCCCTCAAACCTCTCCTCTCTAATTATAAAAAAAGGCCATTGGCATTTATTCTATTTCCCACCACACTGGTTTCCTTTAGATTCCATCTAACTTTTTGTAGTGACCTCTCTCTGCATCATCCACCATAGCCAGAATCTTCTGTTGTATATGGACTTGTCCATACAGTATAGTTATACTGGCCTAATCTTTTTGGTAGGCATTCTTATTCCAGTAAAATAGTGGCTTTTTTAGTTTAGTATAAACCTAAAATAAAATACATATGTAAAATAAAATGTAAAAGGCTCTTAAACTGGAATAGATGTGTCTACATAGGGAGGGTTATAGGGGAATAACTATCTCTTTAAAGATAGTTACATGAGCATGTAGACAGGGTCTGTTTCTTCCAGATTACTTTTCTGCGTCTTGAACTTCATGTATACCAATTTTACTTCCATTTGGTGGCTGCTGATAATAACTGATTAATGGGTATAATAAGTGTCACCAAAAATCCCATCCCCTTTATTCTTTAAACAAGTGAAAACCTTTGTGGCAGATCCTGTTCTTTTATACAGCTGCACAATGGAGAGAACAGCAGGGGATGATTTGGAGCAGGGAGGGGGGAGGGGGTTGGCAGATTCTTCAGTACAGCCCTAATTGATTAGTCTGGATTGGGAAAATTGGTGGGGTTAACTAATTTATGTTAGGGGAACCTTGACATGCCCACTGCCTCTTTTTTAGTGTAGAAATAGATTAAGGCCTTTTATCTGCATTTAGCTGGTTGTGGTGAACCCTAGAAGAGAGCAGTGTGGTCAGTTAAAGGGAGATAAAAGGTGTTACATGTATCTACACTAGGTGTGTCTATACTACACAGCTTTTAGCATCACAGCTGAGTCCAACAGACTTGAAATATTGCCAACAGAGATATTATGGGATTTGTTTTTTCTTAAAGAGAACATAACATAGTAGAGAGGCTTAAAAATTAAGGTTTTGGACATTATAAAGGAAATGTAATAAATGGATTAGGAGGTTGTGGTGTGAAGAAAATGGCATGCACACAAACAGGGTTCATTTTTGATTCTCCATTGGATGCATAAGTGTAATCCTGGTATGACATCATGCTGCGCTGCTCTGCTCTGCTCAGGGCATCATGGTATATTGTCCTATGCGGGATAGATAATAGTACAGGCAGCCCCCGACTTGAAACGCGATTGGTTCCTGGGGGAAGTGTCACAAGTCGGGGATGTTGTAACTCGAACCCTCATTTATGATAGGCGCTGTGTGCTGGCGTAAATGTGGGCTGAAGATGTAAGTCAGGGGCGTTTGGCCCCTTCCGCACTTACAAAAATGGTTGTAAGTGCAGGGGGTCGTAACTCGGGCAGTTGGAAGTTGGGGGTTTCCTGTACAGAGAAAGCTTTGTTATCCAGCACTCTGTTAACTGGAAAACTTTGCTGACCAGCATTGCCCCCCACCACAATACCACCGAATCTTCAGGCGCATGTGCCTGACTCCTGTGTCCAGTTAATTGCTGTGGGGCTTCTGACTGCTGGCACTGCCAGTTGATGTCATCAGCAGGCACCTCCTTCCCCTTCAGCCTGCCTCAAGCTGTCAGGAGCCAGATCTGCCAGTAGGCGTGGGTGCAGAGCAATAAGCTTTGTTATCTGGCAATTCAGTTAACCAGCAATCCTCATTCTCCATGAGTGTGGGATAACAAAGCTTTCATTACACTACTTTCATTAGGTGGAATGTTTATTAACTTCTGTCTCTGATAGCTGATGCTAACATTTCTGCTCATGACTAAAGCCTAGCCTAAAACATGAAACTTTTGCAAAAATTAACTATCATTGTGATCATCAACTCAACTCCACTAGTGTTCAGCCTTACCTGTGTTTTCAATGTCAGGAGCCCAAATATATCTATATCTATCAGACTTGCAGTATATCATCAGACCTGCCCTAAGAAGCTTAAAGCCATGTCTACACTAGCATTTATGTCGCCAGAATTGTTGCAGAATAGGGTGGCTATTAGCATTGGCAATATTAGGAGCCCTAATTTAAAGATGCCTTTGGTTATTCTTGGAATTTTAAAAACTGTAATTTAAGGTCATGTCTACATAGCTTCACTGATTTGGCTATGCCATCATAAGAGTGCTCCTGTAGCCGTATTATGCTGACATAATAAAACTAGCTCAGTGAGCGGCAGTAGAGCATTCCCTGCTGACAGTGCTGGACACGTGAGCGCTTGTGCCAGGAAAACTTATGCTTCTGGAATGGGAGGGGATGTTTTTTCATACTCTGACTGACAAGAGTTTTGCCAACATAAGTGCTAGCATAGATATAGGATATTTTTGCAGAATTTGCCTGTTATAGACAAGACTTAATACTAGAAGTGCCACAGGAGGGCCAGAGCGGGGGGTGGGGGGATGGCAAGGAGATAAGGGATTAGGAGAATAATGGATTGTAGCAAAAAGGATGCTTGGTGAGAGACTGTGAATAGAGACTTGCAAGGTATGAAGAGGAAAGAGTAGGAAGGGATGAGGACAACAGACAGATTTTCTTTCCCCCCTCCATTTCCTCCAATCAATTTCTTTTTTTTCCTAACAGACCACAAGAAGGGCACTGGCTGAAGAAATAATTATCTCAGTGGAAACAGCATCTCTCGTCAACCCTAACAATATCTTTGTCATTGGCGGAGCACTTTGCCATTTTAACCAGTTTTTGCATAGATCTAAAAAATGTGAGGGGCCATGTGTAGCAAATGAATATAGCAATAACCTCTGGAAATCTGGTGTCAAGAAAATGTGTTTGATGTGATAGAATCTGTCCAATTCAAAGTCCACTAATACCCCACAATTCAGTATTACCAAGTATCTCAGTGAAGTGCTGACCATGGACTAAATTGTTGTAACTATGTTGGTCTCAGGATATTAGAGAAACAAGGTTACATATTATTCTAATAAGCCATAAGCATAGTGCACCTCATCCAGTACGATCAATAGCCCAATAACATCTGTGAATGAAAGCAATCACTGCACTCTTGAACTTGCACAGACAAATGATAAAACACAAACACACAATATCACCCATGGGAGAACACTTTTCACAAAATGATCACTCCATATCTTACCTTTCAGACTTTGTCTTCAAAGGCACAAACACATTCAGAAGACAAGTCTTGGAGCTTGAATTCATAACTTTGGTAGAAAGAAAATCGTGTTCTTAATAAAGACCCTGGATTTATGATTTCTTACAACAAACTGAAAGTGGGTACCAGCCACTCCTCTTGTCTTATGAACTGTGGAGGTGTTCATGGGCTACTTCACCTTGAATGGTCTTTTCAAATGTGTTAACTTATGCTAAACAATCTGTTTCACCTTGTATTTAAGCTATGACACTCTAAGGCCATGTCTTCACTGCCATTTTACTGTACTGCAAATTGCTGGCTCAGGGGTGTGAAAAAACAACACACATTCCCAACCACAGCAGGCTATAGAACTGTAAAGGACTAGTATAAACCGGCTCCCAGTGCGAGAGCCATGCTTCTCATTTAGGTGGCTTACACAGAGTTTTCTTTCTCCCAGCGTTGGTGTTATGGCCATACCTTCATTTGCCACACAGAACTTCAAAGTTTTAAGTGTAGACTTAACCTAAGTATTTTTTCCATAGCCTGAAGAAGAGCTGTGTAGTTTGAAAGCTCTTCTCTTTCATCAGCAGAGTTGGTCTAATAAAAGACCCACCTTGTCTCTCCAATGAATTAGACCAGTGGTTCCCAAACTTTTTGGCATGACGCCCCCCTTTTTGATTTTTGAAAAACCCTCACGCCCCCCCCCCACCCCAAATAGCAACAAAACTTGTTGAGCAAAAGAAAAAAGAATTGAACAGGGCAGCAAAACTTGATGGGGGGGGGGGGAGGCTGGGTCGCCTCAAGCTGCCCCCCCCCCCCGGAATTTCTTCACGCCCCCCCCAGTTTGGGAACCCATGAACTAGACACATTGTAGAGCAGTTTCAGGTGTGCAACCATGACCTTCCTGCAGCCTGCTTTACTCACTCCATTACCACATGGGTCATCCCTGAGGGTGGTTTATGATCAGGTTCCCAGTTCTGCCAGGAGGTGGCAGTAGCAGCTGAAGTGACATTTTCACTGAATGGGACTGGGGAGATCTTTGGTCATCAATAGAAACTGTGAGATAAGGGAGATTACTTTGGGGTTAAGGAAATAGTAGGATTGGCAGGGATTCAAGGGAAGTGATCATTAAAGATTAGCTTTACTTAAAACTTGGCAGGGGGAGAGGGATAAAAGGGGTGTAAAATAAAAAGAAAATGCCAGGGCTAAATAAGTAACGCTTATTAGAGGTATATAAATAAATAGAACAAATAAGATATGTGCCCATTCTCATTATTTTATGTGTTTCACCCCTTTATCTTTTGTCTGTTTTGGCTCCAGTTTGCCCCCTATGCCAACTGGAGAACTTTGTGAATAGCAATAATAAGAATACCGGTAAAGTTCTCTGGAAAATCTTATCTGCTGTGTATATTAGGCCAGACTCATGCTTGTTTATGCAGTGTAGAAAGATATTACCATACTAGTTTATCTTCTTATCACATGCATATGTTAACATTTACAATTTCATCCGAGAAATGCAAATGATTATAATATCTGATGTCTAGAAAGTGATTGTATTAGACAACTGTTTTTATTCAAAAGCGATAACCCATTCTTTCTCAGTAAATAAGTGCATATATAACTAAAGTAAAGTGTGTTTCTATCAGACATTGCCAGACGCTACTGAATCCCCTAATTTCCATAAAGAATTGTATTGTGTGTTTTGTCTAGATTGATCATAGTGTGTGCTCTATTCTTTCTTTTCCCACTTGGGCAGGTATTTCCTCTGGGGATCTTTTTATATATATATATATATATATATATATATATATATATATATATATATATATATATATATATATATATATATGACCCAAGAGGGCACCATACAGATAGAATTGTGAGTATACTTAAAACAAAAATAGAAATGCTGGTTCTTTGTTTTATAAAGTGTGTGTCAAAGCCTGTTTTCTTCACTCATGTAAGTAGTCCCACTGAGGGTACTCAGTTATCAGTCTAATAAGTAATTGGTAATCCAGAACCAAAACTATGCCTCTCCAATCTCTGTCTTCACCAAAATGGGGAAGAATAAGTTATTTATGTTCTTTAGTCAATGAGATGCACGTAGTTTGGGAGAGGCCAGAATTTTAGTTTAGTTGTTTATACTGGTTGTTATCTTCTAAGCTGTGTTTTTCATTCTTTGTCCAGAGCCTGAGACTTGAGTATTGAGCGGAGCTACCCATTAATTGCAATAAGAAGCTGTATTTAAAAATCGGTGGCACAATAGGGCTCTTCATTGGAAAGTTACTTCTGAAGTGAGAGGAAACAATGTCAAGTTTCAGATCAAGTGCACGGATTTGTCAGATTATTTATTAAGCTACTAAGAAAACAAAACACAATCAAGACAGGGTAAAACAAAGGCTTGAGACAGAAGGATCCTTCTGAATTCGAACTTCCACTCAGGACACATCTGTGTTGGGCTGTTTTTCATTGGTGTAGCAACACTGATGTAGCTTCAATATTGCAAATCACTAGTGTAGACTTCTGTAAAAAGTGACTTTCCTCAGAGGGACTGTCTTTGGTTGCAAGTCAGAGTTCCCTGGCTTTTCTCAGTTGGGCTACACTGCTCTCACTGTCCACAGGGTGATTATAAACATATGGCACTGAGTCTCAGAGCCTGAGCCAATTGACTAGGGCTTGAGGGGCTTGGACTGCAGGTCTAAAAATTAAGAAGCTTGGGATAGGGCTCTCAGATCTACCCCTTTCATGGGGTTTCTGAGCCCTGGATAAGCCAAACGTCTACACTTTAATTTTTAGACCACAGCCCAAGCCCAGTGACCCTGCATCTGTTGACCTGGGCCAAACACAGCTGGGTCTTTTATTGCAGTGTAGATGTATCCTCAGTGATTGATGCACAATTTTGACAAGCAGTACTATTTGTGCAAACACTTTTGTCTTTTTTTTTCTTAACATTTCTCAATTGATTGTTCCTCAGTTAAAACCTACAACACTATCCAAGTCAGGAGAAACCTATGATTTCTAGTTCAGTATTTTATGGCTGAGATCTACTCTCATCCTGTAGTGATTTTTGACAGAGGGAAAAAGAGACTCAGAGAGTTTTAATTATTTGATGACTGTTTCAGCTTACTCTCAAAACCGATGCTTCATTATAAAACAAATCCAAATTAAAAATAGCAATGCAGGATAAATTTAACCCTTTTTTTACTCTATTTGGAGTAATAGTAACAGATGTTGTTTGACTGACTTGTTTAAAATTAAAATTAAATAAATAAAATGAAAGGGAAGAGGAAGGGAATGAAAGAGCATTTCCTTACTAGGCAGTCACACAAGCTATTGTCTAAGGGGTGGGGGGAACCAGTTTTCTGTAGTTCTGAGCACACAGATGTTCCTCTTGGCATCAAAACAGTACTAGTCAGGATAGGATTTTTTGCAGACATAGAATGTGAGGCTTCTTTGTTTGAGACAAAGTGTTGCCTGTGGTGGGAATTGCTGCAGTGATGGGAAAGTATCGTAATGTATTGTTGGATTACTGTGATTTTTTTTCAATAGAGACAGTACATTAAAGTAGCTTTGTGGGCAGCAAATTGTTTGAGCCAAGCCTGGCTAATAACACGCTCTTCTTGGCAAGCAATCTTACGAGGTATGGCTGGCATAGTTTGTATGGTCATGGGGTTGTCCTAAGTGTGAGCATCATCAGCACTGCTGCAGTGAGTACCAGTTTTAACAATCTAATTTATTAAGGAGTTTTTTACTGTAAAGTGAGAGCTGTGATACTTTCTGCCACTATTTAAACAAATGTGTATAAGATGATATACATGTTTTCCTATATAATAATTTTCTTATTTTGGATTTTTTAAAAAGAATGGAAAAGCTTTAAGAAAATTTGGTAAACATGAAAATCTCAAATGAAAAATACTTTTCAGATCAGTCCTTTCTTACCAGACCCAGTTTCATTTTGAGGCTCCTGTGTTACTTCAGAAGTGGTTGTTGATAACACTAACCTAAAGCACCAAATGTAGCAGCTTTTATACTGTTTTTGATGATGTTCAGCAGGAGAAACACAGACCTATTAACTCTGGTCTTGGTTAAAGTTTGATTTTGTTTATTCACTGAAGCTTTTTCTATTTACCATTGAATTGTTCATTGCTCCTTTTAGGCTTATTGTACACACTATTTTTTAATCAATTTAACTATTTTGGTTGGAGGTGTGCCTTTATACTAGATTAATTAAAGTGGTTCAGACCCCTAATCTGGATAAACTGTACTGGTGCAGTTTTATTCTTTTTTCCTTTATGAGAAAAGGCTATACTTGTATAAACATTTTTATATCAGTAGAACTGCCTCCTCAGTAGGGGGCATTACATCTCCGAATATATCAGCATTGTTAAAATGGTATCACTTTGTGTGCATAGACAAGCCCTTAAACTGGTATAATTGTGTCCACTAAGGAGCCGTATCACTTTAACTATGTCTGTTTCTGAACAAATGTAGTTAAAGTACAAAAATTGTGTTGACCAGCTCAGCTCAGAGCCCAGGTCAGTTGATTGTGCTTCTGGGTAAGGATGTAAGAGACTAGTCGACTACCCAATAAGCACATGGGGCAGTAAGTGGGGAGAGCGGGAGCCAGTGCTGGGAGAAGCTGGCTTAAAAGCTAGTTCCCCCCAGCACTGCCACTGCGGGGGGGCAAGGGAGGCAGGGCCATACTGGGGGACCGGGCGCAAGCCGGGAATCTCAGTAGTTTCCCTCCTTATCAACTAATTAAGTAGTCAATGGAAATTCCATTGACTACTCGATCAGCTGATTAAATGCAATTTAACATCCCGCAGTTTAACATGGGGCTTGGCCTATGGGGCTGGACATTTGGGCTTGGCCTGGAGACTGGATTTTGATAGGGATGTCAACATGTAGTTGACTACATGATGAGGTTATTCTTGTCAATTATGCGCATTCCCACACACATCCCCTTGCTGCCTCCATATCAGAGGCACTAAGAGCGGTGGAGCAGGAGCAGGAGCCGGTGCCTGTGAGGAGCTGACTTTAAGCAGGCTCCCCACAAACACCGGCTCTGATAAGAGAGGCAGCACCACAGAGGGTGGCGGTGGGGGCGGGGGAAGAGGGCTGGAGCCGACATGCAGGAATCCAGCTTTCAAGCCAGCTCCCTGCGCATATCGGCTCCACGGACCCGCCTGCTTCCCCCTCCCCCTTGCTGCCTCTTACAGAAGCAGCAAGGGGGGGCGGCCAGGTGCCAGCAGCTCTGTGGTGGTGCCTCCCGCCCCCCCCCCCCACTGTGGGTTTGGGCAGGTGGGCAGGGGAGGCTGCTGCGAAGCAGCCTCTGTCTGCAGTGGCCTGGGCAGCAGTGACATCTGGGATTCCTGGGCCCTTTAAATCACCACCGGAGCACCAAGTGGCACACTGCGAGTGGCACTCAGGGCGGGCTGGGGGGTACAGAGACCAGCACAGTGTACTCTGGGTGGTGGTGAGGGCTGGCTGCTCAAGCCTTGTCCCTTCCATCCGAGGCCCTGCCCTTTCTGGGAACACTGAGCTAGCCTTTTCCTCCTCGCCTTGCCCAGGCAAGTCTGTCTGCCCCCTGGCTCTGCTTCCTCTTATGAGGTATTTGCAGCAGCTTATGCCCCTTCTGGTTCCAGGGCCAAGTTAAACCAAGAAAGCCAAATGCTAAAGGAAAGATATGTGTTACCTTCTTCCTCCTTATTGAGTCTCTTCTGTGGAGCTGTGCAGGAATCACAGGAACAGTTTGTCTCGTTCCCAGTCTCAAGCTACCTGTGGGAATGCCAGGAAATCTTTCATCTATTTCAAATCAGAATAATGCAGCTCATTCCCCATCCTATTTCTAGCCATAGAACATTGGGAACAAATAGTGGAGGATTCAGACTGAAACATCTGAATAAATTCCTAAACGAGGCTTATCTTCACATTTCCATGGCACCATCACACTGACAATTCTTCCATTTGGTGCATGGATAGCAGAAGTTCCTCTTCAACTTTGATCATTGCTGTTTGATCTGACAAGTGTTCCCCGTGTCTCTTGCAGGATTCATGGTAGTATTAATATTGGCCGTAAGGAAGAAGGAAATTCAATTTGATCTCTTCCGGACAATTTTTCTGATCACAGCTCTGCACAGTAAGAAAGCAGAAACAAGTTCACAGAGTGATGCTATTTCTGGAGTACCTTGCATTTATGATAAACAAATGTCATTTGGTGCAGGGGAACGCAATTATAGGATGAACCAAGGAGAAATGCTCTTAAGTACAAGATTTCGTCTCAGGAAAATGTTAACAGATGAAGATGGGCATCCAGAAAATAAGTTGTGATACATAAACCTATTCTCACTGGAATCAGTTGGGAATGCTGATTCCATAAAGAGAAATGCTTCAATGAAGTAAAGTTCATATAAGACCTATTCAGTAGTCCTTATTGTCCCCTCTGCATATATGCATATCCATTGGCAGAGGTCAAGGTCCCTATGTATAGTCTCTGCTCCCTCAACTAAGAGCAAAGAATCAATTTTTTGAAGGGATCCATCCACTGGTGAACTAGGCCTAATGATCCTTATGTTAGACTCTAGTTTGGTAGGATGCTCTTTCTGGTCCCACTTCAGACTCTAGAACATAGCTACCAGAAAGAAGGAAAGCTCAGTTTCCACCAACTAGAACAGAATGATTCATTAAGGTCTTAGAGCACTGTTTCTTCCATGGATAGTAGATTAGTTCTGATTGTGGCAGTCAGTGTATCTGATGGGGTTTCATAAATTAAGTAGGAAGAAAATTATCCTCCTAACCTGATCTCAGAAAGAAAAACAATTTTTGTCTTGATCAGTGCAAAGTTTCTTATCTCTGTACACTGCCCTCTCAAGGGGAAGATGTGTACCTGGGTTTAGATGGCAGAAGTTGGATTAAGCAGAATGGAATCTGCTCCCAGAAGTATCCTCTTATTATAAATCAATTTGGCAGGCTGGTGAATGATTTCTTTGCATCCAGAAACAGCAATTAAGTGCCCTGTGACTTCTCACTGTGTCTAGACCAGGGTTTCCCAGTCTATGGGTCGGGACCCAAATATGGGTTGCCAATAAAAATTTCAAAAGGGTCGCCAAGTGTCTCCCCAGGTGGCTCTGCCCCTTTTCCTCCCCCCGTTTTTGAATTGCCTTGGGTCACCAAGTCTTCCTGAATTGTCAAAATGGGTCCCCATCTGGAAAAGGTTGGGAACCGCTGGTCTAGACCTAGGAAGTTAAGTGATGAATGGTCTCTTGCAGAGCTGTGCAACGTCTCCGCAATATGTCGTCCCATTTTTTTCGCTGCTCCTCAGGGCCATGCAAAAGATAGGAAGGAGAAAGCAGCAATGATTCTGTTTGTAAAGATTATGCCTCTCAAATTGTCTCTACTTCATAAAGGAGGTCTGCTATTGCAAAAAATAATCCTCCAACCATGATCAGACAGTTTCAAAATAGGAACTTGGATAGGGAGTTAAAACACTCACGGACCCAAACAAAAAAAATCAACCAATAAAACTTATCCTACTGACTAATACAAAGTCCATGTTTTAACCTCACTAAACAAGTGTAAGATAGGCTTGAGTTTCTCCAGGAGAACCTTAATATGGACATTATGAGAACATCTAAGTAAAAAGATCAATTCTCTATATTGCTGTCAATAATTTTTTTTAAAGGGGAATTTTGTACATTATTAAATACTTCCTTAGGGCAAAAACCTTTATTCTAGTTCCAGAAGGTAATCAGAGCACATTCTGCTACTTATAGTACTATCCAGATTGGACCTCTGCAGCAGGTGGTATTGTACTTCCTTCCCATTAAAGAAGGCTTCCCAATATGGAGAAATACCTATCTCATAGAGCTGGAAGGGACGGACCTTGAGAAGTCATCAAGTCTTGTCTCCTGCCCTCATGGTAGGACCAAGTACCATCCCTGACAGATTTGCCCCAGATCTCTAAATGGCCCCCTCAAGGATTGAGCTCACGCCCTTAGGTTTAGTAGGCCAATGCTCTAAGCTATCCACTGAGCTATCCCTCCCCCCTTATTGCCAATAAGAAAGATTTGAAGCTGTAATCTTTCTCTGATGAGCCTTAGCATTGTCCTTTGAATTCAGACAAGTTGTCCTTACCGCTGTTATGTCATGTCATTCATTCTCAGAGTATAATCAAGAACTATTCTTCCTGCTGTTAAGCATCAAAGCCTAGCTATGCTTCCTGTATTGACAGAAAGCCACATAACCATCAATACATAAATTCACCAAAACTTTACATATTGATCATCCATTCCTTAACCATGCTAGTTTTTGGCAGACATTTTCACAAAGTGTTAGTGCCCAGGAGAAGATGGAGGACTATGTACTATACCTCATTTTTAAGGTCCATATTTAAAAGATTATCCTAGTTCAGGGGTGGGTAATAATTTTTGATGGGGGGCCACTCCAAGGTTTCGGTAAGTGGTCAAGGGTCGCACTTTTCTGTGGAGGGGGTACAGGGTCTAGGTTGGAAGTTGGGTGCAGAAGGGTACACAGGTTAAGGGACTAGGGTTCAGGAGACAGTGTGGGGTCTGAGAGGGTGTTTGGGTGGAGGAGAGGGTTGTGACCTGGGTCAGAGGATTGGGGTGTCGGGCCAGGGAGGGAGTGTGGGTGCAGGAGAGGATTCTGGCCTGGGGGAGAGGCATAGGAGGGGGTATACGGACTGGGAGGGAGTTGTCACCTGGGGCAGGGCATGCAGAGGGTTTGGATGGTGATCTGGGGGAGGGAATAGGGGTGCAGGAGGGGTTGGGGTGCCAGAGGCAGGCGCTGGCTGGGAGGAGTTTACCTAAGTATCTCCTGGCCAGCAGGCTGCGCTGCAGCACCCCTAAGGCAGGCTGGGCTCCCTACCTGCTGCAGCCTTAGCCCGCTTGAAAATGCAGGCTGCTCCCTCCACATGGCTCTCAACTCGGCATGCAGGAAGAGGCGTGCACAGCCCCAGTTGCTCAGGCCAATCTCTCAGCTACGTTTGGCTGGCTGTTTCCAGCCAATAGAAGCTGAGAAATTGGCTAAGGTCAGTTCTTATTGGCCCATTGTTTCTAGCCAATAGGAGCTGAGGATAGGACTGGGGGCGGGGAAATTACACAAAGACCCTCCCTGCGGAGCAGAAGCTGAGGGGGTCCCAGCAGGGAGGTCCGCAGGCCGGATCCGGTGGCTTGGCAGGCCAGATTCGGCTCCCAGGCCATATTTTGCCCAGCCCTGGCCTAGTTCTTACCCTAGAGGCAGACTGCTGTGAAAACTCCAATGTAATGGTTCTGCGCATCTAAGCATGATGAATAGAAAGATGTTTTACTGAAAGATCTGCTACTGAAAATTTTCTATCTACAGATAATGCTGTCTACAGATGCAACTCACCAGGGTGAACGGATCATCTAATATAGAGATCGAATTAAACATCCAAAGATTTGTTTTTTGTTCTTGAAAGGGAATTTCCTATACCCTGCAGTTGGAGTGCTTCATTCTGGAAGTATGTTTAACACTATCTAATTTAGTAAAGTACAAGTGGAATTTTATCTGTTGGAATGTTTGCATCTCGTGGGATCACCACTGGATGTTGTCCTCTCATTTTGCCATTAACTGACTAATCTGGTTCTGCCCTCCAAGCTGCAGGTTGAAGTACCCAGAATAATGTATCTGTGAACATTAATATTAAAAGTGAGGCAATTATCAGATCAGCACAGATAAATTTTCTGGTGTAAGACATGAGCCTAAATTGAAGTCTGGTGGCTAGCCAATATTATATAGCAGCAGTTCCCAGACAGTGGATCGGCACCCCAAATTGGGTCATGAGCTTATGTTGGGCCCAGAGCCACACTGCCCAGGAGCACACTGCAAAGGCTTCAGCTTCAGCCCCTGACCGTGAGGCTCGGATTACAGGCTCCTTCCCTGAGGCTTGGGGCTAAAGTCCTTAAGCTTCAGCCCCTCTGCTGGAGCAGTGGGGTTAAGGCTTTGGTCCCGCCACCTATGGTAGTGGAGCATAGGAGAGCTCAGGCTTTGGTCCCCCCTTCTGGGGTCATGTAGTAATTTTTATTATCAGAAGGGAATTGTGGTGCAATGAAGCTTAAGATCCCCTATTATATAGCTATTTAGGAACTTCAATATATGATCAGACATGTGGTGTATCTAATAGAGTGGTCAGTCTCTGAGATTTACCAAAACCATAAAATTCAAAAAAAAAGGAGGAAAACACTCTTCAGTGAACAATAAGTTGCTGATAGGGGATTTTTTTTTTTAATTAGAGGTTGTCTTAAACTTTTTAAAAAGGCAGTCTAGTGTAACTGGATATTCTCGTTCTTGTTCTCTGCAATCCTCCTAAGCTTTTAGAAATAATAAATATGACTGTCTTACTGCCTAAGTAGTACCTAAATCCTGGATGTAAATCTTAATTTAGAAATACTATTTTAAAAGTACAATAACAATATTTTTGTCTTCCAAAAGTGTTTGTCTCCTGATTACGTTCCTTAAGATTAAAGTAGTTGAATTTCAGCTGAAGATCTCCATTTCTTTTACCACGGTACTTTTGAAATTATGTTTCCTCTCAAGTTGGGTGACAAATTCTACATTCCAGCCTGGAAAGGTGACTGGCATAAATTGTTATATTATGACATAACTATGCCTTATACAAGTTCTTTGATGACAGCAGTTACCTTTTTCAGATTTCATTTGGCAGATCTTATCACATTGTGCCATGGAGAAAAGGTTATAGTGTTCATCACTGAGCTGATATGAAAAATATCTTACACACACACACACACACACACACACACACACACACACTCACTATTCTTTTAGTGTGAAAGGAGAGGGGAGCCCTTGCAAAAACTTTTAATAAGAGGTGTCAAGTATCAGTGCAGCATAGGGTGGGACACTTTGGAAAGAGGGTTTACTTTAAAAACTAGCAGTAACTTCAAGAAGTTTATAAAAACAGGAATTTCTGTCTGGAATATTTTTAAAGAGCAAAATCTTTGCTTTAAGAGCCACATGTAGAATTAGGATTTTCCAAATGATTTCAAACTTAGACTGGTTTGTTTTTACTTAGGCGAAAAGTATAGCAATTAATTAGTGATATTATCATGACTATACAACATGATGGACAGTTACTTCACCAATTTGTTAGCATGACTTCTGTCATAAAAGGATGACTATGAGGCATTATATCTTTAGTTTTATCATCAGACACTGAAAACATATACATTTTGGCTGTCCACCAAAGTTGACTCACCTATTCTGTGAAGAGGGAATCTATACTATCAGTTCTTTAAAAAAAAAAAAAAAAAAAAACCAACTCCATTGATAATGGTTTAACAGCCAGTAAGCACACCTAAGAATGATAAGGATACAGAACTCCAAGTCATCTAGAATGAAGGTAACACTTAGGCTTTGTCTACACTCCGAAAATTAAAGTGCATCTGTGGCAGAGCTTTAAATTAAAGTGTGGCCACCGCTGGGAGAGAATTGCCCTGCGCAGTGTAGGCCATTTCAATTAGAAGAGTAGCTAACAGTGCTGGAAGCCCGTTTACACTAGCACTTTACATCACTGTAACTTACTGTGCTGAAGTGAAGCTCACACTCCAAGACAGAAAGTTGTAGCACAGTAAAGTGGCAGTGAGTGTAAACTTAGCCTTAATCAGTATATCTAGATTTGGGGCAGCTCCATAAGTATAAAGAACATAACCCTTTAACCCCCAAACATTGCAGTACTTATAAGAGTAGACATTATTGAAAATAATGTCAGTAAGCATTACTAAAAGTTGTTCACACCTTGTTTAGGCCTTGTAGTGGCAACTTTACTGTACAATGTATTTCTATAGTATAAGATCCATAGGATACATGGATCTTTACATGTCCCAGAGTGCCTTTTTACACTTCAGGATCTAATTACATCTCCAAATCTTGGAAAATTTCAAGACAAACTTGTCTTTTAGTGGTTAAATAAAATGCTACTTAGGACCAAATACTACCTCAGGTACATATAACTCCTATTGATTTCAATGATGACTATCTGTATACTTTCTGCATATAATGTAGTTAGAAAATGCAGCTCATTCCACATACTGTAATGAATATGGACAATAGGCTAAAGGTTACATGGAGGTTTGAAGCAGTCTATGAAAAACTCCTGAGGGCATTCTGCCCTGAAAAATAAAAATTTTGCATACGCTATTTTAAAATTCTGCACATTTTATTTGCAAATAAATAAATTCAGAGGCTGCATCATGGCAGTGGGGAGCACAGGCCACTGGCTGCAAAGAAAGATCATCCTGCAACCCCCCACCCTCAGGGTACAGACTTAACAGTGAGGATGCACTTGTCCTTCACACAGCACAAGACCTGGGCTTACCCAGAAATAACCTGGGCCCTCGCTCTGTGCTTGGTGTAGTAGGTGTAGAGGGTTCTGAGTGAGACCATCTGGGTGCAGGCAGTTCAGTGGGGGATCTAGATGTGGGTTGATCTGGATGCACAAAGGCTCGTTGCAGTGGGGGTGGGTTCCAGTGACTTGGGACTCTGCAGATAGGGCCAGATTATGAAAGGGCTTTATGTCAGAAAGTAATTTTGCTGCAGGGAAGCAAATAAGCCTGCTGGGAACATGAATTCTGCATATGTGCAGTAGCACAGAATTCCCTCAGGAGTAACTAATTTTTCAAATAATGTAAGATAAGCAAATAGTTCTGGGGGCATTTAACATTATCCTGAAAAGCATGTCCCTTTCCACGTATGAAAGGAAGGTTTTTTTATATCTGTATGGTGACATATGGAACAAAAAAAATTCCTCAGCACTAAAAAAAATATATATAATACACTAACTAAATATTCAGAAACAAAAAATAGAAAGATGTTTGCTTTCTAGCACATGGAAAGATTAAAACAAAGCAATGGAAAGGAAAGCAAATCTATATGAAGTGGTCATCTCTTGACAGGTCACAAGAAAAAAAATTAGTTTCTTACGCGATGAAGTAAACCTAAATTTGGCCACCACCAACCTCAGAGCATTTCTGTGCCATAGTTACGATTGCAGAGAACAGGGGTGCCTTGTAAATTCCATTTTGAGTATACATTCTTCCCCTGATTGATGACTGACTGCTGCAATAATGATTCATAGAGTTTAAGGCAAGAAGGGACCTAATAGATCATCTAAATTGACCTCCTGTATATCACAAGCCATTAAATTTCACAGTTACCCTGATGTTGAACCCAGTAACTGCACTTGACTAATGCATCTCTTCAAGAGAGACATCAAGAGATGGAGAATCCAACACTTCCCTTTGTTGTTTGTTCCAGTGGTCCTCACTGGAATTTATTTACCAACCTTGCCAATTGTTGTGTCTTCTACAAATTATATCAGCAATGATGTTATATTTATTTCCAGTTCATTGGTGAAAATGCTGGACAGCATCTGGCGTGGTACCACAAACTGTTAATAGAAACTTCTCCCATTCAATGATGAGTCCCCATTAAAGGCTGCATTTTGAGATCTCTCAGCCTATTGATCTGTCAGCTCCACTGATATTGGATAGTGCTATTTTTTTAATCTGCTGTTGTGTGACACTAAATCAAATGCATTACTAAGTCTATTACATCTAGGAAGTTACATCTATCACCCAAACTTGTAATTTCATCAAAGAATAAAATGAGGTTTGTTTGACAAGACCTATTTTCCATAAAACCTTGTTTTGTGGCATTAATTATATTCCTGTCTTTTAATTTTTTTTATTAATTAAATCCCATATCATTTTAAAAATTATTTTGCCATGACTGATGTGCAGCTAAGAAGCGTAGAGTTATCCTTGGTCATCCAGGCTCCATTCCCCTGGGCCTGCCCACAACCAGTCACCTACACCAGCCCATATAAGCCTTGGACACCAGAGGAATATCCTCACCAGGTTGTTTTTTTTTTTTTTTTAAAGACATTTCTTCTTTGGCAGATATAACAGGATCCAGGCCAAACCCTGCTCTGAATTAAGTTAAACTCAACTGAGTTATTGAACTGAGCTTAATGCCTTTGGGGTCGTTACATTAAAAATGCAGTTATTTGTGCAGTGTGATTGTATGAGGCTGCCTCCAGGTGCCTGGTTTTTTTACTGAAATGCCCTGTGTAAAAGGGAGCCTGGAGACTCTGGTCAGCACTGATCGGATAATTAAAAGTCAACGTGGTGGCACAGCTGGGCTAAGGCATACAGCTCCGTGCGCTGCCCCTACCCCGATTGCCAGCTCTGCAGCTCCCGTTGACCTGGAACCACAGCCAGTAGAGCTGTGGGGCCTGCCAGCATGGCTAGCATGCAGATCCACTTGGCTGTGCCTACGGGACCGTAGGCATATGCTATCTGCTTCTTGGAGCCACCCAAGATAAGTATTGCCAGTAGCTCATACCCACACACTCCTCCTGCACCGTGACTCCCTCCCAGCCTGCACTCCTTCCCACATTCCAAACCCCTCAAACCTATCCCTCACCTGGAGCTGCCTCCTGACCTCCAAATCCCGCTGCCCCAGTCTAAAGCCTGTTCCCACAGTCTAAATCCCTCGGTCTCACCCACCAACCTGCACCCCAGCTGGAGCCCTCACCCTCTTCGACACTCTAATCCCTTACCCAATGAAAATGAGCAAGTCAGCAAGAGAGGGAGGGAGGTGGGCTGTAGTGAGTGGGGGCAGGGAGGTGCTCAGGAAAGGGCCAGAGGAGAGGGGCAAGTGTGTTTGGTTTTCTGCAATCAGAAATTTGGCAGCCTTAAGGAGAAGTGGGTTTGCTAATGTAATTCCTCTAATTATAAGCCTTTTGAAACTACCCCCAGAGAAGTTTGCATATACTTCTTCAAAGGAGACTCTCCAGGGACTAAGAGACAAAGAATTTTGGGTAAATAGTCTGGTTTTAAACAGGCTTTGGGGACTTCTTCCTGATCTAACAAATGGGCAGGACCTGTGGCCCACAGAGAGCCCCAGTCTTTAGGGAAGTGTTGGAAGGACTTGGCCTACTGAGGCCCTGTACGACTGTTGTTAGTTCTGCCCTGGTTTTATTATGACTTTGTGACCACAAAAGAGACCCCTTTGAGGAGGATGAAGGACTTGACTGCAGGAACCCATATTAAGAGTAAATTGGTGAGCTTATTAGAATGTGTGTAGGTTCTTTTATTGTTTTCTCTCTAGTGCTTTTACCTTAAAAATAAAATGTTTGCACAGGCAGCACTGTGTGATAACAGAATTATTGCCAACAGTTATGAGTTGTCTCTGAAGAGAAAACAATCAGGCCTGTTTAGTTAGACTGCCTTTTGGTGAGAGCAACACATGGAAGGCAGAGAACCGCGCAACCTGGAATTACCCTGATTGGGAGTGAGACATGTCTACACTCCAGAGCTGACAGGAGAACCAGAAGCCTTCGAGTCAGTGTCCTTGCTATACCTTAGAGGGGAATACAGATGTGGTTGCCCTGAGGCATATGATTCCTCTCTGTCGCTAGAGCATATGGGCTGTAGCAGGGCTCAGGACGAAGCTCTGAACATTTATAATTTGAGAACAAACTCCTGACAATGAAACATAAATATGTTTATGCCTTACTTTACTAAATCAAAAGTTCTGTTACGAATAAGTGCATTTTAGTAAGGAACTATTTGCATACCTACAGGTGGAGTTCAGATTACTATTGTTGTACTTGAACAGCAGTGATAAAGTTGACATTTTAAAGTAGGAAGTGGCCAGAAACCATAGAAGATCTTAAACTGCACTGTACTGAGAGATTGGAATAAACACACTTTCATTAGTAATTTCAGAAGAAACATTTTGACAGTCTCAAGACATATCATTACAGAAATACAGCTAATTTGCCTAGCAAAATCAGACTTTCCCACAGCATTCCGTATTGACACTGGATACTGTGGTTCAGACCTAGCCTTGACTTCATTGTGCTTTGCATTATTTAATATATTTATATCAAAGACCTAGCTAGAGAGATTCCCTGTATTTAAATCTCTGAGAACCATCACTAGAATGTATTGGCAGATATTAAAAAATGTCTGTGGAAAGAATGTCAAAAACCTCTCCAAAGGAAAGTCTTTAAATCATGCTCTTAATACAGAAACACAAAACCAGATTTAATTGCCCTTTTCCTATCCAGATCAGACAGGCAGGCTCTTTTGGTTCAGCATATGGTATGAAAGAGTGTAGATGGAAGAGCAGGCATAGCAAGGACTGGGGTTGAATCTGTTTAGCTTCTTAAAGATCACTTCAGGGAAAGTACTTGAAGTTAAAACAAAAAACAAAAAAACCCCAAACAGAACAGAGTATTTTTATTCTGAATATGCTTATTTGAGATGTCCTATTTGCCTTTCATGGTAGCAATATTACATGTTTATGAAGTGAAATAGATTATTCTTGAGGAGTCTTTGTGCAGGCACTTTTAAAATCAGTTTATAAAAGGGTGGAGTAAATTAAGACAGTATGTAAAGTGCCCCCATTTCTCCAGTTGTCATTTTGTAACCTTCCTAGGAATAAACGCCTTTTTGCTTTAAGTTAAAATAACTGTTTTATGATTTTAATGGCAAAGGCATCTTGTGATTACAACAGTGCTTAACAAGTGGCCATGTTAAATTCTTATATATTGAATGACTGAAAAAATACTGTGGTCATTATACCATAATTTAAAGTCTAGAGAGAATGTCTGTTTTCATTCTCAAAATAAGGATACTCCTGCTACCCATGAATAGACAAGAAATTGCACACTTGCAATGTTAGTCACTTGGTAGCAAATGGTGTAGTTAGTCACAGAATGGTTTAAGTTGTAACCCCTGATTTGCACATACTAATCTGCTTTGCAAATCTTAAACTCTGTCTAGAGGTAACGTCTTAAATATTTGAACTTTTTCCCCCAGCTCTTTGATCATGGGTTGAAAACCTCCAATCCCTGCCTTTCTTTTGTAAAATATTTTTAGATTTTTTTTTTTAAATAGGGCAACATTGAAAATGGCTAAAATATAAATATTGAAATTGGTATCCAGAAGAGTCTTCTGTGAGAGGTTGTGGTTTTGCTTGATTTGAAAGAAAAAAATGTTTTTAACAGGCTTAAAGTTCTGGTACGAAAGCAAAAGACATAGTCTGAGAATCAGAATAAAACAGAAGGATATGATCATTTGGAAAATGCTATATTTTACATAGATGGCATCTTCCATTTCTGGTTGCAGGGTGGATTTGATTTAAATAAAATTGCTTTAAATCATTATTTAAATCATAATTTAAATCACTAGTCAGGAAGACTAAATTTAATCATGGTATTCTACATAAAAGTGCATTTTTGTTGGTTGTTATAACCTTAATATGTATTCTTCACAACTCAGAGATAGATGTAGGTTACATTTTAGAAGATATACACTATACATTTTTAAACAATGATTTATTTTGAAAACTTTTCTGATTAGTATTATAGCTAATATCAGAAAATGAATGATTGTGTGGTTATTTCATTTACCAAAGGTAATTGAAGCAGATATTTATGAAGTCATTGAGAGGTGAGCTATCTCCAATTCAACAGCTTAATCATTAATATTTGAAGGATTTTCTTTCCATGCTGCATTAGGAGAATATCACCAGACATTTAAATTGTTTTATTTAACTAAAACAACAATGTTAATGTATTCTAGATATTTTTCTTCAATAGCAAACATATAATATTTTAACAAAACAATCATAAGAATTTTTGAATTTAGTTAGACATTCAATTATTTTTAAAATCAAGTTTGTTTTTGTTAAAATAGTTAAATGACATTTAAAAAACAAAAATTAAATTGACAGTCATCCAGGTCATCATGAGAAACTTAAAGTATTGGCTTCTGCAGCTAACTCAAGTCATCTTCATTTTCCTGTTTGTTCATAATCTGGAAAAGAAAAACAACCTTTTCTGCTTTTTTGGGTCCCAGATGATTTCTCAATTTAGAATGAATTAGTCCAAAGGAAGAAAATATTCTTTCTACACTAGCAGAAAGAAGCTACTGCTCTTAAGTGAGATTATCACCTCAACAGTCTCTGAAACCAGGTGCTTAAGTGACTTTCTCCAGTTCACTAGTGTGACTTTTTTAAAAACATCATCAGCAAACATGTATTGCTTGATTGGTTCACCCTTAGCTCTTTGAAATTTATTATAGTTGGCATTATGAAGGGATGATTGCTGGATGCCCATGTCATAGCCAACTCCTCTTCTTCAGCAGTTGAGGTTTGACCCTGGTATTGAGTACAGGTTGGACCTCCCAGGTCTGGCATCCTCAGGACCTCAATGGTCCCGAATGAGGGAATTTGCCAGAACAGGGGGAGGTCCCTTAACTCATGGGCTGCCCCTCCCCCCCACCTCCTTCCCCCCCTGCTGCCCAGCTGGCCGTGACTCCCTGGACTAGAGCTCCCTGGCCGCCAGCAGGGCCGGAGCTCTGGGGCCAGAGCCCTGCTATTGCCTAGCTACTGGGGCCAGAACTCCCCGCTGTGCTGCCCACTCCCCTCTCTACCCCCAACACGGGGCTCCCCACTGAATTGCAGCCCCTCTCACCACACTCCGGCCCCATGGCCAGATCTCCCTATATGTAAGCTCTGTGGTCCAGGAACATCTGTAGTCCTGTGGGACCACAGATTATGCTGGACAAGAGAATCCTGGTTAAGGGAGGAACAACCTGTATTGAGAATATTTGCAAGAAAATGCTTCTAATTTAACTGTCATTGCAAAGTTCTCTTTAAGATCTCACTCAGTCCTTCAAAATTCAACAGCATCAGTAATAAAACAGTTATTTCCCTGCATTTTGTTCAAGGCTACAGAAATTAGGGATGTTAGCATATAATCATTTACACGATTAACCGATAAGCCTAGGCTCATTGGTTAATCCTAGTGACTACACACACACACACACACACACACACACACACCCTTGCTACCTCTAGACTACAGAGCTGGGAGGTATCCCGGAAAGCATCACCATAAGCCACTTGTGTCTATTATGATTGCACCATATGTGGACAACATTATCTTCATTTTTTGAGAATGGGAATTGATACAATTTTTGGGCACTTCTATCCTGAGTCATTTTCTGTAGAAGGATGTTTGAGGCATGAGTACCTTTGTGCTGTTGCCAGCTTCCCACTACAAGACAGACGGAAACCTAGGAATAGTTGCCAAAATAGTTTGTAAAGGAAAAGTAATCATAAGGTAGCTCAAAAGGAATTTATGGCAGCTCTAGCACCTGCACTGGCTGGCAGCCCACATAGTCCTGCCTCCAAAACTGGGAATTTATCTGAAGTCCTTCATCCAAAATTGAAGTTTCAGAGGTCCAAAAGGACAACCATTGGTGGCTATGGAAGGGAATGTGACCATTAGTAAAAAAAATCATTGATAAGGTTTGATTTAGTCAGTCAGTTTGTATTTTCAAAAATGTCTTTACGAAAAAAAGGGCCAGAATTTTTTTCCAAAAGAAATCTGTGATTAGTGTCAGCATGTCGAGGTCCTTAGAATGTGGATGGGCGCGATGCTGTAACCAGAGGAATGGTAAAGGCCGGCTCTGGTTTGAAAGCTATACTCTTAGGAAGGAGGGAAAGCGAACTTTTTTAGGTAAGAGAGCAAGACTTAGGTTGTGCAAGAAGTAGGGCTTGCAGCATCAAGGGGATTTAAATTAGTTATTCTAGAGGCTGCCTTAACTCAAAGTAATTTTCACCTACCTGATTATGTCCTTCTGTTTTTCATTTGGGAAGTAAATTATAAAGAAGTTGTACTATTCTTTTTTCTTAGAACTTACTTCCAGATTATATTGTTTTCTCTGTTTTGAGTTTTCTAAATGTTTGCAGAGGAAATCTATACCATTGAAGGGCAGTTTGATTTGGAATGGAAGAAAACTATTTACTTCAATGTGGGTTCAGTATTCTCATTTGACAATGCAAAGTTGACAAACATTGGAATGATTTACAAACACAAATAGCACTTGGGGTTAAGAAAGAGGCTCCTTGTTCCTGTCTCCTACCCACAGTTTGTCCTGATATGGAATGCTCTTGGACACAGCCACTGACATCACTTTAAAAGAAAACAACCCCTTTTAAAAAAGAGAGAAAGAAAGTTGGACAATTCCTGTCCTTTTCCATTAGTATTTTGTGCTTTCTTGGACAGTTCTCTGGTGTTGAACATAACAAAATGCCTACTCTGTCTCTGGATTCTTCTTAAAGCTTCTACCTTAAACACAGGATAACCTCAGTTGTTTTAAGAATTAATACTTTGGTGTCTTAGATAGAATGATGGGTTTTATGTATGATTACCATGCCTGCAGCAACCTATCATTTGCCCTTGCTTCTAAACTTGTCTGATGGGAAACTACTGCAAGTAGTATTCATGTTTCCTCTTTCTCTACGCCCTCCATTGATCTTTTATGCTAAATTTTTTTGGCTGTAGGGAACATCTGTCACAAAGGCAAATGTTTATACCCACATAAATTGACAGTTGTGTCAGCTGCTTTAAGGTGATGTTTTTCTGTATATCTTTGTAAGCAGGTGTGCTGTGATTATGGAAAACTTTCTTTGATAATTGGATTACGTGTGATTAAAGTATCTGGAATTTATGTTCAAATTATTGAAGCAACTGTGATGCTTTCACCATAATACAATTACTTGACTTTCATTACAAATATGTGTTAAAGGCATGTCTGGGAACTTGGGCAATGTTCATTACAAACCTTACCATGAGCAAATAGTCTTGTTTATAATTCTACAATGGGAGATTAAAGCATTTTTGTGGAACATTATGGTAAATTAAATTAACTTCAGAGCTGTGAGAAGTATAACAGGGAAAGTATTTGTAAGTATTTGTATTTGTAAGACTCACTTTTTTATAATATATATTTTTGGTCAGGCTTATCTGTGTGCATTTGTAAAACACCCATCACTATAGTATCTGGGTGTCAGTGGATCATGATGGTAGTCAAATCAAAAGGTTTTACAAGGCATAAGGGATCTATCGGAAAAGGCTTTCTTTAGCAAAAGATCAGCCTCTAGACTACCACATTTCTCTGACAGCTCCGTGCCGAAAAAAAGCGGTGGCCATTTTTATGCTAATGAAGCGCGGGATATTTAAATCCCCGCTTCATTAGCAATTTCGACCTGCCTAATCTGCATCCCTCTGCCGGCAGAGGGGTGCAATCTAGACATACCCAAATAGTCCTATTGAAGATCTAGACATGTGAGTACAGAGTTTGCATGGTAGAGCTCTAGTTATGTCATTGTCAGGCAGATTAATGTACTGTTTTGTGTATATGTATGTAGGTATTGGTGGGGCTTGAAAATTTATCTGACACCTCCTAGCCAAAGGACTACACTTTATTATCCAGGACAAAAAATCCATCCTTCCTTTTTTAGAAGATTGGAAAAGTGATGTGCTATTTACTTTGTATATATTTATCACTGAACATTTCTATTTAATTTTTTTAAATTCTAATTTATGAAGTCTTTCTTGCTTTTGTTCTACCTACTCTTACTTTACCTAAGTCCATGAGAGGTTTCAAGATCTGCACTTCACTTTTTAAGAGATGTATTATTTTACTCATGTTTTGGGACATGGGACAGTCAAAATACCTTCATTTTCACTTTTTAAAAAAAGTGTTCTGTAAAAATCCTCACTGCATTCATTGGTAGTGTTACTGGAAAATGTGATCAGGGTAAGGTCTCACAGCATCACTCAAGAACTTGCTTACTACAGTTATTTCTTTAGACTCACGTTAGCAATTTTTGTTTTTACTACTCTGTAAACAACAACAACAAAAATCATAACCCTGCAGAGGATTGACCAGGAGCCCCAGTGGGATCTTCACATCTCAAAATAAATACATACGAGTCCAGCACTCAGTTTTAAGATCACATTTGTTTTCCAGCACCGTCTTTCTATAGTCTTGGATGACTCATTAAAGAGAGATCAATTCCATTCGTTTTTCTGAAGACATTCCCACTGTTTTGCACAGTGCTAGTAGTTAGCTGTCAGACCATAAATGCTGACTTGAAAGGCAAAAACAATGAGCTTTTCAAGAGTACATATATATTAAATAGTTAGACTTGCCCATTACACATTCAGCTGGCTGCTGTTGTTAAAGTTGATCTCATTTGATAAGTGTTCAGTTTTGCATACATTAAAAGTAAGAACTACTTATGGCTGAAAGTATCAAAAATAATACCTTCCTCTTACATAGTGCTTCTCGTCAGTAGCTCTCAGAGCACTTTTCAAAGAAGGTTGGTATCATTATCAAAGTGTTTACTAATTTTGGGTGCCCAATTTGAGTCAGCTAGGGTCTGCTTTTATCAAGTTTTGAGCACCCAGTGCTCCCACTGACTTTTCGGGGGGGGGGGGGGGAGGTCAACCAATAAAACACAAGTGTTTCTCTTCTTCTGGGCAGAATGTTCCATTATAAGAGGCTTTGCAAATTATACTAAATTTGTGGAGGATAGAATCAGACAAAACGCTTCCTTCCTTGCCTAAGACTTAGAAGTGAAGATATAAGCCATATTTAATAAATGCTAAGTATCCTGAGTAGCCATCCTCCTTTATTTTTTGAACAGAAAATAGCAATGTCACCAATGACCTAGTGATGTGTTTTTCTCCCCTTTTTATGTTGCATTAGTCTTGCAAATAATGGTGTGCATGTACCAGCAAATATAGTAAAACATTTTGATAGTTCTCCATTGTAACTTCCAATCTCTCAGTGGGAGCTAACATAGATTGCTGCACCTGGACTGAGTTCGTTGAAGATAACTGGATTCTATATAGGTGCAAAATAGGCCCTTATTATTGATTAGCATTCACTGTATGTGTTTTTCATGTCAATCACCTACTTAAAAAATCCTTCCAGACATACATTTTTCTTCCTTTTGGTTTTATAGCAGTTGTCAAGACACACTATTGGCCAATATTTTTTTAAAGAACATTAAGACTGAAAAATCAAGCATAAGGATATAACTCTCTGCTCTCAGTTCAGGTGCCCAATGTCTCAGTTGTCTCTGGCAGGCAGGAGCAGTAGCTGCAGGGAAGGTCCTGTTCACACCTTAGATGAAACATGTTCTGTCACTCCTGGGGTTGCCAGGTGTCGGGTTTTTGACTGGAATACATGGTCAAAAAGGGACCCTGGTGCTCTGACTGAGCCTTTAAAAGTCTGGTTTGCAGTTCATCAGGGCTAAGGAAGGTTCCCAACATGTCTCCCCACAAGCAGCAACATGGCTTCTAGGTGGAGGAAGCGAGCACCAGCTCTGCAGTTCTTCTTGTCTGAGAGGAGGCAATGAGCACCACGCAGAGCTGCCTGGCTGCCCCTGAGCCTAGGAGCTGAGGTACATGTTGCTTCCAGGGAGCTGCCCAATGTAAGCGTTGCCCGGAGCCCCCACCTGAATCCCCTCTCAGATCCCAAACCCCTGCCATAGCCCTGAGCCCACCACTCACACACCCAAACTGAAACCCAGAGCCCACACCCCAAACCTCCTCCCTCAGTTTGGAACCCCCTCGTGCACTCAGAACCCCTCAGCTCCAGCGTGGAGCTCTCTGCTGCATCCCAAATCCCTGCCACAGCCCTGAGCCTAATCTCGCACCCACACTCCCTCCTAGAGACTGTACTCTGAAACTCCTGCCTCAGTTTGGAACCCCCATTCTGTGCTCCAAACCCCTCATATCTGATCCAACTGCAGAGTCCTCACCCCTTCTCAGCCTACTCCCCCAACCTGGAGCTTCCTGCTGCACCATGCACTCCTCATTTCTGACCCCATCCCAGAGCCCTCACTGCCTCTTGTGTCCCAGCTCAGTGAAAATGAGGAAGGGAATGAAGGTGAAGGGAAAGAGTGAGCGACAGAGGGAGGAGGGATGGAGTTAGCATGGGATGGGCCCCAGAGAGGAGATGGGGCAGAGGTGTTTGGTTTTGTGTGATTGGAAATTTGGCAACTCTAGTCACTGTGTAGTCATGGTACATGCATTCCAATCACAGGGAGAAGGAAACATAATTAAGTCATTTCCCATGTAAAGTATTAAATAAGGTTTTCATTTTAACAACAGCTCCTGTTCTCTTTCCCTTTAGATGGAGAGAGTTTTTAGAGGGGAAAATAATCCTGTATTTGACTCTCTCTTAGATAATATAGATGATGGCAATAACTGTCCTTTTTGGGGGGAAAGAGCTGGTAGAGGAGGCAATGTCATGAGAGTCTCTCTCTCTGGCCCAGTCTGGTCAGAACCTCTCTCAGGATCAGGTGTGGGGTCCCAGGTCACGGTGAAGCTTTCTTCAGTAGCTAATTGTTCTTCCAGAAGTCTTTTTTTTTAAGACCTACAATGGAAATGGTAGACAAAATGGTCCATTCCCCTCATCATTTTGTACAACAGTCAGCCCTACTTTCTGACGTATCAGTTTTACCAAGAATAATCTTAACACAGTCCTTAAATTATATCAGTGGTCATTTTTTGTTCGGATGAATTTAGTTTATCTTCCTTTGATACATTGTTCCTTTAACATTTGTTTTTTAAAGTTCTGGCGTGTTACTCACTTTTTATAGAGACAAGATGAATGATGTAATATCATTTATTGGATCAAATTTTATTAACTCACAATTATGGTAAATTTGTAGGCCCTGGTATCACAACAACCTTTATTAAGATCATTTGCACAAGCATTTAGTAGGATTGTGCCTGTAAAACAAGGAGAAATAGGAAAATTATTCCAAAATTACTCTACCTCTAATTCACATCTATTAATTTAACCATGCAGTCCAAAAAAAGGAAAACATTTATTTAAAAGATTCCCCTTGTTCTTAAGGAATGAACACAGGTGGTTTTGCTAATCTGTATTAAGGTACTTTATACAGACCTGTATAAAGTAGTGTGTGCGTGCACATAATTAAAGTGCAATAAGAAAGTTACCATAAATGATCATGTATTTGTTTCCATACAGATTCCCTTTAATCATTTTTTGAAATTGGGAAGCAAGGTCCTATTCCAAAACCCACTGAAATCATAGGAAGTCTTTCCTTGACTTCACTGGGTATTGCACCAGGTTGTCAAGTGCCTTGCAAAATTTTAAAAATGAAGCTGTTTGTGTAGTTCATTGGAAAGGTTTTTTAAAAAACAAAACACGCAAGTTATTTTTTCTTTCAACTTTGTTACTCATAAAATACAGTAATCTGTAAACTGGTGAGTGCAACGCAGTAATGCTGTTAACTTCATAAAGAATAAAGTGAATCATTCCTTTGTAAATGTCATTATCTACTACCTTTTGCCAAAGACCCTAGTATCTATTTGGAATTTAAGCTAGTAATATATTACTTTGCACATCTGTCTTCCATCCAAGGATCTCAAAGTGCTCCTGCAAATATGGAGGTAAATATTATCCATGTCATTTGACAGGCAATAAAATGAGACATGGAAGGGCTGAGTGACTTGTTGAAGCTTACAAAGACAGTCTTGTGAGACAGCTGTGAACGGAGGCCCGGGTGCCTTAGTGCCAGAGATTCTAGAAGATGTAAGTATATCTAGAGCTTAGCAGAACTACATTTTGTTTTGTTTGTTTTCCTCCCAGAAAATATCAGAAAGGCTCCAGAGTGCGTCTGAGACTGGTGGACCTTGAACTCACATCTAGATTCTTAGGAGCAAAAACGGACACAACTTTACTGGAGGCTGATGCAGTGCTTCTAGGGCTCCTGGGAAGCAGAGACATAAGGCAAAAAGAATAAAGCTATGTAAATAAAAAAATCAATAAACTGTGTATGTTTAACATTTATTTTGTACAACTCGCTTGATCTCAGAAAATGTTAGGATACTTTCCCCACAATTGTGTAAATGGTAAAGTAAACAAAATAAAAGGCAAAAATCATAGTGTGTCTAGTTCTTAGGTATCTTTTATCTTCTCTTCCTCCCTAAAATTAAACATTCTTATTTCATACTAAAGTCAGAGGTAAGATGTTAACTGAGCTTCTTTGAATAATTTGGTAACTGTACCATGTCTGACCATTTGTGTATTCTTGCCTGGAGCAGGACAGACATTCCAGAGTCTGTATTCCAATCCCAGAGGAAAATTGATTTACAATGCTATACTTTCTCGGCAGAATTCCATGGCAGAAATGCATTGTTCCTTCCAGTAAGAGTGCTTCAGTTAGAAATAGACATATGGTTCCTGGATCAAAGGTCAGAAAGCAGAGCTCGTACTACAAATGATGGTCTTAATCTCTGTCACTGTGGGGTTCTCATTTGTATGATGCTGTTGCCCATGTCAAAGTTGAGCATTGCATAATTTGAACTTACTTGTTGCATTAATTTAAGCTCTCATCTCAAATCCATGTTGATAATCACTGTTTTTTTAATGGTTACCATTTTAAATGCAAAAACTTATTATAAAGTAGTATTATGCCTCTGACTTTATAAACAAAGTTAGAAAGTGGTTGACAATATGTATTTTAATGTGCACTTTTCTCACATGCTGCACATTTTGAGGCTGTATACTACAGAGTATTCCAAGTCTTCCTGGCATGTTTGATAATACGCCATTTTATAGTATTTTATAGCCCAGAAGAAAGTCATCAAATCTGCAGACCTGTTCATAGAGCATCTTTAAAATAAAGGAATGAAGTGAGGAGAACTGTTAAGGTGGATATGACTTTCAAGCTGAGGGATGAACTAGGGAATCGAGAGCTGCATGTAGGGATCCAGTACACTATACATTGGCCCAAGTGTATATTGTTCTGGACATGAGCACTTGATCCAGCAATTCCACTGTGGTGTAGAATAGGATGTGCAAGTGTTAACTCCTTATGAAAGGCAGTCTCCCACTTCTCTCCCCAAGCAGCCACCCCTTTCCCTGAAAGTATGGGCAAGGAAAGAGAGAGAAGAGATGAAATTAAGCTCCATTTCACCTGGGACAGGAAAATAGTACCCCAGAATCTTGTCACATAGTAGTTGCTAATTTTTTTCCTTTCCAAAGGGAAGATTGTATTCCCTTCTCTTCCTCCCTTCTGCCTCACCCTTAGCAAAACTGAGGTCTTGGGTAATACACACAGCCACTAATGCCATTGTCCAAAATACATCTCAGCGCATGATCTGTCAAAAACAATGCTTTAAAAATCATGCATTGCTCTGCCACAGGGCATGAGTAGGGATCTTATGGAAAATGTACAAGTTTTGGGAGAGGAATGGAACATGTTTTAGCAGATCTGTTTGCACACCAGTAAAGGGAAGTTGTTTCTCAAATCAGAAATGATCCAAGTCAATGAAGGAAGGCAGGCCATGTGAGCTTGCTTGTTGCTTTAATTTGCTCTTTCATCCCTGTGATCCTCATTGGAGGAACTTGAACAAGAATTTCATGGGAGATGAGCCTCCAGGTAAAGAATTATACTGCCACCGAGACAGAAAAAAGAGTGTATTAAACCAGAAGGCATCTTGGACACCAAAAAATATTGGCTGATCAAAGTAATAGTACACTGTTATATCATTCTTGAAGAAATACAATTTGGGGGTATATAATGCATTATATTAACTATTCCAGGGCACGCAGTTGTGCAATGAATTACAGACACTGATTTCATCAAAACTTCTTTAATGAAACATTATATTCTGCCTTTCATGTAAAGAGGCCATCACACTTAGTGACAGACAAAGTTGTTCATTGCCTGGCAGAATCACATGTGCCTCAGATGTGCATCTTCTGTCTAGTCTTGAAATCTAAATGCTCACAGGAATGAAGAAGTGAAACTTTGATCCCTTATTATGGAACATTCCCTACAACCCACTTCAGAACAAGGTCAGGACCTCCCAGATGTCAGTCTCTGGAGCTATGTCTACACTGCCCCCATTTTGTGCAAAAAATATGCAAACGAGGGGAAACGTGGAATATTGCTGCACCTCATTTGCATAATTAATTAAGCTCCATTTTGCGCAAAAACCCACTCTTGCACAAGAGCCGTTCTTCCTGAAAAAAATGCAGAAAAACGGCTCTTGCACAAGAGGGGGTTTTTGTGCAAAAAGGAGCCATGTAGATGGCTCTTTTTTGCACAAAAACCTCTTGCGCAAAAACAGAGCCTCATTAATTATGCAAATGAGGCGTGGCAATATTCCACGGTTTGCCTCATTTGCATATGTTCTGGCACAAGAGGCTATAGTATAGATGTAGCCTCCAAGTTTCTAGTGCTCCTTCCATCTCAGTGCAACATTCTCCTAGGAAGGAGAAACCCTCAGAGCCCTCCTCCAAAGCTACTAAAAAGAAATATAGTTCCCCTCCCATAGATTCCCCCTCAAAAAGACCTCAGTCTCCAGCCAAATCTGCAGCCTCTGAGATGTCTTCCTTGAGGCTGTAGGAGGGAAAGGATGTGAGAAAATGCCATGGCTCTAAGACTAAACAGGGCTCCAGAAAGACCTTATTACTATTGGCTGGGAACAGTACCAAATATAGCAGATTGGTACCATTATCTTGAACTCCGCTCTGAGTTGCTGTTCAGTATAAGCACATTGGCACAGATTTTAAGTGCCTTAAGGCTTTGGTTTTATCAGATAATGACAAACACGATATCACATCACCACATTTTCTAGGCTTGTGCAAGAGTCATTGCAATGTAGGGGTGGGGATCCCCCTTCTCCAATTGGCACCAATGGTGACTGTAACCATACATGCTCTCTGTCCTCTTCTAGATCTTCCAGCTGTCCTTCAACTCCTCTCCCATAGGGGGACATCTCTCGAAAAACTGCTCAGGGTGAATAACCTCCTATTACTGGATAGTGAATTATGAAGTCCCAATGTTCTATTGTTATTGTGTGTGTGTGTGTGTGTGTATTTATGATTGGAATACATTAATATTCTATGTGTATGGAGTACATGAACTTCATTTAAACCCAGTATTTCTTAAATGAGCACCAGCAAGATACATACATGAAAACATGTTTCCAGTTGAGCTTGCAATCTAATACAGAGAAGATAATATTTCAGCCACACATGGGCTGATAGTTGTTGTTATGAATGGGCAGTAGAGCAGGAATCTGGGAGAGCTGTGTATTAAAAGGCTTTAGAAAAGTAATGTGTTTTGAGAGGTGGAGCTTGAGGGGAAAATGGGAAATTTGGAGCACGAGAATTGAGCGATAACATACATCAGTATGGAAGACGGATGGAAGATGAAAGTAGGGGAAGAATGTAAAAGGGTGCCAAGGATAAATTATAATATATTAACATATTACCAAAATATTCTTAATTACTTCCAATTGTTTTTGAAGTAAGAAAGACACTTTGCTATGCCTATTCTGCCCTTATTTACATGTGTTAACGCCTGTTGACTTTTAGGATAAATCTAAACCTGTATTTTCTGATTAAAAATTAAGACATCAGGCTAATAAATGGATAAATTACACTTATTTTAATATGATTGACATCCTATTCTCTAAAATAACGTATATATATTTAATTAATAAAGTGCATATAACACATCTTGGGCTTACAGAGGAATCCCTTAATACAAGTTAAATTTTATGAATTGTATTCTTCTGAGAGCCAAATTCAGGAATTTCCTCATGAGACATTTGGCAATGACTTATTTTGTT
Source organism: Pelochelys cantorii (assembly GCA_032595735.1). NCBI lineage: Eukaryota > Metazoa > Chordata > Testudines > Trionychidae > Pelochelys > Pelochelys cantorii. The sequence continues at coordinate 51,656,138 of CM064327.1, forward strand.
TCTAAATGTATTATCTATGCCGTCTTCTGGAGCAGTGATCACAGATAATCAAGTAAGATCACTGCCAGAGTTTGGCTGGGTCCTGTAAATGAAGCAGATCCAGCATCCCTCTGCCAGAACAGGTGCTCCCGATTCAGTCAGCTAAGAAGGTGAGGCCAACACCTGGGGCTGAAAAGGATTAAGGAGACTGGAGGAGTGATCCAGTGAGATGTGAAGGCCCTGTGAATCAGGGCAGTCGGTAAGTCAGGAAAAGGATAAGTGAGAGCTGCCTTGGAGTTGGAACCTGGAGAGGAATTATTTGGAAGTCTGTGGGGAGCTACTATGCTGAGCTTCCTGAGTCAAAGCCAGTGCTGAGAGACTGAAAACCACAGAGGGCTAGGATCCCTGAAGAGGGACTGGCCTACTGATGCCCTTCCATGAGCTAAAGAATCATGGCTTCAGAAGGCTAGTAGCAGAGGGAAGAGCAATACCCGCTAAGTCTGAGAACTGAAGGCAGAAGGCCAGAGCAGAAGACTGGGAGTGAGGTATGGTAAGGATCACCAGAGCTGTGCTGGAGAGCTGGGGCAAGGTGTGGGACACTAGAGTCATACTGGGGGAGTTGGGATGTGGTGAGGAATGCCAGAGCAGTACTGGTGAGCTGGGTGTGGTGAGTGACACTAGAGCCATACTGGGAGCTGGAGCAAAGTGAGGGATGTCAGAAGTTTGCTGTAGTGAAGGATACCAGCGCCATATTGGTAAGCTGGAGTATGGTAATAGATGGTGGATCTCTATTTGATGTACTATCCTCTGACTAAAGTTATGGGACTTGGTTTGTTATGGGTTATATGTGCAGTGCTTTCTTCTGTAATAAATTAATAGCACCAGGACCTTTTGTACTCAGAAAGCTGTTTGGACTATTTCTGGGAGAAAAAAGGGAAGGGAAAATGAGGCAGGTGCATTTGCCATGCTGTAACCTATGACAGAAAGAAGAGAACAGAGTGAAAATCTGCCATAGTGAAGGAATGCCAGTGCATGGCAGGTGTTGTGCTAAGGGGCTGGTGCACCTCACCTATACTGTAATAGCATCTCTGTGGCTCTCCTGTCTTGGTCAGCACAGAATTCCACTGTGGGGGCAGGCCAGGGAGGAGCTACAAGTTCAATGTTATACAGATCCATTGGTCCTTTATCTCCCCCCAGCCCAGCCCACTGCAGAAATGCCCATGAATTTCACCTTGTTATTCACTTCTCACTTCCCCTTCAGAGCACCCATATACTTTACAGGAATGTTCATAGTGCTTTCTGTTTCTACAAACGTTCTGAATAAATATTTGCTTGCTCGGATGTACCTGGAAAGCAAGTAAAAGGGGTCTCAAATACCTTCAAAGCAAATTTTGTCTTTAATTGATTGAATGTTTACACTTTTTTTAAATAAAAGGATTCATTCAGAACTAGTTACGGGGCCTATGATGATGAGTTATGTTTCTGTTCTGTGCAGTTCTGAAAAGAAAAACAATTTTTTAATCACACACTGTGGAAGAAAAATAACACAAGTGCTGTGTGGGTGGCTGATACACTAATGTAGTACATTGTGAATAGCAATCCCTCTGCTGTAGTCTGCCCTTTCAAATTCCAGACCTCTGCAGGGTGAAATGGAAAAAATACTTAAGTAAAAAGTTAGAACTTGCCTGATGACAGTAAGTTAGCATGTTGCCATTGGATTTGTCTCTGAGAGAAGAACAGTTAACATTTTCCTTTTCTTTCAAATGCTGAATGTCTCTGGGTTTTGATCTTGTTTTATATTTACACATTTGTAACTAAAGGATTTCTTTAAGCTTTTTTTTTTTTTTTGGTTAATGTTCTCTATGGTTGAAACATTTCTAAGAGTCATCTGTCTTTGACTGTGAAACTCTTTAAATGGACACAAATGTACTCTACATGTGTCTTAGTAAATTATGTGTTCTGAGGGTTATTTATCATATATCTAGAGTCAGACTGTCCAAATGAGACTGTTACACTGTCATCTGGCTTTATACCAAAATAAATATTATCCTTGAGATGAATGCGTTAGACTAACATTCACAAAGTTATTAAATACTCTCAAGCGTTCTTGTTTCTTGTTCTGGGCTGTGTCCTGGTCAATCAATATTAAGCATGCTGATGCAATGTGTGTTGCAGCTATACTGAGGAAATCAACCATTTGTTAATTTTTTCAATCCTTCTGCAATGTTTTGGCCATAAAACAAAGCCACGAAAGAAACTTCCTAAATAAGATAATGAATCCAAACCATATGCCTCATTTGAGGTGAATGCTGTAGTTAGCCAGATGTTTTAGGGTAACCTTTTACAATGGCAATATATTAACATGTTTTGGCATCTTTTCATTTAATTAGGGACCTTACCTCTTGAATAAGACAACTGGGGGGGGGGGAATACTGTCCCCATAAACATGTTCTATAGAATGATAATTTTGCTAATGGAACATGAGGACAAACTGCTAAGCGAGTGAGCATCTTGTGCAATTCCAAATGAGAATTTAAAAGCTTTGGCTTACTAAGCCAAATGAGGGTTTCTGATGTCTCACTCTTGGCTAGGTCAAGAAAGAAGACCATTTGGCTTTGTTAATATTACACAGCTAAACTCTTCATAATCTCATTAACTTTTAACAGGTGAGAGTTCTGTACACTGTCATGTTTGGAAATATTCCAGTGAAATGTTTACCTTTCAAGTGGTACAGTAGGTCTGTTCTCCTGACTTCAGAGAGAAATAAAATAGTTACTAAAAATAATTAGCCGTATTAGCAAACAGTTCCTTTGTAGCTTCCCTGTTTTAAACAACATAAAGAAAATGATGTAGTACTGCTACGCCTCCTCCCTCCCCACCCCCAGCATTAACTGCTTTTGTGATAAAGGCATAACATCCGGGAGCACTGGGAAAAGACTGAATCTCATTTTTCAGCCCCAGTCATCTAACACAGATGAGAGAGAGAGAGAGAGATACAAGAGGCTAATAAGTGGTTCACAGGACGGAAGCTTCAATCAACTGAATATTTACATCTTACCCTTTAAAAAAATTCAAATGCAAATAAAACTGATCAATTAAACTAACATCCAGAGCCCAAAGCAGCCAATTACTAAGCCACACAAACAAGACAGCTACAATGGAGGTCAGGGTAGACCACCTGAACCTCCACATCTGAGAGGATTAGCCTGCCTCTTATTGGAGATCTGTCAATAATGTCTTTTTCTAAATCTTTGTGGTTTTCTAACCACACAGGCCTGCTGCTAGCATTTCCAAGCCCCAGGGCAGAACAGTCAATGAGCCCCCTAGAAAGGATGGGCACAGCATCCCCTACCCAGGGGAATCTTCACTTCTTTCCAGTCTCCTCCTGCCTATGTGTCTGTAGATTATTTTCTCAAATACACCTTTACCAAGCACAGAGACTAACTTTCAGCTCTTCCCCATGGGTATCCATCCAGCTGTCTTTCCCATCCACCTGGGACTGCTGCAAGCACCAGACCTGCTTCAGATACCACCCAGCCCTTTCCCCATTAGGTGACCAGAGGCGTTTCTTCCCATCAGACTTACGGAGGTTGAGGCAGAATAAACTGCAGTTTCTGTAACCATGTCACTACGTGAAGACACTGTGCCTGGAGCCTGCAGTGCAATGTCTCAGCACTGAACAATTCCCTTTCCCTTTCATTCCCCAGACCAGGGGTAACCTGATTCCCTAGTAGCCAGCGGAGATCTAGTTGTTGTTGTTAAAAACTATTTCCGGTTAACTAGTCAAAAAACTAGGAATGTGTCCAAAGGCCTTTGAGCATGCAAATGCCATAACTTAGGTCACAGTGGGGCACCTGTTGTTGTTCATGCATTTGGATTACAGTAGCACCTCTGATCAGGGCCCTGTTGTGCAAGGTGCTGTACACAGTCATGCAGACAGTTTCCTGCCCTACAGAGACTACAATATAAACAGACAAGCAAAGGAAGGACTGATATCCCCATTTCACAGATAAGAAATTGAGGCCCAGAGAGATTGGGGTGATGGCTACACTGCCTTTTTTTTGCAGAAGAGGATATGCAAATTGCGCTCACATTTCCATATCTTCTTCTGATTGTTTTTGCGGAAGAGGTTTTGCGGCTAAAAAGCCCTGTGTAGATGGGGCCATTTGTTGGAAAAAAACCCTCTTTCACAAGATCCCTTATTCCTCAGAAATTGAGGTTTACAGGATCTTGTGAAAAGGGTGGCTTTTCCCCCCACAAATGGCCCCATCTATATGGAGCTTTTATCAGCACAACCTCTTCTGCAAAAAGAATCGGAAGAAGATATGCAAATGTGAGTGATTTGCATATCCTCTTCCGCAAAAAAAGGCCATGGAGCCGTAGCCTCAGCGATTTACCCCAGGTGCCATTCTGTTCCTTCTCCCTGGAGCCAGAACCAACCAGCAAGCAGCCAGAGCTTTCCTCTGCCATGGGCACTGTACTGTGCCATCCTAGGTGGCCCTCTAGTGTCCCCAAAATCTAGGGCAGAGAATCGAACACAGAACCCCTACTCCTGTACCCCAAGGACCATCCTTCATGTCTATGTAAAAACTCTTCCCAGAAATAAAGATGAACTTCCAAGACAGGGCAGTAGAGTTGAATGACTCATTCCTAAACCCTACATCTGAAAGAACCCCAACACTCTACATTTGTGGCACACGATGCTGCACACAGAATCATTTGCAAATGCAGCAGTCTATAAAAGAGGCCACATTGAGGTTCCTTTAACAATATGGCCCTTTATGCCTAAGTGTGGGGAACCCTTACTATAATGTTGCCTAAAGCACACTGGGTTCTGTGTCTCTGCCACTGATTCAGTGGGTTTATTTAGGCAAGTCATTTAAGCTCCCTGAGCCTAGTCATTGTGACATTGTGTTTCAGCCAATTCCCACCCAGTGTATGAAGAGAAATCCCAACTAAGTCTGGCTGAAACTCATGGGCTTTGTAAACCTACAACTGTGGATGTATGAAAATTCTCATGATAATCCCCTAAGGTTCACGTGTCCCTCTTTTGACATGTTATGCATGCACCAGTCAAAGCTTTTAGAGCTACATTTTAAAGTGGTCAGTGATGGCTCATTATTAGTGAACCCTTTACAGTAACACACCTGGCCCCCAGCTGCCAGGCCCCCTTGCCAACCACCCTATCACCCAGACATCAGTGATAATCCCCTCAGGAGATCAGCCACATGACCTCAAGGAACAGCCACCAGCCTCCACATCAAAATAGCCTCAAACACTCCCCACCCACCAGCCCAGCGCTGTCACCAAAACACCCTCCCCTCCCCCTTCCAGACCCACCCTGCCCTTCTCTGAGGTGGACCCCAGACAAAACCAGCACCCAGAGGGCACTGCAAGATTTTTGGACAGTGGCTGCTGGATCCTGAGTCCAATCCTGAGTCTGCCCTCCAGGGGTCCCATGTCCAGCTCGTCCCCTACCCCCTCTATTCTCCCAGCCACCCTCAGCCCAGCTCTGCCCCCCAGCAGTCCGGGTGCCCCATTCCAGCACCCAGGCTCCATCCTGTTTGGCTCCTTTCTCCCTGCCTACTTCTGCCCCCACTCCTCTGCTCTTTTCCCTTCCTAGCCTGACACCTGCCAGCCATCTCCAGCCCAGTTCCTTGGCCCCCTCACTACCAGAAGTGCCATGCCCCGCTCTACACCCAGAGCTCGACTCCCCACCCTCTCTTCCCAGCCCTGCTCTCCACTCCCCTCTCACTCACATGGTCACAAAGTTACACCGATTGTTGCCACAGCTGAGACTGCTCCTCCCCACCCCCCAACTCTGCCTTCCCAATGCAGCTGGGGCTGTCCCAACATGCTCTCTGGCTGCCCTGGGCCCCTTCTGCCCTGGCACTTGCACTTGCCTGGTGGAGCTGCTTTGCAGTCCATGGAAGGCACTGGGACTCAGGAGCTCATGCCTAGGAGCCCTGCCGCCCACCTGGGCAATGTAAAAGGGCCCAGGTCTCAGCGGCGGTGGCAGCCAGGGGAACCCCCACCTGTGAGCAATTGCCTCCTTTGCTCCCTGTCAGTAGGCCTTTGACCACAGGACCACTTCTTACAACAGTTCTTTCTGCAATGACCTGTTTGGGTGCTGGTGCAGATCCACCACCCAAGACTCAAGGGAAGGCAGGCAGTGCAGGGATGCTACTGGCTGGGGACAATTGGAAGTCAGGGAACTTCTCATGGCTCCACAGGTGCCGCACTGGTGGCTGCTGAGGGGATGCTCTGAAGGAACACTATCCCCGCTCAGCTGGCCCACTGTTTGTCTTCGACGGCGCTCTTGCCTGTCCTGCAATGGGGCTAAGGGGGGGGCTGTTTTCAGGCACACTGCCTCGCACTGAACAAGTGTATGTAACCGTGAACCCTCTACCCTGGTTTATGCATACCCAACCAAACTTAGGGCTAAATTCAGAGGTGGGGCTGAGCTGTGTATCTTCCAGCTCCCTCCTCGTATATTTTATGCCAACTTAGAGCCCCTGAGATGTTAGACACACTAACAATCACCCCTCTGTTTGGCACAGGGGGTCAAAGTTGGCATACCTCCCATGCAGAAGGGACAGAAAAGCAGCCAGCCAGAGCAGCTGTGTTGAAATAGGCCTTTCTCTCCCGTAAGTCCCATCTTGCCCCAACTCTGTGTATAAATTAATTATACCACCTCAGATGCCTGTTGTTTCCTTTACGTCTCCTTCCCCGGGCAAGGAGTAACTTACATCACCTCTGATTTTGGCTCTGAGAGATTGTGTATTGCCCAAGTCGCATCGCGAGTCAGTGCCTGAAGCAGGGCTCTAATTGAAGAGTTCTTAGCTCTGGCTTGTGGTTTAATGACTAGACTTTGCTGTCTGCAAGGTCACTATAAATCAAATGGGAATGCAATGATCTTGTGCCAGGTTTGGGAGGAAGAATTTTAATCATATTTTCTCCCAAAATACTATAAAATACCTCTGAATTACACATTCATTCCTGATGCCTTAATGTTTTCCACCTCCCGCCATCAATCTACAGCCCAGGAGACTTTTTTCCACGCCTTCCTTTGGTAACACTAGTAGGAGATGTTACCAAAATGGCTCTGCCTGGGGCTTACAAAGCCACATGGACACTGGGTGTTTCCCTTGCAGGGGGAGCGATAAGCTCTGAGAGCCCCAGTCACCAGAGGCGGGCAGCTGTTTGGAGAGCGTGAGCTGTGAAAGAGCAGCGGCTGCTTGGAATCTTTCTGCTGTGCCCTTTGCACCTCGGCCTGCAGCTTCCCCGCACACGCTGGATCACAGGGGAGCTGAAGTTTCATTTACCGATTGAGCGACTTTGAAAAACGTCCCTGTTCCCAATTAGTGTTGCAAGTTGTCCAGATCAATGGTGGGTTAAACTGAGCTGCCCACTCAAGTGGTGGGCGTAGCGTTTAATACAAGGGAGGGAAAGGAGGCTGTGGGGCAGGGTGAGGGGGGTCCTGTCTCTTTCAAGAGGGCTGGATTCTTTCAAGCGAGCTGCAGTGAGCTGGATTCTTGTGTGAAAAACAACTGCCACAATACTTAAGTCGTAACCTCCTCACCCCTGACGGCATGGGAAAGTGCACTCCTCAGCTGTTAGTTATAGAGAGGCCGCTGTAGTCATGAGAAATGTTGATAAAAATGCAGTTTAAAGCCTGCCCTCCTACTCTGCACATGTCATCTTGCCGATCAAACTGCCTAATTAGAAAATTAGACTTGCCTTAATTAAGAGCCCTGAAAGTTCAAGTGCCAATAATTTCTCAGGGATTTTTTAAATTTTATTTCTTAACATATTCACTGCATGTAAGACCTTTTTTAAAAAAATTTTTTTTTCATCTTTCATGTCTGATAGATTCTTTGTGTGAAACTGCTACTGTCAGCAGGGACAATCAAACAGAGGGAGCGGTGCACATTTCAACTGGCTGGCCATTTGAATCTTATTTTTCAAATTAAGAAGCTTGATACTTTCTGTCTTACAGATGCTCCTGTACAAGTGCCTTAAAGTTCTGAAAACCTTGGAAGCTCTGGAGACCCTACATAGGAAAACAACCACTTGTATTTTGGGGCATGATTTTTCAAAGTCTTACTTGGTAGCTTTGATCACTTAGAGTCATTTAGGATCGAGTGGGAGCAAGATTGGATCCCTAATAGGTCAAAGCTTTAGTGACGAGGGCAGCCCCAGGACTGCTTACATGGGTAAAGGCTGCAGAATCAGGGCCCAATCCTGCTCCCACTGACAAAATGACAACTGACTCAAGTGTAGACTGGACCAGGTGGCTGACTTGCAGTTCATCTGTTCTGAGCAGATGCAATGCGTGCCTTCTGGATTTCCACTGCCAACCCTGTGAGGCTAGATTACACAGCGCAGCACCATATGTCTTCATTCTGTGGCTGGACAGCATCCATCTGAGACCTCTTATGGGTTAAAAGAAGAACACTTTAAGACTCCCAGGCTTTCTTGTTTGTTCTTCAGTTTTAGGACTGGAAAAGGGAGGGATTAAAACTGATTCTTATTTTGCCTGTACTCTGTGTTATCATTAGTAGAGTAAAGAATTCTGAACATGATTAATCATTGGGGCAAAACAGCCTTCAATTATAATCACTGCCTGTCTAGACAATGGTTCTCTCATAGCTTTGGAACATTTATTACAGCAGTTAGCTGTAAATTAGCACCTTGTGGGTTGACAATATGTTCTGTGTGTTTTCCAGCTGTGGTGCAAGTGGCTGACATGTACACAAGTGTTTTATGATAGTCTGCGATAGCTGTTAATCCTGTGGACTGTCTTCCTCTTGAGGAAAGCTTCACACCCCAAGGACCTGGGCAGAAAGAGAGCAAATACAGAGGGGAACCATTTTTTACAAGGCCTCAGAGCCGATAACCCGGTACACATCCAGTATGTGAAATGATACAAGGTATTCTCAGTGTACGTCCTCACAGGCTAGATCTCAGGAGCCATAGGAAATATATTTTATAGAAAGAGCCCAGTTGCATTCAAAAGTATCTTGTGGTCTCAAACAAGCAATAAAGTGACCATCCTTGAATTTAAATAATGTCTTTTTATCTTCTAGAATCTCATAACATGTTACAGGATGTATCATGTAACCCGCTACCACACACCTGAAATGCAGCAGCTCTGGGAGATATGCAGTAGCCATTTTGTGAAGAAAGCAACATTATGTGACCCTGATTCTAGTGGGTGGAGGAGGGGTCAGGAATAGCTGTCAATTAAACCTAAAGGGGTAATGACAGGTAGACAAAGCATAAATTACCTAGGTTGGAATTTGACCAGGTCAAAACCCCTACTTTTGGCAAAAGTACTATGAGTTCTTCAAAGAACCCCAGGGATTCTTAGTTTTAGTTTTTGGTTGACTCTACAAATAGCCAGTACTGCTTTCAGAGCACCCTTTAAGGTCATGCGAGAGCTGAAGTTCAATATCAGTGCAAAAGGAAGAATAGAGTGCCACTCCCACATGCTAGAACCCCTACATATTCCTTGGGAATATCAAAGTAATGTCAGCCATGTCTTTGGTTGACTTGAGGTATGGCATGGCCATGGGATTGTTTTTTACTCTGTAAATCTGTAAGTAATACAGATTTCATTGAAGCTTGCAGTTTTACACTACTTAAGAATCTGACCCCACTAATGTAGGTATGATGCCAGATCAGAAGATGTATTTAGTTTGGATTTTTTTTTTCAGAGCAAAATCAAATGAGGAAACCAAGGGAAGGACTTGCAAAACCTAGACAAGCACAAATTCTGATAATATGCAGTGGGGTTTGATCCTCCATCCAGGTATGGAGCACCGTACTTGAATAAGCAGAAAGTGATAGGTAGAACATCATGCCCAAAAAATCCAATATTGCATTAATGAAATCACAGCTGCCAAGTTAATCTTGCTGGAATGCAGGAGTAAGGTCAAAGAGGAGAGGATCTGGAGCAAAGGGCTTAAATTCCATGTTGGACAAGATTTTCAGTTTTGCTTTTATTTCATACTGGCTTTTTTCATATTTACTAATAAGTTGTTAAAACTTTGTGCCGCCTTCCTAGATAGGCATCTTTTCTAAAGTTCATAATACTCTGTGGAAGAGAAGTGTGTTTCTCTGTATACAAATGAGCATATGTATTTCAGACATGATGAAGCTGAATAGATAGTATAGATTAGAGCCATAAAACAATTACAGATGTGTTATTGCTTTTTCATTCTGTACACAAATGGGGTATATGTAATAGACTCCCTTAACTTATATGGAAAGAGAGAAGAGTTCCACCAGTTGAATCACAAACTACTTCTGACAGCTCCTACTTTATCCAATGGGTGTCTCCCAAAGAAGCACTGATGATATCTGATCCTACTTAATTAATGAGATCACAACTGAACTGTTTTGACTATGGAAGTAAATTAAAGGTAAAAATGGTAGTTCAATATCAGTGCAAAAGGAAGAATGAAGTGCCACTCCCATACCCCTATAGACGGAAAACTTGCTTATTTCAGTCTATAGGGATCATCAAACCATCCATCTACCCTTATGTGCTGCACAACTGGTTAGGTTCCTTAAGAGGGCTACTTACTTCAAAAGAAGGTATTACTAACTGGCAGAAGCCCCATAGCAGGCTTGACTGTCATGATTTGATCAGGAATATAACAAAGCACATGGTGCTCAGCTGGCATGAATCAGCTGTAGCTTCATTGAAGTCATGCTGATTCATGGCAGGTGAGGATCTGGCTCCACGTTCCGAGCAGTGTAGTTACCTCCTGTCTATTATTTACCATAGATGTGCATGGTACTTTTACAAGAGTTTACAATCTAAATTAGATTCAAAACAGAAAAATAGGCTGCTGGTGGGAAAACACACCAGCAAATACAATGAAGAGAGTACACCTTTTTTGGGGGAGAGCAGTTTATTTTCCTACTTCTGTGGGATCAAAATTTACCATAGAAAACATGGTTATAATTTATTTTAATGAGTGCTGACAGCTGCCTTTGTCAAGTTAATGCATAGTCACACACATCCTGTTGTTCTTCTGTTGGTATATACATGTCTATGCTTTGCTTCCTCAGTAAGAAGAAACATATGGGCGTATGATGTGCAAACATTATGTTCAAATTCATGCATTGTGAATACTTCAAGGGGCATAAAAAGGACTACTTGTTGCATAAATTTAAGCACATACGCAAGACCTTTCAAGATCAGGTTTTATTCTGTAATAACTCCACAATATAGAAGGATCCCACTTTTCATACCTATTCATCTTATGTATAAACAAACTAAATACAAAGATGTTATCAAATGTATGTAGGCTCAGTCTTTAGGAGATGGCATATTGGTTGCGGAGATAAGCACCTTGTTCTTTCTTCCAACACTCCCCTCAGAGAATCTACTTTACAGTGCTCTACTGGCACTAATCCTGAGTTCTGGTGACCAATGTCATTACTGTTGCTTCTGTTTCCCTCCCTTTCTATTGAGCATGCAAAAACAAATGAAAGAAAATGTGAAATTGTGGTTGGTTGGTTTATTTCAATTCAATTTATTCAGATTTTCATTTTAAATTCTACTACTCTTAAACTTGATCTAAATATTTCTTTTTCTCAAATTTGTTTGCAAAGTCCATCTCACTCTTTATTATACTTTGAAACAAAAATTTCAGTGGTATCTTTTAAAAAGCATAGCAGAAGATGTTTGGCACTCTTGACCAGTTCTACAATAACACAGTCCAGGGGGTGGGATGAAAGAACAATACTGGTATGAGTGAAAGGCTTCTGGGAGATGGCACCAGAGGGGGTAATTTGTGAGGAGCAAGTATTGTTCTACTTATCTGGGTCCTACTACTGGACTTCAGCCTTGAATCTGATATGACACATCTTCCCTCCAGTTCCTGGCTCCTTCTCCAATCTGGGAGCCAGCAAATAAGGAAGTGGTTCCAATCCGGAGAACAGTGCTTCCAGTCAGGAGAACAGGTAGGTAGGAACCAGTACAGAAGAGAGAGAGAGAGAAATTCTCTATGTAAATTCAAATTAAATTGTTGCTTTATGTTAATACATTTTGCTTACTTACTCTGAATGGTGTGCTAATTAAATAATTTTTGAGACACTGGAGGCTGGAAAAAAACATTTCTCTTTATGCTAGTTTCAAATTCCTATCTCTCTCTGTTCAAATGGGTGAGTATGTGGGTGATGTGAACAATTCTCATCACATTTTTTTAAACTAGCTCCTTGTTCCTGACATACATGTTTAACTGTTGTTTGTTCTGTGCTTCCAAAACACAGTGGTTTAGGTCACAAGGCATGACATGTACCATTCAAAATTTGGGAATCATCTTTTTTCCTTTGATATAATTTTGCTGTTTGAAAATGTATTTTTCATGTACGACTTTCAGAGCCTGATATGTAAAACTGGACGTCTGAAGTGCTCATCTAACTGAGGTTATGTCTAGACTTCAGAGCTTTTCCGGGATACCAGAGGTATCCCGGAAAAGCTATGCTGCGTCCAAGGAATGTGTCCCGCTTTTTCGGAACAATTTCTGAAAAAGTGGACATGTTCTTTCGCCATTCCTGTAATCCTCGTTGTATGAGGAAGAAGGGATGTGTTTGAAAGAGGAAGTTCTTCTGAAATTTGGCCCCGTGTAGATGGGCCGAATTTCAGAAAAGCCTCTTCCAAAAGAAAAGCGGAAAAAGATACACAGATTGCAAACTGAAATTTGTGTATCTCTTTCCAACTTTTCTTTGCAGTCTGGACACAGCCTGACAGTTGCTGCTCAGAAATTGCTCATGCTGGGGCTATAATTGAGCGCTCATCTTTCAAAATCAGGACTGTAATGTTCTTAATTTGCATAGTTGATCATAAATAATGTTCAGGTTAATAAAATGTGAAGGTTATTATGTCATCTACCTAAATACACATCATATTATACCCAAAAATGATTAAGTCAGGTACATACGGTTAGGCACCTAAGCCCATGGTTAGGTACCTAAAGAAAAGTAGCCTGACTTTGAAACATGTCAAGCATCTACCACTCCTGCTGAGATCAGTGAGCTGCAGGTGCACTGTACCACTGAAAAAACAGGCTTCTTTTATCGGGGTGCCTGCCTAAATAGGGATACAGGTGCCAATGTTTGGGCAACCAAGTTTGAACACTTTTTTAAACATTTTTTAAATTGTTACCTCAGGGTTTGTTTGTTTTTTGCTCAAAACTACCTTTGATTCTTATGGAACACCTGTAACACTGGCTATTGTATATAAAGTGCATTTTTCTCAAGTGCAGATAAAAATAAAGTAGCTTACTAAGGTAGTTTTTCTCGTTTTCAGCAAATACTCTAGCAATTTAATCTTAATGAATAGCGCTGTGGGTTCTTTTGTTTCATTTTCTCTTTTTACTTTAAGCAGCAACATAATTTCTTATGAAATTAAATGTTATGTCTTCACTTCCATTTGTCTACTTTTTAATGTAGTGTCTAACCTGCCAAATGTGATTGGGAATTCTCTAAAGCAGGGTGGGGAATTTAAGGCTTGCCTGGATCTGGCCTCTGAGGCTCAGTGCTCTCCCTCAGCATTGGGGAACCCGCAGTGATGTTCCAGCCTCCTGCTATTTCCCTCCCCCAATAAGGCTGGAGCACACAATCTGCTAGCCTGGGCCTGACTGATTTTTTTTTTTTTTTTTCCTCTGGCTCAGCAGCCCCTGACAGTATAAAGGTTCCCCACCCCTGCTCTAATGAAATCACATAAGGTTGTGGCACAGATGTGAATTGCCTGTCACTAATAGAGAGTTAATTTGAACTGGTGCTGGGACTGGTGGGCACACTTCAAATTAGACATGTGGTGAGCATTTAAGCACAGTATTAGCAATTCACATCTGAGCAGCTGACAGATCTGAATAATTTATTGCATGCAAATGGTGGGACATGCCATCTATGATAGAAGTGGGATCCAATTGCCACCACACGTTAGTAGTAATTGCCAGTTTGTGCTGACAGTAGTAGTATAGTTAAACTACACTGATTCAGCAGCTACAGGGGGACTGTCTCCTCCTCCTCCTTCCATCAATAGACTATTTAATCTTTTTTTTTAATTGAATTAGCAGGACTGATAAAGCAACTTCCATATGCTGTCTCCTTAGGAAAACAAGGTGTACCCTCAGGATATCAAGTAAATTACTCTTGATTCAAGGCTTAATTGGAATTGGAGGCTTTTGAAAATGATGGGTATCAGGCACCTGAGTATGATATAATGCTTTGTACAACACAGAGTTCTCCTCTGTAACAATCCCTTCTGAAAATCAGTCAGTCTCATACTATTAGAAATGGCCAACTCCTACTAGGTCTCCGACAATATGTTGGCTAGGGCCCTGCCTAGATGACAAAAGCAATGAAAGCTTACATCTCTTCCTTTGGGAGATTATCTGTGACCCCATAGATCTCACTTTCAGGAAGTTGTTCCTGACAATCAACCCAAGCTTACCTTTGCTCAGTTCCATCTCACTGCTCCTAGTAACACTCAATTGGACCATCCTGTACTGCCCTACAGTGTTTACATCCCATAGGTAGTTATACAAAATAGTATTCCAGAGTCATTATTTAGCCAACCTATAGTTAATGTTTTTAATCTTTATAGTCTTTAATCCTTCCTTAAGTCATTTAATCAATTCCGAAGCTCTTCTTGGAATTTTTCTCCAACTTGGTCAGTATTAAAACTGAGGTGCCCAGACCTCTCTGCAGTGACTAATTATGGCACAGTTTCAAAACTTTTGTGTAAATAGAGACTGCACCTGCTGCCTCTCTTATTGCTAAGGATAGGTGGTTAAAATGGTGAGAGGAGAATGATATAAAGACTTTTAAACATCTCCTCTTGGGTAGGAAATATATTGTTAGATACATGGTTAAAGCATTAATAGAATGTGTCCATTTTTAATGTTTGTAGATACCTGAACACCAAGCAAATGCTAACCAAGGGTCTCTGAGGACTGGTTAGTACTGTTGGCCTAGCACAATGTGATGAGCATGGTATAAAAAAATCTGGATCAGTAAATAGGTGGAATTTCTTTTGCCAGAAACATTTGTCTGGAAGGATTGAACAGAGAGAACCTTGTGCTCAAGATTTTCTAGAACTGAGCAGATGCTCCATGGTGTTCACAAAAGTTCAGAAAAGTCACCTGGAAATTTCACGTCACAAGTGGAGCAATATATTTGAACACCTGCATGAATCTATCTTGCTGTCCTACTGTACATTTTTTACAGGCGTCTAGACATACCAGCACAGCTAACCTGCAGCTAGCAGAGGAGGTCTGTGAGCGAGATTAGAGAGAGAGCTCGAAGGGGACTAGATATACTTTACAATTCTTTAAACTAAAACCAAAACCACCTGATTTAAAAAAAAAAGTCAAGAAAGGAATTAACTCTAGGAGTAAAAAAAGAATCAAGGCAGAAGCCCAGCAACAGCATGGGGGCTATGCAGTTTATGGCACCCAATGTAACATGGACAGGTGGCATATGTGTGCATTTGGTGCAAGGAACTCCTGGCCCACAGAGCCTGTGTACTTTGAACACCAGGGTGGCTGAACTAGAGGAGCTGAGGTAGGTAGAGAGGTACATAGATGAGACTTTCTGGGATACAATAAAAAGGTCCCATCCCTAGTCAGACTGGCTCTGTGCTTTGAGGAGGGTAAAAGTCTCCAGGAAGGAGAACATCCAACTGGAGCAGAGGGAAATGATCCCATAGTTGGGATACTCCTTCCAGATGATGATGTGGTATCCTCTTGCAAAATTTGATGCTACTTATGGTAGTTAGATTCATTTCCAACTAAGACAGGGGTGGGCAAAAGGGCCTCCGTGGATCCGATCCGGCCCACCAAGCAGGTTGATCCGGCCTGCGGAGGCCATGCTGCTCACCCGCCCCAAGCCAATTAGGGCCTGGGGGCACGGTAGTGTAATGCTTCCTCCCTGCATGCCAGGAGAACGCAGCGCTTTGAAGCACCATGCATTCCTCTCAGGGTGGGAGGAGACGTCACATGCTCCCCTGCCCACAAGCCCTGATTGGCCTGGGGGCGGGAGGAGTGCGCGAAGTTCCTCTGCCCTCCTCCCCGCTCTGTGAGGAGTGTGCAGCACTTCAAAGTGCCGTACATTCGCACATGGGGGAGAGGGGGCAGGGTGAAGGAAGCTTCATGTAGCTCCCCCACTCCCAAGCCCTGATTGGTCTGGGGGTGTGGGAGTTCGCAAAGCCTCCTCCCACCCTGCGAGGAGCATGTGGCACTTTGAAGTGCTACATGCTCCTCATAGGATGGGAAGAGGCAAAGCTTCTTTCACCCTGCCCCGGCCCTGCAAGGAGCGAGCAGCACTTCAAAGTGCCATGCACTCCTCACAGGGTGGGAGAAGGCTTCACACGCTCTTCTGTCCCCAGGCCCTTATTGTCCTGGCAGTGGGGGAGTGGGAGAAGCCTCTTCCCGCCCTGCCAGGGGCATGGGTGCCCAGTGGAAAAGGGGGGGAGGGACAAAGGGGCTCCCCCCCCCCCAGACAAATCATCGTCTGTGGGTGGGGAAGCCCAGAAGCATCCTGGCCTCGTCCCTTCTGGTTTAGGCCCCAGCCCCTGGCCAAAAATTATTGCCCACCCCTGATCTAAGACCTTCCTAAGAGATTTTTACAAAAGACACTGTGCTGATGTGTTACAGAACCCACATTGCATAGGTTTTGTTCTCTGATAAGATGACCTGTTGTATTTAACCAACAGAGATTTTTTTTTCTATTCAAAATACTTTCAAAATTTGCTTTTGATAAATTTAAATAAGTGCTGAAATATTTAGGTATACTTTCCCCCTGCTCCCCTCCAAGTATTCATGCTAGTAAAGTTCACATGGTTAAATGTTTGCAAAAACTGAACACAAAGGGGCAAATCAAGTTTCATTTTGAATTTCAATAAACATTCAGATTTTTTCCTCTCTTCACTCATCTCTTCTTGTAATTCAGCCATCTACAATTTGCACTTAATCAAACCCTCAGACCACTCATGCCATCATATGTACTGTAACATGCAATCATGTGTGTTTTAGTCCTCTGTTCCTTCTTTCCCAGCCTTCCTTCTTTATAGGTGAATTTTAATTTTACAAAGGAACATTTAGAACACAGTAATTTGTTGGGTTTTCTACTGGGGAGGTGGTGGGAGGGAGTAAAGTTTAATTTACCATTAACAATAGCAGGTTTTCAGAGACTTGGTACAGCCTGTACTCAGAGTATACCTGAACATGTTATCAGAAAGTGCTTAGATGTCAAGATAAGCATTTAATACCAACAGAGCAGCATTATCGAATAATACTGTGTTTTTTTTCACTTATATTCTTTTTCTTATTAAAATATCCATTTGAGTATTTACCTGAATCTTGTATCGTATAGTTTATTTGTTTTGATTGGACATGCTGGAGCCTCTTTCTCATGGATGCGTGCTTGTTCTTTTTTAAGACAGTAAAAGTGATCCGAAATATAAGAAAGCAGAGGAATACAGGTACATGCTCCCATCTGATAGAGGTTTTTCACAATGTACTAAGAAAAAGACCATCGTTTTAGATTACAAGAGATATGTATTGTCCAGTCTTACTGCTACATGAGAATGAGAAATCCCGTGTAATGAAAATGTCTTTTTCTTTTCTTTTTTTCTGAAACTCTTGCTGAACTACCAGATTAATTGGAATTTTAATGCTGGGCAAAGCATGAGGCTAATTGTTCTATTAGTAACACTCAAATTGTGTAAACAGTAGAAATAAAATAAGCGGTGAGACTTCATCTCCAAAATTCTTTGGGTCAAGAATGAAGGCTGCAGATAGGCTGGCATGGGGGAACATGAGCTGTTGCTCACTGCACTGTACTTCTTTTGTGAATAGGGTTGCCAGGTGTCCGGTATTGACCCAGACAGTCTGGTATTTTTGCCTCCTGTCCGGTAAAAAAAAATTCAGAAAATACCGGACACCTAAAATGTCTGGTATTTTCTGATTTTTTTTTCCCCGGCCAGGAGGCGAAAATCCTGGGTGCTTACCTGGTTCCACAGGGGAGCTGTCTGGCCCGGAGCAGGGAGACAAGATGGCGGACGGCCGCCAGCAGCCTGTTACGGCCAAAAAGCCTCAAAGGCATTTCTTAAAGGGGCCACACTGTTTTAAAAAATATATATATTTATTTTTTTGCTCAACACCTTTGGTCTCCCCCTTTTTTTTTCTCAACAGAATTTTTTCCCCAGTGTTTTTTTTGGGGGGGCGGGGGTTCGGTATTTTTGGCTAAACCATCTGGCAACCCTATTTGTGAACAGAAGACTTCCGTCCCAGGACTGTCAGTCCAGCTCCTGTCATGGTCCCACATTGTGCGCTCTAGATCTTCACACAGAAGAGGTTCTCCAAATACAGAGTTATCCCCTCCTTCACAGGAGGGCTCAGCAACCCTGCCTCTGGATCCAGGGCCACCTTCAGAGGGGATAGCTGTCCCAGGGCCTGGTGATTTAAAAGGGTCTGGGGCTTTGAGCTCTTTTAAATCACCACCCAAGCCCCACATGGTGCGATATAGGCAGTGCTGAAGGCTAGCTGGGGGAAGCACAGCATGGTCTGGGCCGTGCTGAGGCTGGTTATCCCTAGCCCTGCCCCTTCCACCTGAGGCTCTGGGTCTTTCTGAAGGCCCAAAGCTGAGTTCCCCTTCCCCCCCACACATTACCCAGGGCCAGGGAAGTCTGTTGCCAGCCCTGTCTGGACCCAGTGAAGGCCTGTCTACGGGTACAGGGATGCTTGACCTGATTTGAGAAAGCAGTCAGGAAAGGTTTTTAAGCATGTATTTAGGTCACATGGAAGTTGTTTCAGTTGTCTTGACTTATTCACTAAGATAAAAGGTGCTAAAATGCATCCTTCTTCAGCAAAGCATTTAAGCACATGCTGAACTTTAAACACATGCTTAAAGATGTGGCACTAGAGTTAGCTAACACACTTCAAAACTCTAGCAAAGACACAAAAGTGTAGGCTTCAGCCTGTGCTAGCTGATCCAGTTAAAATCAATACTGCCACGACATGCCAATAACACACCTTTAAATCTTAGTCAAAGAGAAACCCACAAGAGGTTTAAAGCAGATGTCTGAAGTTCAGCACATGCTTCAGTGCTTTCCTGAATTGGGGCCAGAGGGGATTCCTGCCTTCAGGGTGTTCAGCCAATTGAAGTTTGTTTTGATGTGATGTTGCTATTGTGCATTTTGTTGCTTGATGTATGCTCTCTGTGCACCTGGATTCTGCACCATTACAGTCAATGGGAGTTTTGTTATTGACTCCAATGGCAGCAGGAGCTTTGTATGGGTGGAATTCTACACAGCACAGTTTGAAACTGGTTCCTCTGCCATCTCAAACACTCAAGCTCTCCTGCCCACCTAGTTCAACTGATTGCTTTTAATAAACACTATTGATTTTCTAACTCCACATTTTAAAATATTATGACACCAAGCATAAGTAACCTAATCAGTGATGAAAAGAAGATTCATGAATATTTTATTTGGACATTTTTTGTGAAACTTTTAAAATTGTGCCTGTTGATTAATTTTTAGTGTAGATCTTTAAGGTGGAAAAAGTAGAAAAATTAGTTGATTTTTTTTTTCAAATACAACATCCATTGAAATAAATCACTTGAAAAATATAATTTGACTAGCTTTGTGCACTAGAAGACAGAGCAGATGTAGAATAAAACTGTTTCCCTCCATCTCTGGAATGAATACTGGTGATCATTTAATACAACTACACAGGCACTCTTAGTTTTCCTGTCAGAATATGATTTGTATTAAACAGTTGTTGTGTTTTCATTGTCTGATTTATTGCTTTTTGTATATACTTTCCATAAATACTGTATATTGTTTCATTTGAGAGCCTCAGCTTTTTTCCCCTTTGTATTGCAGCTTGTGTCTGAGTTTCGTGTGTATCACTAACATATTTCTGTCAACCCTTTGATTCCACAGAATTTGCTAATCTCTTCTTTGCCAGTGCATATACTCATTGTTTTCATTACATGTTTCAGAGGGACTATAAAATAATATGAAGTTCTTTAGGTCAATGCAGTTGTCACTTGATGTCAGGACATATGATTCTTTTTAAATATCACATTTGGTTTATTTAAAATCTATATTCAGTGAAGCAAGATAATATGGTTTTTGACATCAGGCAAATGCCTGCAATGATGCTATTTACTCATGGGTACTGAAAGAATTAGCTGAAGTAATCTCAGAGACACTGGCAGCAATATTTATAAACTCATGGATTCAGAAGGGAGAGAAGGGCTAACGTAGTGCCCATCTTGAAAAAGGAAGAGCCAGCAAACTATTGGCCAGTCAGCCTAACTTCAATGCCTGAGAGCTGCTACAGGTTGAACCTCTGTGATCTGGGACTCGGGCCTGGCAACAGCCGTGGTCTGGCAGGATTGCAGGTATTGTGGGACTAGATAGCTCCAGTGGTAAAGATTGCTGGCAGCTTGGAGTGGAGCCAGTCGGTGGGGCCAGTAGGGCACCAGAGCGCACAGCTGGTGTGGAAGGGAAGCTGGCTGGGGGGCTGGAGCTTGCAGAGCAGTGGAGCCCACAGCCACCAGGGCCACCAGAAGCTCTGGCAGACCAGCGGGAGCTCCATTGGGGCTGCCACAGCTTGCAGGATTGGGAGGCTAGGGAGAGTAGCCTACCAGGGAGGCTGATGCCTCCCCACCCCCAAGACCTCTCTTGGTCCAAAAACTCCTTTGTCTGGGACCTCACTGGTCCTGAGGGTGCCAGACCAGGGAGGTCCACCCTACAGAGGAATGTAAAAAATATTCAGTTTGCAAATAGCTGGACTATGAATGGTTCATCACTGAGCTGGTTTGTCATGATTTGTTCTTGGCAAATCCATGCTGGCTGCTAATGTCCTTCTTTGTCATGGTAACTAATATAATGGATGTGGAAAAATTTAAAAAACAACGAATAGTCTTGCAGCACCTTAGAGACTAACAAAGAATGTAGATGGGTATCATGAACTTTCATGGGCACAGCCCACTTCAGATGAATGGAGTTGAAGGGGTGGGTCCAGTTTTGAAATAAATAGCACAGAGGAGGGAAGGGTTGGGAACAGGGGGAGGAAAGAGGAGGAAAAAAGAAGAAAAAAAGGGGGAAAATGGTCAGAGTGTCCATGCTAAATGAAGCTGATAAGAATGCTTAGTACCCACTTTAAGTACCCTTTGTTTGTTTTTTTATGTCATTAGGATATGGACTGTAGTGGGCCATCCAGCCAAGGTCTTTGTTTAGACTTCTGTTGTAGGAATCAAACTTGTAAATGAAATTAAGTCCTATCGAGCTGGCTTTTGAAATTGGTTTGAAATAATACGGTGACTTTGAGATCCATTAATGAGTGCCCAGGCAAGTTAAAACGTTCCCCAACAGGTTTCTGTGTGTTGCCTTTTCGGCTATCTGATATGTGTCCATTAATTCTTTCTCATAGAGACAGTCCAGTTTGGGCAATATACATGGCAGAGGGGCGTTGCTGACACTTGATGGCGTAGATCACATGAGTGGATGTGCAGTCGTATGAGCCTCTGATGTGGTGGTTTATATGATTAGGTCCTCTGATGATATCGCCTGTATAAATGTGTGGACAGAGTTGGCATCGGGATTGATTGCAGGGGTGGGTTCCTTGATGAGTATGATGGAGGTGTGCTGCATGG
Source organism: Pelochelys cantorii (assembly GCA_032595735.1). Lineage (NCBI taxonomy): Eukaryota > Metazoa > Chordata > Testudines > Trionychidae > Pelochelys > Pelochelys cantorii. The sequence goes on from CM064327.1 coordinate 51,677,810, forward strand.
TTATTGGAAAGAATTTCTTTGAGGTTAGGGGGTTGTCTGTAAGCAAGGACTGGTCTGTCCCCCAAGGCTTGTGAGAGTGAGGGGTCATTTTCCAGGATAGATTGTACATTGTTGATAATGTGTTAGAGGGGTTTAAAGTTGGGGGCTGTGACAAGTGGTGTCCTGTTTGATGGGTATGGGACAGTGATAGACATCATATACCTGGACTTCAGCAATGCTTTTGACATAGTCCCACACAGGGCTGGCCCTACCATGAGGCGAACTGAGGCAGCTGCCTCAGGTGCCAGACTGTGGGGAGGCGCTACTAGGACCCAGAGTGTAGTAAATTGTGTCTGCTGCTGGTGCATATGTAGGTAGCAGAGCAGTACCATGAGAGGAGTAGAACAGGAAGAAGGCAGAATTGAGACCTTTCAAAGTTTTGACCCAAGCGAGGGGGTATGGGGGCATCATTTGAGCTCCCCGCCGCAGGTGCCAAAATGTTGTGGGCCGGCCCTAGTCCCACATGACAATCTGATAAGTAAAGTGGAGGAATGAAGGCTCAACGAAGTATCATTAAGGTTAAATGACTACAAACAAAAAGTAACTATTAATGATGTTGGATTGGAGGGCGGTCTCAAGTGGGGTTCCACAGGGATCTGTTCTGGGTCTGGTGTTTAACAACTTTATTACTTGTCTGGATGTAGGAATAGAAAGTATATTCATCAAGTTTGCAGATGACACAAAGTTGGGGGTTGCCAATAGTTTGGAGAATAGAATTAAAATTCAGATCTTGATAAATTGGAGAACTGTGCTAGAGACCACAAAATGAAATTCAAGAAAGAGAAATTTAAGGTGCTACACTTTTTGTGAAGAAAAACCCAATGCACAAATACAAAAATGAATGGGGGGAAAAACTGGCTATTGTAAAAAAAGCAAGCGCAATTTTAGGTTACATTAACAGAGGGATAGCATGCAAGTCACGGGAAGTTATAATATCACACTATTTAGCATTGGTTAGGCGTCCGCTGGAGTACTGTGTCCAGTTTTGGTCACTAATGTATAGAAAGGACGTAGAGAAACTGAAAAAAATCCAGAGATGAGAAACAAAGATAATCAAAGGTATGAAATGCAAGACATGAGCAAAGGCTGAAGGAACTGGGTGTATTTAGTTTGGAATAAAGGAGATTAAATGGCAATATGATAGCCGTCTATGGACATTTGAAAGGTTGCCATAAAAAAGATGGAGAAAAGTTATTCTCTTTTGCCAAAGAGCACAGGAGAAGAGACAAGAGGTTCGAACTACAACATAGCAGATTTAGATTAAATCACAGGAAAAAAATCCTAACTGTAAGAACAGTAGTACAATGGAACAGACTGACTCAGGAGGTTGTGGGAGCGTCTTCATTGGAGGTTTTCTAAACAAGGCTGGACAGCCATCTGTCTTGGATGATGTAGACACAACAAATCCTGTATCTTGGCAGGGGGTTACACTAGATGACACTTGTGGTTCCTTCTGACCTTCTGATTCCATGATAATACACCTTAGCTGGAATGTAGTAATTACTCTTTAAATCTCGGTGATTATTCCATGGTGTCCAACCAGTTCTGAAGCAGTAGCCACTCATAGTGGTTACTGCTATAGCAGACTAGCCACACTCAACTGGCTAGCGGCTAGCTTGCTGGACACCACAGATTTAGATAATGCCTTTGAAAACAAAGCGACTCATTGTGCATTTGGATAGGTAAGGGCCTACCTTCATTAATTATTTATTTATTTATTTATTTTATTATTTTATTTTATGTATTTTATTATTTGTATTAGCATGGTGCCTAAGAACCCCAATCATGGACCAGGGCTCCACTATGTGAGACAATGTACAAACACAGAACAAAAAGAGGGTCCCTGCCCCAAGGTATGTCTCCACTGCAGAGTTTTTTTGGAAAAACGGCCATTTTTCTGAAAAAACTGCACTTACGTCCACACTGCAATCACATTCTTTCAAAAAAAATCAAAAGAACAGAGAGGTTTTTCTGACATTGGTAAACCTCTTTCTATGAGGAAAAAGTCTTTTTCCAAAAGAGCTCTTTTGGAAAAAGGTGTGTGGGGATGGGGAAGAGGGAATTCTTTCAAAAGAAGAGGAAAGAGGAAAAAGGACAGGTGCCCTGGTGCCCACTCTGTCCATAGTAATTACAGCTTAAATGTGAGAGAGTGTCCACACTAAATGGACGCTATCTTTTGAAAAAGCAGATCACTTTTTCGATGTGCTTTTGCTGTGTAGATGCTGCCTGTTGGAAGAAGTTTTTTCTGAAGTTCTCTTCCAGAAAAGCTTCTTCCAAAAGAAGCCTGTGGTCTAGACATAGCCCCAGAGAGCTTACAACTTACAACCTCAGTAGGTCCATGGGGCTACTAGAGTTCACAGCTCTGCTCATACTGATCCAGTTGCAGGAGCAGGGCCTAAATAACCTTACTTCAATATACAGAGGATCCTGGGAGTGAAATTCTGATTCTATTGATGTCAGTGGCAAAACTCTCATTGACTTCAGGAGGGCCAGCATTTTATCTTAGGTATTTCCTTACTTGGACAGATGGATTAGAGAAGACCTGCAGGTCCTTAAGCTGAGTCAAATTTTAAATACTATTGTTTTTAATTTCTAAGTTGGTTTTAGTGCTTCTTTCTGTGGTATTTTCCCCTTCCTCAATATTTTGATTTAAAAAAAGACTAAACCCACTAAACTGCTTGGCTAGCAGCAGTTTCTTTATAAGCAAGGTAAACAGATGAGTACTGCACTAGGTTGGAGTTGAGGATTTAGAAAGGGTATTTAGCAGGCTCCTTCAGTTAAATGAAGTATAAGATCTTTATTGGTTTGTGGGCTCAAAGTGCTTGTGGCACTTCTCCCTGCTCTGAACGAAGACAAACAGAAAAAGTTCCCTTTGATAAATAACCTTTCCATATTAAATGCACATCAATCTGACATAAACAATTAGCTGTCAGGTGCTTGGCTTTGCAAGCAGAGGCCAATTTTCAGATTAGTGCTAATTGCAGGGCGGGCTGACACATCAACTCAGAGACCCAATAGCTAGCAGCACTGCTAGGAGTGGACTTCAATAGTGGGAGCAAGGGAGGGCTGAGGCTGCCTGTCTCCAGATTGCTGGCAGTTTGACTGTAGACTAAAGTAATGGAGCTGGCAGGGTGGAATCAATTACTGGCCAATGAAGATTTTCCCACAGGTCGAGGCTTGGGAAAAAAAGGACGTTCCTGCTGCCTAGACAGCTGGCAGAGATTGTCCACTGGGAAAGAAGCCTGTAGAATGAGAAAAAGAGGGACAGTTCTCTGTGATAAACTGGTGACAGGCTATAAATTATGAAAAGGGGATTTGGCAGAGGATTTAGAGCTTGCTCCCCCTGCTTCTTCCTTCCCCCCTCACTCCCTCTCAGGTTTTTATGCTGGCCATGTTCACCGAGTTATTCCATCATCTTAGCGAAAGAATAACCTTTTCTCTTATCACAGTATCATATATGTTTGCTAAACATGGTGTGTAATCTATTTTCAAAGGCTTTTAATGCAACATTTTTCCATATAAATTAACATTTGGTTTGCCAGTAAGTCTTACCAATTATGTTACATGTTGCCTCCCTGTAGCTGCTATAAGACAATTGCATTTCTCTGGTGCTGTTTCAAAGGCCACAAAACATTTTGACCTCTTGATCAGCCTGGAATTTTTATTCCTATTCTTCTGTAATAATTCATTTGGGTTCAGAGGAAAAATACAGCAGCCTTAGCTCAACAGCTATCTATTATGCCCAGTCCATTGAAAGGGGGCAATTGCCCCAGAGCCTGGTGATTCAAAGGGGCCTGAGGCTCCCGGCTGCCACTGTTGCAGAGTCTTGAGCCCTATGAATTGCCAACAGAACACTGCCTGGCGCACTCTGGTGGGTGACTCTGGGCGGGAGGAGGGCAGTGCGCTGCACTCTGGGTGCTGTTGTGGGCTGGCTGTCTCCAGCCCTGCCCCTTCTGCCCAAAGCCCCATCTCTTCTGGCTCCCCCACACCTTGCTGGGGAGGGATGCGGGGGGACAGAAGCTGTCAGCTTTCCTACTTGTGACCCACTTGAATCACGGCAACAAATGTCCTGCAGCCTTTAAAATCACTGGTGCTCAACAAAAGTGAATTGGCCATGTATCTGTATCTGGGAAGGCAGTGGAACTCTCTTCTGAGTGTCATTACTCTAAGCAACAACCCTCTCTCAAAGCTTAGCAGCCTGTGCTTGACTACCCTGTCTAGTTTTTATCACTAACATGACTTATGTCAAAGTCATTACATGTTTAGGCAATAATATTTGAATGAATGAATAAGCATGTTTTGCCTATTCTTAAACATAGAATGAAACCTATGCCAAAAGAGAATGTTAATACTCATTCTGTCTAATTGTAAGTGGGGTGCTAGAACTAGGAATGCTGGGGGTACCACAGCACCCCCTGGCTTGAGTGATTTCCATCATACACAGGGTTTACAGGGGGTGTGGGCAATACTTTTCTTGGGGGGGGGCAACTTCATGAATTTTGCTATGTGGTCATGGCCAGCTCCAGGCTCTCCAGAAGGGGTGGGGCCTCAGGCAGAAGGACTGGGGTTGAGGCTATAGAGAGAGAGAGTATGAAAGAGACATTGAGCAGAAGAGGCAGACTTTGAGAGTGAGGTGACCATGTGTGTGGCACAGAGACAGTGTGGCACAGCCTGGGTGAGTGACAGTGACACAGAGTGTGTGTGCTGGCTGCTGCTGGGGAAGTTTCTGAGATAAGTCATGCACTGTCTCTTTAAGACAGGGAAATCTGTCCTGCTCTTTTGTCTCCCTTCTCCCCCCGCCCAGCTCTGCAGAGATGGGGGAAGTGTGTGTGTGTGTGTGTGTGTGAGTGAGTGAGAGAGAGAGAGAGAGAGAGAGAGAGAGAGAGAGAAGAGAGAACAAGCGCGTGAGCACTGAAATCTTAGAAAATGCTCTGCCTCTTAAGATAGACATTCCTCGGAGTCACTTACCATCCATGCTTCAGATTGAATCCACTCCACTGTGTGTCTCCTTCTCCACGACCCCTGTTGTGCAGAGATGGGATATAGGGGCAGGGGGATACCCTAACTTCAGCATTCCCCTCTCCACACCTCTAGGAAGAGAATCCTGGAAGTAGCTCGGCTGCAGGATGGAGCAAGGTGGGGGGGAAGGGCAGCTGATCACATGCTGCTGGCTGTAATTTTGCATGCTCCGCTAATCAGCTGGAAGGGCCAGAGAGAAATGCTTGGCTGGCCAGATCCGGTCCTTGGATTAATTTTGCCCACCCCTGCTTTACAGTTTTGTTAATGTCTCTCATCACCCTCACTATAAAAATTGTTCCATTACCACTGATTGTAATGCTTTTATCCAGCGGGACACTAAGATCCAATTAACCATTATACCTCTCTTTTGAATTGGAGAGGCTTTTGTAATTAGACAAGGTCAGGAAGAAGAAGAGTGTGAGGCTTTGTCTAGACTCTACACACAATCAAGTTTAAAGCGCAGCTGCGGCAGTGCTTTAATGCAGCAGTGTGGATATGGCAAGAGCACTAAGAGCGCTCTCCCAGAACTCTGTGCAAGCCACCTCCACAAGGGGAGTATGTGCTGCACCTTGCTGTGCTGGGGTGCGTGTGAGTATTCACACTACTGAGCCAGGAAGAAATACAACACAGTAACTTGCCAATGCAGACAAACTCTGCATGCCAATGTCATTTTGTTGTACAACATTATATTCCTTTTTCGATCATTACAAATCTAAAATTAAGCATCTGTCAACCAGATTCTCCTTTTTGCTGTTGTTGTTGCACTGTTGTTAATCTATCAGCATGTGTCTACACAGCAGCATTATTTTGGAATAACGGCCGTTATTCCGAAATAACGATGCGAGCGTCTACACAGCAATTCCATTCTTTCAAAATAAATTTAAATTATCGAAAGCTTATTCTGATTTCTGTAAACCTCATTCCAAGAGGAATAATGCCTATTCTGAAATAACTATCTTGGAATAGCGGTAGTGTGGACGCTCCTCTGCCGCTATTTAGAAATAGCTCCTCCCTGAGGCCATTCAAAGTAATTACTCTCCAGTGCTTCCTGGGGCTCTAAATTGAGGTAGCACTTCCACATTAGGGAAGCCTGTCTCGGACTAATTTTGAGGCTTCCTTATAGTGTGGACATGTTATTTCAAAATAAGCTATTTTGGAGTAGTTCTTCTGAAATATTTTGAAATAAGCTAAGTGTGCAGCGTAAATGTACCCTCACTGTGTTGCTTCTGGTGGGACTCCACTGAAGTCAATTATTTTGGAATTGCATCACTGAAACTCTAATAATTGTGACCGTATCCTCACAAGTAAATGTAGGGACCCTGATTCTCCACATGCTCACCCTTGTCATTGCTACCACTGAATTGTACACAGGATGTTTGCTAATGGTGACAAGTCTACTTTAGCAATCTGTCTTAGTCTTACAAACACATGCACACCTTTATGCAGTTATTTAACATTTGTATATGATGCCTTAGGTATGGAAAGCACTTTATATTAGATTGAAGATATAACCCATGTCTCACAAAACTTGCTGCTTACAGTATTGCCCACCTCAGTGGTTCAAAAATAATGAACTAGGCCCCCAAAATCATGAGATTGGCTTAACAAAATGAGTTTTTTAAAAAAATAGTAAATTGTGGATTTTTATTTGCCTTATGTTTTCTGAGCTTTTGGGATCTATCAGGTCACATTTCCAGGCTTTCCTCCACAAGCTTGAGGGCTAGAAACTTCCTTTTTGGTTAATGGAAGCTAAGAGTCTCACATAATCACTTGCACCCAAGGGTTGTGGCTTTTAAAAAGCAAACACCCATTCTTTTGAACTCACAAAACTAACACAAGAACTGGCAACACTGAATTTATTAGCTACGAAATGAGCTGTGGAAGCTTTTCCCAAAATAATTTTCTGAGGTTCAATTCATGTTGGTTCCAGATTAAAAAAAACATATTTAGAAGTTATAAGTGTTAGAACGGGAACTGCAGAATTGCGTAGAGGAAGGATGTGAAGAAGCTGACAGAGGCTGCATGGCATACAGCCCACTATGTGGAGGTAGGTCCTGAGAGACCCTTTGTTAAATCAGAAGTTTTCAAACTGGGGGATGTGCCCCCCGGGTGTGGAGGCAGAATGTGTTCTTGGGGGCAAGGGGAACAGACAGGGTGTGAGAAACTTTAGGGGGAAAAACAAACCTTGCCACACACATTCGGAACTGAGTGGCCGGAGAGAGGCGGCTGCTGGCTGGGTGCCCAGCTCTGAAGGCAGCTGCTTCCAGCAACATCAAAGAATCATGGTATGGTATGGCATTACCCCCCTTCCTTCTGTGCTGTTGCCTTCAGAGATGGACCCTTGGCAAGCAGCTGCCACTCTCAGCTGCCCAGCTCTGAAGACTGCAGCACAGAAGTAAGGGTGGCACGGTATGGTATTGCCTCTCTTTCTTCTGTGCTGCTGCTGGTGGCACTGGCACTGCCTTTAGAGCTGGACACCTGGCTAGAAGCCGCTACTCTATGCTCTGCCTTCAGAGCTGAGCAGCCAGTGAGTGGTGGCTACTGGCTGGGTACCAGGGGAGATGGCATCAACTAGCGACAAAGAAGATGGGCATCTCCAAACAAACTTGAGAACCACTGTGACAAATTGTAACCCAGCAACTGAGAGGAGGAGGAGAAGTAGATTCCACAATCACTGTAACTAAGGTTGCCAATTTTGGTTGGACAGATTCCTGGTGGTTTCATCACATGGCATAATATTTCATTAAAGGTTCATCTCTAATTTCTGGAGACGCCAGGACAGTCCTGGAGTGTTGGCAACAGTCCCTGAAACTTGGAGTCTAGAGAAGCTGCAACTTTCTACTGAGTCTCCCCTGTCCTTGCTCCCCTCCCCTCCTGTGAGCTGCCCATACACAGGGAGGTACAGAGGGGATTCAGCACTTCAAGTGGCTGTAGGGGCAGCTTCTCAGCCTCTTGGAGTGGCACTGCCCCACAGCAAAAATGGCTCAGGCAGACTCCAGGATTGCCAGCTGGAGTTCTGCCTATAGCCCACAAGCTCTAGCAGCCCTTAACACTGCTCCTTACTGCAGCAATAGCTCCACCAGCGACTCTCAGGCAGCGCAGCTTTCCTGCAGTGACCCAGACTCTGTGGAATATGCTTATTCATAGAATCCTAAGGCTGGAAGAGACCTCAGGAGGTCATCGAGTTCAACCTCCTGCCCAAAGCAGGACCAATCCCAACTAAATCAACCCAGCCAGGCTTTGTCAAGCCGAGACTTAAAACCCTCTAGAGATGGAGATTCCACCCCCTCCCTAGGTAACCCATTCCAGTGCTTCACCACCCTCCAAGTGAAATAGTTTTTCCTAATATCCAACCTAGAGCTCCCCCACTGCAACTTGAAACCATTGCTCTTTGTTCTGCCGTCCATCACTACTGAGAACAGCCTCTCTCCATCCTCTTTGGAACCTCCCCTCAGGAAGCTGAAGGCTGCTATCAAATCCCCCCTCACTCTTCTCTTCTGCAAGGTCACTTTCTGGTCCTCGGGGCCCGACCAAAAGTGCTGAGATAACTGCATTGGCATATGGGCAGGCAGTTTGGTGTCAAATTGTGTGCAGATGAGATTGCTTTGTGGGTTTGAATGCAGGGCCAGATTAACACAAGAGCATTAGGGGTTAAGGATGTTAAGTGGGTAACTGGCTAATTGTGTAGTTGATTCAATTTGTATCAACTACACGATTAGTTGATAAGGCGAGGTGCTCTGTCCTGGCTTCTGCCGGGTCCTGGTGGCTCTGCAGGTACCCCTGCTGTGGCTCTGCAGGTTAAATGTAGTAGGAGCTGGGTACGCAGGCAGCCCAGCTCTTAGTACACTTAAAAAGCAGAGCTGCAGTGGGGATAGCTCCTGGAACAGGCATGAGCCGGGACTGCTGAGTCCTGGTTCGGACTGGCTCCAGGACTGCTCCGGCTCTGTATATTTTAAATGTAGAAAGAGCTCTGCCTCCCCTGCCCCCCATGCACCATAGAGACAGGGATACAGAGGCAGTAAGGGGTGGGGAAGCGAGTAGTCGAGTAGTCATTCAGCTACCTGGTAAGTGTGTAGTCGATTACTCGATTAGTCGCTTACATCCCTATTAGGGGCTGCAGCCCTGGGCTAAGGGGTGGGGCAAAAATAAATCCATCCTTATTCAGTGCTCACCATCCCATTGACTGCGATGGACTGGTCAAACCTGGAACCTCTGCTAGTAGCATGGGGCCATGGCACGCCTGGAGTCTGCCTGAGCCCTACTGCGCTGCTGGCTGGGAGCTGCCTGTGGTAAATGCCTTCCAGCTAGAGTCTGCACCTCACACCCCCTCCTGCAGCCCAACAGTCTCCCCCACTCTGCAGCCCCCTCCTGCACCAAACTCCCTCCTGGAAAGAAACTGATATCACTGCTGTTCGAAGGCAAGAAATGGGCTATTTTGAATTAACTATATTCTACGTGTTTTAAGACTGAAATGTAACCACGGTTTATGCTAAATAAAAGGCAAGTTTAGCATCATGTTACTGGCCTCGATGCCATAATTGTGATAATTTTATTTTAAAGAGTGAAAAGACTTGTATCCAGGGGACCACAAAATCTAATAGCCCTGGGCCCACAGGAGCGTTTATTTGTTTGCAGGAGATGTTTGAACAGCAGCCTACCCTCCCCAGCACTGACTCATGCTCTCAGGTCTATCTGATGACTGGAAGATGATCCCCTGTCAATTCTCAGGCTACATCTACACTGCAGGCTTCTTGTTCAAGAACTGTTTTGTACAAGAGTTCTTGTGCAAAAGGTCTTGCACAAGAGCGCGTCCACACTGCCATGTGCTTTTGTGCAAGAGATGTGCTTTTGCACAAGAGCTTCCATGGCAGTGTGGATGTTCTCTTGTGCAAGAAAGCTCTGATGGCCATATTAGCCTGTTGTCTGTCCACACTGCCTTCTGGTGCAAGAGGGCTTATTCCTCGTGGGGAGAGGAATAACTCTCGCACAAGAAGCCCTCTCTTCTGATGCTTTACTGTAAATTTACTTGCGCAAGAACACGCGTTCAGTGTAGATACTCTGCAAGTTTTTGCATAAGAACAGCCATTCTTATGCAAAAAGCCTGTTGTTTAGACATAGCCTCAGTACACAGCATCCACGTTCCACAAAAACAAAGCCTCCTCTAACATGCAAGCTTGGTGTCAGTCTGAGCACAGAGGCCAATGACTCAATAAGACTGAACTACCTTCTCATCAGCTGGAGCTTATGGATTTTCTGACTCTGATTAGGTGCCTGAGGAGAAAACCCAGTAGCCAACAGGGAACTCTCCTCTGATTGGCTGCTCTTCCCCACCCCCTACTTTCTCAGAAAGGGCAACCAATCCACCATCTGAGGGACAGGTTGACACCACAGTCTTTCTGCCTTCTGCTTCTGCGACAGAGCTGGAATCTTGCCTGTGCTTCAACCAGCTGGGGAGCTCCTGCTAGCTGTGCCGAACTTGCATTCATGGCATGCCCCACGACTCACACCCGGGGAAGGGATAAATAGACACCGGGTCTGTGCCTCCGTTGGAGTGTGGAACTGTGTGGGTAGAGTGCCCTGGTGAGCTGCTACTCCCATGTTTTTAAAAGGAAGGGGCTAAAATGAAATGTTTGGTTGGGCGATGAAGAGGGTTTTTAGGAAAACTGCAGCAGGGAATTTGGGGGGCTCACGAATGAAAACGAGGGGCTGAAGCATGAAGGACTGTTCTGGAATGCTGGGGTCTCACTTTGTCCCCCCTTGCTCCATCCCCCAGCCTTGCTCCACTCGTTCCTTCCTTCATCAATGGCTCTTTTAACGTCCATACACAAATGCATGCAAATAAATTTAAATGTATGCAAATTGTGCGCATTTATTTAAATTTAGGCAATGTGGTCAATTGACTGTTTCCTTTGAGGGTGCTGGCAGATATGTGCCCCTTGTACCTTCTCACCTACTTTCTCATCTGAGCCTCTAGGTCAGGCATGACACACTGGTGGAACTGCTTTTAAGTAGCCTGCTTTGCTTTAGGAAGCGTGCTGTGTGCCATGCCTAGTCTATGGCTAAAGGCTAGGATATCAGTAGGGATGAGGATCTAATGCCCTTCACAAGTGTTACGTTTATCTGGCTACAGACTCTGGCAGATAATGTAACTTGGATGGAAGCCAACGCAACATTTCTTGAAAAGAGAATTAAATTGAAAGAATGGATTCAAGATTCAAGAGGACAAGATAACACCCCCCACCAAGGGAAAACACTGCCTTGCCAAGCTGCTTTAAGCCCAGCCCAGTTCGATCCCTAGCTGTAACATGATTGCACATTAACAGAGGGATACTCCAAGGATGGGAAAGGTTCCTTAAAGCAGACTGGCAACAGAGCCAACTCTGCAAGGTGCAGAGTTTCTGGGAGTTAACGGGAGAGTAGCCAGCACTGTACAGTAGCGAGACTTAAAGGGAAGTGATAGCATGAGAGGGCAGGAGGGAAGGCCAAAAAGGGAGAGCATTTTAATCAGCACCTGTGGCATGGAGGCACCGTTTTCCTCATAACCCCTGCATCTGTGCAAGTGAAGCTATAGGTGGGGGGGTGGGAGGGGGAGCAGGAGGTGTGGCAGTTGAAATGAAGAAGTCAGCTAGTAAACTGCAATCTTGCCATTGTTGCGTGACATGTCCCTAGCATATTGGATTGCAATGCTGAGTGCTAGTAAATAGCAGTGATATGAAACATGCTCTCTCTTTCGGGTTTAGTTTATTTTTCTGTCTTTGTGGCCTCAAAATGTTATAATTTTAGACTCACTTTTTAGAAATCAGAGGCTTGCCTGACCCTGCTGACAGGTCTGAAGTCTGAACAATTTGTTCGCCAAGAGAAGCAGATTTGGCAGCACTCCTTGTAAACTGCAGCCGCAGGAGGCCCCAGTTTCAATTGAGATTGTTTCCTCTGGTTAGACTTTTTTTGGCGGGGTGCCCCCCGGGATGAGAATTCGCAGTGTTTGTTTTGGGGTTAGGCTGACGGATAGGAACAATGAAGTATGTGTGTGTCTGTGAGGGAGGGGGCACCGGCACTATCCGCAGGAGACTCTGACAACCTAACGCCAACATAGTTTGCCTGGGCAATATCTTCATAAATTGAGGGCCTGTTTTATAACAAAAATCAAGGCCAGAAAAGTGGAAGCGTGGTACACACACAGCAACCTGGCAGCAAATCTTTTTGCCTCAGTGGGCCAAAATGATCCCTCACAAAATTCCATGATGATGAATTTGGCCCTATAAATCACCCTTCAGCGTCCTGCCTCAAGCCACCCAGTGTCTGTGAGGCTGGAGAAACTGACATAGTTTAATTAGGTGATGTTGTAGCTACTGAGCTGTGGGGGTGAAACAGAAAGCAACAAAACCCAGCTCTGATTTGTACCTTGAGCATGGGCTGCACTTACAATTATTTGTCATTTAGACTTTGCGTTGTTCAAAGCTTCCTCTGATTTTCTTGCCTGTCTTATCACTTGTGACCATTGCCTGGTTAAGAACCTCTGCGGCAATTGATTTTCTTCCTGTGCTTGACTGTTTCCTTGCTAAGCTTACAGTCAATTCATCTTCCTCATAGAACAGAAATAGGCACAGAGGCTCTTTAATTGGTATAAGTTTGTGTAAAGGGCAGGACAGCATGTATGGTATAAATCACATAGGCTGATAATTTCAGGGGGCATTCTGAGTCTGAAAATTAGAGCATTCTCGCCTGACAGTTCTTATAATGCCGCTCTGCATAGCCAGTGTGTGTATCCACTGAAAGGTGAATAGATGGGACACCATAAAATAAATGGAATTTAGTATAAAACATAGCCAGGGGTGACTGTACTGATGGTGTTGTTACTTTTCTTACATAATTCAATGAAACCCATCCAAGACTCCAGGGTGCCTCGCTGCAGAATTAGGACTTGTGTGCAATGGAGTGCACAAGGCTAGAAGAATGCCTCGCCTCCTTTGTAACCCGCTTTTAATTTCTCACATGGAAGGGGTTATCCACATGTACAGTGCTAGATGTGTGCAAAGGGTTATCAGCTTTACCCAGTCACACGAGCCAGCTACCACTCAGGACCTGTTCTTCAAATTCCACTCGAATAGTAAATTGCAAATCTGATTGCAGCCAGATAGCCCTTTAGAAAAGGTATCCGTTGGGGGGCTCTCCATTTCTCAGGCCTCATTCTTACTGATAAAAGAATAAGAAAAAATACAGTAACAAGAGCCGGAATAGATACTAGCGGCTATTAAGGGCCTTTCCCACTTCTGGTACCCTACAGCGTGGTGCCCCTTAGGGAGATGGAAGAGGAAGTGATTTCAGTGTAAAGTGAGTCAGACTGAAAAAAAATCCTCACCTCAGTGTTGGTTTTCTTCACATTTTAAGAATCCTCTAATCTGCCAGGCATCCTTATGACCACGTGAGAAGCAGCAGCATTGGGATGGGTTTAGTGACCACATGCTCTATGCTCTAGCAAATAAGGTTCCTCAAGGGGAATATAGCAACAATACAGTGGCTTAAAGGATATCCCCACCCAAGGACATGAGTTAATTCCAGTCTTTCAATATGAAGAAAACAATTGAAAGTTTTGAATCTTAGGTAAAAGATTCTGAGAATGTGAAACTGTATGAATTAATTGTGAGCATCCTGAACAGATCGGTTGAAATGCTGGCACAATGCACATCCCTGGAAAGGGGCTTCTGTATCCCTCGGGCTATTTAAAAAAAAAATCTTCACTGTTAACTGTACTAACATCAATTCTGCTCCACTAGTATAAACTGGGTATTGGCTGATGCTAGCTTTTGAAAAATTATGTTGATTAGATCCCATCTGAGCAACATGCATTCAGGTGTTAAAAATGCCCATGTATGTTAGGACTCCCAGAATTGCTGAGCACCAGGGACCTGAAATGGTGTTGCAGAGTGAGAACTTTTGGGAAGTTTTGCTACCTAGCCAGAGCCTATGTATGATGATAAGAAACCTGATTTCTGACATGCAGAGGCTTTCTGTACATAAAGCAACATGTGAGGGATTCAAAATAACTTACTCCAACCAGCAGTGATTCATGAGAAAAGAAGAAATTTCTGGACATGGAAAAGTCATTTGTCACATTGTTGTTTTACACTGAAAGCTCTTTAGCCTAGGGAAGTTGTCTTCATCTCTTTCAATCCACATCTCTATATAGCTGCCCATCACCATGGAATCTGAACGCCTTCCATTAGAAGTAAACATATATACACATAACATATGCTGGCTGGAACACACTTAAAGTTATTGCTGGGTTTTCTATTTTTAGTATGATTTAGAGAGTTTGCTGTAAAACACAGTGTATGCTCGTGATGCTATCTAAATAATACCAATAATAAAAGCAATAATAATAATAATAATGTTTCCTCCTTTGTCCCTATTTCTTTGTCTATGAAAGACTAAGACAAGCTTGTAGTCTCTGAAACTTCTTTGTACCTTAAAGGCCTTAACTGGCAAATTACTCCGTATGTTGACTTATGTCCAGTTCACAAAACCTACAGGCTATCTGCAAGTTAAGGGGTAAGTTTCATCCCTTTGTAAGCTCTCTGGAAATCCCAACACTCATAGTATGATTACTCAGACTTAAGTCTTCTCTCCACTTACCAGGAGATCAGCGCTGTGGAGATCGATTTCTCTCCCCTCCCCCCCGTGGTCAATTTAGTGGGTCTAGTAAGGACATGCTAAATCAACTGTTGATCATGCTCCTGTTGACTCCAGTACTCCACCAGGTTGCGAGGAGTAAGGGGAGTTGATGAGAGAGTTTCTCCCATTAACCCTCCCCCCCCCCCCACACACAGTAGGGACACCACAGTAAGTTGAACTAAGATATGTTGACTTCAGCTATGAACCTTAAGTTTGACTTTGCTCCCTAGTGTAGACCTGATCTTAGCTGGGGTGGGGAGTGGGTGGAAGTGCATTTTAATTCTCCTTTGAATCTGTTTGAAAAATGTTGTATTTGTTGGTAGAAAATGCTTGTTGCAGCTCCACCTTCAGTATTTACTTTTGCTCCTCCAGTGAGGGGTGCTGGAATTAGAGGTGCTTGGGGTATAAACCCTTGTTTGAGTGGTTTCCTTCATATCCATTGTTTACAGGTTGGTTCAATGGCTTTCAGGCCCCCCACTATATAAATTGTTCCAATGCCATAGCCTCTAATGATCTTTTAAAATCATGTGCTGCTTATTTGTATAACTCTCCCACCAGTCCTCGACACCAGCTTATTTATATTTCAAAATCCTTCTGCTTATTGCCCATTCTGGTCTTCTACTTCCTTGCTTCACAACATTGACATCTGTTGCCCTCATCCCTGTTTCCAGTTTACTAGAAGGAATTTCAATTGCACTTTATTGTCTCTGACATGTTTCCTTCAGTTGTTCCATACCTTTCTCTAGACACTATACATTCTAATAAGAATTTCTCAGAGTCTCAAATTCTTCAAAATCAACTCCTCTGTGTATTTCTTTAAAGTCTTTGAGTACTTCAGCTCTTGAATGTTTCTAGCCTAAGAATTTTGAGTGTCCAGATTCATTTACACTCTCCTCATTCTAACTTTATTTATCATATTTGACTTGTTTAAAGTTTGGTGCAGAAGTGACTTCAAAGGGGAAGGTCATGTAATGGCTGCAGATATGGCACAATTAATGATGACCAATACCCATTACCATTGTTTAATTAAACTTTATTTCTTATATCCATCCAGAAGTATTTTTACACTCTTTACACTGATCCTCTAGCTGAGCAAAGGGCACTCATGGAACACTTTCTCTATGGAACCAATTTAGCATCTGCCCAGGACATCCATTGACTATTTCTCATAATTAGGGATGAAATAAAAGCCGTTCAGCAATCCCCAGGCCACTTTGTTTCCCTCAAAGAGTAGGGTCCCTAAATGGTGATTAAAGACTCTGGAGATGGTTCTCAATGGATGTTCCCTTTTCTTCTAGTATGTGAGAGAGACTCAAATTGTCAAGCCGGGTAATGGGTTTTTTGAATTAATGCCACGGGACTTTAAGAAAAATCAAAAAAGAAAATAAGGAAGATGATTATATAGGGCTCTCATGTTGCCCTTCAATAGAAACACTCTCCTTGATTAGCCTGTGGCTTGAAGACAGTAGAGGGGCATTGGAGGCCAGGCAGTGGCTGCTGCAGTAACAAGCTTGTCTAAGTTGTTTTTAGCCCTGCACTGATATGCAAGGATGGGAGAGAGTGAAAGGAGCTTTCCCTTATGGCTTGTGTCTTCTGCCCTTGCCCCTAGAGTTTCTGGTGCACAAAGTCCAGGGCACTGCAACATGGCATCTCCACAGGGACAAGAGGAGGCCAGGATCAGGGCACTGGCCAAGACAGCGCCATCTACAGGAAGGCGCTCATATTACACCCTGCCTCTGGAACCTGGTGCCACTCCCTTCTCTCCTGTTTTGCCACTTACATCTGTGCAAAACAAGTGCAAGACCTCGGCTGGGGTAGCCACTTTACCCAGGTGTAAATGATGACACAAAGTGCACGGCAGGAGAGGGCCAAGCCCAAAATGTGAACTCCAAGAGTAGGAATATCCATGTATTTTTATTTTGTGTTGTGCCGTTTCCTTTGTCATGTCCTTTTCATCACCTTCCACTCTGCTAAGTCTTGCTAGTAACCCAAACTCTATTCATATTTAGATGAAGCTTGCAGCAGTAGGCTTTTTTTCTCTCATCGGTAGGGCTATCATTTCTTCTCCTCACCTGAGCAAGGAGACACTTTTTTTTCCAGAACTCTGTTGCTCGAGTAGGCCTTGGAACAGGTGTGCATGTGGGTGGTTGTCACAGGTGAGCCCACCCATTCCCCTCAGGGGGTGGCATCAGGCTCTGAGGTGTCTCAATTGGTGCTCAACCCCACACATGTCCTAATGGCCACAGTCCATAGTATGGCTTCCTTCACACCAGGTAGTGCGGCCTAGCAGCTGGAGTCAATAGTATGACTCCCTGTGCGTGAGACAGCATGGCCTAGTGACCAGAGTCAATCGTGGTGGGAAGGGTTGGTGCAGTGGGAGTAGAGGCCCAGTCTCTTCACTGGGTCCCAGCCCAGGGCCCTGTCAGCAGTGGAGTGGCCCACCACTAGCTCAGCAGGGAATCTTACTGAAACACACCAAGCACCCAGGGTTCAACTCCCCACCCTGGGCTGCTTCCTACCAGTCTTTCCTTCATAATTTGCTCCATCTCTTTCCTCCAGCCCGGGGGCTTCTGCGGTTTCCTGCTGCTTAGTAGCAGCGTCGGGGTGCACTGCTCCTTCAAGCACTCCTGTGGAACCACCTTCCTCATGGAGTATGCCCAGCAGGGCTGGGGGCAGGGTCTTCTCAGCCAGGTACCTAGGCTTAAACCCTGAAGCCCCAGTAGGACAATGTCCACTCAACACTGTGATGGGGTGTAACATCACCAGAAGATGCTGAACAATATTTTGTTTCTGTGTTGGAGAACTTTATTCTCTTAACTCAAGTACCCACTGCCTGAAAAGCGGAGGGATTCAGCACTTACTAGTCCAGCATGAAAGCAATGAAATTTAGAGTTTCACCTGACTTGACAGGATCAATGCACCAGAAAACCACTGTGCCTGGATGTAGTCATACATGTGAGGCCAAAGTTATTGCCACTACTTGTCTAGTAGTAATGCATATCTCCAGCTCTATTTTTGAAGCTGATTTTGTTTTGGCCCACATGTTAGGAGAATAGTGTGAAAAGGTAACTTTCAGATGTCTTTAAAAGGACACTTGTTGTTGCAAGTGATTTTCTGACTTCACAAGCAGTCTAGTGACATCATAGCTATAATATATTTCATATTTACCAGGCTTGATTCCCCATCATTTATACCTGTACCATATGCAGGGGTGCTGACAGTCTGCAAGAGCCCCTGAGCAAGGTCGGAGTGGGGGGGGGCGAGGAGGGGTGTGGAAAGGGCCTTGGTTGGACAGGGCAGGACCAGGGCAGCCAGCACTCTGCACCATCCAGAGCATGGCACACTGCCTCTGTCCCAGGCCTCAGAGCTGCATAGAGCATGTGGCATGGTTCTCCCGCTGCAATTTAAATAGGCTGGGGTCCTTTGAATCACCTGGCCCCAGCGCATCTGCCCCCTTTGATCCTTCCTTGTCATCAGGCCTGATCAGATGGGTGTCAACAGGATCTAGCAAAACTTTTGGAGCAATTTGATTGGTGCTGCTGGCTGCATGTTAAATGAGTTGCACCTGCAGTCTCGTCAGTCCAGACTGGTTTATGTGAACATGCAGAAAGGAACATTACTACATCTTTCTATTACAGCTGTGTTAGTGTGTGTCTTGCCAAAACTTCCATAGAGAAAATTGGTTTGTATTTTGCAAAAAGCACTGGCTGACAGACTAGCCTGAACTTTGCCTGAAATAATTCATACTGTGTAAATCTGGAGTAACTCCATGGAAGTCAATGGACTTACAGCAGAATTTGGTTCTATGCTCTTTTTGCTTTCCTACAGCATTCATCTCTCACAAAAGAAGCAAAAACTGCCATATAATTTGCAGCAAAGCAGGAAGTGAAAAGCACAGTTCAGAGCTTACTCTGCCAAAAAACAAAAAACACCAAAGTTTCTAACCTAGCCTCCTATGACTGTGTCTCACTCACATGACAATTGCATCAAGCAAAGAGTTCACTTTTGGGCAGTATCCCAGGTCTCGGATGCTGCTGGTGTAATACTGGTTTGCCCTACTTGTTTGACTTAAAGTTGCTAACCCAAATTTAGGACTTTGAAAAGGCTAAAGGTCAACTAGCAGCTTTTGGATTTTTCAGAGGATGCAAGTTATGCGCTCATGGTAAACACTAGACAGTGGCTGGCTGGAGGCATTTAATTATAAGAAATAGAATAAAAATCAGGAGCTGAGCCATTCTTCTTGGTGAAGTGCCAGGTGCCAGTCTTATTTTGTCCATAAAAAATAAACCCAGTTGAACCTATTTAAAAGGGGGTTAAAAGGGGTCATAAATCTTTATGGGAGTTGAAGATCCACAGACAACTAGGCCTGATCGTTTTTACATCTGTTTCAGGTTCTCAGTCTTATCTGGTTCAGCTGCCTTCACTCTTTGTGGTCGCACACAAATACCATTAAACAAAAGTCCTTTTGCAGTTGCTGAGTGGCAGGTATAGGGTAACTATACTGTGAGCACTGAGGACACACAGAGAGGGAGGGCTGGGGAGGCGGGAGGAAGAGGCACTGCCAAAGTTATTGCTGCAGACAGCCCCCAAAGCCGGGCTGATTGACATTGTAAATCTATACAGAGGGGTTGTTTGAGGGGAGTCTGTCAGATTGACAGTGTAAATGTGTAACACACACAGCCTGTGAGAGAGGAGTCTGCCGGCGGGTGGGAGAGCGCTGGCTGAGTGTTGGTCACACGGAGATTGAATTACAGCTGAATTAGATCAGAGCTGTGGGAAACAGCACCTCCTAAACACACACACACAGTCTCATAGGGAGCTGGAGAGCAGGAGCGGGAGATGGAGGCGGGCAGCTGCAGTGGAGAGCTCAGGGCAGCTAACAGAAGCTAGCAGCTAACTTAATTACTGGAGATCTCTCCGCAACAGGCTTGCCAGCCTTTGGAGGCTCCAGCGTTGGAGACTGAAAGGCTCCGTGGTGCCAGTCCAAAGATGGGGGCAGTTGGCATTTAATCCACATCCATGTTAGGAAGGAGAGTGATTGTGCTTCCTAACAGAAGAGAAAAAACGTGATTGTGGGCAGGCTGGGGAAGGCCTGGGTGCTGGAGCTTCCAGCCCTGCAGCTGGAGGGTCAGATCCCAAAGGGGATTTGGGTGGCTATAACTGATAGCTTTTGAGATTTGAGGTTTTTGAGAGTTCCACTAACACTGTACGGAAAAATCAGCCTCCTCACATACGACTCACCCTCCTAATCCTTTTGACTTTCCGTGTGCCCTGCTGGCATTTTGCAACTGTGCAGTAGTATTGTCTTTGAGTTGCGGGCTGGGTGATGGGAGGGGGGCCCTTAAAAACAGAAACATTTTTAAGCTCTGCCTGAAAGGGCAAAAAGTCAGTTGGCTTCAGAGTGCACTCGCTCAGCGGGGATGATGGAGGCATTTCCAGGAGACAGCGGAAAAGCATTTGTTTTCTTGGCTGGCACTGAAACGCAGCAGACAAAGCCGGGCATTCTCTCAAGCAATCACACCTCGGCGCCTTAAAATGATCCCTTCTCTCCCTTTGTCACTCAGCTGGAGAAGAAAATCGCTGGGGTGGCTTTCAGTGGGCTGGGGAGGAAACAATGTCCTTTCTGCGCACTCTCCCTCCCCTAATCGCCTGTGTTCGCACATGTTTTTGTGGGCCGGTTGCACAGGGATTGGAAACCAACCCATAAAGTGTTGCACATGGAATATCAGATTTTTATTCTGCCAGCCACTTTAAGGACAAGTCTTGTGGATATTAACTGCACTCCATCTTCAGGCTAATTCTCCTAACAAAAATGCAAACTAGCCAGAAAATCAAGGGGTTTCAATTGAGACAGGGCTCCGTGTGTGGCACCTGCTGTGTGGTTTACCCCAGCTACACAATCACAGGGCTCTGGCTGGCCTGCCCCATGATCCTACCTTGGCAGAGCAGGTACAATGCACATCAGATCAAGGTTATTTGCTGCCCTTTGCAGTAAAAAGCAAGGCTCGTCAGAGCCTCCAGTGTTTGTAACACAGCAAATCTGTGTACAGATCATGCCACCCTGCAGGTAGGATGGCTAAAAAGAACTACCGAAGAGGTAAAAAAATAGTGGCTACTGAACTGAGGAAGGTGAATTACTGTGCATATGGCAGAACATGTAGGAAGTGGCCAGACTTTATGGAAAACAGCAGCAATTTTCTCCAAGTACTTTGCAGGCTGAACTGGAGCCATCACACCCCATCATTTGTAGGGTGACCCCTGTAGATTCAGACCGCCATCAAAATGCCACCACATTTTTGCCCAATGGTGCTTTGAGTAAGATCAATTTAACATATTTTTTTATAACTCTTGACCTGTAAAGCCAGTGATCCTTAGAACCATGAAGTCTAGACATTTTTTCAGATTAGCATATATAAGTCCAGAGCTAGAAGGCTTAGGGAGAGAACTCTCTGACTTCCCCAACAGGAGGAAAGGACAAGTCTAGCTGCTAGCAGGCTTCATTTACATAAAGTGTCATCTTGCTTTTCCTTTTAGTGGGTCTTGTTGCATGATATGGTGTTTATATTCCAATGTTATGGATGGTAATAGTTTGTTAATATAGCTGCTTTTACAAAAGGGACTGTGCATTGTGTGAGCTATATTCTAGAGAAAGCGATCCACCCTGAACTGAAAAGGAGAGGATTTGGGGTATAGAGCCCAAAATTCATATGCCTCTTTACAAATGGCGTAAATAAACTAGTATAATTCAGAAAATAAGAACATAAACTCCAAATAGGGAAGGCAGAACATCCCATCCTATCCTTACATATAGAGGGTTCTTCTGCTTTGCCTTGACTTCTCCCACATTTAATCAGATCATTCCTTTTTTGTGTACTTTTGCCATGGCCTAATCCTGTCTTGGGAGATTCTCTTCTAGAATATGATTTGAGGAAGTGGGTCTGGCCCACGAAAGTTCATCACCTATTAAACCATCTTGTTAGTCTTTAAAGTGCTACATAGTTTTTCCTTTCATTTTGGGAGACTGTGACATTCTATATTTTGGGGGATGGCCCTGTAACCCCCATGTGTCTCATTTATATACAGTTGTGTTCCTGCATATAAAACATGCCATGTAAGGTATGAGGGGAAAGTCTATGATCTGATGAAAGTCACTGCTCTAGCTAAATATCTATGTCATTAGTGCATATGAAGTTATAAGATTGTGTTACATGTTTTCCAGTAAAATATGCTGTTAGGCTGGGGAGTCAATCTGACATTAGCTGCCCAGAGACAACAGCAAAGAAAGTAACCAGTGCCTGGGTGGGTATCAAACAACTATCAATTGTTGTTGTCCAGCAAGGGAATTACAATTCAGAGATTCACCCGCACAAAGCCATACCAGGGGAACTACTCAGCTTTGCCTGGGGACTTAGCAAAAGCCTACCAGGCCTGCCTAGATTTGGGTTCTCCGAGCACATGGGACTGAGGGTATCAAACAGAAAACAGGGGCACCATGCTTGGCTTTCTCCTTCACCCACTCATGCTGGCAGCTCTTAATACATTTAAAAAGTAGAGGCCTAGCATCTGGGACTGGGCGTGAGCCGGGACAGCTGATTCCTGGCTCATGTTCAGTCCCCCCGCAGTGCCTCTTCCTTCTAAATGTATTACAAGCCTAATGGCTCTTAATGCATTTAAAAGGCAGAGCCACAGTGGGGTTGGCTCCTGGGACTGGGAGCTAACCCCTGCTGCAGCTCTGCAGTTTCTCCACATTATTGATTAATTGAGTAGTTGATGGAAATTCCATCAACTACTACTCCATTAGCTGATTAAATGTAATTTAACATCCCTAGAACCAGCACAGATTTAAGGGACAAACCTGTATATCAAGGACTGCCTTATCCAGTGGAGTGAGAAAATCTGCTTAATTTAGATGTTGCCCAGTCTAATAGGGTTGAGAATTTAGACTGTGTGCTTATATTTTCTTTTCTTTTGGTAACTGCTTTTTCCCCCTACCACTTTTAAACACTTAACATCTATCTTTTGTAGTCAATACATTTGTTTTTACTACTTATCTTTGCCAGTGAGTTTGCCTGAAATGTATGGCAAATGTGTTAAGGTCTTATAAAGCCTAGTGAATAGCCACTTTCCATTAATAAATTTGCACTGCTCTTCTTGAGGAGAGCAAGATGATATATTCCTGAGGTACGTTGCTGGGAGGATTTGGACTGGTGCCTTTCTCTGTGTGATTTTTGAATAGCTCTGGGAGCATTCATGCAGTCTAGCTGGGTGTGGGACTCCACATGCAGTTGTGCTGAGTGATAATAGCTCCTGGAGGGGTTTGCTGCTTGTCACTGTGAAAGACAGCCAAGGCTGGAGAGTTAAGGGGGCACAATGTTCTCCCTGTCCCAGGCTGCACCCCAGGGATCCTGCCACAGAAATCTACTCCAAACTCTTGGGCTGTGTCTAGACTACACCTCTCTGTCAACAGAGAGATGTAGATTAGGCACGTCAAAATTGCTAATGAAGCAGGGATTTAAATATCCCACGCTTCAT